>JAVQMG010000093.1:5752000-7190000 GCA_032878915.1 Castanopsis chinensis | reverse complement strand
TTTCCAATAGATTTCTATTGACCGGAAGATTGCATGTGATCTTATCTGCAAGACTGCAATCGACTTAAATATACCTCTCACTCTAAGAGTTAGGAGGTGTAACTGTAAACTAAACTATTTTTTTTTTTAGCAAATGTGAACTAATTAAGCTTCATGTCACACACTACTACTAATTTTTAGAATAGTCTTCAAGTGGTCAAGTCAAGCCAAGACAACTTCAGTTCCAAACAAGAAGAATTTAATTAGGCAATTAATCACGCCGGTAAATTCTCCACGCCAACCCCAACAGGTTATATCCAATCTCAAATCCTATATAAATCCCTACCCATCTCCCAATAATCATAACCTCAAACCACTATAGCATATATATAATATATCCCTCTCACTCTCCAAGATGAGCATCTTCAAAAACTTGTCCATTTCCTCCTTTTTTGCCACTCTTTTCATTACTTTCGCTCATGCAGCCCGATTCAACATAACAAACAATTGTCCCTATGTGGTTTGGGCTGCAGCCATGCCTGGTGGTGGTAGGCAACTCAACTCAAAAGAGTCTTGGCCCCTTGATGTGAATGCTGGCACAACTGGGGGCCGCGTTTGGGCTCGAACTGGGTGCAATTTTGATGGATCCGGGCATGGCCGTTGTCAGACTGGTGATTGTGGTGGGCTTCTTCAATGCCAAGCCTATGGTGCACCCCCAAACACCCTTGCCGAATTTGCTTTAAACCAATATCTAAACCTGGATTTCTTTGACATCTCTCTTGTTGATGGGTTTAATGTTCCTATGGATTTTAGCCCAACCTCTAATGGGTGCACCAAAGGAATAACATGTACAGCTGATATCAATGGACAGTGCCCAGCTGAATTGAAAACTACTAGCGGGTACTGTAACAACCCTTGTACCGTTTTCAAAACTGATGAATATTGTTGCAACTCTGGGAATTGTGGGCCTACAACTTTTTCTGAATTTTTCAAGAATCTGTGCCCAGATGCTTACAGTTACCCTAAGGATGATGCGACAAGCACATTTACGTGCAATGGTGGGACTAACTATAATGTTGTGTTCTGCCCTTAAAGCAGCTCTTTCCTTTGGTATAACAGGCACATCACTAGTAGCTAGAATGTAATAAAAGCTTGAGCGCTTGTGAGCTTGCACACTGTATTATAGGTTGCTATAAGGTTGTTAATATCTGCCCTTAAAAGCAGTTCTCTCTTCTGGTAAGAGGCATAGAACTATTAACCAGTAGTATTAATAATTGGGGTAATAATTTATAAAAGCTTGAGGGCTTTTGAGAAGATTACTATGCACGTTGTATTTTTGCATATTCACGTGAGGCTGTAGCAAAATTTCTACGATGGAAGATATTAACATTAACGTTTATAACCTCCTTATTTTTTTTCCTTTTCGTAAATCAAGAAATTATTTTGCAGCTTAACCTCTTATTCCCATGTGTTTGCAAGTAGCAACTCTCTACGTCGGTGCTATTTGATCATTGCTTGATTCTTTGGTTGGCGGTACACAACGTAACTATTGGGAATAGGAGGTAATAAATGAACCTGAAACTTGTGTTGTGGACATACGTACACTTTGCACAGGGCCTAATCGATATAGTCATGACTAGCATCTTTCTAAATGTATGAATTATAGTTGCTTTCGTCTATTTTTATCAAACTTTGCTTGTGTTCAATTTAAGGTTAAATATTCTTTCACATTCTATTCACCTCTATTATTTCACATATATCTTTATATATAATAATAGGTAAAACAGAGAGAAAATTTAATTAAATTACAAATTAGAATTCAATTAGAGCTTAATTTTGTGCCATGTGTCTCATCTTTCAAAATTTGTGCCAAGTGAGTTAATTTAGTGTAAAAATTAAATTTCAATTAGAGTTCAATTTTGTGCCATGTGTCCCCTCTAATCTAAATTTTTAAATTTTTGTGTCAAATTAGTTAATTTAGAGTAGAAAATGAGGAGTCCGATATAATAAACCATAAAAAAAAATAATCATATAACTAAAAAAACTCATTTTTATAAGTCATCAATATATATATTAATAGGTAAAACTTAGAGAGAGTTGAATTAGAATTTGAAATTATTATCCAATTTTGCGCCATTTATTTAAATTTATATGAAGACTACACTATAATTATATACTTAAGCACTTAAGCTTGTGTCATGTGTCTACTTAAGTTTTTTAATCTTTGTGTTAAGTGAGTTAATGAATGAAAAATCCTTACACTAAGAATCTAATATTAATGAACTATAAAATAAAATAATAAAAAAACAATCACATATACTTAATAAAAATCACCACATGTTTCTCAAAAAATAAATAAAATAAAAATCACCACATAACAAAAATCACCGCATGTTTTTATCTTATTAAAAAGTAGAAAAAATGATCCTAAGTAGTATTAAATTTAGGTAAAAATTTTAATATATGACTAATTATGTTTACTTAAAAAAAATAATTTGACTAATTATCTATATTTTATGACAAAAATTGTGTTTAATTTTAAATGTATCTACATGTATGCATGAATGCATGTGTTACATGTTTATAATAAAAATTTTGTTTAATTTTAAATGTATCTATGCATTTGCATGGAACTACATGCTAATATTTGTAATTGATACATACATATTTACATTTTAATACATACTGCACTAATTATAACTTGTTACCTTAATAAATTGTAAAAAAATTGTATCTTTTGACACTTGCTTTAAATCATATATCATCATTAAAGCATTAAAAAAATTCCATTTGACCGTCATTGGTATTTATTGCACAATGAACTTGATATGCTAAAATATCCAAAATTTTGGAATATATAACAATTTCTAAACTATATATGTAAGGGATTAGCAATTTCATAAACAATAAAAATCTATTCATTTGATTAATATGTTAATTCATCTTAAATTCTTAATTATATTGGTTCTTTTAGTTTCCATGGTAATTATGAAATGAGTTTTTTTTTTTTTTTTTTGAACATGAAACCTGGCTCTTTGCATACAATTTGATAATTTAAACATGAAAGGAGATTCTTAAGAGTTTCACCATGAAGATAATAATTGATTAATTTTTTTATATATATGAAAGATCATGAACATAATTTTGATAGAAGACGTTTATTTATTTATTTATAATAATTTAGAAAATGTTTATATATACTCATTAAAATTTAGAGAGATGATAAGTTCATTTTTAACAAATGAACTAATAATATGTATTTTTTTGAGAATCAAATCATCTTATATTTGATTATATAATGTGTTTAAAGTTTGAGTTTTGGCTTGCATGGTGTATTCTTCTCAACAAAAAAGACATGAATGCTTTATTAATTAAACTATGAATATGATAATTAGGCCCCCAACATCGAAGTAAATTTGCATGCAAGTGGAATTGTTAAATATCCCTTTCTCTCGCAGATGCCACGAACCGAGGGCTTAGTGCCGATGCGAAGATCCTCTCTGAGACTTTTCCTCCTACGGCCATTTATTTCTCCTCCTGCCGCCATTTATTTCTTACTTTCTAGATTATGTGACCCCTCTGTAATATCTTGACAGGTGGGTTTTGACTTTCGTCCTTTATGACTTTTGAGTAGAACATAAAATGATGCATTCCATTCTCATCGTGCACGAGGCGCAAGCGCAAGCGACGTTCTCCCAATTTCGTAACTTTATTCTTTTTGCACGTTTTTATCAAAGTCTAGTCGAGGTTGGAAAGTTTAGAGCAACCACATCAGTTTCTTTATTTTATATATTTATTTTTATATTAAAAGTTTATTTTTTTTATTTTACATATCTATTTTTACAAAATACTCACATCAGTTCATCTATTCTATTACATTTTTAATTAAATAATCAATTTCCTTAATTTTTTTATTATTTATCTCAACTACCCGGATATATATACGCAAGCTCTCTCTCTCTCTCTCTCTCTACCCATTTCTGATTTGTTGCTTTCTCTCTCTTTGTACCCATCTCTCCCTCTCGATCAACTCTCCCTATCTCCGATCCACAAGCACCGAGCTCCGATCCACGAGCTCCGAGCCACGAGCTTTGATCCACGATCCACGAGCTCCGAGCTCTGATCCACAATCCACGAGCTTTGAGCTCTGATCCACAGGCAAGACCCACGAGCTCTGATCTAGTCAAGCATCGATCGTTCCACAAGCACCGATCATTTCGATCAAGCACCGATCTATGTTTGTGTATCTCTGTTTTTTTTTTGAGCAAGTGTATCTTTGTGTTGATTCTCTGTGCTGATTTGTCTGTGTGGATGTGTTTGTGTGTGGGTGTGTTTGTGTGCATCTGAGGAAAAAGAAGAAGATGAGCAATTACTGAGTTTGTTGAGCATGGAAAAGAGAGAGAAAAAAAGGTGCGAATGGGAAATCAATAAAATAATAAATAGACGAGCTACAGTAGCCATGTATATTTACACGGTTACTGTAACTCGTGGATAGATTTGCACAATTTTACACCCTTTTAGAAGCACTGATGTGGAGCATTTTTGAGGCAAAATGTGTAAAAGTAGTCTGTTTTTCCATTTTACATGATTTTGCATCCACTGGTGTAGATGCTTTTAGAAGGTAAGTTCTAAGTATTTACGTCATGAAAACTATTTTTTGTTACAACTTTGCCATAATTTTGAGGTATTAGATCATCAGTAATTGCCTATTACATTTACAAGAGTTTGCTAATTTTTTTTCACCATTCACAATTTATCACATTAAGTTGTGATTAAAAAAAAAAAAATTGTGATCCCAGATTTTCTCAAAACCGACATCAATCTCACTAAGAGTAGTATCACTATTCAGCACTCTAAAAAAAAACTATTTTAGCACATTAAAATTTTACTTTATCTATTTTAACATGCTACTTTAATTATAATATACCCTACATCATATATTGTATTATTTTACCGCTTTATTTATTCTTTCTTAATTTTTCTTAGTTCTTTCTTTTCTGTTGTTCCCAACATTATTAAAGAGATAGAGTAGCAAGAAAGTTTGAATAAATTATTAATTAATCCCAACGGTCATGAAAAGAGAGAAAGTTTTGAATAAAAAAATTACCAAATATTTATTCCATATCTTTAGACTATTATTAGAATTAGCATGTTACTGTAGTAAATTTATTTGACATTTTGACACATCTAGTGAAGGTTAGCACACATGATGCTAGTGCTCTAAACTCTTGTAATCCATCTTCCATTTTTTTATGTGTTTCTCGATTAAATTATTTTATATATAAGTTATATTTGAATTTCTTTTTGCTTAAGATTCATGACCAGCTAAAGGTATTTTGAGTCTCTAAGCGACAATTTTAAAATTGGACCTTTTCTACTATTTAAATATCTATGATATATTATTAAATTTATATATAATATTTTATATTCAAGATTTATTTTTATTGCTTATACCCGCAAGAGAAATTTTGAGCAATTAAAATTACATCCATTGGGCTAGGGACGATTCCTTGGTGCACCACTTTGTTCCTATAGTTCCAAATAGCCCATAAAGTGATAAAGACATCCTGCAAATAAGACATAGAGTCCAAATCCCTAAATCATGCCGTTAAATAATTTGTTTCAGCCAATTTTGAACAAACAGGTTAGTAAAATCTGAAGTATGGATGGCTAGAGTGGTTCCATGCCAACAAGCCCTTGTGAATGGACAAAGAAAGAAGAGATGGGTTAGACTTTCCTCCTCCTCATTACACATTGGGCATAGATTTCCATTGGATATACCTCTAACATGAAGATTATGAAAAGTTGGCAGACAATTGTTCAAGAGTTTCCACTCAAAAAATTCATTAATACGGCCAAAATCCAACCCAAAACACTTTTTTTTTTTCTTCCTTGTTCTGCACCAACAAAGAACTTGGAATGATAATGACATGACAACATATTAAAGATATAAAAAATAATACGATTTTTACACAAAGTCAAAGGAAAAAATTACCTCTATTAGCCATTTTCCACGGTCTCTATCCGCACAGTGCAAGGAAGAAACAAAAAGTACAATATGAGACTTGCAGTATCATCCAATCGAATTAAAAAAAAAAACACCTAATTTCAAGAGGAAGGAAGTCCTTATTTAATTGATAATGTTTGTAGAGAAATCCTTCAAACTTCTCTTATATTTTTTTTTTATTGAATATAAATTTTGAAAATCTAACCGTTCAATTGCATGTTCTTTATATTCTTAACACATACATAATTTTTTACCACAAAAATTCGACATTTAAACATATCATTGATAACATAGTTATTGAACTTTGATTTTTTTTTAAATTTTACAAGTATGAATGATATAATAAGAACATGTAATTTCAACGGTTAGATTTTTAAAATTCAAATGCAATAAAAAGATATGAGGAGTTTGGTTTGAAGAGTTTATCTCTAAACTAGAGAAAATTCTTTTCCATATTTATTATTATTACTAGTCACTGACTCATGCAATGCACGAATTAGTTGAACAAAAATTTTAAATTTTAAATTTGCCTAAAGTTATGATCACTTGAAAAAATAAGTTACAATTTAAGAGAGAAAAAAAAAATACTAACACCAATAATATTAGGCATGTCATGTCTATTATCAATGACATCATTTTTTTTTTAATAAAAATTAAGGTCTCAATCATTTTTTTAATATAATATAATTCTTCCCATTGCTCGATTTGTTTGCAAAATCCTGAGTTTTTTCTTGTTATATAAAATGCAACCAAAAAACCCAAAAATAAGAAAATATAAACTATAGAAGTTTTTACATAGAAAATAGTAATTAATTATACTCAAAAACAGTGTTGACCCTCAGAAAGAGTCATTAATCTAGAGCAATAGGTTTTGGAAAAGATTTTTTTTTTTTTTTTTTTTTTTTTTTTTTTTTTTTTTTTTTTGAGAATTGGAAAAGCTAATTTAGTGTTATAGGCAATAGTTATAAAATTTTAACACGTAGAAGGAGAACAAAAAAAAGAACAGATGAATAAATTGACTTCGTTAGAGAATGAAGACAAATAAATGCACTGGAAAGAATAGATTTCGAAATATATGAATGTAAAAAGAAGAGGAAGGAAATACCAATTGAAAGACCATAGAGTTTTAATTGAGATAGAAGACGACCAATCTAGGAAGCACTTGGAATGCTCCTATTATTTGCATAGCCTCGGCTACCACCTTCTTGCCTCTCATCTACTTATGATTCCAACTTATATTCTTGGTGAGAGAAAGGGGCTCTTGCCTTCAAGTAATGTAATTGAGAAAAATGCCACAAGATACGTATCAACAGCCTTTTTGGTTCTTAAATAATAAAAATTTAAAGAACTAATTTATAAGGTCAACGCATAACCTAAGCTTGTTCATCAAGATTTAAGACCTAGTAACGTAAAAAACAATATAAAAAATAGAGTAAAAATGCAAAAATGGTCATATATATGAAAATTAATTTTTTTTAAAATAGCAGTAATTTATAATTCTTAAATCGCACTAATTCAAATGGTAAGGCAAAATATATGACTACATAATAGAAAAAATATAATAGAAAATTAGGTTGCCTTAAAAGAATAATGCATGACTATAGCCAGTGGTGGAGCCAGAATTTCAGTTTAGAGGGGGCAAAATTAAAAAATCTAAAAAATATCAATCAATAATAATAACAAAATAAATAACAATTGCAAGAAAATATGAATATATTTCATAGTATTAAAATAAATAAACAAAAATAACCAATTCATAGTCATAGCTACTACAAATTTAACAAACTAATGTGGTAAAAAATTGATTAATGTTACTTAAACAATATAATGAATATATGTTTGAAATTATTTTTTGTGGTTGGTGAGATGCCAATTTGTAAGATATAAGTAGTAAAGTTTGTAATATCCCTATCATCACTCAATAATAAAACGTTGTAAAAGATATTAAAGTGAAAATTGTGAAAATAATGATATTAAATAAAAAAAAATAGTGAAATAGGTGCACTGGGATAAACAAAAGCTGCTTATAAGAATAGTGAAATTAGTGAAAAGTCACACGGTTTGGTCTTTGAGTGTAACTTCTTTTTCCTTTATTTTTCCTGGGTCACTTCCAAGTGGGAGTTCTTTTTTCCTTTTTCTTTTTTTCTCTATGTCAGGGAGTACAGAAGACTACATATGCAAGGATGTTTAAGGAGCCAGGGGGGGCAGGTGCCCCCCCTCGCCCCCCTCTGGCTCCGCCCCTAACTATAGCAATTGAAATTTGTCAAGACAATTTCATATATTGCAAAACATGAACCCAAAATTTAGATGTTAAAACTTCTAAAAAGCCAAAAGAAAGAGTAAAGAATCAGAAGATTCAATGCCTAGAAATTACTAAAAAAAAAAAAACATATGACTACATAATAGAAACAAAAATATGAGGGAAAGATGGGTTATTATCCATGGCTAGCAGTTGAAAGCAGCAAGATAGTTTCAAATATTGCAAAAATTGAATAAAAAAATTTAAGTTGTTAAACTTCTTAAAGGCTTAAAAAATTGAAGAATCAGCAAAAACACATATGACTACATAATATAAAAAACATAAGAGAACGATAGGTTGCCTCAAAAGAAAAACCCATGATTATAGCATTTGAAATTTTGTCAATACAATTTCATATATTGCAAAATATGAACCCAAAATTTAGATGTTAGAACTTCTAAAAAGATAAAAGAAAGAATAAAGAAGTAGAAGATTCAGTGCCTAAAAATTATTTGAAACAAAAAAATAAAAATAAAAATAAAAACATATGACTACATAACAAAAAAAATTGACAATTCTTATCAACAAAAACATAGTAAAACTATAATTAAAAAACCCTAATAGTGATCTAGTGATCGGAGAATTAGAGAAGGAGAGAAGGAAGAGTTAAAAAGAAAAGAAAAGAAAATTGAATGAGAGAGGAGGTGTTTGCGTAAAGAAGACAGTACAAATATAATTAAAAAACCCTAATAGTGTTTTAGTGATCAGAGAATTATAGAAGGAGAGAAGGAAGAGTTGAAAATAAAATAGAAAACTGTATGAGAGATGGGGTGTTTGCATTTGAACGCATCTTAAAAGTCCTAAATCAAATTAAAAAATATAAATAAAAAATTAAATAAAAAATGCTGATGTGAAATGGAGAGTTCAACCAAAAATTAAAGACTTTGGTTATATATAATAATAATGATATTATTATTATTATTATTATTTGACTTAGTTAACTCAAATATACGAGTCTTTTAATGAAATAGTATACTACTAAGCAAGAGCTAATGCCTTGATGCATGACTAAAGTAAAGACATGGTTGTCAAACTGATGATTTCATACCCTACTCTACGAAGCAGACCACTTCTCCCCTACGAATTGTCCATGGCCTTGACTAAGATTAAAAATTAATTCCGTAGCCTAATGCCGTTTGTTTATGGATATTCCTTTTTCCTTATTCGTGGTTTGAAAAAAAGTCGCTGAACCTGAAATAAGTCATGTTGTCCAAGGCAAGGGGTCAGGTCAAGCTCGTCTGCTCACTTAGCTTCAACAAGGCCAGGGGTCAATCAGAATTAATAGTACCTCTTTTCCCATTTTCAACCTTCAACATAATAGGCTGATTTTCAACCTCATGAGGAAAGACACAAAAAAAAGTTGTGGTTTCCTCATCAGTCATCCCTGATCTAAGTTCTTGTTACCTTCTGTCTTGTAACAATTCCCTCTCAGGTCCTACCAATGACTCTATTAATTTGGAGTTCCTTGCCAAGTTGAAGCCTTGTGTGAAAATAGCTTTTCATATATATGCTCCCATTCCTGTATCCTTCAATATATAGATTAATACAAGTTTGTTTCTCTTATCAGTTGCTTGTTAATAATCCTTTTCAACACCTCTCAACTCACCAGCCATTAGGCCCTTGGCTTAAAGGCAACCTGCACGTATGTGGACTCAAGAACTGGAGTCTCTGTGTCTCTTATATAACACACAGACTAGCAGTATCATCCAGAGAATTAACTGTATATATATTCATTAAGGGCACATAAAGATATAGCACTTCCATTCTTTAGTTGTCAGTTCACAAAAAAATTTCTCACTAAACGGCAACTCTTCTTGTTGATTGCGTAGTGGATCATATGATGATTGTGCCCTTCGCAATTGAGTTGCCGGTTACATTTCTAGAAGATAACTGGAAGGGAACATGACACAATATGGAAGAGAACAGTTAGAATTCCTTTAAGAGTCAAAAACAAAAAGAAAAGAAAAGAAAAGTAAAGAAAACAAAGAAAGGCTTACTAATATATATAATAACTTCACAACCTTAGATTACCAAAAAAAAAAAAAAAAAACTTCACAAGCTTAGTAAAATAGGGTAGATCGTCACAACCAAGGAACCCCATAATGTATTTACAACAAAATTATATTATTTGGTAGCAGACCATAAGCAGATACCATTATCACTTAAAAAAAGTACTTAGTTTTATGTTTGATAATTGTTGGACGTTCTTATCTCCCAAATTGTAGAAAGCTCAATGATAACCAACTGGAGCAGGTGACTCCCTCAGCTCACGTCCCTGATAATGTATGTCCTGCAAATCATTATAACAAAAAGACCATAAACATTGAGAATAACCAAATAGAATAAAAATCATTATGTAAGCTAGCTAATGATTAATTTATCAAACCTGTAACAAGTGGTAATTACTAAGATGATTTTCTTACCGATGCAAAGTGGTTAACATCACGGTGGTGAGCCTCATCTGCTCTTACAACCATGACAACATCGCGTAAGTTTGAGCCAGCAGGCAGCTGCCAGTAATCAATAGCAATGGCTGGAGCAGGAACATTTTCAATGTTACCCTTGTCCAATTCCTTGAGGAACTCGGTGTATGAGTGAATTGCTTCCTCCTCAAGGTAACCCACCACACGATGAGCGAATTTGGGGGATATCAAGTAGCCTAAGAAGTAAGCATTGAAGAAAACACCTTGGACAGTAAACACAAGGGCACGCTCATACCACCTAGGATTGGCTACCTCCATGAAGGTCATGAGGTGCATACGCTCATTCTCGGCTTCTTCCAGCAGTGCTTTGATCCAGCCACCACTATGCTCAAATCGCCTCAGTGACTTGCAGTGCAATAGCATACCTCCTACCATGCCAGGTACTGCTGCCACTGTTTCAAGCATCATTGCCCGGCATCCATATCTTCTCTGTAACATACACAAATATGCATAAATACAAGAAGTCTATTCGAATCTCCTGTTTCAGTTTTCAACTCCAGAAAAATTTAAGCCATAAACACATGAGAAGATAGTTCAGAAGCAGGATCCATCAAAACAAAATTAAATCTTTTTTGATTGTGAGATAAAATTAGAAAAATTAGGCTGGGAAAAACAATTCCTTCACTCTTCCTCGTTAACATAATCAATGCTAACATGTCCTTTTCATCATGTTAAAACATAATAATTTATTTAAGTTAAACTGCTTTAGAAGTATACCAAAGTTCAAAATTTTGGATTCAATCGGTGTTACTAGCACACCCAATTATTTTCATGTTAAATTGTTAATAACGGCTAAAGATTTGTAATTCAGTAACATTATCGCATCTCTTTTATAAGAAGAATCAGAGTTTAAATTTCCCATCAATCACTTGTAAGTCATAATTGAACATCTCGTCAGGATCCAAAAACATAGGAAAAAAAGCATGATTGTTCATGACAAAAAGATTGAAGAAACAATTAAAATTTTAAAGAGCAGTAGATTATTGATTTTTAAAGAAAATGGCTATAAATTGAATTACAAAACGTTGCGATCTATCATGCATTAATCCCAAACTTTAGGATATAAAAATTGAAAAAAAAAAAAAAAAAACCTAATTTTTCTGAGTTCCTAAGGATAACCAAACACAATAGCACCAAAGTTGTAGCCAGAAAAGAATAATTAGCTTCTAGTTCTAGCACGTCACAAACAACAATATAAGTTTATAACTTTTTATTAAAAAAGACAAAGAAGGAAAAAAGAAAAAGTGGGAATGATACCTGAAAGAACAAGTCAGTGGGCCATCTGAGGGATTTGACGGTCCAATAGGCCAATTTGTCCAAGAATGTCACGGGCACGTGATGCTTATTCAGATCAATTGAAAGATCCGCTTGGTATGTCTCCCATGGCTTCCATCATCATCAATACACAATACCATTTACAAATCAATACCAATTTGTTTTTCTCGATAAAATTAACAAATCTATAAAATAAACTGAAATTTATTCTACAAAAAATAAAAAATAAAAGAATCATAATTTTATGTTAAATAAAATATTATTAATAATGAAAAAATTCTCTAAAATAAACATGTTTATTCTGGTTATTGTGGGTTTAAAAAAAAAAATTAGTACTCCTATTATTATATAATAAAAGTAATATTTTTTTACCCTTTAAAATTTATTACTCCTATTACTATATTTCATATAGACAGCTAGCAAATGGAGCTTTTCAAGCTAAACGCCCGTGACGGCGTGGAACGCGTGGAGTACTCAAGACCACACCTACTTGCTGGTCAAGACTCTACACCAGCTAAATGGGAATACGTGTGTGTAATGTAATGAACAATTAATAACAATATCACAAAAAATAAAAAATAAACAAAACAAAACAAAACAAAAAAGCAAAACCCTAATAAAAACTTGGTTTATTATGTTACGAGATCTATGAGATTTTAGATTCAAAACCTCTGATAGTGGAGCCATGTGATGCAAGACTAGCTAGAAAATAATCAAATACTCGAAAAGATCGGTATCTTATTAAAGGGAGAAACAAAAAAGAAAATGAAACGAGAGAGAGAAAGAGGTAGATACCCTAAAGCAAGTCCACTTCCAATCGGTACCATCCTTGTTAGCAACTTTGCTAGGCGGCACGCCCCAATAACTCACAATATTTCCTTTCTCTTTCTCAGAGCCAGCAGTAGTATTAACGTTCTGCACTTTCTCCTCCTCCTCCTCCTTGTTCTTCTCCTTCTCAGTCTCCCCTTGCAGCGTCACCGTACTAGAGTACTGCCTAACACGAAACACCTCCACCGCAGGCCTAGCCCTCACAAACGTATCCACAACTTCTCTCGCCAACAAAGATGGTTTGGCGATTCGACCCGACTCATGCACACCATTAATAACTGACGTAGAAAAAAGCCTCGACCCCATACCCGCCACCCTGCTCCCACTTTGCCTCAGCATCATCATCTTCGTCGTCACTAGCAACCAAACCAAGATTCTTGGAGATGTTTAGGTTGTTTTTTTTTTTTTTTTTTGGTTTCGTTTCTTTGTGTCTGTGTTTTTTTTTTGGGTTTGTTTGTTCGCGAGGGTTTAGGGGAGATTTTCGATTTTATATATAATCGAATTATGGGTAAGTCGGTGGTGGAGGAGGGATACGTGTACAGTTATTATCACAACACGTGTCATATTGTCAGCCGTGTGACCATTTAGACTTTGCTAGACAGTTGAAATTGGTGTAGGATTTAACTGTATTGACTCATTTACCCTTGGCCTATTTAACGTTGTGAAGTGGGGGTTCGGGTAGGTTGGTAATTGTGAGGAGAGAGAGAATCTAGACGTCAAGTAAAGTAGGCAAGTTCTTGGGGACCAAGTCAAGTTTGCTTGAGACTCAAGAATACGAGTAAAGACCAATAGAAATAGTTAATAATGAAGATCGTGTTCGGGACCAATTCCAAGTTGGCAGTTTCCAAAATTTGAGGTCAGTCACGAAATTCGAAGTTTCGAGGTATTTAATATTTTGATTATTTTGAATTTTCAGAGCAAATCTGAGCTTTGTGGCTGGTGGCTGCTATGAGGGAAGCCGAGACAATATAGGAGCCTGCCATTAAGGGCAACAGCCAATACAATCTCATCTTGTCTCAACTTGAGGCAAAACAATAATAAATATTCCCCTATATATTCTTATATTGTCGAAATTGATTTTGAAAGCTAAATACTGATATAGTATACGATTGAATTGTATTTTCAATGTGTATTTACGATTCTGTGCAAATATACAATTAATAAATACTGTTATTCTTTCTCAAAAAAAAAAAAAAACAGTTATTATAAGAAATTAAAAATATTTTACGTTTTGTAAGTTATGACTTTTTTTTTTTTTTTTGGAGAAAGTTGTAAGTTATGACTTTAACTCACTTATTATGAATTGTTATTAATTTGTTGTCCTCATGAGCTGGTGGTGGTAATACTTTTTTTTTTTTACAAGATAGAATTCTGCTCTAATCTAATTTAAGTGTAAATGTGTGTGAAGCTTTCTCTTGGAGATTTGAACCCCAACCCAACCCCCCACACCCCACAAGTACTCATACTTGTGGAATAACCATTGCACCAAAGGTGTGCAGTGGTTGGTAGTGGTAGTACTAAATGATTCTACACCAAGTTTTACTATTAATGACTATCTTATTGTTCTTATCACAAAGGTGCAATATGGTGTAAAAGCTTGATTTTGGCATAAATTTACCCGTGTTTTAAAGTGTCAAGAAAATGCCTTAGCACATGCTTTGATTAGAAGAGCTTGAGAAGGTCATGATTTGAATTTTTGGATGGAGAATCTGTCATCTATTTGTAATGTGACCCACTATTCATGTGAGTAAGGGGAGTACGTATTTATTGAATTCCAAAACACTAAATAATTACTCCGTTTGAACTTCTTGTATTGTTTTCTGATTTGAGTTATAAAATTCAAAGTTTTGAATCGTTCAAAGAACTAGAAAGGGAAAGGTTTCAAGGTTTGAACCATGATGATATCATGAACATTTTTTAATAAATCTAGTTCCTAATTCCATCATCAACAACAAATCTAGTTCCTAATTGTATTTAAATATATTAATGTTCCCAAACATTTTTCATCAAAGCCTGCCTTCTTTTCCCCTTTCTATCTTTTACCTTCTTTTCCTATTTCTATATTTTACATGAGTAATTCTTAGGTACTCTCAGATTTTGATGACATGCGCTCTCTCCTCTCATGTTCATCATGAACTCTACCATAATTGTAAAAGAAGGGAGCACTATGCTACTGTACTTCGAATATATATATATATATATATATATATATCTAAAAGCCGAAGCGTAATATTTATTGTTGCTATACAACAGTTAAGCCACATCAGCGCCATATCACCGTTTATTTTCTTTTTTTAATTTTTAATTTTTTTATTTGCCAATTGATATTTAATGAGCATCTCTTTAAATACAAGTATTACTCTATTTCCAACTTTACTATGTGTCTCTCCATAGCCCAGACTTTTCAGATGCCGTTATTATATGAAATTTTGATAGTTACTGGTAGACTGCAACCTCCTCACTTTTTTTTTCTTCTTTGTAAATTTTCAATTGTTTTCGTTTATTATATGGAATTCTGATAGTCATTGGTAGATTGCAACTGCCTAAACTCCTCACCTACTTTTTTTTCTTTATAAATTTTCAATTGTTTTCTCTCCACAAATTAATTGGTATGGCCTACATTGGGATAGTTTCTTGATTTTTTTTCTTGTTCTTTTGGTCATGACTCAAGTCCATTTCCAAAACCCAGTCAAATGAGTTCAAGAGAAGAGAGTGACTCTTGAGCTTGTGAACGAAACCGAAGCACATGAGGGGCGAATGTTATTAGCTCATGTCTAAAGGGTATGAACTCAAACTGAGTTTTGTTATTTTTATCATTTTTATTTTTATTTGTTTATTTCCATCTCATAATGTAATTCAATTTTGGTATTTTATGATGAACGAGTTTGAGTTTTCATGGTCTCAAAAATATTCAAAAATATTTTTAGATATTTCAAAATTGATTTCAATTGGGCATTTGATCATGTTTGTTATAAATTGCTTTGTAGTTGCCCTTCTCGAGATTGCAGGAATATTATTCTCAATATGTTTGCTATTATGTTTTTCTAATTGATAGTTAACTTCGATGTGATGTTTTCGTTTTGTTTTTTGTTTTTCTCTAAGAATTGAGTTAGAGAAACAAGTTAAAAAAAAAAAAAAAAAATCTTTTTATCAATGATCCGAGGATCTCAACTTTGATTCGAATGAACTTTACTGGGTCTGTGGTAAATAAATGACTATCTACTACCTCTACCAATTTGCGAAATGGGTTTTGTTTTGGGCAAGATTTGCAAAATGGGTGCATGAAATAGAAATGGGTTTCAATTTTGGGGTTCTCTTCCTGTATATTTTTTTTGCAGGTGTAGCGATTTTGGTGTTTGAATCTAGGTCCTATTTTGTTATGAGTATTGTGCTTGGACATATTAATAGAGCAATCTGCCTGTTTAGAGTAATTTATTGGGTTGATTGGTATTGTGGTTTTTGTCAAGGCACACGGAGATTCTCAAATGATTCAATTTTGTGCACATATAGTGCTTGTACTTAGATATTTACTTGCTAATGAGTTGAAGGATGCTTTTAGAGATAAAATAATGAGTGTTGGTGATCTCATTCTACATATGTCTTAATTGTTAAGTTTATATGTATCTTCCTAAAACTCCTCAAGTAACTACATATTGTGGGTTTGGGAAGAACATTGGGAGAAAGAAAAATGAAATTCTATTTGATTAAAGAAAATTTAAGAAAATAGAAAGGAAAAATAAAGAAAGGAAAAAAATTGGTACATAAAAAAAATATTTTTAAAAGCTGATGTGGCATTTTTTACCATCTAAGCATTGATAAGACATAACAGCTAATACAATCTAATAATTTCCCATACCCATTTAAAGTTCATGACCTAGAATGCTAATAGCCATCTTCTCCAAAGCAAAAACAATTGGCTAAGTTCAACAAGTTTGCCACCAACTTGACCACAATGTCATGGCAACAAGTGACTCACTTATTATAATTTGTATACATTTTCTATGGAAATTCAGAACATTGAAATAATGAATGTAATGACAAGTGGAAGATTTGTATATGGACAGATTGATGAAGGTGTAGTGGACATGGGTGGAATCAATGGCACATTACTATTTGACAATTTGGTCTTTGATGAAAATTGGTATGAGTGAGGGTCTATTAAATTTGATTATTTTGCTGAAGTAAGGTTTGTTTAAAACATATTTTATTTATTTACCTTATTGTAAATAAGTTTTTGTAAATAATGATTCTAACCTATTAAACCTTACTTTATTATTATTATTATTTTTTTTTTGGTTTTATCCTTTTCTGTTGGCAACTAATTAAACATCATTTTTAGGAATTAAGGATGCACGTAGTTGGTATAAAGGGTGCACCTAAAAATTCAAAAGAAGTAAAATATGATACAATCTTATCACATGAAGAAAAGCGGAAATCTAACATTGTGTTGGCATGTCCCTCTATTATTATTGGGTTATAAATATCGAATCTTAAAAAAAAAAAGAACAAAAAAAAATGATATATTTGTAAAAATAGAGATTTGGGGAAAAAAAAACTTTTAAAAATAGTCAATTTTTTAAGAGAACAAATTATCTTCAATAAATTTTAGAGAGAGTAAATTATGGATTATATCATATTAAAAATAATTATATATTTCTACGCATCGCGTGAGTCTGTGACTAGTATACTTAATAATTCTCGCTTTAACACCCACAACCTCTCTCTCTCTCTCTCTCTCTCTCTCTCCATTGTCGGCACATAACTTGAGCCACAGCTACCTCATAACTCACGTCTTTCTCACTATTCTCTCTATCATGAATGAATGCAGCTCAAGTGGGGGCTTGCACCTCCACCACCCTCGCTACCTTTCCACCAAAAGACAACGACCAAACCTATCTTATCAATCAATTTGATAAGAAAATTGTTATGTTTACAATATATTTACAATAAATTCTAAGTGGTAAATTGTTCTAGTTCTAATTTGAGTATATCATTGAATTAATTTTTTGCTCAGTAATAACCAGTAATAACTTGTCATTTAAGATTTATTATTGAAGAGTTTTAAAAATATTATGAACATATCATTTCTCATTCGATAAAAGCTTATCACTTCCCGAGAGCATCTTGGTCCGGTTCATTGAGTTCAAAAAGGTTAAATATCAACCAGTTCGATAACCAATATCAGCCTGACAACAATTCACTCCTTGACTTGGCCATTTGTCGAGTCAACTTCCCTGCATTAGAGTGCGTTCATATTTCAAAAATTGTTTGTAAACGACTCCATGTCTTCTTTCACACACACAAAAAAGTATGTTTGATTGTTTTCCATTGCTAAAAAAGTAATTTTTATGATTTTTTTTGGACCCATATATTCTAATGAAATTTTTTGATAGTGAGTGTAATTTGTGTATCTTACCCATGAAAAATTAATTTTGTGTAATTAACAAAAAAAATTGTTATTTTTGAAAATAATTTAATTATATTTTGAACTTTTTTTTAATGCATGTGAAAGTTGGACTATTATTTTTTATTACTATTTAAGGGTACTTTGGGTTTCTCATATTTAATATAAGGGCATTTAGTTAATTAGTTTAGATAGTTTAGGGCCTTGTCATTTTAACCAGATAAGTGAGGGTACGAGAGATGTGAGATGACTCACCAATGCTGTTGGAGGCACGTGAGGGCTCGAAATTGACTCTGGTTTGCTTTGTTTGGTCAGTCTTAGGACAAGGAACTAAAATGTGTGATTGGTTTAATTAAAAAAGAAAAGAAAAAAAGAGATTGGTGATGTCGAGTAGGATGGCTTGAGGGTGGTGATGTTGATCCGTGATGAGCAGAGTTACATAATGACAAGCGAAGACTATTTGAGGCCACAAAGTCATGGCTATGACACTATGTTGATGTTTAAATTAAGAAAAAGAAACTATATATGATGTTTGTGTATTTCAATAGTGTAGATGCAGTCTATACATACACTAAGATAGTTGACTTGAGAGACCCTTATTATGCCTGAATTAAGTATAATTTATATTATTTGATCTAGAAAATATGTACACGAGTAATGCTAGCTAAGAGCACTTGCAGCAGTAGAGTTAAATAACTATCTAGCTATTTTAGCTCCACTAAAACATAAAAAATTCCCTTGCAGCAGAGGAGGTATAGCTAAAAATTTTAGCTTAATTACTACAGTGCTCATATATTTATACATGAGCACTGTAGCTCAAAGCTAAAAGAAAAATTAATTTTTTATTCAACCCCTAAATTAAATAATATAGGCTGATTATTTGTTTTTATTCTTTTATTCACGCCTCTCTCTCTCAGTCACTCTCATCTCTTCTCCACTGAAGCTCTCAACTCTCTCAAGCTCACTGGCGCTGGCCCGTCACCGACCCGCTAGTTGAGACCCATCGCCGATCAACCTTCTCAACCTCAGACCCACGCCGTCTGAAGTTCTCAACTCTCTCAAGCTCACCGTCTCTCAAGCTCACCGCCGCTGAGACCCACCAGCTGAGACCCACCGTCACCGATCCACCAGCTGAGACCCACCGCCGATCAACCCTCTTAGCCTCAGACCCACGCTGTCCCAAGCTCTCAAACTCTCTCAATGTCATCGACCCACTTTCTCAAACTCTCACCTTTGTTTCACTGCCGTCCAAGTCACCGGTCAGCTCAGACCAACCGCCGATCAACTCAGACCCACCTCTTTGTTTCACTTCAGGTCAGTTGTTCTTTTAGCTCAGACCCACCGCTGATGCAATAATTTTTTTGCTGTTCATCTTGTTTGTGTTGTGATGATTGTGTTTGAATACAATTGTTGTTGTTGGCAGTTTGCAAATTTTCTGTGTGCAGGAAACTTTGCATTTTTTTTTGGCTTTTGATTCAGAGCATCCATGAATGGACATCGTGTATTTGTATTGGAATGTATTGGGATTTTTCTGTTTGCAGGAATTTGGGAATTTTCTGTGTGCAGGGAACTTTACATTTTTTTTTTTTTTTGGCTTTTGATTCAGTCCATCCATGAATGGACATAGTGTATTTGTATTGGAATGTATTGAGATTTTTCTGTTTGTAGGAATTTGGGAATTTTCTGTGTGCAGGGAACTTTACATTTTTTTTTGGCTTTTGATTGAGTCCATCCATTAATGGACAGAATGTATTTGTATTGGAATGTATTGGAATTTTTCTGTTTGCAGGAATTTGGGAATTTTCTGTGTGCAGGGTACTTTACATTTTTTTTTTGGCTTTTGATTCATTCCATCCATTAATGGATAGAATATATTTGTATTGGAATGTATTGGGATTTTTCTGTTTGCAAGAATTTTTTGTGTCGTTTTCTTTATTAGTGGGATTAAGCTACATGTCAAATTAAGTATTTATGCATAATCATGTTCTATTGTTATAATTCTAAGTATCTTAAGTTTTGATATAAATATTAGATTGGGAATTGATTGCGGTGGCGGTGGAAGAGTCGGTGGCAGCAGTGACGGTGGTGGAAGAATCGGTGGTGGCGGCGGTAGCGATTGCGGTGGCGGCGAAAAATTCGTAGTGACGGCGGTAGCAGTTGCAGGTGGTTATGATTGTTGTTTATTATAATAGATATATTATTTTATTGTAGTGGATATATTATTTTATTGTGATATTTATATTATTTTATTGTGTTGAAAGCTAAAATAGATCCACTACTGTAGCATGTTTTGTAAAGTGAGTAGGTAAAATAGATAAAGTAACTTTTTGTAGAGTTAAAAAGCTAAATTTTTAGCTCCACTGCTGTGGATGCTCTAAGGGCATACCACTTCTTACATCCACATCCACGTTTCGCTTATGTGTCAGCTTTTCACGTGAGTCCACTACATACACTTGAAAAAGCTAAAATCCAATTAAGAGTTGATATACAATCATAGTGTAAATTTAGGTGTGAAAAGTGGTATGTCCCTGATCCCTACTACTCATACATACACATACATTTGAAATGTATAATATAAAAATAATGGCCATATGCTAACAAGCTGGAAGGTCCGGGGATGGTCTTGGATTGGAATGTGGGAAAACAAGTGAAACAGGATAGAATATTGGTGTAAATAACAAGGCGATTGGGGTTGTAATAGGTGTTGAGGCTGGCAAGTGAAAGAAGCTCTGCTTGATTGAGTATGGTGTTGACAGGTCCCTGTGCTGGAAGGGGAGATATGAGAACATGAAAAGCTTTTGATCCTTGTTCCAAATGAGCGCCTTGACTAGATAACTATCCAAACCCAAGTTCCTCACCTCTTTCTTCCCCAAATTTGTATGCAAGCTGCTAGTGATACCCAGAACCACATACAATGATAAAAAGAGTGAAAACTGGTGGTTGCAGCCACATGGTACCATACTAGGATTTTCTTTATCTTCAACAGTCTAGTCAGGTACTCAATGCTCTTTCATGTTGTCAATAGTGAAAATCAGGTGGACATCATCCAGAAATTAAAATGGGAAATTCAACTATCCTAGTGAAGCTTCTCACAAATGTAGGGCTCATGAACAACACCAACACAAGGAATGATCCATGAAGACAAGTGCCCTGAAAGGCAATTTCATTACCCCATGACTTGTAAATCTGAGAAAAGAAAAACAAAGCTTTTAGATACTTACATCCTTTAAGAGATCCATGAATCATGGAGCAAGAAGGTCCACAGCAAAGTGCATTGTACCAGCCAAATAGGATTAACATAACCTGTGCTGCTTGTAAAAGAGCCTAATTGCAACAAATATTACTGCTTCTGCATACAGTCACTATGATAAATTGCAGATCAATTCTATTGTTATGACAAGAATGAAATAATATGAACTAATACATTAAATTCCAGAACAGTAACATTGCTGATCATGGTTCTCCCTGATTTCTTCTTATTACATCTTAGTTGGTGCTTCAGTACAAGAAGGCGATTGTCCCTCCAGAATCAAGGCCTTCAATGTCATTGTTGAAGAGTCCCATAATGATAAGTATATCAATTTTGAACTAACGGGGATAAGATTGAGGAATTGGTAACCGGGATGGACACCATAATCATTCTTATCCACCATTTATTAATTTATCAAGCTGCTTTGATCCACAACAAATATGGAATTGGATATGAAGATTGCACTCTCCTATCCTTCTCATCTCAGTTAACACAATGACAAGGGAAGCAGACAAGTTAGACCTCATCCAAATAGGATATTAGTTCAATATTTAAAATAGGTGAAAACTTCACACAAACAATTAAGTTTAGAAATTAATTCTGCAAAACAAGAGGAAAATGATTAATTTACAGTAATCACTAGTTTCAACTAACATGTAAAACAACTCATTGGAAGCTATTTAGAAGCAATGCATTACATAGAGAACCACATCTAGACAACTTTGCTGATAGTTCCATATAGATAAATCCTTCCAATTTCCAAACATACATTACCTTTACAACATATCTTTAGTGAAAAAAAAAAAAAAGCAGAATAACAATAGCGAGAAAGGCATCAGCTTTTATACTATATATTGTTTCCAAGTGTAAAAATTGAAGGCCAAGATTACAAAAACTACACTCTAATTACCATATAAGAAATTATTTTTCACTAATAACTAGTTTCAAATTTCAAGAAACATGCAATTCAAAGAAAGTCCACAGAAAAACAGAATTGTAAACTATGACACTCCAATAGATATAGGGCATTGGAAATTATTTAGAAGCAATGCATTACATATAGAACCACATCAAGACATTTTTCCAATACTTCCATATATATAAACTCTTCCAATTTCCTAACATACATCACCTTTACAACATATCTTTAGTAAAAAAAAAAGGCAGAACAAAGCATGATTATCAGGTATATGACTGTCTACTATAACGACAACAGCAACAGCTCTTATACTATATATATTGTTTCAAAGTGTAAAAATTGAAGGCCAAGATTACCCAAAACTATACTTCTAAGTTCTAATTACTATCACTTAGCTCATCATCATGAATGCCAGAAACAGCACTCAGCCTAGCAGACGATTGCTTAGCCCAGTTGACGATTTTTTGGGCCTCCCGGCTAATTTTCTCTTCCTCTTTCATAGCCTTTTTTAGCATCTTCTGCTGCTTCTTTGTCGAAAAAGTGCTCAAATCCGATAAAAATTCATGGTCCATGTCCCAATCAAGACCATTCTCCTTACTCTTCTTACTCTTCTTCTTCTTCTGATGATGATCATGAGAAGAAGCCTTCTTTGAAGAAAGCCAGAAAAAGCAACCTGTTTTCTTCCGCGGAGAAGGCGAAAAATCCATCGATGTAGTAGACCCAGATGGAGATTTTGATGATTTCGAAGACTCGTGCTTCAAAACTGGATCTGGGTTATCTTCCAAATCTGAGAAAACCCCTTTTTCCACCGACAAATCGGGTGGTGATTTTGGATTGGGAGGCGTTTTTGAATGCGAAAAATCGGCAATGGCAGAACAATCTGGCTTGGGCTTATTAGGCTTATTATTAGTGAGTGGAAAAGATTTGAGCTTGCGGAAGCGGGACTCAAGGTCGGTGGGGAGGACAGAGTCAGTGAAAGAAGAGCAGCGAATAGCAGCAACTTGCTCAAGAACACAAAGGTCTTTTGCTTGTGAGATTAGCTCTTCCACTGCTGCTGACTCTACCTCGTCGTCTGTGTCTGATAGGTACCTGAAATCAGCCATTAAAACAACTCTAAATCTGGCTGTGGGCTTCAATTTTTTTTTGGTGTTTTGTATTGGGGTTTTAGGGAGTGCAAAAATGCAGTGTTACACAGTGGAGTTCACACTGCAGTACGAGCCTTCCAGTAGGAAAGAAAGAAGAAGATTGTGGAACATGTTTTTCTCCCTGTCTCTCTCCAACGGCTAACTCATGCTTCTGGTATTTCTTGGCTTTACTAATTTTCATACTTTTCTTTTTCAACGAGTGGGGTCCACACACATTCAGGCCCACTCAGATTAGGAGCTAATATCAATAAAAACAAATATAAAAAAAAAAGAAAAAGAAAAAATTGACAGTAATGCAATATATATACATAAAATTCACTGCATTTTCCTTTCAAAAAAAAAAAAAAAAAAATTCACTGCATTTTAATACTGTGTGGTGTACACTTCATAAGAATAAATGTTTGTGAGGTGTTGAGATAAGAGTTGAGATTTAAGTTTTCAGAAAGAAATTTTATACACAAATACATATAGATTAGATTAGAATAAAAATTCTACCTTGTATAAAAAAAAAAATTGACAATTGTGAAAAGTTTTGTCAAAATTTTTTTTTTTGGGTATATATAATGTTTCACTAGTGTCATGTTATAAATCGTAAATGATAGACAATAATATTATAAATTTGAAATTAAATTTAATAAAAAATACTTGTTATTTTAATTATTATGAAAAATATTGTGGAAATTTTGGTGTTTGTGGAATTACTACTATTCTTATTTAATTCGGTTCTGAGCAGTTAACAGTAAACGAGAACAAATTTTCTTCCGTGTTTGTTCTATTACAGTGTATCATTGACTGTATGCACGCTAGTCCAATGACTAATGATCTAATCCACCATTTTGTTTATCCTTGGTCTTTTTCAGCTCTCCTAACTCCAAACTTGCGTCTCAGTAACACTGACAAGTGACAATGAAGTATCACCTGATGGGTTTGCACTTTGATCTTTGTTTTCTCCTATCAACCCAAATTTTAATATTAGCACAAAGTAACCCAGCATATAATAAAATATTTGAAATAAACCTATAATAATAATAATAATAATAATAATAATAATATATTGAGATATTGGAGTAAAGACTCTCTCTCTCTCTCTCTCGTTTGTTTTTTATTTTATTTGAAAATTTATGGAATTATATTTCCAACAACACCAATTTGCATCGATTGGACTTTAGGTTCAAAATAATGGCCTTAGGAAGTTGAGTACCCTCACAAACGACCTTGATTTTTCTGCCTTTAAAGTTTAAGGTAAATTACACAAACTTCTTTTGAGATTTCATGAATTTACACTGCCCCCACCCCCAAAATTTTAAGAAATGACATCTCTACCATCAAGGTTTTTATAAATAAAACAAATAAGCCTATGCCCGTTCATATTGTTACTTTCCTTACGAGATGGGCTTCTACAAGATATATGTTGAATCAGTGGGGGCTTCAAAAATTCTTTTTAGGATGTTTGTTAAATATAATTAAATTGAAAAAAATTAATAACAATAAAACTTGAATATATTACCATCACAAAATAAATACATACACAAATACATAAAGTTTTAAAATTTCATTTCACAAGTTTTCTTCTTTTGAAATCACTGTGCGATATGATAGTTTCAGTATTAATATTATCAGTTACATCTTTTTCAATGTATACAACCAAGTAATTATTAAGTTATTGATCTCTTATTCAATTATTAACATATTGCCTAAATAAGTACTAATATAAATAAAATGCATTATCTTTTTGAAAAAATATATCACATAAATCCAACAAATTCGGTTAAAGACTTAAGCAAGCACTAACATACAAGCTATTTAAAAAGTGTGCATTTTTTTATATATTAAAAAGTGTGCATTTTTTTATATATAAAAAATAGCAATGTTAAAATATGCCATTTGAAAACACAATTTAAAAAATCACAATTAAAGTTTGATTTGGGTTTTTAGGCTAATATGTTTGTTTGGACAATTTTTGAGAAGTGCTTTGTTCACAACATTTTTACAATAATTT
Organism: Castanopsis chinensis; assembly: GCA_032878915.1. Taxonomy (NCBI): domain Eukaryota; kingdom Viridiplantae; phylum Streptophyta; class Magnoliopsida; order Fagales; family Fagaceae; genus Castanopsis; species Castanopsis chinensis. The sequence continues at coordinate 7,164,412 of JAVQMG010000093.1, read as the reverse complement.
AATAACAAAGCCTAGATGATAAGTTTTTACTGGTTCTAATTTGAACTTACCACTTAAATTATTTTTTTGTTTACTAGTAATAACTTACTATTTAGGATTTGTTACAAAAATATTGTGAAAATTGCCTTTCTTGCAACTTTTTGTTCAACATTCAACAGACCAAAATTTTGGAAGGCTGAATTTTATTTTTAATGGGCTCAATTTTTATTAGGGGTGGTCAAGTCTTTTTATTTTTTTTATTTTTTATTTTTTTTAAGGGTGGTCCAAAGACCCATATTAATTTAAAATAATTTTTTTAGGTTATATTAAAAAAAAATTCTAGGGTAGTCCTCTAACCACCCTCATTAGTACTTGGCGCCGTCCCTGTGTTGAATATACTTTTTTTCATTTATTATAATTCAATACTTAGAGGAAGAGGATTTTGAATCCTAGATATTTCGGTTGGAAACACCAAGAAATGTCAATTGATCTAAAAGGCTATTGGCATGTTGAATGTAGTTTTACTAAGTTTGTGATATACATTAACAGAAGGGACTTGTGTCTTGTGGAGGTTGGCTTAGTGGTGACCAAAATAAATAAAATCTTTCTGTTTTTGTTTGGTTGATTTCTTTTTTAAGTATTCCAAATTTATATTCTCAAATTTTTTTTTTGAAATTTATGTAATATAGCAGCCTAAGCTTTGAGACTTTTGAGTTTGTAAAAGCGAATGAGGCAATTGTATGGTAAGAAGACAACAATTCTTTTCTTTTTTCTATTGTACAAAATAATCTGTCTCTTATTTTTTTTTTTTTTTTGAGAATAAAATAATCTTCCTTAAAATAAAAATATATTTACTGTTTATTATAAAAAAAATCTTATTATGATCTGTCTTTTTATTTTTTGAGAATCAAATGATCTGTCTTAATATAAAATATATATTTGCAGTTCACTATAAAAAAAATGTTGTTATAAACAACTTTCATTAAAACAAATAGCAAAGAACAAACAAGCTTTAGTCATCAACAACCAATATGCAACAAGGAATATTTAAAAGAGAGAGAAACAGAGCCAAAGAATGAATGTTTGGTTTAGGTTTTCAAATTATTTTTATTTATTTTTTAATTGGGTGAGGAGGGGGTTTAGACTTTAGACCTTAGCATCTATACATCTTTTTCCTTTCAGCCCAAAAAGAAAACTCATGGAGAGGAGCTTTCCTCTAGACTAAATCCGAATTAATGAAACATCGATATCTTAATTTGGCAGTTAAGGTCAACAATTAATGCTTTTACTCGACATTGATCTGATCACCAATATACATAGATAAGCCTGGACGGTTTCGTTTTTTAATCCAACCACCCGGCTACTTTTTTGAACAATCAATCAACCAGTTTTAGATCAGCCTAGGGATATTTTTTACTAACATATTTTTTACCACCGCATACTTTTGGTGCGATGGTCACTCCATAAGTATAAATACTTGTGGGGTGTAGGGGACACCGGAGTTCAAGTCTCTAGGAGGGAGCTTCACACACATATATACTTAGATTATGTTAGAGTAGAATTCTATCTTGTATTCAAAAAAAGATCAGCCTAAGGAAACTAACTCTAAATGATTCCTAATTATTATTATTATTTTTGAGAATCAAATGATCCTTAAACTTAATCCTTCCAACAATCAATTAACCTAAACATTTGAGGCGTGAAGCTCTTCACATCACATCACAAATGATTCAAGGCCCACAATAAATCATTATTACTTCTTCTTCTTCTTCTTCTTCTTCTTCTTTTTTGTTTTTGTTTTTGTTTTTTGTTTTTTAAATTTTATTTCATTGTCCATAATCATCATCTATTCATATTCAATTTAAGCAAATAAAACAGAAATTTGAATCTTAAATATTTCGGTTAAAAACTCTAAAAGATGTCAATTGAATTATAAGAATTTTGGTATGTATATTGTTAATTAATTATTTATACGAGAATGATTATCTCCTTTTCTCCACAAGCTAAGCTACCCTTTATTTCTCAAATTTTACCTGTAACAAGTTGAGGCGTTAAAATCTTATATCATCTGTTATAGGAAGAAAATATTATAAAACTATTAAAACCATGAATTTTCTCTAGTAGATTTGAATAAAATGACCACATGCTTAAGTGATTAGTGGAAAACAATCAAGACCTGTAGTAGGTTTGAATAAAATAACCATGGTCATGTACTTATAGGAACTAAATTGGGAATTATGAAAAAAGTTAACACTTAAAATGCCATATTTACTTCCCAAGCTTAGATGTTGTAGACATTTTGACAGAGTGATAGAGAAGAGATAAGAGAGCTTACGCGCTTTAACCTCGTGAGCTACATCCATGAAACAAGAGTTCGAAAAATTACATTTTTTCATACACTTTTATTTTTTACTTTTATAATACATTTCAATGAAATCCATATTTATAATGATTTTTTTTTTTTGAGAAACCGGCCAAAAAGCAGGCCAAGCTATTTTATTGCTAAAACTTGTATGTCGGAAGGGACAAAATTCTCAAAACTATAACAGGAAAAGAACATCTTGCTCTCCGGGTTAGAGCATATGCTAAAGCATTGCCTTGCTGACGTATAAGGGAGAAAGAAAAAAACACTGTAAAGAATTAACTGAAAACATAATGTCTTTAATCAAATGATCCATGGAAGGGTAGTGAAAACATATTTACAATGAAATTTGATAGAAAAGTCAATAATATTTTGAATTTTACTGGTATATATTAATTGCTTCAATCTCACAATTTTCTTTGGTGACTGTTTTTAATTTATTAAACGATCTCATAATCTTTTCATGAAATTAATATATTGATTTGGTATTTAATGACATAAAAAGAGAATTATACTTTGCAATAGATGTAACCCTTCACCAACTTCATAGTAAGCGAATATGCGCCTTTCATTGGATCCAATCTCATCATTTTGAAACATTATACCCCATTGGGTCCCAACAATTCAGCAATTTATTAATTGAGAGACTAACAATAAGAGGATAATGACCACCAATTGTCTAATACACATCATCATTCATCACCTCCACATCTCAACAAAACTTGTTCCATTTTTGTTTCCTCTTCCTCAGATAGATAACCATTCTAGAACTCTCACAGCTTTTAAGGGACAGAGCTTGACGTCTGGGTCTATCTTTTTTTATTTATTGATTGATTAAAACTCTGATCAGTTTGCTAATGGGGTCAGAGTCTCCACAAAGAGTAGCTTGTTGCTTTTGTTTCTCCACCAACAAGAACGATAGAAAGAAGAGTAGGAGATATGAGGTTTCAGGATCAAACATGGAGGACAAAAGGTGGGAAAAGAACGATGAGATTTTATCAGACTTGAGCACCTTTTCGGTTAAAGAACAAGAAAGGAAGCTGAAGAAGGCATTGGAGGAGGAGGAGAAGATTAGTAGGGAAGCCGAGAAGGTTGTCAAATGGGTGAAGCAAGAATCAGCAAGAATGGATGCTTCTGCAATCAAAACTGTGCTTAGTAATCATGAAGAAGAAACAACCAAGTGATGGTTTTACTGTACTATAAAATTCCCCTTTTTTTTTTCTTCCTTGAAGTTTGAATTTTTGATGCATGTGGAATTGTATATGGAATTGGCAGCAGAATTGGAATTTGTAAATCCATTTCTCTCCTTTATTTTCTATCCATATGAATTCAATATGAAATTGTCCATATGATGAATTCACTATTTGTCCAAGTCCTCTCTCCCTCACAAATTAACCTTAGCAATAACAGAAAGCTGTACTACCTCTTCTTTATTCCAAGTAAGAAAACTATTACCTTAGAATTGGGTTTTAAAATTCAACTTACAGAGCTTCTCTTCTCATTCTCAAAGTTCAATATATATTTTTTAGTGTTGTGCAGTAACAATTTAAAATCTTAGAAGAAATCCTACTGAGTGAATTTAGTCCGTTTGGTAAATTGTAATCTTCTTACTGTATATATAGATGAAGATATCATGGAAGAAACAAAACATAAAAAACCCAATACAAGTTGAGTTTAAAGATTATCTCCTAGTACGTCTTCAACAACTTATGTTGGATGCTCAATTGTCAAGCAATCATTTTTGCTTAGCTAATCCAGGATTTAGATTAGATGCAAGAATTGATCACAGATAACACATTTATTTACAGGGATATTTTAATGGGGAAAAAACTCTGCACGCAATCGTTTATTCCTTGTTTGCGACCAAAATAGTAGTAAAATTCAAATAATATTAATGTTGGACAATTTTAGTTGCTATAGTTTTCTAATAACCAATATTAGGAAAATATTTGGTCTTTGATAGACTGGTCAAAATTCATTAAAAAGAAAACATAAAAAACCCCATAATTGAAGGCTCTTTACGCAAATATTTGGTCTTTGATAGACTAGTCAAAATGATACATGGGTTGGCCGTCTGAAAACTCAGCTTATTACTTTTCATTTTCAAGAAATAAAATAGTAAATTCAGACATTCTCCGCTTGTCCCCCTTCCATCAGGTTGGTATTAATTAATTAGTGAGATTTTGTTAACAAAATTAAACAAATGTAATAATACAATTAATGGTTGCAATTTATATTTGCGTGTTGGGTTCGTATTGTATTAACTCATGAGTATTCGATTAATTCTAACATGATTTGTTTATCAAATGAGTTAGTCTCGTCGACTCGTTTATCAAATTTTATCAAAGAGATTTTTTATAGGAACTATGAAAAACCAAATAAATATATATAAAAAAATATATAATTCGAAAACATATCTTAATATTACAAATAATTAATCACTATATATTAAAAAAAAAAAAAAAAACCACAATAGCCAATGTTAGATCCTAGCAATTAAGTTAAGGAAAATAAATAAAAGTAGAGATAAAGGTAAAAGTAAAGATAAAGGTAAAAGTAAAGGATGACATCGATTATGCGATGGTGATAGAGAGTTCAAAGATGAAAGGAAAGGATGATGATGGCTTGGCATAGTGACAGAAGGGTGATGGTGGCTAAAAAATAAGGTGAGATTGAGGACTAAGAGTGAGAGGTGGCCATGGAGCTTGGGAGAATGAAACTAGGAAAGAAAATAAGTTTATATGACTAGGATTTTGACGAATATATTGGTAAAATGACATTTAGTTAAACAGGTCAGTGAGAACTTTCAAATGAAATTAAGTGTAATTTGTGCTTGTAAAGTTGTGATTTTCAACTATGTTGTATTGACTTTAATTTCGTATCAAATTTGATTGTATTTTCTTCAATCATTTTCTCTGTATGTATGTGAGATTAATTGTAAGGGATGAGTGTGAGAGATTGGTAAATAATCAAGCTTCAAAAGTTGAACAAATGTATTTCGCGACTGGCTTGCAACTGTTTCACAAGAGGCTTACCCGTGAAAAAAGCTATATATAGAGCACATGACTGGAAGATGAAGAGTCGCGCTAGGCTGGATTTTTCACGACGGTCTCGTGGGTAAGGCCAACCCGCGAAGGACTGGTGAAACTTTTCTATTTGGCAAAACGTTGTGTTTTGCTTTATCAAGTCTTTACCCACACTATATATACCCTCATTACCCATAAATTGTAGGGAGTGCTTTTCAAAGGGAACACCCTAGAAAATACACTTGAGATTAGAGATTGTTATACCCACAATCATCTACACATTTTCTTGTGGTTTTCCTCAACTCCTACCTCTTCATCTCTATATCTTTGAGAGGTTGCTAGCTCAAACATTTACTACACCCATTTTGAGTATAAGGTGAGATTTTGGTGTTGCTAAAAAGTATTGGAATGAGCCATTCATTGGAGGATGCAATTGGGTTTGAATTGCGGGATCCGGAAAATTAGAGAAGACAAGACTTTGAGAAATCAGCTGGTAGTAGGAGCTTGGAGGACTCAAGTACATGGGTTAGATTAAGTTTGGAGGGTTTTTTTATTATTCGTGTACTTAAACTTTATTCTCTAGTGGATCAATTTCGACTTGGAGGGTCGCGGAGAGGTTTTTCTCCGAGTTCTTCAGTTTCCTCTTCAATAATATGTCTTGGTGTTATCTTGTGTTTGCATCTCTCTTTTCTACTCTTTAAACTTTCATTTTATTGTTGATAATGGATGAATATGACTTAGGGTAGTATTAACGGTTCTTTGCGCTTATTTACTCTTGTTTTGCACTTAGTATAAGTTAGAGTAAAAGCTATCTAGCCGAAATTTTTATTTGGGAGTCTGAACAAGCTCTTGTGTTTTAGCACAAATTCGAGCTTTCAATACTTAATTTCAAGGAAATCTATCTACTTAAAAATACGGGCAGCCTTAATTAATGAGAAGATAAGGAAGAGTCGTTTGAGATGATTTGGTTGTGTTTTGAAGATAACTCCCATTCACTTGTAGATTTAAAAAATAAAGTTTATATTATATAGGACAATAATTCAAAGCAGTAGTTCTCATATACAAATGGATGATCAAGACATCTGGAAGCGAGTTTGGGGTATGGTAGTCTAGAATAAGATAAGAATTTTTTTCGGAGAGCTATCAAAAATTCCATTCCATCAAAATCAAACCTGGTCCGTCGCAGGGTGCCTGGAGAGGATATTTGTGATCATTGTAAAGCTGGTTCTAAAGATGTTTTGTATGCTCTCTGGTTGTGCCCTCATCTGGACCTAGTTTAGAATTTAAACTCCAGTGGGAATTTTCGATCCTTCAAACAATTTCTAAGCTTCAGAGAACTTGTGCAGCATGCAATCAAAGAGGAGAAAGATCTTGAATTTTTTCCACCACGGTCTGGACAGTCTGGTTTCAAAGGAATGCAATTAGAGCTAACAACAGATCTTGCTCAATTGATCAAGTTATTCCAGATGTTTTAGCAACTCAACTAAGCTTCTTAAGAGCCATCCCACCAAAGCTTCCAGACTCAACTAACCGGGTTCCTCAAAGAATTAAATGGAAACCACCACCATATTCTCACCTCAAAGTGAATTTTGATGGAGCTGTGTTTCGGGAAGAGAATGCAGCAGAGATTGGGGTAGTGATCTGAGATGAGAAAGGATTGGTCGTAGCCTCCATGGTAGAAAAAATCCATCTCCCAAACTCGATGGCAGCTGTGGAAGTTGTTGCCGCTGTCAAAGCCCTTCACTTTGCTCTTAACATTGGTGCTTCTTCCATTTTTTTAGAGGGTGATTCAGAATGTATTATCAATGCTCTGAATTCTGAAGTGGTTTCTTTTGCTGCTTATGGCCATCTGGTGGAAGAGGCAAAGTCTCTTGTTAGGAATTTCTCTGATGTTGTTTTTTGTCATATATACTTGGAGACAAGGCAACTTGGCTACTTATAGCATTGCTAGAAATGTTAGCGAGTTTTTGTTGTGGATAGATGATGTTCCTCCACATATTTTCTTTGTAATTCTAACCAATGTGGCTAGAGGCTCTTCTATTTTTTTGAGTAAAATTTAATAATTTGCATCTATTATAATATAGAAATATATATATATTTTTTATTTTTCAAACAAATAAAAAAGATAAACTTTAAAGATAAGCAGTAACTGTAATTTTTTTTTGAACGTGAAAGAAAAAAAATCCTAAATTTTAAGAATTTTCTTTTTGAATTCAAAATGAAATTTGTTATCTGATATTTATGACCTTATTTCTAAATGAAGTTACCATAGATTAGTGAGGGTATTTTTGAACTACATAAAAGTCTAATTGAAAAAGGGGAATCCTCTTTTATATATACATCTACCATTTGAGCACATGCGCATCCGCGTGCTCAGAGGTTTTTTCTATATTTTTGGGTAAAAGTTAATAATTTGTATCTATTATAATTTAGAAATATATATTTTTTTTTATTTTTCAAACAAATAAAAACTATAAACTTTAGAGATATGTAATAACTGTAATTTCTTTTTTGAACGTGAGGGGAAAAAAATTCTAAATTTTAGGAATTCTCATATTAAATTTAAAATGAAATTTGTTAAGTCCAGTTGAAAGAGGGAAATTCTTTTATATATATATATATATATATATATAGAGAGAGAGAGAGAGAGAGAGAGAGAGAGAGAGAGAGAGACGGGTTCGAGTTACACATGGTGTAACTTCATAAGAATCACACCTTTTTAAGACCGTTGATTTCTTTTAGATCTAAGGGTTAAAAAATACACATGGTAATGTCATAATTGTTCTCTAAAAATTAGTGATTTATGCATTAATTATTCTTATTAAATGGGGAAAAAAACAACATTAACTGTCCACTCTCCTCCACGTCATCATCTTCTTCCTCTCATCCTCTTTCACATCTTTTGTCTTACCCTATGTATTCTCATGCCATCACCATTGATTTCTTAATAGTCTTGTCTCGAGGTACTTGAAAAGTTTAGAAATATATGGCCAAATTAAGTCACAATTGTTTTAGAGAAAGATTGTTGAGGCTAAGTATTTCTAAAACCCTCATGAAAATTTTACTCAAGGTACTGCCAAAACTCAAAACTCAAATGGACGAAAAAAAATTTCTACTTTTTTCAGACCATATAGTGTGGTTAATTAATGGCAAAACAATACTCCCTCCATAATAAATGAGTTTGCAAAATGGTAATCATGTTTATTAAAACAAAATAAAGACAGCTTGGATTTACAATTTAATCTTGAGCATTTTATGAATGGTGGAGGCCTGAAAGTACATAGTGCAAAAAGAAAGATGAGAGGACTGAATTCAAAATGAAATTTTTTATTTGAAATTTATGACTCTATTTCTAAATGAAATTACCTTTTATTAGTGAGGATATTTTTGAACCACATAAAAGTCTAGTTGAAAGAGGGGAATCCTCTTTTATATATATATATATATATATATATATATATATATATATGGTGCATTCCTTAAAGTTCTCTTTATTTAGGCTTCTATTTCATTGAATTAGCTAATAGAGTAAATGTATATATTAATTATCTATAATTGTGTATTAATTATTTATATTAAATGAATTTATATGATTATTTTTATAAAATCTATATAAGAAATAATTTTTAGTTGGAATAATAATAATAGATTTACAATATGACATTCTTCCTCATGTTTATTTGCTTTGGCAACAATCGACACAAAAACTATAAAAAATTAAATATTTATGAATTTGCTAAAATTAATCTTAACCCTTAAAATTTCCTAACTTCTTTCCGTGACATGTAATATATATATATATATATATATATATTGTGTATGTGTGGAATTAACATCGTAGTATTTATTTTATGTAATTAGAAAGATAACTAGTAGAATGAATATATTTATTTTGTTATATTAATTATTTTAAGCATAATGAAATTTTAATATCATTTTTCTAAGATTTATATGAGAAACAATTGCTTTTTAAAAAAAAAAAAAAAATTATGTGTGTGTGTGGAACAATTGACTTGAAATATGGTTTTTTTCTTCTTCTCAAATTTAGTTGTTTTTGCAACAATTGAAACAATATCCAAAAAAAGGCAAATAAATAAATAGCTTTAGTAACATAAAATCAAGATTGTTAAAAAAAAAAAAAATTGAAGGATATTTACATTTTTTTAGTAGGCGTGAAACATGCCTATCTATATGAGCCACTATCAATTTGTAAACACACACACACACACACACACACACATATATATATATATATATATAGTATGATCAAATCACTATACTATTCTTAGTGTCTTTCTATTTTATCTATAAAATAACTAAAGCTTAACCTTTTTTAAAGGGAAAATTTTTAACATTTTTTTATATACATTGATAGTTGAGGGTAGGGATTTGAATCTTGAATGTTTTTATTAAAAATTGAGGTGCCAACCAATTAAGCTAAATTTTATTGAAATATTGGAGAAAACTAATAATAAGTTGCACTTCACATAACTTAGCTAGTTTTACGAATTTTGCAAACTCGATCAAGTGCTAAAAACCCATCAAAGTTGCACAAGTTGCTACTCTGCATGATCATAAGAAGTGCCATGTATGTATGAGTCAAGTTTCTTCATCTGGCATTATTTTGTTGTGTTTAGGAATTAGAATTCTTTGAGGTTTGGAGCTTCTCCAGCGTTGCGGGCGTGTCTAATTTGGGTTGTGGTTTTGAGTCATTTGTTGATTTTGTAGAGGATGTTGCATTAACCCCATAAAGCTTTTGATCGGTTGATGCAGAGGTATGTGAAACCTTCTTCCTTTCCATCTCTATTACCCCGCCTCCTTCGATTTTTTGTTGATAGGAATGGAATGAATGTATTGCTATAATTGGGTATGATGGAGGATCGAGGTTTTAATAGGGCTTTTTGTTTCATTCTCATCCTCAAATTCTCTTATTAAAGACTTGAAGAAAAAAATCCAAGCAGTTGAATAAGAATTGGCAATTATTGCCTCCACAATTAAAGACTTGTCTATTTCTTTCCCTCTCATTGGGCAAAAAGAAAAAAGAAAGAAAACAGTTTTTAACACAACTTCAGTCTATGGAAGAATCACAACAGAAGGCCACCCAAACTTTCCCGATGCAGGTTTATATGCCCTACCAACCTCATCAATCACTATATAAAGACCTCTCCATGCCTTTAACCTCACCATTCTTGCCAACTTCTCACTACCAAAACCTCCAACCATTAGCCGTGACACATCTTGCTCACAACCCTTTTAAACCAAGTGGAATCTTCCCTGGTATAACATATTCAACACCACTCCAATTAGAACCTCAAACTAGACCACAAAATGAACCTTCTCTTAAGCAAAAGGACAAAGAGCCATTATACCAACCCCCAGATCCAACTGTTGGTGCTTCTTCAAGACCTCCAGATATGAACATGTTGGCTATAGATCTTGACCCTCCAAACCTGATTTCATCATTTCTCAAAACTCTTACCCTTGATGACCCAAAAGAACCTTTTGTGCTCCCACTAATTGATGACACGAATTTAGACTTGTCTGATCTTGATTTAGAATGAGTATTATTGGCAGAACCAAAGTAGAAAAAGATGATGTCCTTCACCCTAAACAGCCTCCTCCACCTCCACCACCAATTTTTCCTCTATTGCCCTTTATTCCTAACAACTAGACAAGATTGACCTATTCATCAATCATAGATTCAAAACACCTGTTCACCATTGATAATACCCTTCCTTCCAAATGGCACAATGAGATCGTTAACATGTATTCATGGTGCATAGCAGAACTACAAGCCCCAAATGCTACTGTTGCACAAACTATTGCCAAATTTGTTGCAAGAATTACAAGAAGACTAAGACAATGGTGGAGCAATTTAGGAGAATATAGGCAAAGACAGGCAGCTCAGTGCAACCCTCTAGAAGGCTTTTTCACAATCATTCATAATGAACTTCTTGGTACCTTGACCTATTATACAGAAGTGGCAAGAGAAGAATTCTTACTGATGAAGTGTTGCTTCTTTGACAGGAAAGAATTGGAGAAATATTTTGACAAAATTTCAAGCCAATACTACTTTTTTAATGGCATGGATGATGTTAATTCCAACCACACCTTTCTTAACTCCCTTCTAGAACTATTGGGAAATGAAACTCTGCACATGATGAACCTTCAAAAAATAACTTTGCAGCAAGCCTCTTTGGGAGAAATTTACTAGCATGTGCTTATTGCTCTTGAAAAACTCTGCAACTAAAGAAAGTTTCTTTCAGAAATTGATAAGGTTCATAGCAAGCTTAAAGACAATTGTAAAAGGAAAGATTTGCAGATAAAGTGCTATAACGAAAATTGTTCTTGTCCAACAAAAAGGAGAGATCATTTCAAGAAGTATCCATGGAAGAAAAGACACTATGCAAGTCAAAAGAAAAAATCTTTCAGGTAGAAAAAAGGGAAGTTTCTCAAAAGAAAGCAGTTTAAAGGAAAAACTTCAAAAGTATGCTTTGTATCTAGAAGACCAGGACACTTTGCAAAAAATTGTCCAAAAAAGGAGAAAGCAGCAAAACTTCTTGAATAAGCGCAAATCCATGCAGATGATACTCCTTTCTTAGATGTTGAATTACTCTTCTCACTGGATGATGATTACTCTCCCCAAGCTTTGGTAGTTATGGCATATTCCACTTTAGAAGATGATTCATGCCCAGACAATGATGTTGATTTAGAACTAGAAATCCAAATTATCTATACATCCCAGCCTCTCATAGCCCCTCTAACTAATCTCACACCCATAGCCCAAGTACATATCCTTTTTGATACCTATTCCAGACCTATTGATGAGAATGAAATATGTCATATTTTTTTTCCTTAATGTTTAGTCTTCTACACTCATTTGGTGCCTAAATGTACTCATTATTCTTATATCTTGATTTAGGATGCAAACGGAGGCGTTATGTGCAAAACGTAGTTAATTAGGCGATTTTGGATAGCTTTGACATTGCTTTGTAATCTAGGCATAAAACTCTCATCTGAGCTCCGATTGAGATGATTCAAGATGCTATGGAACACCAAGACAAAACTTTACAACTTTCATGTTTTTAGTTTTGAGTGATACGGGGCGCATCAAAGTCAAAATCGGGATTGAAGTTGCCGCACCTGCACTTTTGACATTCTGAAACATTCCTTAGCCTGCAATTCTAATATGTGGATCTGATGGGGTTTATTTTCGGAAGCTTCCATATCTGATGCAAAAATTCCAGCTGAAAAATACCACTTTCCTAGTTATATTAGAACTTCATTTTATTTTTAATATTTTTCCTTAATTAGTTAGATTTGGGTTTTATTATTTAGAATTTTTTGGGAGATTTTGTAGGCTTGGGAAAGGGGGAATTAACATGTAGAAGGGGGAGGAAAAATCAGACTTCACACATGCCTCTCTCTCCCATCTTCTTTAATTTTCTCCTTTGAGTTTTTGTCATGGCCTTGCGTCGCTGAAACTTTTATAATTGCTCGAAGGAAACGGAAGCCTCAGAATCAATAAAACTATGAGATCTAATTTTTTTTTACTGTTTAATTTTAAGCTTTGAGTATTGGATGTTCTTTTATGCCTATTTTCATGATTGTCTCGTTTAATTACTAGGAGGCCTACTAGTTTATTATTTGTTGCAATCTACTGCTAGGTTAGATATCAAATCCATAATTGTTTGATCCCTCTAATTTGTAAAGCAACCAAGATTTAATGATTTGTTCTGTCAGAAATTATTAGATTTTAGGAAGAACGCTCGACTAAATTAAATACAACCGTTTGTACTTGTGTTGTTTAGTTTCATTAATCTCTTTAATTCTTAAGGCAGCTACTAGATTAAACCTTTAGCGCTTGTCTTGGGTTGTTTAGTAGTTAGGGTTGATTAGATCGCTTGTTTTCTAATTAATTGCGACTAAGGAGAGATAGGAAAATAGTTCCAACGGTAAATATTTAAAGTGTGAATTGATATATACTTGCATCAATGATTAGTTGTAAATTTTAGTAGTGGATGTTGACTTAGACCAAGGTTTGTTATTTTGATTGATTTTGATATTTTAATTTGAATTGTTCCTTAATTGTTTTTCTTAAAGTTGTTTTCATCATACTCAAACCCCCCTCCTTGTTCACGTAGCATAAAACTAGGCTAGATACTCTCCGTGGGAACGATCCTTACTTGCACTATACATATATTTTTAGGAGTATAGGTTTTATTTTTGGTTCCCTGTGACAGCGCACCACCTATTCCAATAATAGCCTTGTTTGATACAGGAGCAGCAGTAACAATTCTCCATACTAAGATTTTACCTGATGAATTTTGGTAGCCCCATAATCAAATGTTCCGAGCAGCAAATGGAGAAACATTTCTGATCACCCAGAAAAAGTAAGCCTATCTTCATTCGAATCTTTCCAACCCTTACTATTAAACACCAAGTCCTTGGATCCCCTCTTACAAGTAGAGACCTTATTATAGGATTTGATCTCTTTCATCAAATACCTAGTCTCAAATGGTCTTCAAAAGGACTTTTGCATAAACAATACCTTCTCACCTAGACCCAAGTACCTCATTTATTCACAATGGACCCCTTTGATGATGTCTTCTGCCCCAGGGCCTTCCATACTAGTGAACTCCACGATGAAGTTGGTGATTACTTGCCCATTTATGGCCGTGTGCGGGCAGTATTGTACGTTGAACTCACTCAGTTCTATTGCTTATAGTGCCATTCATCCGGTGGTTTCAGGATTACTTGTTGGGAAATTTAGACCCCGGTTGATAGAATTAACAAGTTTTAAACCCAAGTTGTTAATTAGATTTATTATGCATAAAACTTGTTAAAACAACAAATATCAATATCATGTCAAAACTAAGTGCAGCGGAAAAATAAATAAGACAAGATATGATGACCCAGGAAAACCAATGAAACCAACCAGTTTCACAGTAAAAAACCTGGGGGGAAACCTTCCCGAAAAGCAATCCACTATAGTAAAGAGAAGTTTCAGATCTAGTACAAAACCTTTGTCACTAGACTCTACAATCCCCGTAGATGAACTCACAGCAGAAACCTTCTACTGCTTCAGAACCTCTGAACTCTTCAATATATGAACGCCACCCTTTGATGCACGGATCCCAGTACGTGACTAACTCCTTTGCACGAATCCCAGTACGTGACTCACTCACCAACTTGAGGAAGAAGAATGTTGGCTGCAAAGTTCTTCACTTCATACACACGATGAAGATTAAGAAGCACTTGGTTACAAAACCCTAAGGCGCAAAAACGCAGTAGCTTCTTTCGGAGAGAATTAGGCTTCGGTCACCTTTTGCATGTGTTCTCCTTGTATTCTCTCGTGTGACGGCCTCAAAAATAAGCCTTATATATGCCTAGGGTTGTGAGAAAAGAAACCCTACACAAATACAAAAGCCTGGCCCAAAAATCAGATCTGAAAATTCTGATTTCCGCAACCTCGATCGATCGGGCTCGATAGATAGCAGGTGTCGAGCCTCATTAATTCTCGATAGATACCTCGATCGATCGGGCTCGATAGATAGCTATCTGTCCAGCAGCTATCCGCAGGTGTCCACCAGGTGTCCAGCTTTAGTACACACTTTTTCTTCACTTGTTTCTTGGTCCAATCTTCATGGCTTTAATACTAAACTTGAACAACATGTTCTTTGAAGTATTAAACACATCCTAGATCTATCCAAATACAAGTAAAGTGCGTTTTGTCAAAGGATTAGCCAACTACATAAAATAGTGACATATGTTCACAAGATTGAACAACTACATATGTCCTAACATTACTCATTGCTCGCTGTAGAGGCTTGTCAGTCAGGACAATGATAGTGTGAGCCTGGAAATATGGCTTTAGCTTATGGGCTGCGGCAACTAAAGCGAGGGCAAGCTTCTCCATTGGTGGGACTTTTTCCTGCGCGCCTAGGAGTGCTCGGCTGGTGTAGTACACGGGCATTTGTGCCCTATCTTCCTCACTGAACAAGGCTGCGTGACGGCAACCAAGGATACCGCCAAATAGAGGAACAACTCTTCCCCAAGCTTGGAGGGACTTAGCAATGATGGGGAAGAGAGGTAGGCCTTCAAATCCTTGAACGCCTACTGACACTCAGCGGTCCACTCAAAAGACTTTTTCAATGTGTGGAAGAAAGGTAGGTATTTGTCCGTTGCCTGTAATACAAACCTATTTAGCGTTGCTACTTTGCCGTTGAGGCTTTGGACTTCCTTCATGTTCCTTGGTGGCGTCATTTCCATAATGGCCTAGACCTTTTCAGAGTTGACTTCGATACCTCTCTAAGACACCATGAATCCTAGGAATTTTCCAGCCATCACCCTAAAAGCACACTTGCTCGGATTGAGCCTTATGTTGTAAGAGAAGAGGGTGTTGAGGATTTTCTTGAGGTCGTTCAAATGATCGTCATCTTTTCGACTTTTTACCAACATATCGTCAACATAGACTTTGACATTCCTTCCGATCTAATGTGTAAACATCTTGTTCATGAGTCTTTAATACGTTGCGCCTGCGATTTTTAGTCCAAATGGCATCACTTTGTAGCAAAATAAACCTTGGCTATGTAGCACTCACCAGCAGCCACTTGATCTCCATGTAATTCTCCCACTCCGTACTCGATAGGGAATTTAATCATTAAATGGTAAGTTGAAGTTACTGCTTTCCACGAGTTGAGTGTAGGCCGTCCTAAGATGGCATTGTAAGCAGACAAGTAACCGACCACAAGCAATGTTACGTTCTTAGTGATCTGCTAAGAGTTATCACCAATCATAACAGGTAACATGAGTGCACCGAGGGGGAATCCCTTGTTCCTCCAAAACCAACAAGCGAGGCTTTAGTTGGAACCAGCCGTTCTCTATCAATCCTTATCTGCTGGAATACTGGGTAGTAAAGGATGTCGGTGAAGCTGCCATTGTCAACTAGGACCCGGCGGAGCTGAGCTGCCAATGACGTGATTGTCGACTTGTGCCATCTTGGGAACGACGCCCATGAGCTGGATGTTCTGAACCATCCTTAGGTAGGTCTTGTGAGCCTTTTTAGTGGAATAGGAAGTTGTAGTTCCACACACAATCATCCTTATGTCTCCTATGGGCGGTTTGGGACGTTTGTTCTCTTGTCGTGTAGGTTGCTCTAATGGTATGTTCGTCCTCTCTTTACTGACGAATCTTTGCAACTTTTCTTACCAGATAAGGGCTTCAATTTGTTACTTTAAGTCGTAGCAGTTAGATTTTTCGTGACCAATATCTCGGTGTAACTGGCAATATTTATCTCGGGACCTTTTGTTGGGGTCTCCCTTTAGCTTCCCCGAGAATGTCAAGGCTCCTTCGTCCTTGACCTGCATCAAGACTTGATCGATCAAAAAAATTTAAAGGAGTGAAGTTCATAAACCTCCTAATCGGGGGTTTGGAACGCCCATCTTCTTCTCGGTCTCCAATCCTTGTTCTCTTTCTTCCTTTGTCCTGCCGTGCCTCCTCTTGTCTTTCCCTCTTTTTAGTTCTATCTTCTCGGGCTAGCAACACGTCTTCAGTGTTCATGTACTTAGTTGCCCTATAGAGTACCTCTAACATAGTCTTGGGGTCATTTTTGTATAAGGAAAACAAGAACTTACCCTTCTGTAGTCCATTGGTAAATGCGGCCATTAGTATCTTATCGTCGGCTTTGTCAATTGAGAGTGTCTCCTTATTGAAGCATGCTATGTAGGATCTCAACGTCTCCTCTTCTTGTTGTTTGATATTCATTAGGCACGCTGTGGTCTTCTTGTGTTTGTGCCCTCTAATGAAGTGCGAGGCGAATTGGGCGCTCAGCTCCTTAAAGGTGCCGAAAGAATTTGGCATTAGCTTATTGAGCCATACCCTTGCAGGACCCTTTAGCGTAGTTGGGAAGGCTTGGCACATGATTTCATCTGCTACCCCTTGTAGGTGCATCAGTGATTCTGAAAGTCTCTAGGTGATCGAAGGTGTCCCTACTGCCATCGTAAGTTTCCACTTGGGGCTTGCGAAACTTTGGCAGAAGGGGGAACAAGGTAACGGATGCGGTGAAGGGCGAGTCCATTTGGTGTACTAATTCATCAAGATCGTTCGATACCCGCCCTTTGAGAGCGTTCATCATGAAGTCCATATGTTTTTTTTATCATCTGCATCTCAGCGGCTATATGCCACGATGGAGCCGTATCTACGACAGACGGATGGCTTGTATCTTGTCGCTCTTGTTTGGTTAGGGTGTTGCTACTTTCGGCCCCTCTTG
This sequence comes from Castanopsis chinensis, assembly GCA_032878915.1. Taxonomy (NCBI): domain Eukaryota; kingdom Viridiplantae; phylum Streptophyta; class Magnoliopsida; order Fagales; family Fagaceae; genus Castanopsis; species Castanopsis chinensis. Next base: position 7,146,774 of record JAVQMG010000093.1, on the reverse strand, counting down.
CTTCCTTCTCTTGGCGCTAGTTCCTTCTTGGTCATCTTCTGAGTGTTAAGCACCACGTTCTTTTGGTGCAATTACTCCTCTAGGTCATGGTTTTGCTTGGTAAGGTATTCTACAGCTGCAGTGAGCGTTTGAACTTGTCTCTCAAGACGGTGGTACGTGGTTCATCCCCTTGATTGTTGGTGGTGGTTGTCATTGAGTGAGTGAGTACCATGTAACTCTTTGCCCTGGAAGCGGTAGTACGGCTTACCTTCTATTGTTTCCTATAAACAACGTCAATTAATGATGCTGAAAATTGTCAGTGAGCTATATGGTCTTCACGTGCTCCAAGCAAGACTTGCATAACACAAAGGGAAGAAGAAGAACCTATGAAAGGCGCTAGTGTGGTATCAGTCAAATACCCTCCAACGGTTAAGTTAGAGAAATTTTTTGTTCACAACTCTAGAGTGTCAGAACTGGGGTGAATTAAGCGTACCGTGGTTTTGTGAGGGTTTTGAGGTTTTTATAGTAGTGTACAGTTGACATCTGTTTCTTGATGAAGAGGGTCTTTCCTTGTAGGGAAGATCTTCTTTAACAAGCGTATATCGTGGGATGCTTTCCTTGTAGGGATCCTCTTGGTTAGGGTTAACCGTGGGCCACAAGATGTTTCCTTATATATATATATATATATATATATATATATATATTTTTTTTATTTTTTTATTTTGGGGCCAAGTATAGCCATGCTATACCCGTCACTATTTCCTTTCTTGCCTTCAACTTTCTCCCCGTCAGTTTCTCATCCCGTCCAGGTGCAAATGTCGTCAGGTAGTGGCATGAAGTCATCGGCTTTGAGACCGACGGCTTCATCTTGTGTGAAGTTGTCAGCTTTGAGATTGACGGCTTCATCTTGCGTGGAGTCGTCAGCATACATAATAGAGTCGACGGGTTCTTGGAGATCAACAGCTTCTTTTATTTTTCCAATTAAAAAAGACCCCTATCAATGTGCAATTGACATAAAATTTGACATGTGTATTATAAGCGTAAAGAACATGCAATTCAAATGTTAGAGTATTAGAAGAACACACAAAATGTGAAGAAGCTTATAAATAGATGTAGATCCATGGTAGCATCTGATTGACATGCATGTCGAATAACATGCCAATCAGATATTATTTACCAGTCAATCTAAACTTATTTTTTATGCATAATTATAGATTATAAAAATTTAAAATTTAAATATTTGATTAATGACATAACTATTGATCTTTGATGTTTTGAAAATTTTGCAAACATTGAGGATATAAAAGGAAAATGTAACTTAATGGTGGATTTGTCAAAATTCATGTTCAATAAAAAGATATTGAGTGGAGTTGTAGCCAAATTTTATCATATTTGGCTGGTTTTATAGAGAATAATAAGTCTTTGTTTGTCAAATTTTTATATTTTATTACAATTGACTTATGTATATCTAAGACCAAAAGACGGGGTAATGTAACAAATTTCTCTTGCATTAGTTAAGACCCTTGTAACTTAATTGGTTGGTATTTCTTGGTATTTTTACTGAGACATCTAAAGTTCAAATTTTCTTTCTAATGCTATCGAACTATTCAGAAAATAAAATAAAATATCTTGCACAAAATAGCATCTCAATGTCAAAAGCTATCTTGTTGCCCATTTGTAAGTGTGTTAACAAACCCAAAAGCCTAACAAGACAAATTGGTTGATATTAGAGTGAGGATGACATGGAGAATAAAATTTGTTGTTAGTAATGATGCCTTACTAATGGGGCAGGAAGAGGACTAGTGCACAGTGCACACATCATTCACCACATCAGCTTTCAACTGCTCCCCCTGGATTTTCTTACGATGCCAAACAAACTTGCTGCTCTCATCTCTTATCACGCTACTGCTCATACTGTTACACATATCATGCTAGCTTTGTGTGGGGTTCATCCATATATATATATACTAGTAATTCATAGACTAACATTCTCTTTGGTTGAAAGGTGGTCAAGGTTCCCTTCTTTTAAGGGGTTAATGGCATTGAAATGAGCAAAAAGTTGGTGTATTTGTACTAACAAATTATGAACTTTGATTAAAAAGTGTTCAATATTTGGATGGGGAGCACTAGTTTGTTCTAACATTGCAGGCTATAGTAGTATTCAGACAATTTATAAATAGAATGGATTCTTAATTCTTTATCATTTTCATGGTGTAATTATGATATGAACATGAGTTAGGAAGTTTTTAAATGCATTTTTCCCCAGTGTCAAGATCATATGTAGAGATAGTTGGCCAAAACTATGATAAATTTTGAAATTTGTATGTAAGTTTGAGAATTTTGCGATGAAATAAAAGCGTGAGTGGCATTCAAACACATCCTAATTTGCCTTCCCTAATTCCTATGCGTTGGTGAAATTTGAGAAACATGATGAATCACAGCAAGCACTTTGACTATGGAATCCATATTAAGTATTGACCATTAAATCTTGATTTAGTTATAATTTTTAATCCGGTGGTCCGATTTAATCACATGATATGTTGTTTTCATCCAAAGCTCTTCTAGATTTGTTTTTAATTACGAATTTAGAAATCCAATGGTCAAAATTATAATTTTCACTTGATGAGAATGAGGTGTTTGTGGAATGTTCTTAATTGCAAAGCTTGAACAAGCAACGCCAATGTAAGGAGAGGACACCAAGTTTTGTGACTAGACTTTAACCGCGGTGTGTAGTGGAAATCATGATCATCAAGCTGTTATTCGGAATCTCTTAACTGCATAACAAGGAGATTCTGTTTTTTTGATAAGAACAAGGGGATTCTTAAAAGAGTCATATAGCAACTTAGGACTTAGCTATGTTTACAAGGGGAGTTCTAAGGAATAATTTGGGATATTTATTAGAATCTATTAATTGTATGACAAGGGAAGTTTAAATAATATAGAGCTTTTTGTGTTTAAAATCTACTAAGTTACTAACTGTATGACAAGGGAAATCCTAATTTTATTTTTTAAATATTAAGAACAACTCAGCTATATATTACAATGGAAGTCTTAAGAGGTATTGTTACCACTGGAGATTTTGGTTATCACTAGGGAATATAACTGGGAAGAGTATTTTTAGAACAAATTAACAGCCTGATAGGGGAAGTTATTAAACTTATTTGGGGGCATTTTAAGGACTCTGTTAACCAAGGGAATCCTAAAATACATGTGTTGAAGGCATTTAGGGACTCTTTAACAGGAGTATCCTAAATGATCTTGTGGGGCTTATGGAAATTTAAGGACTCTTGACTGTCTCTGTATAACAAGGAATCCTAAATGATCTTGAAGGGGCGGATTGGTTCTTTAAAAGTTTTCCTAAGTACCTCTGTTAGGAGGATCATCAGGTCTAAATGTAGGAAAAAAAAATAGTTGGGATATTCTTAGAATTCTTGACCAACTATGGGCAATTCTGTTGAGTGCAAATTATAGTTCAAAAACTCTTTGGGAAAATTGACCAATCTTCTGGGAATCCAAAAGGACGATTCTTAGAGTTGTTGACTAGACTAAGGGGAACTCATATAGGAAGACACTAGGAATTTTTTACCCACTTTTGAGGAATTCCTTATGCACACAAAGATTGGAAAACCTTTAGGGTTACTAACCATCCTAAATTTGGGGAGTCCTAAAAAATTATTTTTATCCACAAAAGTTGCAATGACCCTTAGAACTGGGCTTCAGGAAAGACTGATCTTAAAACAAGTGACCAATGGCATCTTAAGAAATCCCAATGATTGAAAGAGACTCCATACACTTTGCTTACACACCCCTTAAGTGAGTTAATGTTTACGCTCTCACACACAAAAGAGACCAAAACCCACAAAGGAAAGAAAGGCCTCAAGGCTCAAAGTCATCATTTGCAGGTATAGGTCGGTTAATGACATGGTATATGGTGTATTGATGTGGCAGTGGTTGCTAATATGTTTCAAGGGTTGATGTGGCACTCTCTGGTAGTGACACGTGTCCCTAATACGTGGTACGAATTGTGCTAGGGCGTATAGGTGCTTAGGGGTACATGTGTTGAGGATTTGCCAATGCTACTAGAGAGCATCACAATTGGGGAAAAATAAAAAAAAGGCCAAAAAACAGAAAGGGATTTTCAAGACATTAGCTACGATATAATACCATGTTAAATTGTTGAAATAAGGGGTGTCCATGGCAACCCTTAAACCGACCCACCAGCTTATCCGGGTTGACCTGATGCCAGTGATGGTCAGAGACAGGTCTCCGCCCCCAAAAACCGACTGACGCGGGTCGGATGGTGGGTTTTATTCTTGAAAACTCGATTTATCCAATCCAACTGAGGAAACCCACAAAGAAGGCCGGAGTTATGTAGATCCGTTTAGATTCATCGATTTACTAGTGAAGGTTTGGTAGTTTTTGGTTAGATCCGGTGAAGATCTAGGTTTTCTTCCTTAGATCTGGCGCTGAGATAAAGATTGTGCTTCAATTTTAAGTTTCGATCTGGCGAAGATTTGGTGCTTGTGCTTCAATTTTCACTTAGATCTGGTGATAATGATGAATTTTTCGCTCAAATCTGAGCTTCATGTGATATTTTTGCTTCAATTTTTGCTTAGATCTGTGATTTTCGCTCAAATGTTAGCTTGATGTGTTGATTTTGAGGCCAACCAACTTGACCGTTGTCCACTAGCGTCCGATCCGACTTGACTCGAGGTCGTTTGCGGTCGGCGGCGGGTCGTTCAGCCGTCCACTCATTGTAAGCTAGTCGATTGCGGGTTAGGCATAAACCTGACCAGGACCGACCCATGGACACCCCTAGTTGAAATATAGCTTTAATTCCATGTGAGTATTGATGTTGGGAATATGATGGTAAGAGAGAAAAATAGAGAGTCAAAATAGAATTAACATGAGTATTGATGCCTTATATTGTATACTAAACCTTAAACCTAACTCTAGACTAACTTGTTCTACAAGTAATGATAATGCAAGTAGGTTTAAGATTTTTATTTTATTTTATTTTTTTTATATATAAAACAATGAACTAAGAAGTAGATGATGGAGTTGGGCATTACCTCGGACATTAGTTTTGATACTTATTACGCAAGCTAGTTCGAACCAACACACAAGAATGTGTTAGTAGGTCCACCCGATCTAAAAGTTTAGATATACACAATTTCTTATATAATTTCGCAACTTGTTGAGCTAATAAGTCAGAAGCCGCCACAATAATTACAAAAAAGTTAGCAAAAAAAAATGTAATGAATTTAGTGACATAAAAAATTTTATAACTATTTTGAGATAATTGGTGTACAATAAATGTGGTGTCAATAAGTATCTCAAATAAAATAAATATTACACTAAATACAACTTGGGAACTCTAAAGTTGTGAAAAAAGTTATTAAATTTTTTTGTAATGATTAAAATTTTGTCTCCTTGGGATCAATTGAAAAGATATTTAGAACCTATGCATGAAGACAGTGTGTAGGTGACAAAAGAAGGAACAAAGATTGAGATAATGTTGTTGAAAGAGACTGAAAACAAATTGCCTCGTTTAGTAGAGTGGTTAGAGTAGTTGGAGAAAGACCCTCTTCTCTCATTAGCTTAAAGATATGGTGATTTCTTTTTAAGACATGCACACCCACTATCCTATTCCACAACCTCTTCTACTTCTCCTCCTACTCCTACAATGAAAAAGCAATCAAAGCCATGGAGACCATTTACATCAAATTGCTGTTCAGTTGAAGACCAAACAATTTTTAGCAACTTCAGCCGATGCAAGCCATCAAGGTCAGAGTTCTCAAAGGACATTGCTCCATTACCTTCATTTCGGAGACTATCTTTCTCTGATCTTAGTCGCTCTTCATCAACACGCATCAATGAAGATCTTGCACTGTCTTTTGGGTCGGACTTGCATGATTTTCAGCTAAGTGAGCTGCGTGCCATAACTCAGAACTTCTCAAGCAACTTCTTATTAGGAGAAGGTGGGTTTGGAACAGTGCATAAGGGTTATATTGATGAAAACTTAAGACAGGGTTTGAAGGCTCAGGCAGTTGCTGTTAAGCTTTTGGACATTGAAGGCCTTCAGGGGCACCGTGAATGGCTTGTAAGTAAATTCATTATAATTTTGTACCCAATAACTAATATTCTTATTGTATCAAACACGTTCCATTTCTAATGATTTCCCAGAAGTAGGTTGGCTTGAGAAAATAGAAATTATATATTCTCTTTTTGCTGATGTAGTTCTGTTTCTGTATGGACAAAAAAAAATATTCATGATGAGGTGGTTCACCAATGAAATGATTGGTGTATCAAAATTTTCTTTCAAAGCATGATTTTCGTATATTTTGTTAGATATTGGTCCTAATATTATTTGTCCATCACACATATGCATGTCATGTAATACACAGAAAATTATTAAATATTTTTAAAATAAATAAATATAAACTTCATCCTCTCACATAAATAATAAATACTAACATAAATTTAATTACATAATAATATTAAATGAGAGAAGAGGGTGTAGTGTTGCTAAAGTACTGAATAATAACGTGTAATAGACAGCATATAGTAATATAATTCTTATCTATACCAAAAATTAATTAGTGATTTTATTTATTGATAAATGGCTATTATAAGGAGCAGATGCAAATAAAAATCTATTCAGGTTTATAATTTTCTTTCAAACAACAGATGAAATTTTTCTAAATTGATCTATATTCTATAGAATATATTAGGCCTCCTTAGACCAACCTCGTCAGGCTGTCTCTGTTTGCAGATGCTATGCTACGGTCTAGGTCAAAGCCTATTAGGTATGCTGCTGTGGCTAGTTTATACAACCAGAGAGCTGAAGTCAAATCAGCCTTTCCACAGAATATGAGGTTTCCTTGGATGAAAGGTGCAAATTGCGCTGGTGGAACATTTTCAATAGTATGGGCCAATTATTAATGTGATTGTACCAAATTTATATGTACGATGAAGAAACCAAATACATATATGGTTCGGTTTATTAGGTCACCTACTAAAGCATTCTTTAATGAGAGTGTTGCAAAAGTTCCTGGTCTGCTTTCAATAGAATAAGAAGTGCAAACGTATAATTTTGACTATATCGTACAGCATAATTTATTTCTTTAGTTTACTTTTTTGAAGGGTCTTTCTTTGGTTTACTTGACTCCTTTATATTATATCATCACGATGACTTCTCTCTTCAATTTTATTTGACTCTCACAATTACCCTCGTCTCTCTCTCTCTCTCTCTCTCTCTCTCTTCAATTATATACGATTTCTTTTATTTTATGTTTGATTTTCCCACACATCACATAAAATTTTCCCTTCCATATTGATTAACAATCATATAATTTTCCATGTAGGCTGAAGTCATATTTCTGGGGCAACTGAGGCACCCACATCTAGTTAAACTGATAGGGTATTGTTGCGAGGATGAAGAAAGACTTCTTGTGTACGAGTTCATGCCTCGTGGCAGCCTAGAGAATCACTTGTTCAAAAGTGAGTTCTATTTTTGTCAACAACTTAAGCTCTTATATCTCATCTAACACTTGGATTGGAGGGATTGATTAATAAAGTCAAAATCAAAATCCTCATAGAAGTCATAAGTTTGTTTTATCTGCAATGAGAATGAGATTATAGGACTAGGAAAAAGTTAATATGAAACTTGCCTAAGATAACTTAATGCGTCTTATACGAAAAAAATACGTCTGAATAGTCGTCTAAATGATCACATAATAGGTCAGAGGTGATTTCTCTTAAAGCTAGAAAAATCAATCTAGCCAGCTTGAGACATTCTAAATATTTTTCATTTCTTGCTCCAATTAATATTTGATTTTACAAGTTACTCATTATGATTGAAGGGATATCAATATCATTGCCGTGGGGCACTAGAGTGAAGATTGCAATAGGAGCAGCTAAAGGCCTTGCCTTTTTACATGGTGCTGAGCAGCCTGTTATATACCGCGACTTCAAAACTTCAAACATCTTGCTAGACTCTGTGTGTAGCAATATATCTCTCTTTTCTTCAATCAGATGAGTTGGTGGACAAAGTCCCTACAATCAAACCACTAATTTGACTATAATGCTGCTTTTCTCTATGTTAATAGGATTTCACGGCCAAATTGTCAGATTTTGGGCTTGCTAAGATGGGACCTGAAGGATCTAACACACATGTTACCACTAGAGTGATGGGTACCTATGGGTATGCTGCCCCAGAATATATCTCAACAGGTACTGATTCTGGCAAATAGATAGTGGACTAGTCAATGATAAACGCTAAGCTTGTAACAATTTGGTTATTTGTTAAGCTTAAACATTTAGGAAATGTTGACATTTATCATAAAATCATGATAAATTATCAATTATTGCAAAAGCTTAAATATTTGAAAATGTTGAATTTAATTATTTAACTATAATTTTAACAATATTTTTGTTAAAATTTATCAGGGCACCTAACTACAAGGAGTGACGTTTACAGCTTTGGGGTGGTGCTACTTGAACTACTTACAGGAAGAAGATCATTAGAAAAAGCAAGACCAAAGAGTGAGCAAAACCTGGTTGATTGGGCGAAGCCGTACTTGACTAGTAGCCGAAGATTGCGGTGCATCATGGACCCAAGACTTGCAGGTCAGTATTCAGTGAAGGGAGCAAAGGAAATGGCACTTCTGGCATTGCAATGCGTAAGTTTGAACCCCAAAGACAGGCCAAAAATGCCAGGCGTTATTGAAACACTTGGAAACTTGCAACATTACAAGGACATGGCAATCACTTGCGGACAATGGCCAGCATCATCACCAAAATCAACTAGAAATGGAGTCTCTACAAAAGTGAAGATGGAGAGTAAAGGTGGATATCGTAGAAAGTCCTCTCCTATCACTCCCAGTAAGAAAGCATGAATATTTTCTAGTGGAAGAGGCAATTGACAGTTTATAGTAGCATGGGGGTGTCTATTAAGCATACACATTTTCCTTGGGCATGTCTGGCTGCCAATGTAAATATTTGAATCGCACATAGCAAGCATATATAAGTATATAACCCCATGAGTGTATAATAATATCTTCATGAAATTGTTATATATAGATCGATACTAGATGTTCTAGCACCAATTAGCTAGACTTGCTTTTCTGATTAATTACAACAATGACTTGCTTGCTTAGCAGGGTTCCTTGATCTGATGACTAATGAACAGCTCAAATTAGTTTTACGATTATTTTTTCTTTTGAAATAATTTTAGTTAAAGTGGCAAATTGTAAGCAGTGAAAAATAAAAGTTTTAGGCACACGAGGAACTTGTAATCTTTCATCGCCCACATCATTTGACTAATTTATTTGTTCAGGATATCCAAGGACCTAGTTGACAATATAGTGTAGATAGCAAGATGCATGTGCCAATTTGAATTTCATGTTTTAAAATTTCATTCATGAAATTTCATTGCCCCAAAATAGTAAATACCTCACATCCCCATGCCGTACAAATCCATTCTTGTGCGACGGCAATCCCAATCCCATAAGCCATGTCCTTGGCCTTGTGGTGGGATTTGGATTTGGTTCAATAGATAGGTATATTGCACCATCTAATTATCATCTCTATGTGAGATATAAAAGTTAATAGCATCAAAAGTAAAAAGGTTTAAAAAAAAAATACTACATTCACAACAATTTTACAATATTTTTACAATAAATCACATGTGATTAGTTGTTGTTAGTTCAAATTTGAACTGAACACTAAAATTATTTTTTTGCCCAAATAAAAATAATAACAACACGTGAAGATTGCATAGCAGGATCTCAAAAAAAAAAAAAAAAAAAAAAAAACAATAGCCTACATGTCTTGCAATTGGACCCAATTTTAACTGAAACAATTGGGCCACGCACGGGAAAAAAAAAATCATATAGGGACAGACCCGTGCCTTGCCGAGCCCAATCCCAGGTTTGAATTTCTGTTTGAATTTTTTATTACGGTGGCAACTATGCCTTGCGTACCGGTCTTCTTTCCTTTCTTTAACAACTTTTACCTCTATTGAATTAGTTTTTTTGTACTAATACTTTTACTATCATGCCAAAATAATGAAATATTAACCGTGTTACATTTTATGCAAAACATGGTCACATTTTTATATATATTTTTTTATATGCATAAAGTATTTTAAATATAAAATAAAAGTTTTAAAAATTTGTAAATTTTAAATGGTGCTGTTTCTATTGAATATCTCAATTTAGTTTCAAACATATTCTTTTCAAATCTTGCACAAATTTACGATCTGCAAAAATAGGGTCTAGTCTAGCGTCGACTCAATGCATTTTGGGGTTAGACATAAATGTAAAATATGTTGTTACTTAACATTTTATAAGAGATACATTAATTGGACTATTTTCATATATTCATAAAAAGTATTTTAAAATTTTTAATTCTAAAACTATTGAAACAATTAGTATTAGAATAAATATCTTATTTTAGATGGTCGTTGTCTTCTCTTGATAATATTGTACTTCAATTATTGAACAATGTATTTCAATAATGAACTTCCCTGGAAAACTATTAATTCTAATTTTTATTTTGATAAAGAGAGGAAGGATGAGTAAAATTTTGGAAGATTAAATATTTTTACTCTCTTAAAGACTTAAACTACCGCAAACATAATAAAACGTATTAATAAAATGTTGAACATTCTAAAAGAGAATAATATTTAAAAATAATTTTTATTTATAAAATTTTTGGGCCTTCATTAAAAGTTTTACCTCGTAAGGCAAATATGCAAGACATTCTATTGGCCAAATATTATTGTTTTCCCTAAGTGAGAAGCCTTACTTTTAATTATTATTATTATTATTATTATTATTATTATTATTATTATTATTATTATTATTATTATTATTATTTTTTGTGCAATATTATAAGGCAAATAAATATAATATATTTTAGGGGACCTTCTTCAATTTAAGGACCTTAGGTCATTGCCTAAATGGCCTAATAGTTGAGTCAACCTTGATGGAGAGTTTAACAGTGTATTTGAGCATTTCTCCATTTTCTATTTGTTATATATAGTACCATCATACAAAATACTTTATTTGAAAATGATAATAGTGTAAATACATGATATGTGCTTTTAACCCAACTCCAGCTACCATTAATTGCTTTTTGTCCCAAATTCTTGGGTTGCTTTTTTTTTTTTTTTAATATAACCTTCCAAATCCATTTTTAGAAAAAGTACTAAAATTAAATAAAATTAAGGATTTCACGAGATTATTGGAAGCAAAGTATAAGATATATTATATAATACGTCTAGAATCACATTTTTGTACAATTTGTTGAAATTTCAAAATTTTAATATTACATACAATAAGTTTAAAGTAGAATTAGTGGTAGATCCATATGAAAATCAACAACAATTTGTTAACGTAGTAATTATTAAAAAAAAAGAGAGTAAAATTTAGGCACAATTCTTTAAGTGCATTACATTAGATTTTTCAATCAAAGTCAAACACATAGTTGCATTGACTAATAAATTAAGCACAATCAAAGTTATGATTTTCTAATGACAAAAAATTTAACGCAATTTTACATTTAAATTTAATTGAAAAACCTAATATATCGTGTCAAAAAAAATTTAACCTAAATTTTACACTTATAAAAAATAGGAAAAGGTTTGGCTCCAAAGTCCAAACATGTATGGAGTGCAAATCTCTAACCACCAATAAGAAAGCAACATATATTCCGTCATATTCACTGCATCCAAGACTTTAAATGGAGCCAAACTTTGTCCTAAAAAAATTATACAAGTACCATTCCTATACAATATGGTGTTGAATTAAAATAAACCATGATCCATGCCCTCCATGTGATAGGAAGATATTATAGGCTTTTTGCATAGGCATCTAGCTCTAGCTGCATAAAAGTCACTCAAAGTCATACGTACCTGTGCGGACAATTAAAGAGAAGAAGCTGATAAGAGTGGCTTTGAGATGAAGCAAATTGCACTTGCCAAATGCCAAGAGCCTAATTTCTTGGTTGACTATCATATTAAAGAAAATAACAACGCACCTCATGGGGCGGTTTTTCGGAGTCAAGAACGACGTGCAGACGCCTCTTCGCCTAAATTGGTTGACTTTTACTCCCATTCGGATCTCTACCAAATCAATTGCTCAAACTCTCTATGTGGCGTGCGTTTGGTTTAGGCGTTTTGCTCAATCTGTGCCTTTTACTTTTCCTAGTGAGTCTTATGAGTACTGTTCACTCATAGACCACAAAGATCTGAAAAACACGCATACTCATGCATTTTTGGGTTTAACAGCATCATTTATACTTTTAAAATTTATTTTATTATAGTATTTTCAGTAATAAATTTTCAATTTTCAACAAATAAACGGTATCCAAACAGATCCTTGGTATCTATTTGTCGCTAGCATATACAGTTTTTAAAATTTTTTTTTTAAATACAAATATATTTTAGCACACTTTTAGCAAAAATCTTTTTTGGCAAAAAATTAAATAAATTGTTCCCAAATAAATACTTGGTATCTCTTAATTTTTAGAAATTCATCTATTAAGTGCTCAATGTTTTCAATTTTTTTGGATCAAAAAATTTATATACCGTTTTGTAAATGGGAAATTTTATGTTTAGTAGGATTTAACATTGTGCGTTTCGGGCTATGAAGCGTAATTGTTCACGTTTTTGCATTGACTCTTGAGAGTTACAATTCCAAAAATGCCACATTTTCAGTAGGCCCAAAACATAAATGCTGAATGAAACTAGCCCTAAATATGATTTACAGTGATAATTGTAGGGGCAAAACATAAATGCTGATAGAATTTGAGAGAATGGGCTTAAGGCTTAGACCTCTTGGTGCTTTGGAAGGCTGTGGTGTGAGGTCCAAATCCACTTCTGGGATATGACTGGCTGATGGGGTGGCCTCTTTCCCTTATCGGGCGTGAGCTGAGGAGCTTTTGAGCTAACTAGCGTTCTGTTCTTCATGAGAGAGCGAGAGAGAGTGTTCTTCTTTTCCCTTTGAAAAATCCGGATCTCCTTCCAGTGGTTCCCCCTTCTCTATTTATACTCTCCATATCTGATTCTCACCTGTCCTTTCTTTGAAAACGCTTCCCAATGCCCTTAGGGCTGTCTACCGTCCCCTCAGAAGTCATTTCCTCATTAATGCGGCCAGGCGGGTAGGTGGAAGGCATTTAATGCGGTGGCAGTAGCTTATTGCAGGTACTTTTTTCTCGGCGTCCCGTTAAACGAGTTACGCTCCTTCTCTTAGTCCGAGGATTTCTCCTCGGACCAGTAAAATTGGTCGGCGGGCGTTTCGGCCCCCGTTGTAGGAGGCCTTATCTAGGACCCCTTCCATGGAGCCTCGTCCTCGGACCAGGCCCCAGGCCTACATGATGTTTTGACGCTTTTACCCCCCACAATAATAATTAGTCTATTTACAAAAAAGTACATTAATCATCAATTTTAGGAAATGTTTTATAGAAAATTGAAAAAGTTGTCACTTATTTATTTTTTCATAAATTTTTTTTTTATATGTTAGTAAAATATATATATAGTTTTTTTTTTTTCCTTTTTTAAGAGGGAATGAGAGTTTTGTACTTTTTTGGAAAAATGTGAGTCCAAAAATTATCAAACGAATTGTTAGCTAGTGTGAATTCGATTAATGCTGTGTATTACATTTGGAAACGGAAGCTATATAATTTATTTTTTTTTGGGGTAGAAAGGGTGCAGCTATATAATGTATTAGCTAGGCTTTCACTCGTTATTATAATACTATCTATTCTCTCCACACCAAAAAAAAAAAAATAATAATAATAATAATAATAATAATATACGAACATCATTCAGTAGATTTTTTTTTTCTTTGGTAAACCATTCAGAATTTATTTTATTTTATTTTAGAATCAAACCATTCAGTAAATTTAAAGTGTCATACTGTATGAGATAATTAAAATTTTTTGGATGAGGCAGCTCTTGTAATATGTTTAAAAAATTAGATTTTTTTTTGAAAGAATAAAAAAAAAATTAGAGGTATTATGAAAAGAATCAGTTAGATTTTAGAAGTCCGTGAGTCTTTATATATTTTAGCCTAAAATTCCAGATTATATCATGTCCATTTTATACTTTATATACAACCTTAAACTCTTATTTTATATACAATTGTAATTTTAAACAAATTTAGTCAATAAAAATAACCTTATTCAAAAACACTTCAAGTCAATCACGCTCAAAAGTTGAAATTTGACTACTTTAAATTCTTTCTTTGTCATGTGCATTTGGCATAATTCATGAGCTGAAAAACGAAAGTGTGGAATGTATTTTGAGTCTCTCATGGTGGGTTTCATGTGACCACATGAAAAGCTCATAGACTATCATATAATATCACCCATCATAAATACATAAAAGTCACAAACTATTTGGCACACGAATCCCACTTTTTCTTCAAAGAAGCGTGAGAAATGCACTTTGAAGAAGAAAAGTTGAAAGCTCTTATTAAAGTAATCAAAACCCAAACGCACTTGCTTGAGTGCGTGTCTAACCCCCCAAAAAACCTGCCAAAACTTTTCTTAACTTTCCAGCAATGATATTTAGTATAGTAATAGTACTCCCATACCAAAATTTCAAAGTGAAAAGCCACAACACAAACATCCACATTTTCATTCCCTATCAATTAGAAAAAACCATCCCAAAATGGCTTTCAACATTAACAATAGCAACAACAAACCCAAGAAATTCATTTCCTCTTCCCAATCCAATCTATGTACCATCCTTTTCTTCATAGTTCTCTTCACCATCCCAGCCCTTTTTCTCCTCCACACACCAACCACATCCATATGCACAACCTTGGCCAACCATGTCAAGCCTTGGTCGGGTGATCTTCGAGCAGCCCAATTTGCTTGGAACCGTCTTCTCTTCCTCCAATACCCTGACCAACCCCCACCTATTGCTCTCAAGATTGCTGTATTCTCACGAAAATGGCCTATTGGTACAACACCGGGAGGCATGGAACGCCACGCACATACTCTACACACCGCTCTAGCACGCCGCGGCCATCAAGTTCATGTCTTCACCTCTCCTAATCAACTTGGAATGATTAGTACAACTTCTTCACCATATATTCATTGCCATGAAGGTGAACCGGGGCGTTGGCGATATAACAAAGCTTGGGAGCAATTTATGGAAGAGAACAAACGTGAACCCTTTGATGTGGTTCACTCGGAAAGTGTAGCACTTCCTCACTATATTGCAAGACAACTTCCAAACCTTGCTGTGTCATGGCATGGCATAGCACTCGAGAGCTTACAATCTGATATTTTCCAAGATTTGGCCCGAAGACCAAACGAGCCCATATCTCCAGCTTTCAACAATACTTTACAAGGGGTAGTCCCAAAGGTATTAAATGAAATAAGGTTCTTCAAGAGCTATGCACATCATGTTGCTATAAGTGATAGTTGTGGGGAAATGCTTAGGGATGTGTATCAAATTCCTAATAAGAGAGTCCATGTGATTCTCAATGGTGTTGATGAGGATGAGTTTGGAAAAGATTTGAGCGTAGGCCTTGAGTTCAGGTCTAGAATTGGTGTCCCAGGTAATGCAAGTTTAGTACTTGGTGTGGCTGGAAGATTGGTAAAAGACAAAGGTCATCCACTACTCTATGAAGCATTCACCAAACTGATTTCAAAGCACCCTGATGTGTATTTGATTGTTGCTGGGTCAGGACCATGGGAGCAAAGGTACAAAGATTTGGGGCCTCAAGTTCTGGTTTTGGGCTCTATGAGTCCATCACAATTGAAGGCTTTCTATAATGCCATTGATATATTTGTAAATCCCACACTTAGGCCTCAAGGGCTTGATCTAACTCTTATGGAGGCCATGATGAGTGGAAAGCCCGTAATGGCATCAAGGTTTCCTAGCATCAAAGGTACAATTGTTGTGGATGATGAATTTGGTTACATGTTTGCCCCAAATGTAGAGTCATTGTTAGAGGCACTTGAAGCAGTGGTGGAGGAAGGATCAGAGAGATTAGCACAGAGAGGACAGGCATGTCGTGAATATGCAACTTCCATGTTTACTGCGCGAAAGATGGCATTGGCATATGAGAGGTTATTCCTTTGTATCAAAAACGAATCCTTTTGTACCTATCCTTAGGCTATAGAGATACATTTATTTCCCCCTTTTTGGATTCGTTTTGGAGTAAATAATATAATATATATTATTGATTTTCAAAATCAAATCCTAATTATACAGTTTTTCTTGTTGTATCAATTAATTAAGATTCATATTATTAAACATAAAGAAAATTTCACAATTGGTTTACTTATATTTGTACTTACGAAAGCAAGCACCACAATTTTTTTGGGGGTGAATATTCTACTTATTTCATAGTATTATAAATTCTAAATTAAGCAAATCACTTAACTCGGGCCACTAGTCTATAACTTAATTTGGGCCAATCTCAATCTCTACTTCGATTGCAAACGGATTCTTCATCATGAAACTTACGAGAAACTTACGAGAAACTTAGGAGAAAGTATAACTTAACTAGACAATGTGAATATACTCTCTATATTTGTTTTTTTCTGCTAACCCACTGACTCACTGACACACGCCAAAGCGTATTTCTGTCCCTGTCTTAACTGTAAATTTATCATATATATCAATCAGAGAGTTTGTATTCCCAGAGAGAGAGCAAGAGAAAAAGAAAGAAAAATTCACGACAATGGCTAGCAATGCAACGGCTAGTAGCTTGAATTCCCATTGGAAGCAAGGGCCACTCTTAGGGCCCCTTGGGATTATCGGGATAGGAGTAGGACTAGCCGTTGCTATCATCTTTGCCGTGATTCTATCCTTTATTTGGTGGAAGATGAACAACCAACCAGAACCGGAAGAACACAATGCGGAGCTTCCTCATAATGATCATCAGCCGCATGCTCCTATGCCGGAACTACCACAAAGAGAATTCCATGCCGGTGAAGCCGCCACGGACTGCCCTGTCTGCCTTGAAGAGTTTGTGGAGGGTGAGTTCCTGGTTGAGCTTCCTACATGTCTCCATGTTTTCCATCCTGCATGTATTGAGACATGGTTGACTCGGAACCATGCTTCTTGTCCTGTTTGTAGACTCCACATAGAGGTTCAAGTCGATAATGTTGTCTAATTGGGCTTTTAGTCTAGCAAAAATAATATGTGCTTTTATGTGTGTATTTATATTTAGATATAATGTCGTTTAGAATGATTTGGCCTTTGTATATATATTATGATTGATCAAATCCAAAATTATGATAATGGAATAAACAAGAATCATTTGCAAAAGGAGAGCATTTTCAATTTATACAGATTTCATTTACACTTAATTTTGAGTAACAATACAAATGCTGGAGGAGATTACAGATTAGGAAATGGGAAAGCATGAATAAATAACTCAATCGTGTTGAAATCCATTCATGTGAAGAAAGAAAAGTCTTCAGCGCATCCTTGCAAAATGAGCAGTGCAAGTAGCCAAATGCACTCTAATGACTAACAAAATGCTCATAAGGTCAAACTATCACAGATGATGTAGCAAGCCTAATGATTCAAAATCTGCAGAAAGAATGAACAAATATCATAAAGAAGTGAAGCTTTTCTGATTTTGATTCCTTTGAACTGCTGCATTAATGTTGTAACTTGCAAGAAATACACTCCACACCTCCATCTATGCACAAGGCTTTCAATCAGAGTTGGAATCATAGAAGTTACTTGGGCATGGGGTCATGACCTCTGATTCAAGTAACCGGACCACCCTTTGCATTGTGGGGCAATCCTCTGGATTAGGATAAACACACTAAATGGCAACTGAGAACAGTGCATGAAGACTTTCTGCCTGCACCCCCTCTTACTGTGTCAACAATCTCTCTTTGCCTATTCTCTGTGACCAGAAAATTTAACTGCATGAAGGGAAATAGCTGGTTAGCTGCTTGAAAAAAAGAAGAGTTGTGCAATTGCCCAAAATTGTGGCAATTATGTGGGTGGGTGCGTAGTTCTCTATGCATATTGGAGGCCACTTGCCTATCTTGCACGGAAAGCTCCATTTTTAAAATGGGATTCATGGCTATTGATCCAGTGAAATTAAACATACATCCAAAATCAGGTATTCCAAAAAATGTAGGACAAATAGGATATCTCAATTAATTCTATAATATTTTATATTTATATTTTTTTTCTCTGTTACAACATCTTTTATATAATGGACTGTAAAAAACTGATAAAATATGAATTCATGAAGTCTAAAAAGGAGAGTTGAATTTTGGAAAGCAAACTACAGATTATTTGTCTCTTTCCAGGGGAAATTAGGTGTATTCCCTCTAGGGGTGGGGGCAACAGGTGAATTGCAAGGGCTATCAGCCTCTAGACAGATCCCTATCCGCTTTCTTTTAAACATAGCTCCATTGGACTTAAGAGGGATGCTAGGACATGACATAATATATGGAGCAGACATTAAAAATTAACAACACAATACATATAACTTACATGAGACATAAAAACATGCAACATAGTAAGCACAGGAGAGATTTCCACTTCTAAATCTTTAAGACTAGTTTAGTGATTGATTTAAAGAGTATTTTGACTGCTACTGCAAGTGTAGGGAAGAGACACACCCAACCAACAATGTTGAGGCCCTTCAAGTCAGTTCTATACATGCATATTTGTATTCAGATCTTCATTTCTTTCTTGAAGCAAATTCTGTATTACTGCAAGGAAAAAGATGTAATTGGTTCACTTGGATAGAAGCATTTAAAATAAAATATTTGGAATTCAAGTTTAAATGACTTGAATTGAGGATGAAATGGTAAAATTTTTTCTATTGGTGAAATTTATGGATGATTTTGAGCTTTATTAATATGTGGACTTGAACGTGAACTTGAAATGACTAGGTATAAGATGTTATTTCAAATTCACAATACTAAAAGTGTACTTGAATATGATAGGATGCAGTTAGGTTATTATTTTTGAAATGTTGTTGCAATATGTCCAAAAAAATGAGGAACAAAAGGCATTGAGGCATGTACCTTGAAGAGTTCTTGAACAGATTCCACTGTTGTATTTGTGAATTGACTTTTTGCTGATTTCCAATAAAATAAGTGGTGGGTAACCACTTAACAATTACATCAAGGAGAAAACCACAGGAAGAAAAAGTTTAGAAGTCAATTACACATCCACACTCTTACAAACTACTGTGACACATTACTTATTCTCCTATCACATCAATTTGTAAAGGATGTCAGTAAATTTCAGCCACTAAGCTTGGCATTTTCTTAGGAAAAAGAAACCACAGACTCTGATAGAATCAAGAATCTGGACACATCTCCTAGTTTTGAAGATGCATTCAACCTGATAAAACATTACATCCTAACTTTAGTGACCATCCCAATAAAGAGAAGAAAGAAATTAATAAAATTAAGAATAGAAATTTCATTAGAATGATGAGAAATGATGCAGAACATCAGACCTGTTGATCTACCACCTAAAAACAATGAAGTATACATTTAAGTATTCCATAAAATATAACTACCTTTGCAAAAGGCTTATGAAAAATGTACCATGTAATATGCTCTATCAGCCTGACCTTTCCTTTTTGCTAAGATGCCAGCTTCACCTTTCAGTGCATAGAACCAAATTCTGTATAATGCTTAGTACCTAGCATTACTTTTGCTTTTTTTTTTTTATCAGTAATAGTACCTAGTATTCCTATTACATCTTTCTACTATTTGCCTTTAAGTAATATAGTTTTTCTATCTTTTCGTAAAAAAAGGGTTTACTTTTCTGAACCTCATGTACATGGAATTGGGTTTACTCCTTAAGCCTCACTATGTTGTCAAATAAAACCAATGAAACATGTTTAATTTCTGTCATTGAGTTTTAGGTCCAGTTCAGGTTATGTCTAAGAAATTTATTTCACTGGATATTTGTGTCACACCATCAAATTTTGCATAACAAATACAATATCAACAGCATTAAGTTTTAAAACTTGACAAGGATCATTCAAGTTCATGCAATCTTCATAGTTCATAGTAATTATAGAAAATATGCACTCTGACCAACAATATAATATAGTCCAGGGAGTTCAACTGCCTCTACAATATCCTGTATCAGGGCATCTAAACCACCTATGTCAGCTTAAGTGGAGCCTTCTCAACCTTCACAAACACCATTGAATCAACTTCTTCTTGAAGAAGCCCCACAACATAAAGAACCTTACGATTGATATTGTTGATAGGCTTAGAGATTATTATTATCATTATTACTTAAAAAAAAATCATAGAATATATTACATAGTTTTCCAATTATGATTAATTCATAGACAGACTAACTTGAATCAGCAAAAAAAAGATAACCAAAAGAAGTTTGATTAATTACAAAACTTTTTTACTAATTAACTTCCCAAAAGAAACTCATTTTAGGTATTCCAAAATGGAATAGAACAACAATAAAACAGCACTGAATGAGTATAACCTATCTCATAAGGATTCTATGCAAACCAAGTCTTCCAATCTTAAAAAGTGAAATGTGAGTAGGGTACAAAAAGATATCTTAAATTACAACAATTAATTTATAGACCAATGACCAATTACTCACTCGTACATGTAAAAACCAAACCAACAGCAAAACTGAATAGGCCATCAAGTTAGGTTGATCTTCTTGCACAACTAAAATCAAATAGCTTATCAAGATGAAAAAGGAGGTATTTTTTTTTTTTAATAAGTAATTGTAAATTATTAAATTTGGAGAAGTGTATACTGGAAGTATTCAGAGATTTAAAAAATAGACAGAAACAAAAGATAGAAAAGGAAGCTATAAGATAGGGATACAAGTACAACGAGTTGAAAAAATCCATAAGAAAAAAGGCTGAGATAGTGTCACCCATTCAAAGAGAGTTTTCAAGAAAAGAA
Organism: Castanopsis chinensis; assembly: GCA_032878915.1. Classification (NCBI taxonomy): domain Eukaryota; kingdom Viridiplantae; phylum Streptophyta; class Magnoliopsida; order Fagales; family Fagaceae; genus Castanopsis; species Castanopsis chinensis. The sequence goes on along the minus strand of JAVQMG010000093.1, from coordinate 7,125,882 downwards.
ACATGAGATTCGGTATAGACAGCTTCTTCTCCACATATCTCCACAGATTTCTCTCTCTAAATGCACCATAGAATACAGGCTGGCCCTGCCTGCCATAGTTCCATACCTACGGCACCCCATCATTCCACTTCAAGACTCCATCATAGACTTGATTGAATTTGGCATGACCCAAGCAATCCTGATGGTGCAGAAGAAAAAAAAACCCCACAAATCATAGGCAATTGAACAATGGAACAACAGATTACTTAATGTTTCATCAGATAATTTACATGTGCAACACCAATCCATGATTACAATACCCCATTTACAGTGGTTATTTGCCATTAGAATTTATCCCAGTCTTGCCTCCCAGACAAATAAGGATACTAGGTACGGATATACCTCTCCAAACACACTTCCAAGGAAAATTAAGAGTATGAGCTGCTCTAGTACTGATCACTTTGTAATAACTCTTGATTTGAAACCCTTTGTTGGTGGAAGGGAGCCAAACCAGCTTATCACCACCAGATGAACCAACCTGTGCAGCATACAAATCATCTAAACACTTAGTCATAGACTCCAACTCCCAATCTTGAATATCTCAAATAAAATAGGTCTCCAGTGTGCCTTACCATGTACCCATTCCATACAGTCAAAGACTCGAGCATCTTTGTCTCTAGTAAATCTAAACAGCTCCGGATGTCTATCTTGAAAGGAAATATTACCATCCCAATGATTCTTCCAAAACAACTCTTGGGAACCATCCCCTACCTCATGTCGGATGTGTGAAGCAAACTGATCCCATCCCTTTCTAATATAATTCCAAAGCCCCACCGCATAAGTCCCTTGCACCTCTTTGGAGTCCACTGACAAATATCATAACCATATTTGCTATCAATGACTTTCCTCCAAAGAGACTCTGGTTCCAAACCATATCTCCATAACTATTTACCCAGTAAGGCACGATTGAAACATAACAGTTTGCTGATGCCTAATCCCCCTTGCTGTATTGGCTTACACACTGTAAACCAACCAACCAAGTGGAATTTGTGCTCGATGAAGACCTCCCCTCAAAAAATCCCACTGAATCTTCTCTAACTTCTTAGCAACGCCGGCTGGTATTAGAAAAAGGGATAAAAATTATGTAAGGAGATTAGATAGTGTACTTTTTATCAAAGTCAAATGACTGCCCTTTAAAAGATATAATTTCTTCCAACCCACTAACCTCTCCATTTTCTCAACAATCCCATCCTAGATACTACAGGATTTGTAAGAAGCATCTAGACCCAGATACTTCATAGGAAGAGAGGAATTACTGCAACCCAGAAAACCATCCACACTCTCTATATTAGCAACCATCCCAATAGGTACCATCTCAGACTTAGCCAGATTAATATGAAGGCCAGAAACAGCCTCAAAACACAACAAAATGTATCTGAGATGGTGTATCTGATCTATATCTGCATCACAAAAGACCAATGTATCAGCTGCAAACAAGAAATGAGATATAGATGTAGAGTCCCCACCAGATGCAGAGACTGGGAAACCATCTATACAGCCTTCCTCCTTTGCATTTAACATCAATCTACCAAATGCCTCCATTACCAAAACAAACAACAATGGTGAAATGGGATTACCTTGTCGCAACCCACAAGTACTGGAAAAGAAGCCTTTAGGAGTACCATTAATAATTGTAGAAAATCACACCCTAAAAATACAAAATTGGATCCAACGCCTCCATTTCTCTCCAAAGCCACATCTTTGAAATAAATAATAAAGGAACTCCCAATTAACATGGTCAAAAGCCTTCTCCGGATCCAATTTGCACCTAACCCCTAGAAGTACAGATCAAAGTGGACTATCCACACTCATTTGCAATTAATACTGAATCTAAAATTTGTCTGCTGCCCGCAAAAGCATTTGGAGTGTTTGATATTAGTTTATCTAACACCTTCTTCACCCTATTCACAAGAACTTTAGCCAATATTTTGTATACACTTCCAATGAGGCTAATACGCCTGAAATCCTCTTAACTCCCCAGCCCCTACTTTTTTTGGAATAAGAGAGATGAAAGCGGGATTGAGACTTCTCCCAAACATTTCTCTATGATGGAAATTGTGAAAGAACCAAATAATATCACCCTTCACCACATTCCAACATTTCTGAAAGAAATCTATAGTAAAGTCATCAAGACCTGGAGCCTTATCACTATCAACAGAGTATAAAGCTTGAAATACCTTTTCTTCTGTGAATAAATTCTCTATCTCTATTGCTTCTCCATCTTCCAACATGCCAAACTGAATTCCATCTAGTTTAGGATGCCAAGATTGAGGTTCCTTGAATGAGTCACTAAACAAAACTATTCTAGCTGAATCTCCTCTTGGTCAACTGCTATCCTCCACCTGAAGACTACCAATGAAATTGTTCCTCCTGTGTGAATTAGCCAATCTGTAAAAAAAGAAGCATATACCTGTCACCTTCCTTAATGTACACAGCTCGTGAATTCTGTCGCCAAATAATCTCCTCCATAAGCAAAACGGTTTCTAAATCAGCTTTGACTGCCTCCCTCCTAAGAATTTCCCACTTGTTAAACTTCTCACCTCCTGCAAACTATCTAGAAGAGTAACTCCCGCAACAAGATTTTTTTTTTTTTCAGCCGCACGTCCCTAAAGACGTCTTTATTTCAAATACACCCAAATCGTTCTTCAACACTTCCAGCTTTTGAGCCAAGATAAAACCAGAGAACCCCTGAACCTGATTATTGTATTGCCTCCACCAATCAATCCTTCTGATCGGAGCCACATAACAAGACTGGAAAATGGTCTGATAACATTCGAGGCATGAGTTTCTGGTGCAGGTTACTGTTTGGAATCTTCTCATAATCATAAACACCATGCAATTCCCCACCAACCAATCACAAAAAATCTCAAATAAATAAAACCATCTGCTTCTTCTATCATTTCTTTTCCTTTCCATTCCACCACTCTTGTTTGTCTCTTGCAAACAAACAAACAACATCTCCAGATTTATAAACACATAAACAGGGTGGAGCTAAAAATTTTTGTTTGGAGGGCTAAGTTGTGACGCTAATATATCTATCAAGACAAGCTCTACACACACATACATATATACATATATATATATATATATATATATATATACACACATGTTTTTTTATTATATATACATATATTTTTTTATTTGATAAGTTACATATATACAAAAAAAAAAAAAAAAAAAAACTTAGTATTTTCAATCAAAATTATGTTTGATGGTGACCTTTCATGAAATAAAATTTAATTTTTCATTTTTATGGTGAAATTCTTAAAATTTTCATTTTAAATACACATTATCAAATTTTATATTAAAGTAAGTAAAAAATCTTTTAATTCAACTAATGAAATTCTCAAAAACATAAATGATTCAAAACTTGGTGGAATAAATTAGGCTCCAAATATATTCGAAACTATTTTGCTCTGACTTATTATGTGGCAACTAAAGACAGATTTCATATGTAGCCTTAGCGACGATTTTTTTTTTAATGAGTTAATGATTTGTTAATCGTTATATAATGAGTTGAAAAAGATAAATTCAAATATGTTTGATACCAAAATTTATCAAATATTTAACGGATATAAGAGTGTATTTTACAACAAAAAATAGAATTATAAAAAATAAAATTATATCTCTATAACTATTAAATCAATTATTTTTTATAAGAACATCATTGTACTAATTCAAATATTTGGGAAGCAACTTTTATTTTTGTATACTAAATATTAAAAACATCAAAATAATTATATATAAAAAATAAAAATCAAAAATCAAATGGGGGGCCATGGCCCCCCACCCTTGTACTTACCTACGCCCCTTTGCACATTGTTTGAGACACTCTTTTTTCGGGGTAATTCACCGAAACAGAAACGTAAACAGCCAGATTTCGTGGTTCTCTTTCTCTGATTTCTTTAAAAGCCGAGTGTCAGGCCAGCTTTGTTTCTCCATCTATGTTCAATATCTGGGAGTAACTTCACAGCTTTCTCCTCAAAAGAGGCACCTAAGCTAAGAATTTGCTAAAAAAATATTTATCCCATTCTGAAACTAGTGATGGGTTAACAATCACTAGCGGATCCACCACCGCCCCTATCATGGGTCACCTCAAGCTCACATTGTATCTCAGAAAACCTTAATGTATTTATACTGCTCCTATTCATCACATCCAGCTGAAACCTCACATTTGTCAACCCGGTCGGTGTCAAAAACGTTCTACCTCCCAAATCATGTGTTTGGATTAATATATAACTCAGTTTTTATCAAGATAAGGAGAAATTAGAGAGGTGACAAGAGCAGCAGTGCTTCTATACCAGAGACAAAGAGCAGCAGTATTCTGTACCAGAGACAAAACGACATTAGCCGTCGTTAGACAAATACCTATACGACTTGTAGTTGATTCTGTTATTGATTTTGTTATTAGTTTTTACACGCGTGCATGTTAATTATGATTAGTGTAGCACGTGTGTTCAATATCTTTGATATGGTATCAGAGTTTGATGCCCAGTTAGAATCAACAAAGCCTTTGACATGAATTTCAGTATTGGAAGAAAACAGTAGCCCTTTCCCTGGTTCATTTTTCAGGTACTGCAGATCCAGATGAGGCTTTCTTGGTTTAGCCATATACTTACTGAACTTATGTACTGCATAAATAATGTATGATCTAGTGATTGTTAAGTACAACAATCTTCCAACCAACCTCTTGTATGCATCTGGGTTTTTAAGTACTTCTCCCTTGTACGTGCTTAATCTGACATTCTGCTCCATAAGTGTCTTAACAGGAATTTGCAACCAAGTAGGCCAGCGTCATTCAAGACTTCAAGAGTGTACTTTCTTTGACAAAGTGCTATCCCCTGATCTGATCTAGCAACTTCTAATCGAAGAAAGAGCTCACCTAAGTCCTTGAGCTTAAACCTTTGATCTAGCAACAACTTAAACTGATCTGACTCTCCTTTTATCATTACTAGCTATTAAGATGTCATCCACATAAACTAAAAGAATCATGAATGAATGTCCTCGCTGCCTTGTAAAGAGAGAGTAGTCTGATTTAGATCGAATAAGCCCCAATTGTACCAAAGTGTTAGAGAACTTAGCAAACCATTGTCTCGAGGCTTGCTTAAGTCTATATAAAGACTTGTTCAATTTACAAACCATGCAATCAGTTGTGAGTTAATTCAATGAAACCAGTTTTACCAAATCTTTGATAGTTTTCATGGATATTTTTGCATTTAACAATATTTTTGGAATATTTTAATTAATTGTAGAGTTTGCAAAACTACTTAGCAAATTAGCACATCGAGACTCTAAGACTTAAGTTGAATGTAGAGCTTGACTCTCTAATACTCGAGTTGCAAGTAGTGGTAAGCTAATGTGGAATAAAGACTCAAGTTCCATCGTTCTTCTTCTTCTTCAAATCCGGATCTACTTATATGGAACTCAAGTTTCTCCTACTTGGGTTCCACATGGATAAATTGTTCCACATCAGTTACGTGCCACCACTGGAACTTGAAACTTAAAAGCTTAAGTCATTTCAACCAAACTCGAAATGCTAGTTTACAAAATAGTTTAAAAAACGTGATTACTATAGAAAAAATTTCAAGAATCGTGTTAAATTGCAAATTTCCTCCCAATTTTCATCACCCAAAACTCAAAAATTTTGGGGCCCACCAAAACTCAACTTGTTTAGACTGATTTTTGAGTTAAGTTTCCATAAATCAAATCTCAAAAATTTGAGTTTAAGTCATGGAAACTGAAAACACAATTTGGATGTTTTTGAGTTTTGAGTTATGTGTTTCAATAGGCCCCACCACTTTATACACAAATTTGAGTTATAAAGAAGAGATGTGTACCAAGATATGAAACCAAACAAGTTATTTATAAAGTAAGTGAAAAAATAAAGTTAGAGAAATGAGTTATGGGAATTGAATTTAAGTTATGAGTGATACTCAATCCAAACAAGCTTTTTAGCTATTTGATCAAACAAATTGTGTGCGTGTAACAAAAAGATGTACTTGTATTCACACCAAAAAATAAAGCAAAATGAGAGAGAGAGAGAGAGAGAGAGAGAGAGAGAGGGAGAAATTAACTACTTTTTATATGTATTTTGAGTGACGATTTAGTTCTTGCCAACCATATACTTTATTAGAGATATATTAGCCCATAGTGTAGGCCTAAGTTCACACTTACCTATGTAAACTAAGTCTCCTACTTATACTAGTAGTCTAAGGTTTATCCACCTATATATACTCATGTTATGGTTAATTGTAACATAGGGTTTATACCACAACAAATTAAACTTAAATATTTTAGATATTAAAGTTTAATTTTTTTTGGGTTTTGGTAATTTTGTTTGGTGCAGATTTTGGGTTTTCTTGGGTTTAATTTTTGTTAATCCGATTTTGGGTTTCTATGTTTTTCTTTCCTTACTAAAACTGTTTCATTTTTTTCCCTCTGCAACATTAGTTCACTTTTCAGTTTTCAATAGCATTTTCAAGGAAAGAAAATGACTTAAAAGTTGTGCACTTCATTTGAAGATTTCAGTTCAATTGACTTATTGTCAATTGACTCAAATTTAACTCCAACTTAAAAGGTTCAAGTTAATATTAAAATGTGCCAACGTGATATTTTTTTCATAGAAGGATAATAAATGTTTATTTTTATAGGAATATGAAGCGAAATTTAAATGACAGAACAACTAAAGGAAAAAAAAGAAGGAGAGAGTAGATGGGTAATTTTCAATCAAACCCACTTGCTCTTGACTTTTCTGTCTAGTTTTCTGCCCAAATTAAGAAGAAAAGTTTTTCCTCTTAAATGGTGGACCTAGGGAGAAAACTCCCCCACTCCCATCTTCTCCCCACACCCCCCGGCCCCCAAGCAAATACTCCCACTCTCTCCTTTTCTCCCCCCCTCTATCATTTCACCCCAACCAAACATATCATTAGAGACGACGTGAGTAGAGATGATTTGTGCTAAGTATAATATAATGAGAAAGCGGGCACTCTATCATGAATGTGCTTTCTTCCTTGTCATGCATGCGCCCAAAAAAAATGTATGAGCTAGACATGTAACAGCAACACGCGCCTAAAAAGAAAAAAACTTCACCTTATTAGTGTGCAAGGCCCCCAATAAAGTTCAATAATTATTTTCTAAAAGGGATTTAGTAACAATTATAAATTATATTGAATGCATATCAAAAAAAAAATATATTGAATATTCTCTCAAAAACAAAAACACACGGTTCATCATTAGCTAATCTCCAATAAATCAATAATTAAAAGTTCATGGAAAATTAAAATTGACAAAAAGGTTCACAAATTTCAAATCTTCCAACCATCACTAAACACTAGTGTCAAATTCTAGTACTCTTTTCATATCCTCCACCTCAATGATAGCCCAAATGTGCTATTCCCAAAATCTGATATATAAAAAAGAGGTTGAGCTTGACAGCCCAACAAGGCAACAAGTAATCAAAATCCGCAAAAGTTGGATCGAGCATAAATACAAGTAAAATAATTAAGTATGTATAGTATAAAACTCATAGACTTAAAAATGATTTAGGGTGAGTTTGGTTCAGTTTTTTGTAAAAGTGCATAATAAAAAAGTGAAGTTTTCATATACTCAATAAGTTTTAGGACTATGGTCACAATGTATCCCCAAGACTTGGCCAAGAAACATATATAGGTCCATAAAAAATGCTGGAAGTCCACAAATGTCACTCCATGCCTCCCCAGAGATTTACCAACATAAAACTTCCCTACCTTCAAATCCACCTCATTGTTTCACAAATTCAATCTTTATGTCTTCAAATTTCTTCCTTTACGTAACATCAAATTTCCTGTCAAAGATTTGTATTTAGATTGTGACAATTTATATATATATATATATATATGAATGATTGACTTGGAATTCTGTTTTTTAAGGCAGTAGTTGAAACTTGAAACTGCTCAGTTCTCATCATCACTCTAAATCTAATAAAAAGAAAACATAAATCACACCAATGACAAGAATTAAGCATCTGACACCCAAGAATAAAAGTCAAATTAAAAAATAAAGTAAAATAAATAACCTTAAAAAGTAGAAGAAACTTCCTAAGTCTTATAGAGTAACCAGGCAGTGAGCAATTTTCAGTTCTCACAGATTTTCTTTTATTTATTATCGTTGTCAATTATATTTAATAGAAAAAGAAAAAAAAAAGATTTTTCAGGGTTCTTATCTCAAAAATATCAAGGAATATTTTTAAGTCTCCTACCCTAAAGGTATGTAAATTACTAACCCCAATGCCCCTTCAATTTTTGGTTTTTTTTTTTTTTAAACCAGTTATCACATAGTCCCATTCACTCTCCACCATAATGTGCCATGTTCGACATGTAGAAAGTATACTGTTTGAATATTTGTTTGAAAAAATTTCCATCAATCATAAATCGGGCTATGTTCAAATTAAGGAAAAAAAAAAGCAACATTCAGAAATAAAAACAATCATGTTATCAGCAGCATTCAGAAATAAAAACAAGTTAAAGCCACTCTAAGTTCAACTCATGTTTAGTGTTTCTGTTAGGCCAAGTCTCATCATGATAGAGCAAATATTAAGAAAAAAAAAAGAGCAAATAAGAGAACAAAGAACAAACACAGAGGTAGTTCAAACCCATAACCGACACATACAGAGGCAGTGCAAAGAGTGTGTGTGTGTGTGTGAGAGAGAGAGAGAGAGAGAGAGAGAGAGAGTGTTACCGGTTCGACAGTCCGACCTTCAAATCGATCGATGAGAACGGAATGGAGAGGAGGGACCGATCGATGAGAACGAAATGGAGAGGAGGGAAGAGCGGAGGGAGGCAGGGGAATCAGAGATCTAAGGGACCGAGAGGGGATTTAGGACCGAGAGAGAGGGATTTAGGGATTTAGGGATTGGGATTTAGGGATTTAGGGACCGAGAGAGAGGGATTGGGATTTAGGGATTTTTTTATTAATCTTTTGTTTATTTTTTTTTTCCTTTTATACATAAAAAGAAGCTGCGTTTAAAAAAACGCAGCTCCAAACTATATGAGCTGCGTTTTATAAACGCAGCTCTGTCCACTTCAAAGCTGCGTTTAAAAAACGCAGCTCCATATGTGTTGAAGCTGCGTTTATTAGACGCAGATCAAATAATGTTGAAACTGCGTTTTACAAACGCATCTTCAGACACATATGAGCTGCGTTTTTGTAAACGCAGCTCTAAAATCCTCAAAGTTGCGTTTAATAAACGCAGCTCCATATGTGTTGAAGCTGCGTTTATTAAACGCAGCTCGACACATATGAAAAAAAATAAAAATATTTCGCAGATGGGTCTGGAGCTGCGTTTTCTAAAACGCAGCTTTAATCCTTTCTGTTCAAACGCAGCCTGAACATCTTAAAAACGCAGCTCTAATCCCTGTCTATAGCCGCGTTTATTAAATGCGGCTATAGACCGGGATTGGAGCTGCGTTTTATAAAAACGCAGTTCAAGTAGAATCCTAGAGCTGCGTTTTTAGAAAACGCAGCTCAAAAACGCGGTTACAGAATGCGTTTTTTGTAGTGTGTGCATGTATATACATGACAAAGCAACTAAATTTAATGTGTGTGTGTATAATGTTCTTAGACTTGAATTGTGAATACTTAGGGAAATAAAGAATAAGCGCTCACACATAACAATCAAGGTGTTAACTTGAACCTTTTAAGTTGGCAGGTTTCGGCCTGGCTTGTGCCGAATCTTGGTTTCATGAGCGCTCTAGATAATCACTTCAAAATTTACAGGAATTGGCACCACTTCCTATAAGGAGCTACAAAGACACCAAAGATATATCAATACTAATGGGAATTATAACCTACTTATTCACATAAATAATATACCTATTTATCTCACGGTGAGAGTTTCTAAATAAAGATTGGAGTTAAATGCAAGACACCAAATCTCCATAAAAATTAAAACTTATACCTTTTTATTTACCACAAAATTCACAACAAATAAATTTCATTATAATGAGAATTTAAAATTTTCTTTATAATTGTTTCTTAAAAAAAATTATTTATAATTAATATTAAAATGTGCCAAGATGATATTTCTTTCATAGGAGAATAATAAAATGTTGTTTTTATAGGATAATGAAGTGAAATACAAATGATAGAACAACAAATTTTAATGCGTGCATGTATACAAATGATAGGACAACTAAATTTAATGTGTGCATGTATATAATGGTCTCAGACTTGAACTATGACAACTTAGGAAAATAAAGAATAATTGCTCACACATAACAATCAAGGTGTTAACATGAACTTTTTAAATTGGGAGGTTTCAGCCTTGTATCTAATCTCAGTTTCATGATTGCTCTAGATAAACACTCCAAATTTCAGAGGAAGCAGCACCACTTCCTATAAGGGGGCTACAAAGACACCAAAGATATATCAATACTAATAGGAATTATACCACATTTATTCACATAAATAATATACATGTTTATGTCATTGTGAGAGTTTCTAAGATAAAGATTGGAGTGACCACCACACACCCTTGGTACGATAGTCACTCCACAGGTATAAGTGCTTGTGGGATGTAGGGGGGCAAGGGCCAGGGTTCAAGTCTCTAAGAGGGAGTTTCATACACATATACACTTAGATAAGGCTAGAGTAGACATTCTATCTTGTATATATATAAAAAAAAGAAGAAGATAAAGATTGGAGTTAAATGCAAGACACTAACTATCCAAAAAAAATTAAAACTTACATATTTTTATTTACCAAAGAATTCACAACAAATAAATTTCATTATAATGAGAATTTAACAATTTATTTGAAATTAATATTAAAATGTGCCAACGCGATATTTCTTTCTTAGAAGGATAATAATGTGTTTATTTTTTCCATAAAAAAATATATTTATTTTTATAGGAATATGAAGCAAAATACAAATGACAGAAAAACTAAATTTAATGTGTCCATGTATACAAAATGACAAAACAACTAAATTTCATGTCTGTGTGTATATAATGGTCTTAGACTTGAACTGTGACTACTTACAGAAATAAAGAATAATTGCTCATACATAACAATCAAGGTGTTCACATGAGCTTTTTAGTTGATAGATTTCAACCTTGTGCCCAATCTCAGTTTCATGAGTACTCTAGATAGTCACTCCAAATGTTATAGGAAGTGGCACCACTTCTTATAAGGGGATACAAAGACACCAAAGATATATCAATGATATCAATGGGAACTACAACCTAGTTGTTTACATAAATAATATACCTATTTATGTCATGGTGAGAGTTTTTAAATAAAGATTGGAGTTAAATGCAAGACGCCTAATCTCCATAAAAATTAAAGAGTAATGCTACAGACACAAATTATTTTATAACATTGTTACAAACTATTGATGTGGCTTTAACATTTTCCAAATAGTTATTGTAAGTAAAAATGTGATATTAATGATGGGCCCATATTAGAACTAATAAAATTTGTCACATCAGTAGTTTGTAAAAATGTTATAAAATAGTTTGTCTGTAACATTAAACAAAATTAAAAGTTATACCTTTTTATTTACCACAAAATTCACTACAAATAAATTTCATTATATATAATGAGAATTTAACAATTTATTTATAATTAAAATTGAAATGTGCCAACATAGGAAAATAATAATAATAACATGTTTATTTTTATAGGAATAAGAAGCAAAATACAAATGATAGAACAAGTAAATTTAAGGTGTGCATGTATAAAATGACAAAACAAGTAAATTTAATGTGTGCGAGTATATAATGGTCTCAAACTTAAACTGTGACTACTTAGGAAAATTAAGAAGAATTGCTCACACATAACAATCTAGATGTTAACATGAGCTTTTTAAGTTGGTAGGTTTCAGCCTTGTGCCTAATCCTTGTTTCATGAGTGTTGCAGATAATCACTCCAAATTTCATGGGAAGCATCACTACTTCCTATAAGGGGCTCCAAAGACACCAAAGATAAGTATTAATACTAATGGGAATTATAACTCATTCATTTGCATAAATGATATAATTGTTTATGTCATTGTGAGAGTCTCTAAGATAAAGCTTGGAGCTAAATGAAAGATGCTAACTCTCCATAAAAATTAAAACTAAAACATTTTTATTTACCACAAAATTTACAACAAATAAATTTCATTATAATGAGAATTTAACAATTTATTTGTAATTAATATTAAGATGTGCCAATATGATATTTATTTCATAGAAGGATAATAATATGTTTATTTTTATGAGAATATGAAGCGAAATACAAATGATAGAAAAAATAAAAAATAAAAAAAATGTGTGCATTGTATACAAATGGTAGAACAACTAAATTTAATGTCCGTGTGTATATAATGATCTTAGACTTGAATTGTGACTACTTAGAGAAATAAAGAATAATTGCTCATGCATAACAATCAAGGTGTTAACATGAGCTTTTTAAATTGACAGGTTTTGGCCTTGTGCCTAATCTTGGTTTCATGAATGATCTAGATAATCACTCCAAATTTTATAGAAAGCTGCACCACTTCCTATAAGGGGCAACAAAGACACCAAAGATATATCAATACTAATGGGAATTATAACCTGTTTATTCACATAAATAATATACATATCTATGTCATGGTGAGAATTTGTAGATAAAGATCAAAGTTTTTTTTTTTTTTTTTTTTTTTTTGAGAGAGAGAAAATGGATAAGGGAAATAAAGATTACAGTTAAATGCAAGAATCCAAATCTCCATAAAAATTAAAACTTATACCTTTTTATCTACCACAAGATTAACTACAAATAAATTTCATTATAATGAGAATTAAACAATTTATTTATAATTAATAAGTTTCTTTTTATAGGAATGTGAAGGGAAATTCAAATCGCAGAACAAATAAAATTTAATTTGTGGGTATATAAATGACAACAGACATGGTTTGTGGTATAGGGGTATAGATCACATACTAATGGCTAAAACGGTTGTCTTACTGGTTTTGTTCACATTGTTTCTCTCTTTTAGCAATAATGAGGTTGGTTGCAAGAGAATATATCGAGAAGATCACATGGAGTTGAAAAGGCAAACTAAGCTTTTACATAAGTTGGCCAAGAAAACTATTCGGGTGAGATCAATATTTCTATTCATGCATGTGTATGTGTGTATATATATTTATGTTGAAGAAATAATGTTGCAGCTATTATATTGACAAAATGATTTTCTGATTTGTAGACAAAGTATGGCGATACATATGATTGCATAAGTCTCTATGAACAACAATTCAATTATCATTCACTCAAGAACCATACTAATGATTTTCCAGTAAACTTCTATTACTATGTCACATTTTTCTAACTTTTTAGTCTTTTTTTTTTTTAATAAATAAAAGTAACAATTACTTCAATATTGAATTAATTAATGTACAGGTGAGATCTACCTCCAACCCTAAAGGAATCAGAGACCAAAAGTCTTCATCACTATTTAACCCGTCTAATTTTTGGCTAAATGGGAAAGGTTGTCCAGATGGTATGGTTCCCACTAAGAGAAATACAGAGGATGATCTCAAAAGGGCAAAGTTAGCTACAGAGATACATAACTCAAAATATAACCCGCTCACTATTGACAGACCTGGTACTCATGTGAGTTATCATTGCTACAATCTAATTTATTTATTTTTATTTCATACATTTGCATATATTTTTGTGTTGTTGTAGTAGTTGGTTCATTTTTTGTATATTATTTTCTTTTGATAGGAAAATAAATTTCAAATTATGTCAAGCAATAGCTGTGTGTGAATTATTTTCTTTCCCCCCTGTAAGTTTTAACTAACACACCCCAACCCAATTTAATACCATATTAATTATTTGAAAGGTCCAATGAATATGTGATTGATTATTTTGTGATGTGAACAAATTTGATAATTTTTGGGATAAAAGAGTAGAGAAAAGGGAGAGAATACATGAAAATGTATGTAGTTCTTATCAACACACAAGGAACAAAAGCAGAAAGTGATACAATGTCTCATTCACTTAATAATACACTACAATTTTACTCAAAAAAATAATAATAATAATAATAATAATACACTACAATGGTTTTCTAGCACTGATATCGGTTAGGTTTGGTCGAGTTGAAGGGGTGTTTCTCAGTTTTGCTAGATATAAAACCAATACAGAATAACACATTAACAAAACTGTACCAAACTAACCATGAAAGCCACGGTTCGGAGTGATTAGTTTTTTCAGTTTCCTTACATCATCTATTTTCATAGCAAAAAGAGTGGGCTGCACTGTTACCTCTCCTTAGAAATCAATCTTTTGATTCATTAGCCAATCTCATAATTTTCTTTAACAATCAATGACACGATATTGTCTTCAATGAGTTTGAAAAATCTCATGGTATTCTTTGGCTTTAAATATATTGATTTGATCTTCAATGACATGCAAATATATTTATAGTTTCCTACAAATTTAGCATATAAATCACACCCAAAAAAAAAAAAAAGAGTTTGCTGTTAATATGGTGTGATTGATGATTGGTAATTTGGCTTGGAGTGCATAAGCACACACATACTCAATGTGCAAATAGAGTTGGAGGAGTAACACTGAGAATAATCACACATTTTCATATGATTGCTTTAAAATGTTACATATTTATTCTCAGTATGCTATAGTGCGGACAAAAAATACGAACATCGTGTACCATGGAGGTTCTGCAATTATCAGCATATATAACCCAAAAGTTCAAGGAACTCAATATAGTTCTGCTCGCATAAAGGTTATAAATGGTCCAGAGAGCATAGAAGTTGGATGGACAGTAAGTGACAGAGGAAACAAGTTTACAATATGTATTTATATATGTTTATGGGCTTGTTAAATCTAATACTCATTTCTTTTTGTCTTAGGTAAATCCAACCTTGTACAACGATACTCAAACCCGACTATACACATTTACAAAAGTAATTAATATATTTTTCCTATTCATACGTTGTTCTATTAATTATGTAATAAACTGTGGTATTTACCTACCTTTTAATATTGATGTTTCCATCTACAGACGTCTAGTTCCTCATGCTTCAATACACTTTGTAAATCAATAATTCCTACGAGTACAGATATTCCTCTCGGCATTCCTATAGCACCAATTTCAACGACAGAACAGCAATTTGACATGAAATTCATGCTTTTTTGGGTAAATAGATAAATAAATATGTGTGTGTGTTTATATAGATGCGTGCGTGCGCGCGCATGTGTTTCTTTGGTACTAACTTCTTTGTGCATCAAGTATGATACAAAAAAAGCACATAATTTGTTCTTATTTCCTGTGTTTGTGTTTTTTCTTTTGAATGACAGGATTCTAGCAATGGAAACTGGTTTCTAAAATTTGGTCAAAATGAAACTGAAATCGGATTTTGGCCAAAAAATGTATTCAGTGCTTTAGGAAACGGTGCTAATTACGTTGAATGGGGAGGAGAGGTTTTTAGTCCTCCAGGTGTGCCTAGCCCTCACATGGGCTCTGCGTTTGATAGACACTTAAAACAAGACACCAAATATGATGCATATTGCAGGCAAATTAAAACAATTAATGAGACTGATTTTGTTGTGAATGCTGTTGATACCGAAAAACTTGCTGACATCCAACAATATGAAGTTTTTGATGCAGGAATAACAGGTGCACCTGATTTTCAACACCTAGTATTGTTTGGGGGTTTGGGTGGTTATACAGGGAATTAAGATTTCTAAGTTTTCTTTTGGTTCAGTGCGTGTATTCTTATCAAATCATTTAAGATTTTTATCAATAAATTCCACATTTTATGATCTTAATTGCCATTGCTCATCTCTGTTTTGTAACTCTCATGTGTATCATTATTTTTGTCATTGTACATGGGAATTAGCCCGATCCATTCAAAAATTGGCAAGATCATGTTGCTAATAACCATGTTTATGGTTTCCTTAATCTCTTATTTCTTTGTTACAACGTCAAAAAAGCATTTGTGAGATAATTTTTATTTACGTAAAAAGTTTTACTTTAGAACCTGTTCCTTTTCTTAAACAGCTGTTCCAGAACAATCAAACACAGTCAGCAATTTATGTTTGTAGTCTGCAATTCCTACGTGTATAAGTGTATAACAAAACCTTGTAACCAAACAACTCACAGCCCAACTCTAAATTCCTTCACAAGAAGTTGTCATCAACGTCAAGCAATCCAGTCCCTCATTTGAAGGATTTTCTGAGTGAGAAATCCATGTGATTGAAATTTAATTAATGGAATATTTTTGGGAATAAAATCAATAGATAAATAAATACTAATATTTTGTGAGTGTGTGTAGTGTGCACGAGGTCTTGATCTCAATTTAATAACCACAGTGACAACTCATCAACTATATCTCCTCTGCCATGAGATTTGGGGTTTCAAAGGAACCAAACATTTCAAATATTTTAGATATTCAAGTTTAATTTTTTGTGGGTTTTGGTTTTTTTTTTTTTTTTGGGCACAGATTCAGGGTTTTCTTGGGTTTAATTGTTGTTAATCCGGTTTTGGGTTTCTATGTTTTCTATTCTTACGTAAACTAACTGATTTTTTCTCTTAAAAATAAAAGTCATTTTTCCCCGTAACATTAGTTCACTTTTCATTAGCATTTTCAAGGCAAGAAAATTACTTCAAAGTTGTGCGCTTCATTTGATGATTTCAGTTTTATCGATTTGTTGTCAAACTTAAATATCTAATAAGGAGAGAGAGAGAGAGAGAGAGAGAGAGAGAGAGAGATTTCTAATTGCTCATACATAACAATCAACGGGTTCACGTGAAATTTTTAGTTGGCAGGTTTCAGCCTTGTGCCTAACCTCGGTTTCATTAGTACTCTAGATAATTATGGAGTTTAGTTAGCTCAACTTTAAAGTCTTTGATAGTTAAATAAGATATCTGGGAGTTTAATCCCCGCCTACACTAAAAATTGTTTAGTGTCTTAATCTGATAATAAAGAGTATCAACAAGAATGAATACCATAGGTTGAAAGTTGAAACCCTCAAAAAAAAAAAAATAAATAATCACTCCAAGTTTTATAGAATGCGGCACCATTTCCTCTAATGGGCTACAAAGACACCAAAGATTATCAAAGGGAAAATTACAACTTACCCACCTATGGTTTGATTGAAATTTAAGTCGCCTAGTTGTAGTTTAAAATTTGACACTTTATCCAACTGAAGTTAGCTCAGTTAGAGTTTTGTAACTCACCTCTTTTAAAAACATGATTAAATATGTAATTTTGCTCCACTTTTATATTTCTTCCCTCTAAAAACACAAAATTCATAAAAATAGAAGAGAAAATCAGATCAAAATCAAAAGGTGATTGGTAACAAATTTTATTCAATGTCTTAGCATTTGCATTACAAGTAACTACGTACAAATAGGCTTAGCCCTTGATATCTCTAACAATTCAGTTTGTAAGTTGATAAAAAAGACACGCACACAACGAGAGGATACATGAAAAGATTCACAAACAAGAATAATTGTTCAAAAGAGAATGACCTCTGCATCTGCGTAGGTTGAACGCCACCAAAGACTACAACGAGGATACTTGACAACTGATTTCGAACCATACCACCTTAGCTTTGTCATCATATAACAATTTTTTAAATCTCATAGACCAATAGACAATCACATAAATGATAATTTCAGTTGGAAATTGAGATTGAAAAGAGTTAATCAAGTTGACCTCTACTCTATCAAACATGTCATCAACTATCAAAGGTTTGCCACTATAATACGCAGCCCGTGCCTACAAAAACAACAACAACAACAAAACTTGCCTTAATTCAAAGAAATTACATTGCCAAACTATAAATTTTGATGACATGAAGATGGGATCAAAGGGTTTCTTTCCTGGCAAACTTGATGAGTTTCTTTACTGGCAGACTCGATGGGAGTATGGGACCCACGAAGATGCAAGAGGGAGCTTCCGTGTTGGAGTTGTTAAGTTTTTGCTGGGTTTTTTCAAATCTGGGTTGTGAGTTTTGTGCTGATGATGCTTGGGTTTAAATCAATTCTAGTTCAACAATTTATTGGTTGAAAATTGATAAAGCTAAAAATTGATGAAGGAATTTGTATGGTTACTGGATCTAATGATTCTTTTATGGTATTTGTTTGAATATGTGAATTTGATGCAACGAGTGTAAATACATGCTTGAAATGATAAGGCATTGCATAAAATTTGTTACCAACCACCTTTTGATCTTATTTTCTCGTGTTTTTATTTTTTTATGTTTTTAAAAAAGAGAGACATAAAAGTTAAGCAAAATTACAAATTTAGTTATGTTTTAAAAAGAGGTGGGTTACGGAATACTCATTAAGCTATCTTCAGGTGGGTAAAATGTCAAATTTCAAACCAAATTTAAAAAACTTAAATTTTGACCAAACCACAGGTGGGTAAATTGTAATTTTCCCTATATTAAATTATCAATACTAATGGAAATTATAAATTTATAACCCATTTATTCACATAAATAATATACCTATTTATGTCATGGGGAGAATTCATAAATAAAGATTGATTTTTTATTTTTTTTTTTTATTTTTTTATTTTTTTGGAGAAGAGAATAAAGATTGAAGTTAAATGCAAGAGTCCAAATCTCCACAAAAATTAAATTTCATACACTTATTATTTACCACAAAATTAACTACAAATAAATTTCATTATAATGAGAATTTAACAATTTATTTATAATTAATAAGTTTCTTTTTATAGGGATATGGAGGGAAATACAAATGGCAGAACAACTAAATTTAATGTGTGGGTATATAAATGACAGCACACATGGTTTGTGGTATAGATCACTTACCAATGGCTAAAATGGTTGTCTTACTGGTTTTGTTCACATTGTTTCTTTGTTTTAGCAGTATTGAGGTTGGTTGCAAGAGAATATATCGGGAAGATCAAATAGAGTTGAAAAGGCAACTTAAGCTTTTAAATAAGTTGGCCAAGAAAACTATTCGGGTGAGATAAATATTTCTATGAGGGTAATTACAGTAAACTCACTTGTAGTTTGGTCCAAAATTATTTTGCCTACCTATGGTTTGAAAAGTGTCACTTTACCTACCTGAGGTAAGTTTCGTTCATTTTCCGTAACCTACCTCTGTTAAAAACAAGGGTAAATATGTATTTCTACTCCCCTTTTATATATGTCTCTCTCCTCCCAAAAAAAAAAAAAAAAAGAGACTAAAACAAGAGAAAATAAGATCAAAAGATGCTATTTGTAAGAATTTAGAAACTTGTCTCAAGAACTCCAATAAATCATAAACTATATTTTTGTAATACACTCAAAAGAAAATAACACAAAAGGAAAATTTTACTTAACCCATTAACTTATTTTCTTCTCTATACATTAATTTATTCCTCATGCTCTTTCTACCCCTCTCTCTCTTTGTTCTGTCCATGTCTCTCTCATCTCTCACACTCCAGTTCAGATCATTGATAGCTTTGGGTCGTGGAGACTTGGGTGATGACTGTGGAGGAGCACGAGTTGGCAATGTTGGTTGGATATGGGTTTTGAGGAGGAGCACGGTGTTGGATTGGGTCTGGGTTTTGAGGAGAAGCATGACATTGGGTTGAATTTGGGTTTTGAGTTATGTTTTCTTCTTCTATTTCATTTCCGTTTCTTTCTTTTAGCTTTTCATTCTTTTCAACTTGACTGCGGATGGGGTTGGATCTTGTGCAGAATTATTTTTGTTTTTATTTAAATTCTTTCTCCATTGTTGAATATTTAAATAGGTACCTTGACCTTCTTCTTTTTTTTTCCTCCTCTCTTAAGTAGCTACGTTGATTTGTCATTAGGGGTGTCCAGAAGACCCGGCAACCCGTTCAACTTGGCAAACCCGCCCACTGCCACCAGATCCGATGACTCCGGCAATCAGATGCGGATTCCGAACTCGATAACCTGACCCCAAGCAGGTCGGTTGTCGATTTTTCGTTTCAAAACCCGTGACACCCGACTCGAACTGAACCTTTATCCTTTTCAACGAAGTATAACAAATTTCCGACCAGATTCAGCGAGACCTCACCTTTAGCCGACGAAATCTAGGCCAGATCTCGACAAATTCGGCCATTTTTCTGTTCGATCTCAATGAATCTGGCTAGATCTCGACGGATTTGGCCAAATCTCGTCGAATCTAGCCAAAAATCATTCCCAACGATGAAACCCGATACCTGACCAATACAACCTGAAATCGACAAGACCCGAACTGAAAAATCCGACCAGATCATCGGGTTGGTTTTGGGCCATATTTTCCTCCACTTGAATAATTCGGGTCGGGTCCGATTTGGGCACAAATTCAACCTGGCCCAACCTATGAACACCCCTATTTGTCATTGCCAAGACAAGTAGATTTCATCAATGGAGGGCCTCCATGTCAAGTTTGTGTAGATTTGGCCTCTTTCCCACTTATTGTTTATGACTAATTTGTCTTGGGGATGTGGGAGGAAATTTAACCCACAACAATACACTCAAAGCATAGGATCACCCACGTCTTTTTAGATGACGTTTTCACCGAAAATATCATGGGGCTGTTGTTAATGACCTAATATGGACTTTTATAAGGGAACATATAATTGAAACCAGTTGCTACATTCATCAACCAAAAAAAAATCAGCAAAAAAAAGAAATCAGTTTCTACTTTTTGGCATTATAACTTGTTGTCATGATCTTGGGATTAGAATCAGCCATAGGAAGTGAAGATGATAAGATCTCTTATTCATTTTGAGCTTTATCTATCTTTGTGTAACTATGAAGAAGAAGATGAGTGTTCTCTTTGTTGCTGTCCTTTTGTTTTTGTGGAGGTTGATTTCGGTTTGATTTTTCTTGGGGTGTGTTCTTCGTGTTCAAAATTTTTGTGAATGGAGAGAGACCAATACCAATATTTGATCTTGTTTCTCAAGTATTTGTATGACTTATTTTGGTTTTGGGAGGAGAGAGACATAAAAAAGGAGTAGAAATAAATTTTTACCCATATTTTTAACGGAGGTAGGTTGCGGAAAACAAACGGAGCTTACCTTAGGTGGGTAAAATGACACTTTTCAAATCACGGGTAGGCAAAGTGATTTTGGGTCAAACCACAGGTGGTACTGCAATTACCCCTACGTGTATGTGTTTATATATTTATGTTGAAGAAATAATGTTTCAACTATATATTATAATGACAGAATGATTTTGTGATTTGTAGACAAAGTATGGCGATACATATGATTGCATAAATCTCTATGAACGACCGTTCTTCAATTATCGTTCACTCAAGAACTATAATGATTTTCCAGTAAACTTCTATTACTATGTCACATTTTTCTAATTTTTTTAGTTTTTTTTTTTTTTTTTTTTTTTTTTTTTTTTTTTTTTTTTTTTTTAATGAAGAAAAGTAACACTTACTTCAATATTGAATCAATTAATGTACAGGTGAGATCTACCTCCAACCCTAAAGGAATCAGAGACCAAAAGTCTTCCCCACTATTTAACCCATCTAATTTTTGGCTAAATGGTAAAGGTTGTCCAGTTGGTATGGTTCCCATTAGGAGAAATACCATGGCTGATCTCAAAAGGGCAAAGTTAGCTACAGAGATACATAACTCAAAATATAAACCACTTACTATTGATAAACCTGGTACTCATGTGAGTTATCATTGCTACACTAATTTAATTTTATTTATTCCATACATTTGCATATATTTTGTGTTGTAGTTGTAGTAGACTTCAATGAATTTGAAAAATCTCATGGTATTCTTTGGATTTAAATCATTGATTTGATCTTCAATGACATGCAAATATATTTATAGTTTCCTACAAATTTAGCATATAAATCACAAAATATATATATATATATATATATATTTATATGAGTTTGCTGTTAATTATGGTGTGATTGATTATTAGTAATTTATATGAGTTTGCTGTTAATTATGGTGTGATTGATGATTAGTAATTTGGCTTGGAGTGCATAAGCACACACATACTCAATGTGCAACTAGAGTTGGAGGAGTAATACTAAGAATAATTACACATTTTCATTTATAAATAATTTTCAAATGATTGATTTAAAATGTTATATATTATTCTCAGTATGCTATAGTGGGGACAAAAAATAAGAACAACGTGTACCATGGAGGTTCTGCAAGCATCAGCATATATAATCCAAAAGTCAAAGGAACTCAGTACAGTTCTGCTCGCATAAAGGTTCAAAATTATCCAGATAGCATAGAAGTTGGATGGACAGTAAGTGATAGAGGAAACAAGTTTACAATATGTATTTATGTATGTATATGAGCTTGTTAAATCTAATACTCATTTCTTTTTGTCTTTAGGTAAATCCAACCTTGTACAACGATACTCGTACCAGATTATACACATTTACAAAAGTAATTAATATTTTTTTTTTTCTATTCATTCGTTGTTCTATTAATTATGTAATAAACTGCGCTATTTAGCTACCTTTTAATACTTGATGTTTCCATCTACAGACAGCTAAATCCTCATGCTTCGATACATTATGCAATTCACTAATTCCTGTGAGGACAGATATTCCTCTCGGCATTCCTTTAGAGTCAATTTCAACGCCAGAACAGCAATTTGACTTGCAATTAATGCTTTTTTGGGTAAATAATTAGATATATGTGTTTATATAGATGTGTGTGTGCATGCGTGTGTGTTTCTTTCGTACTAACCTCTTTGTGCATCAAGTATGATACAAAAAAAGCACATAATTTGTTCTTACTTCCTGTGTTTGTGTTTTTTCTCTTGAATGATAGGATTCTAGCAATGGAAACTGGTTTCTAAAATTTGGTCAAGATGAAACTGTAATCGGATTTTGGCCAAAAAATGTATTCACTGCTTTAGGAGACGGTGCTAATTACGTTGAATGGGGAGGAGAGGTTTTCAGTCCTCCTGGTGTGCCTAGCCCTCCCATGGGCTCTGGGTATAGTGAAAGGTTAGAAGAAAACACCAAATATGATGCATATTGCAGGCAAATTAAAACAATTAATGAGACTGATTATGTTGTGAATGCTGTTGATACTGAAAGTTTTTCAGATATTGTACAATATCAAGTTATTGATGAAGGAAGAGAAGGTGCAGATCAGCACCTAGTACTGTTTGGGGGTGTGGGTGGTTATATTGGGGAATAAAGATTTGTAAGTTTTCTTTTGGTTAAGTGCATGTATTCTTATCAATAAAATAACTTTCAAGTCAACTTTCAACTAACAATACTTCTAGCATGAATATTGTTGGCTATTTTCCATCCAACAGTGAACCATAAGTGATCAAATGCAAATGATGATGAGACCATTATTAATGCAGAATACCAGAAACTGAGAAAGATGCAAAGAAATGAAGTACAAACGAAGATTCTCATTTGTTAACTTTGCCTAGTGTAGCAAAAATATCAGGACATGACATCCTTAGTTGATGGCAGATGGGAAGCCCGGGTAACATGCTGACTTCTCATTTGACACAAAATACCATAAACAGATTGTTGATGCCATAGAATCTGTTCAGTTGTTTGCTTCTCTGTTTAAAGTTGGGAATGGCTGTCGTGGTCAATCTTTGGAATGCTTGAAGCATGATACTGGCCTAAAGTAATTGAGTTAATACTTATAAGTAAATAAAAATATGGAAACAAAGACTCAAAAGTAATTTCTATCTCACCTGAATTACATTGACCTGAAATCAAACACTTCTCTGCACTCTTTTTGAGTTCATACTTTCCATGAACTTCTTGACTAAATTCCCTTTCTAGGTACCATATATAACAATGATTAGATTGAGAAGGGATAGTTGCTTGAGTATCTTCTTTGATGACCGACAATTACGCTCAAGTGAAATCTGCTTGATTTAATAATTTAAGGTATATAACATTTAACCAAAAGCTAGACATCTTATAACATGATAGATTGATGGTTATAACTATATCCTTGATGATTAGAATTTTATATATAACCCTAAAATTTTTGCCATGTACTCATTTTAACTGGATTTCATTCACAAGTTTAAGATGGATTTGTTTTACATTGACAGCGAAATCCATTGAAAAAAGAAAAGGGTTATTAAACCTTGGTTCAGACTTGGAGCCACCTACTTTGTTTTTCTGAATCATCGGAACATTATGTTTGTCCTCAGGTTCTTTGTACTTCGTCCCTAACATGTGTGGATCATCTTGAAGTTTCTGCACAGATTCGGTTATTGTGAACTTAGTTTTGTTTGACACTGTCACTGGATACACCACGAATTTCTTTATTTTGATAGCTAAAATAGACAACGCAACTCACACCTGCACAGATTGAGTCCCTGACCTCACCTTCCTTATAGGTGATGAGATGCCATTTGTTCCAGGATCACTAGCTTCACATTGAGTATGAACTAAGAAATAGAAAAAAAAAAAAAAAAAAGTTTCCTTTGTATCATGACATTAACTCAATAAGAACCATAAAACATTCGTTAACAATCGAATCATCCAGCATGTTAAAGCAGCTCTAAAATATAATCTTAACAACCTTAAATAGTATATGGTTTTGGCATGTGCAAATCCTCTATTTTGCATTTCATCCTTAGAAAACGTTGGTCTAATTCTGATAAACTTGCATCAATGCTGATAAAGTCTTTGACAGATAATGCCTTTCTTTTTAATTGAAAGCTGCAAAGAGAGGGATCATCAAGTATCTTAAATCATATAACAAAATCCACGACTGCCATAGGGAGAGAGAGACGGAGAGGGCTTCTGGTGTTGTACTTGTATTGGAGACAGCTGTGTAAAAGTATCAAATCATGTCAGCAAAATGATGCCTATATACATTATAAGCATTAAGAGGCTTTGGGTTTCTCACACAGAGACTAGATAACAATCATACAACTGATCAACAAAGATTATTGTCTGGCTCATGCCAAATCCTCTATTACTTGGTAAAACGCAGGCACCAAAATCATCTAAAACAAGAATGTCCAAAATAGTCCATTCTTAAGGGTGACAACTTCTTGTATGGTTTTAGGGTCATAGAAAAATACTCTAGAAATAAACTTTACTAGATACATAGAGAGTACAGAGCTCAAGAAAAATATACCAATTAACTAGTAAAAATTTCCAAAATTATGGAAACAAAAACACTGATCAAACCTGTGTTAACTGGCACTAACCACATAGCTCACAAGGTAAATAAACCACTCAAGCTTCTAGCTTCCTTCAAAATTCGAGATTGAACAGACAGTTTACACAGTAACAATATGAACAACAAAAGGCTAAAACTTTATTCTTTCCAACTAAAATCACCATCTACAATTCCATGCCTCACCAAAACAATCTCCTTTACAAGATTTCTGTAAGTGAATGGTCTTACTGCAGCTCGCAAAAACAACTCCGGAGGAATTTTACTCTTCTTAATCCTTTTTCTCCATGGACCATACCCAACACGCTTCCATTCCTCTGGACTCACTTTTGGCCATTTGCCCCTCAGTGCAGTTTCATCTCCATCTTCTGATATGTTTTTAACTTTTCCCTTTTTCTGTTTCTGTGATTCCATTTCCCTCAACTGCTCCTTATAGAACTTATTTGACACTTCGACACTCCGTTTTGCTAACTTCTCCATTGCATCCGCACTGCTCACTGCCTTTCGAAACTCCTCCTCCCAAAACTTCTTATCCTCTTCTACACTTAAATCCTCTTCTTCAATACCAGATTCATCATCTCCACCTTCTTCTGAATCCATAACTATATCATCGTCATCATCATTCTCAACAATGCATTCATCCTCCTCCTCCTCCTCTTCCTTGTCATTACCATCATCCTCAATCCACTCTACAACCTCAGTCTCACCAGCATTATTGCTGAGCCCATCCTCATCATCATCCGGGGCATCACACCCGAACTCCATCTCCTCCAACTTTGCTTTCCACTCCTTAGTATACGGATGCAACAAGTTCTGCGTTGGATGATTACTCAACAGAAACCCCAAACACTCAGACTTCCTCTCATCACTCAACTTCTCATACTTGTTCACCACATCATCCACAAACGCTTTGGGATTGGCCCTCAGGATCTTACACAATCCACCAAAATAAGTACAAGCATCAACACTCCCATCCTCATTCCTCACTTCAAACAAGTACTGCCTCTCCGTTTTCGGATCCAACAACGGCATCAACCCCTTAAAAAAATCCTCCTGAGGCTCAAACCGAGACTGATACACCGGCCTCTTAACATACAGGATATCAGGCCTCATCCATGCCGCACATTGCGTTATAAGAGACCTTGCCTTATTCCCAAACCTACCCATCAAACTCCACTTATCCAACCTTCCTTTTTTCGGGGCTTCCACAACAACCTCACACACCAAAGTCCATTGTTCCCAAGGCAATTCATTAACTCTCCATTTGGGGTGTCTCACAAACACCCAGAAATGCTTAAAAAACCCTTTAATACTATCAGTATTGTTATTAATTTTGACATTATTTTCCATTTCCTTCAACCTCTTACCGAAATCCGTAGCCATTTCAAACTGCTCAATCTTCTCCCACTCTTCCTGGTCCCTGACTTCACTGATCAAAGTGACACGCTCGTCCGAAAAGCGGCCGCGAATGGGGTCACCAACGACAACACCACGCCAGGAGTAAGGGCCGTACTGGCCATACTTGTACCAGTCATATGGGTGTCGGAGATTGGGGTCGTCTTTTTCCATGAATCGAACCATACGGTCGTAGCCTAAGCCAATCTCTTGAAGCTCGTCTTCGGTGAAATTGTCGGCGTGGTTAAGGCTCTTGTTGTTCTTGTCACTGTTGCGGCGGAGGAACCGGGTCTCTGCCATCCTCCTGCTTTTATCGCGGGCGCCTTCCTTTATGGCTCGTCGGAACGCCGCGTCTCCCTCTATGCGGCCTCCTGAACCGCTGCCTCCTTGCTTTTTCGGCTGCTTCTTCTTGCCTCCTCGACCTCGTCCTCCTCCTCCTGCTAATGCTCCTGCTCCTACTCCTGCTCGAGCGGAGCAGTGAACAGAGAAATGGGTTTTGAGAGAATTGGGGCATTGGGTTTGGGGGAAGCGAAGAAAATAGGGGATAAAATGGAAGTGGGTTTTTGAGAGAGAGTGTGAGAGTGTGAGGTTTTGAGGAGGGTTTTGCATTTTTGCTTTTGTTTTTGAGGTTTGTACATAGCTATCTATTTATTTGCTAGTTAAGACAACGACAAAAAATTATTATAGGAAATTGCAATGAGCTCCCTAGAGTTTTTTTTATTATAAAATTATTCATACTCACTTCCCATTTATTTTTAATAAAATTCAAATTATTTACATTAATCTACCATGAATGGCTAAAAAATAGGTTTTTAAAAATCTCAGAAGAAAAAAGTTTCAAATTTCCTATGAGATGGTGATGTGGATGACAATTTAAGGGAGGGTAAAATAGAAATTCAAGATTTTTTTTAAAGCATTTTTTAAGGGAAATGAATGTCTTATTCCAAAGAAGAGATAATTTCATAAGTTGCAACTGCAAAACCAAAATTGAATGTGCAATAATGGTGATTCCACACCAAGGTTCAATAAAATGATATATATATATATATATATATATATATATATATACAAGATAGAATTTTACTCTAACCTAATTTAAGTGTATATGTGTGTGAAGCTCCCTCTTAAAAACTTGAACTCTAACCCTTGCCTCCCACACTCCACAAATATTTATACTTGTGAAGTGACCATTGCACCAAAGGTGTGCAGTGGTATTGATAGATTATTATTAATGAAATGTTGACATAGTAGAATCTAGACTATTAAATCATTAAAAAATTGTTAAAATTTAAGAAAATCTATTTGGTAAAATACCTTAGAAAATCTAGAGGATCTGAATTCTCAATAAAATAATTAAATCAAATTGAAGTTCTATAATAGCTTCATCGATTAATGTTGTTGAAGTAGAAGTTTAATCATAAATTTCAGTAGAGTGAATGGAAGTTGGGTTCAGGAAGCTCTTGTTCACTACAAAAAAACATGACTTGTTTCAACCCACTTTTTTCCAAAGATTAAGTGAAAATGGTTGAAACAAATGTAAAAAACTAGCACACTAATTAACATATGACTAATCTTGTTAAAATGGTCATTAAAACTCTTGAAATAAACTAGAACACTAAAATCTTGTGTAATTGTTGCCTAACTTGCCTCCAAATTTTTTGATTGAGATCAGGTGCAATATGTATTGCACCGGATACAATAATAATAGATGGTTAAGATTAAAAGTTGAAAAATGTAACGTTCAGTCTCAACCATTAAATACAAAAGGTTGAAAAATAGTTAAAAGAAGTACAAAAGTTCTTTCCAAAAAAAAAGTTAAAATTAAAAATTAAAAATGTTTAAAGTCTTTGCTCACTCTCTTTAAAAACCCATTTTCATTTTGTTCAACCATCCTCCAAATGAGAACTCTTAGAAAAATCCAAATCCCAAATTTTTACATTCTTCAATGGAATTCTAACACAACCCTTAATAAAGGATATCCAAATGTTGAATAAAGCCTCTTTCTCTCAAAGCATAGGATCACCCACGTCTTTTAAGATGACGTTTTCACCGAAAATATCATGGGGCTGTTGTTAATGACCTAATATGGACTTTTATAAGGGAACATATAATTGAAACCAGTTGCTACATTCATCAACCAAAAAAAAATCAGCAAAAAAAAGAAATCAGTTTCTACTTTTTGGCATTATAACAAGTTGTCTGAAAAATCGTGGAAGAAGACACTGTAGCAGCCATAGGAAGTGAAATTATAACTAAGTCTGATTCATTTTGAAGCTTTATCTATCTTCGTGTAACTTCGAGGAAGAAGAAGATGAGTTTCTTTTTGCATAATGTTTAATTTTCTTTTTGCCTACCAGGTTAATTTATTGTGCGGTTTGATTTTTCTTGGGGTGTTTTAAGCTTACTCTTTATAAATTCATTGTATTGAGCTCTTTGAGCCCTAATCTAATCATTTCTTGGGCCTAGGACCTAAAACTTGCCCTTACAATACTAATAACAGCATCCTAAAAAAATTATCGAACGTAACACGTAAGTTTGTGACTAGTTGTACCTAAAAGGCTAAAAGACAAACACATACCATATTTTCATAATGCCTAAAATTAAGGGGAAGCTCTCACTCCCCTCGTCTAAGGTCAAAACTTATATATATATAGATATATAAATGTGTGTGTGTGTGTGTGTGTGTGTGTGTGTGTGTGTGTGTGTGTTATGAGTAAACTTAATATGAACAGAGATAGCAACCTAATTCAGAAGGGTTTTGGCTAAAAAATTCATGGATAAGTAATTCTTTTTTTTTTTTTTTTTTTTTTATTATTTTTTTTTTATACCAATAGAAAACAACAACAGCAAATTACAAAAGAGTTGGGTGCACCCAACAATGGTTTCCAGGATTTTTGGTTGCTAAGCTAGCTAATCTATACACACAGCTTAGACTGACCCTAGGAACAAGAACAGCTTTACTTAAAAAATTACGCTGATTAAGGGCCACAATATCAGGTAGATCTATCCTCCAACCACTAAAGGAATGTCAAGACCAAACTTGCACTTACCTTTCCTACTAGATAACCCAAAATTCTAACAAAACCAAAAGTTTTAGCTATCAATGCAACCTCCACTAGAGCTTCTTGTGTTGCTTCAACTGCTGTTGCTGCTGCGCAACTTATATCCCCCTTGAAAATGGTCAATCCTTGAGGGTAATAGCTTCATATGCTGGACCTAATCTGCCACTTCTTCTTGCTTTGGCTCCTGAAATTTTGATAATCAAATCCCAATGCCCTCCCATGCTCTGACTGACAGAAGTAGTACTTGTAGATTTACTGCTCTTGTTCCTTTCCATGTTATACGCCTCCTTATACTTGCAACACAATTTCTGAGCCGTGAGGATAACTTCTAAAGGACAAGGAATTTTATCTTCATGGGCAACAAGATTCCTGTGAGTCCAAATGGTCTAAAGAAAGGTGAAGATAGCTTGCAAGTAGTCCATCATATCTTGCTCCAATTTTTTGTATCTAAGTATTAAATTGCTAAGCCAGTGCTGAATAGAAACATCTCCCAATTCAGATGTGTTTACTACCAAAGGGGAGCCATGCCAGCATCCTCCTCCATGCACATTGGACAAGTGCTGGTAGTTGCAATACCTTTGCTCCTAAGAGTAAGATAGGTTGGGAGACTATCATGCATCAATTTCCACACAAACATACTGATTTTATGGGGCACCTATACTTTCCAAATTAACTTCCACACCTCTGTTGGGATCAAAGAAGGTCTAAGATGTAAGGATGAGTTTTGAACAACATCCTTGAGGAGAAGCTTATATGCATTTTTAACCTTATATCCCCCTGAGCTGGAATGTTTCCATAGAATTTTATCTGATACAGCCCCTGTCTTAGAAATGGGAATACTAAGGATTTCAAACATAGGCTTTTAAAAATCTCAGAAGAAAAAAGTTTCAAATTTCCTATGAGATGGTGGTGGGTAAATTTAAGGGAGGGTAAAATATCCGCCTTCCAAGTCCTTTTATTTTGGTCAATGAGGTCGGCAACAGTACAACTAACAAGATTTGGATTCTGCAGATTTTGGGGTGGGCAATGAAACCAGATGGGATGCTTAAGGGGAATGTTAGATCCATCACCAACTCTCCATCTTGCTTCCTTTAAGTTTGAATTTTCTTATGTAATAATGTTTCTCCAAAACCAAGAATGGTGGGGTTTGGGGGAGCACTCAGTTGTAAGATCCTACTCCTTGCTCTTCTTTGTTTCACCACAGTTTGGAAATACTTCATATTTCTATCCCCTAGAACCACCCAATTACACCTAGCCTTCTGAGACCACATCACTTCCTCTCTGTGCATCAGAGTTTCAAGTTCCTCTCTAGTCAATTTTTCCTTCCTAACATCTTCAACTGTATGAATAGAGTTTTGGATAGCTTGCAACTGAGCTTGTCTGACCCGAATGTCATTCTCCATTCTACCAAAAACTTGCTTATTCCACCTGATGAATTCTTTCCTCAAATTAGAAAGTTTAGTCTTTAGCTGGTATGCTTTAGAACCCACAACACTAAAATTCCAAGCTGCTTGGACCACTTCTTTGAATTTAGAGTGAGTCATCCACATTCTCTCAAATCCGAAAGGCCTTCGCCTGAAGGCTTGAGTGATTTCAAAATCCAGCAAAATAGGACCATGATCCGATCGAACAATAGGAAGATTCTAAGAGAGTAACCTGGATAAGCATTCACCCAAGTAAATTTCCATCACAAAATCTTCCCTATCCCTCTTATTCATCCAAGTAAATTTCTAACTAGAAGCGATTACTTCACATAAGTTTAGATCAGAAATAAGTTGCTTAAAGGAGTCTGCCCCTGCTACAATGCCCCTATGGAATGAAAATTTGTCTTCATCATTGAAGACTTGATTAAAGTCCCCAATACACAACCAGTTAGAATGGGCTGACAGCTTCAAACTCCTCAATGTCATCCAAACCTCTTCCCTTTTCCACTCTTTAGGATAACCATAAATAAAAGTAATAGAAAGGGGTTTATTGCACCTGTGTCCGTTTGAGAATAATAGATGGTTAAGATTAAAAGTAAAAAAAAATAATTTTCAATCTTAACCATTAAATACAAAAAGTTGAAAAATAGTTAAAAGAAGTACAAAAGTTCTTTCTAAAAGAAATGTTAAAAAGTTAAAATTAAAAATGGTAAAAGTTGATGTGAGAGGGATTTAAATTCCAAATTTTTACATTCTTCAATGGAATTCTAACACAACCCTTAATAAAGGATATCCAAACGTTGAATAAAGTCTCTTTCTCTCTCTCTCACAAACTTAGAATTCAAAAAACCAATTTTCGAATAAAGTCTTTGCACACTTAACGTTGAAAACCCATTTTTTTTTGTTTTTTTTTTTTCATTTCCAAATGAGAACTCTTAGAAAAATTTTTTTTTTTTTTTTTCTTTTTCTCTTCTTTTTTTTTTTAAAATTTTATTTCAATGTTATCATTCACCACTCTTGCAGCAAACACCGAATCTTCAAATTGGCCGTAATCGGCAATCTCCTTCTGATAAAGACCACACAATAACTTACGGCGGATGTTCCTCCCTAACCTACCAAGCTCCAAGTAAAATCTTTTCCTGCGGGATCTATTCCTAACATTCTGAATCCCTAGGTCAGGGTCAAGATGCTTTGATGCACTCAACAATGAGGTAATGGGGCCTCTAGGCAAGCATCAAACCTCACTGAATTGGGGGAGGATATTGGGCCCGGGTTGCTAACTGTACGTAAGCCTGTTTCACTAACAAGACATGGGCCAATCATCTCCCCAGTATTAGGACCATAGTCCTTATGTGTTGGGTCAGTATTTTGGGCCACTGCATCCTGTGGAGAATTCGGGTTGATAGACTGGGCTTCATTCGGAACTAAATTTGGCCCATTGCTAGAATTCTCAACTTCAAACGTGAACCTGCCACGATCCACTCTTTGAACCAACGTCTCAATCATTGAATCAGGTGATTCTGGTATTTGCCCTCTGTTCCAAGTTGAATTTGGTAACAGTTCTGGACGATCCGTATTCAAGTTATCCAGATTAAACATTAACGCAGTGATCGAGTCACTCTCCGTTTCTGGACTGAAGCACTCTGTATCTCTCCATTGACCATTGGTGACAAATGGACCATCACCCTCAATCCAAGTCCATCTTAACTTCGATGATCTAGTGGGGAAACCTGTAGGACATTGGGTGAAAGTAGGCAGCTGTGTATGGTTATTAGATTGTAAAGGGGTCGGTTGGCTTGGGCAATCTATGACAGGTGTGGAATGTTAAGGGGATGAGACTAGAGTGCTAAAGGGAGTGTTTAAGGAGTGGATGGTTTGATTTAAAATGGCTTGGGTGGAAACCTGAGTATGCCCTGCATGTGATGGGTTTTGGGGATTTTGGCTCGTCTGTACAAAGGTAGATGAGACAGGGTTAGGGAAGGGGGGTGTTTCAGGGTCAGGATATCTAAGAAAACTGGTTGCATGTGTATTGGATGAACTTGAAGGTGAGGTGGGTACATGCATGGGCCCATGGGGTGGGCGATGAGGGTAAAATGGAGGTTGAGATTGATGTTGCATGTTACTAAAGTTAGGCCTAGAAGTCCATTGTCTTCGCCTATTGTAGAAAGCTCGCAAGTCATTATTAAACAGAGGTTCTAGTGCATCAAAACCATATGTAACCTGATGTAAATTCTGAATACGGTAACGTTGGCGGAAGATCATCATCTCTATATCGTCCATACTCAGAGTGCATTGTCCTTGTGTATGACCAATCATCCCACATCTGTTGCAAAGCTTGTGAACCCGTTCATACCTACATTGTATCCAAGTCTTTGACCCATTATCCATCTTCAGCATAAATCCTGAAACCACTGGTATCCACGGATTCACTCTAACTCTGATACGCATAAACCTTATGTTCCGAGGCATAATGTCCTCCCAGTCCACTCTTTCAACAATATCCATAATCTGTCATAGTCTCTCTAATCTGTCATAGTCTCTCAGCCAACTCTGGATATTGGTATTCGAGTGGTAGTCCGTGTAACTGGACCCATAAAGAAACAAAGTTCAGGTGTAGTCTATCCAACACTAGGTTAGACCGCCACCTCTTCAGTACAAATAACGCACCATCTACCGCCCAAGGGCTATCATTACACATATCATTCAGATCCTCAATCAAGTCAAAATGTAGCAGATAGAAGTTTTGAGTCCCTGCCCACAATGGTCACTGACCCCCGGAGACTCCATGCAGCATTAAGGATGTGTTGGAGATGACTGATTGAGAACTTCCTATAATCTAAGATAAAACCAATAGCACAGAAGTTCCAAAACCCTCTCTGATTCGCTAAATCCTCTGGATCTGCTTCTATTATGGGGCCATGGCGGGCAAAAGGTACTTCATCATTCTCGCTGGATCGAGACACTGACTCAACTTCATCTGCAAACAACTCTGCACTAATCTCCGAATCACTACTTTCAATCCAACCATATTCTCTGCCATTTATAGAGTCAGCCATTAGGACCACAAGAGACAAAGAGTATGAAAGTTACATGCAAGGCAAAAAGCAAAGAGGGAAAGGAAAGTTGACCAGAGAGAGAAAACAGAAGATACAAAGGAGAGGAAAAAGAAAAGTGTGGAAAAGAAGTCAAACGACGGCTAAGGTAAAAAACGTGGAGCAAAAAAGGCAGGATGAAACTATGAGCTTGAAAACAGGGATACATCCTTCACATGCAAAGGGTGGTTTAGAAGCTTAGCAAAAAAAAAAAAAAAAAGGGTGGTTTAGAAGTACAAGGAAAAGGACGGCAGAAATGTAGAGAACAAGGAGAAGTAATAAGTGATAGGAGCAATGATAAGTGATAAGAAAAGAGGTCAGAAAGCAGACCGCCGGCAAAAAACGCCTTAGAGAAAGGGAGAGCTCTCCTAGAGAGAGAAAGTCTCTTTAATTCATTTGAAAGGTCTACACGTTGATGTAAAAGCATGAATACAAATAAAATATAATTCACCAAAGCAAACCTAACAAAATGCATCTTCAAAGAGAGCATATGTAAGTGTACAACACATAATGGAAAGATGTCATTAGTCATCACAAATTTACAATACAAACAGGGGCGTGAAATCCCCACCGACTTCAATACCAGTACCAAAAGAATACAAAAGGCATAAATAAATGTGAACTCAGATTGCTTAATGCTCTATACATTTTGTATCACACCAATTATTATGGGCATAGCTAGCTGGACACTACTAATGAAAAAGTGAAAACTGAAAAGAATCTACTTCATTGACCATAGTTGAGCTAAAATAAAAATTGTTTCAGAATTCAACTTCGAAGGCAAAATAAATAAAAGGAAAAATTACACTTTACCTATTTGTTGTGTCTAAAAAATATTTTGCCTACCTTTGGTTTTAAAATTGTCATTTTATCTACTTAAGGTTATCTTCGTTTGTCTTTCGTTATCTACCTCCGTAAAAAATAAAGATAAATTTGTATTTTTGTTTCCCTTTTATATTTCTCTCATTTCAAAACATAAAAAAACTAAATAATCAAGGAAAAAGAAGATCTAAAAGCTAGATTTTGTAAAAATTAAAACTTAACTTTTATATCTTCTTTTCATATATCAACTTTTAGAATTCTATTTTAGCACATTAAAAAAAAGTTTTAGCAAAAATCACCCAATTAAATTAAGCCAAAAGGGTCTCAAAAGAATGCAAAAATCATTTCATAAAAACTTCAAAAGCAAATTACCTTCCCCTGCCGATGAATGTGTCGGCAGTAGCTTTATTCTCGTTCCAAACCATGATTTTTATCTCTACATAACCTTCAATTAACTCCAACTTAAATTTGTGGTTGAATATCCGATTCTTACTACCATCTATATTCAAATGAAACCAAAAAAAAAAAAAAAACTTTGAGTTTGAATTCAGATTCGACAGAGAATTTGGTACAAACTAGTACGAGTTTTAGTGCAATACTTGGCACCCAACAACTGCACCAAACCAAAAACGACATTGAACAAGAGTGACATACATGGAGATAGATGTGATTGGGTATTATTTTTGTTGTCGTTGTGGTTGTTATCTTCATTAGAGTTTAAAGCTATAAGAAGAAAGGGATTGAAGAAGGGCCATAGAAACTATTACCAGCGACCTCAAGAATTTGGTTTTGAATGCCAGTAATTGACATCATGGATATGAATTCAGCAGCTATTTTGTTGGAATTTGATAAACCCTTGTATAGTATTACTAAAGAGATTTAGTTGGATTTTTCATTAATATATTATGCGTGGGATCAATGTTCCTCGAAGTTTTGTGCAAGACTTTTAGGGGGTATTTGAGAGAGTAGTTTAAGTTATGTTATTTGAGTGTTTTTTATATACGTGTGAGTGAAAAAATATGTGGAGATGTGTGTAATATTGTTTAAAATGTGTTTAAATTTGCTTGCCAAACACCCCCTTAGAGTCTCACAATAAAAAATTGAAATTATGTGTTTCCCTTCCTTGAGGAGTTCGGTAGAGTATTGTCCTACCTGAGGTATTTGTCAAGGATCAACTTTTTGTTTGCTAACACTTTTTTTTTTTTTTTGAATGTGTAAAAGTAGAAGATTTAAAAGTGAGTAGGTGAAAAGAAAATGTAAAAGTTAGGTTTTAATTTTTATAAAACCTAGCATTTAGATCTTCTTTTCTCTTGATTTTTTAGTTTTTTATGTTCTGAGAAGAGAAAAACATAAAAGGGTAATAAAAATATTAATTTACCTCTTTTTTTAACAGAGATAGGTAACGGGAGATAAACGGAACTAACCTCAAGTGGGTAAAGTGTTAATTTTTAAACTACAGGTAGGCAAAGTATTTTTCGGGCAAACCACAAGTGGACAAAGTGTAATTTCTCCTAAATAAAAAGAAAAAGCAAGTTGAACTACTTGAATTGAAGTCAAAGTGTCAAACTGAACCGGGAAAAATATACAAGAGAAATGCTAGGATACTAATTTTGGCACAACTTTACACACCATTATTAATCATAATTCGCCATGTGACAAGTTATGACACAAAATTATGCCAAAAATGGTGTCTCTTGCATTTCTCAATACACAATCCTAATTCCCTCTATGTGTATATAGAATTAGACAAAATATCACATTTACAAGGTAAATTTGTTGCAATAGTAACTTAAAAGTATTAAATTATTGTATCAATAATAATAAGTTACAATAACTTATAATTTTTAATTACAAAAGAAGTTTTAATGAATTAAGAAAAATTGTTGTAATAACTTAAAATGAAGGAATCATTGCAAACAATTGATACCAATTATTTTTGCAATATGTCGCAACAAAAATTTCAAACTAATAGCTTATTGCAACAAAATTATCATTGTACTAATTTGATATTGGGTAAATTACAGTAACCTACCTTGAGATTTGGGTTAATACCAAATGCATCCAAAGATTTTTGAAAATGACCGATATGGTCCTAAACACTAACACTGTTTTGACGACTAACCAAACTTTGGTCTTGAACACTAATGAAATGGAGATGGAACAACTACTGAGTATGGGCTTTCCAGATGAATTGGTATCCCAAACCTTGGCCACCACCAGTGGCAAATCCACCCTTAAAGCCACCGAATGGATTTTCAACCAAAATCCACCACCACCACTTCTACTCCTCCTCCTATCAACAACAATTCATCTCCAGTACAACCCAAACTCAGACTATTTCTTACACTTCCAATCCAAACCTTCCACCAACAACAACACTTCTCCACCACCTCCCACCACCACACCTCAACAAGAACAACCACAGAAATCAACAAACCCAATCTCCAAGAGTCTCAAACTATTACCTAGAAAGCACTGACGCGGCTACAGGACTGCCGCACCAGTGAGAAGCTTGTATAATGAATATATGTGGTTGTTGCAATACAATTCTCATCATTTTTCAAACTTGTGGGTTGCATTTAATTTATGAACATTATCCTTTAGTTATTATCTACTATTACTTATAAATTTGGTATATGTTTATATAACATGAAAAAGTATGCTTAGTAATATATAGAAAATATAAATAAAAATATTTTTAATAAGTTTTTAATTGCTGCACCTCGCTGCACCTGCACCATACTTTTTCAAAGATTGTTGAGTCCTGCACCTGCAACCGTACCCGCACCCTCAACCACACCCGAATCCAGAAACACACCCATACTTCATAGACTATTACGCTTAAAAAACCCACTTCCACAACAACAAAACGACAAGCCCCACGAGCCCTTATTAGATCGCATGAGACCCTGTACCATGGACAACTTTGTTGGGCAACACCACCTTCTGGGCACAAACTCTCTCCTCCACTCCACAAATCAATGCAATCATCTCCCTTCTATCGTGCTCTGGGGCCCTCCTGGTACTAGTAAGACCTCTATTGTTAAAGCCATTGTTAATTCATGTTCTTCCACTTCTTTTTGTTCTTATAGATTTGTTTCACTTTCTGCTATTACTTCTAGAGTTAAGGATGTTAGGTACGCAGTTGATGATGCTAGAAAACTAAGAATTTCGAATATTGAGAGGACTTTGTGGTTTGTGGATGAGGTTCATAGGTTTTATAAGATGACTCTTGCTTGTCGATCATTGAAAATGGGGAGTGTCTTTCCATTTGATTACAGCATTACACTAACGGTGTTAGTATTTAAGGACCAAATTGGTCATTTTGAAAAATCTTTGGATGTGCTTGGTATTAACCAAACTTCAGGGTATGTTATTGTAATTTATCCTTTGATATTAATTCTTTTACAATCTATTGTGATGACAAACACAAAGCTGCAACGAATATATTGTCGCAATAATTTGGTATCAATTATTTCATAATCTATCGCAATGACAAAATGAAATAATTATCTATTATAATAAAGATATTATTGTGATAACTTAATTTGGCTTATTTTGGTCAATTATTTACAATTTATTGCAATAAGTTTCGTGAAACAGTAGCCTATACCTACAAGATATTCGAAATAGTAAATTGTTTATTGCTACTATATAGATATATAGTCATTAAATATTTGGAGTTTGCACAAATATATTACCTCAAATTTTATTGCAACATCTTACATCAACTATTGCAATGACTTTAATGTTATTGCAATGATTTTTTTCATTGAAATAGACATATTTTTCTTGTAGTGTTCCCAAGCTAAGTTTGCCATGAATATGGTTGGACAAAGTTGCGTGAATTAAGGGTTCTCCTCGATCCCCATGCTGGGAGGCTCTTTTATTTGATTCTCTACCTTAGGGCATTACTACTTTCATTAGAAATATAAATAACTATCAATAACATTTATTGTTGGGTTGTGTTAATGGTCTCTTAACAACACCACCTTATATAAGAATTTACCATTTTATGTCAGAATTTTTGTCAACTACTCAGCTTTATGTCAGTATTTTGTAGACTTTATAAACTTTAGGCTAAGCTTTATACAATTTCTTCCATTTATTCAATTTTTTATTAAGTGGGACCCACATTATTTTAATCTTAACAAGTACCACCCGATGCTTGTTAACATTGGCTTTTATTGTTTTATCATTCTCTCAATAAAATATTTCTAAAACTAATTCATAAACCAATGCTCTTAGTAAACATTTCCCAATTAAATAATATTAGTTGCTAATCCGTGCGATGCACTGAAAAGCTATTGACTCTAAAAAAAATGAAAAAAATATTTAACTTCTATACTTTTCCATAGTTTAGAAATGTTGTCTAACATTGAACATTACTGAGTTACAAGTGCATAGTTACCAAAACCTACGAAGTAATTTACAATTCTTAAATTAATAAAGCAAAACTCCAAATAGTTATGTATACAGACATACTCAAAGCTAATATAAACTGCAAATATATAAACAAATGCCATGATATGAGGAAGATATACCAAGTTTCAAATTTGAGTAGCAATATGACTTTTTCGTAGTAATAAAAATATAGACAATTTAAAACATGGAACAATGTCAAAATTATAATACCTAATTCTATTATCTTTTATGTTGAATCCAAACAAATAATTAATTGAAATTAATCCAAACAAATAATTAATCAACCAAAAATCATAGGCTTTAATAAGAAAACAAAATATCAAATGATCCTAAATAAAAAGCATTTAAAGTGAAGAATTAAGATCAACCTACTAAGACGCAAATATCAAAAACCCCAAGACTTAAAACTTCAAAATTTATAGAATCCCCAAATTCTACTTCAAAACCAAGCCAAATTCAACAAATTTATATATAACATACCAAATAAAAATTTATCGTTCCCTAAGCTGGAAGAAATAGGTTGTAGCTTTGATTTTTCTCCAAAAAAGTATAGATGTTTTATCTGCCATGTACGATGTAAAAAAAAGAAAAAAAATTAGTAGAAATTTCAACACAAAAACCAATCCCACGAAAACAATGTCGATATACATATGGAGATTAACCCAAATACTCAAAAGAAAATCAATTCTAAATATAACAAAAGAATAAGATAGAAAGAAAATCTCAAGCACATATGAAAGCAAATAAAAAATTCGACATAAAAGATAAAATTAATTAATAACAATATAAAAAATATCCATATATGTTGAATTGAAATTTTATTAATAATAACAATATAAACAAATTCGACATAAAATTCATCAATCAAAGAAGAAAGTTGAATCAGATTGCTTGCTTTTTTTTATTTTTTTATTTTTACGTTAGTCTCCGTTTTTTTTTTTTTTTAATCTGAAAGTGAAGTTAAGTTTAGGGTTTTAAGGTGGTAATTGCTAAGATTTTGAGGAGGGAAAAGAGACTCCTAACATGATTCCTTCGCTCTCTTTTTTTTTTTTTTCCATAATCCTAACTTTTTTTTTTTTTACGTGAGTCTCTCTCTCTCTCTCTCTCTCTCTCTCTCTCATCCTAAAGTGAAGTTAAATTTAGGGTTTTGATGTGGTAATTGTTAGGATTTTGACGAGGGAAGAAGCAGTCCAAACAGGAGTCCCTCTCTCTTTCTCTCTTTTTCTTAGTCTAACGTGAGTCTTTTTTTTTTTTTTTTAGTCCTATTTTCAACTTGAGTCTCTAGTTTTTTTTTTTTTTTTTTTTTTTTTGAGTCTTATCAGAATATTTGTTTTTATATAGATTATCAACGTTTGAATTTAAGTTTAAGTTGGTCTTATTAGAGAGATAAAGTTTCACTCCTTATTAAATTTTAATTAAACAAAAATAATTTTGTTTAAAAAAAAATGATAGTGAACCAGGGACCTTTCTCTAAAACTACAGAGTAATCCTCCTTCAACTCAAAATGGATAAGATAAAAATCTTTCCCTAGGTCAATGAAATCCAACTTCCCAGTAGGTTTCCATAGGGCAAGAAGCTTGGCTTGCAAGAAGTAGTAACCCACAACCCTGCCATAAACCTTAACAATCAAAGAGTTAATCCATGGGGCCTTGATTCGCCGCTTCACCTCTTTAGATAATGTCACTGCCGCCATGCCTTCCCTTAACTCAGCTATCTCGTCGTCTGATTCATCCTCCATTACCATGTGTCCATCCAACTTGAAGGCCTGATTGTAAGCTCCTGGTATTTCACCCACAAGTTTGTCTTTGAAGGAACTTCCATTACCTGATGAGAACGTAGTTCTATTTTGATGGAGCTGGCTCTCCCCTTGATCGATACTGAAACCAGCATGGTGGACATCCTTCACCTTCTTGGTACTTCGTGCAAGCTCAACCTCCTCTTCTCTAGAGAGAAAACGGGGCTTAGAGAGATATTCAATTACCACTATTCTCTATGTTAGTTATTGTCCTGACATAAATGAAAATGGATTCGAACATACTTTTTCATTGTTAAATTTTCCAGAAAACAAGAAATGAAAATAAAATACATTATGTTTTTAGCTAAACCAAACAACCTCTAAAATAGCATCTCATTTGCAAAACAAAATTAAATTAAGCCAATAACTGGGATTTAAAAATGAAAAGCCAATAACCTAATTTTTTATGGTTTAATACTTTAATTACAATTTTTTGTCCTTAATCTTTACTCATATTTTAAAATGATCATTAAAGGTATAAATATTTTATTTTAATCCTTAAGGTTGTCCTTGTAATGAAAAAATTAGAGCCAAAAAATAAAATTATTAAAATAATGAAGTGATCGATGTTAAGGTGGATGCCAGATGGCATTTATAAAAATAAAATGAAAAATAGAAAAGAAAAACATGATAAATACGTATTTTAATTTTAGGCCAAAAAATGTAGTCACTGCTTTGGGAGATGGTGCTAATTACGTTGAAAGGGGAGGAGAGGTTTTTAGTCCTCCTGGTGTGCCTAGCCCTCCCTTGGGCTCTGGGTATAGTGAAAGGTTAAAACCCTAATGTATTGGCCAAAAAATATTCAGCAAAGCTGCAATCCCAAAAAAAAAAAAAAACTCTAGAAGGAATCTTAGGCTTCCAAACAGTCTTTCAAGGGAAGGATTAGTCTGTTCTATTAGTCAAAATCTAGTAAAGCGAACGAACCTCAAAACCTCTTCCCTTAGCAAGCATCTAGCAAATCTTATCTTCTCCAACTCCCCCTCAAAAAGGCTCCATAAAATACTATCCATAAAAGTGGATAAAGACTCCAATTCTTAGTCTTGAATGGCTCTTACAAAATTCAAATCCCAAA
The DNA here is from genome assembly GCA_032878915.1 of Castanopsis chinensis. Taxonomy (NCBI): domain Eukaryota; kingdom Viridiplantae; phylum Streptophyta; class Magnoliopsida; order Fagales; family Fagaceae; genus Castanopsis; species Castanopsis chinensis. Next base: position 7,083,650 of record JAVQMG010000093.1, on the reverse strand, counting down.
AGAGAACACCATTTGGGAATTTCATCAAATCAGCCATAATAGCCTCCTTATTTCAACTTATAGTGAATAGTTTTGGATAGCAGTTTCTTAAAAAAGTGTCCCCACACCAAACGTCTTGTCAGAATTTAACAATAGACTCAACCCCAGCCACAAACTGGATGTGACAAGAGAAAGAAAGCCGGCCACAACTAATAGATGTGAGCAACTGGAAGTAGAAAATCCAGCCACAACTAAAGCCAGCCACAGTTACTACACATTAATTGTCCTAGTCTGTCCTAGAAAATCCTTAGAAATTTGAGAGGAGATGTGAGCAACTGGAAGTTCAATAGAAAAAAAATTACCTCCCCAAACATTTGGCTTACTTCAGGGGAGGTTATAAAATCACCCTCTGGTCCAAACACATCCCGATTAATGTAGAAACCAGCCTTAGGATTTGTCAAAACTTCCTCCATGTACTCAGCAATCGAAATTGGCCCACCACGGAACTGAGAACACAAGAGTAACAAGGACTAAGATCACAACTACAAGCCCATTTCTTTACGCAAACAGAGATATTAAGGCACATTTAAATGCTAAGTGGAAACAAAAATTACCAGAGTAGGATCCCCCTATCATTCTATAACAGTAGTGCCCATCAAAAAGCACAAAACCATAGTTATATTTGATCAAGTTATAATCTTCCTGGAAATTTTTGCCTCAAACTTCAAAACGAAGTCATAAAGCACACGTTTTTTGTTTTCCATAGGGAATCTTCATTGCATTTAATGACTAGAACATTCTCTCGCGGAAAAATTTTCTTTCGCATATATAGCACCAACATACTAAACTCTATAATTTGAATTTATTGCGGAACCAGAAATAAAAGCGAGTGAAATTCAATTACTAAGTGTCACAATTTTTTGATATTCAGTTTCTTCTTTTCAACAAGCAAATGGGCTATGACTGAATTGAGCAATGAGATACAAAACCTAATCAAACACAAACCCCACAATCAAAATCATTAACTTATAGTTTGTTCCTTTAGCTCCAATCAAAAAAAGTAAACACTCTATACAAACATATGATGTAAGAGAAAAATGGGGAATTGTGAACTGAGTACGACGATATGGGGATCAGAGAGTGATAATTAAGACCAGTTGGAACTGGGGTTAATCTCACTGGAAACCAGGAGATGGGAATGGATGCCGAAGGCGATGGTGGAGGAGTGAGGAACACTAGGTCTCTGAGACATGATGTAAGAGAAAAATGGGGTTTTTGTTGTGTTTGGAGGCCAAGAGTGTTGGATAATCGCTTGCCGGCCTTTTTCATCCGTCTGTTTATTAAGGCCAAAAAATAGAAATTTCCCATTATTTTATATTTTGCTTTTTAAACATGAAAAATTATTAGGTACTCCCGGAGTACTATAAATGGGTATTTCCTCCTCTCACATGAATGGTGGGTCTCACCATGAATTTAATTAGTGAGATCCACTATTCATGTGAGAGGAAGGACTACACATTTATGATATTCCGGGAGTACACAATAATTTTCCTTTAAACGTTTAGACTAGCTCCTATAATTTCGGATCCAGTTGGGTTCGATCAATGAACACACACATATGACTCAGGACTCGGGAGCCATGAAGCCACTGTGAAGCTAACCTTGTAGTAAGTAGTAACAAATAGCAACACCAACAACGGTTGGTTTCGTTGTAATAAAAGTCTAGGGCATCACTTGGGTCCCCACCAAATGAGTTCTAGCCGCGTATCCAAAATTTTAAGAACCAAAAGAGAAATATGTTACTTGCACGCCATAAATTTCTAACTAAAATTAATGAGAATGTCAATTTGGTGTGAATTAGAAATTTCAGAATATGTCTTTGCACAAAGTGTTAAAAATTTGTTCAAAGTCTTACTTTCAATCAAAATTGTATTAGAATCATTGTATAGACCCCACTCCGGTTGTTGCAAAAACATATAGACTTTTTTTTTTTTGGAAGCATATAGGCTATATGCTTAATAACAATTATTAAAGTTAATATAATTATGTATTTAAATTTGATTGAAAAGCATAATATAAATCATGCTTAAGTTTGACCATTTTATTGATAACATCATGGAATTTAAAGTACACTTCGGGTCAATTGTTTTTAAATATTTTATTTACTCCAATAGGATTAGACTTTGTTTCTTTCGAACTAGCCATTTGGTTAATTGTTAAAATTTGATGACCCAACTCAAAAATGGAGTCAGCATTGACTAGCTATCAAATAAGTTAAAAGTATAAATCCCGTTTCTCAACAAAAAAAAAGTATAAATCCATATTTAACTAACACTGCAGGTTTAAAAGTTTTTAAAAAATCTTCGTTTAATCCAAATTGTTTTTTCTTTTTTTTCATTTCTCTCTCTCTTTCTCTTCATAACAATAATAGTATTGGGAGTGACCAATCTAGCCGTTGAATTTTCTGTAAGAAAAAAAATATATTTTAAATAAATTTGAGAGGAAAAAAAAGGGTTAGATGACATGTGACAAGTAGGCTTAGTTGGAAATGCTTCGTAGCTAAAAAAATAAATCTTTAAAGAGGCTGTTGTAGGATTTGTGTTTTTGGTACATAGAGACAAAATTTGAACAACATCACACTTTTCCATTCGTGGAAGTTTTCAAGCCACATTTCCTAGCGTTAATGGGAAACCATTATTAGATAAAGATGGGTTTGTTTGTTATACCATTTCAAACTCACATTTTTACATTTTAATTAACATTATACACTTTTTCACATACTTTTTTATCCACACATATTTCAAAAAATTACAAAGATCTTATCTCAAACTACTTTACCAACCACCCCTTAACATTGAGAGAGAAAAAATAAGTGGAGCATTTCCTCCCATTCCCTCAAGTTTATAAGATACGGTCCAAAAGCACTAATTGTCATTTGTGTGGCCCATACTGGTAGACGAGCCACGAGAGCAAGCCCACCATTGGGTTGATTGGAAAATCAATTACCCAATTTTTTTTACTTCTTTCTATTTTTTTTAAAAAGTTTCTAGTGTTTCTAGGACAATTTCTTTTCTCTTTTCTTTTTTTTTTTTTTTTTTTTATAGAGTTTCAATTTATGGTGTTTGCTTCCGATAATTGTATTCTTTCTTTTTTTTATAAAATTTTAACTTATGGTATTCGCTTATTATGATTGCGCTCATTATCATCAAAGTAAGACACTGTCAAACATTTTACTAGTTAAACTAATTAAAACCCACCCAACAGCACATTTCTAGAAAAAGATCAACACAAAGAACTCAAAATAAGCTGTGTACCTCTAAAATTAAAATACACTCAACGCACAAAATTGTCAAATATTTTTGTTCTCCGCGTGAAATATAATCTAATAAAAAGAGAAAATCATGTATTGGCAACAACAATAATAAAAAAAACATGCAAATACATAAAATTTGCAATTTCCTTCTACGAGTTTTCATATTTTAAAATCATTGTATGATAGTCTCATTATCAATGCTACGAGCTATACCGTTTTCAATGTACACAACCAATCAATGTTATAATTTTTTGGGCTTGCTGTGTGGTAATATTTTTTTTTTTTTCAAATTTTTATTCAAAATTTTTTTGGGCTTTTTTTTTTTTGCTTGAAAGCCCCAATATATTGTTAAGTAGAACAAATTATGGAGTAAAGTTTAATTTTATTGGAATAAAAAAAAAAACGGAGGGTGTTCCCAAATTTGTTTTCAAGCGTAGACAAATATAAAATTTTAAATTGTTATATATATATATATATATATATATATATATATAAAGAGATTAAATTCAATGAGGATGTGGTGTAAAAGCTTACGTTTACACCATCCAATAATATTGTGCCATGTAATATTTTTTAAAATAATTACACATGAAATATTAAACCGTAATAAACACAATTACTATCTATTTCAATAGAATAAAACCCTAAACTAAACTTCCTCTAGAACCAATACACTTTAGGAAGTTGCTGGGAATATCAATCAAAGTATCAATCAAAGCTTCTGATCTAGGCTTTTTTATCTAAACTCAAAGCTCAAAAGGTCAAAGGTCATGGCTTATGTATTTTTTTTTTTTTTACAAACACCACTTTTACTTGTACTGGAGAGCATAACTCTTGCCAACCCCAGTCCAATCACTATTTCAATTAGGGGTGTGCCGCCAACCTGCCAAAACTGACATGATCCAACCCAACCCGCCGAGTTGGGTCGGTTTTTAGGCCTTAGTGGGTTGGGTTGGGTTACAAAAAAAAAAAAAATTGATAGCGGGTCAGGTTGGGTTTGGGTTATAAAATTTCAAACCCGCTAAACCCAACCCAACTCACCCATATATTTAATATATATATATATATATATATATTTTTTTTTTAAATATATTATATGATTAATATTTTTTTTTTTGAATAACCAGCTCTTCTTATCTTATACAAAAGTCAATTAGTTCACACAAACCCTAGTAAATTACTATTATTGTTTAGTCATTAGTGTTGTTTGCCTTTAAGGAGTTACATTGATATTAATCTTTGGGTTTTTTTAATATATTTATATTTATATTTTTTTCTACTCAATTTAATAATAATAATAATAATAATAATAATAATAATAATAATAATAATAATTTGTCCAACCCATAGGTTCAACCCGACCTATGTGGGTTGGGTTGGATTAGACTTATGTGATGGATTGAGTTGGGTTGAATTTTTTTTTACCCATCATAGTAGGTTGGGTCAAAAAGTCCCTTTAACCTGACCCTACCCGACTCATGCACACCCTTATTTTCAATAAATTGTTTTCATATTTTCAAGATAAGTTAGTATCATATTCTATAAAATAATGAATGGAGTTGGAGTTGGCAGGAGTTCTGCTCTCAGTACAAGTAAAAGTGGTGTTTGTAAATCAAAAAACTACACGAGCCAAGACCTCTGACCCTTTGAGCTTTGAGTTTTAGATTGGAAAGCCTAGATTAGAAGCTTTGATTGATTCCCAGCAGCTTCCCAAGGTGTATCGGTTCTAGAGGAAGTTTAGTATAGGTTTTTAATTTATTAAAATAGCTAATAATGGTGTGTATTATGGTTTAATATTTTATGTGCAATTATTTTTAAAAATCTGACGTGGCACAAAATTTGTCAAATTCATGTTTTTGAGAGAGTAGACTGGCCAACTCTATTCTTTAAAAAACAAAAAAAAAGTAGAGCGGTGAACTTTGGTCTTCACTGACATTACTCTATTCCCTTAAGTTTAGCCAATTCCGTTTGTCTTTTTTATGCTAAAAAGACTAAAGGATAAGATGAGGGCCTTCTATTCCACACCATGGTGTGGAATAGAAGGATATGTTGTGACCTTCTATTCCACACCGCTCCCCGAAAGCCTGTGTGATGAGATCCTTGAGTCTTTTTAGCATAAAAAAGACAAACGGAATAGGCTATAAATTAAGGGAATAGAGTAATGTTAGTGAAGATCAAAGTTCACCGCTCTACTTTTTTTATTTTTTTAAAGAATAGAGTTCGCCAGTCTACTCTCTCAGAAACATGAATTTGACAAATTTTTGCAAGGCATTTCTCAGTTTGATTCTGAGATATGTGGTTCCGGTTTTATCGAAGTTGGATCCCCGACTTCAACGGCGAACACCACCCTCCGATGAAGATGTCGACAGAGAAGCAGCTGCTCAACCAGATGGGGGTGATGCGGTTGATCGACAACTACAAGTTCCTGGATTGGTAGTTGAGCTTGAGCACCGCAAAAAGGACTGGAACAATGCTATGGTTGCATTTTGCTTGGCGTCGACCATGGCTATTGCTCTGCTACCAGTTCAAGTTTCCTCTGAACTCCAATCATCCCTCCCCTTCCACGCTCTAGCACTTCAACTCGGATTTACTTCTTTCTTCCTTAGCGTATTCTTCAATTCCAAGTTTGTCGTCATACTCCGAGTCCTCCAGAAACTTGGTCAAATCTTCACGGTCACGGCGTTTTTTATGGCGATAACAGTTCGATTACCATTTTATTTCAAATGTACGAGCTGGGCCATCTATTTAATTTCCCTCCTCGCCATTTTAATCAGCAATTGCTTTTAGCTTTAGGGATTGGATCGCTCCAATTCCAAAACCAGAAGAAATGAGGGGTAGAAGACATCAGTATTTTTCCTAAAGAATAATGAGATGAATATGATAAATATCCGAACTTTATTGGATTTGTATATTAAAAAAATAAAAAAAATAAAGTTCTTTTCGTGATTTGTTATAGAGGGGTCTAGCTCCTCTCATTTTTTATTTAGAATTTGAAGTTCTACTGATTTAGTTCATATTTTATCTTAGCCATTATTATCTTATTCGTTATTTTTTCAAATAAAATAAATAAATAAGGGCTTCCCGTGAAGGCTAAGTTTTGATGCATGAAGAATCTTAGGGGCTTTATGGTAACGTTATTCTAGTAATGTATGTATTTTTTGAAAATACATGTAGGTGAAAAAATATATGAAAATGCATGTAATATTGTTTAAAAACTAAAAACATGTTGTTTAATACTATACTAAACAGGACCTTAGTCATAAGAAGGATCCTTAAGTTCTAGTTTGTCCTGTTTTCTTCTAGGCTCATTTTATCACAACTTGTCTCCTAGCTTGCTTGGTTGTGAACAATTTATTAGATTATATCATTTACGCATGAGTCCCACTTTAAGCACTCTAATTGCTAGTTAACAGCTAAACAAATTATGACAGAATGTGTGCCCAACTGAATATTTTAGACTTTTTGAGCTTGTCCCAAAAAAAAAAATCATTAAAAAAAATGTTTAGGTCCAAAACGGGTTTAATGTCCTCCGATCTATTATGTGAAGACGATGGGGAATTTTCTATGGCATCCATTATATATGAACTGGTGGCAGGCCACAAAACACAAATAAATTAATTGATTAAGAGAGAGAGAGAGAGAGAGAGAAGAGGGGGGGGGGTTAGGGTTTGAAGAGAAGAGACACAATGTATGTGCAAAATTCATTAAAAAATAGTCAGAGAAAGAGAGATTGTATGTGCACAATCCAAAAGAATCATACATACAAAAGGAAGTACTTGTAAGTTTCTTTCCTTGAGAGGTTGGTGTGGTAATCTTGGGTTTTCATGGTCACAAGATTTTAGATAACTCGCATAAGGCATTTGTTGTTCTTATATACATAAATAACTGAATAAATAATTTAATGGTTAGCAAAAACAGCTGGGAAGAAATTTTTATATAAACACAGTAACACACATAAATTGAATAAATAAAGATAAGCTAGGAATCACGGACACTTTATTTAGGATGTTGTACCCGTGTCGTATCTGTGTCACATTCGTGTAGTATTGGTTGTTTCATATTATAATTTTTTTAAAATTGATTGTGTCATCATGTCATACCCATACTCATACCCATACCCGCATCTGTACCCATTTCCATGCTTGCTAAGTTACAACTTACAAGTATCTTGGCTTTTCTTCTTACCTTGCAAAAAAAAAAAATAAATAAATAAATGAAGATTCCAAGTTCATCACAACCATCCAACTATCCAAGTGCTCCAGAAATGTGACGAGTTCTTCAGTAGCGTCTTTTATGGCTATTACCACTCCATTTCCTTTTTAACTCAAAAAGTACAAGTTGGGCTGTTACAAGTACAACATTCCTTGCAATTTCATTCTGTAGTTTTTTTTTTGCTTTGGGATCTCTCCAATTCCATTTCTAGCTAATATAAACGAGGACAGATAATTCACACAGGGCAAAAATGCTCATAGGGGGAAATAAAGGTCTTTTATAATGGAGGAAAGGATCAATGTATTTCTTAGACTATTCTATTTAAATGCTACGTTAAGAGTCTGTTTGAGATTCACTTATTTTGTTGAAACTGAAAATTTTTTGCCGAAAATACTGTAGATAAAGGTAAAAATTAGCTGAAATAGTACGGTAGAACCCATGAATGGTACCAAAAAGTGCAGTGGAACCTTTAAATAGTAATAAAAAAACTGAATAGTAAAATAAGTTGACAAAAATAGTCTTTGCCAAACGGACACTAAGAACATAAACCAGATAAAGGAGCGAGAAGACAACAAATGTGTTAACATTATTAATTCAATTTCTTGTATATATCATTAATGTGATACTTCATTATATGATGTATAAAAATTATATGATATATATAATTTTCTTTCTTGCATATTTTTGGTTAACTAACATTTATATAAGATCAATTTGGTAAAGTAAGAAGTGTCACAACCGCGATCCATATTTCAAAGATTTGTGAGTATACCTGACGTATTATACCAAGTTCAACTAAATACTAACATTAAACATAACAAATGTGTAGACAAGTACTCTATTCTTTCCTAATAATAGCAAGTCATCCAAAATGTTACATCCCTAAGTAGATAGGAAATCATCAAGGACTAAATCTACTCCATGAATATCTCTATGTAACCTACAAATATTTTCTTTCAAAATTTCAACAATATGCAACAAAATTCTTACTCATTGAAAAAGGCAATCATATCATCTGCCTGACCTCTATATACTTGCTTAACTTCAAAACAACAGCTGAGAGTCTTGTAAATCAATTGGATGACGCCTCTAAACCAACAACAATAATAAAATATCAAGGGTTTAACATGTTCCAACAAAACTAGAGCCCTAAAAAATGCATCTATGATTAACAGGAATCAGGTACATCTTGGTTTTTATACAAAAAGACCTCACAAATCTTAAAAACAAGGATGAAAGAAATTACAAATCATCTTGTCATCTCTATCACTGTCATTGCTTTCTAGGAATCAAGTACATCTTGGTTTTTTAAACAAAAAGACCTCACAAATCTAAAAAACAAAGATGAAAGAAATTACAAATCCTCTTGTCATCTCTCTGTCATTGCTTTTTAGGAGTCAAGTACATCTTCGTTTTTATACAAAAGGACCTCACGAATCTAAAAAACAAAGATAAAAGAAATTACAAATCCTCTTGTCATCTATATAACTGTCATTGCTTTCTAGAAACAAAAGACCTCACAAATCTAAAAAAACAGAAAATAAAAGAAATTGCAATAGACAAGGGTAGTGTAACGCCAGTTGGGTTAGGTGACAGGAGAATTTTTAATAAGAATGTAAGATTGTATTTATGCATTAAAGCCTTTCATATTCTGTGGAGATACTACAAGAAAACTTTCTTAGAATAAAGTAAATCTTAATTTAATGCTTTTCACAAACAAAAATTAACTGCAAAAACTTGGAACAACATAGTACAGTCATAACACTACAGATAATCATTTAATTCATACTTCTAGATATTTTATAATATTTCTCTCATGATTATAATAACATAAATGGTTGTCACATAATATCTTTGATTAACCTTTTTGATAAGCACGTAAGCCTAGTGAGAGTTCTAACTCTCTAGATCAAGCATCCAACATTCTCCACAGTTCCAGTACCCATAGATTATAACTCATCAACCATGGGAGTGACTGGCTTTACCTTAAGCTGGCCTTGTGTCAAACAAGCACGAGTATAACTTTCCTTCTCACGCTCAGTGGCCAAAACATTATTTCCATGGAAAGCCATTATTGTTAGCCAGCCCTTACTGGCTAAATTCAGAGCATTGCTTAGAGATGGCGTCATGGGCACGGAGCTGTGGTGCGTGGAGAAGAAAACGCGGAGGACGCGGCGCTGCAGACGGCGCTGGACTGAGCCTGCGGGCCCGACGCCGCCGACTGCAGCCCAATGCAGCAAGGCGGGCCCTGCTATGACGCGAGCAACATAGTAGTTACGGCGTCGTATGCGTTCACCATTACCCATCACACACATTCTTTTCCAAATTTCCAGAATCAGAAAAAAATACCTCTTTTGCGATAGAAAGTAGAAGAAGAACGCAGGCACTCCCTGCGGAAATCTCTGAACCTTCGGAGCCACCAGTCGACAGTGGAAGAGAAGCAACCGTCGTCTCCGTCTCCGTCGCCGGCGAAAAGCAGTTCCCGGCGGCGACGGTCAACGGCACTCTGAAACGGTCCCTGAGACGGATCTGCAAAGCCATTGCCTTGCTCTTCCATAAATCGCCTCTCTCTAACCTCTGCACCGCCATTGCTGCTGCTCTTTGTCCACGAAGAAAGCGAGGGATTTCAAAGAACCATAAGAGGGAAGAGAAAGATGAGATGAGAGAGAGGAGAGGAGAGGAAGGAAAGGAAACGAAAGAAAAGGGTTTTTGAGAGTGAGTGTGTGGGTAGGGATTCAATTTTATTCTTCAATGACGTTCGCTGTTCATTAGTATAACTAGCGTATAACCCGCACAATGTGCGGGATACTTTTATTTATTACAAAAGACATATGGTAACTGAAAATTAAACATTTTATATTAAGATAATACAAAAAAAAAAGCAAATAATTACTTGCAAAAAATAATAGACCTCTTAGAAATCAATAATATTCCTTTACCATCCATACACTCAAGCAAAAAGAAAGTATTTTTTTACTCCAAGAATTTATTATTCAAGAGAAATAATAGGTGTCTTTGTTTTTTTGTAGAAGCATATATAGGTAACTTCGGCATACTATAATTCATAATTAAAATATTATGATATTCAAATCCAGTAGTATTAATCCATGAAATGTAGAGTAACAAACAAAGAAATACAAATAAATAAATCATTGACTTTTGCCTAAATGCAAACCATTGACCTAGGAGATATTAGAATGTTGTTAGATTTTCTAAGAAAAACTTTTCCTGTAATGTAGTATAGAAAAACATGAAAGCACAATTAGTTGTAATCAGGGATCAAAATTAAAACTAATATTCAAGATATATTCTAAATACAATAAAATTCTAGTAATAGCATAATACAATCTAATTGAGTGCTGCAATCAACCAACTTCAGACTTTAATTGTGTAACACTACTTGAACAATAACTAATGATCTTATTTGTCTTTGTGCTACTACAAAAACATGTGAAAAAAGGATTTAAAAAAAAAAAAGGGAAAGATATTGAAAATACATAAATCTTGATAGACATCAATGTAAAACAGGTTCTACAAAATACAAACTGGCTTGTCCCAGATTAGATATTGATTAGGAAGCTCATTGATGATTTGATGGTAAACTTCACTAAAGGAACAATGTGGCTGAAGTTTAGGTGGGTTTTTTTTTTTTTTTTTTACTCCCTACATGTCAGATATAGAATCTTCACTAATATAAACTCAAATTCTTTAAAACCAACCCAATGTAATCATTGAGCTAGATTGAACAATAAAATCGTACAAACACAAATAAGCCAAATTGATTGAAAAACACAGCAAACAAAATATAAGAAGAGAATTCTAACCATCTATGACAACTGGAAAAAGGGAACAAATTAATGTGAACACAACAATTTTATAGGTCAATTTAATGCAGGAAAAAAACTGATTCAAACCCAAAGGCATCAAACAAAAAAATGTAGCCCAAAAAAAGAGATTAATAGAAGGAAAATCAGGCTATCCTAATCTTTTAGTTTGATTCAATATCTCTTCTTTATAAATTTATTTTCAAGTAATTTCTAACTAATTTTTATGACCTATGGTAAAATATTTACTTAATTAGGTTCACTTATGTTATATTTAAAAAAAGAGGAAAATAAAAAGGAAACATCAATTACTAAGAATAATATAATTAATGATATTTATGTGCTGCGTAAGTGAATTAATGATTATTTAGTTATTTATGTTAAGTTATATGCACAATTATTAATTTCACATCCTTTGAAAGAGAGTGAGCATATAATTGGATTGGTTTGTGAGTATTATACTAAAAGAAATCTAACTCCTATCTAGCAATAAATGGTTTGAGAAATAGATACCAAAATTAAATATTTCATCAACATGAGGCAAAAAAAAATCACCCTTAAATTTCCAAATCATTTTGAAGTACATTCCTCAAAGTAATTCTTGAATCTTATCAGCTAGCTACAACAAAGATACTAATTGTCAAGGAGCTATGTGGTATTGATGTTTTAACAAATATACCCGATAGTGCTCCTAAGAGTAGTAAAGTCTTGTATGTAAACCACCAAATTATGCGCAACACATAATTTCCCAATCATTGTATCACTATGGAATAGAGTTTAGAAGGAAGATATTTTTGCTTAACCACAATTATCTTTATAAAGAGAATGAAAGGGTGATATCTCACCATTGTTTAACTTATTAATAGAAGTGTAATAATTCAGTTATAATGAGTTTTTATCATCCTTGAAGCTTCTAGTATACATTATCTATGGCCAAAGACACTAAAAAATATATTCTTTAACACCAAGACCAAGTCTTCTACTTGGAACTCGAATTATGTATTTCTCTAGAATTTATACAATACCTGCTAAGAACTAATACCCTAAAAATGTCCCACACATAAGGGACATTTTTGCCACCATGAATTTTCAATCCAAGTGTTACAAATACATCATCAATTATTGAAGCATTGCCTTTGTAGTAATCAAATGCCATAGTTAAGGCCTGAAAGAAAATTTTAAAAAGGAAACTATCAATTTTCATTCATAAATCAACTTTATTGTAGTCATGATTCATGTTGGAGGACTAATAAATTCATATAAAATTTCATATTAGTCAAGAAAAGTAATGGTAGTGACAAAATTTGTAATTTTTTCAAACATATTCAAAGAATGTTATATGCTAAGTTGCAACTTCTATATGGAACTGATTCATAGTCTAGAGTTATAATACTAATAATCTTAATTTTTAGACTGCTTGACAAAACTTAAGAGGATAAAAAACTAACCTCGATAACCGTCAGTGGATAGGCATGGCAACCTTCCTTCTTGAGAAACACTTGATGCACAACTAACTGAAGTGAGATAGGTGCCAAAAATGTGATTATTGGAAATTTCTTCAAGTCTTTGGGGACCATTATCCAACCAAGGTAATATTAAATCAAAAATTAAAAAGTTCAAAGATTGACAATTTTCTGTTCTAGTTGTATAAGAGCTTGGCAGATGAAAATTTTGAGAAGGGAAGAGAAGAGGCAGTAAAAAATAGATAAAAGGCATAAAACAAAAGGAATTTGTTTTTTTCTTGTGTCAAAGGGCTCCAGAAATTTGGCCAAGAGGTGAAATTTCTTTACTTAAAGGAGGCAACTAATGGGGTACACTGCTTGCAAAATAATGACCAACTGTTAATACACTACTTAACCTCACCTACTGTAGCCATACATAATAGAAGCTTGACACTTGGATTTCTTTTGTGTGGCAGTTATGGTGCGTAGTTATATATGATCGTGTAGTATTAGTTCTTACTCTATTGCCATTCATAGTGATTATAGAGTTCTGCAACTCAGGGAATTGGTCATTCTTAGTCTGGAGATTAGTGACTATGTATATTAGGTCCATAAAGGTATACAATCCAGGAAAGCCACTTTCAGAAGCTCTAAAGTATGATAACTCATTCATTTGATTTGTGGGATTTGGCTGAATCACCAGTTATAAATTTACCCTTTTTAACTACCATCTGCAATTAGAAAGAAGAATAAGGGAAATGTTTGGTGGTTGATCTATTTGTATTAGCAAATGGGTATATCACTATAAGCACTAATTTCAGGACATGGACTGGCATATATCCATCATGTATAACCAAGTTAATTTTGTACTTTCCAAATGTTAAGCCAAAGATGGGAAGCCTACTTGTATCTGGACAGAAAATCGTGTAGCTTCTTTTAACATCTAGCAAAAGTCATGAACGCATATGCCTCTGCACATGTTGTATTAAACACACTACCTTAGACTTCTAGTTATGTCCCTACACATTTTACCAATTTTACCCGACTACTGTCAGGGACTCAAGATCACTGCCAATTACCTAGAGCCTTGGACAACTCTACTTGCACCAAAAAAAAAAAAGAACTTGAGCCTTTACTTTCTTCATGACACCTAAGCATTTGTTCCTCAAATTTTATATGTCATGGGCAGATTATGTGTTTAGCTTCAATCCTAGATCTGGTCCATTTGTATTTACATAGATCTGGATATGGATTAATAGATTAACAGAAATTGTGTTTCTTCGTTTCAAAAATAGATTCTTACTGACTTTTTTTTTATAAAGAATTTAACTACACCATAATAAATTTATAAAATAAAAATGCCAAACAGTATTTTTTAAGAATTTAACTACACCATAAAAACCCAAATGCAGAATCTCTTATTACCTTGATAGGTCAACAGTTTGGGATCTTCTGGGTCAGCCCTATATTCCTAGAATCATTCCAAACTTTAAAAGACCACATAGAAGCCCAAAATTCAAATTCATTTAATTTTGAAAATTTGCAGCAAAAATCTCTAAGATGCTACTTTCTATGGAAAAAAAAAAAAAGAATTCAACAAAATGTCGTGCACTAAAAAAGCATCCCATGCGGAGTCCCAGAGATTCTCAAAGAAGCTAATAATCTTTTTTTTTTTTTTTTTTCTAAGAAAGGAGAATGAGAAAGAGAAAGAGTATAACAATTTAGTTTTAGAGAAACAGAAAGAAAGAGAGAGATTTAGTGACCTGATGAAATTGATGCCAAGCATGGAGAACCTAAATACCTGAATCAAAACCAAATCTAACCCAAATGCCTAATCCAACCAAATACCCAAACATAAATCATACTTAATGCTCAAATTTCAATTGTTGCAGACCATTTGTGGTGGTGATCTGAGATTTATATCTATGTCAATCCCTTTGTGCCTTACTACCATTTCTTTCTCTCTCTCTCTAAGCACAAACCCATTTATTAGAACAGGTCTGTTTAACTCTTCTTTTGGCTTAAAATTGTGCCACAACTCACTACCATATTTCGTTTAAACAGCCAATTTTGATAAATTTATCTAACACTTCTCAAATTTATGTGGAAAAATAACTGTTATAAAGTCCTCTATAAGTGGATTATCAAAAAAAAAAAAAAAAAAGTCCTCTAGAAGTGCACAATTGCGGATATAAAGATGAAGCAAACATCAGACACATTAATTCTAATGCTTTTAAGATTTCTAAACCTTGACTATCCAAAACCAATTATAAATACCATAAAACTAAACCAAAATCAAAAACAAAATTAATTGAATCCAAATACTCTCAAAAGATTTAGTATACTGAGAAACTAAAACGAATCAAAAAAATAAAATCAAGACCTAACGTAACCCAAATACCTAAATAAAAATCAATCCAACCAAATTTCTTAAAACTAATTCATATTTCATACCCAGATCTAAGAAAGAATAAAAAAAAAACTTACCTGTGATAGTTCTCTCTCTATGTTCGTATCTCAAATCCTGCGTGCACCTTTAGGTTACCGGTGCCAATTCTGGTGGTCTAAGTCTGGCATACTCCTTCTTTTTCTAGAAAAATCGAAAATCAAAAAGTAATTTTAGCGTAACTGGAAACAAAGATTGTTTGAGAGGAACTAAGGGACACTTCTCTTCTTTCTTGATCGGAATCTCTAGAAACAAAGAATGGAGCGGGTCTTTAAGTTTGGAATGATACGTGATCCTTCCAACTGGTAAGAATCTGGGCCTAGACTGTCTTACGGCTTGACGCAATTGGCGACTCACTCTCTCTCTGTTTCTAAGATTCTCTCTGTTTCTCAAACTCTCTCTGCCTTTCAATTTGTTTTGCTTTAAACCATGTGGACAACACAGTCAAAGGATTAAATTGAATCCCTCAAACGGTGCAACATGCAGTATTTTGTACCTTACAAAGTGCAAACATGTCAATTTTAAAGTAGACTTTTTTTACATTGTGAAACAAAATTTAATCAATGCAACAATGAAACAAACAGAACTTAAGAAATTGTAAAAATAAATCGAAAATTAAGGAAAAAGGTAGCAGATTGGCATCAGTGGAGGAAGAAAGGCATTTTAATGTCTCTATGTTCTAGGGTTTCATTTTTTTCAAATCAGAGCAACTACAAATGAATAACTTTAAATATATACTGCTAAAACCTTAACAACAATGGTAGAAAAGAGGCATGGGAAACGAAAATATAAAGAGGGGAAAATATTTCAACAAAAAATTAAAAACAACATAAATGAAATGAAAGAACTTTATTTTTTTGACAACACATAAATGTATGTCTTCAGCACCAAATCGATTTCAATTTGATGGAAATCATCAATAAATCTACACTCACAGTAATATTCAAAACCCTAGAAACGATAATTGAAAAGAAAACCAAAAGAGGGGAAAAAGCATGCCTTCCTTCTGAATCATCTTCTGAATCGCCCGTTGTAGCAGAGGTCACTATTGCAGAAGACGAATAGAGTTTTTTTTTTTTTTTTTTCGCTTCCTTTTGGATTTTCTTTTTTTCGTATGCTTGTTGATTTGTAACACGGTATTCTGATCTGTGTGTCTATGGAGTTGCAGCGAAGAGAAGGAAGTCAGAGAGAGTGTGAACTTTTGATCGGAAAATATGGAGTTTGCGTTTAAGGGTTTGCGTTTTTTTTTTTTTTTTTTTAGGCGGCTTGATGTTTTTATAGATACACGTTTGATGAAAGTGAGTCTCTCCAAACTGAAAGTAAGTCTCTCCGAACAGTATTTTAACATATAGTGAAACATTGCACCGTACGGCTTTTTTTTTTAAATGGTTAGTTTCGTTTCATAAGAAGGCCTCCCAAACAGTATTTTATCATTGCACCGTATGATTCTTTTTTTACTTACGCGTCAATAACGCCTTAATTTTAGCAAAAGTCTTCTGCTATTATATATAGTACTAGTCGCTAACTCGTGCGATGCACGGAAGAGTCATACAAAATTTTAAATCTTCATTTTGCTTAAAGTTATGATCAATTGAAAAATAATACTAATACCAATAATGCATGATAAGTCCAACACCAATAATAATTTGGTATTCTTTGTTATCAGTATTAAGTTGTTATATCTAAAATTTATGCTAAACATGAAATTAATAATTATTCCCAATACTTAAAAATCATATACAATAGGAATAATGTTTTTTTTTTTCAAACCAAAGAAATTGTTAACAGCCCTAGAGTGGTAGTTGGTAAAAAAAAAGTTTTAAATTCCTTATACTTTTCAAATTGCTCAAGTCCATTCCGTTTTTCCCTTCTATTTTTTTTTCTTTTTATTTTATATTTTTTGTTTTTTTTTTTTTAACATCTATCATATAAAAAAAGTTTTAATTTCCTCATACTTTTCAAATTGCTCAACAGGCCAAGTACAAACCTTTTTT
Source organism: Castanopsis chinensis (assembly GCA_032878915.1). NCBI lineage: Eukaryota > Viridiplantae > Streptophyta > Magnoliopsida > Fagales > Fagaceae > Castanopsis > Castanopsis chinensis. The sequence goes on along the minus strand of JAVQMG010000093.1, from coordinate 7,066,440 downwards.
CCCTTCTTCTTTTTCTTCTAATTTTTATTTTCTTCTCAACCTTTTTCAAATTCTCACACTTTTATCTCTTTGTTTTTTCTTTTTCTTTTTACTTCAATCTTGAATTGCTCTCATCCACACATTTATTTATTTTACTTTCAAAATGCCTTATCTTTTATTTTCCCCATCCTACACGACTACATGTTATTTTTTTACAAAAAAATCTTGCAAAACCATTGCGTTTTCACCGTGCTCCTTTCTTTTTCTTTTTTATTTAATTTTATTTTGTCAAAATATTTTGCAGAAGCATTCATCTCAACGTTTGCTAGATTTTATAGTGGTGATAAGGTGTTGTTTAGGTCTTTTAAAAAAAAAAAAAAAAACAATGAATCTTTCAATGTATCTGTTGGTTGGGGTTTAAGATGGGTATATTTTGGCAAATTCATTAAGTGGATTTTTTTCTTGAATAGAATCAATTGATTTTTTTTTAAGTCATTAGTTAATGATTTTCACTTACTCCTATGAGTTTTTGATACAAATATTGTACTACTATCCTATTGTTACCCCTATAATTCTCCTGTAGTCTTAATTTGTACCCAATTTTTCTTTACCATACTTATGAGAAAAGGTATCTGACCTTTAAAGTTGATTTGGCGGCGCTTTACTGGCTGGTATCACCGAAAAGTGAAGTCCTGTTATAAATAGGAGAAAAAAAATTTTCTGCAAAAATTTGTTTTAAAATTTTCAACATGAAATAAATTTTGGAGAGAGGGAGAGAGAGAGAGAGGGGGAAAGAAGTGCGTAGGGAGAGAAAAAATATTGTTTTATTTATAACTGCTGCCCAAGAGGCCGAAACGTTGTGTCTAAAGTTATAGGCAGTTGGTTAATTTTTTTATAAAGTTCAGCAGGAAAAGAGCCAAAGAAAAAGAAAAAAAAGAAGAAAATAAACACAGATAACTAAACAACAACCAAACTTATAAAATCAAAACGTTTGGCAATAAACCACCAAACGGAAAAGGCAGTTTTTTAATTGTGCTGAAATGGTTTGTGTAAGAGCCAAATGAAAAGATACATTGTTTTATGTTTTTATTGGTAGACATGGCATTAATTTATGTAGCCACGTGGCGCAATAAGGATCGGTCAACAAAAAGTCAAACGTTTCGGCTATTAGTTATTATATAGATATAGATTAGATTAGATTAGATTAGATTTCTGGGTTTTTTTTTTTTTTTTAATTAATGTTCTCTTAAAATAAAAAATTGAAATAAAAAATTTTTAAAAATGACAAGACAAGTAGATAACGGCAAAATATAACAGATTGTTAAGGGAGGACTTGATTGAGAATAAATGAAACTTAGAGCACTAAAATGACAAAACTCAAACTTAGAGGACTAAAATGAAAATTGATGAAACTTTGAGGGTGAATTTTGCATTTTTGCCAAGATTTAATATTAGTATAGTAAAAATAAGTGGAGCATCTCCCATTCCAACCTCAAGCCACAAATAATTGCCATTTGCGTGGCCCATATTGGTAGACGAGAGCAAGCCCACCATTGGGTGGATTAGAAAATCAATTACTCAATTTTTGGCGAGTCCTTCTAGGACCACAAAAAAAACCACAACAAAACCCACAACTCGCCCACGTGGCGAGTTGTGGTTGGTGGAGGGGTTGTGGTGGGACTCCACCAACCACAACTCGCCACGTGGGCGAATTGTGGGTTTTGTTGTAGTTTTTTTTGTGGCCCAAGACTTTTCCATTTTTGGCCGTCGCAGCATTGAAAAAAGACACACGGATTGGTTTATAAATTCTAAGTGAATAATTTGGTAAACTAAAGAGAATAGACCAAGGTGCGGTTTGGATAGTGGGTTTTGTGTCCACATTTTGGAGTCTACGTTTCAGACTTCCCTTCTTCTTCTTTTTTATCGTTTCTGCTATTGGGGACAGTGTGCAGTGTGCGTACTGTGCGTGTACTGTTTTTGCACTGTGCATATACTTTTTTCAATAATTTTTTATTAAAAATGGGTCCCGTAGTACTATTCACACATTTAAAAATTATTTTGCTACTGTGTTTTCAGTTTTCAGCAAAACACTCTATCCAAACAAACCCCAAAGTTTGCCGCTCTATTTTCTTTTTAAGAGTAGAGTTCGGCTGTCTCAGAAACATGAATTTGACAAATTTTTCCAAGACATTTCTCAGTTTGATTCTGAAATATATGGTTTCGGTTTTATCAAAGTTTGATCCGCGACTTCAACAGCTAACACCACCCTCCGATGAAGATGTCGACAGAGAAGCAGCTGCTCATCCAGATGGGGGTGATTCTGTTGATCGACAACTACAAGTACCTGGATTGGGAGTTGAGCTTAAGCACCGCAAGAAGGACTAGAACAATGCTATGGTTTCATTTTGCTTGGCGTCGACCATGGCTATTGCTCTGCTACCAATTCCAGTTTACTCTCAACTCCAATCATCCCTCCCCTTCCTCGCTCTAGCACTTCAACTCGGATTTGCTTCTTTCTTCCTTAGCGTATTCATCAATTCCAAGTTTGTCGTCACACTCCTTGTCCTCGAGATATTTGGTCAAATCTTCACGGTCACGGCGTTATTTATGGCGATAACAGTTCGATTACCATTTTATTTCAAATGTACAAGCTGGGCCATCTATTTAACTTCCCTCCTCGCCATTTTAATCAGCAATTGCTTTTAGCTTTAGGGGTTGGATCGCTCCAATTCCAAAACCAGAAGAAAAGAGGGGTACTGAAGATAATTAGGGTGCGTTTGCGCATCCCACGTCTGTGTCTGGCTTATATTTTTAACTTTTTGTTATTTTTTTTTTAATTTCAGTCATTGCTAATGGGATATAAACAGTTCAGTCAGGCATATGTACAGTATTTTCAAGCCTGAACAGTAATTTTTTAATTTTTTTTTTTTATGTTTTTTAGTTTTCATTTCTCAATCAAATAAACAATACTTAAACACACACTTAGATAAAAGCCTTCAATCCTCACTGCTCTCATTCTGCGGTGTGGGACCCTATTATTAATTTAATAATTTTCGCATAAGTGCTATCGAGGCGTATAAAGAGTCTAGATTCACCGCTGTACCAACTGAAACTTTTCATCAATATCGTAGCAAAAGCCTCTGTCAACATGATCAAGTTGGCATCGGAACAACAAAGCAAACAAGGTTTTTGGGGTATCAAATTCAAACCGTTTTGCTAGGGGGAATTAAAATAATTAATAAAAAATTATTTCAGCTAGCAAACCAATCTTTTTTTTTTCTTTTTTTTTTTTTTTTTTGCTGAGAGGCTTGCAAACCAATCAGCAGGTGCACTTTTATAATGTATCATGATTAACAAAAAAAACTTTGGAGAATTTATGAAAATGTAGTCTTCCAATTAGGATTGATCAATCATTTGCGACATAAAATCAGAGTTTTTTTGTTTTTGAGAAACAAACACACACACGATGGAGAGGGAAAGAGATTCTAACACAAAGGCATACCACAACTCCACTCAAAAGCCATAGTAACTTTTAAAGGAAGGTGAGGCAAGTTATACTCCACACAACACACTCTCTTAAGTAATGTGAGACAATTACTCTCTTGGACAATTACCACAACTCCACTCAAAAGCCATAGTAACTTTTAAGGGAGGGTGGAGCGAGTTGCACTACACACATCACACTCTCTTAAGTAAATCTTAAGTAATGTGGGATAATTACCCATTAAACACAAACATGTATGTTTGTCCACCCAAGAAGCACAAACATAGGACATGATGACATGAAAATTCTTGAAAAATTAGGAAATGACATGGTGGAATACAAAAATTAATTAATATACATCTTTAGGTATATTTTATGCTTATTTTAAAATTTTAAAATAATCAATTAAAATCTTTAAAAACATAAGTAAAATAAGATATAAATTTTCTCCCAACACATTAAGGATACGCATGCAAGAGTGTCCTGGTGTGTCCAAAACTGGCACATACTAGGGATTAGGGATGGCTATACCCATTAGGTAATGGATATCCAACCTTACCTGATTCAAATATTCCGAGTAATACCAAGTTCTTCATGGGTAGTACTTAACCGAGTAGGGTATGGGTATTACCCAAATTGTTCCGGTAGGATATGGATATTATCCAAACCCGACCCATATTTTTTTTAAAAAAAAGAAACTAAACCACTCTCACCGTCACTCACACTTTCTGCCTTTCCGCCTCCCCTCATCTTCTCTCCTCACCGCTTAGTGTTGTGGGAAGGTATTGTCTCTCACATATACACATTTATTTGTTTTGGCATCGATTTTGCGCTTGATTCTAGTTCCTCATTCTCTGCAAATCAACTGGGTCTTTCTACCACTCTCTTTCCTCAAGTAAATGACATTCTTTTTCCCTCTTTTGCTAGTTTAGTTTTTTGTTGTTTGCTTGTGTTGTCTTATTGAATTTATCGTCTGGGTTTGTGTTAGATTTTGGTTTTAGAGTTTGAATTCAGCTGGGCATGTGTTGAATTTGGTTTTTGATTGAATTTTATCAACTGGGTATGTGTAAGATTTGGTTTTTGATTTCATTAAGGTGTTTGGTTCTATATGGGGATATGTCTATTTATAGAGAGGAGTGAATCTGTCTAAGTTTTTTCACAAACAGAGCATGTAAGACTTGGTAATTCTTCAAGCACTCTCAATTTCTTGTTAACGGTTGAACATTTCTTTAAAAACTAATAGTCTGTACTCTATACATATTTGAAATGCAATACAATTCTGATGTTGAGTGTTGACAAATTTATTTGAGAATTGTGAATAGGTTTTTGATATTGACAAATTTCTGTAAAATCTATACTAGGACCTTTATGTTAAGGGATTTTGTGAAATTTATTTTAGTAGTTGGCATTTGCTTGACAAACAACTAAAGAGGCAGAGGAAAATATTGCTCAGTTACTTGATTGTGTAATTTCTGTTGTTGTTTGCTTAGAGGAAAATATTGCTCAGTTGACATTTGTTTAGTTGTTGTTTTCTACATAACAGGTCCTTGTTCCCCTGCATTTGTTTCAGGGTTGTACTGCTTCTTTATTTCAAGGTTGTCTAAAACAGGTCCTGTGAATAATGTGTTGCTTTTTAATTTTTTTTAAATTTTTTTAAAATTTTTTTTCTAATAAAATTTCTATCTCTATCTTAAAAAAAAAAAAAAAAAAAAAAAAGCAAATACAAACTAATCAATAAATTTCTTTTTAAATATTTTATTGATTAATTTTTTCTTTTTTAAGATAAAGCTATAGGTTAGCTTTGAAGTTAAAATGTTTTGGATTTAAAAAAAAAAAATTAAAATGGGTTTCAAGTAGGGTATGGATATCCATGGATAATATATCCGGGTAAGATTAAGGTATGGATACTAATGGGTATTGATATTCAGGTATCCATACCCTACTAATGGCCATCCCTACCAGCGATTTTGGAGCATCCATGCTTCATAGTTGTCCACTCTAAAATGCATGTGAAAGTTGAAGAAGTTTCTCAAAATTTTTTAAAAAAATTGTAAACTCATTTGAAATTACATTTTTATTTTGTCTTGGAAAATCATGCCCTCCGAAAAAGGTGAACATTCAGATAAGATAATAAAATGAACATTTTCTTGGCAAAATGACTTGGGACCTCAATCCAACAATGAGATGGTAACTTTGCATAAAGTATTAATCACTGATCATTCTACAACTTCACAAAGTCATATGCACATAATAATAGTAGTACCAATCTATCTTAGTTGTACAACTTCTTTTTAAACTTGATTCTTGCTATTGATTCAGTGCAGAGTTGGTTTTGGAGAGAAAATAGAATACAATGATCTGGTAAATTCAATTCAAGATTGACACATTTTAGGTGATGAAAAACATGATGTGCCAACTAGTTGAGATATAAGAGTTGAACCAGAAAATGGTAATTTTTTTGTCCTTTAATATATTAAGTTTCCTTTTGTTACTTATCAAAAAATAAAATTTCCTTATGTTGATAATTTGAGCAAGCATCTTTTATGTTTTTTGACATTTTCCCTTATTGGAGCCATAGTTATTCACTGTTCACTTTTGTTAGGCTAACATAAGAAAAAAAAAAGTGTGGTACATTGCAATGTCTTCTTGTTAGTATTAAGAACAGGCCATAAAAAGCTTTGAGAAAAGCAAACTCAAATGCCAAAGAAATCTTGAAATCATGTGTGGCTTGAGGAAGTTGCCTGAGAAGTTTTTTTTTTTTTTTTCTCTCTCTCTGATTTATTGTCAATGGTGGAGAATAAGAATGTTGGGTTTGGAAAAGCTGTGTGTGAGGTTTCTTAATTAACCCTAACACCTGTTTTATACTTTTACTGCTCTTAAGTAGCAATTAATATGTGGGTTTCAGTTAGCTCAACTGGTAAAGTTTCTGATGGTTGTATAAGAGATCTAGGGTTCAATCCCTGCCTACACCAAAAACTGATTGGTGTCTTGGTCTGATGATAAAGAGCAATTATCAGAAGCGGACGCCATAAGTTGAAACTCTCTCAAAAAAAAAAAAAAATTAGCAATTAATATATAAATTATAGATATGCCTTGGCAAGTAGAGACAATTAGTATAAACTATGTATTCCAAAACTCTATTATACTTCGATTGGATTTTAATTCACCTACAGTATACAACTTGTGTACTATATGGTGCTTTTTCACTTTTAAGTTGATAAAATTTTACCTATTTATTAAAAAAAAAAAAGTATTCCAACACTCTCCCTCAAGTTGAGGCGAAGAAATTGCTCATGCCCTGCTGGCTTAAAATAGTATTAAACGCTCTACTTGAAACTCCTTTGGTTAGGACATTTACTAGTTGGTTCATAGTTTTCAAATGGAGTACAATTGATGCCATTGTCCATCTTTTCCTTGATTAAGTGTCTGTCAAACTTAATATGTTTGATCCTATCATATTGTACAGGATTGTGAGCAGTATTTCTTAAGTATAAAACCCCAATTATTTCAATAACATCTTCACCCAAAGAGGCTCATAAATACTACTTATATAAATAAATAAATAAAACTCATAAATACCATGAACCAGTGCTGGAAATTTTGCCTCTGCACTGGATTTAGCTACAATTGCCTGTTTCTTACTTCAAGTGACCAAATTATCTCTAACAAAGTTACATTACCATGAGGGTAGATCTTCTGTCAATAATGGAGTCAGCCTAATCTGCATTTGTGTAGGTTTCAACTAGTAAGTAACCAAGACTAAAATAAGATTAATCCTTTACCAAGAGATTATTTTAGATACCGAAGAGTACGGCAAACATTTATATGGATTCTTGTGGTGCATGCATGAACTGACTAACTACATTGACAAAATAGGCAATATCTAGACAAGTGTGTGACAAATAAATAAGTCTTCCAACTAGGCGTTGGTATCTCTCTGTATAAGCTAGTACATCCCTTGCATCTTCACCCAGTCTATGATTCAATCTATCGGGGCATCACAAGCCTTGTAGCCAAGCATTTCCATTTCTACTAGGAGATGACAAAAACACATTCTGCTATATATAAATATACCTTGCTTGGACCTTGTTACTTCAATACCTAGAAAATACTTCAAATCTCTCAGGTGATTTATTTCAAATTTAGTAGCTAAATATTCTTTTAATATCTTTTACTTCCTTAGGGTCATCACACGTTACTATTATATTATCAACATAAACAATAAGACTTGTAACCTAAATTGAATGCTTTATAAATAAGGGTGATCACTTTGATGTGTTTTTATCCAAAACCCCACATAAACTGAGTAAATCGCTCAAACTCTAGGAGATTGCTTTAATTTGTACAATGCTTCCTTCATTCCGCTCAAATTTCCTTGAGTGAGGGACTTCTAAAACCTGGAGGAATATTCATATAAACTTCCTCTCCTAAGTTACCACGGAGGATAGAATTTTTTACCTCAAGGTGATTCAGAGCTCAGTTCAAATTTGCTCCTAATGACAAAAGGATGCATAAGAAGTTCATCATGGTCAATCCTGTAGGTTTGAGTGAACTTTGTTGGTAGATAGCATGTGGCTGGTGGTTTCTCCCTTTGACACCCTTTGTTGGTGGTTCAATTTATTGTCTCAAAAAATGCTAAAAATAACATAGTCTTTACAAATAACTTTCAAACTGATATGTCAATCAATGTGGTTGGTGTCAAATCAACAACATAATAAATAAATTTCTTAATTGCCTTTTTTGGTTCCACACCTTGGATTGGACTGTCTTAGTAGAAGTTGCACCTCGTCCTTATTCCCACAAAATCTGTTATAATGGGTATTGACAGGTTGTAAGTTGTGACAGACATTCTAGTGTCTCCTCCCAACAACTGGTCGAGAAAGTATATGTTGTTTCTGAAACTCCAAATCAGCATTCATGTGGTGTTTCTAAGTCCAATAATAAATTGACACATTTATTAAAATGATAGGTGAGCATACTTAAGGTCACTTAAAAAATAAGTAGGCAAAAATGCCCCTAAAAGCTTCAAAATCTCGCCACTAATAACTCTTGCTTTTTCCCTTTTGTAAAATCAACAATTTCATCTCTCTATTTCTCTATCAAACCATCACGACACACCAGCACCTCCATCTTCTCTCTCAACTCCAAACCTCAACAGCCACTGCCTAGCATTGCCACCGGAAATAAAGACACTACTGATCATCTCCAGTTCTGACGAGACCATCTTTTTTCTTGTTAGAAAACACCCAAAATCGTCTCTCCTTCTCGTTGTTTCCAACCACCGACGCCATAAATTTTCTCGCTGCTTCTAACACTTGACTTTGCAAAAAAGTTTTCTTCTCTCTCTTTCATTTTATTTTCTGAATTTTTTTGTTTACATGTGTTTTTTTTTTGTTTTTGTTTTTTTTTTTTCTTAAATTGACACATACATTCATATGTAGAAAGGAAACCTGTACTGTTTGATAAAATGCTTAAGTGAAGATGGATGCACTAATAATACAGTAAAAGGGTTTTTTTTTTTTTTTTTTTTCCAAATAAATGTTCTTTTGGATTAGATTAAAAGTGGTTAGTATGATGTAGTTTTATTGGTAGAGATTGGTGGTTGTGCTTGATTTTCAGATATTATGTATTGGTTAGACAGATTTGTTATTTTTCAACTATGCATTTTGAAGATGGTTTCTTTTTGGAGTGTTTAAGTTTGGAATATATGTTGGCTTACTTGAAATTTTCAGAATTTGTTTCATTCCTTGTAATAATTTATTTCATGGTGCAACGATAGATGTGATGCTTTTGCTCTATTGTTTTTGCTAAAGGAATTGATTTTGAGAAATACTCTCTTCCTAAGAGTCTCCTCTAAGGTATTCAATCTATCATTTTGTCTTATTTTCCTAGTTTAAGTCTTTGGTTGAGTTATTATGGAAAATAATGATATTTTGATAATTGGTGTGCAGCCCACTTGAGTGTGTGTATTTATGGCTGAGGACCAGTGGGTGGCTGGCAGTAATTCTTTTTTTTTTTTTTTTTTATGACTTTGTGGCTGACCTGATAAGCCATCATCAATAGTCACTGCATCACCTATAATTACCACCAGGAGTCTCCATTAAAACACCTAAACTCACCGATTGAAGACAAATCAACCACTATGTGACCTATTCCACAAAAAAGAAGGAAACCCGACTGCATGAAGATAGTGACTTTAAAAGTGATTTGTAGTTTAGTTTTCATATTTTGGGACTTGTGTTTTTTGGATTTTGTGTTTTTAGTTTCAGATTTGCATTTCTAATTAATTGTTGTAGTGATAGTAATCTTTTTAGAAATTACTTTTAGCTCTCTAATTGCAATGAAGGTGGAAAAAGAGACATTGATGAGCCTAAAAATCGATACAAGATATGGAAGAACTATGATCATATAAAAGGTGTGGGAAATGCAAAAAGGTTGGGCACAATGTTAGGACATGTCTTGACAACGAGAGAAATAAAGGAAAGAAAGAAAAAAGCAAAAGAAGCAACATGTTGTGTTGTATAAGCAGACAAGAAAATCCATGGAAGATTTGAATTTGATCATTTTTTGTTTAAGGGACTAACACTTCAATGTTTACATAGGTAGATTTATTGAGGATATGAAGCATTGCTGGTTTGTTTGTAGTAAGGAAAGAAAGTTCCAAGCCTCACACAAGGAATATGACTGGGAGTTCTGAGTAGGAAAGGGCATTTTTTGTTGGTGATGAGCATGGCAATTTGGTCCATCCCAAAGGGAAGAGAAGGCCACTGGAACATGGACTTGTTAGTCAGTCTGTTTACAAGAAGACTTTTAGAAGCATGGCAGCCCCACCAAGCACACAATGATCAAAGAAGCATGACATAGACAAACTTTATAGTCTTCAAACAGAACCAAGTGTATAACTTTTGTTTACCTTTTGCACAACCATTAATGAACAAGGATGTTAAACCTTTGATAATTTGGTAAATATGTTGATGGTTACACCAAAAAATTAGAGGTGATATTATGGAATGAAATAATGCAAGTTGTTTTTTTGTTTATGGAATTTTTATTATATTTGTGGAAGCTCACTTCTTGGAATAAGCATCTTTGCTATAGTTACATTGTAATTTGGCACAAAACTACCTAGAAAATTGTTCCAGTTATGAGTTTATTAGTTTATAGTAGACCTTGATAGCAATGTGTTGCATTAATGATATAATGGTTGTGTAGAAATCATGAATGATGACTGAGTACAGTGTTAAATATGTGGCTCAAGTTAATGGCTTTTCAATCACACATAAGCTTTAATCTTTGTAGGAGATCCTAATTGGAGCCAACTTTGCTTTTGCTACATCTGGTTATGATGAAAATGTTGCCATTTTCTTAGCAATTGGAATACTCTTATAAATCAATATTATAATTCCTCCAAAAAGTACAATGTGAGATTTTAGGAACAAGTGCCATGTTTATTTATTTATTTTAGTCTTTCAAAACAGACAATCCATTAGATGGACGACAAAGTACATTACAAATCATAACAATAACATTAAAATGGCGATACATTTGATCCAAATTAGCTAAACTTTTGGCAAAATCTTTTTGTGCTCCACTCTAGCCCCATTGCATCAAATCATAGGAGTCACAATAATTACAAATGCAATCCACTATAACAACAATGCAATCCTCAACTTTTTCTCCTCCTTGTGGTTGTGGTGTACAACTAACTTATCTTGATCAACTTTATCTTTATCAATCTTCTGCATGCATTCTTGTAGTCAGCATATTATTCTGTTTAGACCAACAAAGAATGCCCTCCCTAATTCAGACCTCCCAACTCTCTTCCTGGTGAAGCTTGGAACTTTCTTTCCCTACAACCAACAAACCAATAGGTAACACATTATAATCAATAGAACTTAAAAAATTGAACTCAAATAACTATTTAATTATGTAACTGATCATCAAGACTATCGCTCTAGTTTAAAAAAGATAAACAAATATTTCTATAGTACCAAGAACTTACTAAAACTCAAAACCCAAGTAATGCCTAGGAGTCCCTCCAAAAAAAAAAAAAAAAAGTAATGCCTAGGCAATACAAATTCTCATTCCTATAGCACATATTATTTATCTTATGGGACTCAAATAATAAGAGATGCATCACATCAATTCTCTAACTATCCAATGGAGTAGAATTAAAACTATCCAAGGAAACATAACAACAATTCTCTAACATGGTTCAAAGAAACATAAAAATATAATCTATAAGATATATACTAATCAAACATCGCCATCATATTAACAAAATTTTAATGTATACTAAACATAACAATAGCACCTACAGATTGTGATATACTCTACAATAAAAAAGATATAGCCCAACATAGAATCAACTTATGTCAGTAGCCAACAATTTAAAATGCATAACAGTAAGTTTTTTACTCGACACAATAATTGAGCAATTTATCAAGCATGTTATATGCATGATTTAACGAGAGCATGAACTAAAATGCAAGGGAGGTTGGTCTTGGCCAACAAATTATACACAATCAAAGTATCGTAAAATGTACCAAATTTCTCCTTACTTATATCTGAGGCAATATATACTATATTCAAGCAACAACCATACACTACTAGCAATATATGATCTTAATTCAATTTGGCAACCAACATGAGTAGCATTGTACATTAGCTGAAAATATTAATGCGCAATAGAATCAGCAAATTCGAAGCAAAAATAAAAAATAAAAGAGCAATTTTTTTAGTGATGTGTACCCAAAAAAACAAAAACAAAAAGAGGTTTCAGCTTTTTTATTTTTTGGATTTTTAGGTTTTAGAGAGAGAGAGAGAGAGAGAGAGAGAGAGAGAGAGAGAGATTTTTGCTTTTGGATCACAAAGAGAATTAATTTTTTATTATTTTCTATATTAATATTTTGGGTGTAAAAGGGATCGCAAGACTCCCAGAGGCAAAGGGAAAAAATATAAGGTATTTATTGTAGTTATGGTTTTTATGGAAGCTTTAATAATTTATGAATTAGTTATTTTTCTAATTATTTATTTGGTGAGACACAAATCCATTGGAAAGACTGATTAGAGCATATGGAAATGAAAAAAGTATTGAAGTTAAATACTTCTTCCCATTAAATTTTATTTTATTATGACTTTATTTTATTATTTTTTAAATGCTATCTTGCAAAATGTCTATAATATGCATATTATTAACTCAATTTCTTATTTTTAAGCATATTATGCATTTACGATAGAATAAATGATTGATACTAGCCAAAAAAAAAAAAATGATTATATAACCTGCCTTGAAAGAAAAAAGAGAATAGATTAAAAACAAATCATAATAATAAAGCTAGAGGGATAAGCTAAAAAATTCATAATTTTGGATTTGATCAATTGTAATATAAACAAAGGCCCAATCATTCTAAACAACATTATATAAAAAGCCAGACATCGTATTGTTCTCAAAGGCTACTAGGAGAGATGCAGCAACTCTGATGAAAATTCTAGAAAAATATTGCAAATGGTCGGGTCAAGCTATCAACATGGGCAAATCTGGGGTCTATTTTTCCAAGCACACACAAGACCAGACCTGAAGAACAGTAAAGAGCATTCTCCAGATGAAAAACCTCAAAAAAGATGCAGTATACTTGGGAGCACCATTATTCTTATCTAGATCCCCATGTGAGGATTTTACTTTCCTCATAGATAAGCTTGAGTCTAAACTTTTGGGATGGAGAAGCAAGTGTTTATCATGGGCAGGGAGGAGAACCCTCATCAACTCAGTGGCAAAAACATTACCCAATTATGCTATGTCAACCTTTAGTATCCCTAACAAGGTGTGTGATAGGTTGGATTCTCTAACTAGAAGATTCTGGTGGAAGCCAAGTCAGAGGGAGGGCAGGTTTATAGCGTGGAGTGCCTGGGACAAACTCTGTTATCAGAGAAGTCGTGGGGAACTGGGATTCAAAAAAGCCAAGGAGATGAATAATGCACTGCTGGCCAAAATGGCCTGGATGATAGCGTCTAAAAGGGATAGCACCTGTATGAGGATTCTTAGACTGAAGTACAAGGTAAGTGAGGACTGGTTGCGGGCAGAAGCACCAAAGAATGCATCTCCTATCTGGAAAGCAATTGAGAAAGAAAAGTCTATTGTATCAAAAGGTGCATGCTACCTTATTGGAGATTGAAAATCTGTTGATATATGGCTTGACCCGTGGGTGCCATGGATTCAGGGGTTCACACTAGCCCCAAAAACTACATCCACACCATGAGTAGTGTCCAAGGTATCCCAATTAATCAACTCTGACCTGCGAAAATGGAAAGCACCTTTAATCCTTGAATTATTTGATCCAAGTTCTGCCAAAGCTATCCTCTCCATCCATTTTATAGCAAAGACCCCACCCTGATAGACTCATATGGATACTAGACCCCAAAGGATGCTTCTCTGTAAAATCTGCTTACAGGAAAATATCCCAACTACCATCCCAACCAACTAATCTAGAGGTGGATTGGAAAAAGCTGTGGAAGATGAAAGGACCGGAAAGGATTAAAATGTTTTTTTGGAGAGTGGCTGTCAATGCTTTGCCCATAAAGGAAAATTTATCCAGCCGTTTGGAGGTGGAAGATCCTTGTTGTGTGCTATGTAATCAGGAGGCAGAATCGTTTGCTCATCTCTTCTTCCATTGTCCAGTGGCAAGAGCACTATGGTTTTCCATATGCTGGGGTTTCAAGGCTGATGAAGCACAATTGACAACGGCAGCGGATATTATCAATCTGATTCTCAACCCTCCTGAACCACTTTGGCAAGCGCACGATAAATGGTTAGTATCCTTGTATTTCACTTACACTATGGAAGAAATATGGTATACTAGAAACATGGTGTGTAACCACAAAGGGAAGGCAGATCTTCAGTCCTCAATTCACAGAGAATATGCCAAAATCCAAGAATACGCTGTCATTTTCCCCAAACTAGTACCTCACTCTGTCCCGGTGTTTCATCCTCAAACTTGGTCTAAACCTCCATTGGGCATAATCAAGATCAACTTTGATGCAGCTATCTCCAATTCGAAAGTTGGCTTAGCTGCCATGGCTAGAGATTATCGAGGTGCTGTTATAAAGGTATAGGCTAAAGTTATATTCAAACGGTCTCCCCTCCAAGCCGAAGCTGAAGCATTACTTTGGGCAGTTTAGCTTGCTAGCCGAGAAAGATGGCTCTCTGTCACTTTTGAAGGTGATTGTAAGGTTTGCTTAGTTGGGGTCCTAAAACTTAAGGATTGTCTAGATTACGTTATTGAGAGTTTGATTTTTGACATTTTATTCGCTGCTGAGTCCTTTCCTGCTTGTTCTTTTGCTTGGGTCAACAGGTCTTGTAACAATGCTGCCCATGTGACTGCAAAGTTTGCTATTGAGTCTAATATGTCTTGTTTTTTCTTTTCAGGCAATCTTCCTCCTAGTATAGTAGATGCTTGTAAGAAAGATGCCCCTCTTTGTTTCTCAGTTTCTTAGTTAATATATATTGAAGTTTATCCACAAAAAAAAAAAAACATTATATAAAAATATAAATTTAAATACATTCATAAAAGCCCATATTTTTATTCAGCAATAAAAAAAGCCCATATTATTTTTGCTAGACTAAAAGCCCAACTAGACAAGAGAATAAGTTAGGTCCGAAGCTGGCGTAAGAAACACCTTTTATGCTAGCCAATCAGCTAGTCATGAGAAGACACATCAGCCAGCAAATTTAAATTCAATACACATTATTACACACAATTGTAACCCAATTAAAACCCCCAAATATTCCTTTAACCGACAAAATTTGCTCCTCCGCCACCTCCTCCTCACACCGGAGCTTCATTCCACCATAGTCATCACCAGAGTTGTTTTTGGAGCCTGAAAAACATGCCGAATCCGCTATTAGTCTAGTGTCACAATCTCAAGGTACGTTTTCTCATGATTTGGTGGTTTTCTCCTATTTTTAATTTTGAAATATCAACGGGTTTGAGTTATTATTGGGCGTCAATCACTTGATTTTGTATGGGTTTTGTTGATTTGGTATGAGTTTTGCTGTTTTTCTTATTGGATTCTTAAATCTTAAGTGAAAGGAAGATGTATTGAATATGAATGTGGTCAATTTTTCTTCATTTTTTTTAGAAAAATTATAAATCTTAAGTAGGTTTTGATTGGATTCTTAATCTTAAGTGATAGGTTCAAACCCATCTGATTGTGGTTCTTCAGTGATATGAAGGAGAATAGGATTTTTCCCAGTAAAAGAACAAGAACTAGAATGATGAGAATAAGATTCAGGACTTCTTTCTACTTTTTATAAAAAATTTAAATAATTACTTCCTTATTTATACTACTAATTTAGAAAATTCAAAGAGAACTTAATAGACTTTTGTTTGGAGTAGTATTTTTAAGAAGCAATTAGAGTGAGGGTTGTATATAATAGAAGTGCATATGGATTAAAATGATTTTACTAATGTTACTAATTTTCCCTATGAGGCGGAAAAAAATTAAAGAAATTAACCAATTGCCGATTCTTGTTTAATTTCAAAGCAATAAAGTTATGGTCAATCCCATTGTGCTCAAATTTCATATCAGTCAAAAGATATGCTAATAAAAAAATTACAATTTTTACAAGCTAAAGTGAAGTTCATTGGCAGATGCTAATGACATTCTTGATACCACTTGGACAAAAAAAAAAAAAAAAAAAAACTGGTAATCTTTCTAGATGTTCCAGATCTGTTGGTGAGAACTTCAAACTAGGATTGATGATTAAAAGGAAAAAAAAAAAAAAAAATCAGACTAGATAGATGACAGCAAGCATTATGACTTAACGCTCACCAGGAGGTTTGATATTTCTATTGCTTTGTTGTGTAGTTGTACCCTTCGTTTTATATTGACTTCTCAAGATTCAAGTGTTTTTATTGTCTGGATTTTTCTACTAATGTTGGCTGCAGCTTATTCTCAATTTTTTTCCTAGCTGTGATGCAGAATTGCAGATAGATGGTTTTGAATACTTAAAAGAAAATTTTCCTACTGGCTTGACTAAATTCTTGGAGTATATAGCAAGAGTTGGTGAACAATCTTTCATAATGTGGATATGAAGCCTAAAAATCCTATATTTTGGAGGAACAAGTGAATCATCAAAACTTTCAGAAACTTTCATATGAATGTATTGTGAATTAGAAACTTTTAGAAAGAATTGTGATAGGTTTTACTTAAATGTATGTCCAATCCTATGATTCGCATGTATTTCCAATCTTATGATCCTCTTTTTGTACAATATATCGTGACATGTTTTATTTCAAACAAATGTATTCTAAATTAGAGACCTTTAAGTAGAATTGTGACTTGTTTTATTTTCTAGTATATTCCCAAACCTATGTGATAGGTTTTATTTTAGATTAAATAATGGAATTAAAAAATTTTCAATTACTATATTGACTTTTTACCAATCTCATGTTCCTTCAAATATTTGAATCGTGTCAGGTTTTATACTACATGAAAGAAATGATTAAAAGTTTTTTGAGATGTGTTGATAAAATTTCAAGTTTTATTCACCTTCTAGTAAACTAGCTGATTCCTTCAACAAATTAACATTCTAATTAGTGGAAGTCTATCTTAGTGACGGCTTAAGATTCAATAGAGAAATAATTGCTACTAGAAAGAGGTCCAAAAAATTAGTTTGTGATGCCAAAGGTATAGGTATTATTTACACAACTTCTGTAATAAGCCAACTACCACTTGCAACATGCCATTTGCATGATTTATAAATTTAGTTGTTCTCCAAAATACAAGGTTTTGCTTTGAAAAGAGCAAGACTACAGAAAGTTAAAAGTACATAATTTCCTCATTTGAGGGTTTTATCCCCTCTGTATCTATTTAAATAGAAAACCAAATCTAGGAATTGACTTTTGCTGATTCAATTCTCCAAAAGACAGGAATTTTAGGCTTCATTTCCATGCAGGTTTTGGATGACAAAG
This sequence comes from Castanopsis chinensis, assembly GCA_032878915.1. Lineage (NCBI taxonomy): Eukaryota > Viridiplantae > Streptophyta > Magnoliopsida > Fagales > Fagaceae > Castanopsis > Castanopsis chinensis. Next base: position 7,049,004 of record JAVQMG010000093.1, on the reverse strand, counting down.
TGTTCACTGACTCTAGCCACATACTCCAAGATTTCAATCAAGATAGTAGGGTAATTTTCCTTTAAATATTCAAAACCATTTGTTTGCATCATAGCTGGGAAAAAAGAAAAATAGAATAAGTTGCAGTTAACATTAGCAAAAAAATTTAGACAATAAAAACACTTAGAAACCCACTTGAATCTTGAGAAGTCATTTAAAAAAAAAAAAGAAAAAAGAAAAAAAAAAGAAACGAGAAGTCATATACATCTTACTAACCATTAACAGAAACTTTGTTGGCTATGTAATGCAAAGGGCACAACGACCAAACTTTGTGCTTCCTTTTAGTCATTCATCTCATTCTCATGTAAATTCTAGTGTTAGTATAAAAAATGTAGGTTTATAACTAAAAAGTTTACCCAAAAAAATAGAGTTTAGAGCTAAAAACATTATGACACACAAACAAATTATTAGCATGAACATGAGATAACATAATTATATAGGGTAATTACACATAACCCACTTGTGGTTTGGGCAAAAATCACTTTGCCTACCCGTGGTTTGAAAAGTATCACTTAACCCACCTGTGGTATGTTTCCGTCAATCTCCATAACCCACCTCAAGTCTAGCCGTTACAAAAACACCTCTTAACCCCAATACACAACAAAACATGAATCAAAACACCCAAAACTCAGAAACTTTTCGAGAGAGAGACCTGTGGTGATATCAACGTGTTCTTCATGGTTTGGAGTGTCTAGAGGGGGAGAAAACACAAGTTTTGCAACATCGAAGTTAGGGAAGGTAGTTTTGATAAAGAAAATTAAGGTATTTTTGTCTGTTCTCGATTTAGGGTTTCAGATTTTGTTCAAGTGACAACAAAAAATAGCAAAAAAATGAAAGAGAAACAAGATCAAAAGGGAGAGTTTTGTGAAAATTAATATTTGGACCCTATATTCAAAACTCCTAATTTCATGATGACAGAGAAGCTGAGGAAGATCCAGACTGCTTTTGGTTTGGTTTTGAATTTTAGGAACTGGGGTTTTTTTTTTTTTTTTTTTTTTTTTTTTTTTTTTTGTTGAAAAATATTCGTTTTTGTGCCCCCTGCTGATAATGGAAGCTGTGAGGCATCATAATTCTGCGGCTGCTGTAGCAGCTGTAGGACTGATTCCAAGTCTTCTTCTGTGTGATCATATACCTCTGGATTTGTATCCTTTGGCACAGGATTTTCAAAATCAGAAGCAATATAGCTGCTTTCTTCACCTTCATTGTAGGTTGCCACTTCAGTTTTCTCATCCATTTTTTTCTTTAAGTGACAGAGGACAAAGGCTCTCTAGTGAGGAAGAGTTTCTGTCGGTTGATACTCGTGCATAACCCAGCTGGTCCTGACCCCATCACTAACCGCAGATGATTGATTTTCAGCTATGAAAGCTAGGGTTTAGGCATAGGTATGGTTTTTTGAATTTGGGTGCCTGTTATCTCTAGCTCCCATGTAAAATCAACCAATTGGGTCAAATGGGTTTCTTCCCAAATGGTTGATTTCTTTTTGTTCTTCAGACCGATTTAGAATCTTGTGAGATTTGGAAACCATAGAAATGGGTTTGGGAAAAGGTTCTAATTTCTTGAATTTGGGTGTTTGTGGTACTTGGATTTTTGTTTTTGAGGATTCTAGAGAAATGGGTCAAATGGGCTTGGTCTAAAAGATATCAAATTTGCGTGTACACGGCATTAGTAGCTATTGAGGAATCAAGGATGAATGTGTCTGAATCTGAGGTTTCTGGGATTTTGTCTCTTGAAGTTTGTGAGGGATCAAATGAATTAGTCAAAAGGTTCGGTGAGAAAGGCATTGATTGATTGATTCGAACGTGTAAATGGCCAGAAGAGATTGAATTGAAGAGTTTTTTTTTTTTTTTTTTGTATGTTCTTCATGTTCCTCATGATCAAAATTTGTGTGAATGGAGAGAGAGACAAATACCACTTTTTGATCTTGTTTCTCTTACATTTGTGCTATATTTTTTGTTTTGGGAGGAGAGAGATATAAAATTTGAGCAAAAATACCTATTTATCCCTAATTTTAACAGAGGTGAGTTACGGAAAACAAACGGAACATACCACAGGTGGGTTAAGTGATATTTTTCAAACCATGGGTAGGCAAAGTGATTTTCACCCAAACCACATGTGGATTATGTGTAATTACCCTAATTATATATCATCCAGGATGACGACTGCCTTCAAAAATAAAACTTTTTTTTTATAAGTACCTTCAAAACTAAAACTTCCCATTTGGATGCATGATAACAATTCATACAGTACTTAATACACTTAATCAACCTATATGGCTAATTAATGGACATCAGAAACTCACAACTTGGTCATTTCAAATCAATTTTTCATTTTGTCATGAATAAAAGGCTTATTAGGGAAGACAGAAGAACAAACTTGCCAAATTATTGGATTGGCCATATCTTGATCAAAACAATTTGGGACCTATGACACCGACTCCACATCACCAATTGAAATTAAAACAAAAGCTTCATTAGGGAGTTAACAGGCCAGCTCAAAAATCATGATTTGGAATCGAAACACAATTCATAAGAACCTAGACTAGCTTGGAAAAAAACCTAAGAATGAAAATCAGATTGGTTTGAACCTACCACTTAAGATTTAAGAATCAAATCAAAACCCACTTAAGATTTACAATTTTTCTAAAAATGTGAAGAAAAGTTGACCATGTTCATATTCAAACCATCTCCCTCCCACTGAACCTACCACTTAAGAATTAAGAATCCAATAAGAAAAACAACAAAACCCATATACCAAATCAACAAAACATATATAGAATCAAGTGATTGACATCCAAAAAAACCCAAACCCATTGATATTTCGAAATAGAAAGTAGGGGAAAACCACCAAATCATGAGGAAACAAACCTTGAGATTGTGACACTGGAATAACGGCGGAGTCAGCATCTTGAGATTGTGGGTTTGTTTTGTCTTTTTCATGAACCTGTAAACAGTGCTTTGTCCAGCACCTTCTTGCTCTTTGTTTATTGTTTGTGGGTTTGTTTTGTCTTTTTCATGACCCTCTAAACAGTAAAAAAAAAAAAAAAAAAAAAGCAAAAAGGTGCTGGATAAAGCACCTTTTTGCTCTTTATTTATTGTTTATTTAATAATTGCAATAACCTTTTTACCCTTGAAATACAAGTAGGCTGAATGCAGTTGGGGGTTTGTTTTGTCTTTTTCTGACCCTGTAAACAGTGCTTTGTCCAATACCTTCTTGCTTTTCTTTATTGTTTGTTTAATAATTGCAATAACCTTTTTACCCTTAATATACAAGTAGGCTGAATGCATTTGAGGGTTTGTTTTGTCTTTTGCCCCTATTTTATTTGATCTTATCTCTTTGTTAGCTTCTTTGAGTCAAAATATATTATGGGAGCTTTGAGTAAAAAAATAGCCCTACACGCTAAAAGGTAGGGGAGAAGCAACCCTAACCACTGATCGACCTTAATCTGTGGAGCATGCTGAAGCTCTCGTTGCAAGCCAGGCTGTAACTTTGGTGAAAGAGTTATTGTTCTTCCAAGTCTATTTTGAAGGGGACTATCAACAAGTCATTCAAGCTATCAATGCGAAAGAGGCATGCCGCACACTGTTCGGTCACATCACAGAGGAGACCTGATGCAACAGCTCAACTTTATTAAGCTGTACTTTTCAACATGTACGTAGAGAGGATAACAACCTGACTCACGCCTTAGCTAGAAGAGCAATTTTATCGACCAATACTGATATATGGATAGAAGAGCTACCCAATGATTTGGATGACGTATTTCAACTTGATTTAGTTCAATAAAATTCACTTACCTTTTCCTGAAAAAAAAAAAAAAAAAAAACCTTGTTTGGTTAGCCAACTACTCTTTTGATGGACACAAACACAATAGTTATAGTTATCTCTGTTGATGAACACAAACACAGGATCCAAAATATTGATATAAGGTTCAAGATAAGAAAAAAAAAAGGAAAAAAAAAAAAAAATCAGCCATGAGCAAATTGAACCACTAAGGTATAATACAAGCACACTTATAAAATTTTATTTATTTGTTTGTTAAACTTATGAAGATATAGTTTAATAGTTCATAAATCTCTTGTTTTGAATATGTTTGAAAGTATATGAAATTTTTCACATCATTGCTCTAATGGTAGGATGGAATACAAAATTTAGAAAACATTGCAAGGCTCTCTTCTGACCAAGAGTTCATTATTTATCTCAAATCTACAAGCTATGACGTTCGTGGAAAAACGCACAATAGATTTAATATTGTTTCCATCTTTGATGTGCCAAATGAAAGTCAATGAATACAAGCTACTATGACAAGTAAATTAATATAAATATGTGTTTGAGAACTGCACTAGAGGTTAGAAAAAAAAATGAAATTTTGAAGATCATGGAAGACAGATAGAGACATAATTTTTACTCAATTATGTATCAATTTGTCTTCCCTTTTGTAGATCAAATGTGTAGATATGGATACATTCATTCTTTTAGACCTCTTTTTGTACACAATATATGCTTATTTTTATAAACTACTCTTGTGATATTGAAGGTCATTTTTATATAAAGTCTAATATGATCTACGTTATTATTATAGTTAATTTATATTTATATATATATATATATATATATATATAAAATTCCTGTATTTAGATTTTGACATAAATATAGCATAAAAAATTATATTATCTACTTGATATAACAAATACTACATTTTTTTTTTTTATGTATGTGATCTTTGATAGTAAAATATAAAAAATAGCATTTAAGAGAAAAGTGATAGGATCAGGGCTAAAGTATTAGTGTCTATGTTGAAATTAACCATAGATTGAGAATATTTAAATAGTTTGTGTCTGTAACATTACTCCCATAGATTTGATAACATTACTCCCATTATCGCTGTTAATTAAGCCCACAAACAACTAGATTTAAAACCCACTCTTTACAAATTCATTGTATTGGGCTCTGTGGGCCTATACCATTTTCTACTATTAGGCTCAGGTCCAAATTGTGACCTTACAGTTTGTGTCTGTAACATTACTCCCATAGATTTGATAACATATTTGAATATTTTGAAACATTTAATAATATAATTTCTAAGCAATCCAATAATTAAATAACTACTAATAAATTCTATTTCTAACCATAGATTGTGTCTATAACATTACTCTGATAGATTTGATAATAGTTACATAATTTGTGTCAGTGACATTACTCCCATAGATTTGATAATATATCTGAATATTTTGAAACATTTGATAGTATAATTTCTAGGCAATCCAATAATTAAATAACTATAAATAAATTCTATTTCTAACCTTAATTGTAATTTTTTACTGGCTAACACGTGCTTCAAAACTAGTATATATAAAATATGTAATTAGTTGTTTTTTATTAGTTTTTTTTTAGTATTGAAATTTGAGTGAATGTTTATCTACTATTTAACATTTGTTGATCTACTATTATTTTTTATCTTAATCATCATTCTTTATTATGTTGATAATTTATTTTGAAAATTTAGGTTTATGGGAAAATTAAAAACTATTGACTTATTCTTTTTTGTTAATATTGTCCCTTGACTGTTTGATTTTAATAAATACATATTTTTAGCACACATTGAGTTATAAAATATTTAACTTGTATACTAAATTGTACTTACATTACTATTTGAGACTATTATACATAATATAGATAAAATTAATATATACAAAGAAAAAAAAATTGTTCCCCCCCCCCCCCTCCCTCCCCCAAAAGATAAATCCTAGCTCCGCTACTACTTGAACTTCAAATTTTCAAAGAAATAAACTATCGGCGTTTACAAAATTTGGACCAGATACCAAATTTAGATATTTATGTTAAGGAAATTATCATTATCATAGTTATCCAAACAAAAAAGCAATTAGTTGAAACTTGAAAAAAAAAAATCCAAACTTGAAATTGAAAATTTAATGGAGTTTTTTTTACCTTAGTACAACGAGCCTGGGGAGCAGAGGCGGCTAGGCCTATTCAAGACTACACCGGCGCCAACAAAACTAATCGGAGCCTCGCTGAGCCAATTGACTAAAGCCTCCATCGAAGCCTCTTGGCAAGGTGCCAGCAAGCGTTTTCCATTACCGAAGTTGGCCAGTCCAGTGATCGGCTGCAAGATTTGCACACCGAAGAGAAAATCGACCGACCTTATATATATATATATATATATATATATATTGGGATTTGGGTAGTCTAGGTTACAGACTTAAATAGTTGTTCTGGAATTTTCAATTTCCTTTGAAATAAGAAGGACAGGTTAGCGTGTGAACTCATTTCATTTGTCTTTTTTTAAATAAAAAAAATTGGTTGTTGAATAACCATTTTTTTTTGAGTCTATGTCGTTTCACTTTATAATATAGGAGTAATAATATAATACGTATCTATTTTGGGTTAGACTGTGTCATTTAAATTTTTGTTTTTAAACTATTTGATCACCAAATTATTTCGTTTTAGACACTTAACTCTCAATCTCCAAAACAAAGTCGTTTTAGGTTATTATTACTGTGTAAGATTTTTTTTATCTATTTTGTTCTCAACCACACATGTTGAACTCTCTCAACCGTGTAATTTTTCCTTAACCCAATCCCGCTGAAAAAACAGTGATTTTTCCCTCTTATTCTAAATTTTCACCTAAAATACTTGGCCTCTCCTCTCTCTCATCTTAGAAAATTAATTGCAATAAGTTACCACTATGGTAGTAACTTCTTGCAACAAAAAATTTGTTGCAATAACCTATCGCAACAAAAACATTTGTTGCAATACCCTATCGCAACAAAATAATTTGTTGTAGAAACCTATCACAACAAAATAGTTTGTTGCAATATGTTTCCAAAGGTGGTAGTAACCTATTGCAACAAAAAATTTTGTTGCGGTAACCTATTGCAACAAAAAAATTTGTTGCAATACGTTTCCCGACTTACCCGCCATATCTATTACAACAAATGTTTTTGTTGTAATAGGTTATTGCAACAAAAACATTTGTTGCAATACCCTATCACAACAAAATAATTTGTTGCAATATGGAAAAAAAATGAGACAAATTCATTAAAATCAATTAATCATAGTAGCTTTGCTTGTGGTTTTCATTTTTATGTTTTTCATCCTAGGTGTGGTATCAAAACAAACAACCCATAAATCTCACAAAGGTGAAACACCCCCCAGCTGATTACAATCAATCCTGAAGCTCAAAACAAACAACTAAAATACCCAGGCGACGGAGCTATTCATGGACCATGGGGGGCCATGGCTTCCCCCAGATTTTTTTTTTACCTATTACATGAGATTTTAGTATGTAGCCCAAGAAAATTCTTTTCGGCCCCCCAGGATTCCAACCAACAACGAAATTAAACCGTTAACAAAACTATAGATCTCTAGTCCATTTTTAGCCCTTCAAAAACAAGAAAAAAAAAAAATCACATGGACAGATCCTATTCCTTTTAATTATTTTATAAAAAAAAAAAAAAAATCTGATCACTAACCTCCAAAACAAGCGCCGCCGCAATCACAAAAGCTATAATCAACACGATTGTGGTGGAGGATTTGTTTTGTTTTTTTTAGTAGGCCGGCGAATGACGGTGCGGGTAGCGTTGGGTTGGGTGGACTTGAGGTCGAGGTGGGTCTCACCGATTTTATCACCAGTGAAGGAGAGGACTGGGATGGTAGCGAGCTTAGAGGTGATTGATAGGGGTTTGGTTTGGGTTTTGAGGGAATTGGGTTTGAAGGTTAAAGAAGAAGAAAGGTTTGGAGGGAAGATGGATGAGGACGAGGGTGGTGCTAAACATTGCTATTTTTACACAAAGAGAAAGAGAGAGAGAGAGAGCGAGAGTTAAGTTTCTGATATATTTTTTTTAAATTAATGTTTTCCAGTTTTTTGAAATTAAGAAATTAAAATAAATTTCCAAAACAGCCTTGTTTTGGTAAGTGGACGGCAGCATTGTTTACTTGTTTTGGTAAATGCTCATTTAATAGGAACTTTCTTATGCTAGAGAATTATAATTATTCCTGATGTGATCTGTATAACAAATATAAACATTATTAGAAGAAGCAATTTCTGGAGGTGTGCAATTGTGAATTTATTACATGGTTTATCTAGTGAGTGCTATGGGCCCATTACATGAATGAATTATGGTCTCTTTAATTGCTGCATTGTCATTGGAGCAAGATAGTTTGAAGAGTTTAAATTCAGTTTGGAGCTGGCGTAAAACCAATGTTTTACGCCAGCCAATAATAACGCACCACGTCATTATTTCAGTAAGAGTTTAAATAGACCTTACCACATACAATAACAGCAATCTTAAACCCCAGATCATAAACGCGTATCAGACCAAATTAAAAAATATCCTCTGCTTTCTCTTGCTGGAACCTCCACCCACCACACACCTCCACACAAGTCGCCGATTTTGTTGCTGGAGCCAACATGAGTATGGTGTTTTGATCCTAAGGTTTGTTTTCATGATTTGCCATTTTACCTAATTTGGATTTCGAATGGTTGATGGGTTTGGATTTTTTTTTTTTGGGACATGAATAACTTGATTTGTTATGGGTTTTTCTGTATTTTGGTATCTTTGATGGGTTAATAACTTGATTTGTTCTGGGTTTTTTTTGTATTTGGGTATCTTTGATGGGTTTTGATTAGACTTTCAAGTGTTAGGGTTCAAATTCAAAACGAATCTAATTGTGGTTCTTTAGTGATAGGAAGGAGGATGGATTTGTATACACTCTAATAGTTGTTAGGGACTGTATTCTTACAAATATGAGCGTCCTTGTTGATGATGCCGAAAATTGTCAGTAAGCCACACAGTCTTCACGTGCTTCTGACGAGATACCTGCATAACACAAAAGCTGAAGACCTAAGAGGAGTACTGGTGTGGTACTGGCAAAATACCCTCCGACAGTCAAGTTAGAGAAATCTCTTGTTCACAACTCTAGAGTGCTAGAGCTGGGATGAATTATGCGTACCTTGCTTTGTGAGGGTTTTGGGGTATTTATAGTAGTGTAGGGCCGAAATTTATGCCATGGTCAAGAAGTTCTTTCCTTCTAAGAGAGTAACGCGTGGATTTTGCGTATCTCCTAGAGTTCTTTTCCTTATAGAAGTCTTTTTAATTAGGGTTAAGTGTGTAGCACAAGAACTCTCCTTATACACGTATGCGTGGAGACCAAGTAAGGCTATGGACGGAGGTTTAATTGACCTCTTCGGCTTATTCCCGTCAGCCTACTGCATCGTCCCTTTCCAAAGTTGTCAGCTTATAGATTGAGGTCGTCAGCTTAGGGTCGTCAGCTCTGTTATGAAGCTGTAGAGTTCGAGATGCAGTCCCTCGCGGTCAGCAAGCCCAACGAAATCATTGGGCTCGACACCTTTTTCTTGTCTACAAAATTATCCTTATCACTTGCAGATTGGAGTTAAGAGGGATTTCATTATTTGTTAAATTTGGTTGATTTTTTTGGTTGGAATTTAATTTGACAATTCTTGGATTAGTTTTTGTCCCATGTATTAGATATATAGATTAAAATCCTTGTCTTTGTCATCTAAAATATTTGTAGCTGTTGTTTCAATGAAATAGGGTATAGCTTGATTATTGGATTTTGAGCATTTTGAATTTGTGGCTAATTTTGAGAGATGCCTTCTGTTTAATAGGTTTATTAATATTTCATTCATTTTAGCTAGTTAGTTCTTTGCCAAAAAGTAAAAGGGTGGTGGAAAGGATACGCACAATGAATCTAAATTTCTAATTCACTGTTATGTTATGTTTATTTGGAACTTATTAATTGTTTGATCCTTGCAGAATTGGCAAAGCAGATTGCATGTAAAATTTTAAGTTTGATTAAGAAGGCATCAAAAGACCTAGATAACTTGTTGATGAGACAGAGTAGGTGTAATCATTAGAATTTGGCAGGCAAAAAAATTCCTTTTTCTCTTGGAGCTCTAGAAGTTGAAGCGATAACAGTGGACATAGGACTTATTTTTGCAGAAGATGTAAGGATTGGAGATGTTATTGTTGAAAGCGATTCCTATTTAGCTACAAGGGCAGCTGTTGGACTAGCCCTGCCACCCACAACCATATCTAGGGTGATCTCTAGTATCCTACCATTTCACATTATAGCAAAGAAGGTTGTGTCTAAGGTTTCTTTTGGCTATACACCTAACTCTTGCTCAAGAGATATCCAAGGTTGGAAAGAAGGAGACTCAACATCTGCTCAACATAAATAAGATTCTTTCTTATTCTGTTATATAGGATAAAAGACTTCAGTTTTGTCTGAATTTGTTTGCTTGTCATAGTACTATGTGCTAAAATTTCTTTTGTGTATTGTTCTATTATGGATGTGTGTGAATGGTTTAATTTTTTTTTTTTTTTTGTGTATTGTGCTTTTAAAGTATGAATGTGTGTGAAACGTTTTAAATTTCTTTTGTGTATTGTGCTTATAATTGAGATGGGTATTTTATGTGTGCTCTTAAATAGACTTTGGTTCCCCTTACTATGACTTGCTAATTTGATTATACTCCCACACCTCTTAGGTTTTCCATTAGCTAAAAACTGAATTTTAAATTTTGTAGTCATGTTACATTGTAATGATTAATGTTGGCTATCTCTATACCAAGAATTTGATATTCCTTGAATTACTTCCATGTTGCCAGTCACTTACCATCTTTAACATAAATGCTTTTCCGAATTAAATGTAATGGTTAGAACAGTGATCACATATGATGATTAAAGAAAATTGTAGCTAGAACATATACTTCCATGCCGCAAGGACTAAACCAAAAGCTTCTTGAAACAATTTTCAAATGGGATAACTAAAAGACCTTTTGGTTAAATACGCAATATAAAAGACATTTTAACAATTCTTTTATAGAATTAAAATTACGTGGATACTTATTTAAATTCACAGACATGTCATGAATTTTCAAATAATTCAAGCCAACTAATACTCCTGTACCATACAAACTAAAATTTGACATAATAACAAGATCAAATTTCCCCTCACTAGCCTCCAGAAAAGCATGTGAGATTTTTACATTGGCCTTATATCTGATCCACTACAGTGGCTCTCATACTTGGATGCATATAAGCATGATATTGGCTCCATAACCAACCAAAGAAGCATCTGCTAGTTTATCAGCAATGACAACAGGCTAGGGAGCGCGATCTTTGTACGAGCATTAAGATGTTTGTTGGCCATCTTTCTTACTACTAATCTGGCACCCACTTTACCAAGCTGAGTCAAGTTGCCCCCTCTACTACCATGGTTTCTTCTGGTTTGGTACCTGTTGGGAAGTGCATATTAAAATATAAGTATTAGAAAGACAAAACCAAACTAGACAATGGGCTGTAACAAAACAAAAATTATAGTAGGCCCTAAAGAAAGGAGCAATAAACCAACAAATTCCTATACACTGTATCACTTCATAAAAACTAGAAACTTAAAAGGCAAAATTCCTCAAGGACTACACATATCACTCTCTGTTTGTCCCAAAATTTGTATGTAGTCATGTCAACAAACTAGCTAAATTGGCAACTATAATGCCAATCCATAGCTGTATGGTAAACCAGAACTTTTCTGTAACCTGAATTTGTAACAAGAATGCCAACACCAAAGCCCATAACATGAAGAACTACTTGTGGGTTTTTGTCAATGCTCTTATTGACAACCCTGCTTTTGATTCCCAAATTAAAGAAACTTTGACACTTCATCAAAGCAGTTTTGGGGGTGGCCCAAACTCTAACAACACTGCTAGAAAGAAACGCAATGAATGTGAGAAAATCATTCGTAACCACTTCACATTGAAAATCATGAACTATAATGGGGGTGGCCCTATATTTCTATGCTTTTCTGTTTTCTCCAGCTTGTTAAAAGCATATTTACTTCATAGCAATAATAAAATGTTTTGTGTCTCCTACCTATAGGTAACATAAGGCTCCACTTTTTCCAGATTTTCAACTATAAATTTATTTGCTATAACGAAGACACCATTGAAGACTTTCCTCGATCTCAAGTTGTATAAGAGCTTCCTAGTTCTTGGATGCATTTCCTTCTTTCTGGGAAACAAACAGAGACATCAGAGTGGGAAAAAAGAATTAATTGTAGATAACATGAAGAAAATAATCACAAAAGCTGGTAACTCACCCATTTATGTGAACGACAAAAAGCAGTTTGGTATCGGTCACTGTCAAATCTGGTATTTTCCTCTTTGTCCTTTGTTTCAATCTTATGAGGTCTAGTTCCTACCCAAAAAAGAAGAAGAAAGGATTATTTGACAACACCATTATGCTAGTAAATATATAATGAAATTGTAGACAATGCAGGGCAGCTCTGGAAACATTTGCCCTGGACAGAAGTTAATCTAAAATTAAAGACACAAAGAGTACAAACATCTAAGTGTCTACCAAAGTTTTCAATCTTAACAAGCACATCACCTACATTTCAGCTACTATTGCATGTTCCTTATAAACAAATAATCTGTGACCCAAGAAGAGCCCATTTCACCTAATACTAGGCAACTGCCCAAGAGGCAAATTTAACATGCAAAACAACAAAAGAAAAGACCAAGGAAAGGCACCAAAACAACATTCAATCATGTCACATGCTAAACATAAAAAATTGAACATTTCCAACATATCAAAACTGAATGAACCCAATCGAATGTCAAATAACCGATAACCTCGACTTTCTTCACTCCTCTAAAGAACACTTCAAACTTCTCCATCCCAGCTTATTTCTAATCACATCAATCTTCTACAACTGATTATCCACACAAAACTAAGGTGTCCCCAAGTTCCAAGCATATAAGCTTTATTCATATTATCTTCTAAATTCACAATCCAACTAAATCTTCCTTATCAACATATGTCCTCTAAAGTTATCAATTTGGAGTTTCAATTCTGACCCCTCACCACATGAAGAGAACTAAGATAAGACTTTGTGTGAAAATTGTCAAATAATATATCAAAGTTACCGCATGCATGGTCCACTAAGAAAAACTTCCAAAAATGTTAATTCAAATTCAAAGTTGTAATTACTTCGATACAACGAAAAAATCCTAGATTGGAAAACCCATTTCCACACGAAAGGTCATATGCATGTATTATTGTATGTTTCCACCAAAGCTCAGGCAATCATCTCATTAAAATTTAGGGAATAAATCTTGGAAAAAGTACCCATGATCATGGGACTAGTGTTACCAAGAAAATGCTAAAGGTAATTATAACTTAAAAATAAAAATTAAACTTATACATTGATGTGATCGTGAATGTGAATGTGCTTATTAGTACCACCTTTTAAAGATATAATGTTAAAATTTTTATTCATAAACTTAAAGAGATGGTACATTATTGCTAAAATAGCAACAAAACAAGAGGGTAAATTCCTTAACTAAGCATTAACATTTTAAACAGCATGTGAGGCCAATTACCTAGATAATCAATGCAATAAAGAAACTAATCTTCTAACCAAGAAAAATGGACAGTTTCATATCATTGATGTTACCATTGCACACGTCTCATCACAACCCAACGTTATTGATAAACTTGCAGCAATTCAATAACGTTGAGAGAAAGAGAGAAAGAGACAGAGAAAGAAAGTGTTGAGAGAAAGAGAGAGAAAATGGCTACCAATGCAAGTAGGTAGAATTATTGGAAGCAAATGCCTATCTTAGGGCCGCGTGGGATTATAGGGATAGGAGTAGCTGTTGTTCATGCCGTGTTGGCTTAAAATATTATTAAACGCTCTACTTGAAACTCCTCTAGTTAAGACATTTACAAGTTGGTTCACAGTTTTCAAATGGAGTACAATTGATGCCATTGTCCAGCTTTTCCTTGATTTAGTGTCTGTCAAACTTAATATGTTTGATCCTATCATATTGTACAGGATTGTGAGCAGCATTTCTTGAGTATAAAACCCCAATTTCAACATCATCTTCACCCAAAGAGGCTCATAAATACCGCTTATTCTAAATTCTTACCTAAAATACTTGGCCTCTCCTCTCTCTCATCTTAGAAAATTAATTCCAATAAGTTACCACTGTGGTAGTAACTTATTGCAACAAATAATTTGTTGCAATAACCTATCGCAACAAAAACATTTGTTGCAATACCTTATTGCAACAAATAATTTGTTGCAAAATATGTTTCCAAAGGTGGTAGTAGCCTATTGCAACAAAAAATTTTGTTGTGGTAACCTATTGCAACAAACTGTTTTGTTGCAATAACCTATTACAACAAAAAAATTTGTTGCAATACATTTCCAGGCTTACCCGCCATATCTATTATAACAAATGTTTTTGTTGTAATAGGTTATTGCAACAAAAACATTTGTTGCAATACCCTATCGCAACAAAATAATTTGTTGCAATAAAAAAGAGCTCTAATTAGCAAACACTGGTTCAAATTAATTAGCAACTCTCAGACCCCAACACTTGAACTTCAAATTTCCTCAATAGAAATATCTAAATTTTCAAATTTAGATATTTCTATTCATTATCACATTTATCCAAACAAAAAAGCAATTAGTTGAAAATTTAATGAAGTTTTTTTTACCTTAGTAGGACGAGCCTTGGGACTTGGGAGAGGGATTCCGAACACGGAGGTGGAGGAGCAGTAGAATGATGCCACAGAGAGAGAACGAGAACGAGAATGAAAACGAAAACGACATTGCTTCTACCAGCGAAACGGCGGCGTCATCGTCCTCTTTAACTATTTCAGAGGCGATGAACTTGTTTGGGGAATACGAGGTTGGGAAGTTGCTAGGCTACGGCTCATTCAGAAATTCACAACTCAAATGCCAAAGAAATCTTGAAATCATGTGTGGCTTGAGGAAGTTGCCTAAGAAGTTTTTTTTTTTTTTTTTTGATTTAATTGTCAATAGTAGAGAATAAGAATGTTGGGTTTGGAAAAGCTGTGTGTGAGGTTTCTTAATTAACCCTAACACTTGTTTTATACTTTTATTGCTCTTAAGAAGCAATTAATATATAAATTACAAATATGCCCTGGTAAGTAGAGACAATTAGTTTAAACTATGTATTCCAAAACTCTACTATACTTTTATTGGATTTTGATTCACCTATAGTATACAACCTGTGTACCATATGGTGCTTTTTCATTTTTAAATTGATAAAATTTTACTTATTTATTAAAAAAAAAAAAAAACATGTATTCCAATACTCTCCCTCAAGTTGAGGCGAAGATATTGCCTATGCCCTGCTGGCTTAAAATAGTATTAAACGCTCTACTTGAAACTCCTCTTGTTAAGACATTTACTAGTTGGTTCATAATTTTTGTTAGGACATATGTGGTTCAAGTCTGTGAACATATGTTACTATTTTATGTAATTGGCTTATCCTTAGACAAAACGCACTTTACTTGTAATTGGGTAGATTTAGGATGAGTTTAACACTTCAAGAAACAGTGGTTCAAGGTTAAGTGTTGAAGCCGTCAAAGTCTGTCCAAGAAACAAGCTAGGAAGTGCAAGGTTTTAAAGCTCGACACATACCTCGACAGATACATCTATCGAGCTTTCAAGAAGCTATTTTGCCCGAGTCTCGACAGCTATCTCGACACCTCTCGACACCTCTATCTGTCGAGAATTAAAGAAAACAGATTTCCAGGTCTGTTTCAAGTCTAATCCGTGAGTGTGTCTTTGGGACTTCTTTTCTCCTAACCCTAGACATATAAAAGGATTATTTTAAGGGCCGTCAAGCAAGAGATCACAAGATACAAGTTGCACATTCATTGAGAACTTGTTGTTCATGCAATTTGTGATCTGACAGACAAAGTTCGTGCCCTAGTTCATCCTTGATGATTTGAAGAACTTTGCAGCCAACTCTCTCTCTCTATAGTTGGTAATTGAAGTCGCGTACTGGGATCCGCGCATTTGGTTAGTCACGTACTTGGGAGCCGTGCATTGAAAGGAGAAACTGTCACTACAGAACAAGTCCAATTGGGTATTGGGGTAAGAGTTCAACTGTAGGTTGGTGAGGTACTTGGGATTCCTTACTTGTAACTGCTTGTTGTGATAATAGTGGAGTTTCGGGAGTGGTGACCTTAAATCACCCGGTGGGGTTTTTGCCGTAAGGATTTTCCCCATTCGTAAACAAATCACCGTGTCATTTATTTTCCGCTGCATAACTTAGTTTTGGTGATTTGTTTGTGCTGCCACGTGATATTGCATGTTAAATTGATTAATTAATAACTTGGCTAATTAATCAACGTAATTTATCACAAGGGGTCAACGCGTTTGTGGCCTGTCAATTTTCAAATGGAGTACAATTGATGCCATTGTCCAACTTTTCCTTGATTAAGTGTTTGTCAAACTTAATATGTTTGATCTTATCATATTGTACAGGATTGTAAGAAGTATTTCTTAAGTATAAAACCCCAATTATTTCAATATCATCTTCACCCAAAGAGGCTCATAAATACCACTTATATAAATAAATAAATAAAACTCATAAATACCATGAACCAGTGCTAGAAATTTTGCCTTTGCACTGGATTTAGCTACTATTGCCTGTTTCTTACTCCAAGTGACCAAATTATCTCCAACAAAGTTACATTACCATGAGGGTAGATCTTCTATCAATAATGGAGCCAACCTAATCTGCATTTGTGTAGGATTCAACTGGTAAGTAACCAAGACTAAAATAAGAGTAATCCTTTACCAAGAGACAATTTTAGATACCAAAGAGTGTGGTAAACATTTATATGGATTCTTGTGGTGCATGCATGAATTGACTAAGGGTGAGTTTGTTTCAGCTTTTTGAAACTGGGCTTTTTGAAAAAGTGGAGTTTTCAAAAAGTGCAGTATGAAAAAGTGCTTTTTCAAAAAGCTGAGCGTTTGGTAAAAGCTGTTAAAAAGTGCTTTTTGAAAAAGCTGAGCGTTTGGCTAGCACTTATAAAAGTGGCAATTTGAAGAGTAAATTACTAAAAAGGACAATGTTTATATATAAAGGAGTTTGTTTCATACTTAAATTAACTACTTCCCTTTCTTAGTAAAAAAACTAATTAATAATAATAATAATAATAATAATAATAATAATAAATATATTATTGGTATTATTTTAATACCAATAATATATATTAAATCTATATTATAATATATATCTTAATATATATTATAACATATATATATTATAATATATATTTTTCATCATCACGAAGCACAAAATGAAAATGTAAACAAATAATAAAATACACATCAATAATCCAAGTTAAATTGTACTACATAAAAATGTAAAAAGATGATAAAATACATACCAATAACCCAAGTTGAATAAATTGTACTACATGATATTATAAAATAAATAAATAAAACTACTAATTATTATCCCCCCAAATGGAACTAGCAATAGAATCATAAAGAACCACCATCGCAGGGTCTGTTAAAGTTCCTGAGCTCTGCTCATAACTACTATCTGCTTCACTATTATGTTCTCTTCTAGAAATTGAATCTCGATTGACGTGTATGAAGCCCCTATCATCCCTATCATTTAGTCTAACAAAATTATGAAGAGCCATAGTAGCAGATATAATAAGTATTTGGATATGGAATGGAAAAGATGGCATGTATCTGATAATTCTCCATTTATTCTTTCACACACCAAAAGTGCGCTCCATCACACATTGAAGAGATGAGTGAGCATGATTAAATTTTTCATGTCTACTTCTAGGGTTTCCACCTCTCCTTCGAAATTCCTGAAGATGGTAAGCTATCCCCTTGTATGGTGCCAAGTAGTCTTTCATCATTGGATATCCAGAATCAACTACATAATATTTCCCTAGAAAAAAAAAATCAATTATATTAACACACACACACAATATGTCATTATAATGAACAATTGATTAACTAATTACAAACCTGGTGGTGGGTGTGGAAAATTGTTACTTTGTTTACGAATAGTATCAAGAAAAATGGAGGTGTCATGTGTTGCACCTTTCCATCCAGGCAAAACAAATGTGAATAACATATCAAAGTCACATGCAGCCATCACATTTTGGGTTGGATATCCCTTTCTTCCAAAGTATGGAATGGACTTATCAGTAGGTACAACTGCCATCACATGTGTGCCATCAATCGCACCAATGCAATCCTAATAAAAACATTAATAGTTTTCAGTTCCACATGCATTGTATTTTCTTATAGACAATAGCATTTATTCAAATATGCAATAGTACACATACTTGGAAATGTGGCCAATAAAGTGGATGGTCTTGTAATTGGGCTGGAACTTCACTAAAAATTGGATCCGAAGGCTTTACATATGCTATACTAAAAGTTGGATCTGAAGGCTTTAAAAGTTGGATTCGAACTCTATTGAAAGCTTATATTACACAATTACCAAACAGCACTCTTATGCAAAGCATAGTTTTCTGTTTCATGTTTGAACTCATCTTAATAGTTTTGATACATAAAGATCATGGACATGCATAGTGAATGCACATTAAGGATTACAATCAACCATAGACACAATTACTTGTTTGGATAGTGGAGACTATGCATGACAAAAATCAAGTTGAATTATATACCATAGTAAGGAAACACTTTACAAGAAGCAGTGAAAAAGTGGATTTATAAAAATAGTTGACAGATCCTTCCATAGCATGCAAGATATGTGACATAGAGGACCAGGACAACCTCACTCAACTATTGGAAAGCCTTTGCAAATAAATCCAAATTCAGTAGAGACCTAGCACATAAATCCAAATTCAGCAAAGCCTTGGCACATAAATCTAAAGAGATAACTACAATACACTATTGTGGTCTGCATGACTGTAACATTTAGAGATAAAGTCACTTTTCAAAAAAATTAAGAGATAAAGCTCCAGAAATATGGTGAAGGTTGGGGAGGTTGGACAACAGTTTAAGTTCTGGGTTCAAATGGGGTCAATTTATGGAAGGGTATACGTACGGGATGGAACTCTTTCTCCAAATTCTTACAGTTTGGGTTTGAGATGAATCTAGAGTGAGATTTTGGACAAATATGTGTCTTGAATCCCCAAAACAGAACAACCAATATGGAAGAACAAAAATCAGAATAGAGTACCATTACAAAACAAATTTTTCAGAACAAAGTACCAATATTTCAGAACAAATTTTAGAATCAACCCCAACAAATTTTTCCACATATTGTTCAACAAATTTCTCAGATCAGATTACACATAAATTAAAATTTAAAAAAATTAATACAGAGCAGAGAAGAACAAGACGAAGAAAGAAGAAGAAGAGGAAGAAGGAAGAAGAAGAAGAACAAGACGAAGAGAGACTTACCACGGACAAATTGCGTAGAGCAAAAAGGAGAGGCTGGCAATTGCACAGATCAGAGACTTACCACGGAAAAATTGCACAGATCCTAACAATTTATCACAAAATTTTCAACAAATTAAATAGATCAGAGACAAATTAAAATTAAAAAAGAAAAATACAGAAAAAGAAGAAGAAGAAGAAGTCGAAGAAAGAAGAAGAAGATGAAGAAGAAAGAAGAAGAAAAGGGAAGAAGGAAGAAGACGAAGAAAGACGAAAAGAGGGAAGAAGACGAAGAAGAAAAGAAGAAGAAGACGACTTACCGCCGATGGAGAGCGTAGAGCAGAGAGCGCAGAGCTGAGAGATGAGCTCGGATGAGTCTGCTTAAGGAAAATAGAGAAGAGAGGGGAACCAAGGGTATTGGAGATGGGAAAAGCAAGGGCAACGGGGTAAATGACTGTGCTCCCAACGGATAGTGTTAAAAGTGCTGTGCATGTTTTAATTTTTTGGTCGTTCTCCACCCATAATTTTAAAGCGTGTTTACTTCGTTTCAGATAAAGCAGCTTTTAATAAAAGCTCATATTTATGTGTTACCAAACCCACTTTCAGCTCCATTTTTCAAAAACGCGCATAATATGCTCAAAAAAGTGCTAACAAACACACACTAACTACACTGAAAAAAATAGACAATATCTAGACAAGTGTGTGACAAATAAATAAGTCTTCCAACTAGGCATTGGTATCTCTCTGTATCAGCTAGTACATCCCTTGAATCTTCACCCAATCTATGATTCAATCTATCGGGTGCATCACAAGCCTTGCGGCCAAGCATTTCCATTTCTACTAGGAGATGACAAAAACACATTCTACAAGATATATATATATATATATATATATATATATATATATATACACCTTGCTAGGACCTTGTTACTTTAATACCTAGAAAATACTTCAAATCTCTCACGCGATTTATTTCAAATTCAGTAGCTAAATATTCTTTTAATATTTTTTACTTCCTTAGGGCCATCACATGTTACTATTATATTATCAACATAAACAATACGAACTGTAACCTAAATTGAATGCTTTATAAATAAGGGTGATCAATTTGATGTGTTTCTATCCATAACCCCACATAAACTGAGTAAATCTCTCAAACTCTAGGAGATTGCTATAATCTGTACAATGCTTCCTTCATTTTGCTTAACTTTCCTTGAGTTGAGGGACTCCTAAAACCTGGAGGAATATTCATATAGACATCCTCTCCTAAGTTACCACAGAAGATAGAAGTTTTTACCTCAAGGTGATTCAGAGCTAAGTTCAAATTAGCTCCGAATGACAAAAGGATACATAAGAAGTTCATCATGGTCAATCCTGTAACACCCTAACCTAATTTTATAATTAACCTATGTGTTCAAGTGGTTAGTTATTATTTGAATCCCTTACTTTCTAAAATTAATATAAGAGTTTTTAATAAACATATTATTTTATAATGCCATTGAATAAGAATTGTAAAGATTATAAATAATTAATGGCTATTTGTATTATAAATATATACTAAGTATGTACAAAACTTTATTAAGTGGTTAAGTTATTAGATATATAGTTGTTGGTGTATAATTAAGTGTATAAAGGTAAGGGTTTATATGCAAAGTTATTTTATTATTTGGGTCTATCTAGAATATAAGGTTATGGAGGGGTGGTATGTATATTTTGAAAAGTAGTGAGGATGAGTAATCAGCCCCTTTTCCTTGCAATACACGTGCATCACCCAATTTATTTTTCCTTGACTTCTTGGCTGAACCAAAAACTTCCTTGGTCCTTCTTTCTTTACTCTTTTGTTTTCTTCCTCCTTTGTTCTTATTGGTAGCACTTTATTTCCTCTTTGACTTTTCAAGACAACTAGAATATCTAAGAAACTCTCTTCCTCTCTTTTCCTACGAGTCCACAAATCAGAATTCTCACTTCAACTTTACTCTCTTTTCTCTTAAGGAAAGAACTAGAAGCTCTCTTAAGTCTCTCTTCTCAACCCCACGGGTTCACACCTCAAAAGGAAAGTAAAGCTCCATATAATTTCTTCTTCATATTCTTTCAAAGAAACTAGAAAATCAAAGACTCTCTCAAGCTCTCTACCACTCATACTTTCGGGTCCAGCCACTAGGAAAGGGATATCCTTTCATGCAAGAGTGATTCAACTTCTATTCCTGTTAGGTTCTAAGACCTTTAGGTTTAAATGTATTAGAACTCTAATTTGTATTGTTGGCAAACCATGATCAAAACATTTTTGTCTTGTTTAGACTGCTCAAAGTATGAGTCTTTTTTTGTAAAGTTGGAATCGAGTTGCTGCAGAATTTACTGTGCAATTCTGCCTGGCTCGATTGATCGAAAATTAGACTCAACCGATCGAAAGTCGTGCAGATTGTTTTTCTGCAGATTTTTTCCAACTCAACCCAAGCCCATTTTATGTGTAGGGCTTTATGTTTTACCCTAGGTATAAAAGGGAAAGCCCTAGCCACGTTTTTAGAGGTTGTTAATGTTGTGTGTGTGAATCTTCTATGAGATCTAGAGGTGTTTGTTTTCACACATACTTAGGGTTATCAATGATCAAGGTTATGTCAAGAACTTGATGATCATTTAGTTGTTGCATTAAGAGCTTAAAGATATACAAGCGGGAGTGCTTGTGCTTACTGGGAATCCAAGAAGGAAGCAGTTCGTGGACTCGGAGCTGTCACGTGGTCGTGGTAGTAAGTTTCCTACTCAAGGTAGCAATAGGATGTTAGTGGTCTAAGTCACTATTGTGTAAACTTCAATTCTTTCATAATGGATTCAGTTTTACCTTGAGGATAGCTAGGTTAAATCCTCCCCAGGTTTTTTACCGGTTTGGTTTTCCTGTATCATCATATCATTGTGTTCTTTATATTTCCGCTGCTTTGCATGATATGATTGTTTTGTGTTAACCTAGATCTACATAATTTACCTAAGTTAATAACTTGGCTAAATAACTAGGTTAATCTGGTTATGTTTAAGGGGTCTAAAAACGTACAATTCCCCCTTAAGAACAAGAAACTTGGTAAGGGTTCTAGCTACTCTCATCTTAGAATCCATGATTTCTTCAAAGAGTTTAGTAATGGTATTTGTGGTTTGTGAAATTAGGAAATCATGAACTTGTAAGTCTATATATATATATATATATATATAAGAAGCTTTGAAACTGATTTGTTGAAGGTAGACTAGGGTTTTTACTAATTGATGATTGTATATAATTAAGGAAGTAAGAAAAGTTAGGATGAGTACTTTTTATGTCACTGCTGGGATTTTTGTTGTATTTAATTTTTCTCTAAATGGTCAAATGACTATATATAAGTGTTTTCTAACATGTCTAATGAGTGTATAAAAATCCCTATATGATAATAAGACTATTTGCAATCATTTAATAATTTTACAAGAAAACGTTTCAAAGCTGTCACTGAGACAGATTCTGTGTTTACACATGGTAAATTATGTAATAAATAATATATAGTGAATTAGGATGCTAGGAGTAGTTTTTATGAATTATAAGACACATATGGTTCTAATGGAAGTGGTCTCACAGAATTTGGATCAATATAAAAATAATGGTTTAATTTCTAAGTTGCATGAAATTCTGTCAGGGCAGATTTGAGCATGTTGTATTATATGATTTTTAGTAAATCATGGTTTTATTCCTTGACTTCGAAATTGATATGGTATTTACTAGACATCCAGAGGCATTTCTCTGTAAAATTCCATGAGGATTGGATGTGTTTAGATAGCCCATTCATATTTTACAAATGAGGCATATGCTGCTGGAATAAAACAGTGAACAGTAAGGGACATGCCTAACTTTGAGGATTTAATTCTAAAGTTAGGTTGAATGATTTAAGCTATAATTTATTATGCTCATCATTTGGTATGTCTAGATCATAGATATATTTTTTTATATATACTTGGCTCAAGGTTTAGTGCTCAAAGGAGGGGTTCTAAACCATTCGACTATTGTTTCTATGAAGCTGTTTTGTTCAACATGTTGTATGTTGCCCTGTGTAAGTTTATGCATGCACCATTGCTTCCGATCTCAAACACATTCTGAATTGATTTGAAAGTTGTTTGACATGATATGAATATGAACATTAAAATGATGGTTTTCTTTAGTTGGTACATCATTTGTTAATGTGTGCATTGTATGTTTGTGGGAACCTCGTTAAGGTGGGATTAGGATTTCCTTGATTTTAAGATATAGGTTTTCAGATGAATGCGTAAGTTTATGATAAGGAGTATTTGATAGTAATAAGCTTTGATATTTGGTTTAGGTGTTACCAATACCCAAGTTTAAGCTCCTTCGACTGTAGGCTCTCGATTCCTCTACTTTCAGGTAAGGGATAAGCTATATGAGCATTTGGTAAGTCATGAGGTTATTTTAAAGTGTTTTATGCATTAAAAGGTTTTTTATTAGAGATATGGCATATAATCATGTTTCAGACAAAGATATGTTCGTGAGTTCTCAAAACTTAATGTATATGATTTAAGCATATTGATGCTATTACTAATTCCACAAACATGACGTTTATAGAAGACAATAGAAATACTCTTATTATGAATTGTTATCCAAACTATGAATTTCAGTATGATGTATAAGTATGAAATGTTTTTTAGTTATGTCCTCTGATGATCTGAACTCTGCCAGTTGGAGTTTAATTACTGGCTTTCCATAGAAAATGTTATATGATTGTCCATTAAAAGTGGGACTGGTTTTGTTGTACCCTCCCTTGTTGGTTACGGCCAACTTGTGGAGGAAATCAACCTGCCCTCATATTTGAAAGATATGTATTATGATGTGATCCCGGGAATACTGGCATTGTGGGGAATGCTAGATGCCCAACACAGTGGTGCTAGAAGCCTCCCAAATAAGTACAGACTTATTAGATATGGACTAACCAATATGTTATGAACAACTATATTATTTTAATGATCATGAGAGAATGAATTGTTTAAATGCATTGTGAAAAGTTAAAAGCTCTCATGAAAGGAAGTTTATGATGAAAAGAAAAGTTGTTCTTTAAAGATAAAAGTTTTTGAAGTTCTGTTGTGTTTTAAAGATAAAGCTTCTGATGAAAGTTCAAGTTTATGTTAAAAAGTCATCAGAAATCTGTTCTTTAAGAAACGTTAAGTTTTATGACTATGAAAGTTGTAATGAGCATTCCGGTCACTTGTCCTTCCATGCTGATTCAGGAGTTCTACTCCAACATGCATGAAACTTATACTTTAGTACCTCTCTTTCACACTCACGTTCGAGGTACGTGCATAGTAATCACACTTGAGTTGGTATCCGATGTGCTTCATGTTCCTAGGATAGAGCATCCTGACTACCCTAGTTGTAAGCGTCTACGGACTGTGTCCAAAGATGAGATGGTCTCTGCCTTCTATGAGCGCCCAGCTGTTTAGGGTGAGCATCAGTTTACATCATGTCGGCCTTTTGCTAAAGGCCTTCGGTTCTTGAACATGGTGATGACGTTTGTTTTGTATCCTCTCTCTCACTACAACTCTATCACAGAGCCTCATGCTCATTTTTTGTTATCCCTTCTTGAGGATCTTTCCATTGATTTTCCTTCACATTTTATTCTTTCTATCATAGATGTCTATAGGGATACGACTACCTGTGATAAGCTCATCTTTCCTTCCACTATCACGAGGATCTTACGCCATTTTTCCGTCCCTTTTCCCGTGTCTGACCCCTTCTATGTCATATCTGCCATAAACGTCGCTATTGTAAAATGTAACAAGGAGTAGTTTAGGTCATGACAGATGGATTCAGCAGCTCCTTCCTCCCGTCCGGCTCCATTTAGATTTGCTCAAGCCACATATGCTCCCTCTTCTTCTATGAATGATGTGTCACTAGGAGATATCATGGCGCAGCTTCAGCGCATGGATGCTCGCCTAGATACACTCTCTACAAAGTTGTATTAGGTGAATGTTTGTGTTGGTCACATTGCTCGGCGACAGGCGACCATGGGTGGTTTTGCTTCTAAGGCTTCTCCTCCACCACCTCCTATGGCTTCTGAGTCTGAGGATGATGATGGTGATGACGATGATGATTTGGATGATGATGATGGAGATGCTAGCTCTACCGATGAGATGTCTACTTGACACTCTACCCTTTATCACTCGTGACAAAAAAGGAGGAGTAGTTTTGGGCTATGAGAGTAGTCATACTTAGGGGGAGAGCTTGTATAGGACATTTTTGAAAGGGGGAGTGTTGTTGTTTTGAGGGATGTAGTGAGGATTGCTTGTATCTTTTTCTTTTCTCTACTTTAGATACATTTATTCTTGTACATAAGGTCTTGTGACCATTTATGACATACATTGGACTTATTCTCTTTATATGTTGATGTATGTTTCTTTCACCTATCCTTACATGTGTTGTTTCTTTTCTATCTTTATACACATGATTCTTATTACTTGTATGTAATCTATTATTTCAACTTCACACTAAGATGCCTTGATGAGCTTTGTTTAAAGTGTTTCAGAAATACAGGTTGTTAAAGTCTACTTGCCATAAACTCTATTCTTGCAAAGTTTTTCAAGAGTTTATGTTAGGATAGATTTTATTGTATTCAACAAGTGAATATGAGTTGAGTGATTTATGACTTCTCTCATATGTTCATTTGTTTGTTGTGGTTTTGTCACGGATTGCCAAAGGGGAAAGATTGTTAAGACATGTGTTTCACTTGTTTAGAACATATGTCATTCTTTTATGTAATTGGCTTATCCTTTGAAAAAACGCACTTTACTTGTAATTGGGTAGATTTAGGATGTGTTTAATGCTTCAAGAAACTGTGTTTCAAGATCAAGTGTTGAAGTCATCAAGTCTATCCAAGAAACAAGCTGAAAAGTGCAAGTTTATTAAAGCTCGACAACTAGCATGTGTCAAGGTTTAAAGAGCTGTTCTAGCCTTGTTGCTCGACAGCTTCTCGACAGCATCTCGACACCTCTATCTGTCGAGGTTTAAGAAAAACAGATTTTGAGTTCTGTTTTGATTCCAATCCGTGGATGTGTCTTTGAGCCTTCTTTTCCCCTAACCCTAGACATATAAAAGAATTATTTTAAAGGCCGTCAAAGAGTACACAAGTTACACAAGTATTGAGAAATCCTTGTTCAAGCAAGATGTGACCTGAGACAAAGTTCTTGCTCTAGTTCATCTCTCTTGTGAAGAAGTTGCTGTGTAATGTGCACCGTAGGGTTTTGTAATCAAGCATCTTCTTGATCTTTATCGTGTGGATGAATTGAAAAATCTTGCAGCCAACAACCTTCTCTAGTTGGTGATTGAAGTCGCGTACTTGGATCCACACAATTAGTTAGTCACGTACTTGGAAGTCGTGCATTAAAAGGAGAAATTGTCACTACAGAACAAGTCCAATTGGGTATTGGGGTAAGGGTTCAATTGTAGGTTGGTAAGGTACTTGGGATTATTTTACCTGTAACCGCTTGTTGTGATAATAGTGGAATTTCAGGAGTGGTGACCTTAAAATCACCCAGTGGAGTTTTTACCGTGTAGGTTTTCCTCATTCGTAAACAAATCACCATGTCATTCAATTTTCGCTGCATACTTAGTTTTTTTGGGGGGAGGTGTTGGTCATAGCCTACCCTAGAATATGTAAACTCTCAGTCCCAAAAGCTTAAGCTAATATGTTGTGTCAAGATCACAGACAGATACACTAAGATTGACATTAATGACATGGGCAGAAGATGAAATTGATTAATTTATTCAACAATGCAGTTATCCTCATAACTTTGTAGTCAAAGGCAGCGCTAATTGTATTTCTGAGAAGGAAAATGATCCATTGGGTATATATCAGTATCTCAAGCTCCATCAGTCACTATCCCTGGTATGGCAATTGTTTTACTTTTGATTTTTTGGGGATATTATAAATGCCCTTGCTATTTTTGGACGATATTCATTGTTTCATGACAATTAATATGCTGGTGGATGGTGTGGTTGTTGGTATTTTGTAGTCTTGCCATTTCAATGTTATTATTGTTGTTATCTGTATGCTGTGAAGACTATACTATTGTCAGTATATTGTTGTTACTGGATTAAGCATTAATCCATGAAAATTTCTATTCCAGGTTAGTTCATAAGCACGTGACTAACCAATTTGCGCGGATCCCAGTACGCGACTTCAATCACCGACTAGAGAAAGTTGTTGGCTGCAAAGTTCTTCAATTCATCCACACGATGAAGATCAAGAAGATGCTTGGTTACAAAACCCTACAGTGCACATTACACAGCAACTTCTTCACAAGAGAGATGAACTAGGGCAAGAACTTTGTCTCAGGTCACAAATTGCTTGATCAAAGGTTTCTCAATACTTGTGCAACTTGTGTACTCTTTGACGGTACTTAAAATAATCCTTTTATATGTCTAGGGTTAGAAGAAAAGAAGTCCCAAAGACACATGTACAGATTGGAATCAAAAACAGAACTCAGAATCTTTTTTTCTTAAATCTTGACAGCTAGAGGTGTCGAGGTGCTGTCGAGCAGCTGTCAAGTCTCGGGGATGGAACAGCTTCTTTAAAGCTCGATAGATGCAGCTGTCGAGCCAAGTGTCGAGCTTTAAAATCTAGCACTTCTCAACTTGAATCTTGGACAACTTGCATGGCTTTAACACTTGATCTTGAAATCTTGTTTCTTGAAGTATTAAAATCATCCTAGAGCTACCCAAATACAAGCTGAGTGCATTTTGTCAAAGGATAAGCCAATTACATAAAAAAAATGACATATGTTCAAAACAAAGTAAAACACATATGTCCTAACAGATGATATTATGGTCAATTGGACGCTTATTAACATATTTTAATATGTATAGTATAGGTATAAAAATACCCAAATGAAATGAAGGCCAATTGCTATTAGTTGATGATTTTGTAAAAACATATGCTGAAACTGTCACTGTGACAGATTTGATGTTTACAACAAGAAAAATATGTATTAAATAATTTTCTGTGAATTAGGATGCTAGGAGTAGTTCTTATTAATTCTAAGACACATATGGTTGTAATGAAAGTGGTCTCATAGAATTTAGATCAATATAAAAATAATGGTTTAATTTCTAAGTCACATGAAATTCTGTCAGCACAGAATTGAGCATGTTTTCTTGTAGGATTTTTAATAAATCATGGTTTTATGATTTGACTCTGAAATTGATCTGGTATATACTATACATCTAGTGGAGCAGCTCTATAAAAGTTCATGACATTTTGATGTGTATGGACAGCCCATTTGTATTTTACAAATGAGGAAAATGCTGCTGAAATGAGTGGTAAACAGTGAAGAATAACTATGACTTTGTGGATTTAATTTTGAAGTTAGGGTGAATGTTTTGAGCTATAATTTTATGTGCTTATCTTTTGGTATGTCTAGATCATAGATGAATTTTTATGCCTTGGTTTCTCTATGTTTTGGTATATAATGTGTTTGATGAATGTACCTTGTTTTTGGGGAGACTTTATGTGATGGGAATTAAGATTTTCTTGAGTTTGAGAGTTAGGTTGTGATCGAGGTATAAGTTTATATACTTAGAAAGAGTTTGTCAGTAATAAGTTTTGGTCTTTCATTTAGGTGACGAGAATGAGAACATGGACACTTGAACTCCTCTTGTACAAATCTCTCGCGTCTTCTATTTTCAGGTAAGGGATACGTGACATGTACGTCTGATAAATATAAAAATTGTTTAGAAAATTATTATGTTCGTGAGTTGTTCAATCTTGTATACATGATAATTTTAGCATATTGATGCTATTACTTATATCACAAACATAATATTTAAGAATGAAGTGGATATGTTACTATTATGAACTAATTATGTAAAAAAAATATAGGTTTTGGTTATTCAATTGTTTTGATCTGAACTCAGCCAATAGAAGTTATAGAACTAGTATTTCCATGGAGATTTTGATTGGCCATTAAAAGTGGAGAGCTTTGCTGTATTCGCCCTTGTTGGTAACAGCCAACTTGTGGAAGATGCCAACCTACCCCCATGGTTGAAGATATGTATTATGATATGATCTCGAGATTACCTAACATTGTGGGGAATGCTAGATGCCTGACACTAAGTGTTGGAAGCCTCCTAAAGTTGTGACATACTAACAATTGGACTGACTGATATGTATTATAAATGAGCTATTAAGCTATTTGGAAAAGATAAGAAAAGTATGATGATAAGAAAGGTATGTTGAATGTTTATAAGTTTGATGGGAAATTTATGATAAAGTATCTTATAGTCTATTTAAAGATAAGGTTACTAAATTATGTTTAAGTTCCTTATTATATCCTTTTATTATTATAAGAAAGGAAAATGAAGTATTTTCATCTGAAAGTTCATAAGTTATTTTTAAAACATTATGAATAGTATGAAGGCTATTTTATCAAAGCTGGTATATCCATAAAATATTTGATTTACATGCATTCTTACCAAAGGCCCATGGAGCTTCAAACCTTACTGGGCTTCGCAGTTCACCCTATTATATTTCAGTGCACAGGTTCTTTCCTGGAAGTAGTGAAAGTATTAGAGGTGCCAAGGATTTTGTGATTCTCATTTGTTAGATTGTATAGTTTTTTTTTTTTTTTTTTTTTTTTTTTTTTTGTATAGTAGTTAGCTCTTTTGTTGTATAGTAGGAATCAAGATGTACTTGATTCTTGAGCACAGATGTAATTCAGAACCTTAGTTTGTTTTGAACCCCAGTTGTATGTCTTTGGGGTTAAGTTTGTAAATAAGAGTTTTGCTAAACGCTTAACTATGTAATATTTACACAAATACCTGAAGTTTCAGCCAAGTGGTAATCTTGCAAAGTTCAAATGAAATGAAGTTTCAAAGTTTTCATCATTTTTGTATATTATGGCTTTTATGCAATAAAATAAGCAAAAATACAATAAACAATTCTTGATAAGCACCTTCAGTTTAGGTTGGTTCATGTTAGTATTGAGGAAAACTTGATATTAACATGCTGGTCATGCTCTAAATTCTGAAGTACAGATTTGGGTCGTGATAGAAACCAAACGTTTTTGTGGTTAAAAAATGCCAAACCTCGTCTCAATTATCATTTGTTAGGACTATTTGAAGTAAGTTCTTTGGCTTAAAGGGGACATATAATATAGTCCACGTCAATATTTCTAGATCCAAGGGGAATAAGTTTGATAATAATTTCATAGAGGTATCACCACATCCTTTTTCGGATTTAGCCATCTTTTACAGATCATTGGAATCTTTATACTTAAAACTCCATAGGTTCTCAATTGGTGAACTCTTAAACGTTCGACCACTTCGTTTGGTTAGAATCCTTGTAGTGGTTCCTATTCTTGAAATTCTCCCACCCACTCTGTGTTTCTATAAAAGGAAAAGTGATGAGGAATTACAAACTTGTTTCAAATCAAATGTTTATCTTGCTAATCAATGATACATACTGGTAGGAACTTTGCTGTCATTTGCAGGCAAGTACCGTATATTTATTGAATTATTTCACTATGACTTATTTCTTTACTTTGACTAATGTAGAGAATCCTATGTGTTGGTCTACATTACGGTGGTGAAGGGTCTAAGTGATAATCTAATGGTAATGACATTTTTTGTAGTGGTTAATGTATATGGTTCAAACCTCACATTCCTCTCCTCCACTATCTACCTATATACATATTTCTAAAAAATTAAAAAAAAAAAAAAATTGAAGAGGAACGAACCCCTATGGTTTTGTTATGGTAAGTATGACTGCATCCCTATTGAAATTAATAAACGAAATGAACAAAAATATTCTTGGAAAGAGTGATTGTCTAAAGGAATATCTAGGAGATACATCCAAAGAGAATTATTAAGTTACAATGACTATTGTTAAGAGCATTGTAGTTTAACTGGAAGTTCTAGGTATTTCTGATGTAGACGTTCAGGAGTCAAATATTTCCACTTTTATTGTTGTAACTATTGAATTATCCAACAAAAAAAATTACAATGACTTTTAAGCTTTTCATTTACAATACAATTGCCATGCAATCACACCTAAAAAAAAACTCTCAGTAATTGTTCTTATCTATAACATTAATTATTTAAAATTTCTGCAATTTAAAAGACATAGAAAGGCGTCCATTTATCCATAGACAATCATTTTTAGTATGAAAAAGAAGTTATATCAGTGCTGCTTATATTAGGTGGATAATTATATATTTACTGTTAGTTAAACTTCGCTTTTCCCCCCTAAAATCATTATTCCACCTAGGGGAACATAATTTGAAAAATGTCTCAACTTTTAAGTTATTATGTAAATCTAATTAAGGTACAAGTTCTTGATTTTGTACTTTCCACATTCATAGATTTGCATGACTTTAACACTTGATCTTGAAACTTTATTTATTGAAGTATTAAAACATCCTAAATCTACCCAAATATAAGTAAAGTGCATTTTGTCAAAGCATTAGCCAATTACATAAAAGAACGACATATGTTCTCAACAAGTGAACCACATATGTCCTAACAATTACATTATACGTTATACTTCTTATATGCCTAAGTGTTAAATAAAACTTTAGTTATGTCTAGCTCATCGAACAACATATATTGGGTAAATTAATACTTCATGTCATTTTTCTATTGTGTCGTTCATAATCTGTGCATCAATGTGATTAAGAGTGAAAGTTTGGACATGTAGCTCTATCTCCTCCATCTACAATAGAGCTAGACTTCCACAATGTCAGATACTGGGTACTGCTATCATACATCGATAAGGAAGGTCCGCCTAAATCTGCCTCATCTCTGCTATGGATCGCTTTGTTTCCATTAGAAACAAAATTTTGGGAACTTTTTCCCTCACAAGGTGAGAGAGAACATCCACTACTCGTTGGTTTCCAAGCCTCTGGCAGTTCCAGCTTAGAATTTTCATTGTTCCCGGCGAGGCTGTCTAGCAACCTCCACCATTGAAGAATTATGAATTTGTTGGTAGTTTCCCATGCCTTTGCTTTTCTTTCCATTCTGTCGTGTCTCCTCTTCAAAAAGCAGGATTGTCTCGGTTTGGTTTCTCTTTGATCTGCATAAAGTTGTGTCTCTAGGGTTTGCACATCCGTGGATTACCATGTTGCATGGTATTTTTTTCCACATGGCTGCCTTATCATCCATATGTGGCTTTGGAGATTTTTTCAGCACACGCCTCTGTTCCCGTGGTTGAGAAACAGGGGAATGTATCTAGACAGATTCCTTATAATTGACTGGCACAATAATGAGGTTTCCCTCTACCATTATCTCCTCATTTATTTTAGAAATGGAAAATTCCATTTCAGTAATTACACTTTCCATTTGAGGATGGTCAGCCCCCATTGATTGCGTGCAATTGACTTAATTGTTTAATGCTTCATCCGTTTCCTGTAGCTTCGTAACAACTGTTGGCCTTGAATCGTTGCCAGGCTAGATATTAACAGTGGCGACACCACGTTGAGTTCAGGGTGTTCCCAGGAACACCCTGAACTGAAAAAAAAAAAAAAAATTTATATATAATAATTAAAATTTTTTTATTTGTTTACCTTTAAAAGAAATTTAGGAACACCCTCAAATAAAATAAAATAAATTTCTTTGTTCAAATTTCAAGCCAAAAAAAAAAAAAAGGCCCAATTGAACTAAAAAATGAAAAAAAAAAAACAAATTGTAACAGAGCCCACCAGGAAAAAAAGCCCAACATCAATCGGTAAAACAAAGCCAATCTAAATAAAAAAACAGGGTAAGGCAATAGCAAACCTAACATATTACAGTAGCAAACCCACAGATTCAAAAAAAAAAAAAAAAAAAAAAAACCAAACAAACAAAACCCAATATACAGAAATCAGAAACCAACGGACGGTGCTTGAAAGAAAGAAAGAAAGAAACCTAACCTAAAGTCTAAAGAAAAAAACCTAACCCATAAACCCAATACACTGAGCTCCAGAACGCCAGAACCAACGGATCGCCGGATCGGAGAAGGAGATCGCCAGATCGAGCCTCAAACTCGAGCTCCAGAACTGCAGAACATATCGGCTTCCTCGCCTCGACGTTCTACCCGAGTCCCGATGGCGCCGCCCCTCAAGGTATTTCATCTTCATCTCAGTCTTTCTCTCTTCATCTCAGTGTCTCAGTCTCTCTCTCTCTCTCTCTCTTCATCTCAGTCTCTCATTCTCTCTCTCTCTCTCTTTATCTCAGTCTCTCTTTTACTCTTTATTAATATTTAGCCTGTTTGTCTTTTATCTCATCCGGTGTAGGTGTAGGTGTTTGTTTTTTTTTTTTTTTTTTTTTTGATACAGTGTTGCTGTGTTGGTGTGGGGTAAGGAGTTGTGTAGGTGTCGGTGATATTATTAATTGTCTTTTAGAGTTTTAGTTGGTGTTGGTGTCTTTTTTTTTTTTTTTTTTTCAAAATTGGTGGTTGTGTTTTTTGTGTGAGACACAGTAAACTGGCTTTATTTATTTGATTTACTGTATGTTAGTGTTAGTGGCAGTGTTAGTGCAAGTGTGCAACTAATAATTAATAAATATGGTTGTGTGCTGTGTGTAGGCTTTTTTTATTTTTTATTTTATGGGAGTGTGCTGTGTGTAGTTGATTAGTTCAGCTAATGAGTCTAATGTCATAAAAAATTGTAATAAATCACTCTTTTTTAGACTGAACTTAAGCTATACGGTCCATATATTTTTGTGCTGAACAATTTATTAACTTCTTTTTTTTTGTTAAGTAATAGTTTGATATTTCAAGTATCAAACAACCATAGTAATTTTTTTTTTTTTTTTTTATAAGAACAACCATAGTAATTAGTTGAACTAATTAATTTTGTTTGTTTGGGATATTAATTAACCAATAATTAATTGGAGAAAGCAACTAACAAATAATAATTAATAATTTAATTAACCAATACATTATAAAAGACAAATAAATTAAATTATATTAGGCTAAACAACAATTAATAATTTTATAATTAATGAAACAATAATATAACAAATTATAGTTTATAAAAGAGAAACAAATTAATGAAACAACTAAGGCTGTGTTTGGAAAAATTCCAGGAGTCGCCATTGGGAAAAATTTTATTTTTTAAGGAACACCCTGAAAAAAATTCCTGAAGCCGCCACTGGATATTAATGCCATTAATGGAATTAATGGCATCACCGCCAGTCTGAGCTTTGGTTGTAGGAGTGGTTTCCGGCGTTGTCTTCATCGCTAGTGGGCGGTGAGTGTAAAGGATGGTGCTGCTTCAACTCATTCAATCAACACAGTTTCAGCACAGCCACCAAAACGACTGTAGTTTAGTTATAGTCTTGTAAAACTGTAGGTAGTTTAATGTAACAGATTGTGGCATTAGTTAGTTACACTACAGTACACATGTCTATATCCCATTAGCCTTTATACAATTCAGTTAGATTAGAATTGGCGCCATTAATCAGTTATGGATGGTTAGCCTATAAATGTTTGTATCTCTTGTAATCTTATGATCAATGAAAACAGATTCTTCCTCTCATTGTTTTCTCTTCTAAAACTTTCTCTCAAAGAATCATAGTTTTCTTCATGGTATCAGAGCCATTAATGGCGTCTTCCGCTAATTCTTCATCCTTTGCAACAACAGGGTCAACCTCGAGCTCATCAATTACTCATGGTGTTAATCCTTCACTGTTGCTCTTGTCAAATATGGCAAGTATGGTCACTGTAAAGCTCGATTACAACAATTATATGGTGTGGAGACATCAGATTGAAGTAATTCTGGTAGCTTATTCAATGATCAATTTCATCAATGATGATGATCATGCTCCAGATCCGTTTCTCAAGGATAGCTCAGGAAATCTTACAACTGAAGCTAATCCAGAGTTTTTTCAATGGAAGAGTCGTGAACAAGCCTTGTTTACTTTCCTTAATTCAACTCTCTCTTCATCAATTTTGGCTCTTACAGTAGGCCAGAGGTCTGGACGAGGTGTTTGGAAGGTGCTTGAGAAAAGGTTTGCCTTAATCTCACGCTCTCATGTGCTCAGTCTTAGGGATGAACTAATGAGCATCAAGAAAGGTTCAGAATCTATGAATTCTTTCTTTCAAAGAATTAAAGAAGTTAGAGATAAACTTGGGGCTGTAGCAGTTTGTGTTGATGAAGAAGAGCTTATCCACCTAGTTCTTGAAGCTTTACCATCAGAGAATGATGCATTTTGTTTTGCAATTAGAACTAGGAATGACATTCTTACTCTTGAAGAGTTGAATACTCTCTTGAATGCTGAAGAACGATCAATCAAGAAGAGGTCTATTGTTTCTGATCTTAGGGATTCTTCTTCTTTAGCTATGGCAGCCAATCAATTTCATCAATTCAATCAAGGTCAAGGTAGGGGAAGAGGCAAGAATGGCAATAACAAGGGCCGTGGTAATACTGGTTATAGTAGAGGTGGAAATCAATTTTCTGGTGGTGGTCAATTTTCTCATGGAAATCAATTTTCTGCTGGTAGTCAATTTTCAGGTGGAAATCAATTTTCTGGTGGTCAGTCTGGTGGTTATAGTTCTGTCCCTAACCAAGTGCTTGGTCAACAACAATTCCCCTTTATGCCACAAACCAAACCTACCTCTTCTCAAGGACAGAAGGTCTCTTGTCAGATTTGTGGCAAGAATGGACATTCTGCCTTGGATTGTTATCACAGAATGAATTTTGCTTACCAAGGGAGGCATGCTCCAGCTAAACTTGCTTCCATGGCTGCAAGATCAATGGCTGTTTCTTCCAATGCTAATCAGAATCTTAATTGGCTGACTGACACTGGAGCTTCTGACCATATTACTTCAGATTTGTCTCAACTTTCTCTTGCTCAACAACCTGCAACTGGTGAGTCTGTTACAGTTGGCAATGGGCAAGATTTGTCTGTCACCCATATTGGTAATGGTAAGCTTGTTACTCCTTCATATAGTTTCTGCTTGAACAATATTCTTAGAGTCCCTCAAATTGCTTCAAATCTGCTGTCAGTTCACAAATTATGTCTTCAAAATAATGCATTTTGTTATTTTGATGCCAATCAGTTCTTAATTCAGGATTTGCTTACGAGGAAGGTGCTTTACAGAGGGCTGAGTAAGGATGGAGTCTACCCTATACCTGCTTCTGCCTCTCTGTCTGCCTCCTCTTCTTCACATGTCAATTCTAGTGGTTTTGCTGCCCTCTCTCCACAGACTTTACTTTGGCACAATAGACTTGGACACCCTTGTGCTAAGGTTTTATATTCAGCCATGTCTTTCTATCCTTCTATTCAGCTTTCCTCTGTTAGTGATATATGCTCCAAGTGTACTTCATGTATAAGTGCAAAAATGCACAAATTTCCTTTTCCTCAACATGTATCTAGTACTGAATATCCTTTTCAATTAGTACATTCAGATGTTTGGGGTCCTGCTCCTGTAACTTCTGTTCTTGAACATAGGTTTTATGTAATCTTTGTGGATGATTTCACTAGGTTTACTTGGATGTTTCTGTTGAAAAGAAAGTCTGATGTTTTTCAAGTCTTCTTGCATTTCAATTCCTTGATTGCTACTCAATTTAATGCTAAAATCCAGACATTAAGGACAGATGGTGGTGGTGAATTTGTTAATACCAACTTCAAGTCTTTTTGTTTGGAGCATGGCATTCAACATCAACTTTCTTGCCCTTACTCTCCTCAGCAAAATGGTGTTGCTGAAAGGAAGCACAGGCAGATTGTAGAATGTGCTTTGTCCATGCTTCATCAGTCTAATCTTCCTTTCTCTTATTGGTCTTATGCTTTCACTACTGCTATCTACCTTCTTAATAGGATTCCTTCTTCTGTTTTGCATTTTATTTCACCTTGGGAGAAGTTATATGGTCACAAACCACCATTACATGCTTTAAGGACCTTTGGTTGTGCTGTTTACCCTTACTTGAAGCCTTATGCTTCTAGTAAGTTTGATCCTAAGTCTAGTCAATGCATTTTTCTTGGGTATCCTCCTCAGACAAAGGGTTATATTTGTCTAGATATTCTTACTGGCAAAATTTATATTTCTTGTCACTGCATTTTTGATGAGTCTATTTTTCCTTCTTTTCCTATTACTGCTGCTGAGTCTTCTTCTCATGCTTCTGCTACTCCTTATGATGTCTGGTTCTCATCTTTACTTCCTATTTCTTCTATAGAAATTTCTTCCTCTAGTTCTCCTCTTATGTCTGATTCTGTTTTATCTGATTCTTCTGTTCCTTCTGTTTCTTGTCCTTTGAGTCATTCACCTCCTTCTTCTGACTTACCTCTTTCTCATTCTGTTTCAATTGAGCCTAATTCCATTGTTCCATCCAATTCTTCTTCTTCCAATTCAATCCCTTTAATCACAAATACTCATCCTATGCTTACCAGGTCCAAAAATGGTATTGTCAAGCCCAAAGTGTTTTCTGTTCAGGCTGATTATAGTTGTACTGAGCCTCCATCATATTCTATTGCATCCAAGCATTCTCATTGGATTGCTGCTATGGATTCTGAATTTGCTAGTTTACAGCAGCAACAAACTTGGTCACTTGTGCCTTTGCCACCTAATAAAAATGTGGTGGGATGTAAATGGGTGTATAAGGTTAAGAGGAATAGTGATGGAAGTGTTGCTAGGTTTAAGGCAAGACTTGTTGCTAAAGGATACTTGCAGCAATATGGCCTTGATTATGCTGAGACATTTAGTCCTGTGGTAAAGCCTACAACTGTGAGGCTCATTCTTGCTTTGGCTGTTCACTATGGTTGGTCTCTACGGCAATTGGATGTTTCCAATGCCTTTCTTCATGGTGTGTTGCAAGAGGAGGTCTTCATGAGTCAGCCACCTGGATATAAAGACCACTCTAAGCCTCAACATGTCTGTCTGCTACATAAGGCTATCTATGGTCTCAAACAAGCACCAAGGGCTTGGTTTGACAGCTTCATTTCTCATCTTTTCCATCTGGGTTTTCATGCTTCTTGTGCAGATAGCAACTTGTTCATCCTTATTCACTCAAACCATATTGTTTACTTGCTTTTGTATATGGATGACATTATCATCACTAGTAATCATGGTGGTTTTGTTGCTGAGATTATACAACAGCTTGGGGCAGTTTTTGCTCTAAAGGATTTAGGTCCTTTGAGTTATTTCTTGGGGCTGCAGGTTGAGTATACTGGTGGGGGTATTTTTGTGCATCAATCCAAGTATGCTAAGCACTTGCTTTCTAAATTTCATATGTTAGATTGTAAGCCCTGCTCTAACCCAAGTGCTTCTTCTCATTCTCATACCTCTGCCAGCCCTTTTCTTACTGATCCAACTGCTTATAGGAGTCTTGTTGGGGCTTTGCAATACTTAACTTTCACTAGGCCTGACCTGTCTTATGCAGTCCAGCAGGCTTGTCAGTTTATGAGTAAGCCTTCTCAACATCATCTTGTTGCAGCAAAACGGATCTTGAGGTATCTAAGGGGTACTCTTCACTTGGGAATTCATTTTAAGCCTGGTCCTTTGTCTCTTTCAGCTTATTGTGATGCTGATTGGGCTGGGGATCCTCTTGATAGGAGATCCATTACTGGCATGGTTGTTTTCCTTGGCAATTCTCCTATTACATGGTCTGCCAAGAAGCAATTTGTGGTTTCTAGGTCCTCCACTGAAGCTGAATACAGATCCCTTGCTATCACCACTGCTGAGGTGTATTGGTTGCGTATGCTTCTTAAGGACTTAGGGATATATTTGCATCATCCTCCAATATTATGGTGTGACAATGTTTCAGCTCTTGCCTTAGCCTCCAATCCTATTTTCCATGCTAGAACTAAACACATAGAGGTGGATTACCACTTTGTTCGTGAAAAAATCTTGAATAGAGACATGGTTCTCAAATATATTTCAACCTTGGATCAATTGGCTGATTTATTCACCAAGAGTATGCCTTCCCCTCGGTTTCGTGCTCTCTCTTTCAAACTCTTGGGGCTTCCTCCCTCTCGTTTGAGGGGGGATGTAAAGGATGGTGCTGCTTCAACTCATTCAATCAACACAGTTTCAGCACAGCCACCAAAACGACTGTAGTTTAGTTATAGTCTTGTAAAACTGTAGGTAGTTTAATGTAACAGATTGTGGCATTAGTTAGTTACACTACAGTACACGTGTCTATATCCCATTAGCCTTTATACAATTCAGTTAGATTAGAATTGGCGCCATTAATCAGTTATGGATGGTTAGCCTATAAATGTTTGTATCTCTTGTAATCTTATGATCAATGAAAACATATTCTTCCTCTCATTGTTTTCTCTTCTAAAACTTTCTCTCAAAGAATCATAGTTTTCTTCAGTGAGCACTCTGTTCTGCCCCTACGTTCTTCCTACGATAGCTCGCCTTCAGCCATTCTCCGTAAGGCCTATCGGCCATTGGTCCATTCCGTTGGTCTGGGCAGTCCTTGGCTTCATGGCCAAACTTCCCACATTGGTAGCATAATCCGACGAACCTCTCATATTTGAATCCTATCTGTACTTGATCTCTCTCTGGATTTGCAACCCAGCCACCCCGTCGAATTGGTTTGTCTAGAGGAATCTCAATTCGAATTCTAATGAAACGGGCTTGATCCGAAGAGAAAGTTTTGTTATCCACCTCCACCACGTTCCCTAATCCTTGGCTAATATCCCACCCCACCTCTTCATTGATCAAGTCAAACGGTAAGCCCCACACTTGGACCCAAATAGGAAGGGTTGTGAAGGTACCGAGTTGGTCGTGAGACCCCTCTCCCATCAGCAAAGGACCAACAGATTATTATCAAAGCTCCAAGGGCTATTATGTAGTACCCATAATAACTAACTCTCCATTTTAAATCGAAACTGAAATAGCCCTTCTCCCACGTCAACAATCTTCAAGTCATTCCCCAACTTCCATGCAGCACGTAGTAGCTAGAGCCTTTGCTGCTCTCTGGTTATATGGCTTAGTTGTAAGGAACCTGCCCAGAAGTGTGAGAGAGCATTCTTCAATGATTTTCTCTTGATGGGACAGTCACACTTGTACTACTTCTCCTTCTTCTTCAGTGAGTTTGATGTTTTGAAGTCTCTCAATGAAATCCGCATCCCTCTTTGTTTGTTATAGGTCCACTGTCCTCAATCAGTGGAAAAGAGAACTCACCTAAAAGTGAGAGAGGAAAAACTCAATTTTTTATGATAATCAATTGGCAGGAAATACTTTCTATTACTATGTATATTAACAAATCTATCGTTGGGTCAAATTCTCTTCTAATACTCTACATGCTAGCAAAATATACATACACACACTATAGCTGAGGAGTTATTGTTAGATTCTAATAAAAATATGGTATTATTGCACGTTTATTGCTTGCTAAATTATTTAATTCTAGAGCATTTTTTTTCTCTCTTTTATTTATTACAACTATCTAAGAAAGAAAAAAAAATTATGCAAAAAAATAAAACCTTTAGAGAGACTAAGGGCCCATTTAGTAATGTTGTTCTAGTAACATTAGTTAAGTGTTATGGAAATATTTGTAAGTGAAAAGGTGTTATGGAAATTTGTATTGTGTTGTTTAAATAACGAAAACTACTGTTCAAATAA
Source organism: Castanopsis chinensis (assembly GCA_032878915.1). Taxonomy (NCBI): domain Eukaryota; kingdom Viridiplantae; phylum Streptophyta; class Magnoliopsida; order Fagales; family Fagaceae; genus Castanopsis; species Castanopsis chinensis. Next base: position 7,008,163 of record JAVQMG010000093.1, on the reverse strand, counting down.
TATTACCAAACATGCCCTAAGAGTCTGTTTGACATCGATTGCAGCTTTTAGCTTTTAGTTTTTTTGTATAGTTTTTTAAAACTTCACTTTTTTCTGCATTATTTTTCACATTTTCAAATATTTTTAAAGTACAAATATAATTTAACACACTTTCATCAAGAAGTTTAACAAACAGCTAAGTAAGCTGTAAACAAACGCTAAGCTTAAACAATAGTAGAACCATAGAAATAGCTATTATATTACCATTATGTTTCAGCAGTAACAGCCCATGCTCCACCCTAGGAATAATTTCAGGTCATTCCGATGTGTTTAATCCGTTTTGGATTCAGAGACGGAGCTAGAAGTTTGATTGAGACGATTAAAATATAAACAAAAAAAAAATATAATCTATTTAGAATTAAGAAACTATCAACAAATGAAAAAATACAAAATAATTATTTCTTAATATATTAAAATATAATTTATCTATTAAAAGAGAACATGGCCTTCTTTTAAATGACAGAAATCATCAATATTAAATTTGTACTAAGTCATTTTCCATAGGTAAAGACAAATCACAAATAAACAAATAATTGTACAAACAAAAAGAGCCAAATACAGACAAAATACATACTATGCACGCAGGTCAGCGCTACAATTCACACTATAATAAACTGATTTTATAAAATTTTAGCAATTAACCATTCAAAGTTTCAAACCAATTCCACTTTAAAAGGCTCCACACAATATATCCAGAACAATTTAAAATAAAGTGAGACAATAGCTACTACCGTAAGTTTCTAAACCAATTCCACTTTAATAGCAAATTATTTGTCTTATAATAAAAAAATACAACTGTTTGGGCGGCAAAATTAAAGAGAAATACAAGAGTCCGCATCTAGGCGAAGAAAAAAGAGAGGAAGATGTGGAGGAGGGGGGACAATCGGTGGAATAGAGATTACCATAAAATAAATAAATAAATAAAAAAGGAGCGATGGCAGTGATGAGGGCCATTTTTTTTTTAATTGCTAATTTCTTTCTCTTTTGTATTTATAATTTTTTATTTGATGATTTTCATCTTTTGGCTGAAATTCAGTATGTTCGACACAATCGAAACGACCTTGGAATAGTAGGTATTTAAATTGACACAACATAGCATTGTTTCTATACCGGCCTAGGTAATGGTATGGTGCATAATTGACTCCTTTGGTTTGGTGCCACCAATCCATGATGAGGGAAAGCAGGAAGGTGCTACCAAGCTACAACATGGAAGTACATAGGCAAAACTCAGACCACCACAACTCAAATTAAGGGTGTTATGAAAATGTTATGACATTTTGCTATAACCCTAGACCTTCTCGTTTGATTAAGGTGACTCAACACTTATGTTGATATCGGTATCTTGGTTTCCTTTTTGAATATACATTTAAGGCCGGTGGAGGTCATCACATGTGTACAACTAGAACTTAAACTATTTTATATTTCATCTATGGGTGTTTATGTAATGGATGATTGTACATTTTTCTTTGACACATCGCTAATGAAGGTGGGATGATTTAAATCGTACATATATCCGCTGAAAATACCATAAAGTACTAATTGAGGTTCAAGGAGCAGTTATACATTGAATAAACTTCGAAGTCACATACATTATTTGTAGTTTTTGTGAAGATTGGTGATCTGTGTTTTGACAAAGTCGTCTTTTAATATGTGAAATTTACAAAGCACAAAAGGGATGGTATCCTGAACAAAAGGATATCTATTAAACTCCATTACCATTATTCAACTCGGCTTGGGTTTTGATTTAATTAAGTATTAGGTTTGATTTTTGTGTCTATATATGTAGGAGGTTTGTAAATTTAATTTTTGTGTTTTTTCTGTTTGGTTACTATGAAAATGCAAAAAAAATTGAAAATGTTCTTAATTTTATTTTATTTGAAAAAAAAAAAAGTCTCTTGGAACTTTTTAAGAAATTATTTTAATTATTTTACGGGTTTTTTTTTTTAAAAAAAAAATCATGGGCTTTTTTATAATACTTAATTCGATTATATGGGTAGCCTTTTTTACTTATTAAAATGATAATGTGAGATTTTTAAACGCCAAATAATTTTTTGACTAAAATGTAAAACCCATCTTTTAAGTTTTTTTAGAAATCATTTTAGTCATTTTTGCTTTCATTCATTTCAATCCTCAAAATTTCAGATTTATTCAATTAAGGCATTTTCGTCAACTTTTGTTAAAAAAAAAATTGAAAAAAAATCTGGAAAATAATTTTCAATCTTTAATTGAATTTTTTTTAATTTAAAAATTTTGAAGAAAAATTTAACAAATTGGAAATTTAACCACAACATATAACAAATATTGGAGGAAAAGCCTTAATTGAATAAACTTGAAAGTTAAAGAATTGAAATGAACAAAAGGAAAGTTTGAGGACTGAAATAAATTTTTGTAAAACATAGAGTGTAGGTTTTGCATTTTAGCCCAATTTTTTATTATTATTTTATAAGCCATGTAAGCTTCAAGCATGCCAATTGTGTCATTCGTTAACCACGTAGGAAATTTTCATTAGTGAGTTTGTGATAAGGACTAAATTAGCATCAAGTTGAAAATAACAAAACCAAATTGATTGTGACCTAAAAATGGGACCAAAATGATATTTTTGCCTTATATTTAGCGCTACTATGAAAATATAATTGAACTTTAGGTTTGATTAATTAAATAAAATCCCAAGACTCTATTATAAAAACAATCGACCTCTCCATGAAAATATCCATAGTGATACAAAATCATAATCTACTTTCATTTTTGTAAATTGCTATTTTATTTATAGAGTCCTTGGTATAATTTGTTAGTTATACTTATATTTTATAAAATATAATTTCACTTTGTAAGTTGCTATTTTATTCATAGAAGTCTCCACTTTTATGATCAAGATAAAACATCTTAATTGATATGTACGTTATAGGCTTCACAGATAAAAATGTCAATTTTATCATTTGACTATGAACTAGGATTTTGAGTTTACAAAGAATTTATAATTTAGATATTCCATAAGTAAATCACATACAATGCATTTTATGGACTATAATATATTAATGTCCAATGAATTAATTCATGCACAAATAGTCTCATGAAATTAAACATTTTATTAATCATATTATGTTAACTTCATATAACTTTATATAATTTAATAATTAGGAAATAGAGAGGGTTTGTTACATATATGTATATTGTTATCATGTTATAATAACTTTTTGTTATAAATTTAGTAAAATTCAAGAAAAAAAATTGTAAGTTAGTGATTTTTAAAGAATTTGATTGGTTAAGTAAACAAGTAGTGTATTATTTTATGTATGAATAAGTGTAATTTTATGCATCAATAATTAATACAAAGCCAATGAATTGAGTTTAGTCATTTAAATTTTTTTTTAAAAAAATTATAAAAATAATGACAAATAAATAATAACAACTACATTAAAATAAAAACATTATACAAACATTTTTTTTTTTGAGCAACAGACACACACACACACAAAAGAGAGGGAAAGGTATTATTTTATGTATGAAAGAGTGTAATTTTATGCATGAATGAGTGTAATTTTATGCATCAATAATTAATACAGAGCCAATGAGTTGAGTTTAGTCATTTAATTTAAAAAAAAAATTATAAAAATAATAACAAATAGATAATAACAACTACATTAAAATAAAAACATTATACAATTTTTTTTTTTTTTTTTGAGAAACAAACACACACACACACACAAATGAGAGGAAAAGAAGTTCTAATACAAAAGCACACTATAACTCCACTCAAAAGCCATAATAACTTGATAACTTTTTAGAGAGGATAAAGTCAATTATACTGAATACAACACACTTTCTTAAGCAATGTGAGACAATTGCTAATTCTTTAAAAAAAAAAAAAAAAAAAACAAATACACACAAGGTAAAGGAAAATGGGTACATTAGACAAACTTAACAAAATAAGATGTTCATTACAACAATAAGCATAATGAACTATTATATAACAATTCAAAATTTGAAAACTTGTAAAAAGAAATTTAAAAAAAAAAAAAAAAATTCTTAATCATCCTGAAAATGCTCTACGACGAAGGTCATTAAAAACATTATACACGCATAAACTATATAGAAAATCCAGTCAAGCTGCAGACGCTTTATTCTGGCGCCACAGAATTCTCTGCCAAAGAAAGCAAAGAGGACCAAAACAAAACAAAGTCCGGTACTAATAAGACAGTAAATAAAAACCCGCTCAGAGTTGCATATGACTTCTAGTGAATAATAGTAGGTCACCCACAATTGGACTAGAGCCATCCTGAACAGCGCACTAATGTACCCGCTTGGAAGGAGTAGAAAAGTCATTATGGCTGAGAGCGTAAATGTGATAAAATTTATCGTTGCGACGATCTCAAAATTGACCAAATCTGTTTCGGCAATGGCTGTCCCTGCGCTGTGTTGAGATCCATTACTACTGTCATCTTGCCAAAGTCCCCCAGGAGGGGTGATTACTACTTGATAGGTGATTGTTATAAGCAGTGCAGCAACCACCAAAAGCGCATTGCGGTCGTCGTTTGATATTCTCGCCCCTTCACGAGCAGTATTTATGAGTAGTCGTAATCTCTCAAAAAATAAGACAGTTTTTCTGAGTATTCGTGATCTCTCATAAAATAAGACTTTGGGTTTCCTTATGCAATATTCATAACAATTAACTTTAGGAAGAAATGAACACGAACAAGATAAAGCTCCAGCATAGCATAGCATATCCCTCATCTCGCCGTTGTTTACTTGTCTTTGTTCTTGCAACATGTCCTGTGCTGTATGACCCGCTAAATTCCTAGCGTTTAAATTAACCCCACAATTTAGTAACTTCCTCACGGCCTGCATATTGTAGTGATACAAAAGCATTGGGATTTTTTTTCTTTGTTAAAGTAAAAAAAAAAAATGATCATGATGTATTACTTGCACGATAGACATTCACAACACAAATGTGTTTCTTTAGTATGTAAATAATTGAGGAAAGGAGAGAGCTTGCCTCGGGTTGGTTTTTGGATACTGCCACGTGCAACACAGTGTTGCCTTCCTCATCCTGCCGGTTCAGTATCTCCCTGGCATTTTCAGACTTACTTTTTCGGAGCCATCTTACCAAGCGTTTAAAAGCATCCAAGTTGTTGTTTGCCAGGGCAATATGCAGAGCAGTTTGGTTTTGAATCGTCACATCTTCAATAGAATTGGGACAGTCTGATAGAAATTTGAACAATAGATCAAGTTGCTGCTCTGTTGCTGCTGCTGCAGCAACATCATGCAAAGGAGTTCTACCCTCCTTTCCTTTTACACGGACAAGGTCTCCATCTACCTGTAGAAGCCGACGCACCATCTGGGTATGCCCTTTTTGTAGAGCAAGGTGAATGGGGCTATACCCATTTGGATTTGGCTTCCTGGCAAATGAGGGCTTTAATCTCATCATCTCCATAGCAAATTGGATGTGTTGTGGGCCCCCAGCAGATGCAGCTTTGTGTAAAGGAGTATCAACAAATGGTAGCTCATCGATGTCCTCCAAAATTCTTACATCCCTCTGAATAAAATCGTAAAAGGCTTCAATATTTCCCTGTTCGGCAACCTCGTTCAACCTAACAATTCTCTGGTCCATTATCTGGTCCATTATGGAGAAGGCTGACACAGTAAGGCAGGTTTTTCCGTGCTATATATGATCTAAAATAGTGGAAATTTTGGCTGATAGCAGCTAGCTGGAGAGAAGAAAATGATGGAGTAATTCTGTAACCTGCAGAAGCTAATACTATCTCTATTTATAGCAGCTAGAAACCAGATTTAGCGATTGGGATTTTTTTTTTTTTTCAAAGTCATTAAACACTTTAATTAAACAAAATTTAATAAAAAGATAAATTGAATATTTAAAGTTATCAACACAAAAAAAAAAAAAAAGCAAATACGTGAAGTTTTATAATTTTCATCTAGGACTTTTTATATTTTGAACTTGTTACATGATAGTTTATTATTAGTTATCATTATCTATTGTCAATATGAATAGGTATGACCATTTTATTTTGTTAATTTTGTATAACTTTTTTATTTTTATACCGTTATCATTATCTATTTGTCATTGTTTCTCTAACAATATTTTGAACAAAATGACAAAATTAGTCAATCTATTGACACTGTATTAATTATTGACCACAAAATTACACTTATCCATGCATAAATGATAAACGGTTACTAAGTGTCCACTTAACCGTTTATCTAAAAGCAATGTGTCTACTTAACTACTCAAATACTTGAATAATCACTAACTTTACTGTTAAATTATATAAAATGATACTATATTTATACTACATATGCACAAATTCACATACTTCACAATTCACACAAATAACATTACAAAAAAAATAACGCACATAATCACTATCAAACACAAACTCTCACACATATAATATAAATTTATAATAAAGAGAGAGACACTCACAACTCACAATCACTTACTCTTTATTTTTAGATTTGATACAAAAATAGTCAAATAGAGAAGAGTATTAAGATGAGATTTATGAGAGAGAGAGAGAGAGAGAGAGAGAGAGAGAGATTTATGATCTATGTTGTTATTTGGTTTTGGGATTAGTTGATTTATTGCTGTTTGGTTTTGAACTAAGATGATTTGTGATTAGGGTATGCAAGATTTAAGTCAGGGTGTACAAAAATATTTTTAAGGATAAATTAAATTAGTAGGTCAAGGTCGTCTAGAAATGATCTAAAAAGGAACCACTAGTCTTGGTTTCTTATTTGTGGAAAGAAATTTGGTTTTAGAGAGATGCAAGTCAAGGTCGTTGAGTCATCGCAAAGCTTACTGATTTCCACAACAAGGGTCCCGTATAGATATGAGGGTTCGACATAGATTTCAGTGAAAAATTTAAAATCCTCATAGGTCATCATTTTCTTCTAACAATATTCTTTCTTTCTTCTATCTTTACAATCAGCACTACCTGCCTTTACTAGCTTCTCACAAATTGAAATCAAGAGTATAGCACTTGATGCAATAGCTATCAAGGGTGGAGATTAAGGGTTGGAAAAAGCAACTTTCAATTTCAACCCTTAAATAAAAAAATTATAAAAAAAAAGTGAAAAAGAGTAAAAAAAATTAAAATTAAAAAGTAAAATGGTAAAAATGTTTGTGAGTGGGGAGGGGGGGGGGAGAAATTGCACCAAATGCAATACCCTAGGTATTGCACCCGATTCTAATTCACTTCTCACTCTACAATTTTCTTTCTATTCACTACTCACTTTTGTAAAATATATGTATGGATTTTTTTCTTTCAATATTTTCCAAACATTTCACTCGGTACCTAGCTTCAGCTAAAGGGAAAAAAAAATTTACACCTAGTTTCAAAAGATTTTGGATCATTTTCCTTCAAAATCCTCTCTATAGTGGATTTGTTTTTACCTTGAGGATAGCTAGGTTAAATCCTCCCTACGTTTTTTACCCGTTTGGTTTTCCTAAGTGATCATATCATTGTGTTTTTTATTTCTCCTGCTTTACATGATATGACTTTATTGTTTTAACCTAGATCTGAATAATAAACCTAAGTTTTCATTTGGTTAATTAATTAGGTTAAACAATTTAGTTTATAGGGGTCTAAAAACTAACAAAAAGACATCAATATTTCCATGTTGAGCAACTTGCTTCAACCCTTCAATTCTCTCATCCATTCTAGACAAGGCTATGATATATTAAGGCAGCATTTCCCTTAGTGTGAAACAAAAGTGGTGGAAGTTGAAAGTTAGAGCAGATAGCTAGAGTAAAAAAAATGATGGATGTTGAAAGTTAGAAAGTTAGAGCGTCTATTTTTATTGCTGGAGAGAAGAAGATAATGGAGTAATCATCAAGTCTAAGAAGGAACCACCAAACTTCTAAGAAGGAACACAATAGTCTTGGTCATCCACTTGTTACAAAGATTAGTGATCAAGTAAAAAAGAGGTTCGCCCACCTTCTTACTTCTCTTTCCTCTTCTATCTTAAACCATTGTTTGGGAGTTCATAAAGGAATAGAAATGAAAAAAAAAATAATGAAATGCAATTAGCTGGAGTGAAGAAGATAATGGATTAATCATATAAGTCTAAGAAGGATCCACCAAACTTAGAGGAGTAATCATCTAAGTCTAAGAAGGAACCACCAAACTTCTAAGAAGGAACGCAAAAGTCTAGGTCATCCACTCGTCACAAAGATTAGTGATTAAGTAAAAAAGAGGTTCACCTACCTTCTTTCTTCTCTTTCCTTTTCTACCTTAAACCTTCATTTGGGAGTTCATAAAGGAATAGAAATGAAAAAAAATTTAATGAAATGGAATTAGCTAGAGTGAAGAAGATAATGGAGTAATCACCTAAGTCTAAGAAGGAACCACTAAGTCTAAGAAGGAACCACCAAACTTCTAAGAAGAAACGCAAAAGTCTAGGTCATCCACTAATCACAGAGATTAGCGATTAAGTAAAAAAAAGGTTCACCTTCCTTCTTTCTTCTCTTTCCTCTTCTATCTTAAACCTTCGTTTGGGAGTTCATAAAGGAACATAAATGAATGAAATGGAATGGAATGTATTTAAGGGAAATGAATGAAAAAAAATGAATAATATGGAATTTAGTAATCTTGTTTGGATATTTTAAAATAAATTAATAGAAAGGAATGGAAGGTAAGTGAAGAGGAAAATATGTGATGGACTCGTGGTGGACGGGTATGTGTAATACACATCGCGTGTTGGGCTCCAAGGCCTTTTATACAAGCCCGTTTGGGCTGTTGAAGCTTTTGCTTGATCTACATGCTTGGGCCCAAATGAAAGAATATTCCTAACCAAGGCATGGGCATTAGATCTACGTGACTATAAATACTCCAAAACCCTCACAAACCAAGGTATGCATAATTAATTCAACTCTGGCACTCTAGTGTTGAAAAGGAGTTTTCTAACTTGACCTTCGGAGGGTTTTTGGCCGGCACCACACCGGTGCTCTCTGTTAGGTCCTTTCTTGTTTGCAGGTTCTTGTTACGCTCTAGTAAGGACCATGCAGCTCACTGGTGAAAATTCGACATCATTAGTTGGCGCCGTCTGTGGGAAACGCGCTAGGATGATCAAACGTTGTTCTACTCCTAAGATAAAGAGTTGCATGGTACTCACAAGGTCGATGGCAACAATTAACAACCAAGTCCAAACGCTAGCAGCAGCGGTCGAACGCCTGACCAAATGGAATCACGACTTAGAGGAACAATTGCGGCAGAAGGATGCACACCCCGGAGTGTAAGAGGAAAACCAGGAAGGAACAAGCGTAGAAAAGAGGGATCCCGAGGCCCCCGAGGGAAGCAACGCACCAAGCAGACTGGAAAGGCGGGATACCAATCTGCAGGAGATGTGGGAACAAATGGCCGTGATGATGAACGCCCTTAAAGGACGAGTATCTAGCGACCTCAACGACCTGGTCCAGCGAACTGATTCACCCTTCACGGCACATGTCATTTCGTGTCCTCTACTCCCAAAGTTCCGAATGCCTCAGGTGGAGAGCTATGATGGGACCAAGGACCCCTTGGACCACTTGGAGTCCTTCAAGACTATAATGCACCTTCAAAGAGTGCCAGACGAGGTTATGTACAGGGCTTTCCCTACTACACTGAAGGGATCCGCGAGGGTCTGGTATAGCAGGCTAACACCTAACTCAATTAGCACTTTAAAGAGTTAGGTGCTCAGTTTGTGTCACACTTTATAGGGGGCCACCGGTATAAGAAGTTCACAGCATGCTTGATAAGCATCAGACAGAGGGAAAACGAGACCCTGAGATCCTACATAACGCGGTTCAACAAAGAGGCTCTCTCGATAGACGAAGCGGACGATAAGATATAAGTAGTGGACTTTACCAACGGGCTGCGAAAGGGAAAGTTCCTCTTCTCTTTATATAAGAATGATCCGAAAACTATATCCGAGGTACTTTACAGGGCGATGAAGTACATGAATGCAGAAGATGCACTGATAGCGAGAGACGATAAGCCAAAGAAAAGGGAGAGACAGGAGGAAACACGGTCAGAGGGAGGACGGAAGAAGGCTAGAATGGATGAAAGAAGGGAGGATAGACGCCCGAAGCCGCCCATGGGGAGATTCGCCAGCTTCACCCCTCTGACGGCCCCGATTGACCAAGTATTAATGCAAATAAAAGATGAGGAAGCCTTAACGTACCCCGGGAAGCTGAAGGGGGATCCCAACAAAAGATCAAGAAGCAAGTACTGTCGCTTCCATCGTGACCATGACCACGATACATCTGAGTGCTACGACTTGAAGCAACAGATTGAGGCGCTCATCAGGCAAGGGAAGCTACAGAGGTTTGTCAGTAAAGAAGGGACAAATCCACCCCAGGGCCAGCCCCCCCGACGAGAGAACGAGCGCCCAAGACCACCCATTGCTGACATAAGAATGATCGTCGGCGGTACCACGGGACCGTCCAAAAGAGCTCGTAAAACTTACCTACGGATGGTACAGAATGTCCAGGCGACGGGCTCAATACCAAAGATGACGCGAACCGATGTTCCAATTATCGGCTTTTCAGAGGAGGATGCCCAACGCCTCCATCATCCACATGACAATGCGCTCGTGGTCAGTATACGGGCTGGGGATTACAATATGCATCGTGTATTAGTTGATAACAGAAGTTTGGCGGACATCCTTTATTTCCCTGCGTTCCAACAGATAGGGATAAGCAAAGAACAGCTTGTGCCGACTAATTCCCCACTCGTCGGATTCGGGGGGACGAGAGTTTATCCCCTTGGAGCCGTCACATTTTCCGTCACGGTAGGAGATTACCCACAGCAGATCACCAGGGATGTGGCCTTCCTGGTAGTAGATTGTTCCTCCGCTTACAACGCGATTCTCGGACGACCAACTCATAACTCATGGAAAGCCGTAACATCAACTTACCACTTAATGATTAAATTCCCCACTGAATATGGAGTCGGAGAGCTACGTGGGAATCAGGCGGCAGCACGAGAATGCTACATCGCCATGACGGAGATGGACGATCACATACAGGCACTAAATGTTGAAGGACAGCGAGTTGTGGCTGAAGCAGTAGAGGAACTAGAAGAAGTGGTGCTTGACGACTCAAGATCTAGGCGGACCACGAGAATTGGTACAACAGCCAGCCTATCGGTACGGCAGGATTTAATCAAGTTCCTGAGAAAAAATTGTGACGTATTTGCATGGAGTCATGAGGACATGCCGGGGATTGATCCAACAGTAATAGTACACAAGCTGAATGTGTCACCACCATTCTCCCCCATCCGACAGAAGAAACGGGTATTTGCTCCAGAAAGGGACCAGGCTATCGCCGAGGAAGTCCAAAAATTGCAAGAAACAGGTTTCATACATGAGGTATACTACTCGGACTGGATAGCAAATGTAGTGATGGTCAAGAAGGCGAATGGGAAGTGGCGAATGTGCGTTGACTTCACAGATCTAAACAAGGCCTGCCCAAAGGATAGTTATCCTCTGCTGCGTATCGACACGCTGGTGGACTCGACAGCAAGACATGAACTTTTAAGTTTCATGGACGCCTTCTCCGGCTACAATCAGATCAAGCTCGACGAAAAGGATCAAGAGAAAACGTCGTTTGTCACCAGTCAAGGGCTCTTTTACTACAAAGTAATGCCTTTCGGACTCAAAAACGCTGGGGCCACGTACCAGAGATTGATGAACAAGATGTTCACACATCAAATTGGAAGGAATGTGCAAGTCTATGTGGACGACATGCTGGTAAAGAGCGTTCGTGAACGCAACCATCTGAGCGACCTAAAAGAAACTTTTAACACCCTTCGGTCCTATAACATGAAGCTGAACCCCAGCAAATGCGCGTTCAGGGTGACGGCCGGGAAGTTCTTGGGTTTTATGGTATCTCAACGGGATATCGAGGTAAACCCAGAAAAGGTAAAGGCAATTGTAGACTTGGTTCCCCCGAAGACGCTGAAGAAGGTCCAAAGCTTAAATGGCAAGATAGCTGCCTTGAACAGATTCGTTTCAAGGGCAACGGACAAGTGTCTACCATTCTTCCGCATGTTGAAGAAATCGTTCGAATGGACGGGCAACTGCCAGAAGGCTTTCGAGGATCTGAAGACTTACCTCTCCTCTCCACCACTGCTTAGCCCATCCAGACAAGGTGAAGAGCTGTTCCTATACATTGCCGTCTCCCCAGCTGCTGTCAGTGCAGCTCTTATTAGAAAGGAAGACAGGATTCAGAAGCCCATTTGCTTTAAAAGCAAAGCGCTCAGAGGAGCTGAAGAGAGATACCTCCCGATGGAGAAATTGGCTTCCGCATTGGTAATTACGGCTCGAAAGCTGAAACCGTATTTTCAAGTACACATAATAAACGTGATGACTGACCAGCCCCTAAGAAGAGCCATGAGTAGTCCAGAAGCAGCAAGAAGAATGGCATTATGGGCAATCGAGCTGAGTGAGTACGACATTCGATATCAACCTCGAAACGCAGTGAAGGGACAAATCCTGGCGGACTTCATTGCAGAATTCACCGACACAAAAGACCAAGGGGCAGGTGAGCTTCCCGTATGGAGGGTTCATGCGGACGGATCCTCTAACAAACACGCAGGAGGAATCGGCGTGGTAATCCACACACCAGAAGGGGATCAAATCAAGTGCATGATCCGCTTGTGCTTTTCAATAACGAACAATGAAGCAGAATACGAAGCCGTAATAGCAGGATTAGACATCGCCATTGCCGCTGGAGCAGAAAGAGTGGATGTCTACTCTGATTCCCAAGTCATCATGAACTAGATTAATGGGAATTACGAGTGTAGGGGTGAAAGAATGAAGAAGTATCTCGATGAAGTGAAGAATCGAATGAGCAACCTCCAGGTCAAATTGATTCAAGTGCCGAGGGAGGAAAACCAAGAAGCTGACCAGCTTGCGAAGGCAGCCTCCGCAGAGCCAATGATTGTCCTTAACCAGGTATTATCCTTCGTCCAAACGTCACCACTAATAGACGGCACAGGTTTGCAGGAGGTAAGCAATGAGCAGTGTTGGATAACTCCAATAGCTGCATACTTGAAAGATGGCCTGTTACCAGACGATAAGGAGGCTGCAAGGAAACTAAGAGTTAAGGCATCTTGGTTCGTCATGATGAAAGATGTGCTATACAAAAGGGGTTTCTCTCGACCCTATCTGAGATGTCTCGCTCCCGAAGAAGCAGACTATGTCATGAGGGAGGTCCACGAAGGGATCTGCAGGAATCACTCGGGATCAAGGTCTTTAGTGCACAAGCTTCTCAGGGCGGGATACTACTGGCCAACGATGCAGAAAGACGCCAATATGTACGTCAGATCCTGTGGTAAGTGCCAGCGTTTTAGTAACCTCATTAGGCAACCTGCAGAGGAGCTCGCACCCATAACGGCCCCATGGCCGTTCGCACAGTGGGGACTCGACATCATGGGCCCCTTCCCAATAGCGGCGAAGCAGCTGAAGTTCCTAGTGGTCGGCATCGACTACTTCACTAAGTGGGTGGAGGCTGAGGCTTTAGCCACAATCACAGAAAAAAATGTCTGGAACTTTGTATTGAGAAATATCATTTGCAGGTATGGCATACCACGAGTACTGGTATCGAACAACGGCAAGCAATTCGACAACGAAACATTCAGGGATTTCTACTCCTAGCTGGGGATAAAAAACCACTACTCATCACCCGCACATCCACAAGCCAACGGACAGGTGGAGGTCACAAACTGATCCTTGCTCAAAATCATCAAGACTCGGCTTGAGGGGGCAAAGGGTATATGGCCGGACGAGTTACCGAGTGTCTTATGGGCGTATAGGACAATAGTAAGAACACCAACAAGAGAGACGCCGTTCCGTTTGGCATATGGAACTGAGGTTGTCATTCCAGCTGAAGTAGGTCTTACAAGCTACCGTGTTGGAAACCACGATGAGCACAGAAACGATGAAGCCATTCGCATACAGCTTGATCTAGTGGACGAAGTAAGGGCAGCTGCAGAACAAAGAATAGCACAATACCAGGATCTAATGGCGAAGCACTACAATTCCAGAGTCAGGCACAGAGACTTCCAGGTTGGGGATCTTGTCCTAAAAAAAGTACTCAGCGCTACGAAAGATGCCACCCAAGGGAAGCTTGGACCGAACTGGGAAGGACCATACAGGATCACAGCGTGGCATAGGAAGGGAACCTACTACTTAGAGACCTTGAACGGAAAGAAGCTAAGCCACCCATGGAATGCAGAGCACCTAAAGAAGTATTATCAGTAGAAGACGACAATAAACAACATTACTACTATACTCACCGCCAGTTTATCTTTTCTTGATAATCGTAGTTTTTATTTCCTATAGTACTTCCATATCACCTAAAGGCAACTTTTCATGTTTTTTATCAAAGTTCTACGTATCCATCGCAATAGTAGAAGTTTTAAGAGAAAACGGAATGTCTTGACACTTGCATGATATTTAAATCCACAATGAAAACGGATCATCCAAAACATGCGTAATCTACGAAGTCCACAAAGTGGACGGACCATCTTAGATGGAAATAATTACAAGTCCACAAAGTGGACGGACCATCTAAGAGATGGAAATAATTGCCAAGTCCACAAAGTGGACGGACCATCTAAGAGATGGAAATAATTACTAAGTCCATAAAGTGGACGGACCATCCAAGAGATGGTAATAATTACTAAGTCCACAAAGTGGACGGACCATCCAAGAGATGGAAATATTTATGAAATCCACAAAGTGAACGGACCATCAAAAGGATGGAAATATATCCAAAATCAACCAAGTGGACGGGCTATCCAAAAAAAAAAATGATATTGCAAGGAATATAAAGTGGACGATTGTGCTTGCGTTATATACGGTGGACGGATGGTTATTCAAAACATACAGGAGACAATGAAAAGCATTTAAAGCATTCATGAAGGAAACATGTGACGAATAAATATCAACATTAAACAAATTGTTCACAAAAATACACATGACGGTTATAAAATTATATAACCAATTATTCTTAAATTACAACTTGTTGTCAAATACAACTTAATAACAGGACTACCCTTCAGCTTGGGGGGCATCAGCTTGCGTTCCAGCACCGTCAGGCTCAGGAGGACGGACGTCTTCATGGCCAACTTAGGGGGCTTCATCCTCATTGGGGACCTCACCAAAAAGTTCGGCGGTTCCCTCGGACTCGATGGTGTGAGCAGGGGTCTGACCTCCTGCATCAATGTTGATGTGACCAACATCAAGGTCAGGAAATGATGACTTCACCTGACGGAGACAGTCATCAAATCCGTTAGCAAATGAAGTACCAAGTTCCGTCAGCAGTGCTTCAGAATCTCGGTACTCCTGGACGGCCTTAACCCTAGCTCGACGGATGTTTTCGTCGTTAGCTTTCACCGTCTCCCTCAAGAAATTCACTTCTTTCTCCAATGCCTCACGAGCCTGCTCGGACGCTTTTAGTTTTTGCTCTTGACGGAGCCTCTAGAGCTTCAGCTTGTCCAGTTCCTCCCCCATCGTCTTAGCCTTGGAACGTACACGCTCCAAGGACTTCTCACGGGCCAGGCAACGGTCTATCAATCCCTTTGCCATTAGCACCGTCTGCATCAAACACAAACAGTAAGTTAGCACACAAGCACATGGCAAGTTTAAACAAGGCAGTAAGTGGACAAATATATTACCTGGGTGAGGCTAAACAAAGCCGTCTCCCCCATTGCTTTCGTCGCATGGTTACCGAGGTCCTCGTAGTCCTCCTCCTTGATAATAGAAGTGACTTGAGAGAGGGCGTACTGCGAGTCCTCCCTGAGCAGGATGGGAGCTTTCTCTGGGACGGGGTTAGGGTTGGTCATGAGACCTTTGCCCTTACCCACACCCAGCTTCGGGGGAGGCTTAGTTGCGTCCTAGACGGCTGGCAGACCCGTCACCAGCCTCTGCCTTTTTGCCAGATGGTCGGCTTTCTTTGGACCCCTTTTTTCGGACGGATGGAGGGCCTTGGGTGGAAGATCACCCCCATGTTTCTTCTTGTTGGCAGCCTGCTACTTGATGAGGGCTCGTCTCTTAGCCTCGTCCAATTTTGCGAATGGTGGACGGTTAGAACATATGACAGACAAAAAAAAAAAAAAAAAAAAGCCTTACGCTCGCATATTCCCTCGTCATATTTTATTGCTGCAGCCGAAGGTTCAGGGCCGTCACAGTACCAATGGATGGTGTTGAGGGTGACGAGTTTCGCCCAGGTCCTCTCCGATAGCTTAGTTTTCTAGAAAATAGACTCAAGAAAACCAAACTGCTCGACGGTAATGTCTGGACGGCTACGCGCTGCAAAAGACAGACGATTAGATTAAACAACCAATAAGCAGTTAATATAGGACGGACACAAAGTGAGACGGTTTGAGTGAACTTTGTTGGTAGATAGCATGTGGCTGGTAGTTTCTCCCTTTGCCACCCCTTGTTGGTGGTTCAATTTATTGTCTCA
The DNA here is from genome assembly GCA_032878915.1 of Castanopsis chinensis. Classification (NCBI taxonomy): domain Eukaryota; kingdom Viridiplantae; phylum Streptophyta; class Magnoliopsida; order Fagales; family Fagaceae; genus Castanopsis; species Castanopsis chinensis. The sequence continues at coordinate 6,991,656 of JAVQMG010000093.1, read as the reverse complement.
AAAAATGCTAAAAATAATATAGTTTTTACAAATAGCTTGAATGGTTGCCCAGTCACAACAAATTCCTCTAATAATTTGTGGGGATTTCAACTCTCATCCTGGAAGGTAAGTCTTTTGTTACTGGCAATTTGGCTCACACTGAAAAGACTTTGAAGTTTCTTATCAGCAACTTTATTATTATTTAAAAAAAAAAATCGAAGAAAATTTGTGTTCACCCTATACTATTTTTAGACCTTGTTGATCTTTGTTTTAAACGATCAGGAGATTATTATCTGCTTTGATTTTCCCATCATGATTTAGTTTCCTTGGACATTGATTTTCCTTCATTTGATGACTAATAAATGGTAAAAATGACAACAATGAAGGAAATATATAATAAGAAATCATATTTACTGTGATTGCTTTGGAGCTTTTCAGCCTAACAAAAGAATCTTCTTCATTTTTTTTTTTTTGATAATAATAATCTACATTTTGTCTTCACTTTTTTTTGGGGGGGGGGGGGGGTGTTGGTCATAGCCTGCCCTAGAATATGTAAACTCTCAGTCCCAAAAGCTTAAGCTAATATGTTGTGTCAAGATCACAGACAGATACACTAAGATTGACATTAATGACATGGGCAGAAGATGAAATTGATTAATTTATTCAACAATGCAGTTATCCTCATAACTTTGTAGTCAAAGGCAGCGCTAATTGTATTTCTGAGAAGGCAAATGATCCATTGGGTATATATCAGTATCTCAAGCTCCATCATTCACTATCCCTGGTATGGCAATTGTTTTACTTTTGATTTTTTGGGGATATTATAAATGCCCTTGCTATTTTTGGACGATATTCATTGTTTCATGACAATTAATATGCTGGTGGATGGTGTGGTTGTTGGTATTTTGTAGTCTTGCCATTTCAATGTTATTATTGTTGTTATCTGTATGCTGTGAAGACTATACTATTGTCAATATATTGTTGTTACTGGATTAAGCATTAATCCATGAAAATTTCTATTCCAGGCTAGTTCATATTCATCTTTCTTACATTCAAATGGGGTTGAGGAACAACGGAGGAAGATGAATAGCCAAACCAATGAGCCTGCATTTACCTTCTTCTTGGATAAATTCTTCAGCACCTTAGATTACATATTCTACACAGGTATTCTGGACATGATTTGTTACCTTACATCATTTTTAGTATCTACTAAGAGTCCAGCCTATTAATAATTTGGTTTGCATTTAAGACAATTTTCATCTCATTAGAATATCAATAAATGCATACTTCCTCTTCTCACATAAATAGTGTGTCTCACCATAAATTTAATTAGTAAGACCCACCATGTGAGAGGAAGGAGTATGCATTTATGGTGCACAATAATTTCCCAACCTAACCTTTGAAATTCCATTCCTACATTCTCTCTGTCAAGGTGTCAAATCGTGTGTTAGGTAATAGCATGCTGCAAAAAGGTTTTTAAATTGCTCCCCATGTGTACTGTTGTTACTTTATCTTGACATTTTGTCTTTTAGAGTTTTAGTTTAAATTGTCCAGCTGTACATCTGGTTCTGTTTGAACTAAGAGATGACTGGTCCAACAGTTGTCTAGTTTCCCAGTAGTTGCTATATTATTCCCTCGTCTTGGGATGCGTTGAGCCAATTTTGTTTATGGGTTATCACTTTGGAGTGGACCAAGCCTTACCTAGCAAATGGGTGGCCAAGTGCCCTTTTCTTGGTCCATGTGGAATGGGCTTCTTTGGGCCTTTTAGGCCCAATTTGTTGAGGAACTTTGTTGGGCTTCTTGGTCCATGCTATGTAGTGAGGAGGATAAGTCTTTGGACCAATTGTGCTGCGATGGACCTTAAGCCCATGCCATGTAGTGATGACTTGAGATTTGTTAGGCAAACCCCTGTAGTGTGGTTTTATTGGATCCATGTGCTTGTAAATGCCTTGGTCCTTTTATTGGGTTGTCTGGGTAAGTCTTCTTCGATGGGATCTTGCCACACGATGTTTGTCAAAAAAAATATACCTGAACAGATGTTGAATGTGTTTTGTGCACACAAAAAAATGAAGGTGTCGGGAAATGGATTTGCTTTGGTTGTGGAAATTTTAGGTGATAATAGTGTTGCTATTATAGGGCTTGATTTGGGAATTGTGATATAGGCTTTTTGGGTTCTAGGTGGCTAAAAGAGAAGGGGTGGCATTGAAGGAGAGAAAAGAGAGAACAAAAGAAAAGAAAAAGATTAAAAATTAAAAGGAAACTGAGGAAAAATATATATTAACTCCCAAATGACACAATTTTAGGTTTTCAATGACACCCAATGGTTGCGTAATCAGAGCAAGCCTTAATCCCTACAAATTTTAGTGGCTAGATTTCTTCTCTGGGCATGTATAACAAGTGTCCTGTCTCTTCTCAATGCCTTTATGTGTCTTATTGCTTTCAACCTGAATCAATAATAGTAAATTGCAAAGGAAGCTGCCTGACCATTACCGAATGTGTGAATGGCCTTGGCTTAATGATATTAGTGGCAAAGGGCCTTAAAGGCCTTTTTAACTCTTCGTTAGAACATGAGTGAAAGATAGGAGTTTCAAACACAAACATGTATGTTTGGCCACCCAAGAAGCACAAGACACAGGACATGATGACATGAAAATTCTTGAAAAATTAGGAAATGACACGGTGGAATACAAAAATTAATTAATATACATCTTTAGGTATATTTTATGTTTTTTTAAATTTTCAAAATAATCAATCAAAATCTTTAAAAACATAAGTAAAATAAGATATAAATTTTCTCCCAACACACTAAGATACGCATGCAAGAGTGTCCCGGTGTGTCCATATCTGGCACACGCCAGGGATTTTGGAGCATCCATGCTTCATAGTTGTCCACTCTAAAATGCATGTGAAAGTTGAAGAAGTTTCTAAAAATTTAAAAAAAAAAATTGTAAACTCATTTGAAATTACATTTATATTTTGTCTTGGAAAATCTTGCCCTCCGAAAAAGGTGAACATTCAGATAAGATTAAAAAATGAACATTTTCTTGGCAAAATGACTTGGGACCTCAATCCAACAATGATATACCCTAAAACAACAAAGCAAGCTTAGAGTCTGAGAAGTCATTATTAGACTGAAAGTTGAAACCCACATCTCAAGTTCTCAACCCACCCTCCCTCTGACCTCTGCCCGCTGCTGCTACCCTCTATCCCTTCTAATCTCTCTCTCTCTCTCTCTCTCTCTCTCTCTCTCTCTCTCGGCGTGGACAACAAGTCCAACCTCTTCTCTAAGCTTCTCTCTCTCTCTCTCTCTCTCTCTCTCTCTCTCTCTTTTCTTTTCTTTCTTTCAGATATTTGGCCATTTGGGTGAATGGGTTATTAATACTCACCTATAAGTTATAACTTATAATGCGTTTTTTTTTTTTTTTTGAACCCCACTCTCACTGCCACTATGTGTGAGTGAGAATGGGATTAAAAATTATAATGTTGTTACTGCCATATATAATCTTGTTACTACCATATAAGTTATAACTTATAATTTATATATTTTTTTGTTTAATTACTCAGCCTAATTGTTTTGCCTTATAAATTATAATGTTTATTATGAATTTAGTTTGATGTTGAATGTAGCCTATTTAAACTTTTGGTTTGTACTTATGTGTATTATTGTACTACTATGGGTGTTAGTTTACTTTTTTTTTTTTTTTTTTATAGGAGTGTTAGTTTACTTATTTGTAGTTCTTACATAATTTTTTTTTTAGAAGTTAGTTCTTACATAATTTAAATTCTAGACATAAACATATTTTATGTCTAAAAATATTAAAAAATATGCCTAAATATAAAATTTAATTAATTATTTAATTGCCGTGTCCACGCCGTGTCGTATCCTTATTTTTCAAAAATTGCCATATCCCCGTGTCCGTGTCCATGTCGTATTCATGTTCGTGTCGGTGCAACTTAGCCTAGAACAGTCCTGTGATCCTTCCTTGGGATTCATCACCTAATTGTTGTTTGGAATCACTGCCAAATAGAAACAATTTTCTACAAATGAAATTTTAGTAATAAATAATAGTCTGCACGCAAGTAAACCTCTGTAACTTTTAGGAAATAAAGATGAGTAAATGTTTCTAGATTAGAAGTTCTTAAAATGGCTATAACATTCTTCTTGTTTCAAGTTTACCAGTACCTTATTTTAGGAAACTCTCCATTGGCACCAGCTGTGGAATGTTTAGAAGACATGCCTATTCCCTTGTGCAGTGTCTATGCTTTTACGAGAGGAGAACCACCATTTACAAACTGCACTCCGGACTTCACCAATACTCTTGATTATATATTATTTGCCCCTACTGATAACATAATACCAATCAGTTTGCTAGAGCTTCCAGAACTAGACTCATCTGATGTTGTTGGTGGATTACCAAATTACGGCCACCCAAGTGATCATCTACCAATTGGTACTGAATTTGAAATTACTAGGGACTAACTTATCCTGCAATGCAAGTGATATTGAAAACACTAATAGGTGCCAATTGATCTATATGGGCTTTTGACCTTTTTGTGACCTTAATAGCTCTATTTGTTGTTTTCTTTTTTTCCCTCAAAAGGAAAAAAGAAAAAGGAAAAGTAGAAACTCTTTTCACACGTCCTCATACGTGTATACACAAAACACACATTTTGTTAATATTCAAGTTAGACTTGGTGCACATTTTTTTAGTTAATGTTACTATTTAATGCTTTTTGTTGATGTAGTATTTTGTCAAATTTATTGTTGAATTATATACTTTTTTCTGTGCTCTTCATTTATTAAAGGGATTGAATATTATGAACAATTTCTTGTTCTAGTATAGTTTTTCTTTTTCTTTTTCTTTTTTTTAAATGTTTTTAGAACATGTTAAATGTATATATATGGATTAAAAAAGTAACTAACATTCGATTAGTTTAAAATTCCATGAATTTGATAGGTGTGAATGTGTGATGATAACATGTGAAGATTGACAAAATATTAATCCAATAATAATATAAAAATATTGAGTTACACGAACTAATATATTTTTATTAGACAAATAATTAAGCAAACCCATTCTTAATTTTTTTTTTTTGGATATGCCTAAGCATCAATGGAGACTGAAACTTAAAAGGCATATCATCATTGGAGGGGTAGAAGAGGGAACCTAACTCTCCCTTTGATCACAACTATCAAAGGGAATAGATCTTTCTAAATTGGCCATCTTTTTCGGTTGATAATCAGCCTTCCTAGCTTGCCCATCCTATTGAACTTTGGAAATAAATCAAGTAACTTTCAGATGACTCTACAAAGATCAAAGATGAAAAGGGAGAGAGAGAGACAGACTTATAACAAGATCACAAGGATGCAGGAAGAACTTGAACTAGGCAAGGATGAAAGAGAAAAAAGCTTTAAAGGAGCACAGAAGTTTGGAAAGTAAAAGAGGTAGGAATGCTGGAATACAAATTCTCTGTACCACTTTTTGTGTTTCACCAATTATGATATGCCATGTGTTTGATTTTTTATTTTTTATTTTTTATTTTTATATTTTAAACTACCAAGTTTAGAGGGTAAGCTACTAGTCTAAGGGCAGTTCACGTTAGGGCATGCTAAGAGGAAGTCCACTTAGAGGATGACCAAGCACCCCCAACTAAAAAATCAATGCCTACATAAAACCATTATCTTTGTCACATCTATATTTGCATTTAATGCAACAAGAGAAAATTCATCATTCTACAACATCAAATAAGTCACCCTAGCCTAGGTACATGTCCCATTTCTCAACCTATGGGGGATGGTGTGTTGTTAGATTTCCCTCCTGGTTTTAGGGATAAGCCCACTCACAAACCCTATAAATACCCTCTTCATACTGAAGAAAAGGTATGCACTCATAGACACTGTTACTCTAGTGTTTTGCTTAAAGATATTCTTTATTCCATTTCTTGATTTGATTAGAGTGCCTCTGGCCAATCCATCTAGTTGGTCTTTAGCATTTTTAGTAGGTTGTTCTCTTGCATTCGGACCGATAAATATTGGAATATAATCAGTTTGCAAAAAATGGAGATCTTTATATTTCTTTTTTCCATATCTTTAATAGCAGGCTAGTTACACCTACAATTGAAGCGGAAACTATAACATCCCAGCCCAATTGCAGTATTAATTTTATGGGTTTATATACTTAGTATTATCTTAATTACTCTAAGTGCATAAAGATTTGATATTGTGATATTATAAAACATATATGCTCTTTTAATGTTATGGAAAGAAGTTTATAAAGGTAAGGGCTTATATGTAAAATTATATTGTTCTTTGGGTCTAATATAAGCTTTAAAGGGGGGAAGTAAAAGTTCAAAAGTTGTAAGGTGAGTCATTAGCTCACTATTCCCCTTTGCAATACAAGCGCCCCACCTCAAAGCCCATTCTCTTATCTTCTTTACTGCTCCAGAACAGTCTTGGTTCATCTTTTCTTTGCTCCTTTGTTTTTTTTTTTTTTTTCTCTCTCTATTTGCTCTTACATGGCACTCTCTCACTGAAACAATACACCTCTCTCTAAGAAGAAATTAAAAGCCTAACACTAAAGTTTCAACTTCAAAGTTTGTGGGTAAGTAATTAAAAACCTCATCTGATTTTGGGTATTTTGATAGTATAATTGTTTTGTTTATTTTCCCTTTGTTATTCTCTAATCTGATTTTAGAAGCTGAACTTGTGATTCTATTTTAGTAATTTGAAAGATTGATGATGACAGGCCACAAACGCGTTGACCCCTTGTGATGAATTAAGTTGATTAATTAATCAAGTTATTAATTAATCAAATTAACATGCAAATTGCATGGTAGCACAAACAAATCACCAATAAACTAAAGTATGCAGCGGAAAATAAATTGACATGGTGATTTGTTTACGAATGGGGAAAACCTACACGGCAAAAACCCCACCAGGTGATTTTAAGGTCACTACTCCCAAAATTCCACTATTATCACAACAAGCGGTTACAAGTAAAGGAATCTCAAGTACCTTACTAACCTACAGTTGAACCCTTACCCCAATACCCAATTGGACTTGTTCTGTAGTGACAATTTCTCCTTTTGATGCACGGCTCCTAAGCACGTGACTAACCAATTTGCGCGGATCCCAGTACGCGACTTCAATCACCGACTAGAGAAAGTTGTTGGCTGCAAAGTTCTTCAATTCATCCACACGATGAAGATCAAGAAGATGCTTGGTTACAAAACCCTACAGTGCACATTACACAGCAACTTCTTCACAAGAGAGATGAACTAGGGCAAGAACTTTGTCTCAGGTCACAAATTGCTTGATCAAAGGTTTCTCAATACTTGTGCAACTTGTGTACTCTTTGACGGCGCTTCAAATAATCCTTTTATATGTCTAGGGTTAGAAGAAAAGAAGTCCCAAAGACACATGTACGGATTGGAATCAAAAACAGAACTCAGAATCTGTTTTTCTTAAATCTCGACAGCTAGAGGTGTCGAGGTGCTGTCGAGCAGCTATCAAGCCTCGGGGATGGAACAGCTTCTTTAAAGCTCGATAGATGCAGCTGTCGAGCCAAGTGTCGAGCTTTAAAATCTAGCACTTCTCAACTTGAATCTTGGACAACTTGCATGGCTTTAACACTTAATCTTGAAATCTTGTTTCTTGAAATATTAAAATCATCCTAGAGCTACTCAAATACAAGCTGAGTGCATTTTGTCAAAGGATAAGCCAATTGCATAAAAAAAATGACATATGTTCAAAAGAAAGTGAAACACATATGTCCTAACAGATGATATTATGGTCAATTGGATGCTTATTAACATATTTTAATATGTATAGTATAGGTATAAAAATACCCAAATGAAATGAAGGCCAATTGCTATTAGTTGATGATTTTGTAAAAACATATGCTGAAGCTGTCACTGTGATAGATTTGATGTTTACAACAAGAAAAATATGTATTAAATCATTTTCTATGGATTAGGATGCTAGGAGTAGTTCTTATGAATGCTAAGACACATATGGTTGTAATGGAAGTGGTCTCACAAAATTTAGACCAATATAAAAATAATGGTTTAATTTCTAAGTCACATGAAATTCTATTAGGATAGATTTGAGCATGTTGTATTGTAGGGTTTTTAATAAATCATGGTTTTATGATTTGACTTTGAAATTGATATGTATATACTAGACATCTATAGGAGTAGCTCTGTAAAATTAAATTACATTTCGATGTGTATGGATAGCCCATTTGTATTTTACAAATGAGGCAAATACTACTGAAATGAACAGTAAATAGTGAAAGATAACTCTGACTTTGTGGATTTGATTTTGAAGTTAGGGTGAATATTTTGAGCTATAATTTAATATGCTTATCTTTTGGTATGTCTAGGTCATAGATGAATTTTTATGCCTTGGTTTCTCTATTTTTTGGTATGTAATGTGTTTGATGAATGTACCTTATTTTTGGGGAAACTTTTTCTGATGGGAATTAAGATTTTCTTGAATTTGAGAGTTAGGTTGTGATTGAGGTATAAGTTTATGTACTTAGGAAGAGTTTGTCAGTAATAAGTTTTAGTCTTTCATTTAGGTGATGAGAATGAGAACATGGACACCTGAGCTCCTCTTGTACAAATCTCGCATGTCTTTTGTTTTTAGGTAAGGGATATGTGATATGTACGTTTAATAAGTATAAAAATTGTTTAGAAAACTATTATGCATTTAGAAATTACATTATTTTAAGTGTATATGTTCGTGAGTTGTTCAATCTTATATACATGATAATTTTAGCATATTGATGCTATTACTTATATCACAAACATAATATTTAAGAATGAAGTGGATATGCTACTATTATGAATTAATTAAATATAAAAAAAAAAAAATAGTTTTTGGTTATTCCATTGTTATGATCTGAACTTAGCCAGTAGGGGTTATAGTACTGGTATTTCCATGGAGATTCTAATTGGCCATTAAAAGTGGAGAGCTCTGCTATACTCGCCTTTGTTGGTAACAGCCAACTTGTGGAGGATGCCAACCTACCCCCATGATTGAAGATATGTATTATGATATGATCCTGGGATTACCTAGCATTGTGGGGAATGCTAGATGCCTGGCACCAAGTGTTGGAAGCCTCCCAAAGTTGTGACATACTAACAATTGGACTGACTAATATGTATTATAAATGAGCTATTAAGCTATTTGGAAAAGATAAGAAAAGTATGATGATAAGAAAGGTATGTTGAATGTTTTATAGGTTTGATGGGAAGTTTATGATAAAGTATCTTGTAGTCTATTTAAAGATAAGGTTACTGAATTATGTTTAAGTTCCTTAGTATATCCTTTTTTTATCATATGAAAGGAAAATGAAGTATTTTCATATGAAAGTTCATAAGTTATTTTAAAAACATTATGAATAGTATGAAGGCTATTTTATCAAAGTTGGCATATCTATAAAATATTTGATTTACATGCATTCTTATTAAAGGCCCATGGAGCTTAAAACCTTACTGGGCTTCACAGCTCACCCAATTGTATTTCAATGCACGAATTCTTTCTTGGAAGCAGTGAGAGTATTAGAGGTGTCAAGGATTCTGTGATTCATGTTTGTTAGATTGTATAGTTTTTTTTTGTTTTTTTTTTTGTGTATAGTAGTTTAGCTCTTTTGTTGTATAGGAGGAATCAAGATGTACTTGATCCTTGAGCACAGATGTAATTCAGAACCTTAGTTTGTTTTGAACCCCAGTTGTATGTCTTTGGGGTTAGGTTTGTAAATAAGAGTTTTGCTAAACGCTTAGCTATGTAATATTTACATGAATACCTGAAGTTTCAGCCAAGTGGTAATCTTGCAAAGTTCAAATGAAATGAAGTTTCAAGGTTTTCATCATTTTTGTATATTATGGCTTTTATGCAAGAAAAAAAGCAAGAATACAAGAGACGATTCTTGATAAGCACTTTCAGTTTAGGTTGATTTGTGTTAGTATTGAGGTAAATTTGATATTAACATGCTGATCATGCTCTAAATTCTGAAGTACAGATTTGGGTCGTGATAGAAACCAAACGTTTTTGTGGTTAAAAAATGTCAAGCCTCGTCTCAATTATCATTTGTTAGGACTATTTGAAGTAAGTTCTTTGGCTTAAAGGGGACATATAATATAGTCCACGTCGATATTCCTGGATCCAAGGGGAATAAGTTTGATAATAATTTCATAGAGGTATCACCACATCCTTTTTCGGATTTAGCCATCTTTTAGAAATCATTGGAATCTTTATACTTAAAACTCCATAGGTTCTCAATTAGTGAACTCTTAAACGTTCGACCACTTCGTTTGGTTAGAATCCTTGTAGTGGTTCCTATTCCTGAAATTCTCCCACCCACTCTGTGTTTCTATAAAAGGAAAAGCGATGAGGAATTACAAACTTGTTTCAAATCAAATGTTTATCTTGCTAATCAATGATACATACTGGTAGGAACTTTGCAGTCATTTGCAGGCAAGTACCGTATATTTATTGAATTATTTCACCATGACTTATTTCTTTACTTTGACTAATGTAGAGAAACCTATGTGTTGGTCTACATTACAATGGTGAAGGGTCCAAGTGATAATCTAATGGTAATGACATTTTTTGTAGTGGTTAATGTATATGGTTCAAACCTCACATTCCTCTCCTCCACTATCTACCTATATACATATTTTTTTAAAAAAAATTAAAAAAAAAAAAAAAAACCAAAACAAATGAAGAGGATCAAACCCCTATGGTTTTGTTATGGTAAATATGACTGCATCTGTATTGGGATTAATGATCGAAATGAACAAAAATATTCTTGGGAAGAGTGATTGTCTAAAGGATAAATTAGGAGATACATCCAAAGGGAATTATTAAGTTACAATGACTGTCAAGAGCTTTGTAGTTTAACTGGAGGTTCTAGGTATTTTTGATGTAGATGTTCAGAAGCCAAATATTTCCACTTTTATTGTTGTAACTATTGAATTATCCAACAAAAAAAAAAAATTGCAATGACTCTTAAGCTTTTCATTTACAATATAATAGCCATGCAGTCACACCTAAAAAAAAAACTCTCAGTAATTGTTCTTATCTATAACATTAATTATTTAAAATTTCTGCAATTTAAAAGACATAGAAAGGCATCCATTATCCATAGACAATCATTTTTAGTATGAAAAAGAAGTTATATCAGTGCTGCTTATATTAGGTGGATAATTATATATTAACTGTTAGTTAAACTTCGCTTTTCCCCCCTAAAATCATTATTCCACCTAGGGGAACATAATTTGAAAAATGTCTCAACTTTTAAGTTATTATGTAAATCTAATTAAGGTACAAGTTCTTGATTTTGTACTTTCCACATTCATTTTCCCTTTTTCCATAATTAAGACAATAAATTTTTTTTTTGGACAAATAGAATAGTACATGCCATTCAAATAAGATAACTGATCAATACTTGGCATGCCAATATGTATAATTAAGATAAGTAATTTACTACTCCTGATTAAGATACTGCATTATATTTTGGGAGTTGGGCCTTCATCATTGCTTTTGAGCATAATAATACAATATTCTAAGCTATGATAGTATTAGGAATAACTGGAATTGAGAAATATGGATCAACCAACATTACTTGGTTTCCCATGCTTGAATCCTTGAAAGCATCACAGCAACACTCATTGTTGAATGCTTTGGCCTTCCTTAAGATGTAACTTATAGAAGATGCCATGTACCAGAGGCCTAACTGAAGAAATTCTTGTGCCAGAAGACCATGCTTTCTGCTTTGGAGGTTATGCTTTCTTCCCCTTTACATCTCCTTTATATTGTTGTGTCAAATTCCAACTTAATTTTCAGGTAATTTGGGTTGCAAATTGACCCTCATACTAAGTCCAGAGAGGCTTACAAATTGGGTGGTCATGCAACACAAAAGTCATATTAGAAGAAGCAATTTCTGGAGGTGTGCAATTGTGAATTGCTTACATGGTTTATCTAGTGAGTGCTATGGGCCCATTACATGAATGAATTATGGTCTCTTTAATTGCCGCATCATGATTTAGAACAAGATAGTTTCAAACATATTTAGAGTCAAACCTTTTCCTCTTCTTCTAACTTACTATGTGGTAATTAAAGAGGCTATTTATATGTACTTTTAGTCACTTGATTTTTTTTTTCATATAATTTTTTTAAATAATACACCTGGATAGTCTCTTAATTCGTAACGTAATAGATTGGAAAAAATAGCTTCAAGCTAGTTTGGAGCCAAACTTTGTCCTTTTATCAATTGTCATATAGTGAATTGGAAGAATTTTCCTACTAACTAGTTTGTAATAATAATTTGTAAGGTAATGAATTGGAAAAAATAGTTTAATTTGTAAGGTAATGAATTGGAAAAAATAGTTTTAAACCGGTTAGCTTATATTAAGCAGTGACATTGCTCCTTTTATTATTGAGTTTCTTTTCCAACATTTTCTCCTCTGTGGGGGTTTTTTTCATCCCATTACCACGTGGTTAGTTGGGCTTGACAGATTCTTAAACATGGATGAGGCAAGCCCAAAACTTTTCCTAGTCACTAATAAGTTCCTAATAGGAGAGTCAAGCTCAAAACTTTTTACTGAACAAGCTATCTTTCAAGGAAAGTCAAGCCCAAAACTGTGATGAATGGGCTTCCTTTCAAGAGCAACTAATGTGCTTCTAGTTCATAAAGCTTCCTTTCATGATTTTTTTTGGACAATAATATTATTGTAATAATAATTACTTAAATTGACAATATTTTTTGGAGAATATTTTGAGTTTATTTAGAGATTCAAATTTTCTTAAAATGTGTCTTCAATACATGATTTTAGCTAGAAATCGTGTTTTTGAAATTACAATTTTATTTCAAATGCTACGATTTTAAGTAAATATATGTTTTGGAAAAATGATTTTTTTTAAAGGATAGAATTCCTGAATAATTTTAAAATAAAATAATATTATTTTAAAAAATTTCCACTTCCTTTTCCAACTATTGTGCTTCCAACCCACACATTCAAAGCCTACCAATAAAGCATTAGTAGTAGGCTCTTTAGGACCACATCAATATCTATAATCTATATTTATATATATTTAAAAACTGAAGCGTAGTATTTATTGTTGTTATGCTCCCGTTAACATTTAAAACTCAATTACAAGTACAAAAAGCCTTTTGCTATTAGGAATACATAGTTCATACTGCAACCCACCCTTAACATTACCTTCATACACAACTTTCTCCATATGTCTATGTCAAAATCTACCTCTCCAAACAAGGCCGAGACGCTACAGGGAATTACTTAAGAACTAATCATCAATGGCAAAGAACTTTTAAACAAATTATATTCATAATGATGGGACAACAAAGACTTAGATGTTCTATTGGTAGAGATTCCAACTCACATCCTTGTCAACCAACAAAGAAGAGCCGGAGCAACTTCAATCATCTCTAATGCGCCCATTGTTTTTGCTAATACCAACCACCGTTATCAATTTGAGAAACAAGGAACAAAGGACGAGAAGCAGAAGTGAGAAAACATAACCAAAAATGAATATTGCAAATGCAGCTATGAACTAAATTGTAGATGAATGGTTTATCAAAGAATCACATGTCAAGGCTTGTGTTAAAATGTATAGTAAGCATTACTCACTGAAAAATAAGTGAATAACTTAAATGGGAAACAGAACAATAGGAATTCCATTTCAATTGTATTCCATAAATATAACCCGTTACAAAGCATTATATGTTTCTAGCAGGTTCAATTACAAACATGCAAATCAGATAGACCTTTTCTTTTAGGAACATCAAAAGAAGCAGACCATACATTTATGGTTGTAAACAAATGAGGTGGAATTTTTTGAATTAGGAAAATAGTAATACCCTTCTTAGGAGATAAATAATGACATTAATAACAACCATTTTAAATCATGCACAGATCACAAAAAAAAAAATGATATTTTTTTTAAGTGGAATTACCCAATGCTATGCTGCAACAGTAATATGGTTGAACATTATTATGCAGGTCATAAGTCATCCTAAAGCAACAACTGGTTTTTTCCCTATCTTAATTTGTTTCTTCTTGGGTTCCAATGGTTAGCCCCCTTTGTCACGTGAATACAGGACAAGGACCCTTCCACCCTTGAATTAATTCTATACCTTCAAACCTTTTTTTTTTTAATGTGTGTGCAACATCGAGAAAAGATGAATTTGGATTTTGGATAGAACTCAATCTTCTTTTGGTTTACTAACTTAATGGTCTACAAACAAAGCAAATTATTCATAACAGAAGCAATTAAGGCAACCTCTAAATACAACTTTGAGAAGAAAACATTCTGGTTTTTGCATCAATTAGTTTGTGTGCATGTAAATAAAAGAAAATTATGAATATATATTACTGGTTACCCATTGCGGCTGCATTCATAAATGTTGGATCTGCATCCAAGGTTCCAAAGCAAATATCATCATAAAACAAAGCTAATAATAATATGCATGTATAGAATTATGTGTTTGTATGTGTGTGTGTGTGTTAGGAAGAAAAAGATTAATTTTACAGTGAGGCATAATGTGAAAACTAAAATACCAAATTGAACAGCCAAATCAAACCTATATAAACCCCAAATTAGTAGAGCCCTAAATTGAAAAAAATTTCTCCAGAGAAAAGAAAATTCAAATTTACCTCAAACCAAACAGTACCTTAGCAGCCAAATCAAAAAGAAAAAGAGCTGAAACACTAAAAAATGAGATCATAAAAGACACGACATGGTTATATATAAATATAAAGAAATGGGAGGGAAAGGTTAGGACCTTGAGGTTGATGGAAACCCATTTGACATGTAGGAAGATTTGTGGTTTTGTTCTCTCTAAAAAAGATTTTGGAGAGAACAAATTTGCTCCTCTCTTCTTCTTTTATGGGAGTAGCTTCTCTATTTCTTTTCTCTGTATCTCCTGTCTTTTCTCTTGAGAGTATAAATAGTGTATTTTGATAATAAAGAAATTGCTACTAAACTGTGCGTGTTGGCTCACTACTTTACTAAACCAAAAATACTGGTCCTACGTTCTTTTTATATAGTTAGAAGAAGTAGTTG
The DNA here is from genome assembly GCA_032878915.1 of Castanopsis chinensis. Classification (NCBI taxonomy): domain Eukaryota; kingdom Viridiplantae; phylum Streptophyta; class Magnoliopsida; order Fagales; family Fagaceae; genus Castanopsis; species Castanopsis chinensis. Next base: position 6,976,583 of record JAVQMG010000093.1, on the reverse strand, counting down.
CCAGTAAGGTTGCATGTGCTACCTCACGAGTGAGAAAATTTAATATAGAATTTGTTTTTTAAGTAGTATCAAACTATGTATTTAAATTTAGAATACTTATTTAATATATGACTATCTATTTAGTATGATAATTTCTTAGGAAATGGTAAGCGGTATCAAAATCCAATAAGTTTTAGACATGTCAGCAAAAAATAACTAATCCACTAACAATTGGAAGACATGTGTTAGTGGATAGTTACTTTTGCACACGTCTCTTATTTATTGGATTTTGATACAGATGATGTGGTATTATTCGATACAAAATACTTTTATATTTCTTAGAACCAATTTACTAAAGACAGTATTTATTCAAAAAAAAAATTCTACTAAGAATGATAACAAATGTCGTCATCTTTCAACAATTAACCACTAAGTTTTGATAAAATCTCATCCCCCTTCCCCTATATATAAGTGTGTGTGTGTGTGTGTTTCTCAAATAAAAAAAAAAGTTTTGATAAAAAAATTGTCACAATATTTAAATTTTTGCAATAAATGATGGCATATGCAACAATTTAAAATCCTCATCAAATTAAATACCTACAACCATTTGCAATGAATATTTTGTTATTCATACTTCCTTCTTTATCATTTTATTTTATGAGCCTAACTTCGATGCACAGCTTACTTAATTTTTAATGAACACATTTTTAAGAAAGAAAACAAATAAAAAAAGAACAAAATATTCTGAAACTTTTTGTGTCAATATAATATGCAAGCTCATATAAATATATTTTTTAAAAAGAGCACAAATCGATAACTAAAAAGAAAAAGAAAAAAAAAAAAGCCAATGAAGTGATGAACAATACATATTAAACAAACTAAAAAGTATTGTAAGTTTTACACATTCACACAACAAGCGTTACAACATTTTTACAAAACAATTATTTTTAGTTGTGGTTGGTTATAGTCTCATATTTTATTATTTCATTTCGACTTATAAGAAATTGACACCTCAATAATTGTAAAAATATTGTGAAATTTGTTGTGTCAGTATAACAATATATATGTCAATTCATATAAATATTAAAAAAAAAAAAGAAAAAAGAAAAAGGGAAGGACTGTAGCTACAATGACAATTGAATAAACCAAAGAATCACTGTAGCCACTGTGGATTTGCACATTCACACTTTTTATATATAGAAAGTTAGAGCATTCCCATCAAGAGAGTTAAAATTTTTAGCATTTAACATCTCAAAACACTACTTTAACAATTTTAATACCTCATTTAAAAATATACCAAACATCAAAGGTTCTATTTTTATTTACAACTTCATTTAAATATTATTATTTTTATTCTCTCACTATATTTCTTTCTCTCTCTATTCTTATCCGTGTCTCTCTCTTTCTCAAAAGAAACCCCCCACTTTCTTCTCAATCCAAGCAAACCACAGCCATAGCCACAGCCACATCCACACCCACGGCTAGCCACTACTAGCCACTACCACCAAAAAAAAAAAAAACAAGCCGGCAGCCACCACAATCCCCAACCACCAAAATCACAAAACCCGTACCCACAACCTCATCACCACCAACAAATAAAAAAAGAAAAACAACCCACCAAAATCACAAACCCACAATCTCATCACCACCAACAACCAGAAAAAGAAAAAAAAAAACAACCTACCAAAATCACAAACCCGAACCCACTGCGAGACCCACGAGCTAAGCCACCCACTTCATGCCGAGAAACACCACCAAGACCCATCAAGCAACCTAGCAACCAAGACCATCAAAACCCATCAACAACCCACTGTGCCACCAGACCCATCAACAACACCACTGAGACCCATCAAAAGCGTCGCCGAGGCACCACCGATACAAAACAACCAAGACCCACTAACATCGAGACCCACCAAATCAGACCCACATCACCACCAAATCATACCCACATCACCACCGTGGCAACCACCATTAGAATCACAAGTTACCTCCAAACAAACAAACCAAAAAAAAAAAAAACCCATAAAACTTCAACACCACCACTACCACCGTGATTTTTCAGTTGATGCTGGTGAAAGAAGAAAAGAGAGAAGAAGACTAGTGAGAGAAAAAGAAAAAAGAAAAGAAAGAAGAAAAGAGAGAAGAGACCTGTGAGAGAAGAAGAAAGAAGAGAATTGTGGGAGAGATCAAACTCGTGAGGAATAGGTTTTGTTTTTTTTTTTTTTTTTTTTTTTTTTTTTTTTTTTTTTTAACAATCTAGCTACAGTGAGTGGTTATCAATGACAGAACACTGTAGCTGAATGCTAAAATATTTAGCATTTAACATTTTTGATGTAGTCATTTTTATAATTTGAGGTGTTAAAAATGCTAAAAAATAGCATTTAGCATTTTTAATACCTTTAATGAGAATGATCTTAGCAGAAGTTGCACCTCGACCTTATTCCCACAAAATCCATTATAATGAATATTGACAGGTTGTAAGTTGTGACAGACATTCCAATGTCTCCTCCTAACAAGTGGTAGAGAAAGTATATGTTGTTTCTAAAACTCCAAATCAGCATTCATACGATGTTTCTAAGTCCAATAATAAATTGACACGTGTATTAAAATGACAAGTGAACATACTTAAGGTCACTTAAAAAATAGAAAAAGGCAAAAATTCCCCTAAAAACTTCAAACCTCTCTTTCAAAATCAACAATTTAATCTCTCTGTTTCTCTATCGCACCATCACGACACACCAGCACCTCCATCTTCTCTCTCAACTCCAAACCTCGACAGCCACTGCCTAGCATCGCCACCGAAAATAAAGACACTACCGATCATCTCCAATTTTGACAAGACCAACTTTTTTCTTGTTAGAAAAAACCCAAAATCGTCTCTCCTTCTCATTGTTTCCAACCACCGACACCAGAAATTTTCTCGCTGCTTCTAAAACTTGACTTTGCAAGAAAATTTTCTTCTCTTTCTCTTTCATTTTATTTTTCGAATTTTTCTGTTTACATGTGTTTTGTTTTTTTCTTAAATTGACACATACATTCATATGTAGAAAGGAAACTTGTACTGTTTGATAAAATGCTTAAGTGAAGATAAATGCACTAATAATACAGTAAAAGGGGTTTTTTTTTTCCCCCAAATAAATGTTCTTTTGGATCAGATTAAAAGTAATTAGTATGATGTAGTTTTATTGGTAGAGAAATAAAGCTTCTTTCTTTGCTTATCAATTGATTTAACGTATTTGGTGGTTGTGCTTGATTTTCAAATATTATGTATTGGTTAGACAGATTTGTTATTTTCAACTATGCATTTTGAAGATGGTTTCTTTTAGGAGTGTTTAAGTTTGGAATATATGTTGGCTTACTTGAAATTTTCAGAATTTGTTTCATTCCTTGTAATAATTTATTTCATGGTGCAGAGATAGATGTGATGCTTTTGCTTTGTTGTTTTAGCTAAAGGAATTGATTTTGAGAAATACTCCCTTCATAAGAGTCTCCTCTAAGGTATTCAATCTATCATTTTGTCTTATTTTCCTAGTTTAAGTCTTTGGTTGGGTTATTATGGAAAATAATGATATTTTGATAATTGGTGTGTAGCCCACTTTAGTGTGTGTATTTATGGCTGAGGACTAGCGGGTGGCTGGCAATAATTCTTTTTTTATGACTTTGTGGCTGACCTGATAAGCCATCATCGGCTGTCACTGCATCACTTAATAATATATTTAATATTAACTATAACCACCACCAAGAGTCACCATTAAAACACATATACCCACTGATTGAAGACAAATCAACCACTGTGTGACCTGTTCCATAAAAAGAAGGAAACCCGACTACATGAAGATAGTGACTTTAAAAGTAATTTGCAGTTTAGGTTTCATATTTTGGGACTTGTGTTTTTTGGATTTTGTGTTTTTTAGTTTCAGATTTGCATTCCTAATTAATTGTTGCAATAATAGTAATCTTTTCAGAAATTACTTTTAACTCTCTAATTGCAATGAAGGTGGAAAAAGAGACATTGATGAGCCTAAAAATCCATACAAGATCTGGAAGAACTATGATCATATAAAAGGTGTGGGAAATGCAAAAAGGTTGGGCACATGTCCTGACAATGAGAGAAATAAAGGAAAGAAAGAAAAAAGCAAAAGAAGCAGCATGTTGTGTTGTTTAAGCAGACAAGAAAATCCATAGAAGATTTGAATTTGATCATTTTTTGTTTAAGGGACTAACACTTCAATGTTTACATAGGTAGATTTGTTGAGGATAAGAAGCATTGTTGGTTTGTTTGTAGTAAGGAAAGAAAGTTCCAAGCCTCACAGAAGGAATATGAATGGGAGTTTTAAGTAGGGGAGGGCATTTTTTGTTGGTGACGAGCATGGCAATTTGGTCCATCCCAAAGGGAAGAGAAGGCCACTGGAACATGGACTTGTTAGTTAGCCTATTTACAAGAAGACTTTTAGAAGCACGACAGCCCCACCAAGCACACAATGATCAAAGAAGCATGACATAGACAAACCTTAAAGTCTTCAAACAGAACCAAGTGTATAATTTTTGCTTACCTTTTGCACAACCATTAATGAACAAGGATGTTAAACCTTTGATAATATGGTAAATATATTGATGGTTACACCAAAACATTATAGGTGATATTATGGAATGAAATTATGCAATTTTTTTTTTTTTTTTTTTTTTGTTTATGGAATTTTTATTATATTTGTGGAAGCTCACTTCCTGGAATAAGCTATAGTTACATTGTAATTTGGCACAAAACTACCTAGAAAATTTTTCCAGTTATGAGTTTATTAGTTTATAGTAGACCTTGATAGCAATGTGTTGCATTTATGATATAATGGTTGTGTAGAAATCAGGAATGATGACTGAGTGCAGTGTCAAATATGTGGCTCAAGTTAATCGCTTTTCAATCACACATAAGGTTTAATCTTTGTAGGAGATCCTAATTGGAGCCAACTTGGCTTCTGCTACATCTGGTTATGATGAAAATGTTGCCATTGTCTCAGCAATTGGAATACTTCTTATAAATCAATATCATAATTCCTCCAAAAAGTACAATGTGAGATTTTAGGAACAAAGTGCCATGTTTATTTATTTATTTTAATCTTTCAAAACAGACAATCCATTAGATGGATGACAAAGTACATTACAAATCATAACAATAACATTAAAATGATGATACATTTTATCCAAATTAGCTAAACTTCTGGCAAAATCTTTTTGTGCTCCACTCTATATAGCCCCATTGCATCAAATCATAGGAGTCACAATAATTACAAATGCAATCCACTATAACAACAATGCAATCCTCAACTTTTTCTCCTCCTTGTGGTTGTGGTGCACAACTAACTTATCTTGATCAACTTTATCTTTATCAATCTTCTACATGCATTCTTGTAGTCGGCATATTATTCTGTTTAGACCAACAAAGAATGCCCTCCCTAATTCAGACCTCCCAACTCTCTTCCTAGTAAAGCTTGGAACTTTCTTTCCCTACAACCAACAAACCAATAGGTAACACATTATAATCAATAGAACTTAAAAAATTGAACTCAAATAACTATTTAATTATGTAACTGATCATCAAGACTATCGCTCTAGTTTAAAAAGGATAAACAAATATTTCTATAGTACCAAGAACTTACCAAAACTCAAAACCCAAGTAACGCCTAGGAGTTCCTCAAAAACAAAAAAAAAAGTAATGCCTAGGCAATACAAATTCTCATTCTTATAGCACATATTATTTATCTTATGGGACTCAAATAATAAGAGACTGCATCACATCAATTCTCTAACTATCCAATGGGATAGAATTAAAACTTTCCAAGGAAACATAACAGCAATTCTCTAACATGGTTCAAAGAAACATAAAATATAATCTATAAGATATATACTAATCAAACATCGCCATCATATTAACAAAATTATAACGTATACTAAACATAACAGTAGCACCTACAAGTTGTGATATACTCTACAATAAAAAAGATATAGCCCAACATAGAATCAACTTATGTCCATAGCTAGTAATTTAAAATGCATAACAGTAAGTTTTTTACTCGACACAATAATTGGCCAATTTATCAAGCATGTTATATGCATGATTTAACGAGAGCATGAACAAAAATGCAAGGGAGGTTGGTCTTGGCCAACAAATTATACACAATCAAAGCATCATAAAATGTACCAAATTCCTCCTTACTTATAGCTAAGGCAATATAGACTATATTCAAGTAACCGTACACTCCTAGCAATATATGATCTTAATTCAATTTGGCAACCAACATGAGTAGCATTGTACATTAGCTACAAATATTAATGCACAATAGAATCAGCAAATTTGAAACAAAAATAAAAAAGCAATTTTTTTAGTGATGTGTACCCAAAAAACAAAAAGAGGTTTGAGCTTTTTTATTTTTTTGGATTTTTAGGTTTTATAGAGAGAGAGAGAGAGAGAGAGAGAGAGAGAGAGAGAGAGAGAGAGAGAGAGAGAGAGAGAGAAAGAGAGAGAGAGAGAGAGATTTTTGCTTTTGGATCACAAAGAAAATTAATTTTTTATTATTATCTATATTAATATTTTGGGTGTAAAAGGGATCGCAAGACACCTTGAGACAAAGGGAAAAAATATAAGGTATTTATTGTTGTTATGGTTTTTATGGAAGCTTCAATAATTTATGAATTAGTTATTTTTCTAAATATTTGTTTGGTGAGACAAATCCATTGGATAGACTATTTAGAGCATAAGGAAATGAAAAAAGTATTGAAGTTAAATATTTTTTCCCATTAAATTTTATTTTATTATGACTTTATTTTTTTTTTTAAATGCTATCTTGTAAAATGTCTATAATATGCATATTATTAACTCAATTTCTTATTTTAAAGCATATTACGCATTTACGATATAATAAATGACTGATACTACCCAAAAAAAAAAAAAATGATTATTCAACCTGCCTTGAAAGAAAAAAGAGAATAGATTAATCAATTGTAATATAAACAAAGGCCCAATCATTCTAAACAACATTATATAAAAATATAAATATAAATACATTCATAATAGCCCATATTATTTTTGCTAGGCTAAAAGCCCAATTAGACAAGAGAATAAGTTAGGTCTAAAGCTGGCATAAGAGACACTTTTTATGCCAGCCAATCTGCCAGTCATGAGAAGACAAGTCATCCAACAAATTTAATTTCAATACACCTCGTTACACACAATTATTACCCAATTAATACCTCCAAATATTCCTCAAACCTACAAACTCTGCTCCTCCACCACCTACTCCTCACACCGGAGCTTCATTCCCCAAATATAGGACTTCTCTCTACTTTTTATTAAAAAAAAAAAATTTAAATAATTACTTCCTTATTTATACTACTAATTTAGAAATTTCAAAGAGAACTTATAGACTTTTGTTTGGAGTAGTATTTTTAAGAAGCAATTAGAGTGAGGATTGTATATAATAGAAGTGCATAAGGATTGAAATGATTTTACTAATGTTACTAATTTTCCCTAGCCGATTCTTGTTTAATTTCAAAGCAATAAACTTATGGTCAATCCCATTGTGCTAAAATTTCATATCAGTCAAAAGATATGCTAATAAAAAAATTACAATTTTTACAAGCTAAAGTGAAGTTCATTGGCAGATGCTAATGACATTCTTGATAGCACTTGGACATGGTTTACTTTAAACAAAAAAACTGGTAATTTTTCTAGATGCTCCGGATCTGTTGGTGAGAATTTCAAACTAGGATTGATGATTAAAAGGAAAAGAAATATATATATATATATATATATATATATATATATATATCAGACTAGATAGATGACAACAAGCATTATGACTTATCACTCACCATGAGGTTTGATATTTCTATTGCTTTGTTGTGTAGTTGTACCCTTCGTTTTATATTGACTTCTCAAGATTCAAGTGTTTTTATTGTCTGGATTTTTCTACTAATGTTTGCTGCAGCTTATTTTTAAATTTCTTTCCCAACTGTGATGCAGAATTGCAGATAGATGGTTTTGAATACTTAAAAGAAAACTTCTCTACTGGCTTGACTGAATTCTTGGAGTATATGGCAAGAGTTGGTGAACAATCTTTCATAATGTGGATATGAAGCCTAAAAATTATGTATTTTGGAGAAACAACTAAATCATCAAAACTTTCAAAAACTTCCATATGAATATATTGTGAATTAAAAACTTTTAGAAAGAATTGTGATAGGTTTTACTTAAATGTATTTCCAATCCTAATCCTCTTTTTGTACAATATATCGTGACATATTTTATTTCAAACGAATGTATTCTAAATTAGAGACCTTTAAATAGAATTGTGACTTGTTTTATTTTCTAATATATTCCCAAACCTATATGATAGGTTTTATTTTAGATTAAATAATGGAATTAAAAACTTTTCAATTACTGTATTGAGTTTTTACCAATCTCATGTTCCTTCAAATATTTGAATCATGTCAGGTTTCATACTACCTGGAAGAAATGATTAAAAGTTTTTAGAGATGTGTTGATAAAATTTTCAAGTTTTATTCACCTTCTAGTAAACTAGCTGATTCCTTCAACAAATTAACATTCTAATTGGTGGAAGTCTGTCTTAGTGATGTCTTAAGATTCAATAGAGAAATAATTGCTACTAGAAAGAGCTCTAAAAGATTAGATTGTGATGCCAAAGGTATAGGTATTATTTACACAACTTCTGTAATAAGCCAACTACCACTTGCAACATGCTATTTGCATGATTTATAAATTCAGTTGTTCTCCAAAATACAAGGTTTTGCTATGAAAGGAGCAAGACTATAGAAAGTTAAAAGTACATAATTTCTTCATTTGAGGGTTTTATCCCCTCTGTATCTATTTAAATAGAAAACCAAATCTAGGAAGTGACTTTTGCTGATTCAATTCTCCAAAAGACTGGAATTTTAGGCTTCATTTCCATGCTGGTGTTGGATGACAAAGTGCTCACTAACTCTAGCCACATACTCCAAGATTTCAATCAAGATAGTAGGCAGTTTTCCTTTAAATATTCAAAACTATTTATTTGCATCATAGATGGGAAAAAAGAAAAACAGAATAAGTTGTAGTTAACATTAGCAAAAAAATTTAGACAATAAAAACACTTAGAAACTCACTTGAATCTTGAGAAGTCATTTAAAAAAAAAACAAAAGTTTGTTGTAATAACCTATTACAACATGTAAATTTGTTGCAATAACAGAAAAAAAAAAAGAAACGAGAAATCATATACATCTTACTAACCGTTAACAAAAACTTTGTTGGCTATGTAATGCAAAGGGCACAACGACCAAATTCTATGCTTCCTTTTAGTCATTCATCTCATTCTCATGTAAATTCTAGTGTTACTTAACACTCAATCTCCAAAACAGCGTCGTTTAGGTTATTATTACTGTGCAAGATTTTTTTATCTATTTTGTTCTCTACCACACATGTTGAACTCTCTCAACCATGTAATTTTTCCTTGACCCAATCCGGCCAAAAAAACAATGATTTTTCCCTCTTATTCTCAATTCTCACCTAAAATACTTGGCCTCTCCTCTCTCTCATCTTAGGAAATTAATTGCAATAAGTTACCACTGTGGTAGTAACTTATTGCAACCAAAAATTTGTTGCAATAACCTATTGCAACAAAAAGATTTGTTGCAGAAACCTATCGCAACAAAATAGTTTGTTGCAATATGTTTCCAAAGGTGGTAGTAACCTATTGCAACAAAAAATTTTGTTGCGGTAACCTATTGCAACAAAACATTTTGTTTTTGTTGCAATAACCTATTACAACAAAAAAATTTGTTGCAATACATTTCTCTGCTTACCCACCGTATCTATTACAACAAATGTTTTTGTTGTAATAGGTAATTGCAACAAAAACATTTGTTGCAATACTCTATCGCAACAAAATAATTTGTTGCAATATGGAAAAACAATGAGACAAATTCATTAAAATCAATTAATCAATCAATAGGTGAAACTAGTAAACCTAGTATTAAAATCAATCAAATTCATGTACAATCTTCTTCTAATTCAAAAATGGGAAAAAAAAGCAAACTTGAAATTGAAAATTTAATGGATTTTTTTTTACCTTATAATAAATGAATAGGTTGTGAAGTACCAGAATCTCAGTACAATCTTTTCAAAGCTTGAGGAGAGCCTCCAATGGGGACACAACCGCGAAGAACCATGCCATTGATGTCAAAAACAATTCCAAAAGAAGGCCTAACAATTCACAAAAATCAACTACTGGTAATAAAAATTTTGAGCTGTTTCTCGCTTTTTTATGCTATGATAAGACAAAAAAATTTGAATCAAGATTTGAAATCACGGTATCTTTACAGTTTCGCAAAAAGTAAGCGTTTAGTCAAAATGATAGTTAACACAACATTGAATAGAGAATAGGGAAGAGATACGAACTTGGGAGTTTAATGGAAGGATTACTAATAGAATAAAAATAATTGAATGGGTTAATTATCATTTGCTCCCTAATCCTAGAAAATTAGTAGGTACTCCACCGTAAATATGTATTCCCTCCTCTCACATAAATAGTAAGTCTAATTTAATTAGTAAGACCTACCATGTGAGAAGAAGGTGGACGTATTGATTTTGCTCCCCATGTGGCAGGTCCAATTTAGAACATCCTAATTGAATTTAGATTCCACAAGCAAAGTACTTCTTTGGGTATATATTTGAAATTCTATTCTATATTATTCATTTAATTATTTATTTTTGAAACCATTCTATATTCATATCAATTATGAATAACTAAGAATGAATGATTAATAGCCAAGATCTAAATAGTTTACTAAATTCTTAAACATGTCTTGTTCCTGCTTTGTGAGACTGCTTAGCTTATAGGTTAGAGCATTGCATTTGAAATGCAAAGGTCCTTAGTTTGAACCCCGTAGATGGCTTTTCCTTAATTGCTTGCCTTTTGACACAATTCCAATTCAATTTGAGAATTAACAACTCCTAAACCATAGATAAAAGTACAATCATTTGGAGTAGTTTAAGGGCTATTGAGACTCAATGGTTCGCAACCCCTGCCCTGAACCTAACCAAACACTCATATCTTTACTGCCAAATGGATAATCACTGATTGCGTGTGTGAATTACCAATTGGAAAAAAAAATGGAATTCTAAGTCATTCATCAAGTAAAATATCAATTAATGACAAGATAGAGATGATATATTCAACAAAAAGATAAACATGCTGGCTAAGGGCACTTCTTTTTTGGTGGATCAAAATGTCATCTAGCTATGTTTTCATTCATTCCAATCCTTTAGATTTTAGATTTATTCAATTATAGGCCTATTTTGTATTTTAGCCAAAAAAACAAGAAATTTAATGACTTATGTTTTTCTCTCTTTCTATTTTTCTAATAACGTTATTACAAGTCATAATGGCTTTCGCATTTAATTGTATGATTGTATTTGATTTTTCAATTTTTCTCAAACAGATGTATGGAATCAAATGTGTTACAACTTACAAGTTGTAACCTTGACATTCAATTGGAAATGTAAGACTTCAAAATGCTCTAAGAAAACTATAGTTGTAAAGCAAGATGGAAAAGACCTGGAAGAAATACCTACCAATGTACTTCATGTGGTGGTTTTATTTTCAAGTTTTCAAAGTGTATTGGCCTAAACATCAACTTGGGAGAAAGGCCAATCAGTTGAGCAAAGACAGAATCCTATTTGTGGGTTATATGTTCAAATGTACAAAGTATACTCCAATTTGTATCTTGCTTAATTAGTAAAGCGTTCAATGATAATGGTGTAACAATTATGTAATGATAGTTTAAGTGTTTATGAGAGCTGCAAGGATATATAATAACTTCCATATATGTAATGACAACTTCTGTGTAATATAATTATGTTTATTTATAAAAGCAAATATCCAAATTTGTATATGAATTGAATAATATGCAATGTGGACCCTGTTTGTGATAATTTGTCCACAAAATTTTGGTTGTTTGCACATTTATTGTTGATGATAACAAAACACAAATTACACAATAAATTATACATAGGTACAAAATTTTGATTAATGACAAATTGAGGATCATAATCTACATAAATTGCACAAGAAGCAAAAAATTTTATTAATTACAAAATTGCTCATGATAATATCACACATGAAACACTAGTACCAGCTGCAAACCAATTGGCATATAAAAGTATAAACAACCATTATATCACTTAGTCACAACATGTCCCAAAGATGACAAAACACAATCCTAAAGAAAATTACTCGACACTATGAACCACTATTTCTCTCCGCTTGCAACACTTCCTTGAGTTAAGGGACCTCTTGCATCATCAATTTTTGCGGCCGGAGCTTGCAACATGTGATCTTCTATCTTGAGGAGATGCTTTTGCAACACTTGCAAATAAACCGTTTTGATCTGATGCAACACTTGTACTAGACATCTACAAGAAAACAATTACACATTACAGAAAAGAACTATATCAACCAATTATCATATTTTTCTTATGACTCACCAAGAATACTAAAAAAGAAATGAAAAACATCAGTGAACCATATAGCAATCTTAACATTAGATGAACTAAAGTTTTTAATCACACATCTAAATTATCCTCACATCACATATGTAGTTTTGCCAAACTTGTAAAATTTTACATACCCAAAATAGTATGGCACAATCAAATCTCAATTGCACCTTATCATCAACCAAGACCCATTAGTCAAAGACAGCAAAAAATACCAAGGCAAACTTCAATGTCTCGAACTCTATTATCTTTATTCCAACATGCTTAAACTAATGTTCTATTGAGAGTGTATATATCCAATATGTTGGTGTATTAATTGGTTTTCAGTCACAGTTCATTTTGATCCTTTAGCCATAGCACATAGGCAAGGTTTTTTATTTGGAGAAACTAAATCTTTTAGTAACAAATCATAGACCTAAATGAAACCTCATTACCTTCACCAACTTGAAGCTGTCATGTAATTTAGCAAATTAGGGAAGTTATCATCTTCCAGCGGGGAACCGAGTGTGTTATCTCTTTCTTTCATTAATCACACCTTTTTTGGTGAAACTAGTAAACCCAGTATAAAAATCAATCAATCAATCAAATTCATGTACAGACTTCTTTTAATTCAAAATATGGAAAAAATAGAAATCCAAACTTGAAATCTTCTTAATTCAACTAACCAAACATGTTTTTGATTTCAAAAATACAAGAAAATTGTTTTTTCTTTATATTTCCAAAAACAAGTTTTTGAAAATAAAAAACAAAAAACATTACCAAACATAACCTAACATGTTGTAAGTGTGTTTAGTATGCTCGAGGTCTTGATCTCAATTTAATTACCACTGTGGTAGTAACTTATTGCAACAAAAAATTTGTTGCAATTACCTATTGCAACAAAAACACAATACACTATCACAACAAAATAATTTGTTGCGGAAACCTATAACAACAAAATAGTTTGTTGCAATATGTTTCCAAAGGTGGTAGTAACCTATTGCAATAAAAAATTTTGTTGTGATAACCTATTGCAACAAAACAATTTGTTGCAATAACCTATTACAACAAAAAAATTTGTTGCAATACGTTTCCCGGCTTACCCGCCATATCTATTACAACAAATTTTTTGTTGTAATAGGTTATTGCAACAAAAACATTTGTTGCAATACCCTATCACAACAAAATAATTTGTTGCAATATGGAAAACAAAAAAGAGACAAATTCATTAAAATCAACCAATCAATCAATCAATAGGTGAAACTCGTAAACCCAATATTAAAATCAATCAATCAATCAAATTTATGTACAATCTTCTTCTAATTCAAAACATGGAAAAAATTATTTAAACTTGAAATTGAAAATATAATGGATTTTTTTTTTTTTTTTACCTTAGTGATTGGAGTAGCACGAGCCTAGGGAGCAAACCCTTGGGTTTTCAGGTAGCAATAAGGAGGTGGAGAAACTAAATCTTTTAGTAACAAATCATAGACATAAATAAAACCTTCATTACATTCACCAATTAATTTGAAGCTGTCATGTAATTTAGCAAATTAAGGAAGTTATCATCTTCCTATGGGGAATTGAGTGTGTTATCTCTTTCTTTTATTAATCAGACCTTTTTGGGTACATGTGCAACATGTACACGCAGGAAAGCACATATCACATAATCAATGGGACAATTTATCAAATAATTGGAATGCAAACGAATGAACCTAAGCTGTGAACTTAATTGACCATGGAATCCTAAAGACCTAATACAAAATTCATTTAATCTACATCATTCCATCAAAATCTATTTACAATCATCAAAATCTATCCCTAGCTACTTTTTGTTTTTGGGTATATTAAATGCTACTATGTTTCTTTGGTTTCAAAACAAACCTCTTGGTCTACCCAAAAAATACCCTTAGTTATTATAGCTAATACTTATTAAATACCACTATCTACTTTTGGTTTTCAGGTTTGTTAAATGCCACTCTTTTTCTTTGATTTCGAAACAAAGCACAACTTCTAAATGAACCATTGAGGAACCTTAAGTCCTCCACTAGCATGCTTAGCATTGAATTTTTTAGTTTATCCCTACCATATTATAATTTGAACCTTTTATAGGTATTAACCAAAATAATAGAAATTTACATATATTACACTGTATTTATCTAACTACTAATAGTGTCATTCATAACTTGAGTTTCGGCTCTAAAAAAAATTAAAAATATCACTTATGTGAGAAATATCTCAATAGATAAATGCAATATTATGAATAAGCTTTTTTTTTTTTGGGTATAATTACATTAAATATCACTTAGTTTTTAAATGAATAACTTTTAATTTTTCAAATTGATCTCAAATATTATATATTCACATAATGTCTGTAAGTGCGTGTATTATATATAAATTTTTCCCCTCTCTCAACTCAAATCTTGGCGTCGCCACTAATTCAGCTTATCTTTTCTTATTGTCTTTTTTCTTTTTCTATGTTTTGTTCATTTTTTTTTTTTTTTTTTTTTCGTTTGGTTGCTGAAAATGAAGGAAAGTTTGTATCTTTGATCAGTTTGGATGACACGAAAAAGAAAAATG
Source organism: Castanopsis chinensis (assembly GCA_032878915.1). Lineage (NCBI taxonomy): Eukaryota > Viridiplantae > Streptophyta > Magnoliopsida > Fagales > Fagaceae > Castanopsis > Castanopsis chinensis. The sequence goes on along the minus strand of JAVQMG010000093.1, from coordinate 6,961,503 downwards.
AAGGAGGAAAGTTTGTATCTTTGATCCGTTTGATCTGCCAAGCTTTTTTTTTTTTTTCTTCTTCTTCTTCTAAAGGTGATAAAGTGATAACATGAGGTGATACCTATAAATGCACTAGTTTCACACCTTTGACCTTTCAGGCATTTTACAGACAATCAAACCACAAACCCACACGATTTTGATTAACCCAAATAACTAAAGGCTATAAATTGCAAAGGCAAGCAATACTAATTTTCTCATATTATGTTTAACATTCACGAATTTCCCACAAATTTAAGTTGCATAAAAATGAAACATATCCATAGCTGGAAAATTAAAGACACTTGGTAAATTTATGTCTTCACAGGACACACAATTTCCATAATCTTACACTTCAAAGCTTGACTTTTTAAATCAAGTAGTTGTACTGCAAAAAACAAAAGCATCCTCCTTCGAGGTGTATGTATGTTAAAAGAATTAGAAAAATTAAAAATTATGAGTAATATTAAAAATTGTGAATGACATGGCTAAAATAGATAATTTGATATGGGGTGTTTTGAAAAATGAGTATGTAAAATGGGAAAAGTAGATTTTTATTCTAAAATAGACAAAAAAATTTTTACACAAACTGATGCGAATACTCTTCTACCACTTGGTTAAGGGTAAATTTTTTAAATTAAAATGTATAAAACTAACTTACCCATCATGAGGTGTGATTAAAAAATAAAGACTCATCACCTGTTTATGAAGGGAACAATGTTTTACCTGAATAAGGTTAATAAACAACCAAATCTTAGAGAATTGGCATCAGGAGCATTTGACAAGGTAAGAGCATTTGCATTCCATTATTTTATCATATTTTATTTTACCATCTCAAAAAGTTACTTTATCTATTATTCCATACCATTTTACAATACTCTCAAGATCCCAACTTTTATTTTACAATACAACATATTAAAATAATATTTTTATACAATAAAATAATATATCCCAAAACCCAAATAAAAAGAGAGAAAAAGTTAGATTGAATAAAAAAATTATTATTTAGTTTTACCATTGTACTATAATGCGATTCTACATTTAGAATTGCACTGTAGCACAATTGAAAATTTTTTTGCAATAGTCTACATTTACAAGTTCGAATGCAGTGGGGTTTTTGGGCTTTTATGCTAAATTAAACCAACATATGACATATATCATTCCCAATGCGAATGCTCTAAACACCAAAAACCATATCTCATGAGATATGTCAAATGCCAAAAAAATTTGGCACATGCTATAGTGACGTTCCACTTTTAGTCGAGCAAGACTAATGTGCTAAAATTTTAGGTATTATTTTATTATTTTCTCTCTCCTCTATTGATAAATAAATAACAATAACAAAAAAGAATATATAAATAAAGTAGTAAAAGAATAGAAAATATGATTTAAGATATATTGTAAAGTGGTATATTAAAATAGATGAAGTAATTTTTTGATGTGTCAAAATACCTTTTTTTTTTAAGCACAGCTAATACAAATGCTCTAAGATAATAAGCACCTATGTTTGGCATTCAAAATTGAATATTATCAATTGAATATGTAACTCAATCTTCAACTTAATTGTTTATAAAAAAAAATCTTCAGTTTAATTCGACTTGTTATTTCTAAAAAAAAAAAATTCATTGAGTTTATAATATACACTTTTTACTAACCATGGTTAAATTTTGGTTAAAAAAATCATTAAAATTTTGGAATACTCCATTCCTAATATTAACACAAATGAAGAGAGTGTTATTTTTTTCAAATCTCTAGGGAAAATAATGTAATTACAAAAAAAAAAAAAAAAAAAAGTTTTTCCAATGTTTATCTTTGAACTCAGATGAGATGATCAAATGGCAGATAGAATTTATGGATTTACTTTACTTTATATTCTCAATAACAAAACAAAACATAGTGCAAATAAACTCTCAATCAACATAAAAAATAAAATAAAAACTATTTCTCAAAAAAAAAAAATGGTCATCCACGGGAGAGGGATTTCGACTTGTCATTGCTCAAGATACACCAAGACTAAAAAAAGAAAAAATTGCAATTATTTCATTGATTTTTCTCGGAGCCAAACATAGGGAAATTATTGTGTATTTTGGAGTACTAAATAAATCGCACATTAATGGTTCATTGAATTTTTCTGAGCCATTTATGGACGCAAAGAAATTTTTCCAAACATAAACAGTACTTGGTTTATTTATTTATTTGGGCCTTAAATTTGAAGGCCCAATAACAATAAATACCATATTTACATTTTTGTAGTATAATCTTTTTCTCGTTCAGACTTCTTGTGGTACAATTCAAAGACACATCTGCAAAGCCCAAAAATAGGCCCATAATTGGACTCGGTGAATTACAAGATACAGGGTCAAGCGCATTTTTTTTGCTATTTATTTTATTTTCACTAACAATTCATTGAGTAGTTTAAACGAAAATTGTTTTGCTAAGTAGTCTCATTTGGAATGTGAGTTTATGAAACTCGAGTTTTAGTAAGAACTTTAAAATAAAATAAAAGACACCTAAATTTAGGGTTTTTTTTTTATTGAACTTGAATTTCCAAAACTCGAGTTACCCCTTGGAACTCAACTCTCAAAGTCTCGAGTTCCAAATGAGGTTACATAACAAAATAGTTTCATTTGAGGTTACATAATGAAATTATTTATGAAAATCAAATAAATAGCAAATAAACCCAAAAGCTTAAGACCCCTCACAAGGAAGAGAAGGAAGATAATTGAACATCCAACAGATGAGACAGGTACACAGATCAAAATTGCAAACTAAACGAACTCAGACTAGAGGAGGTAGGTGGGAAAAGGCATAGGCTTCTTCTAAAAAGACAATTTCCAGTTTCCACTAATTGGCTTGATATTCACTTTATGAAGTAGTAAACTATTTTTTGCTATTTTACAATAATTTTATGGTAATTCTAGAAAGTTTTCCATAGAATACATAAAAAACTACTAAAATTATAAATTAAAAAAAAAAGTTTGGAAATTACTTCAAAACAAATCAATCCTACAATTGATCAAATTCAATATAACATTGTCCAAGTACATAATTTATCTCTTCTCTTCACTATCATGTATTAAGGGTCTTAAACGAGGCCCCATCAAGAGAAGAAAGTACTACATTCAAATCTTGAATAATTTCACTAGTGATAAATCTTTCACGTTTACTAGAGCCATCCTAACATTGTCACCACAGAAATCACTATGTCATTGTCAAAATCTTTGCTCAGAACATCTCTCTCTCTCTCTCCAAAATTTAGTAAAAACAAGGGAAACCTTCTTCATTTGTGGAAAGGCCTAAACAATAGTACACAATTGACATATCTGTACAAGTTAGTGCCTCTCCAACTCTCTATTTGAACTTAACCACAACCCACTAATACAGTTGTGTTGATATACGGTTCTGTTCAAAAAGGTCATAAGCATGTCTGGTTCTAAAAAATAACAGCATGCTACAAACTAGTCCCAGAACTGATACGCAACCCCATAACAAAAATGTTAAGAAATAGCACTGCCTCCCCATGCACACTGCCGAGTCAGACATTAGTATGTTTCCAAAGCCAGAGCTTATGTTGGCATCATAGACTAATGCAGCAAGATATCCATATACAAGTGACCCAATTGGGATATTGGTGATGAGAATGTTGTGGTTGACGCCTACGCTGTTAGGTCCAAACAGCTCGGATGTAATTGATACAGCAGCAGCAAATATGAACCCAGAGCTCAACCCAACCAGTGCAGTGCCAACATGCAGTACAAACGCACTGTCTGAACTCGCTAGCAAGAAGAATGCAATTGGGGTTGGCAAAAGTGCAATGGTCAGCCATCCAGTCCTAGCAAAATAGAACTTTCTGCACAAGTAATAATTTGTTAGTGTTGTAAAAATATTGGTTATTATGCTACATCTTCTTAAATTTTTTACAACATTTTAGAAACTTCAATTAAGTTTGACAACAACACATGCATTAATCCTTTACATTAGTATCTCATTGTGTTAGGATCCTCTCCATTTGAAATGGATCCATTTCATTATTCAAATTAAGAAATTCTGTACACTGTCAAATCTAAGAAATAAAATTTTAACCGTGAAGTAGAGAAGAATCTGTTCTCTTAGATTATGGTCAAAACTTTAAAATGCAAGCATAAGCATTATGCAGACTCCATGTTTTCTCTCTTCCTAATGTTCTTTTCTCTTCATGTTTTTCAAAAATATCCATTGAAATAAGGACATTGATACTGGTCACCGTGCATTAGTAGTCATTCATCGTCAATCTAATTCCAAAAGCACTGTAAAAGTAACAGTTGTGATTACTTACGCACGTATGTAGTCTGGTACTGCAGAAAGCAATCGGCCAAAGAAGGAGAATGATGAATAGAGAGTAAGGAGGGTCGTAGTGTTTGAACTTTGTCCCAATGACTGTGCTATCTGTCCTAGATTGTTACTATACACAAGGCCAATTGTGCCTCCACAGAAATAAGCCAAATAGTATAGCCAAAAATCGAACCTACATACAAGCATTCCAGCTGGGTGCTCTTGCCCAAGCATTGCCAACTGATCCTTAACAAGGATTCTCTGACAACATCCTTCAATCTCTCCAGTTTTCTGTCTGGTGATTGCAATCACAGATCCATTATCACCTAAGAGATGAGTGAGTGATCCATTTCCAATCGAGCCAATACTACTAGCATGACGTGAAAGGAGCTCCTTATGAAGCTCAAGATCATCTGCATCAACAAGAATGAAGCCAGAGCCTTCATAGCCAAAGCTAGAATGAATGGTACGACGGAACCAATCTTTAGCATAGACAACGCCAGGGATACATAGAGGGAAGATTAGTAAGAAAATGGCTCCACTAAGGAGGATATGAGCTGTTATCCCATCAGTTGTGATAGAACCAAAGAGAAGAAGGTAAATACCGGTAACAACTGCTAAGAAATTCAAAAGGAGAAATATAAGGGAGTCGCGGTGAACTGCATCAGGTGGAAGAGGGTCTAGAGATGGTTGGCGAAGAATTGGTATTAGTGATACAACAGAAGTGAGCAGAGGAATGAGGGCATTCAAAAGAAGATAAAGTGCATCAGATGAAGGATCAATTGCATTGGCAGCAAGATTGTATAAGGCTGCACTTACACCATTGAAGCTTACTGTCAGTGAGATGGCAAGGGGTCGATTAGCTGGAAAGTTTTGATTGCAAAGAACAAAACACACAGTGTTGAACCAGCAGATGCTACACCCAGCCAACAAACAGAGAAGAAAGACCTGAAACAAACAAGTTCCACAATGGAAAAGACTTGTCATTATCAGAGGCCACAAACAACATATTTATGGTGCTAGTGTATTGGTGAATCAAATTTTTGTTAGCAACAACATATTTGGAATACAGTATGATTGCACAATTTTGTCTAACTAATTATTAGATGGGTTAAAATCTTGCTCTAGCAGGAATATGCAATTCAAAAACTGATAATTATATTTATGTGCTTCCATGAAAAACATTGGACAATGGTGCTCATTATAAATGGATTATGATCACTTTATTGGATGTCATCTAAACGACTGATAATCACACTAGAACAGTTGTTTATGTTGAAGTTATGCAAATTAGTAAAGATTGCAGTAATGGTACACAAACAAAAATACTTCACACTTCCTGAACTATAGTATGTCATGTGTCTGGTCCGATTCCATGAAAAAAAAAAATCCGTATTTAGTAGTTTGTTTAGAAGTTTGGAAGTCGAGGGGAGTAAAGGTTATGACAGGAAAGGAGAGGAGAGGGGACAAAAAATAATTATACCTTCTCCTTATTTGGATATTCTAAAAATTAAGTAAAAGGGTGATGAATAGATATATAACTCCCATTTTTTGTTTTTTTTTTTAAGAAAAAAAAGGGAAGTACAATGAAACGATAAGAAAACATATAAATTGATATTTTTACTTCTTTTTTGTTGGATTTAAAGAAATCAATCTAAATTGACATTATAGAGACACAATTGATAATTAAAATTTTTTATTATATGTGAAACCTTCCTCTCTTATTTCTTCCAATTAAGGGAATAAAAATTAAGGAGTTTATAAGGGGTATCTTATTCTTCAAAATCCCCTCAAAACTCCTTTCCCCTTCTGCCTCTAAAAAAAATATCCAAACAAGGTTAATTAAACACCACCATCTCATCCCCTCTCTTCCCCCTCCATCCAACGACAAAGTTAATTTTCTTATCCCTATCTATGATATCTTTTCATTGTGAACTTGCAAACAAAATGCCAAGAATGGTTTTTTTATATCAGAGAGAAAATAAACAATGGAAATAGTTTAAAAGTCTGAGAAAAAACTGTTCTTTATCTTTCTTTTTTAATGCCAAATTGTGCGAATTGAAACTAAGGGAGTTGGAAGGACTCAAAAAACGAAAAGAAACACCTGGCTGACAATCACATGCAATCTCTGTACCTTCAGATTATTAATTCACTTAGACATGGATCCATATTTAATTTCATGACTTGCCAGGGAAAAAAAAAAAGAATCCATCACATGCAACGTTTCTAAGATCAGCCAGAGGTCAGACACAATCCTGTACCAACAGTTTGATCGTCCCTTTACATTGACAATAGCAGAAAGATTCAATTAATATAAATGAATATTAGATCTGATATCATGCAGGTATGCAACAATTTTTTATTTGAGACTACTTAAAACAGCATTAATAGTAGTAAAAAATGATATGTCAACTAACAAGATAGCAGAAAGTCTGAAAATATAATAGAATAACGGACAAGAATACGTGTGGATTATCCTAATTAGTCTTTTGAAAATTCATAATGATCCTAAAAGTTTAGGATTACCTTTTTATTGTTGTTTCAAAAGTGAAACAATATGATCAGGTCTTCAAAGGTTCTCCTTTAAAAATTTATTGCATGTCAAAAAAACCACGTAAGAGGAATCATTCTGAAGAATTTTAAATTACTAATGTTTTACAGAAAAACATGTCAGAATTTTTTATTTTTTATTTACCTAAAATAATAATAATAACCTGGAGTTGTACCAGTACCGGCCACTATTCCACTTTTTGAACTTTCGGGCAACTGTGGTTCAAAGCAGGCGGCATATAAGCTTTAATAATTAGACATGGCAAATCCAAATCTAAGCACATGTTCTAAAGTCTAGAATGTTGATTAATTATTGTCTATGAGGCTTCCCTTCTCATTTTACTGTTGCTACTTAACATTGTCGACAATGATTAACCATAGGTCCTTGTAGATGTTATTGTGATTAACATTAATGGGTCATAATTTTATAAGTGGAAACATTGAACAAGGGACCAACTCTACAATTTGAGCATCATACGTATAAATAGTTTATTGGAACCCTTTTGAGCTGAGCTTAGGCTACCTTAAGAGACAACAATCAATCCCTCCACCCAAAACTCCCCCAAGAAAAATAAAATAATAATAATCAAAATAAATTAACAGAATATCCAAAAAAGGTATAGGACACCTTCAATTTTGTCGATTTACAGCATACATTGGCAACGTGCTAAGTAGTAGCATAAATACAATCCAAAAAAAAATCAGGAAGTCAGAACAGAAGATTTCTATTCAAGGAGGATTTGTATTCTGTCCTCATCTGTCTAGTTCACATTAAATGCACACATACGCTTTCCATAACGATATTAAAGACAGAATGTGCTAGGGATTAGAAAAGAATTAACAATTTCTTCACGGGAAACATTCATGTGCCTAACTTTCCTCTACTAGTCACATTATTGTCACTGCCAACATTGCCACTACCAGTGTTGGCACTTGACACAAATTTAAAGAGTCCGAAACTTAGCACCATAGTGGAAAGGGATGATATGAACTTGACTGGCATGAATCAAACTCGTCAGGCTAGGCCAAGAACAATATAAATCACCTATTTAATCCAAAATTCTTAGGTTTAATGATTGGATGGGGCCAATTGAACTATAGCTCATTGACACTTCCTTCTCCTATAATGATTGGATGGAGAATAAGGTCTTGGTTCCAAGACCCACGATATATGTATATAAATTACCAATAAAAAAAAGTTGTCAAGGACTATTTGAGGTTACTAAAAATATGTCCAACTGTTTAGTGAGTAAGATCCAAACAGTAGAGTCCTAATCCTAATCCAAACTTGACATGCTAATAAGAGAAAGAGGTAAATAATAATGGAATTTAAAGGAAAAGTCCAATTGAGATTAGTAGATAATGAAGGAGGAGGAGGTGAGGTTCGAACTACTGATACAGAGCACCACAAATGATATTATCTAACTTGACTCATGCAATTCTGTATTACTGTTTCTATCAATGTGCAGTTAGTGTTTGTTGCACATGATCAAGTCATGTTACACTAGAATATTCCATAATTTGTTGTGTTTTCAATTTGCTTTATATAATATCAATTTAATTTTTATCAAATTCATTCATTCATTCATTCTAATCTCTTTTATTTGCTTCACTATATTTGGAAGTATTATTAAAGACTGAAAAAAATATTAAAGAAATGAAGAAATCTAAATTATTGGATTTCCAAGCCTAGCCAAACCAATAGGTTCAAGAGGAGTCAAATCTCTCAACATCTGATCTACCCTTCTAGATTCCTCACGTGCTTACACCAAATCAAGAATGTGTATGTACCGACGCCATGGTTAGCTGGTTAATTTAGTGTATGCATGGTTTGCATTATTCTTTGAATTTTCAACATTTTTGTAAAGATCAAAATATTATAATGTTTTTCTTAATTTGGAGCTTTCTGGCTAAATCTTAGAAAAAGAGACAAACAGTCGTGTAGCCACCAGTGCGTGCTCCATCCCCATCTGAATCACAAATCTTACTCTAAAAAAAAAAATGAAATTTGTACACTAATACCAAAATTATATAGAAAGGTTGAGACATCTTGTGAAAAAATCTCTTCTTGTTTCTCTCAGCTATTTTAGGCAATTTTCCTCTTTTTTTTTTTTTTTTTTTTTTTTTTTTTTTTTTTTTGAAGATAGGCAATTTTCCTTAAAGAGTACTTATAGATGGTGAGTTGGTGACTTTGGCTATTAGTGCATGCATTGAACCCTATAAACCTAGTATTTAAAAATTAGGTTGAGATTGTGTCCAGTGCATCAATTGCACTAAACATGTTAGAATGTAGATATATGTTCAGTTTTAAACACGTGTCTATATCCGAATATAGTCAAAATAAATTATCTTAGGTTTTTCTATAAAATAAAATGAAATTTATGATTCGTTTTTAATAATTAAAAACAAATAAAATATTCTACATAATAAATTCATAATGATTTGGCTAGCTAGGACTTGAAAATAACATAAAGTACAAAGTATGGTGAAGCAAATAAAAGAGATTAAATATAAATATTTTTATATTTTACATGAGTTGTCTAAAAATTTTACATAAAAAAAAAAATTATATAGTATTAGAATATAAAATTCGATTGACACGAAACTTTACATATATTTTAATAATAATATAAAAAACATAAAATCTAACATCAATTTTTTCAATATATGTAGCTAATTAGTTCAGCTCATATATTTGATTTTTTTTTTTTTTTTTTTGGGTGGGAGGCTTATGTATTTGACTACTATAATGAAAATAAAAGCAAATAATGGCTAGGATTTGAAAACAACGAACAATTTATCTACGCAAATAATTTAAATATTAAAATTTAAAATGGCACCATTACCATTAGCTTATAAAATCGAAAATTTTTAGTAATAGCCCTACAAAGATATTAGTCCTCCAGCAGCCTGTGGTCTATAAAAACTTGTAAAAATGTAATTTTTTTTTTAAATGTTAGAAATATATATATATATATATATATATATATATATGAGCTCAAATAGCAATCTTAATTTAATGAACCTAATATATTCACAGCCAGCTCTAACATATAAGCTAGAGAGGCAGTTGCCTAAGGCCATGGGTATAAAAAAAAGGCCCCCTAATTTTAACCAATAGAGCTATTTCTTTCATTTTAATATTATTAATTAAGTCCAAATATTAGCCAACAAATAAAATAGTATTTTTTTACGAAAAAGAAATTCTACGTTCACAATATTTTTCACAATACTTTCACAATAAATTCTAAGTAACAGAATGTTACTAGCTGTTATTGGTGGTTAAAAAATAATTTCAATGGTGGGTTCAAATTAGAACTAGTAACAACTTAACACCTAGAATTTGTTGTGAAAATATTATAAATTTAGCACTTCTAAAAAAAAGAGCAATACACAAAAAATTTCACATGACCTTTCACAACAATTGAGTTGATAAATTTTTACTAATTCTTGTCTAGGTCCACCACTAACGTCACTTTTTTTACTTATCATTTTTAATCTGCCACATCAACAGGTGTGAAAAGTTTTGTCAAATTTTTTGCATCTATAGACATTCACAAAAAAAAAAAAAAAAAAAAAAAAATTCTAGGTAGTTCATATTAATTAGTAATTTTGCATCTAACAAGATAATAGAGTTTAAACAATATTTGGATTATTTTTAAAAAAAATTTATTTTTAAATATATAAAGGCCTCAATTCATTTTTCACCTTAAACCTCTCAATACATCAAACCACTCCTAAATATACTAGCTCCACTCCTCCCACTTAGAAACACTAGAACATAGTTCTTCAAACCTCCACAAGCCTTTAGGGCTTGGGGAAATACCATTCTGCCCAACGTGGGCGGTGGTTTGTTGACGTGTATCATAAATTCCTGCCCCTTCAACCTCCAACTCCAATGACTTTATATATGGGTGTACCATCCTAACAACTTTTTTTTTTTTTGAGAAGGTACCGTCCTAACAACTTTGTGTGAGTACAATGTAAAATGTGACTAGACACCGATATGACCATATAACTCTATTAAAAAATTTTACACCAAATTAAATAAATTTATTTGCTTTTCAAGCATGGGCAGCTGTAAGGCCATGAAAGGTAAAGGTATGCTAAAAAATAAAATTACTATTTTTGGTAGCTTGAAGTTATGAATATTATAATCATAGGTTATACTTATAAGAAAGGTTTTTCTTTTTTTAAGAAACTTATAGGAAAGTATCTTATGTTACCAGAGTATTCAAATTTATATATCAATAACAAAAATTATATGTCATCTTTCCTCAACAACAAAAAAAAATTATATACTTGTTTACATTTTAAGTGGGGGGAGATTCAAATCCTAATTCTACTAGACACACAATATATGTCATTGAACGATTATTCATAAATCAAATCTATATAAAAGGTCCCATCAAATAAAAACATCTTTGTAAAGGGATAATAATTATTATACCTATAATAGTTTTTACTTTGTTTGGATGAATTTATTTTTACTTCTTAAAATAGAATTTACAATTTTAGAAAAACAAAATATTTTCTAAAATGAGACGATTTTTGCATACAAAAAATATAAAAATAAATAAATAATTATTTTTTACATACAAGAGGAACGGAAATAAAAACACACCACAAACTACTAGTGTGCAGTGCAGCCATCACCATTTTTACTCCGACTCCCAAAGTATCACTCAAACACCAACAAATTTAATTTCCTATTGAAGTTATCTCTTTTCTTAGCCACACAAGGAGTTTTAGAAAAACACAATATATATGCCGTAGAGATAACATGAAAATAAAACCAAACCAACCACAGTTACTGAAAATTCTACGACAGTGGTGGTCCCACTTGGACCTTAGTAACCTTTTCATTTTCTTTCTAATTAAAAGTTTAAAAACTGTCATTATCAATTTGATATTGATAATTACCCCATCCTACCAAGAAAACAATAACATACAGAAATTCCAGAGTTTTAATTTCTGCTCAATGGAATTGAGTTTTGGATTTCAAAATTGAATTAATTAATATAAGAGTAACTTTCTAATCCAAGGCCTCCAACAATATTATCATCCAATTGCAAATCCAATTTCTGTTTATGACATATTGGAAATCTTTAAAGAAATATGCTTAATTTTCTTAACCCATTTAACTTTTAAATATTATTGTATAATTCATTTGATATCTCCTGATATTTCGAACAGAAATAATTAGAGTTGAAGTTTTCTAGAGAGAGAGAGAGAGAGAGTACCAGGAAATAAGGCAAGGTGAGAACGTTTCTGATGAGGAGCCACTGAATGCCATAGCCAAAAAACCCCATGAAAGCAGCCATGAACAGCACCACCCAGAGTGGAAAATACATCAAGGTCAGCCCAGAAGACCAACCAAACACTTTTCCAAGATCAGAGGCCACAGCCAAGTAATTCAACTGCACCTGGGAAAGCCCAAGAACCGATTTCAAAGACGTAGAATAGTCTGAGAAATCAAAGTTTGTGCCTGTAAATGCCTGAATCCATATTGTTGCCACCAATATCATCCATTTACGTGACTGCCCCGCCATTATATGTGAAACTTAATTACTTGTTTATGCTAAGCTAGCTCAACAGCAATAGTTGGATAGCCAATAAAGCCTCTGCTTACCACAAAGAGCAAATGGCTTATGGCTTGCCTCTCTGCCTTGATGTTTTTGGTTTTATAATCTCTCTTCGTGGCCTCATTTAATAAACAATACCAAATATTCCGGTTGGTTGGTTCTTATTTTAAATTTCAATTTTTATTGTCTTTTACTATGATATGTTCCTTGTTTTATGGCCTAGGACAAAAACCAAGTTTATCATATAGTAAATTATGCACTGAATTTATTAATAGTATTTGAAGTTAGAAATATGCTAGGACGACTATAAAATTTATTGTATGCTAACCTCGTCATATGTGCTTCGCGTGTGTGATGAGGTTTTTTTTTTTTTTTTTTAAGTGGTAGTAGCAAAAAAAAAATCTATGTTTTTTATTATATATATAATTTTTATTTTGAGAATTTAATTTATAAATAGATAAATAAATTTATCAATAGGAGGGTGGCTTTATTTTTTAGGCAATGATTTAATGGAAGTTAAGGTTGTATTTTTACTGGATTGTCCTTTAGTTTTGTCTCTACTTAAACATAGAGATGTAGGGGTATCTAAAAAAAAAAAAAACCCGATCTAAATAAATAAAACCCCTTAAATAATAGTATAAAAAACTTACAAAATGATATAATGATGAATATAATAATAAATGGGGCCTTTACGGGGATGCTCAAGTGGTGCGCTTGTTAGTCTAGAGCATGATATAAACCTAGAGGTCTCAGGTTAAATTTATTGCAATATTGGCCTATAGAATTTTCAAAGTGTCTCATAGATAAAAAGTGAAATAGTCTAATTAAAAGCTAAAATACTACGTCCTTAGAATTTTTTTTTTTTTTTATTTGTTTGTTTGCTTTTGTGTGTTTAAACTTTAATGACACGTCAACTTGTTTATGGGTCCAGATTAGGTTTGATGTCGAGTAACACAAGACCTGTTAGAATTGTGACACGTGTTTATTTTCCGAAACATGTCATCATTCGACCGAATCCACAACCCAAACCTCCCCTTGGCTTATATATATTACTCTTGAAATTAATCTTCTTCCAATCATCGTACCTAAAAGTTTATCCTAATTTTTAGAACAGGGAAAATAAAAATGGATTCTTGAATGGAAGGCCTGTGATTAGTTTTCACGTGGAGGCATGTGGTGGCACTGGCAGAGCAGCCGTCGGTTATAGAAAGAGACAAGTAGCAACTGTTCACTTGATAATAACAATTCATACTAAATCCTTGTAGTTGTTGTGGAAGTCAGTAAAAACTAATGTTAGGTACAGCGTCGTCAAACAGTACTAGTAACTCATGATAGGATTCACTCAGCACAGGTTATAACTGAGTTTGCATGAGCTCAGGGGACAGGGAGGATATTTCTCTGTCTGTGTGTTAAATGAATCTTGCTATTTCATAACTCAAATTTAATTTTATAAATTTCAAGATATAATGATTAATATGACAATCGATACATTGTCTGATAAAAAAAAAACAATTAAAAATTAAAATCTTAATGGTAAAATGCACTCTCTTAATTTTAAGTGAAATATAAAGAATCTTTTATAGTGTGTTATGGAAAATAAGATGGTGTTATTTTCCATAAGATGGTGTTATGGAAAATAAGAATTTATTTTATTTTTTTAAAAAAGTATAAGGTATTACATCATTAAAAATTTTAACCAAAAAAAAAATTGTGCACATAAATATTATATCGCAAGCAAATAATGACAATAATATTATATTAATTGGTGATTCTGTTTATTAATTAATGAAAATTTATTTATTATTTATTTATGCTTATAGCGTGCTTTAGTGACTGTTTGAATACCGCTTATTACTGAAAGTTGAAAACTAAAAACATTATAGTAAAATAATTTTTAAATATATGAATAACACCATGAAACTCAATTTTGAAGAAAAATTTGCTGAATTAGACAACTTGTAGATCCCATAAACAGTGTACGAGACCCATTGACAGCACTAGTCTCAATGCTGAAAACACCAAAACGCAGACGCATCCCTTTATCATCTATATCCAAACGAGTACTTGGAGCAATTCACATCAAGGATTCTAAGAAATATAAAAGTCGTTTTGTAATGTTGTTCTAATAACGTTATTTGTATTTTTTAAAATTACATATAAACAAAAAAATATATAAAAATGCATACAATAATGTTTAAAAACTAAAAACATGTATTTAACAACTTAAAATACTACTTTATTTATTTTAACACTCCGTCATATAATACATTTAACGTCAAAGCTTTTATATATTTTTTAAATTCATTAAAATATCATTTCTTTATAATTTTTTAATTCTTTTTTATTCACCATTTGCATCTTTCCCTTTCTCATTATCTGTCTCTTTCTTCTCCCACCACTCACGCCACCGCCAGCCTCCACCATCTTATCCACTGCAAAACCACAACCCAAGCCGCCACCCACTGCAAAACTGAAACCACCAAAACCCAACCCACTGGAAAACCCAAACCACCGAAATCGAAACCCACGGCGAAACCATAACCACCGAACCCCCCAACCCACTGGAAAACCGAAACCACCAACATCGAAACCCATAGCAAAATCAGTAACCACTGAAACCCAACCCATAGCAAAGCAAAACTGATACCAACCGAAATCGAAACCCGCAGCAAAACTGTAGCCACCGAAATCCAAGCCACCGCCTGCCATCCACCTTTCAAACCCACAGCATGAACCCAGAAAACTACACCCAAACCCATCAACAGTGAGACCCACAACCGGAACCACCGCCCACAACACAACCAAGAGAGTGAGAGAGGAGAGAAAATCAAGGAAAGAGTGAGAGATGAGAGGGAATTGAAGACCACCCACGGCCACAGTAAAACCTAGAGAGTGAGAGAGGAGAGAAAATGAGAGAGAGAGAGAGAGTGAGAGGAGGAGAGAAAATCAAGTGAAGAGTGAGAGATGAGAGGGAATTGAAGACCACCCACGGCCACAGTAAAACCTAGAGAGTGAGAGAGGAGAGAAAATGAGAAAGAGAGAGTGAGAGGAGGAGAGAACAAAAGGGAGGAAGAAGAGAAAGTGAAAATCTGTTTTTATTTTTTTTTTTACCAAAAAAAACAAGTTTTTATTTTTAACTTTCTGCTACATATTAAAGGCTCATAAATAACACACCTATGCATATTTTTATTTTTATTTTCTTTTAATTTGTGTGGGTAAAAAAGTGTGTAAATTGTAAATACGTGTAATGTTATTTAAAAACTAAAAATATGTTGTTAAACTACTATGGCACTGTTTGGATTGTGCGTTTCACGTTCATGTCTATGTCTACCCTTTTTTTTTTTTTCCTAGACCAGTGTCTCTTGCACTGTTCACGGGACATGAACAATGCAAGAAGGCAAAGCTACAGTGTTAAAAGAGTGAATAGTTTGTAGAAATTATTTATTTTATTGTTTTTAGTTTTTCAGCAAAATAAGCGATATTTAAACGCACACTATACTAAAAGAGGCCTAAAATTTCTAAAAATTCGTTCGATAACCATTTCCTCTCTTACATCTTTCACTAAAAAAAAATTATTCCTTTTTTTTTTGTATGCAAGATAGAATTTCTACTTTTACCTAATCTAAGTGTATACGTATGTGAAGCTCTCTCCTGAAAACTTGAACCCCGGCCCTTACCCCTCACACCCCACAAGTATTTATATTTGTGGAGTAACTACCACACCAAGGGTGGGCGGTAAAATTCTTCCTTTCAAGGTAATGCTATAAATGCAACAAATATTACTGCATAAACTTTATAATTAATGTGTCAAATTTTAAATAAAAATTAATAATAAAAAAATTATCTTTACCACATATCATATTCATTATTATTGGATATACACGTATAAATGAAGTCTCACACTAAATAATGATGAGAATAAAGAGTGGTTAATATAATATAATTAAATACATACCTATTGAGTTTAGGCATTTTAGTTTAAATGCGTTTTTATATATTATATTAACTACTTAAAGAGTGTCTATGGTGGTGTGAGGCAAAAAAGTAACAAGGCTATCAAGGTTCATTACGCAATTAGAGCTAAAATGGAATGTGTGTACTTAAAGCCCTTTCGCAAATAGAGGAGGAACAAGTCCCTTTCACGGTTGGAGTAGAGATGGTATATTACATAAGGCAAGCTCATAAAATCTACACAGACGATCTTGAAAAAAAAGCTCAATAAGAAAAATAGTATTGCTAATGGTGTGAGGTTCCCAGGGATGAAAGACATGCAGGTTAATTTAAGTTAATATGTAAATTCTTTTATAGTAAATTAGCAATAGTTTTAGTTTTTTTTTTAAAGCTTCCTATAATCTCTTAACCGTCCTTTCTATAACTATTCTTAACATAAGTTAGATATTATATAATTATCTGCAACATAATTCTTTGTATTCTCGAGATTATTCTCTTTTAGGCACTTAAGCTTCTTGAAATTCTAAATCTAAATTTCTTATTAGTTTA
The DNA here is from genome assembly GCA_032878915.1 of Castanopsis chinensis. NCBI lineage: Eukaryota > Viridiplantae > Streptophyta > Magnoliopsida > Fagales > Fagaceae > Castanopsis > Castanopsis chinensis. The sequence continues at coordinate 6,944,539 of JAVQMG010000093.1, read as the reverse complement.
GTAATTAGGAATCTCCTTTTCTATGCAACCTTAACAAAATATAATTTATGTAAATTCTCCATAGTCGAGTTCAATCGGACATCTATAAAGATTTCTCCTTTTTTATGCAATCTCAATAAAAGATACCACCGCGCACTCTTAATATTATGGTTATTTTACAAGTATAAGTTCTTGGAAGAAAATGACTATTTACCATTTATTTTTAAACTATTTAGCCAAATAGCTAATTTTTAAAAGTATCTAACAAATTACCTTTGTTTGGTATTCAATATTACTGATGCCGAGTTCCAAGTGGAACTCAACATTAGCAATATCGATTTCTATACATATTTTGTCACTCATTTTTTTTTTTTTTTTTTGAAAAATTTGCATAAAACTTGAAATTGCTAATGTAAAGTTTCAGGCAGAAGTCGATATTAACAATATCAAGATTCAAAACAAGAGTATTTTGATACACACACACACACACACATTTGAAAAGAATGTTGTTTTGCTATATACTTCAAAAATAAAGGGTATTTAGCCATTTTCTCCCAAGTTCTTATAAGGTGAGAAGGGCAAGGGTCGGGATTCAAGCCTCCAATAAAAAAAACTTTACATACATATATACTTAAATAAACTAAGATATGACTTCTATCTCATATATATATATATATATATATATGTAATTTATGGCAAATCCTTTGGGGAAAATGGGAGTTTTTCCTGAATTTATAAACTATGCAACAAAATGCCATTGTTTTGAAACTATTTAACAAAATACTTCTATTTTTTAAACTTAATTTTCACAAAATCGAGTTCTATGTAAAACTTGGTATCCTCAAAATTGAGTTTTATGTATATTTTTAAGTAGAACTCAACATTAACAATGTTGAGTTCCACTTAGATTTTCAAAAAAAATTTAAGTGACAAAATATACATAGAACTTGACATTGCTAATGTCAAATTTCACTAGTAACTTGATTTTGCTAAAATCAAGTTTAAAAAACAGGAGCATTTTGCTAAATAATTTTAAAACAATGGCATTTTGCTGCATAGTTTGTAAATTAGAGGCAAATGCCCATTTTTCCCCAAATCCTTCATAGTCGAGTTCAGTTGGACATCTATGAAGATTTCTTATTCTCTATGCAATCTTATCAAAACTTTTTTTTTTTTTCCTATTTTGTTTAGTAATTTGAAATTAAGGAGAGTATTTTACTTTATTTTTTTTAAGAAATTTAAGGATTGGTTATATATTGACTTAATAGGTCCCTGTTGGTCCTACTTTTCAAAATAGTATCAAAACTAAATTATTAATGGAGTAATTGGACGGTGGGATGTACTAATATGTCAAATTTAGAAACTAATATTAATCTCGAAATACGGTGTTGATTGTAAGTATTTATTTTGTGCTAAAAATAGCACATCTGCCCATATGGTTGGGTGATGGCTACGATTAATTCTTCAAAAAATGTGAAGAAAAAAAAAATCGGTGCTAGCATCTTGAGTTGGTCTAGAAATGGGTAAGAAACTCTGTTTAGACTTTAAAGTTGAGATAGAGAAAGAGACGAGGCAAAAAAATGGATCAAACTCATTAAATAGCATGGGAGGGAGGGAGAGAAGTAGATAAACAAAATGGTTGATTTTTATTACATAATAGGAACTACCGAAATATCTTTTGTTCTTTTTTTTCTTTTTTCTTTTTTAAATGGAGACTACAGAACTATCTTGAGAAGAAATAAGTGACATCTTTTAAGAATTTTCTGTCCAAAACTAAGAGATTGGAAACCGTAGGAAAGTTTTCTTTGTCGATGACATAGCTGAGTTTATACGTAACTCAGTTACCTTTCATTATCTAAGCAGTTGAATGTACGTACTAGCTAATTGGCTGTTAGGAATATGAAATAATTGTTGTAATTTCTTTAATAGGTAATTAGCTAGTTAGTTAAGATTATGATAAGTTAATTAAGAGTTGAGCACATGTACCTCATTTAACACATGACTAAATTCATAGAGCACATGTTGAATTAACTAGCCAATTATCTTGAGCCATGTGAGCTAATGACATTAGACCTAGTCTCCCATAAATACATAATTGTAATTTAACATTAGATATCAATGAAGAATAAACCAACTCATTGCTTAGTGCTCTCTCTCTCTCTCTCTCCCTCTCTCTCTTAATATTTTTCTAAAAAGAGTGACTACTTCGAATTAAGTCAATTTCTCTACAATTCTCCTATAATTCCTATCCATCCTCATTAGGAACCTATTCCTAACATTGCCTAATACTGAAAAATGGTAACTTAATTCTTGTCAGTAATGTACAATACGTGATACATAGTACCGTGTACAAAAAGTTCGACATCATAGGATTGTATTGAAAGTGCTCATAAATCTTATAATATAGTGGTGCGTATTACATGAATCGTATCGTACAATACATCTATCCATCCCCATTAGGAACCACTAGGTTCCTAACATTGCCTAATATTGAAAAATGGTAAATTAATTCTTGCCAGTAATGTACGATACGTGATACATAGTACCATGTACAAAAAGTTCGACATCATAGGATTGTATTGAAAGTGCTCATAAATCTTATAATACAGTGGTGCGTATTATATGAATCGTATCGTACAATATATCTATATGCTTTAAAATGAATTCTTTTGTTAAAATTTGTACTTTTATTTGAATCAAACAAGTTGTTAGACTTATTTTTAACATATAATTGTTAGGTTACTTAATTTAACCCAATAAAATAGCATTCCATAATTTTTTTTTCTCTTTCTCCCACAAAATTTGAACTACACAGTTACACCTCACTTTCATATTCACAAATTTATTTCTATACTATGAATAAGGTATTAACTAACAATATAATTTTTTTTTTTTTGTCATTATTGTTATGCACGAATACACATGGTTCTACTATGTCGTTTTGTTGCTTGGTCCTATCTATCTTCTAGATAGTGATCTTATTGTTGTGCTGTACAAGTAGAAAATACAAAGATAAATAACTATCCAAAGAGGTATACAACGAGAACCTCATATTTATAGATGACTTCATACACTAGTGATGGATGGTCCCCCTCTATTTCAAATTTTATTAGGTTCCTGTATTGCTTAAGTCCACACGAAAGCTTTATAAAGCCTTTTGTGAAAGGTCTCACATTGTCTTTCTAAGCCTCATAGCATGTTGGCTGATAATGTTTATGTTTTGTTGGTTGTAGTTTAGGTCCTATCTTTGTTGTTGCTTAGTAGGGAAAAAAAAAAAAAAAAAAAAACTATCAGCAATGCCTAATTAACCCATTCTAATTCCTGAAAACTAATGATGGATGATTCAGGTAAAGGAACTAAGGAAGCCCCTTGAGAAAAATGAAGTTCCATACTATTCAAAGATAATAATAGTTGATGTATAAATCCCATCGTGGCCTGCTAATTATATTGTTTTCAATACTATTGGTATGATTTGTGGACATTCATTATGGTTCTGTAGAAGAAAATTTTTTAATTTAAAATCTTGTATTAGAAAAATAGTTAGTGACCCAGATGTAATACCATCGGTTGTGAAATGCTTAATTTCAGTTGTTCCCTTGCAACAATTGTTAAATTGTTGTTGGCTAGAATAGCTAATGCAGGCACATTGCTTGCAGTTCCGTAGGCTTGTTGACAAGATAGAATTGATTGTCATCAAGAAGTAATGCATGTTAGATATATTTTCAAACTTGATTTTCCATTGCTAAAGGGCTTTTGGTTGGCATATACAGATGTCATACAGCAAGGTTGGGTTGTGGACCCTGCTTCTCGAAAGGACCAAGCAATAAATGGCATAGCAAAGCTATGTGAACTCATGCATAATTGGTTTTCATGCATAATAGCAAAACGGCATAGCAATAGTTTTGTTATTAATCAAAGTTTTTTTTTTTTTTTTTTTTTTTGAGGGCTTTATTAATCAAAGTTAGGCAGGCTGGGCCATGGAGGAGATAGAGAAAAAGAGAGAGACGTGTATAAATTTTTTTGAGTATAGAAATAAATAGGGAATGTATTAAATAAGGAAAAATAAATTAGATCAATTAGAATATTAGTATTAATGAGTTTTTTTTTTTTTTTTTTTTTTTACCGTTAGATCTACTTAAATCCAACGGTTTAAAAAAGGTGTAACTTGAACCCATCTCTCTCTCTCTCTCTCTCTCTCTATATATATATATATATATATAACAAGAAGAGATAGTAAATGTAAATGATGATGAAGACAATTTCAATGAAAAAATATATATATGCCAAATAATGAACATGATAATAACATTGACTTAGATAGAGTTTATTAGGCAAGATAATGAATATAATTAATGAAAAGAAATTATTATTTTTGGTCATCTGTAATGTATTATCACTTTTATGTTTAATTAATTTGAATATGTATATTATAAACACATATTAATTCGATTTATTTAGTTAGCTTGTTAGATATTATTACATTAGTGATGAATAAATTAGTCATTATAGTTAAATATATTCCCTATTTATAATGAATATATCATTATATATATATATGTAAATATATAATTTTGTAAGTGTTTGTGTATCTTACAATACATGATATAGAACAATAAAAATTCAATTCACGAAATGATTCACATTTTGACAACTATGCATCCATGGTTGTATACCTTGAAAATTTTATTGTTGCATTATATTCTCAATATATCTTTCATACTTGAAAATTTCAAGATAATAAAAAATTAATAGGTATTTCATCTATAAATTTTATAAATTTTTTTATGTTAAAAAATTGTGAATAAAAGATGATTTTATAGGTCAAAAAGTAAATAAAATTTTAATATTTTATAGATGAAATAGTAAATAATATCTAATTGACACAAAAATTCGGCATGCGTATTAAACCATATAAAACATATAATATAAATGTGGGACTTTCAAGATATTAATCTATTAAAAAGTTATTAGGTGGAAAAAAAAAACAAACAAAAAAAAGTTATTAGATTGTGTAATAATAGTGATAAAAAGTTACAATAAGTTATGTGTGTGTGTGTGTGTGTGTGTGTGTGTTATTTGATGCGAATTTTAGCAAATCTATTATTAGATTAGATTTTTTTTTTATACTTTACATGCTTGCAAATTTTTAAGATAATCTGAGATCAATAACTATGTTATCAAGCTTTTGTATTTAAAATTAACATTTGATTATGTTATGATCCAAGTGTCCTACATTGCTTAAATGTAAGCATAAACATGTGTATATAAGCTCTTGGGCACCCTCCCCTTGTAAGCCGGTTTTCAAGGGTGGGTTCTACCCATGGGTAGAAACTAGATTAAAATAATTGATATGTCAATAGAGCCGCCAAAAGAGAAATTAACTGATAGGTGAGTAGAGCCGCCAAAAGAGAAAAGGCTACCATTTGATCAATATCGATAAAGTGAGCCGTCGTGGACATTAGGTGCGGAGCGTAGTGGTATGTTATGATCCAAATGTCACGCATTGCTTAAGTACACTTAAACATGTGTATATAAGCTCTTGGATACCCTACCCTTAACATATAAATCATGTACTTTTTAGATGAAGGACAGATGGGTTTCTAACCCTTCATCTGGTGGATACGTTTGGAAAAATGGTGTTGTTTAATTTCTGGATTTTCTCTTTTGAGTTTCCAACTCATACTACTCTTGGTTCCCCTTTTATGTTGAGTCTAGTTTTATTTATGGACAAAACTTATCCTTCATCTGGTGGATATGTTTAGAAAAATGGTGTTGCAATTCTGGATTTTCTCTTTTGAGTTTCCAACTCATACTACATTTGCTTCCCCTTCTATGTTGAGTCTAGTTTTATTTATGGACAAAACTTATGTACAGTACCTTAGGTGTGATTCCTTGAATTCTCATTTTAAGATTTTGGCATGTGACTACTTAACTTAAAAAATACACTTTCATCCATGTGAAAAAAACCACATAGTAGAATCTTAAGAAATGAACTTAATGAACAGCACCTAAGTATTGTACCTAAATCTTGCTCTTTATTTATAGTAAAATTAGTTCAAAGACTTAGAAACCCATTGGGACTCCATTATTTTAGAGTTATGAAGTTCATAACTTCATATTTATCCTTTTAAGATGATAAGACAAGAGTGCAAATCCAAAAACTAAGCAAAATTGTCAAATTTGTGCTTCTGATGCTAAAGTGCCAATTATGAGCTCTTGATTCTTGATCATCACTTTAATTCCAAGTTAGAGTCGATTGGCACTTTGAATCTTGGTAGGAGTGTTAGTCAACACTATAGCCTATGGACGTGTTTTTCACCTTATCTAATACATGGTTTTCAAACCCGGACCGTTCATTGAACCGTAAAAGAGAGAGGTTCAAGGTTTTTAAGGTCGAACCGAGGTCGAACCGTGATGACGTCATAATTAATTTAATAATTATTTAAATTATAAATAATTATATTTAATAAACAAAAATTGAAAATTTAACTAAAATAATCCAAAACAAATATAGATAGTATTTTTTATAACATAACTTTCATAATACAAATAAGAATTATTAAATTCTAAAAAAACATAAATAACTATTGAGTTTTTAAATTATTTTTAAGTCATAACAAAGTACACTTTAGTACCCAATAATTTTTATTTTATAAAACTGGATAAAATAATTAAGAGGCAAATTAATTTATTTACTCATGCCCAAGCCCAAGCCCAAGCCCAAGCCCATTTGAGTGCGGATAGGTTTTTTTCCCAACTCTCCAGGCCATTTGAATGGTCAATATTTACCACTTATTATGTATTAAAAAAAAAAATCAAAAGCTAGATATGCAGAGCTATTTGAATAGTCAATGTCCATGCATTTAAAAATGGTTAAAGTTAAATAAATAACAAAACTAAAGGAGGAAGTGGTTGACTGCAATAAAGCACGCAGTAAGTGTTCAGCATTAAAGAATTTTACAACATTTTTAGCAATACTTTCACAATAAAATTGATGTGAAAAGTTGTTACTAATTCTAATTTAAACTCATCATTAAAATTATTTTTTTACTTATCAATATTAACAAATAATTATCTTTTACTTAAAATTTATTGTGAAATATTGTGAAAATATTACGATAAATTATAATTTTTTATTCTTTTCCTTTCTTTCCTTGCATTTATACGGGCCACACATCTTTTTCTCTTTTTCTTTTATTTTACCCTTGCTTATTATCCACCACGCACGTTTCCCCATCCCCACTTCCTGATCTGACTCCTCTCTTCTTTTCTTCTTTTACTTTTCTTTCTTCTTCTTTTACTTTACTTTTCTTTCTTCTTCTTTTACTTTTCGTCTTTTCTTTCTTCTTCTCTACCTTTCTCGTTCTTTTTCTTTCTCTTTCGGTCACAGAGTTTCAGCGCGACACACAAAATTCCCAGCGGAGAACAAAGCGGTCTGATCACTCCTCTTTCTTCATCGCGTCACTTTTCTTTCTCTTTTGCTCTCAGAGTCTCTCTGCATCACACAAATTTCCGGTGGAGAACAAAGCGGTCTGATCACTCCTCTTTCTTCATCGCGTCACTTTTCTTTCTCTTTTGCTCTCAGAGTCTCACCGCGTCACTTTTCTTTCTTCATCTCCTCTTCTGTTTTTTTTTTTTTTTTTTAAGGTTCAGATTCAAAGAGAACCGTGAGAAGCGGTCGGATCACGGTTCTCAGAACCGTGAGGTCCGACCGCGGTTCCCACGGCTCCCTTTTTTTTTTCCATAGAACGGTTTTTGATGCTAAAAGAACCGCATAGAGGAGCGGTTCGAGGTTTTTCCGGTCGGACCGTACGGTCCGGTCCGGGTTTCAGAACGTTGATCTAATATAGCTAAGCTTACAATGTAGGATGGTGTTAGACACCCACTTTATCCGATAAACCGTTGTAGACTGTAGTGTCCAATTTCATGTGTCATGCACATAAGCAATCATCATGTCATAAAGATTAAGAACATATCATTCATAAAGAAGTATGAATTGAATGATTAAAGCATTTGAACATATGAGAGAGCCTATTACCTGACCAAACTGAAAAAAAGTGATTATATATATATATATAGACACATAAATACAGAGCTAACTAACATGTGAACATCCTTGCATTTGAGAGAGACATATAATTGCATGTGATTGATGAGAATTAAAAATATACATGCATTGATAAGAATTAAAGATCTAGCATGTAAACATGTCAAAGAATTTAGAAAACATGTGATGGCATGTTATCAATGAGAATTTAAGATCTAGCATGTGATTATTTCAAGAATTGCATATGAAGAAATAGATTATTTCAAGAACACGTGAAAAATCATATGTTCATTTCAAAAAAAATTAAAAAAAAAAAAAAAAAAAAAAAACGCATGTTGAATCCTATCATACAACATCATAATTCATAACAAAGTATGCGTATTCAATCAAACACAACAAGATAATCATGCAAACAATGAAACTAACAATAATAGCTACATAAAATAAAATAATAGGGGGGAAAATTTCACAAGAATTTTAGAGGGGAAGCATTGAAAGACTTGGTCGCAGAACCAAATGAAGCATCTCAGGTTGCACAATAATCATTCTCAGTGGCTTCGCCTAGAGCTCTAAGGGACAGGGGTGCCTAGAATTTTGAAGCCTTGTGATAAGCATGGAGCCCTTCTCAAATGGAATGGCTAGGATTTGATTTTTAATTTCAAGTGGAACTAAAATTGGAGAGAAAAATGAGTGTCAAAAATAAAAAATTTGGAAACTGTATTATACAAGTACCGATCAGCACTTGAAAATTGCCACTGACTACCAATCACTATTTTCAGAACCGGACCGAACCGAGAGGTCGGACCGTGAAAACTGGGAACCGAGATGAAAACCGATTTTTTAAGTATAAAGAACCGAATTTTTAGTTAATTCTGTGAACCCCTAAAACAAGGGTTGGACCGCATGAACCGGTCAAGAACCGTGTGGTCCAACCCCTTAGCAATTTTTTTTTTTTTTTATAAAAACAACTTAACACAATTTTATTCTACTTAATTAAATTATCCATCTCTTACAAGGAATAAAAAAAAAATTAAAATCCTTCAAAGATATTCAACTTTACTTAAAAATTAATCATAAATTTTAATTTTTTCATGATTATTATTTTATTTTATTAACTTTCTTATTTAATTATTAAATATATGCTTGAAAATCATTAAATTTCCTTCACATATATAGATATATTAGTCAATTTTGCTAGTTTTATAAGTTTAAAATCTATATTTAGGCTTTAATTAATTATTAAATTAATTATGACATCATCACGGTTCGACCCTGATTCAACCTCGGTTCGACCTCAAAAACGTTGAAACTCTCCCTTTTACGATTCAATGAACGGTCCGGGTTTCAAAACCTTGCTACCAATCAGTAGTTGGAGCGTTCATCCAAGTTTCGACCAACACTTGGATGTTGAGTCCCTCTTCATTTTGAAATTTTGAATTCAGACGTAATTTTTTTTCAAGTATGAGTTGTAATACAAAATTTAAATTTAATATTTTTTAATTATATTTTTTAAGGATAATTTTAACAATTATCTAAAACATATTAAATATCCTCAACATTATCACAATCTAACTAAATCCAATGTGTGCACACTCATGATAATTTTGAATTTAATTCGAATACAATTATGACACATCATTAATTGAAATTAAGTCCTCATAGAACTAATCATAATTAATTGTTCATAATTATAATTAATTAGGCTTAATCATGTGGAGCATCTTATCAACTGAAATTTGATTTGGCTATAACTTTCAATCCAACAATTTGCTTGAAGCTCATGACATATTGTTTTGATTGCTAAGTCTTCAAGATTTCTTCTATGTGAATAATTTTTGCTCGATTTGAGATTAAATGTAGGTTGCAAAATTGAGTGTCTATACCACTATCTACCTATCTTTTAAATAAATAAATAAAAATCCAGAACAGTTAGTATCATATCCGATACTTTAGCACTTTTTGGGTCAATTCTACTCTACTTCTCCCAATCCAAATGAACCCTACACTGTCCGATATGCAAAGAAATTTAGGGTGAGGTGGGGTCGGCAGGATTGGAACAAGAATTTGTGACCATTATGAATTATAGAAATCGTATTAGGGATATAAAGTTTTAATATATATATATATATATATATATATATATATATAAAGAAGAAGATAATCTTTTGAAAATGAAACGAACTTCAAGGAAGCATCTCCTTTCTTTGTCTTGAGTTAATAATGATGGTCCAAACTTGAAATTTTTCCAAGGGTCTTTGTAGTCGAAAATGAGAGGTGACTAACAAGTGTCTATACCACTATCTACCTATCTTTTAAATAAATAAATAAAAATCCAGAACAGTTAACACTGTATTCAATACTTAGCACTTTTTGGGTCAATTCTACTGTACTTCTCCCAATCCAAATGAACCCTACATTGTTCGATATGCAAAGAAATTTGGGGTGGGGTGGGGTGGGGTGGGGTAGGGTCGGGGGGATTGGAACAAGAATTTGTGACCATTATGAATTATAGAAATTGTCTTAGGGATGTAACATTTTAATATATATATATATATATATATTTGTTTATTTATTTATATTAAGAAGAAGATAATCTTTTGAAATGGAAACGAACTTCAACGAAGCATCTCCTTTCTTTGTCTTGAGTTAATAATGTTGGTCCAAACTTGAAATTTTTGTAGGGGTCTTTGTAGTCAGAAATGAGAGGTGATTAACAACTGCATGAGCTTTATCTTGTGCAAATAGATTTACGTCCTCTTGAGTGCATAATACTACCAAGTCGCTCCGACCGCCCAATTCTAATCTTTAATCCTTAAAAAATCAAGAAACACAGACCAATCTTTGGCGTACTTTTGACCTCGTGTCATCATTTTAATGTGCTCAATGCACTAAGAGGGCGTTTGGTTCACCGCATGTAATGTGCTCTTGACGTGATGCACATTACAATGATGTGACATTAAAGTTTTTGAATTATTTTATTTTTTTTAATATTATTATAATCTAAAATTACAAAATATATCATATCATCTTAATCTCATCACTTCCTAAACAATGTAATAGTGTATTCTTGTATTAAAATTACATTAATGAAAGATTACAATAATGTAATATTACAGTATAATATAATATCACGACAAACCAAATGTACTTGGATGTATTGGACCCAAACCAAGTCCTAGTGTATTGCATATTTGTATCTCCATAATCCTTGTTATGGCCTCCCATTTTAATTCCACTACATGGCCCAAGATTGCATTGGTTGAACTCAACCATCTTTATTGTCAAACACCTAAAAATTGGTGGAAGCTTGCTAAGTATGACTGTCTGAAGCTCTGAATGCACCCATTTTAAACATAGATGTCAAAGGTGAATATTTCTACCATTTTTAGTTTCAAGAAATTTCGTAATGCACACTTTCGATATGTTTATATTAATTAACTAAATGGTGGAATAGAAACATTTGGAAGCATATTTGGACAAATAGACTAAAGATTTCAACTAGGAGAGGAATCCAAAGATTCCAATCGACAAACAATTTTGATGTATCATTCTTAAATTTATGTCTAATCTTTAATCCTTAAAAAATCAAGAAACACAGCCCAATCCTTGGCATACTTTTGATCGCGTGTCATCATTTTAATGTGCTCAATGTACTGGAAGGGTGTTTGATTCATTGTGATGTCTCCTTGATGTGATGAACATTACAATGATGTGACATTAAGGTTTTTGGTTTATTTTATTTTTTTAACATTATCATAATTTAAAATTACAAAATATATCACATCATTTTAATCTCATCATCTTCGTAAACAACGTAATATTGTATTCTTGTATTGAGATTACATTAATGTAAGATTACAATAATGTAATATTATGGCGAACCAAATGCCCCCTGGATGTATTGGACCCAAACCAAGTCCTAGTGTATTGCATCTCCAAAATCCTTGTTATGGCCTCCCATTCTAATTCCACTACATGGCCCAAGGTTGCTTTGGTTCAACTCAACCTTCGCTATTGTCAAACACCTAAAAATTGGTGGAAGCTTGCTAAGTATAACTGTCTGAAACTCTGAATGCATCCATTTCAAACATAGATATTTATCAAAGGTGAATATTTCTGCCATTTTTAGTTTCAAGAAATGTCATAATCCACACTTTTGATATGTTTATATTAATTAACTAAATGGTGGAATAGAAACATTTGGAAGCATATTTTGACAAATAGACTAAAGATTTCAAATGGTAGAGGAATCCAAAAATTCCAATCGATAAACAATTTTGATGTAACATTCTTAAATTTATGTAATAAACTCCCAATCAGGGAAAAGCGATAGGAAAATATTTCTTATATTCCATTTCACATCAATCCCAATTTCTAGGAAGCTCTTCTCTAGTAATACAAATGGGGACAGGGCTATGCATGGACCACAATTTTGGGCCTTTTCATCAACTAGGCTCCCTTGGTAACCTTGGACTTGGCTTCTCAGTTGTCTCTTCTTCATCAATGATACAGGATCCTCCATGTAGCACCTCTATTATTTTAGTACTATTTATTTGACATTATTTTAGTATCATTTATTTATTTCGTATAGCATAAGATGGAAACCAAATTTTTTATAACCCCTTAAAAGTTACAAGCCGTATTCATTCATTATAGTGCGAAAGTAATATGTTTAAAATACTATTGCATTTATAAAACATAATTTTGAGAAGCAATTTAAATTTTCTAAAAGAAGCCCAATGTCATTTAAGATTGGGTGAGTTATTAAAAAATAGAAATAAGAGAATAAACAACTAATGACAAACGAGCTATGTACACATCACTAAGAGTGGATTAGCTCAACTAATTAAAGAGTAAGTTTGGTAGGATTTGGTTTGCATCCAGTATTCCAGTGCATCAAACCCGACACAATTCAGACATACATTCAAAATTAGTCACATGTTTGCTTTGCGTAAAGCTTTGTTCAGGTCAAAACACTCCTATTTAATAATAATAATAATAATAGCAATAATAATAATAATCATAATTTTCTAAAACTCCTTTATAATAAATTTAAAAAAAAAAAAAAGGAAAAAGAATTCTCTCTAAAAGTTTTGATGTTAGAAATATGATAGAAAAACACCCTAACTTAGCATCAATGGACTCGAGCAACTCATTTGCCGAACCAAACCCTCTACCATTCCTACAACCTACCCAGCGCAACCAGGTCCAAACACATGCGTGGACCAGGCCCCCTCCCCCATATACATTTACACTTCTTCTATATATATGTATATAGTTTAAATAGAAGTGTTTATAGGCTACAACACACCAGCTTTAATTCTGTATTTCACTAATATATATAGCCTACCTATTATTTTATTTGATAGGGTTTGAATCTCCCATCTCCATCTTTTAACGTTCAGATTACTAGATAAAATAGTCAAAACAATAGAAAACCAAATTTACTTGTAAGAGCACTAGCATCAACTGTGTGGAAAGTTAAATGTCATTTTAACATACTAAAATCTACTTTATATATTTTTAATACACAATTTTACATATATACATCATACATCATATCTTCTAGTTTATTAACATTCAATAAATTAAAATAATACTAGTCTCATAAATTTGAATCTTGGAACTAATATAGGTTGGAATTAATATATAGAAGAATTAATATACAAATTTCTTCTTTGTTTATAGGTTGGAATCTTTACATTCTTTTACGAAAGTTTATGTAGACGAGTTTATTAACAATCGCTTTCCAAGGCTTTATCACATGCGCTTGGTGCATGCAATAAGGCCTTTTTTTTTTTTTTTTGGGTTTAGTGTCATAATTTCCTTTCATAACTAAATTTTCTATTACACCTTTCATATAGTTCACGCATCATAGAAGGTCATAAAATTACCAATTCATAATATATATGTGGTTGATAAAGTATGATACACAATATAATTCAATTGAAAAAGTAGTATATAAATTTTGTTCATAAACTTACCAATTTTGACAGGAAATGTCTAATTATTAAGAAGAATTAAATATATGAAACAAGAGTGTAAAAGAAGATAGAGTCGGTTAGCAATAGGATTATAGAATGAAGGAAAAATTGAAAGAATATATTGGGTTTGTAGTTTGAGAGATTTAATGTTATTATATTTTTTCCTTGTCAAATCCAAACCAAATCCAATGTCAAATCCAAACTGCTCAAACCTAAACAAATCCAGCCACCACTACCCACAACCCAGAAAAGCCAACAACCACCACCAATAAAGAAAAAATAATCATAATCTTCTAAGGGACGAGCCAAAGCTTTTGATGGCATGTGAATGACAGTAGGCGCTAGAAAGACCCACACCTAAATAATATAAACAACTATTTTTCATTCATTCATTCTATACCAAATTTATCGTTTTATGACAAATTTCATTCATTCTATAACAAATTTCACTAAATATAGGGTTGGAATTAATAAATTTCATTCAATGATAAATTTGTAATTTGTAATTTGGAACTAATATAGGGTTGGAATTAATATATAGAAGAATTAATATACAAATTTCATTCAAATTTGTTTATAGGGTTGGGATCTCCCATCTACATTCTTTTAACATTCAGATTACTAGATAAGAAAGTGACCTAGTTTGTGTATCAACTTTGCTACCTCTCATTGGTAAATTTGTTTTATGTAAACAATAAGAATATTTATCAAATATTTCTTTTTTTTATTCCAACACTGGCCTTTCTCCAAAAATAGTCAATACGATAAAATGGCAATGGGTACCCCTAAAATATATCAAATAAAAGACCAATCTATATTTGTTGTATTTGAATTTTTTAAAGTTTTTCAGATGGTATTAATGCTTTATTCGATAAAAAAACATAATAAAAAAGTGTTAAAAATAAAAAGGAGTTATAAAACATGTTATTTGAGCTAAAACATTGAGTTAATGTATTTAAGCTAATATTTGGGCTCATAAAATATGTGGATTTAAATTTTATGTTTACACATATACATACATGTAAACATGTGTATAAACATATACACACATACATCATACATTAATACATGGCATAACTCAATATTAACCAGTATTAAAATATTTCGTTCCTCTGCCAAAATCAAAACAACTTTTAGTATGGTATTGACTATTTCACTTTCTCCCATCCAAGTTGAGAAAAGAATACTTGTGATAGAAACGTCAATTTCTGTATAAATATTTTTATGTATATTCTAGAATATAAAAGCATGTCTGCCAATCATTTATTGCCTTCGTGACTGCTGAAAAACATCCACTCAAGACCCTACTGAACCTACATAGAGACATATAGGCTAACGCATCTCTAACCCTCTGTACTTAGAGTATACAATTCTACGTTGACTAACCAATAACCAAGGGGCTGTCCCCAAGCTTGGTTTATGCGCAATGAGATATAGTCCTGTAATTAAGACTATAGATTGGGTTATGACTTTTAAAAAATATTGCCATACCAATTAGAAAAGAAAAAATAATAATAATAAAAATAAAAAATAAAAAACTCCTAACCCTCTTAAATCGATGGATAATAGAAAGATGATGATCAATATATAACGCAACTTTCCATGCAAACTTTAAGGAAAATTTTAATAACCTTTTCTATAAAGCAGAGGATAAACGAACCAGTAGATTTAATTAACTCTAAAAGTTCGGCCAACAGCACTGTAAGTGATTTGTCGTAAAATATTAAAATGATACTAGATATATGTGAAATGATCTGTACACTTATCCCACTTAGATTAGACTTTTTAAACTCATCTTTAAGGCTTTATAGCTTCATATGCTTTTGGTATAATTAACATCAAGCTTTTGACAACATTCCAAACCTCACAAGGAGGGTAAACTTTCTCCAAGGATTCAAACACCTCTGTAAGTTTGTTTTGATAAGAGAAAACAAACCAATTATACTTAAGCAAGAAAAAAAAAATCTCATCAACATATTAGGAATTTATGGCGAGGCAATTAGTATTATATTGGAATCGCCTGTATTTATGGTATGTATTGTACCAACCATTAAATTGGTATTGGTACTCCTCTGGAACAAATTGGATAAAATATCAGCTTGCAACAAAAAAATTTTAAGTGGTTTGGTTTATATTGATATTTCAATCAATACAATAAAATTAATTAAAAATGTTAAAATAATTTTATAAAAAAAAATTATAAGAAAAAACATGTTATTTAAATTAATAGATTTGGTAAATGTACTGAAGCAAATATTTGGGCTTATAAAACATATGGTTTTTAAATTATATGTTCATAAACATATAAATAAATAAATATGTTCATACATTAATATATACAAAACATTACATATGTATGTAAATATGTACATACGATAACCCAAAATATATCAAACATTACATACATACATGCATATATACATACATATATATATGTGTGTGTGTGTATATATATATATATATATATATTTATATTGGGTTTGATTGTTCAGAAAGTAATGCTTTATTGACAGATTCCAACAAATCTTTGGAGTGCGGTATTTACCATCAACTATGGAGGGTGACTGAAAAGCACAATGCAAATTTTCTTTTGATTTGTAAGGGAGCATTTGTGGCAATATAAGTAAATAGGTGAAACCACGATCAGGGTCAAGCTTGTGCTAAGGCTGTGGTGCCACCAGGCCATCATTAGGGGTAGGTCTTTAGAAAGATCTTTAAGAGTTCAAAAGAATTTAGAGGCTAACTAGAGACTGCAAGGGCATTCAAATATAGTAGACAATAAGGATTGGAAAATTTTTATAGCTATAAAGAAGTCGAAATTACGGATGAGAAGATAAAATAAAATAAAAAAGTTGACAGAGGAAAGGAAAGTGGGGGGAAAAAACTTTGGGGGTGATTGAGGATATTGCACAATCTCATATAAATTTGAACATAAATTAATTACTTCTTGCTTAATAAGACCAAGTAAAAGTCATGTTCATAACTCATAAAAGAAAAATGTTAAGACGTTGACTGCTAAGTTTTATGATACATCCCCTTTCTTTGAGGTAATATCAGCACAGCATAAACCCTTTTTCTTTTGTGTTTATATATATATATATATATATATAATATGGGTTTATAAGTTTGGCTTACCTCAATTTTTTACTAGAATTTGCTTTTGTCTTAATGAGAAATGGCCACATCACCCAGTAACTGAATAAAAGGTAAAGATTAAAACCTACTATCACTTGTCATTGAGTATTCAAAAAGAGACCTCTAGTTAAAAAAAAGTACAGGAGTTAACCTAATCCTGAGTTTATAGATTGCTGAAACAATGGGCCATCCAGTAAAAAATGGCAGGCTTTCAAAGCATGAAAAAAGTTGGAACACTTCCTAATCCTTATAGCTGATATAAATCTTCTATTTGAATAACTTTCAAAGCAACAGCAAAAATGACTCTTTTTGCATTCAATGCCATATACCAACTTGAATCTAAGCCAATCCTAGAGGTTAAAACTTAGATATGGTACTTTAGGTTTAATACATTAGGTTCCCCAATTAAATTCAAACACTCGGTCGCATTGATTGACCAATAAAACACAACTAGTGTTATCTTGTCCCAGGACAATTAAATTCAAAACAACCAAGCATTTGAATTCAATTGGGCAACCTTAATGTACTGCACCTAACTTTACCCAATCCTAAACTAGTAGTAACACACATTGCACTCTTAATTATATTGATCTTACTCATACAGAAAGCAAGTTAACATCATAGCAAATAATAATAACAAAGAAGGCGCCATTGAGTTAGAGCTCACCGCCCCTTGAACTGAGAAAAAGCACAAATTTCTTACTTTCCTAATTGAATTGTTAAAGAATGCACGCCTTATGGGACTTGAACCCAAAATCACCTCTTAATATGTTAAATACTTACGTCACAACATAAAGATCATCTCTACCACATCCAAGGTGGTCCTCACCTACAGTACTGCTTCTGTCACCTCCAACTGTTGCAAGCATGAAGGATAAAAGGCATAATTGGTTGGCAATCTAATGCAATCTCCCCTCCCTATGTTATATGAAAAATTCTTAGGTAGTCCCGGAGTATAATGAAATGGTGCTCCCTCCTCTCACATTCATGGTGGATCCCACCATGAATTTAATGAGCGGACCCTACCATGAATATGAGAGAAGGAAATACCATTCTCCGTACTCCGGGAGTACCTAAGAATTACTCATGTTATATAAGCAATGTCTAAGGTCATATAAGCAAATCTGAAAGTGTTAGTGTGTACATTAAAACGATGTAGTTTTAGTGACAATAGTATAAGATTAAAACAAGCTCATAAGAAACAAAAAGAAGGCATTATAGTTGAAAAGTGCAAGCTTCTGTATCCATTTCTAAAACTACTCACTACAATTATCTGGCTCATAAAGAACTGACAAAAAATGGTCCTTTCAATCATAAAGCAACAAACAAAAACAACCATACAACACTTGCAATTGCAACCCTGGGTCCAATATTCAAGGGTAATAGGACCGGACAATCCTACTATTCAGATTGCAATTTTAAAAACCACATACCTTGCTACCGTATGATATCTAGGACAACAGAAGATCAAAGCAAGAATAACTCTTATTAAGAGCAGAAAAGCAGAACATCCATTTGAAATTTCAGAGCTATAATGACAATGACATCTTTCAGTCAATTCCACAAAAAAACAAACATTAAAGTCGAAAAGTTTGACTGTTATTTAACACTAATATTGTTAATTTACGTTTCTCATATTCACGCACAATACAAAACAACATGATACCAAGCAACAGAGATTAACTCTTAATCTTATTTTCCAATAAAAATTCTAGATAACTGTTCCACTTGGTAAGTATTTTTGCTTTTCTTTAACTTTACTCACCTTGAATTATTTCAAGTGGGAAAAATAAAATAGAACTTCTACCCTATTCCATCACAAACGCTGCTACAAACATCAAAACCAAATTCTTAGCTCAAAATCACAATCAGCAGCTACCACTTCCATTATGGAAGCAATCACCTCCGCTAGAACACGTCGAACCACTGCTTCAGCCGCCACACACCACAAGAACCAGATAAGAAACCAGGTAATTTGTGACAACAGAGAGTATCATCTTGCCAATGCATGCATTTTTTAATCTAGAATATCAATTTTTAATAGAACACATGGCATAATTTTAATTATGCCCTTCTGTATAAGTCGGATGGACTCAAAACTGGTATAAATGTATCCGTCATTAGAAAATAGGAATACAAGGACAACAATTTCATAAGACTATAAATACGTTCATTCAAATATTTCCTATTAAAATGGTATAGTTTATTCATCGAAGAGTAAGCAATATAATTAAAGCTTAATTAGAGTTAAGAAGGGATTACTTCCATTATCATATCCAAATTAGGGTCAATAGGATCTCACAAGCCAAGCATCATTAGAAATTGACTAAAACCCTGGAGCAAAAAATAAAGATAATAATATCAATTGCTATTTGCAAACCCATAAATGTACAAGTCATCGCATACCATTGTTAAGATTACCAACATCAAAAACGAATAACAATGTAAATGTTGAAGCACGATGACTTAATATCATCTTTAATTAATTAGATAATACAGCACCTAATTCCATCTATTACCTGAACAGTTTTCCTCCAGTCTAATTCTAGAAGCAAAAAGTTTCCAAGTCATACACATCTACCGCTGAATATTAAGCATTGCCTTAGCCTCAGTCTGTTCCTCCAACAAACCCTCACTCACATACTTACTCAACAGCTCCCTCTTCTTTTTCTCCAAAACCATCCTCTCTTATTTCCTTGTCATCTGGCAATGGCACATGAACCACAAACTCCCTCCTCCCCTCCCTTTCCATCTCCTCCTTCTTTCCTTCCTCTCCTCCTCCTCCACTCCCTCCTCCATCCCCTCAAACAACATTTCCTTCGCCACGCTCACCACCTCCCCATGAATTAGTCCCATATACCCCAGTAAATGCCCACACAAACTTTTCGCCCACATTCTTGAACTTATAGGAAACAGAAAGACAACCTATAACCTCCTCCATTTTGTCTACTACCATTCTATCCAACATCTCTAAGACACCACTTAAAGAACCAAGAGACCCTAAAAATAACCAGTCCAAATGCTAGCAGCCCCGTAAACTCCGAATCACACCTCTATTAAATTTTTAATTCAAATCATTTTTGTTTCTTGCAAGAAAACAATATCTGCCCTCCATGACGTGATCACATTCCTGACCCGAAGCCATTTGTTGTTATCATTCAACCCCCAAACATTCTGGAAAATGATTTAAATATTCATTGAAGCACAACTAAGGCCCTTTCTCTACTAACACTACTGCTTGTCTTGGCTTAGCCATTCTCACAATTCCAAGAACTCGGAAAATTCTTCAACCCTCTTTGCAAATTTCTTATGAGCACTCTCTTCTAACATCTGTTGTTTTTTCCTTGCCTCAATGGCTAATAAGAACAGGCCCCTAACCTGCTCCTCAAGACCCTCCAAAGAAGTACCCAGACATTTTAATTGGCAACAACTCGCCTTCGGCCTTGTCCCCAACTTCCTCCACCGCTGACTTCTTTGTCTCATCCGGGTTTTCTGTGGCTAATGGCTCCACAAGTTACTCCCCTTTGAATTATTTCAAGTGGGAAAAAAATAAAAAATAAAATAAAAATTTAATCCGAATTGTTTCAAGCAGATAAAGTAATTTGAAAATTAACGGAAAGTGAATCTATTTTTTAGGCAATGTTATAGTGAGAATTAGAGTTTTATTTTTACCGAATTGTCCTTTAGTTTTTTCTCTACTTAATCATAGAGGTGTAATGGCATTTTTAAACTAAAAAATGAGGAATCTAAATAGAGGAAACTTCTTAAATAATAGTATAAATTTATCATATTAAGGGCATTTTTAAACTAAAAAATGAGAAATCCAAACAAAAAAAAACTCCTGAAATAATAGTATAGATAAAATGGGAGAAATTTTCACAAGAAATTTAGAGGGGAGCATTAAAAGACTTGGTTGCAAAACCAAATGAAGGAAGGTTGCACAATAATCATTATCAGTGGCTTCCCCTAGAGCTCTAGGGGACTGGGGTGCCTCGAATTTTGAAGCCTTGTGATAAGCATGGAGCCCTACTCAAATGGATTGGCTAGGATTTGATTTTAAATTTCAAGCGGAACTAAAATTGGAGGGAAAAATGAGTGTCAAAAATCAAAATTTTGAAATTATATTATACAAGTGCCAATCAGCACTTGAAAATTGCCACTGACTACCAATCAGTAGTTAGAGTGTTCGTACAAGTTAGAGTGTTGAGTACCTCTTCATTTTGAAAATTTGAATTTAGACCTAATTTTTTTTCAATTATGAGTTGTAAAAATATTTAAATTTTATTTTTAGCCAATTTTAAGTCATATACTATTATTTGAATTTTGATATTTTTTTTAATTATATTTTTGAAGGATATTTTTAATAATTATCTAAAACATATTAAATATCCTCAACATTATCACAATCTAACTTAATCCAACGTGTGCACACTCATGATAATTTAAAATTTAATTTGAATACAATTATGACATGTCATTAATTGAAATTAAGTCCTCATATAACTAATCATGATTAATTGTTCATAATTATAATTGATTAGGCTTAACATGTGGAGTATCTTATCAATTGAAATTTGATTTGGTTATAACTTTCAATCTAGCAATTTGATTGAAGCTCATGACATATTGTTTTGATCGCTAAGTCTTCAAGATTTCTTTTATGTGAACAGTTTTTGCTCGCATTTGAGATTAAATGTAGGTTGCAAAATTGAGTGTCTATACCACTATCTACCTATCTTTTAAATAAATAAATAAAAATCCAGAACAGTTAACATTCTATTCTATACTTTAGTACTTTTTGGGTCAATTCTACTCTACTTCCCCCCCAATCCAAATGAACCCTACATTGTCTGATATGCAAAGAAATTTGGAGTGGGGTGGGGTCGGGGCGATTGGAACAAGAATTTGTGACCATTATGAACTATAGAAATCGTCTTAGGGATGTAAATTTTTAATATATATATATATATATATATATATTAAGAAGAAGATAATCTTTTGAAAAGGAAACGAACTTCAACGAAGCATCTCCTTTCTTTGTCTTGAGTTAATAATGTTGGTCCAAACTTGAAATTTTTCTAGGGGTCTTTGTAGTCGGAAATGAGAGGTGACTAACAACTGCATGAGCTTTATCTTGTGCAAATAGATTTACGTCCTCTCGAGTAACATAATACTACCGAGTCTCTTTGACCACCCAATTCTAATCTTTAATCCTTAAAAAATCAAGAAACATAGCTCAATCTTTGGCGTACTTTTGACCGCGTGTCATTATTTTAACGTGCTCAATGCACTGGAGGGCGTTTAGTTCACTGCATGTAATGTGTCCTTGATGTGATGCACATTACGATGATGTGACATTAAAGTTTTTGAAATATTTTTTTTTTAACATTATCATAATTTAAGATTATAAAATATATCACATCATCTTAATCTCATTACCTTCCTAAATAATGTAATGTTGTATTCTTGTATTAAAATTACATTAATGTAAGATTACAATAATGTAATATTATGGTATAATATAATATCACGGCAAACCGAACGTGCTTGGATGTATTGGACCCAAACCAAGTCCTAGTGTATTGCATCTCCAAAATCCTTGTTATGGCCTCCCATTCTAATTCCACTACATGGCCCAAGATTGCTTTGGTTGAACTCAACCATCTCTATTGTCAAACACCTAAAAATTGGTGGAAGCTTCCTTAGTATAACTGTCTGAAACTCTGAATGCATCCATTTCAAACATAGATATATATTAAAGGTGAATATCTCTGCCATTTTTAATTTCAAGAAATGTCATAATGCACACTTTCGATATGTTTATATTAATGAACTAAATGGTAGAATAGAAACATTTGGAAGCATATTTTGACAAATAGACTAAAGATTTCAACTGGTAGACGAATCCAAAAATTCCAATCGACAAACAATTTTGATGTATCATTCTTAAATTTATGTAATAAACTCCCAATCAGGGAAAAGCGATAGGAAAATATTCCTTATATTCCATTTCACATCAATCCCAATTTCTAGGAAGCTTTCTCTAGTAACACAAATGGGGAATGTACAGGGCAATGCATGGACCACATTTTTGGGCCTTTTCATCAAACTAAGCTCCTTTGGTAACCTTGGAATTGGCTCCTCAGTTGTCTCTTCTTCATCAATGATACAGGATCCTCCATGTAGCACCTCTATTATTTTAGTACTATTTATTTAACATTATTTTAGTATTATTTATTTATTCCGTATAGAAACCAAATTTTTTATAACCCCTTAAAAGTTATAAGCCGTATTCATTCATTATAAAGCGAAAGTT
The DNA here is from genome assembly GCA_032878915.1 of Castanopsis chinensis. Classification (NCBI taxonomy): domain Eukaryota; kingdom Viridiplantae; phylum Streptophyta; class Magnoliopsida; order Fagales; family Fagaceae; genus Castanopsis; species Castanopsis chinensis. The sequence goes on along the minus strand of JAVQMG010000093.1, from coordinate 6,921,078 downwards.
ATATGTTTAAAATACTATTGCATTTATAAAACATAATTTTGAGAAGCAGTTTCAATTTTCTAAAAGAAGCCCAATGTTATTTAAGATTGGGTGAGTTATTAAAAAATAGAAAAAAAAGAATAAACAACTAATGACAGACAAGCTACGTACACATCTCTAAGAGTAGGATTTGGTTTGCATCTAGTGTTCCAGTGCGTCGAATTCGACCCAATTCGGACATACATTCAAAATTAGTCACATGTTTACTTTGCGTAAAGCTTTGCTCAGGTCAAAACACTCCTATTTATAAATAATAATAATAATAATAATAATAATAATAATGGTAAGGGCACAAATCAAGCTTTGTGTTGAGTCAGACCTCCGGACCAAGCCTATGAGCCCTAAACAATGAATTTATAGAGAGCTGGTTTCTAATCTAGGGTTTTGGGCGGTAGATAACATAAAAGTCCGGTTCAATCACAGAATACAGGCGTACTTATCAAACGTGGATGAAATATTACTTCATATACTACTGCCGAGGACAAATGTTTGTGTTTTCTTCCCAGTTCCCTCCCCCCTGTCTCATCCTCCCTCTCCCTTTATAGGCCTGCCTCCCTTTCTTCTTTCTTCCACGTGTAGTCTGGATGTTCCTCTTGGATACTTGTCCCATCATATCTTTTTACTAAGATCTCTGGTGGTGAGGGTAAGGTTGAAATCCAGTGTTCAGGCGTCACTTCTTCATTAATGCGGCCAGAGCGGTAGGTAAAATGTCTTCAATGCGGTAGCAGCAGCTTTTTCTTGGATATTTGTCTATCAAATCCCCTTATCTATTGTCCTCGTTCTTTCAGTTATTGCATCCAAGGTCCTTAGTACGGGAGTCTTTGAACCACCAGGCCACTAATACTGTCCTCGGCAGCATGCTGCCGAGGACAATATCATCCTCGGACGTTATGTCTCGTGGTGTTACGCTCATGCATGGCAACTTCCTTTGTCGTGTGGCCTCGTAGGCTGGAGTTATTATGTCCTCGGACCATTTCGTGTTGTTGGGTTGGGCTTTCTTCCTTATAGGAGCCTTTGGATTGGCCCAATACGTAATTTGGGCCCATGGGCACTACAATAATAATAATAATAATAATAATAATAATAATAATAATAATAATAATGATCATAATTTTCTAAAACTCCTTTATAATAAATTTTTTTAAAAAAAAAAAAAGGAAAAAGAATTCTCTCTAAAAGTTTTGAGGTTAGAAATATGATAGAAAAACAACCTAACTTAGCATCAATGGACACGAGCAACTCATTCGCCGAACCAAACCCTCTACCATCCCTACAACCTACCTAGCGCAACCAGGTCCAAACACATGCATGGACCAGGCCCCCTCCCCCGTATACACTTACACTTCTTCTATATATATGTATATAGCTTAAATAGAAGTGTTTACAGGCTACAGTACACCAGCTTTAATTCTGTATTTCACTAATATATATAGGCTACCTATTATTTTATTTGATAGTGTTCGAATCTCCCATCTCCATTCTTTTAACGTTCAAATTACTAGATAAAATAGTCAAAACAATAGAAAACCAAATTTACTTGTAAGAGCACTAGCATCAACTGTGGAAAGTTAAATGTTATTTTAACACACAAAATTCTACTTTATATATTTTTAATACATAATTTTACAATACATCATATATCATATCTTCTATTTTATTAACATTCAATACATTAAAATAATACTAGTCTCATCACGTGCGCTTAACGCATGTAATAAGGCTTTTTTTATTTTTGGGTTTAGTGTCATGATTTCCTTTCATAACTAAATTTTCTATAACACCTTTCATATAGTTCACGCATCACACAGAAGGTCACAAAGTTATCAATTCATAATATATGTAGTTGATAAAGTGTGATACACAATATAATTCAATTGAAAAAGTAGTATATAAATTTTGTTCATAAACTTACCTATTTTGACAAGAAATGTCGAATTAAGAAGAATTAAAAATATATGAAACAGGAGTGTAAAAGAAAATAAAGTCGGTTAGCAATAGGATTATAGAATGAAGAAAAAACTAAAAGAATATTTTGGGTTTTGTAGTTTGAGAGATTTAATGTTATTATAATTTTTCCATATTCATTCCACAACGTTAGGAAGGAGAAGAGAAGAACAAATGAAAGGGAGAAGTTTTTACAAGAAGTTGTAATTGGTTTTTGCATGAGTATTTTTTTTTATGTGACGCTAGGTAGTATATTTTCTTAATAGGAACATGGGGTGGTTATTTATTTATTCATAGAACATGGGTTAATGGGAATTTTTTTAAAAAAAATTTTTGGTGATAAACATTGGGTAGGAACTTTGTATCTATCTAGTATCTACTATCTAGTGGGGAGTTTTTACTTTGTAGGTTTTCTGTTTTTAATTTTTGTTAATTTACAGTTTAAACCCCATTTCTTATGTTTTAAGAGTAAAGATAAGTTAATTATATTAGGGGTAGTTTTGGAAGTAAAAAAGGAAATAACTAACTCTTTGAATCCTCCTAGTAGGTTGAAACTCTCAAAAAAAAAAACCCATTAGAATAATATAAACAACCATTTTTCAGTCATTCATTTCTCTCTCTCTCTCTCTCTCTCTCTCTCTCTCTCTCTCTCTCTCTCTCTCTCTCTCTCTCTCTCTCTCTGAAACCCTTTCTCTCTCTTCCCTAATTCAACTTTTCTTCTTCTCAAAACTAAAATCAAACCATTTTTCTTCTCCTAATTGCTCCATCTCTGTACCAACCCAAATCAGCCAAACCAAATCCAATGTCAAACCCAAACTGCTCAAACCTAAACAAATCCAGCCACCACTACCCACAGCCCTGAAAAGCCAACAACCACCATGATAGAAAGACCCGCACCTAAATAAACACCTGAAACAAACCTAACACCACCACTCTCTCACACCTAATGGATGATGTCAATGCTTTTGACAGGCCACAAATGCGTTGACCCCTTGTGATAATTAGATTAATTAAATTAGCCCAGTTATTAATTAATCAAATTAACATGCAATCACGTGGCAGCACAAACAAATCACCAAACTAAGTAATGCAGCGGAAAATAAATAACACGGTGATTTGTTCACGAATGGGGAAAACCTTACGGCAAAAACCCCACCGGGTGATTTAAGGTCACCACTCCCGAAACTCCACTATTATCACAACAAGCAGTTACAAGTAAGGAATCCCAGTACCTCACCAACCTACAGTTGAACTCTTACCCCAATACCCAATTGGACTTGTTCTGTAGTGACAATTTCTCCAGTTTAATGCACGGCTCCCAGTACGTGACTAACCAATGTGATGCGCGGATCCCAGTACGCGTCTTACTCCTTTGCACGAATCCAAGTACGTGACTCACTCACCAACTTGAGGAAGAAAGAATGTTGGCTGCAAATTTCTTCAAATCATCAGAGATGAACTAGGGCACGAACTTTGTCTCACAGATCACAATTTGCATGAACAACGAGTTCTCAGAGAAGATGCAACTTGTATCTTGTGATCCCTCTTTTGACGGCCCTTAAAATAATCCTTTTATATGTCTAGGGTTAGGAGAAAAGAAGTCCCAAAGACATGCTCACAGATTGGACTTGAAACAGACTTGGAATTCTGTTTTCTTTAATTCTCGATAGATAGAGGTATCGAGAGGTATCGAGACAGCTGTCGAGGCTCGGGCTAAACAGCTTCTTTAAATCTCGATAGATGTATCTGTCGAGGTATCTATCAAGCTTTAAAATCTTGCACTTCCTTGCTTGTTTCTTGGACAGACTTCGACGGCTTCAACACTTAATCTTGAACCACAGTTTCTTAAAGTGTTTAACACATCCTAGATCTACCCAATTACAAGTAAAGTGCGTTTTGTCTAAGGATAAGCCAATTACATAAAATAGCGACATAAGTTCACAGACTTGAACTACATATGTCCTAACAGCTTTGAGGATTCAAACTCATTAAAAACATTTTTTAAAATGTTATGAGTTCCGTAGCCTATATATACATGCCTACTGGTCCAAAAGATAATCATATTTTTAATCGTTTCATGAGTGTGTGTGTATATATATATTTGAAAGTTTTTTACCATACAACTCATACAAGTAGTATAGACTAGTAAGGGTATACAATTAGGTGGTCGAGCTTGTTGTATTCTTGAGATGGAATACAAAAATATTTTTCTATTACACTAGATTATTCCTTACACAATGTGTACCGCCTCAAGAAAGTGACCTAGTTCGTGTATCAACTTTGCTACCTCTCATTAGTAAATTTGTTTTTATGTAAACAATAAGAATATTTATATAATATTTCTTATTTTTATTCCAACACCGACCTTTCTCCAAAAATAGTCAATACGATACAATGGCAACGGGTACCCCTGAAATATATCAAATAAAAGACCAATCTATATTTGTTGTATTTGAATTTTTTTTTAAGTTTTTCGGATGGTATTAATGTTTTATTCGGTAAAAAAAAACATAATTAAAAAGTGTTAAAAATAAAAAGGAGTCATAAAACATGTTATTTGACCTAATACATTGAGTTAATGTACCTAAGCTAATATTTGGGCTCTAAAATATGTGGATTTAAATTTTATGTGTACACATATACATATATGTATAAACATATACATACATCATACATACATACATGGCACAACCTAATATTAACCAGTATTAAAGTATTTCGCTCTACCAAAATCAAAATAATTTTTGGTATGGTATTGACTATTTTACTTTCTCCCATCTAGGTTGAGAAAAGAACACTTGTGATAGAAGCATCAATTTCTGTATAAATATTTTTTATGCATATTCTAGAATAAAAAAGCATGTCTGCCAGTCATTTACTGCCTTCGTGAGTGCTGAAAAACATCCTCTCAAGAACCTATTAAACCTACATAGAGACATATAGGCTAACGCATCTCTAACCCTCTATATTTTGGAGTGTACAATTCTACAATGACTAACCAATAACCAAGGGATTGTCCCCAAGCTTGGTTTATACGCAATGAGATAAAATCCTATAATTAAGACTATAGATCGGGTTACGACTTTTAAAAAACCAGGTCATATTAATTAGAATGAAAAAAAAAATCCTAACCTTGTTAAATCAATGGATAAAAGAAGGATAGTTATCAACATCAAACAGCTCTCTATGCAATCTTTAAGGAAAAGGTTTTCTGTCATTTCAGCAATTAAGAGTATAATGAAGCCGGCCAGCAGATTCAACCAACGCTTAAAGTTCAGCCAACAGCAGTATTAGTGATTTGACATATATTACAATGATACCAGTTACGTATGAAATGATCTGAACACTTATCCCACTTAGAATATAGTTTTTAAACTCATCTTTTAGGCTTTATAGCTTCATCTGCTTTTGGTGTACGTAATTAACATCAAGCTTTTGATAACATTCCAAACCTCACAAGTAGGGTAAAGTTTCTCCAAAGATTCAAACACCTCTATAAGTTTGTTTTGATAAGAGAAAACAAACCAATTATACTTAAGCAAGAAAATAAAATCACATCAACATATTAGGAATCTATGGCAAGGCAGTCAACATTACATTGGAATAGCCTGTATTTATGGTATGTATTGTACCGACCATTAAATTGGTATCGGTACTCCTCTGGAACAAATTGGATAAAATATCAGCTTTTAACAAAGATTTTTTAGGCGGTTTGACTTATATTGATGTTTCAATCAATACAATAAAATTAATTAAAAATGTTAAAATAATGCTATAAAACATGTTTTTTTTTTTTTGGGATAAGAAAAAACATGTTATTTAAATTAATAGATTTGGTTAATGTACTTAAGCAAATAATTGGGCTTATAAAATATATGGGTTTTAAATTATATGTTCATAAACATATAAATAAATAAATAAATATGTTCATACATAAATATATACAAACATTACATATGTATGTAAATATGTACATGACGGTAACCCTAAAAATTTACAAACATTATATCTATATATATATATATAGGGTTTGATTGTTTAGAAGGTACTGCTTTGTTGACAGATTCCAACAAATCTGTGGAGTGCGGTATTTACCATCAACTATGGATGGTAACTGAAAAGCACAATGCAAATTTTCTTTTGATTTGTAAGAGAACATTTGTGGCAATATAGGTAAATAGGTGAAACCATGATCAGGATCAAGCTTGTGCTGAGGCTTGTGGTGCCACGAAGCAGTGACGGCTCTAAGAATTTTTTTTTAGGATAGTTACTAAGAAAGTTAAATTATACAAAATTTAATAAAAAAATAACTTGAATATTTGTTACAATTGTGAGTCAATACACTAATGAGAGTAAAATTGTTGTGACCGCAAAGCCCAAAAAAATATAATTGTAGTCACTATCAAAGAGAACTAACAACCACAATATTTCTTTTGATACCACTTTTTTAAGGAAAATGAAATTAGAGATTATTTTTACTAAATAAGTTGAACAAGTTACAAACTTGAATATTTAGCAATTTTTATCATTTGGTTTTATAGTAAGCTTTTTGTTGAATAATTAGATCACTTGTTGTTATTTGGTCTTATCTTGTTTTTGTTTAGTTTATGTTTGTAGTTATTTGGGCTAATATTTATTATTGATATTTAAGTTTTTTTTTTTTTTTTTAATTTTGTAAAAGGGATTAAGGATCATGTTTGGGGACACAATTAATTTTAAAGTAATTCTACATCCACAATATTTTTATAATAAATCTTATGTAAAAAAATTTTATTGGTGGATAAAAAAATAATATTAGTATTGAGCCCAAATTACAATCAGTAACAGCTTACCACATTAGATTTGTTGTAAAATTATCATGAAAATATTGTGAATGTATAACATTATTCTTATTTTTATTGAACCTAACTTTTTATAATTCTCAAGTCAATGTGTTCAACATTTTTATTAGGGTAGTCACAATAAGTTAGTTTAACATATAAATTTTTTTGGCAAGTACATATATGCAATTTTTTGCAAGACTTGCATGTATAGCCGCCAGTGCCACCGAGCCATCATTTAAGGGCAGGCCTTTAGAAATATCTTCAGAGTTCAGAAGAATTTAAAGGCTAACTAAAGACTGCAAGGGCATTCAAATATAGTAGACAATAAGGATTGGAAAATTTTTATAGCTATAAAGAATTCAAAAGTACGGATGAGAAGATAAAATAAAATAAAGTTGACAAAGGAAAGGAGAGTGTGGGGGGAGGGGGGGGGGACTTTTGGGGTGATTGAGGATTATGCACAATCTCATATAAGTTTGAACATAAATTAATTACTTCTTGCTTAATAAGACCAAGTAAAAGTCATGTTCAATTGTTCATAACTCTTAAGGGTAAAAGAAAAATGTTAAGACACTGACTGTTGAGTTTCATGCTGCATCCTTTTTCTTTGAGTTAATATCAGGACAGCATAAACCCTTTTGCTTTTGTGTGTGTGTGTGTGTATAATGGGTTTATGAGTTTGACTTACCTCTAATACTTTTTTAACTGAAATCTCCTATTATTTTAATGAGAAACGGCCACATCACGTACTAACTAAATGAAATGTAAAGATTAAAACCCACTATCACTTGCCACTTGCCATTGCATTTAAAACAGAAGGAGATCTCGTTCAAAAAATACCGAAGGTAAGCCAAACCTTGGGTTTATAGATTGCTGAAACAAAGGACCATCCAGTAAAAAATGGCAGGCTTTCAAAGCATGAAAAAAGTTGAACGCTTCTCATAGCTGATATATATCTTCTATTTGAACTTTCAAAGCAACAGCAAAAACGACTCTTTTTGCATTCAATGCCATATACCAACTTGAATCTAAGCCAATTCTAAAGGTTAAAAGTTAGGTATAGTACTTTAGGTTCAATACATTAGGTTCCCCAATTAAATTCAAACACTTGGTCGCATAGATTGACCAATAAAACACAACTAGTGTTATCTTGTCCCAGGACAATTAAATTCAAAACAACCAAGTGTTTGAATTCAATGGGGCAACCTAATGTACTGCACCTAACTTTACCCAATCCTAAACCAGTAGTAACAAACATTGCACTGTTAATTATATTGATCTTACTCATGCAGAAAGCAAGTTAACATCATAGCAGATAATAATAACAAAGAAGGTGCCATTGAGTTAGAGCTCACCGCCCTTTGAACCAAGTAAAAGAACAAATTTCTTACTCTCCTAATTGAATTGTTAAAGAATGCACGCCTCATGGGACTCAAACCCAAAAACACCTCTTAATAGGTTAAATACTTACAACATACAGATCATCTCTACCACATCCAAGGTGATCCTCACCTACACTACTGCTTCTGTCACCTCCAACTGATGTAAGCATGAAGGATAAAAGGTATAATTGGTTGGCAATCTAACGCAATCTCCTCTCCCTATGTTATATAAGCAATGTCTAAGGTCATATAAGCAAATCTGAAAGTGTTAAGTGTGTACATTAAAACGTAGTGTTAGTGACAAAAGTATAAGATTAAAACAGGTTCATAAGAAACAGAAAGAAGGCATTATACTTGAGAAGTGCAAGCTTCTGTATCCATATCTAAAACTACTCACTACAATTATCTGGCTCATAAAGAACTGACAAAAAATGGTCCTTTCAATCATAAAGCAACAAACAAAAACAACCATATAACACTTGTAATTGCAACCCTGGGTCCAATATTCAAGGGTAATAGGACCGGACAATCCTACTATTCAGATTGCAATTTTAAGAACCACATACCATGCTACCATATAATATCTACAACAACAGTAGATCAAAGCAAGAATAACTCTTATTAATAGCAGAAAAGCAGAACATCCATTTGAAATTTCAGAGCTATAATGACAATGACATCTTTCAGTCAATTCCACACAAAAAAAAACAAAAATTAAAGTTGCAAAGTTGGACTGTTATTTGATACTATGTTGTTAATATACATTTCTCATATTCACGCACAATACAAAACAACATGATACCAAGCAACAGAGATTAACTCTTAATCTTATTTTCCATTAAAAATTCTAGATATCTATTCCACTTGGTAAGTATTTTTGTTTTTCTTTAACTTTACTCTCCTTGAATTATTTCAAGTGGGAAAAATAAAATAAAACTTTTACCCTATTCCATCACAAACACTACTACAAATATCAAAACCAAATTCAAAGCTCAAAAACACAATCAGCAGCTAACACTTCCATTATGGAAGCAATCACCTCCGCTAGAACTCATGTCACACCACTGCTTCAGCCACCACATACCACAAGAACCAGATATGAAACCAGGTAATTTGTGACAACAGAGAGTATCATCTTGCCAATGCCTGCATTTTTTAATCTAGAACATCAATTTTAATAGAACACATGGCATAATTTTAATTATGCAATATTATGCCCTTCTGTATAAGTCGGATGGACTCAAAACTGGTATAAATGTAACCATCATTAGAAAACAGGAATACAAGGACAACAATTTCATAAGACTATAAATACGTTCATTCAAATATGTCCTACTAAAATGGTATAGTTTATTCATCAAAGAGTAAGAAATATAATTAAAGCTACATTAGAGTTAAGAAGGGATCACTTCCCTTATCATATCCATATTAGTGTCAATAGGATCTCACAATCCAAGCATCATTAGAAATTGACTAAAACCCTAGAGCAAAAAATAAAGATAATAATATCAATTCCTATTTGCAAACCCATAAATGTACAAGTTATCGCATACCATTGTTAACATTACCAACATCAAAAACGAATAACAATGTAAATGTTGAAGCATGATGACTTGATATCATCTTTAATTAATTAGATAATACAGCACCTAATTCCATCTATTACCTGAACAGTTTTCCTCCACTCTAATTCTAGAAGCAAAAAGTTTCCAAGTCATACACATCTATCGCTGAATATTAAGCATTGCCTTAGCCTCAGTCTGTTCCTCCAACAAACCCTCACTCACATACTTACTCAACAGCTCCCTCTTCTTTTTCTCCAAAACCATCCTCTCTATTTCCTTGTCATCTGGCAATGGCACATGAACCACAAACTCCCTCCTCCCCTCCCTTTCCATCTCCTCCTTCTCCAGCTTCTCCCTTTCCTTCCTTTCCTCCTCCTCAACTTCCTCTTCCATCCCCTCAAACAACACCTCCTTCACCACACTCGCCACCTCCCCACTCTTAACTGCCTTCTTTGCCTCCCTCCTCACCTCCTCCACTCTATTCCACTCCTCCAACACCTCTGCCCTCATCTTCTCCTCTGCAGGCCCCTCCACCCTCTCCAACACCCCATCCTCATCATCCCTATACCCATAATAACTCGCATCAATCCTCTTATATATATCATATCGAGTCCTCCTTTTTCGTAATTCTGGAGGCTTCTCAAACAGCTCTCTCACTCCCGGCAACTTCTTTGCAGCACCAAAGTACCGGTATCCTGGCCCACGCCCACTAGGATTAGGAACATCCACTATGTTTCCTTCTAAATCAGTCATTTTAGGGGCATGTTTGGCATAATTGGGCCCACCGAGCTCAACAATGCGCCGTTCCCAATGGGATTTTTCCCGGATGAGTTTATTGATCTCGTCATTGAGGTCACGGAGGCGATGCTCTCCAAGCCCTTCATTTTGAATCTCAGCAACTTTGCGGCCAATCTCACGCATGATCTGCTGGCGCCACTTGTCAGCCTCAGCAAGGTCACGACATTCAGAGGCAAGGAAGGGCCGACGCTCTTTTGGCTTCTTTTTCTGCTCAGCTTCGTGGGCAACGTATCTGTTCAGCATAGACTGTGCTTTCTCCTCATTGCGAGCCATCTTATGACTTTGTCCCTAGGAATGTGATCTTGTTACAAAAAACTGAAAAATAGAATTGAATTGTGAATACCAAAACCCTCAATAATAAAAACTAAGCATCTACACTATCTACATTACTGTATGAGTAGCCTGACAATAGCGCACACACACATTCAATGAGACCTGAACCCACAACCTCATTGGCAACATGATTATGATATTGTAAGTCTTAACAATTAGAATTAAAAGTTTCAACAAAAAGGAAACTACAAAATATATATATAAATATATATATTGGGATTTTAAAAAACTTATGACTAAGTACAAATCAGACCCATGATAGAAAATATAAATAAAATATAAAGAAATAAATATTGAACCACAATCCAGCATAAATTATTGAATTAGTACAGCAATTCAAATATTTTTCTACCATGCAAATTTCCCTCATGAATTAGTACCATATACCCCAGTAAATGCCCACACAAACTTTTCGCCCACATTCTTGAACTTATGGGAAACAGAAAGACAACCTAAAACCTCCTCCATTTTGTCTACTACCATTCTATCCAACATCTCTAAGACACCACCTAAAGAACCAAGAGACCCTAAAAATAACCAGTCCAAATGATAGCAGCCCCGTAAACTCCGAATCACACTTCTATTAAATCGTTAATTCAAATCATTTTTGTTTCTTGCAAGAAAACAATATCTGCCCTCCATGACGTGATCATATTCCTGACCCGAAGCCATTTGTCGTTATCATTCAACCCCCAAACCTTCCGAAAAATGATTCAAATATTCATTGATGCACGACTAAGGCCCTTTCTCTACTAACACTACTGCTTGTCTTGGCTGAGCCATTCTCACAATTCCAAGAACTCGGAAAATTCTTCAACCCTCTTTGCAAATTTCTTATGAGCACTCTCTTCTAACATTTACTATTAACAAGGTATAGTTTATCTACCTCTTTTTATAATTAGCAAACATGGAAACTAACAATAATAGCTACTTCAAATTAAAAGGCTTTTTTTAGCCAAAAAATAAAAATCTACTTTTTTATTATATATATATATATATATATATAATTTTTGTTTTAAGAATCTAATTTATAAGTAGATAAAGTAATTTGAAAATTAATGGAGAGTGGACCTATTTTTTAGGCAATGTTTTAGTGAGAATTAAAGTTTCATTTTTACCGAATTGTCCTTTAGTTTTTTCTCTACTTAATCATAGAGGTGTAAGGGATTGTCCTTTAGTTTTTTCTCCACTTAATCATAGAGATGTAAGGGTATTTTTAAACTGAAAAATGAGGAATCTAAACAGAGGAAGCGCCTTAAATAATAGTATAGATTTACCGAATTGTTCTTTAGTTTTTTCTCTACTTAATCATAGAGGTGTAAGGGCATTTTTGAACTAAAAAATGAGAAATTCAAACAAAGAAAGCCCCTTAATCATTATAAAATGAGGAATTCAAGCGTTGAAAGACTTGGTTGCAAAACCAAATGAAGGATCACAGGTTGCACAATAATCATTATCAGTGGCTTCCCCTAGAGCTCTAGGGGATTGTGGTGCCTTAAATTTTGAAGCCTTGTGATAAGCATGGAGCCCTCCCCAAATGGATTGGCTAGGATTTGATTTTTAATTTCAAGTGGAACTAAAATTGGAGGGAAAAATGAGTGTCAAAAATCAAAATTTTGAAATTATATTATGCAAGTGCCGATCAGCACTTGAAAATTGCCACGGACTACCAATCAGTAGTTAGAGTGTTCATACAAGTTAGAGTGTTGGGTACCTCTTCATTTTGAAAATTTGAATTCAGACCTAATTTTTTTTCAATTATGAGTTGTAAAAAAATTTAAATTTGATTTTTAGCCAATTTTAAGTCATATAATATTATTTGAATTTTGATATTTTTTAATTATATTTTTGAAGGATATTTTTAACACTTATCTAAAACATATTAAGTATCCTCAACATTATCACAATCTAACTTAATCCAATGTGTGCACACTCATGATAATTTAAAATTTAATTTGAATACAATTATGACATGTCATTAATTGAAATTAAGTCCTCATATAACTAATCATGATTAATTGTTCATAATTATAATTGATTAGGCTTAACATGTGGAGTATCTTATCAATTGAAATTTGGTTTGGTTATAACTTTCAATCCAACAATTTGATTGAAGCTCATGCCATATTGTTTTGATCACTAAGTCTTCAAGATTTCTTTTATGTGAATAATTTTTGCTCGCATTTGAGATTAAATGTAGGTTGCGAAATTGAGTGTCTAGACCACTATCTACCTATCTTTTAAATAAATAAATAAAAATCCAAAACAATTAACATTCTATTCTATACTTTAGTACTTTTTGGGTCAATTCTACTCTACTTCTCCCTCAATCCAAATGAGCCCTACATTGTCCGATATGCAAAGAAATTTGGAGTGGGGTGGGGTCGGGGGGATTGGAACAAGAATTTGTGACCATTATGAATTATAGAAATCGTCTTAGGGACGTAAATTTTTAATATATATATATATATATTTATATATTAAAAAGAAGATAATCTTTTGAAAAGGAAATGAACTTCAACGAAGCATCTCCTTTCTTTGTCTTGAGTTAATAATGTTGGTCCAAACTTGAAATTTTTCTAGGCGTCTTTGTAGTCAGAAATGAGAGGTGACTAACAACTGCCTGAGCTTTATCTTGTGCAAATAGATTTACGTCCTCTCGAGTGACATAATACTATCGAGTCTCTCTGACCACCCAATTCTAATCTTTAATCCTTACAAAATCAGGAAACACAGCTCAATCTTTGGCGTACTTTTGACCGCATGTCATCATTTTAACGTGCTCAATGCACTGGAGGGTGTTTGGTTCACTGCATGTAATGTGTCCTTGATATGATGCACATTACGATGATGTAACATTAAAGTTTTTGAATTATTTTTTGTTAACATTATCATAATTTAAGATTATAAAATATATCACATCATCTTAATCTCATCACCTTCCTAAATAATGTAATGTTGTATTCTTGTATTAAAATTACAATAATGTAATATTACAATAATGTAATATTACGGTATAATATAATATCACAGCGAACCAAATGTGCTTGGATGTATTGGACCCAAACCAAGTCCTAGTGTATTGCATCTCCAAAATCCTTGTTATGGCCTCCCATTCTAATTCCACTACATGGCCCAAGATTGCTTTGGTTGAACTCAACCATCTCTATTGTCAAACACCTAAAAATTGGTGGAAGCTTCCTTAGTATAACTGTCTGAAACTCTGAATGCATCCATTTCGAACATAGATATATATCAAAGGTGAATATCTCTGCCATTTTTAATTTCAAGAAATGCCACAATGCACACTTTCGATATGTTTATATTAATGAACTAAATGGTAGAATAGAAACATTTGGAAGCAAATTTTGACAAATAGACTAAAGATTTCAACCGGTAGAGGAATCCAAAAATTCCAATCGACAAACAATTTTGATGTATCATTCTTAAATTTATGTAATAAACGCCCAATCAGGGAAAAGCGATAGGAAAATATTCCTTATATTCCATTTCACATCAATCCCAATTTCTAGGAAGCTTTCTCTAGTAATACAAATGGGGAATGTACAGGGCAATGCTTGGACCACATTTTTGGGCCTTTTCATCAAACTAGGCTCCTTTGGTAACCTTGGAATTGGCTCCTCAGTTGTCTCTTCTTCATCAATGATACAGGATCCTCCATGTAGCACCTCTATTATTTTAGTACTATTTATTTAACATTATTTTAGTATTATTTATTTATTCCGTATAGCATAAGATGGAAACCAAATTTTTTATAACCCCTTAAAAGTTATAAGCCGTATTCATTCATTATAGAGCGAAAGTTATATGTTTAAAATACCATTGCATTTATAAAACATAAGTTTGAGAAGCAATTTCAATTTTCTAAAAGAACCCAATGTTATTTAAGATTGGGTGAGTTATTAAAAAATAGAAATAAAAGAATAAACAACTAATGATAGACGAGCTACGTACACATCTCTAAGAGTAGGATTTGGTTTGCATCTAGTATTCCAGTGCATCGAATTCGACCCAATTCGGACATACATTCAAAATTAGTCACATGTTTACTTTGCGTAAAGCTTTGCTCAGGTCAAAACACTCCTATTTATAATAATAATAATAATAATAATAATGATCATAATTTTCTAAAACTCCTTTATAATAAATTTTTAAAAAAAAAAAGGAAAAAGAATTCTCTCTAAAAGTTTTGAGGTTAGAAATATGATAGAAAAACAACCTAACTTAGCATCAATGGACTCGAGCAACTCATTCGCCAAACCAAACCCTCTACCATCCCTACAACCTACCCAGCGCAACCAGGTCCAAACACATGCATGGACCAGGCCCCCTCCCCCATATACAGTTACACTTCTTCTATATATATATATATATATATATATGTATATAGGCAATAGCTTAAATAGAAGTGTTTACAGGCTACAGTACACCAGCTTTAATTCTGTATTTCACTAATATATATAGGCTACCTATTATTTTATTTGATAGTTTTCGAATCTCCCATCTCCATTCTTTTAACATTCAGATTACTAGATAAAATAGTCAAAACAATAGAAAACCAAATTTACTTGTAAGAGCACTAGCATCAACTGTGGAAAGTTAAATGTTATTTTAAAACACTAAAATCTACTTTATATATTTTTAATACATAACTTTACAATACATCATACATCATATCTTCTATTTTATTAACATTTAATACATTAAAATAATACTAGTCTCATCACGTGCGCTTAACACATGTAATAAGGCTTTTTTTTATTTTTGGGTTAGTGTCATGATTTCCTTTCATAACTAAATTTTTTGTAACACCTTTCATATAGTTCACGCATCACACAGAAGGTCATAAAGTTATCAATTCATAATATATGTAGTTGATAAAGTGTGATACACAATATAATTCAATTGAAAAGTAGTATATAAACTTACCTATTTTGACAGGAAATGTCTAATTAAGAAGAATTAAATATATGAAACAGGAGTGTAAAAGAAAATAGAGTCGGTTAGCAATAGGATTATAGAATGAAGAAAAAACTAAAAGAATATTTTGGGTTTTGTAGTTTGAGAGATTTAATGTTATTATAATTTTTCCTTATTCATTCCACAACGTTAGGAAGGAGAAGAGAAGAACAAAAGGGAGAAGTTTTTACAAGAAGTTGTAATTGGTTCCTGCATGAGTATTTTTTTTTTTTTATGTGACGCTAGGTAGTATATTTTCTTAATAGGAACATGGGGTGGTTATTTATTTATTTATAGAACATGGGTTAGTGGGAATTTTTTTTAAAAAAAAAATTTGGTGATAAACATTGGGTAGGAACTTTGTATCTATCTAGTATCTACTATCTAGTGTAGACATGGCAATACGGGTCAGAATTTTCTGACCCGACCCGACCCGACCCGACCCGAAAAATACCTGACCCAAAACCTGATTTTTTTGACCCGAAGTAAAAAACGGGTTGACCCGTAACCCGACCCGATTTTTTGCGGGTCAACCCAACCCGACCCGTTAAAAAAATTCGCTAAAAAAATATTTACACCTAAATTATAAACTAATAAAATATTAAATTAATTGTCTATTTGTTGCAGACAATGCTTACACGGTTACACACTTATACTTACACCATTAGTTAGGTGAGTTTCATGACATCCATCCGTCCAACATTACAAATTTACAAAGACAAGTTTTTTTTTTTTTTTTTTTTTTTTTTGAGAAACACAAAAGCAAGTTGACAACTTTGATTCATTAACTCATTGACAAGACAATTCTTTGGCTTATTGGTTGTATCACAACCGTTCAAAAATATATATACATATGTTATATATATATATATATATATATATATCTCATGGTGTCAATCCTCTCATTGCTCTGCTTGCTGAGTTGCTGCCTAGATGTAGTCCACTAGTCCATAAGCCCATCCGGATTTTCCAAAGGACCAAAGCCAAACAACTTAACAAGCACACTAAAAAAATTCTTACTCCGTATCGTTCACGTCTTTTATATGAAAATGTAGAAGCTACATTGTGTACTAAAAGTTAGCTATATGGATTTGAAGGTAATTTAAACTTTTTTTTATAGTCATAATTATACAATTTTAATTCTTTATTGATTTGCTTTCATGGTACACTAACTTATATTAAAATATTGTATTGTAGATGAAGATACTGATGAAATTAGCCAACTTGAGTTACAATTTGCAAGTATGAATATTTGCAGTGTTGAATCTGCTACCAACGTTAAGTAGATAAGGATTGAGGTGTAATTTTTATAAAATATTTACTTATTCTTTTTTACTTAATATGTTATGTTTATTTTTAAATCTTTTTTTGTTTAGTTTATTTTTCTAAGTAATCTAACTTTACTATTATTTTAAATGCAACAGGAATATGTGCACTTAAGAAGACCGATAACTTGTTACTTTGCTGGCTTACTTGTTTTGTTTGTTTAAGATCTATCTCTTTTTGAAGATGTAAACTTGTAATTATATGTATTTTGACAGTAAACTATTAACATTGTAGACTTTTTCCATCATGAATTTATAATTATAAATAATTTTTGTTATACTCAAAACTGTCAGAATTAGAAGGATATTAACAAGTGGCATTAAGTGCAATTCATTTGCTTAATTGATTTTATTCATTTTCCCAAAACAGATTGTTATTGATTTGTTTTTGTAATTGAAAAAAAAAAAAAAAAAAAAAAAAAACTTGTTTTAAAAATATGGGTCAACCCGACCCAACCCGCAACCCGGTTGACCCGTAACCCGATTGACCCGTTTAAAAATGACCCGTTTTGACCCGTGACCCGTTTGACCCTCAAACCCGTTTGACCCGACCCGAACCCGACCCGACCCACCCGTTTTGCCATGTCTAATCTAGTGGGGAGTTTTTACTTTGTAGGTTTTCTGTTTTTAATTTTTGTCAATTTACGGTTTAAGCCCCATTTCTTATGTTTTAAGAGTAAAGATAAGTTAATTATATTAGGGGTAGTTTTGGAAGTAAAAAAGGAAATAACTAACTCTTTGAATCCTCTTAATAGGTTGAAACTCTCTCAAAAAAGAACCCATTAAAATAATATAAACAACCATTTTTCATTCATTCATTTCACCCTCTCTCTCTCTCTCTCTCTCTCTCTCTCTCTCTCTCTCTCTCTCTCTCTTCTTCCCCTAATTCAACTTTTCTTCTTCTCAAAACTAAAATCAAACCATTTTTCTTCTCCTAATTGCTCCATCTCTGTACCAACCCAAATCAGCCAAACCAAATCCAATGTCAAACCCAAACTACTCAAACCTAAACAAATCCAGCCACCACTACCCACAGCCTAGAAAAGCCAACAACCACCACCGATAGAAAGACCCGCACCTAAATAAACACCTAAAACAAACCTAACACCACCACTCTCTCACACCTAATGGATGATGTCAATGCTTTGAGGATTCAAACTCATTAAAAACATTTTTTAAAATGTTATGGGTTCCGTAGCCTATATAAACATGCCTACTAGTCCAAAAGATAATCATATTTTTAATCATTTCATGTGTATGTGTATATATATATATATATATATATTTGAAAGTTTTTTACCATACAACTCATACAAGTAGTATAGACTAGTAAGGGTATATAGTTAGGTGGTCGAGCTTGTTGTATTCTTGAGATAGAATACAAAAATATTTTTCTATTACACTAGATTATTCCTTACACAACGTGTATCGCCTCAAGAAAGTGACCCAGTTCGTGTATCAACTTCGCTAACTCTCATTGGTAAATTTGTTTTTATGTAAACAATAAGAATATTTATATAATATTTCTTGTTTTTATTCCAACACCAACCTTTCTCCAAAAATAGTCAATACGATACAATGGCAACGGGTACCCCTAAAATATATCAAATAAAAGACCAATCTATATTTGTTGTATTTGAATTTTTTTTTTAAGTTTTTCAGATGGTATTAATGTTTTATTCGATAAAAAAAACATAATTAAAAAGTGTTAAAAATAAAAAGGAGTTATAAAACATGTTATTTGACCTAATACATTGAGTTAAAGTACTTAAGCTAATATTTGGGCTCTAAAATATGTGGATTTAAATTTTATGTCTACACATATACATACATGTATACATATATGTATAAACATATACATACATCATACATACATACATGGCATAACCCAATATTAACCAGTATTAAAGTATTTCACTCCTCTGCCAAAATCAAAACAACTTTTGTTATGGTATTGACTATTTTACTCTCCCATCTAGGTTGAGAAAAGAACACTTGTGATAGAAGCATCAATTTATGTATAGATATTTTTATGCATATTCTAGAATATAAAAGCATGTCTGCCAATCATTTACTGCCTTCGTGAGTGCTGAGAAACATCCACTCAAGAACCTATTGAACCTATATAGAGACATATAGGCTAACGCATCTCTAACCCTCTATACTTTAGAGTGTACAATTCTACAATGACTAACCAATAACCAAGGGATTGTCCCCAAGCTTGATTTATACGCAATGAGATATAATCCTATAATTAAGACTATAGATCGGGTTATGACTTTTAAAAATCCAGGTCATATCAATTATAATGAAAAAAAAAAAAAAAAAAATCCTAACCCCATTAAATCTATGGATAATAGAAGGATAGTTATCAACATCAAATAGCCCTCTATGCAGTCTTTATGGAAAAGCTTTTCCGTCATTTCTGCAGTTTAGAATATAAAGCCAGCAGATTCAAGTATTCAACCAACGCTAAAAGTTCAGCCAACAGCAGTGTAAGTAATTTGATATGAAATATTACAGCAATACCAGTTATATATGAAATGATCTGAACACTTATCCCACTTAGAATATACTTTTTAAACTCATCTTTTAGGCTTTATAGCTTCATCTGCTTTTGGTGTAATTAACATCAAGCTTTTGATAACATTCCAAACCTCACAAGTAGGATAAAGTTTCTCCAAAGATTCAAACCCTTCTATAAGTTTGTTTTGATAAGAGAAAACAAACCAATTATACTTAAGCAAGAAAATAAAATCACATCAACATATTAGGAATCTATGGCAAGGCAGTCAACATTACATTGGAATAGCCTGTATTTATGGTATGTATTGTACCGACCATTAAATTGGTATCGGTACTCCTCTGGAACAAATTGGATAAAATATCAGCTTTTAACAAAGATTTTTTAGGCGGTTTGACTTATATTGATGTTTCAATCAATACAATAAAATTAAATAAAAATGTTAAAATAATGCTATAAAACATGTTTTTTTTTTTTTTTGGATAAGAAAAAACATGTTATTTAAATTAATTGATTTGGTTAATGTACTTAAGCAAATATTTGGGCTTATAAAATATATGGTTTTTAAATTATATGTTCATAAACATATAAATAAATAAATAAATATGTTCATACATAAATATATACAAACATTACATATGTATGTAAATATGTACATGAAGGTAACCCTAAAAATTTACAAAAATTATATATATATATATATATATATATATATAGGGTTTGATTGTTTAGAAGGTACTGCTTTGTTGACAGATTCCAACAAATCTGTGGAGTGCGGTATTTACCATCAACTATGGAGGGTAACTGAAAAGCACAATGCAAATTTTCTTTTGATTTGTAAGAGAGCATTTGTGGCAATATAGGTAAATAGGTGAAACCATGATCAGGATCAAGCTTGTGCTGAGGCTTGTGGTGCCACGAAGCAGTAACGGCTCTAAGAATTTTTTTTTAGGATAGTTACTAAGAAATTTAAATTATACAAAATTTAATTAAAAAATAACTTGAATATTTGTTACAATTGTGAGTCAATTCACTAATGAGGGTAAAATTGTTGTGACTGCAAAGCCAAAAAAAATATAACTATAGTCACTGTCAAAGAGAACTAACAACCACAATATTTCTTTTGATACCACTTTTTTAGGGAAAATGAAATTAGAGATTATTTTTACTAAATAAGTTGAACAAGTTACAAATTTGAATATTTAGCAATTTTTATCCTTTGGTTTTATAGTAAGCTTTTTGTTGAATAATTAGATCACTTGTTGTTATTTGATCGTATCTTGTTTTTGTTTAGTTTATGTTTGTAGTTATTTGGGCTAATATTTATTATTGATATTTAAGTTTTTTTTTTTAATTTTGTAAAAGGGATTAAGGATCATGTTTGGGGGCACAATTAATTTTAAAGTAATTCTACATCCACAATATTTTTATAATAAATCTTATGTAAAAAAATTTTATTGGTGGATAAAAAAATAATATTAGTATTGAGCCTAAATTACAATCAGTAACAGCTTACCACATTAGATTTGTTGTAAAATTATCATGAAAATATTGTAAATGTATAACATTATTCTTATTTTTATTGAACCCAACTTTTTGTAATTCTCAAGTCAATATGTTCAACATTTTTATTAGAGTAGTCACAATAAGTTAGTTTAACATATAAATTTTTTTGGCAAGTACATATATGCAATTTTTTGCAAGACTTGCATGTATAGCCGCCAGTGCCACCAAGCCATCATTTAAGGGTAGGCCTTTAGAAATATCTTCAGAGTTCAGAAGAATTTAAAGGCTAACTAGAGACTGCAAGGGCATTCAAATATAGTAGACAATAAGGATTGGAAAATTTTTATAGCTATAAAGAATTCAAAAGTACGGATGAGAAGATAAAATAAAATAAAGTTGACAGAGGAAAGGAGAGTGTGGGGGAAGGGGGGGAGGGGGGGGGGGAACCTTTGGGGGTGATAGAGGATTATGCACAATCTCATATAAGTTTGAACATAAATTAATTACTTCTTGCTTAATAAGACCAAGTAAAAGTCATGTTCATAACTCTTAAGGGTAAAAGAAAAATGTTAAGACACTGACTGTTGAGTTTCATGCTGCATCCTTTTTCTTTGAGGTAATATCAGGACAGCATAAACCCTTTTGCTTTTGTGTGTGTGTGTGTGTATAATGGGTTTATGAGTTTGGCTTACCTCAAATACTTTTTTAACTGGAATCTTCTATTATTTTAATGAGAAACGGCCACATCACGTACTAACTAAATAAAATGTAAAGATTAAAACCCACTACCACTTGCCACTTGCCATTGCATTTAAAACAGAAGGAGATCTCGTTCAAAATATACGGAAGGTAAGCCAAACCTTGGGTCTATAGATTGCTGAAACAAAGGACCATCCAGTTAAAAATGGCAGGCTTTCAAAGCATGAAAAAAGTTGAACGCTTCTAATAGCTGATATATATCTTCTATTTGAACTTTCAAAGCAACAGCAAAAACAACTCTTTTTGCATTCAATGCCATAAATCAACTTGAATCTAAGCCAATTCTAAAGGTTAAAAGTTAGGTACAGTACTTTAGGTTCAATTCATTAGGTTCCCCAATTAAATTCAAACACTTGGTCGCATTGATTGACCAATAAAACACAACTAGTGTTATCTTGTCCCAGGACAATTAAATTCAAAACAACCAAGTGTTTGAATTCAATGGGGCAACCTAATGTACTGCACCTAACTTTACCCAATCCTAAACTAGTAGTAACAAACATTGCACTGTTAATTATATTGATCTTACTCATGCAGAAAGCAAGTTAACATCATAGCAGATAATAATAACAAAGAAGGTGCCATTGAGTTAGAGCTCACCGCCATTTGAACCAAGTAAAAGAACAAATTTCTTACTCTCCTAATTGAATTGTTAAAGAATGCACGCCTCATGGGACTCAAACCCAAAAACACCTCTTAATATGTTAAATACTTACAACATACAGATCATCTCTACCACATCCAAGGTGATCCTCACCTACACTACTGCTTCTGTCACCTCCAACTGTTGTAAGCATGAAGGATAAAAGGTATAATTAGTTGGCAATCTAATGCAATCTCCTCTCCCCATGTTATATAAGCAATGTCTAAGGTCATATAAGCAAATCTGAAAGTGTTAGTGTGTACATTAAAACGAAGTAGTGTTAGTGACAAAAGTATAAGATTAAAACAGGTTCATAAGAAACAGAAAGAAGGCATTATAGTTGAGAAGTGCAAGCTTCTGTATCCATATCTAAAACTACTCACTACAATTATCTGGCTCATAAAGAACTGACAAAAAATGGTCCTTTCAATCATAAAGCAACAAACAAAAACAACCATATCACACTTGTAATTGCAACCCTGGGTCCAATATTCAAGGGTAATAGGACCGGACAATCCTACTATTCAGATTGCAATTTTAAGAGCATCCACAGCTGGAATGCTAATCCTATCCTATTTTACCATCCCAAAAAGCTACTTTATCAATTATACAATACCATTTTCCAATACACCCAACATCCCACAATTCTATAATTTCACTTTTTTATTAAAATATTATTTTTTAATCTTTCTTTATTATTTCTTTCCAACTGCCATATTTTTTCCAACCCACACTATTCTAACTGTCAATTAACTGATTCACTGATTCACTTTCAAAGCCACACTATTCCAAGCATTTGAACACTATTTCAAAGCCACACTATTCGGATACTTTCCAACTATTTGAACAACCTGATTTTTTTTTTTTTTTTTTTGTATAAAGAACCTGCCAAATACATATATTTATATATATATATATATATATATATATTCCATATATATATATATATATTCCATACAGCCACACACACACACAGACACACACCCCTGCCAATTTTTTTTTTTTTTTTGTATAAAGAACCTGCCAAATACATATATTTATATATATATATATATATATATATATATATATATTCCATACAGCCACACACACACACACACACAGCCACACACACACACACAGCCACACAGCCACACACACACACACACACACACACACACACACCCCCACAGCCACACACACACACACACACCCCTGCCAATTTTTTTTTTTTTTTTGTATAAAGAACCTGCCAAATACATATATTTATATATATATATATATTCCATATATATATATATATATATTCCATACAGCCACACACACACACACACACACACACACACACACACACACACAGCCACACAGCCACACACACACACACACACACACCCCTACCAAGTTTTTTTTTTTTTTTTGTATAAAGAACCTGCCAAATACATATATTTATATATATATATATATATATATATTCCATATATATATATATATATATCCCATACAGCCACACACACACACACACACACACACACACACAGCCACACAGCCACACACACACAGCCACACACACACACACACACACAGCCACACACACACACACCTATTACAATATACTCAATGAGTACCAAAAGAAAAATTAAAAAATAAACCAAACAACAGATCTGTCTGCATGTCAAATGATTAAAATTAGAAGACTATTTATTTAATATGACAGACTTATATTAGTCATACATCCAACCATGATACTTGTTATGAAAAAAGAAAAACTACAGGAAGAAAATGTATTGTTTGCATTCTCAAACACCCCTAACCAGATTAAATTACCAATTTGCTGTAACTCTGCCCCATATAATCAATGCCGTTCAGCCAGTGACTATGAAAACCAACAGCAACCATTTCAGCCCGTGAATAGAACTGATGCCCAACCCTAATGCCTGCCATCAAACACACACACACACACACACAGCCACACAGCCACACACACACACCCCTGCCAATATTTTTTTTTTTTTTTTGTATAAAGAACCTGCCAAATACATATATTTATATATATATATATATATATATTCCATATATATATATATATATATATATATTCCATACAGCCACACACACACACACACACACACACACACACACAGCCACACACACACACACACACACCCTGCCAATTTTTTTTTTTTTTTTGTATAAAGAACCTGCCAAATACATATATTTATATATATATATATATATATTCCATATATATATATATATATTCCATATATATATATATATATTCCATATATATATATATATATATTCCATACAGCCACACACACACACACACACACAGCCACACAGCCACACACACACACACACACACCCCTGCCAAATATTAATGAATTCAACCTGCCAATTTTTAAAATCCACATACATATATATACATGCAACCTGTCAAATATCAATGTACCCAACCTACCAACTTTAAAAATCCACATACATTTATATCGATACAATCCACATACATAACTATCAATGTTGCCTTTAGAAGACTAGTACATATATCAAATTACAATAAAACCCCACATGCATAACTCAACACACTTAAGTTCCTACAACTCCCCTTCTAATTGCCATAAATGCTCAACGAGGTCTACTTGGAGTTGAGAATGAATTTCATGGTCTCGAATACATTGATGGGTTTCAATGAACTCTGTAAATTTATTTGTGCGCTCCCGTGACAGTGGTACAGTAAGATTGTCATCAATCTGTTCGTAATCATATTCCACAGCTTCATTTACATCTCGCTCATCCTCAATAATCATATTATGAAGAATTACACATGCTTTCATGATGTCTTGGAGCGTTTCACTATAGAAAAATTTTGCAGGTCCACGCACAATTGCGAATCTTGATTGAAGCACTCCAAATGCACGCTCTACATCCTTTCTATTCGCCTCTTGGGCTTTTGCAAATAATTTTTGTTTGTGTCCTCGTGGAGATGGAATTGTTTTAACAAATGTTGACCACTTCGGATATATGCCATCGGCAAGGTAGTATCCCATTGTATATCCATGGCCATTGATTGAATAATTAACTGCAGGAGCACGGCCTTGTTCAAGCTCAGAAAATATAGGAGACCGTTCTAATACATTAATGTCATTATTTGACCCAGGTAATCCAAAAAATGCATGCCATATCCAAAGATCAAATGATGCCACTGCTTCCAAAACAATGGTTGGCTCACGAATGTGACCAGAGTACTGACCTTTCCATGCAGTTGGACAATTTTTCCATTTCCAATGCATGCAATCAATGCTCCCTAGCATCCCTGGAAATCCACGTCTTTCTCCATTGGCTAAAAGTCTAGCAATATCTTCGTTGTTTGGGGCCCTCAAATATTCCTTAGAGAAAATATCAACCACCGCTTTAACAAATTTTTTCAGACTGTCAATTGCAGTGGTTTCTCCAATCCGCACATACTCATCCATAAAATCAGCTGCCACTCCATACGCAAGCATCCTAAGTGCAGCTGTTATCTTTTGAAGAGACGATAAACCGAGTCTTTGGGCATTATCTCTCTTTTGGATAAAGTACGGTTCATAAGTTTCTACCCTAGATTGAATACGGAGAAAAAGAGACAGACTCATCCGAAATCTCCTCCGAAACAAATTAGGAGGATATACTGGTGTGTCAGCAAAGTAGTCGAGATAAAGTCTTTTATGGCCTGCCAAACGATCCCGTTCGATATACCGACGATGTTTACGTTGTGATTTTGAAGCCTTAAGAACTCGCCTCATTATCTCATCCTCGTCTGAGTCGTCGAAAAGCAATTTGTGAAAAAGAGAGCTACCCATTGAGACAACCTTGAAGACAACAATGTTAGGAAACTTATCACTATTATTGCAAAGCAAGCATAGGGACCTCTACAAAACAGAGACCTTTTATTATTGTTTCATTTGTAGGTGTAATTAGCACGCTGTTAAGAGATATGACATAAACAAGTAAGACAAAAACAAGCTACAACACAAGTTTTCATATAAGCCAAAAACAAGCTACAACACAAGTTTCATTTGTGTGTGTGTATAGTTTATAATGAAATTTGATCTAATAATATATTTACATGATTTATCAAAAGCTTGTTAAAAGTTGTTCTTTCTACTGAGGAAGAGAAAAACCAAAACACTTCATAGTTACAAATGATTCATACCTAATATACATATATTATTGAAAATAATTTATCATAATAAACTTTAAAAATAAAATGTCCACTTGCAACCAGTATGCAATTTTCATTTTTCACCTGGTTGGGAAAAGCTGAAGCGTGCAATGGTTACTATTTTTGCATCACCGTACCAAAAAATCATGAAAGTTGGACTAGAAGCAAAGGGCATCTAATATATTTGGAAATTTTCTATTATAAGAAGAAAGCACATAAAATCAGGAAACTAGGATTAGAAGTAGGATTCCTTATATGAAAAAAATGTATGGGAGAAGAAAATGAAGCTAGTAGCTAGTTTAACAGTGGGGCCATATCATGCATGGCTTGAATTAGATCACATAACTCCTTTGTAATAATTTATCTCATTTATGTGTACTTTTGCGGGTCCTAGTGTTAGCTGTGAATCACAAATGTTCAATTAAAGTCACTACCACCCACTTGACTTAACTTAAAGACTTGAAGAGAATCAGAAATTGCCTGCCTGCTCTTGTGCCATCAAAACTTTTAAAAGGGCAAAAAGCCAAAATACCCTCACCAAAAAATTTACTAACTAGGGAGACACAGATTATACATCATTGTTATCATGATTATCACATCCAAGTGGAGAGAGTGCTCTGTAAACCTTTTTGCATTTTTTGACTTAGCCCTCAATTATTATAATAAAGTAGCTAGCTTAATCAAAGATTACACATTTCCAATCAAACTTAAAGTATCTGAGACTCGAAGCAATCAATAAAGGTCCACATTGGACTCATGTACACACAAATTATTGTAAATTATTTCAAGATATTTTGCCCAACTTTTAACTTTAGGTCAGTGTTGCACTTTAAGATGGTAGTGTACCACATAGCATTGAACCATACTGACCTACTCTCCTTCTCCCCTTAACTATTGGTTACCAAATAGTAACTAGTCCCCTCATCCTTTATGTATTAATCTTATTATTTTGGTTTTGCAGTTAGAAATTGATGCCAAAGTTGTGCCTAACGAGCACGATTGTAATTTACAGAATGCAATTTTTATTATAAACGGTTAGACCCTCATTAGCTAAATTTCTCAAGTAAAGATGAATCATTACTACTGTGAAGCTAACAAGTGCATGAATGACTTAACTAAGAAAGGATTGGCAATTCACCGAGACTTTGTTATTTTTGACAGCATGCCTTTGGACATTTGCATGCTTTTATTTTATGACAATTTAGGTATATAGTTTATGAAAGTTTTTACCACACAAAAAAAGAAATAAAAAGAAAATATCATTTACATATAAGCCAAAATGATGTGATTACATAAGTGGCATAACCTACTGCCAATTGATCAAGTTGGAACAATACATCATCTACGTGTTCCAAACCTACACTTAAAATAAGCCACTACCCAAATAAGGTTGAAACAAAATATCATTTACATATACCCAACCCCAACTCTAAAATAATATACTACCAAAATAAGGTTATGACAAGACACCATCTCCTTCGGTCAAACCTAACTATTTAATCTAAATGTTGTCTTGTAAGGATTTCATCCTTGAGATTTTCAAAATAAAGCCTTTCTTTTTCATTCATGCCACTTGTATCCATGGTCATTATTCTTCCCTCCTCCCTAATAGTTTCAAGACGAAGCTTTTCCTTTTCAATATGAACTCTTTGCGCCTCCCTCATCGTTTCAAGATGAAGCCTTTCCTTCTCAATATCAACTCTTTGTGCCTCCCTAATCGTTTCAAGATGAAGTCTTTCCTTCTCAATATCAATTCTTTGTTCATGTGATTCCTGAATATATTGCAATTTTTTCACCAAATACTCAGCTTTTTGCGCATCCACTTGCACCCTATCCGCTTTGATACGAAGAGTCTCTTTATATTGTTCATGTGATTCCTGAATATATTGCAATTTTTTTGCCAAATAATCCTCAAAACCCTTATCATCATTTGTTCTCTTTCGCTTAGCCTTTTCAGCTTTTCTGCCAATTGGTCTCTCTAGCCCCATTGTGTCATCATCATTACTACCAACTTGATCAATGGAACTTGGAGTTTGCGAGAGCCCTTTTGATCTTTCCTTAGGCATACTCCACTTTGGTTGGTTCTTCAACACAACCCAACAATGTTCAAACGCAAAAGCTTGTTTTTTGCCGGTTGGAGGAGTTGGTGAAGCTTTATATAGCTCCTTTGCATCTTTCAACTAAATTTTTAAAAAATAAAATAAAATAATTAGTGTCTTGAAACTATTTGGAAATTAATATTGTGACACAAGGTATATAATTAATACCTTGTCCTCCTCAGTCCCACCACTTTTATTCCGATTTTCAACTTTAGCCATAAACCCAGCAAACCTACTTGTCTCCCTATTAATATTTCCCCATCGACTTTGGAGGGAGGAAGGAGAACGTTTGGTTCCGTAGGTATTGTTCTCGCAAAAGTATTGCCAAATTTTCCCCCAAAATTTTTCAACCCTTTGGTCAGTACCTTGCACGGCATCCATGCCAATGTTAAGCCACGCAGAGACGAGGAGGTTGTCCTCATCTACACTGAAGTTGCCACCATGTTTTGTTGAATTAGAGGTGACAACTTCAGCAGCCGGAAGAGACTCTTGGATGGGGATTGAAGTATTTTGAGACCCACTTAAAAATGGTGCCACAAAATCAGAATCCATTTGTAAGATATTAGCATATCGTGTTATGTCTTCTTGTGTATCCATTCCTTTTAAATATGGAATAGTGACAGTTAGTGTATGAAGTCAATTAGAGCCAACTCACAAAGTCAAACAGTTCAAGTATTTGTGATAAGTGATTACTAAAATTAGAAACATAAACTTAACCAAATCTACCAGAGTTGCACACAACATATCTGCATAATATATCTGCAAATATAACTCAATATAACTCAGAAATACTAGCCCTTTACACAGCTAAATATTAATAGAATACAGCAGCAAATATAACTCAAAATATACAGCTGTTATAATTCAATATAATTCAAAATATACAGCAGCAAATGTACCCATGGAAATCAAATAAATCCATAGAGTTGAACACAACAAAAACCACTAACAGAACCTTTGCATACATGTTAATTGCGCACAGGAAAAAATCAGTAAACAAGAACACCTATTATCTAATAAAATTGGGATTTTGGTAATTGAAGTTGAACCTGAGCAAACTTTCTGAAAATGCTAATTCAACAGAGTGCGAAAACCCCTCGTGATGAAGCTGAATCCCACCTCTGCAAACATCAACAACAATTCTTTCATCAAAACCCAAACACAAACACAAGCTGAATAGAATAGAAAAGAATAGAAAAGAAAAGAAACACAAACACAAAAAAATTTTCACATTGATCAAAACCCACCTTTTGATTTTAATTTGCCTTGACAGACCGACGGAGCTTTGTTTCTTGAGAGACCGATGGAGCTTTGTTTCTTGAGAGACCGACGGAGGCAGAGGCTTTGGGTGAGGGTGAATCGGTGTGAGTGAGGGTGAGGATGAATCGGTATGGGTCAGGGTGAATCGGAAGAGGCTTTGGGTGAGGGTGAATCGGTATGGGTGAGGGTGAGGGTGAGGATGAATCGGAGGCAGAGGCTTGGTGTTGGGTGAGGGTGAGGGTGAGGCTGAATCGGAGGCAGAGAATCGGTATGGGTGAGGGTGAGGGTGAGGCTGAATCGGAGGCAGAGGCAGAGCCTCTCTTGGGCTTCAATGGCGACAGAGAGAGAGAGAGACGATGGAGAGGCTTGGTGTTGGGTGAGGCTGAGGGTGAGGCTGAATCGGAGGCTGAGGGTGACGATTTAATCGATGGGGAATGGAAAGACGGGGTGATTTCGGGTCGTGGGGTTTTGCTTTGGGCCAACGGGAACCGTTACAGCGGCGAGTGGGAAAACGGAGTTCCGAAAGGGAGCGGGGTTTTTACTTGGCCTGATAGTAGTTGCTATGTTGGTAGTTGGAACAAGGACCTCAAGATTCAGCAAATGAACGGTACCTTTTATCCAGGGAGTGGGAAGGAGAGGAGCTTGAAGAGTGACGGCAATGGTAATGGTAATGGTGGTGGGTGTGACAATTTGATGATCACGATGCGGAAAAGGTCGTCGATGGACGGAGCTAGAGGGAGCGTGACGGAGAGGAATTTTCCCAGAATCTGTATTTGGGAATCGGATGGGGAAGCAGGGGATATAACTTGTGATATAATCGACAATGTGGAGGCTTCTCTTGGGCTTCAATGGCGAGAGAGAAAGAGAGACGATCTTTTCCCGGGTAAAGAGAGAGAGAGAGAGAGAGAAAAGGGCTCCACACTTTAATAAAATATATTAAAGTTATTTGGCATAATGCTACAGTACCATCTCACCTTTGAGATGGTACTGTAGCATTATGCCAAAAAAATTTGGCAATTTCAGATATAGCCGGTCCAGATGTTGGGTGTTTCTTGGGCTTGTATGCCAAATGGGGCTTGCATTTGGCATATGCAAGCCCCATTGTGGATGCTCTAAGAACCACATACCATGCTACCATATGATATCTACGACAACAGTAGATCAAAGCAAGAATAACTCTTATTAATAGCAGAAAAGCAGAACATCCATTTGAAATTTCAGAGCTATAATGACAATGACATCTTTCAGTCAATTCCACAAAAAAACAAAAATTAAAGTTGCAAAGTTGGACTGTTATTTAATACTATATTGTTAATATACATTTCTCATATTCACGCACAATACAAAACAAAATGATACCAAGCAACAGAGATTAACTCTTAATCTTATTTTCCATTAAAAATTCTAGATATCTATTCCACTTGGTAAGTATTTTTGTTTTTCTTTAACTTTACTCTCCTTGAATTATTTCAAGTGGGAAAAATAAAATAAAACTTTTACCCTATTCCATCACAAACACTACTACAAATATCAAAACCAAATTCAAAGCTCAAAAACACAATCAGCAGCTAACACTTCCATTATGGAAGCAATCACCTCCGCTAGAACTCATGTCACACCACTGCTTCAGCCACCACATGCCACAAGAACCAGATATGAAACCAGGTAATTCGTGACAACAGAGAGTATCATCTTGCCAATGCCTGCATTTTTTAATCTAGAACATCAATTTTAATAGAACACATGGCATAATTTTAATTATGCAATATTATGCCCTTCTGTATAAGTCGGATGGACTCAAAACTGGTATAAATGTAACCGTCATTAGAAAACAGGAATACAAGGACAACAATTTCATAAGACTATAAATACGTTCATTCAAATATGTCCTACTAAAATGGTATAGTTTATTCATCGAAGAGTAAGAAATATAATTAAAGCTACATTAGAGTTAAGAAGGGATCACTTCCCTTATCATATCCATATTAGGGTCAATAGGATCTCACAATCCAAGCATCATTAGAAGTTGACTAAAACCCCAGAGCAAAAAATAAAGATAATAATATCAATTCCTATTTGCAAACCCATAAATGTACAAGTTATCGCATACCATTGTTAACATTACCAACATAAAAAACGAATAACAATGTAAATGTTGAAGCATGATGACTTGATATCATCTTTAATTAATTAGATAATACAGCACCTAATTCCATCTATTACCTGAACAGTTTTCCTCCACTCTAATTCTAGAAGCAAAAAGTTTCCGAGTCATACACATCTATCGCTGAATATTAAGCATTGCCTTAGCCTCAGTCTGTTCCTCCAACAAACCCTCACTCACATACTTACTCAACAGCTCCTTCTTCTTTTTCTCCAAAACCATCCTCTCTATTTCCTTGTCATCTGGCAATGGCACATGAACCACAAACTCCCTCCTCCCCTCCCTTTCCATCTCCTCCTTCTCCAGCTTCTCCCTTTCCTTCCTCTCCTCCTCCTCAACTTCCTCCTCCATCCCCTCAAACAACACCTCCTTCACCACACTTGCCACCTCCCCACTCTTAACTGCCTTCTTTGCCTCCCTCCTCACCTCCTCCACTCTATTCCACTCCTCCAACACCTCTGCCCTCATCTTCTCCTCTGCAGGCCCCTCCACCCTCTCCAACACCCCATCCTCATCATCCCTATACCCATAATAACTCGCATCAATCCTCTTATATATATCATATCGAGTCCTCCTTTTTCGTAATTCTGGAGGCTTCTCAAACAGCTCTCTCACTCCCGGCAACTTCTTTGCAGCACCAAAGTACCGGTATCCTGGCCCACGCCCACTAGGATTAGGAACATCCACTATGTTTCCTTCTAAATCAGTCATTTTAGGGGCATGTTTGGCATAATTGGGCCCACCGAGCTCAACAATGCGCCGTTCCCAATGGGATTTTTCCCGGATGAGTTTATTGATCTCGTCATTGAGGTCACAGAGGCGATGCTCTCCAAGCCCTTCATTTTGAATCTCAGCAACTTTGCGGCCAATCTCACGCATGATCTGCTGGCGCCACTTGTCAGCCTCAGCAAGGTCACGACATTCAGAGGCAAGGAAGGGCCGACGCTCTTTTGGCTTCTTTTTCTGCTCAGCTTCGTGGGCAACGTATCTGTTCAGCATAGACTGTGCTTTCTCCTCATTGCGAGCCATCTTATGACTTTGTCCCTAGGAATGTGATCTTGTTACAAAAAACTGAAAAATAGAATTGAATTGTGAATACCAAAACCCTCAATAATAAAAACTAAGCATCTACACTCTCTACATTACTGTATGAGTAGCTTGACAATAGCACACACACACATTCAATGAGACCTGAACCCACAACCTCATTGGCAACATGATTATGACATTGTAAGTCTTAACAATTAGAATTAAAAGTTTCAACAAAAAGGAAACTACAAAATATATATATATATATATATATATATATATATTGGGATTTTAAAACACTTATGACTAAGTACAAATCAGACCCATGATAGAAAATATAAAGAAATAAATATTGAACCACAATCCAACATAAATTATTGAATTAGTACAGCAATTCAAATATTTTTCTACCATGCAAATTTCCCTCATGAATTAGTACCATATACCCCAGTAAATGCCCACACAAACTTTTCGCCCACATTCTTGAACTTATAGGAAACAGAAAGACAACCTAAAACCACCTCCATTTTGTCTACTACCATTCTATCCAACATCTCTAAGACACCACCTAAAGAACCAAGAGACCCTAGAAATAACCAGTCCAAATGCTAGCAGCCCCGTAAACTCCGAATCACACTTCTATTAAATCGTTAATTCAAATCATTTTTGTTTCTTGCAAGAAAAAAATATCTGCCCTCCATGACGTGATCATATTCCTGACCCGAAGCCATTTGTTGTTATCATTCAACCCCCAAACATTCTGAAAAATGATTTAAATATTCATTGAAGCACAACTAAGGCCCTTTCTCTACTAACACTACTGCTTGTCTTGGCTGAGCCATTCTCACAATTCCAAGAACTCGGAAAATTCTTCAACCCTCTTTGCAAATTTCTTATGAGCACTCTCTTCTAACATCTGTTGTTTTTTCCTTGCCTCAATGGCTAATAAGAACAGGCCCCTAACCTGCTCCTCAAGACCCTCCAAAGAAGTACCCAGACATTTTAATTGGCAACAACTCGCCTTCGGCCTTGCCCCCAACTTCCTCCACCGCTGACTTCTTTGTCTCATCCGGGTTTTCTGTGGCTAATGGCTCCACAAGTTACTCCCCTTTGAATTATTTCAAGTGGGGAAAAAAATAAAAAATAAAATAAAAATTTAATCCGAATTGTTTCAAGTAAATAAAGTAATTTGAAAATTAACGGAAAGTGAATCTATTTTTTAGGCAATGTTATAGTGAAAATTAGAGTTTTATTTTTACCAAATTGTCCTTTAGTTTTTTCTCTCCTAAATCATAGAGGTGTAATGGCATTTTTAAACTAAAAAATAAAAAATCTAAATAGAGGAAGCTTCTTAAATAATAGTATAAATTTACCGTATTGTCCTTTAGTTTTTTCTCTACTTAATCATAGAAGTGTAAGGGCATTTTTAAACTAAAAAATGAGAAATCCAAACAGAAAAAACTCCTGAAATAATAGTATAGATAAAATGGGAGAAATTTTCACAAGAATTTTAGAGGGGAAGCATTAAAAGACTTGGTTGCAAAACCAAATGAAGGAAGGTTGCACAATAATCATTATCAGTGGCTTCCCCTAGAGCTCTAGGGGACTGGGGTGCCTCGAATTTTGAAGCCTTGTGATAAGCATGGAGCCCTACTCAAATGGATTGGCTAGGATTTGATTTTAAATTTCAAGCAGAACTAAAATTGGAGGGAAAAATGAGTGTCAAAAATCAAAATTTTGAAATTGTATTATACAAGTGCCAATCAGCACTTGAAAATTGCCACTGACTACCAATCAGTAGTTAGAGTGTTCATACAAGTTAGAGTGTTGAGTACCTCTTCATTTTGAAATTTTGAATTTAGACCTAATTTTTTTTCAATTATGAGTTGTAAAAATATTTAAATTTGATTTTTAGCCAATTTTAAGTCATATAATATTATTTGAATTTTGATATTTTTTTTAATTATATTTTTGAAGGATATTTTTAATAATTATCTAAAACATATTAAATATTCTCAACATTATCACAATCTAACTTAATCCAATGTGTGCACACTCATGATAATTTAAAATTTAATTTGAATACAATTATGACATGTCATTAATTGAAATTAAGTCCTCATATAACTAATCATGATTAATTGTTCATAATTATAATTGATTAGGCTTAACATGTGGAGTATCTTACCAATTGAAATTTGATTTGGTTATAACTTTCAATCCAACAATTTGATTGAAACTCATGACATATTGTTTTGATCGCTAAGTCTTCAAGATTTCTTTTATGTGAACAGTTTTTGCTCGCATTTGAGATTAAATGTAGGTTGCAAAATTGAGTGTCTATACCACTATCTACCTATCTTTTAAATAAATAAATAAAAATCCAGAACAGTTAACATTCTATTCTATACTTTAGTACTTTTTGGGTCAATTCTACTCTACTTCCCCCCTAATCCAAATGAACCCTACATTGTCTGATATGCAAAGAAATTTGGAGTGGGGTGGGGTCGGGGCGATTGGAACAAGAATTTGTGACCATTACGAACTATAGAAATCGTCTTAGGGATGTAAATTTTTAATATATATATATATATATATATTAAGAAGAAGATAATCTTTTGAAAAGGAAACGAACTTCAACGAAGCATCTCCTTTCTTTGTCTTGAGTTAATAATGTTGGTCCAAACTTGAAATTTTTCTAGGGGTCTTTGTAGTCGGAAATGAGAGGTGACTAACAACTGCGTGAGCTTTATCTTGTGCAAATAGATTTACGTCCTCTCGAGTGACATAATACTACCGAGTCTCTCTGACCACCCAATTCTAATCTTTAATCCTCAAAAAATCAAGAAACACAACTCAATCTTTGGCATACTTTTGACCGCGTGTCATTATTTTAACGTGCTCAATGCACTAGAGGGCGTTTGGTTCACTGCATGTAATGTGTCCTTGATGTGATGCACATTACGATGATGTAACATTAAAGTTTTTGAAATATTTTTTTTTAACATTATCATAATTTAAGATTATAAAATATATCACATCATCTTAATCTCATTACCTTCCTAAATAATGTAATGTTGTATTCTTGTATTAAAATTACATTAATGTAAGATTACAATAATGTAATATTATGGTATAATATAATATCACGGCAAACCAAACGTGCTTGGATGTATTGGACCCAAACCAAGTCCTAGTGTATTGCATCTCCAAAATCCTTGTTATGGCCTCCCATTCTAATTCCACTACATGGCCAAAGATTGCTTTGGTTGAACTCAACCATCTCTATTGTCAAACACCTAAAAATTGGTGGAAGCTTCTTTAGTATAACTGTCTGAAACTCTGAATGCATCCATTTCAAACATAGAGATATATTAAAGGTGAATATCTCTGCCATTTTTAATTTCAAGAAATGTCATAATGCACACTTTCGATATGTTTATATTAATGAACTAAATGGTAGAATAGAAACATTTGGAAGCATATTTTGACAAATAGACTAAAGATTTCAACTGGTAGACGAATCCAAAAATTCCAATCGACAAACAATTTTGATGTGTCATTCTTAAATTTATGTAATAAACTCCCAATCAGGGAAAAGCGATGGGAAAATATTCCTTATATTCCATTTCACATCAATCCCAATTTCTAGGAAGCTTTCTCTAGTAACACAAATGGGGAATGTACAGGGCAATGCATGGACCACATTTTTGGCCCTTCTCATCAAACTAGGCTCCTTCGGTAACCTTGGAATTGGCTCCTCAGTTGTCTCTTCTTCATCAATGATACAAGATCCTCCATGTAGCACCTCTATTATTTTAGTACTATTTATTTAACATTATTTTAGTATTATTTATTTATTCCCTATAGAAACCAAATTTTTTATAACCCCTTAAAAGTTATAAGCCGTATTCATTCATTATAAAGCGAAAGTTATATGTTTAAAATACTATTGCATTTATAAAACATAATTTTGAGAAGCAGTTTCAATTTTCTAAAAGAAGCCCGATGTTATTTAAGATTGGGTGAGTTATTAAAAAATAGAAATAAAAGAATAAACAACTAATGACAGACGAGCTACGTACACATCTCTAAGAGTAGGATTTGGTTTGCATCTAGTGTTTCAGTGCATCGAATTCGACCCAATTCGGACATACATTCAAAATTAGTCACATGTTTACTTTGCGTAAAGCTTTGCTCAGGTCAAAACACTCCTATTTATAAATAATAATAATAATAATGATCATAATTTTCTAAAACTCCTTTATAATAAATTTTTTTTAAAAAAAAAAAGGAAAAAGAATTCTCTCTAAAAGTTTTGAGGTTAGAAATATGATAGAAAAACAACCTAACTTAGCATCAATGGACACAAGCAACTCATTCGCCGAACCAAACCCTCTACCATCCCTACAACCTACCCAGTGCAACCAGGTCCAAACACATGCATTGACCAGGCCCCCTCCCCCATATACACTTACACTTCTTCTATATATATGTATATAGCTTAAATAGAAGTGTTTGCAGGCTACAGTACACCAGCTTTAATTCTGTATTTCACTAATATATATAGGCTACCTATTATTTTATTTGATAGTGTTCGAATCTCCCATCTCCATTCTTTTAACGTTCAGATTACTAGATAAAATAGTCAAAACAATAGAAAACCAAATTTACTTGTAAGAGCACTAGCATCAACTGTGGAAAGTTAAATGTTATTTTAACACACTAAAATATACTTTATATATTTTTAATACATAATTTTACAATACATCATATATCATATCTTCTATTTTATTAACATTCAATACATTAAAATAATACTAGTCTCATCACGTGCGCTTAACGCATGTAATAAGGCTTTTTTTTATTTTTGGGTTTAGTGTCATGATTTCCTTTCATAACTAAATTTTCTGTAACACCTTTCATAAGTTTATGAACAAAATTTATATACTACTTTTTCAATTGAATTATATTGTGTATCACACTTTATCAACTACATATATGAAACAGGAGTGTAAAAGAAAATAGAGTCGGTTAGCAATAGGATTATAGAATGAAGAAAAAACTAAAAGAACATTTTGGTTTTGTAGTTTGAGAGATTTAATGTTATTATAATTTTTCCTTATTCATTCCACAACGTTAGGAAGGAGAAGAGAAGAACAAATGAAAGGGAGAAGTTTTTACAAGAAGTTGTAATTGGTTTTTGCATGAGTATTTTTTTTTATGTGACGCTAGGTAGTATATTCTCTTAATAGGAACATGGGGTGGTTATTTATTTATTTATAGAACATGGGTTAGTGGGAATTTTTTTTAAAAAAAATTTTGTTGATAAACATTGGGTAGGAACTTTGTATCTATCTAGTATCTACTATCTAGTGGGGAGTTTTTACTTTGTAGGTTTTCTGTTTTTAATTTTTGTCAATTTACGGTTTAAACCCCATTTCTTATGTTTTAAGAGTAAAGATAAATTAATTATATTAGGGGTAGTTTTGGAAGTAAAAAAGGAAATAACTAACTCTTTGAATCCTCTTAATAGGTTGAAACTCTCTCAAAAAAAACCCATTAGAATAATATAAACAACCATTTTTCATTCATTCATTTCACCTCTCTCTCTCTCTCTCTCTCTCTCTCTCTCTCTCTCTCTCTCTCTCTCTCTCTGTCTCTGTGAAACCCTTTCTCTCTTCTTCCCCTAATTCAACTTTTCTTCTTCTCAAAACTAAAATCAAACCATTTTTCTTCTCCTAATTGCTCCATCTCTGTACCAACCCAAATCAGCCAAACCAAATCCAATGTCAAACCCAAACTGCTCAAACCTAAACAAATCCACCCACCACTACCCACAGCCCTGAAAAGCCAACAACCACCACTGATAGAAAGACCCGCACCTAAATAAACACCTGAAACAAACCTAACACCACCACTCTCTCACACCTAATGGATGATGTCAATGCTTTGAGGATTCAAACTCATTAAAAGCATTTTTTAAAATGTTATGAGTTCCGTAGCCTATATATACATGCCTACTGGTCCAAAAGATAATCATATTTTTAATCGTTTCATGTGTGTGTGTATATATATATTTGAAAGTTTTTACCATACAACTCATACAAGTAGTATAGACTAGTAAGGGTATACAGTTAGGTGGTCGAGCTTGTTGTATTCTTGAGATGGAATACAAAAATATTTTTCTATTACACTAGATTATTCCTTACACAACGCGTACCGCCTCAAGAAAGTGACCTAGTTCGTGTATCAACTTCGCTACCTCTCATTAGTAAATTTGTTTTTATGTAAACAATAAGAATATTTATATAATATTTCTTATTTTTATTCCAACAACGACCTTTCTCCAAAAATAGTCAATACGATACAATGGCAACGGGTACCCCTGAAATATATCAAATAAAAGACCAATCTATATTTGTTGTGTTTGAATTTTTTTTTTTAAGTTTTTCGGATGGTATTAATGTTTTATTCGGTAAAAAAAACATAATTAAAAAGTGTTAAAAATAAAAAGGAGTCATAAAACATGTTATTTGACCTAATACATTGAGTTAATGTACTTAAAGCTAATATTTGGGCTCTAAAATATGTCGATTTAAATTTTATGTCTACACATATACATATATGTATAAACATATACATACATCATACATACATACATGGCACAACCTAATATTAACCAGTATTAAAGTATTTCGCTCTACCAAAATCAAAATAATTTTTGGTATGGTATTTGACTGTTTTACTTTCTCCCATCTAGGTTGAGAAAAGAACACTTGTGATAGAAGCATCAATTTCTGTATAAATATTTTTGTATGCATATTCTAGAATAAAAAAGCATGTCTGCCAATCATTTACTGCCTTCGTGAGTGCTGAAAAACATCTTCTCAAGAACCTATTGAACCTACATAGAGACATATAGGCTAACGCATCTCTAACCCTCTATATTTTGGAGTGTACAATTCTACAATGACTAACCAATAACCAAGGGATTGTCCCCAAGCTTGGTTTATACGCAATGAGATATAATCCTATAATTAAGACTATAGATCGGGTTTTGACTTTTAAAAAACCAGGTCATATCAATTATAATGAAAAAAAGAAATCCTAACCCCATTAAATTTATGGATAATAGAAGGATAGTTATCAACATCAAACAGCCCTCTATGCAATCTTTATGGAAAAGCTTTTCCGTCATTTCTGCAGTTTAGAATATAACTGAGCCAGCAGATTCAACCAACTGTAAAAGTTTAGCCAACAGCACTATAAGTGATTTGACATAAAACATTAAAATGATACTAGTTATATATGAAATGATCTGAACACTTATCCCACTTAGAATACACTTTTTAAACTCATCTTTTAGGCTTTATAGCTTCATCTGCTTTTGGTGTAATTAACATCAAGCTTTTGATAACATTCCAAACCTCGCGAGTAGGGTAAAGTTTCTCCAAAGATTCAAACACCTCTATAAGTTTGTTTTGATAAGAGAAAATAAACCAATTATACTTAAGCAAGAAAATAAAATCACATCAACATATTAAGAATCTATGGCAAGGCAGTCAACATTACATTGGAATCGCCTGTATTTATGGTATGTATTGTACCGACCATTAAATTGGTATCAGTACTCCTCTGGAACAAATTGGATAAAATATCAGCTTTTAACAAAGATTTTTTAGGCGGTTTGACTTATATTGATGTTTCAATCAATACAATAAAATTAATTAAAAATGTTAAAATAATGCTATAAAACATGTTTTTTTTTTTTGGGATAAGAAAAAACATGTTATTTAAATTAATAGATTTGGTTAATGTACTTAAGCAAAGATTTGGGCTTATAAAATATATGGTTTTTAAATTATATGTTCATAAACATATAAATAAATAAATATGTTCATACATAAATATATACAAATGTAGTACCAATGGGCCCGAATTACACACAGTGGGCCGGCCCAAAGGCTCTCACAATGAAAGAAGCCCAACCCCACATCTTGAAATGGTCCGAGGACGTAATCAGTCCAACTTACAAAGTCACGTGATAAAAAGGGGTGTCATGCATGACCAAAATACCAAGAAATATGACGTCCGAGGACAGCACAGTCCTCGGCAACCCTTGCCGAGGACGACGTGAATGATCTAGCAGTCCAACAACGCCCCTGACGGAGGCCTTTGATGCTGGAATTAATGAAATAGAGATAAAGAATAAAGGGGAGGGGTAGGAGAATATCCAGAAAAAAGCTGCTATCACCGCATTTAAAGCTCTAAACCTGCTTCTCTGGCCGCATTAATGAAGAAGTGACGCCTGAACGTTGGGTTTGAACCTTATCTTCACCACCAGAGACCTTATTAAAAAGGGATGATGGGACAAGTATCCAAAAGAGAAGAAGGTCCAGGTTACATGTGGAAGAAAGGAAAAAGGGGAGAGGCCTATAAAAGGTGAAGGAAGGAGACATAGAAGGGGGGGAGGAAAAAATCAAAGAAAGAGAGAAAGAGAGAGAAAGGGAGAGAACTTGTAAGGAAACTCAAACATTTGTCCTCGGCAGTAATATACGAAGTAATATTTCGTCCACATTTGATAAGTATGCATATGTTCTGTGATCAAACCGAACATTTATGTTATTTACCGCCCAAAACCCTGGATTAGAATCCTGCTCTCTATAAATTCATTGTTTAGGGCTCATAGGCTTAATCCGGAGGCTCGATTCAACACAAAGCTCGATTTGTGCCCTTACAACAAACATTACATATGTATGTAAATGTGTACATGACGGTAACCCTAAAAATTTACAAACATTATATCTATATATATATATATATATTGGGTTTGATTGTTTAGAAGGTACTGCTTTGTTGACAGATTCCAACAAATCTGTGGAGTGCGGTATTTACCATCAACTATGGAGGGTAACTGAAAAGCACAATGCAAATTTTCTTTTGATTTGTAAGAGAGCATTTTGTCACAATATAGGGCAATATAGGTAAATAGGTGAAACCATGATCAGGATCAAGCTTGTGCTGAGGCTTGTGGTGTCACGAAGCAGTGACGGCTCTAGGAATTTTTTTTTAGGATAGTTACTAAAAAATTTAAATTATACAAAATTTAATAAAGAAATAACTTGAATATTTGTTACAATTGTGAGTCAATTCACTAATGAGAGCAAAATTGTTGTGACTACAAAGCCAAAAAAAATATAACTGTAGTCACTGTCAAAGAGAATTGACAACCACAATATTTCTTTTGATACCACTTTTTTAAGGAAAAATGAAATTAGAGATTATTTTTACTAAATAAGTTGAACGAGTTACAAATTTGAGTGTTTAGCAATTTTTATCCTTTTGTTTTATAGTAAGCTTTTTGTTGAATGATTAGATCACTTGTTGTTATTTGGTCTTATCTTGTTTTGTTTTGTTTATGTTTGTAGTTATTTGGGCTAATATTTATTATTGTTATTTAAATTTTTTTTTTAATTTTATAAAAGGGATTAAGGATCATGTTTGGAGGCAGAATTAATTTTGAAGTAATTCTACTTCCACAATATTTTTATAATAAATCTTATGTAAAAATTCGTTATTGGTGAATAAAAAAATAATAGCAGTATTGAGCCCAAATTACAATCAGTAACAACTTACCACATTAGATTTGTTGTAAAATTATCATGAAAATATTGTGAATGTATAGCATTATTCTTATTTTTATTGAACCCAACTTTTTGTAATTCTCAAGTCAAGGTGTTCAACATTTTTATTAGGGTAGTCACAATAAGTTAATTTAACATATAATTTTTTTGGGCAAATACATGCAATTATTTGCAAGACTTGCATGTAGAGCCGCCAGTGCAACCAGGCCATCATTTAAGGGTAGGTCTTTAGAAATATCTTCAGAGTTCAGAAGAATTTAAAGGCTAACTAGAGACTGCCACGGCATTCAAATAGTAGACAATAAGGATTGGGAAATTTTTATAGCTATAAAGAAGTCAAAAGTACGGATGAGAAGATATAATAAAATAAAGTTGACAGAGGAAAGGAAAGTTGGGGGGGGGGGGGGGAACTTTGGGGGTGATTGTGGATTATGCACAATCTCATATAAGTTTGAACATAAATTAATTACTTCTTGCTTAATAAGACCAAGTAAAAGTCATGTTCATAACTCTTTAACGGTAAAAGAAAAATGTTAAGACACTGACTGCCGAGTTTCATGCTACATCCTTTTTCTTTGAGGTAATATCTAGACAGCATAAACCCTTTTGCTTTTGTGTGTGTGTGTGTATGGGTTTATGAGTTTGACTTACCTCTAATACTTTTTTAACTAGAATCATCTCTTATTTTAATGAAAAACGATCACATCACCCACTAACTAAATAAAATGTGGAGATTAAAACCCACTACCACTTGCCACTTGCCATTGCATTTAAAACAGAAGGAGATCTCGTTCAAAAAATACCGAAGATAAGTCAAACCTTGGGTTTATAGATTGCTGAAACAAAGGGTCATCCAGTAAAAAATGGCAGGCTTTCAATGCATGAAAAAAGTTTAACACTTCCTAATAGCTGATATATATCTTCTATTTGAACTTTCAAAGCAACAGCAAAAACGACTCTTTTTGCATTCAATGCCATATACCAACTTGAATCTAAGCCAATTCTAAAGGTTAAAAGTTAGGTACAGTATTTTAGCTTCAATACATTAGGTTCCCCAATTAAATTCAAACACTTGGTCGCATTGATTGACCAATAAAACACAGCTAGTGTTATCTTGTCCCAGGAC
The DNA here is from genome assembly GCA_032878915.1 of Castanopsis chinensis. Classification (NCBI taxonomy): domain Eukaryota; kingdom Viridiplantae; phylum Streptophyta; class Magnoliopsida; order Fagales; family Fagaceae; genus Castanopsis; species Castanopsis chinensis. Next base: position 6,876,952 of record JAVQMG010000093.1, on the reverse strand, counting down.
AACTAAATTCAAAACAACCAAGAGTTTGAATTCAATGGGGCAACCTAATGTGCTGCACCTAACTTTACCCAATCCTAAACTAGTAGTGACAAACATTGCACTGTTAATTATATTGATCTTACTCATGCAGAAAGCAAGTTAACATCATAGCAGATACTAATAACAAAGAAGGTGCCATTGAGTTAGAGCTGAGAGCTCACCGCCCTTTGAACCAAGTAAAAGCACAAATTTCTTACTTTCCTAATTGAATTGTTAAAGAATGCACACCTCATGGGACTCAAACCCAAAAACACCACTTAATATGTTAAATACTTACAACATAAAGATCATCTCTATCACATCCAAGGTGATCCTCACCTACACTACTGCTTCTGTCACCTCCAACTGTTGTAAGCATGAAGGATAAAAGGTATAATTGGTTGGCAATCTAACGCAATATCCTCTCCCTATGTTATATAAGCAAATCTGAAAGTGTTAGTGTGTACATTAAAACGAAGTAGTGTTAGTGACAAAAGTATAAGATTAAAACAGGTTCATAAGAAACAGAAAGAAGGCATTATAGTTGAGAAGTGCAAGCTTCTGTATCCATATCTAAAGCTACTCACTACAATTATCTGGCTCATAAAGAACTGACAAAACATGGTCCTTTCAATCATAAAGCAACAAACAAAAACAACCATATAACACTTGTAATTGCAACCCTGGGTCCAATAATCAAGGGTAATAGGACCGGACAATCCTACTATTCAGATTGCAATTTTAAGAACCATATACCATGCTACCATATGATATCTACGACAACAGTAGATCAAAGCAAGAATAACTCTTATTAATAGCAGAAAAGCAGAACATCCTTTTGAAGTTTCAGAGCTATAATGACAATGACATCTTTCAGTCAATTCCACAAAAAAAAAACAAAAATTAAAGTTGCAAAGTTGGACTGTTATTTAATACTAATATTGTTAATTTACATTTCTCATATTCACGCACAATACAAAACAACATGATACCAAGCAACAGAGATTAACTCTTAATCTTATTTTCCAATAGAAATTCTAGAAAACTGTTCCACTTGGTAAGTATTTTTGCTTTTCTTTAACTTTACTCGCCTTGAATTATTTCAAGTGGGAAAAATAAAATAAAACTTTTACCCTATTCCATCACAAACACTACTACAAACATCAAAACCAAATTCAAAGCTCAAAATCACAATCAGCAGCTAACACTTCCATTATGGAAGCAATCACCTCTGCTAGAACTCATGTCACACCACTGCTTCAGCCGCCACACACCACAAGAACCAGATATGAAAACAGGTCATTTGTGACAACAGAGAGTATCATCGTGCCAGTGCATGCATTTTCTAATCTAGAACATCAATTTTTAATAGAACACATGGCATAATTTAAATTATGCCCTTCTGTATAAGTCTGATGGACTCAAAACTGGTATAAATGTAACCGTCATTAGAAAACAGGAATACAAGGACAACAATTTCATAAGACTATAAATACATTCATTCAAATATTTCCTATTAAAATGGTATAGTTTATTCATCGAAGAGTAAGAAATATAATTAAAGCTACATTAGAGTTAAGAAGGGATCACTTCCCTTATCATATCCATATTAGGGTCAATAGGATCTCACAAGCCAAGCATCATTAGAAATTGACTAAAACCCTAGAGCAAAAAATAAAGATAATAATATCAATTCCTATTTGCAAACCCATAAATGTACAAGTTATCGCATACCATTGTTAACATTACCAACATCAAAATCAAATAACAATGTAAATGTTGAAGCACGATGACTTAATGTCATCTTTAATTAATTAGATAATACAGCACGATGACTTGAATATTAAGCATTGCCTTAGCCTCAGTCTGTTCATCCAACAAATCCTCACTCACATACTTACTCAACAGCTCCCTCTTCGTTTTCTCCAAAACCATCCTCTCTATTTCCTTGTCATCTGGCAATGGCACATGAACCACAAACTCCCTCCTCCCCTCCCTTTCCATCTCCTCCTTCTCCAGCTTCTCCCTTTCCTTCCTCTCCTCCTCCTCCACTTCCTTCTCCATCCCCTCAAACAACACCTCCTTCGCCACGCTCACCACCTCCCCACTCTTAACTGCTTTCTTTGCCTCCCTCCTCACCTCCTCCACTCTATTCCACTCCTCCAACACCTCTGCCCTCGTGGGCAACGTATCTGTTCAGCATAGACTGTGCTTTCTCCTCATTGCGAGCCATCTTATGACCTTGTCTCTAGGAATGTGATCTTGTTACAAAAAACTGAAAAATAGAATTGAATTGTGAATATCAAAATCCTCAATAATAAAAACTAAGCATCTATACTATCTACATTACTGTATGAGTAGCTTGACAATAACACACACACATTCAATGAGACCTGAACCTACAACCTCATTGCCAACATGATTATGATATTATAAGTCTTAACAGTAAGAATGGATAAGCATGGAGCCTTGTGATAAGCATGGAGCCCTCCTTAAATGGATTGGCTAGATTTGATTTTAAATTTCAAGTGGAACTAAAATTGGAGGGAAAAATGAGTGTCAATATTCAAAATTTTGAAATTGTATTATACAAGTGCCGATCAGCACTTGAACATTGCGACTGACTACCAATCAGTAGTTAGAGTGTTCACCCAAGTTAGAGTGTTGATTACCTCTTCATTTTGAAAATTTGAATTCAGACCTAATTTTCTTTTCAATTATGAGTTGTAAAACAATTTAAATTTGATTTTTAGCCAATTTTAAGTCATATAATATTATTTAAAATTTGATTTTTTTTTAATTATATTTTTGAAGGATATTTTTAACAATTATCTAAAACATATTAAATATCCTTAACATTATCACAATCTAACTTAATCCAATGTGTGCACACTCATGATAATTTTGAATTTAATTTGAATACAATTACGACATGTCATTAATTGAAATTAAGTGCTCATATAACTAATTGTGATTATTAATTGTTCATAATTATAATTGATTAGGCTTAATCATGTGGAGTATCTTATCAATTGAAATTTGATTTGGCTATAACTTTCAATCCAGCAATTTGGTTGAAGCTCATGACATATTGTTTTGATCGCTAAGTCTTCAAGATTTCTTTTATGTGAATAATTTTTGCTCGCATTTGAGATTAAATGTAGGTTGTGAAATTGAGTGTCTATACCACTATTTACCTATCTTTTAAATAAACAAACAAAAACCCAAAACAGTTAACATTGTATTTTATGCTTTAGCACTTTTTAGATCAATTCTACTCTACTTTCCCTCAATCTAAATGAACCCTACATTATCCGATATGCAAAGAAATTTGGAGTGGGGTGGGGTCGGGGGGATTGGAACAAGAATTTGTGACCATTATGAATTATAGAAATCATTTTAGGGATGTAAATTTTTAATATATATATATATATATATATATATTATGAAGAAGATAATCTTTTGAAAAGGAAACAAACTTCAACGAAGCATCTCCTTTCTCTGTCTTGAGTTAATAATGTTGGTCCAAACTTGAAATTTTTCTAGGGGTCTTTGTTGTCGGAAATGAGAGGTGACTAACAACTGCATGAGCTTTATCTTGTGCAAATAGATTTACATCCTCTCGAGTGACATAATACTACCGAGTCTCTCTGACCACCCAATTCTAATCTTTAATCCGTAAAAAATCAAGAAACACAGTTCAATCTTCGGCATACTTTTGACCGCATGTCATCATTTTAATGTGCTCAATGCACTGGAGGGCGTTTGGTTCACTGCATGTAATGTGTCCTTGATGTAATGCACATTACGATGATGTGACATTAAAGTTTTTAGATTATTTTTTTTTAACATTATCATAATTTAAGATTATAAAATATATCACATCATTTTAATCTCATCATTTTCCTAAATAATGTAATATTGTATTCTTGTATTAAAATTACATTAATGTAAGATTACAATAATGTAATATTACGGTATAATATAATATCACGGCGAACCAAATGTGCTTGGATGTATTGGACCCAAACCAAGTCGTAGTGTATTGCATCTCCAAAATCCTTGTTATGGCCTCCCATTCTAATTCCACTACATGGCCCAAGATTGCTTTGGTTGAACTCAACCATCTCTATTGTCAAACACCTAAAAATTGGTGGAAGCTTCCTTAGTATAACTGTCTGAAACTCTGAATGCATCCATTTCAAACATAGATATATATCAAAGGTGAATATCTCTGCCATTTTTAATTTCAAGAAATGTAATAATGCACACTTTCGATATGTTTATATTAATGAACTAAATGGTAGAATAGAAACATTTGGAAGCATATTTTGACAAATAGACTAAAGATTTCAACTGGTAGACGAATCCAAAAATTCCAATCGACAAACAATTTTGATGTATCATTCTTAAATTTATGTAATAAACAATCAGGGAAAAGCGATAGGAAAATATTCCTTATATTCCATTTCACATCAATCCCAATTTCTAGGAAGCTTTCTCTAGTAACACAAATGGGGAATGTACAGGGCAATGCATGGACCACATTTTTGGGCCTTTTCATCAAACTAGGCTCCTTTGGTAACCTTGGAATTGGCTCCTCCGTTGTCTCTTCTTCATCAATGATACAGGATCCTCCATGTAGCACCTCTATTATTTTAGTACTATTTATTTAACATTATTTTAGTATTATTTATTTATTCCGTATAGAAACCAAATTTTTTATAGCCCCTTAAAAGTTATAAGCCGTATTCATTCATTATAAAGCGAAAGTTATGTGTTTAAAATACTATTGCATTTATAAAACATAATTTTGAGAATCAGTTTCAATTTTCTAAAAGAAGCCCAATGTTATTTAAGATTGGGTGAGTTATTAAAAAATAGAAATAAAAGAATAAACAACTAATGACAGACAAGCTACGTACACATCTCTAAGAGTAGGATTTGGTTTGCATCCAGTGTTCCAGTGCATCGAATTCGACCCAATTTGGACATACATTCAAAATTAGTCACATGTTTACTTTGCGTAAAGCTTTGCTCAGGTCAAAACACTCCTATTTATAAATAATAATAATAATAATAATAATAATAATAATAATTTTCTAAAACTCCTTTATAATAAATTTTTTTAAAAAAAAAAAAAGGAAAAAGAATTCTCTCTAAAAGTTTTGAGGTTAGAAATATGATAGAAAAACAACCTAACTTAGCATCAATGGACACGAGCAACTCATTCGCCGAACCAAACCCTCTACCATCCCTACAACCGACCCAGCGCAACCAGGTCCAAACACATGCATGGACCAGGCCCCCTCCCCCTTATACACTTACACTTCTTCTATATATATGTATATAGCTTAAATAGAAGTGTTTACAGGCTACAGTACACCAGCTTTAATTCTGTATTTCACTAATATATATAGGCTACCTATTATTTTATTTGATAGTGTTCGAATCTCCCATCTCCATTCTTTTAACGTTCAGATTACTAGATAAAATAGTCAAAACAATAGAAAACCAAATTTACTTGTAAGAGCACCCACAGCAGTGGAGCTAAATAGCTATATAGCTATTTTAGCTCCACAAAAACACAAAAAAATCCTTGCAGCAGTGGAGGCATAGCTAAATATTTTAACTTAATTGCTACAATGCTCATGTATAGATACATGAGCACTGTAGCTCAAAGCTAAAAAATAATAATAATTTTTTAATCAGTTCCGGATTAAAATAACAAATATTACTCCTTTTCTTCCATTCTTTTTATTCACTTTATTCACGCTGTCTCTCAATCTCTCAGTCACTCTCATCTCCTGCACTCTCTCAAGCTCTCAACTCTCAAGCTCAAGCTCACCGTAGAACTCTCACTCACCGTCGATCTTTCACTCACCGTCGATCTCTCACTCAAAACAGGAAAACGCAAAAAACCCAGAAATAAATTTTACTTTTCTCCCTCTTTTCCACTGTTTGCCCATCAATCAAACAGAAATTGTACACAAACCAAATATAAATTTAATAATATTAAAAAAAAACACATAATTCACAGAGACTACTGAATAAGAGAAGAGAGAGGACCTTGAGGATATGCTGCGGATGGATCACGTTGTCAAGGTCGATGAGAGAGAGAGAGAGAGAGAGAGAAACAGTCGAATGAAGAGGAAAACCACGGTGGGATTGGGAAATTGTCAATGTTGATATAATTTTAGGAGCAGAGGGGTTAGAAAGATAGCATTTATTTAAAGTCAAATCCCCACTAAATTGTCATCGGGAAGATACAAACATATCCTTTTTTTTTTTTTTTCTTTTTTTTCTTTTTCCTGCATATACAAACATATACTATTGCTTGGTATTTTCTTCACCTAAAAAATGGTGAGTTTTATTGTAATTTTGTTTGAGTTATGTATGTGCGTAATTTATGGACTACATTATTCTAGTTATAATATGTGTTTTATTTTATATGTTTTCTTATAAAGTTCCTCTATTTCATAATTTAGTTTGAGTTTTGTATATATATAATTTGGGGTTAAAACAAAATATTATTATTACTCTATTTTCTTATTTGCTATATGATGATTGAGAAATTGTTTTAGTAAAAAAAAAAGTATAAGTATAATTTGGGGTTAAAAAAATCACTTGTTAACATTAAATGATTATTTGCTATCATGTGGTGGCGGCGGCAGCAGTGGAAAAGTCAGTGGCGGCGGCAGCGGTGGAAGAGTTGGTGGCAGCGGCATTGCGATGGTGGAAGAATCGGTAGCGGTAGCGGTGACAGTGGCGGTAGCGGCAGCGGTGACAGTGGCGATGGCGGCAGCGGTAGTGGCGGCGGTAGTGATTGCAGTGGCGGCAGAAAAGTCGGTGGTGGCGGTGGTAGTGGCAGCGGTAGCGGTTGCAGGTGGTTGTGATTGTTGTTTATTATAGTGGATATATTATTTTATTGTAGTAGATATATTATTTTATTGTAATGTTTATATTATTTTATTGCGTTGAAAGCTAAAATAGATCCACTGCTGCAGCATGTTTTGTAAAGTAGGTAGGTAAAATAGATAAAGTAACTTTTTGTGAAGCTAAAAAGCTAAATTTTTAGCTCCACTGCTGTGGATGCTCTAAGAGCACTAGCATCAACTGTGGAAAGTTAAATGTTATTTTAACACACTAAAATCTATTTTATATATTTTTAATACATAATTTTACAATACATCATATATCATATCTTCTATTTTATTAACATTCAATACATTAAAATAATACTAGTCTCATCACATGCGGTTAACGCATGTAATAAGGCTTTTTTTATTTTTGGGTTTAGTGTCATGATTTCCTTTCATAACTAAATTTTCTGTAACACCTTTCATATAGTTCACGCATCACACAGAAGGTCACAAAGTTATCAATTCATAATATATGTAGTTGATAAAGTGCGATACACAATATAATTCAATTGAAAAAGTAGTATATAAATTTTATTCATAAACTTACCTATTTTGACAGGAAATGTCGAATTAAGAAGAATTAAATATATGAAACAGGAGTGTAAAAAAAATAGAGTCGGTTAGCAATAGGATTATAGAATGAAGAAAAAACTAAAAGAATATTTTGGGTTTTGTAGTTTGAGAGATTTAATGTTATTATAATTTTTCCTTATTCATTCCACAACGTTAGGAAGGAGAAGAGAAGAACAAATGAAAGGGAGAAGTTTTTACAAGAAGTTGTAATTGGTTTTTGCATGAGTATTTTTTTTTTATGTGACGCTAGGTAGTATATTTTCTTAGTAGAAACATGGGGTGGTTATTTATTTATTTATAGAACATGGGTTAGTGGGAATTTAAAAAAAAAAAAAAATTTGGTGATAAACATTGGGTAGGAACTTTGTATCTATCTAGTATCTACTATCTAGTGGGGAGTTTTTACTTTGTAGGTTTTCTGTTTTTAATTTTTGTCAATTTACGGTTTAAACCCCATTTCTTATGTTTTAAGAGTAAAGATAAGTTAATTATATTAGGGGTAGTTTTGGAAGTAAAAAAGGAAATAACTAACTCTTTGAATCCTCTTAATAGGTTGAAACTCTCTCAAAAAAAACCCATTAGAATAATATAAACAACCATTTTTCATTCATTCATTTCTCTCTCTCTCTCTCTCTCTCTCTCTCTCTCTCTCTCTCTCTATCTCTGTGAAACCCTTTCTCTCTTCTTCCCCTAATTCAACTTTTCCTGTACCAACCCAAATCAACCAAACCAAATCCAATGTCAAACCCAAGCTGCTCAAACCTAAACAAATCCAGCCACCACTACCCACAGCCCTGAAAAGCCAACAACCACCACTGATAGAGAGACCCGTACCTAAATAAACACCTGAAACAAACCTAACACCACCACTCTCTCACACCTAATGGATGATGTCAATGCTTTGAGGATTCAAACTCATTAAAAACATTTTTTAAAATGTTATGAGTTCCGTAGCCTATATATACATGCCTACTGGTCCAAAAGATAATCATATTTTTAATCGTTTCATGTGTGTGTGTATATATATATTTGAAAGTTTTTTACCATACAACTCATACAAGTAGTATAGACTAGTAAGGGTATACAGTTAGGTGGTCGAGCTTGTTGTATTCTTGAGATGGAATACAAAAATATTTTTCTATTACACTAGATTATTCCTTACACAACGTGTACCGCCTCAAGAAAGTGACCTAGTTCGTGTATCAACTTCGCTACCTCCCATTAGTAAATTTGTTTTTATGTAAACAATAACAATATTTATATAATATTTCTTATTTTTATTCCAACACCAACCTTTCTCCAAAAATAGTCAATACGATACAATGGCAACGGGTACCCCTAAAATATATCAAATAAAAGACCAATCTATATTTGTTGTATTTGAATTTTTTTTTTTTTAAGTTTTTTGGATGGTATTAATGTTTTATTCGGTAAAAAAAAACATAATTAAAAAGTGTTAAAAATAAAAAGGAGTCATAAAACATGTTATTTGACCTAATACATTGAGTTAATGTACTTAAGCTTTTGGGCTCTAAAATATGTGGATTTAAATTTTATGTCTACACATATACATATATGTATAAACATATACATACATCATACATACATACATGGCACAACCTAATATTAACCAGTATTAAAGTATTTCGCTCTACCAAAATCAAAATAATTTTTGGTATGGTATTGACTAGTTTACTTTCTCCCATCTAGGTTGAGAAAAGAACACTTGCGATAGAAGCATCAATTTCTGTATAAATATTTTTTGTGCATATTCTAGAATAACAAAAGCATGTCTGCCAATCATTTACTGCCTTCGTGAGTGATGAAAAGCATCCTCTCAAGAACCTATTAAACCTACATAAAGACATATAGGCTAACGCATCTCTAACCCTCTATATTTTGGAGTGTACAATTCTACAATGACTAACCAATAACCAAGGGATTGTCCCCAAGCTTGGTTTATACGCAATGAGATATAATCCTATAATTAAGACTATAGATCGGGTTATGGCTTTTAAAAAACCAGGTCATATTAATTAGAATGAAAAAAAAAAATCCTAACCTCGTTAAATCAATGGATAAAAGAAGGATAGTTATCAACATCAAACAACTCTCTATGCAATCTTTAAGGAAAAGGTTTTCTGTCATTTCAGCAATTTAGAGTATAACGGAGCCGGCCAGTAGATTCAACCAACGCTTAAAGTTCAGCCAACAGCAGTATTAGTGATTTGACATATATTACAATGATACCAGTTACGTATGAAATGATCTGAACACTTATCCCACTTAGAATATAGTTTTTAAACTCATCTTTTAGGCTTTATAGCTTCATCTGCTTTTGGTGTAATTAACATCAAGCTTTTGATAACATTCCAAACCTCACAAGTAGGGTAAAGTTTCTCCAAAGATTCAAACACCTCTATAAGTTTGTTTTAATAAGAGAAAACAAACCAATTATACTTAAGCAAGAAAATAAAATCACATCGACATATTAGGAATCTATGGCAAGGCAGTCAACATTACATTGGAATAGCCTGTATTTATGGTATGTATTGTACCGACCATTAAATTGGTATCGGTACTCCTCTGGAACAAATTGGATAAAATATCAGCTTTAACAAAGATTTTTTAGGCGGTTTGACTTATATTGATGTTTCAATCAATACAATAAAATTAATTAAAAATGTTAAAATAATGCTATAAAACATGTTTTTTTTTTTTTTGGATAAGAAAAAACATGTTATTTAAATTAATAGATTTGGTTAATGTACTTAAGCAAATATTTGGGCTTATAAAATATATGGTTTTTAAATTATATGTTCATAAACATATAAATAAATAAATAAATATGTTCATACATAAATATATACAAACATTACATATGTATGTAAATATGTACATGACGGTAACCCTAAAAATTTACAAACATTATATCTATATATATATATATATATAGGGTTTGATTGTTTAGAAGGTACTGCTTTGTTGACAGATTCCAACAAATCTGTGGAGTGCGGTATTTACCATCAACTATGGAGGGTAACTGAAAAGCACAATGCAAATTTTCTTTTGATTTGTAAGAGAGCATTTGTGGCAATATAGGTAAATAGGTGAAACCATGATCAGGATCAAGCTTGTGCTGAGGCTTGTGGTGCCACGAAGCAGTGACGGCTCTAAGAATTTTTTTTTAGGATAGTTACTAAGAAATTTAAATAATACAAAATTTAATAAAAAAATAACTTGAATATTTGTTACAATTGTGAGTCAATTCACTAATGAGAGTAAAATTGTTGTGATTGCAAAGCCCAAAAAAATATAATTGTAGTCACTGTCAAAGAGAACTAACAACCACAATATTTCTTTTGATACCACTTTTTTAGGGAAAATGAAATTAGAGATTATTTTTACTAAATAAGTTGAACAAGTTACAAATTTGAATATTTAGCAATTTTTATCGTATGGTTTTGTAGTAAGCTTTTTGTTGAATAATTAGATCACTTGTTGTTATTTGGTCTTATCTTGTTTTTGTTTAGTTTATGTTTGTAGTTATTTGGGCTAATATTTATTATTGATATTTAAGTTTTTTTTTTTTTTTTAATTTTGTAAAAGGGATTAAGGATCATGTTTGGGGACACAATTAATTTTAAAGTAATTTTACATCCACAATATTTTTATAATAAATCTTATGTAAAAAAAATTTATTGGTGGATAAAAAAATAATATTAGTATTGAGCCCAAATTACAATCAGTAACAGCTTACCACATTAGATTTGTTGTAAAATTATCATGAAAATATTGTGAATGTATAACATTATTCTTATTTTTATTGAACCCAACTTTTTGTAATTCTCAAGTCAATGTGTTCAACATTTTTATTATGGTAGTCACAATAAGTTAGTTTAACATATAAATTTTTTTGGCAAGTACATATATGCAATTTTTTGCAAGACTTGCATGTATAGCCGCCAGTGCCACCAAGCCATCATTTAAGGGTAGGCCTTTAAAAATATCTTCAGAGTTCAGAAGAATTTAAAGGCTAACTAGAGACTGCAAGGGCATTCAAATATAGTAGACAATAAGGATTGGAAAATTTTTATAGCTATAAAGAATTCAAAAGTACGTATGAGAAGATAAAATAAAATAAAGTTGACGGAGGAAAGGAGAGTGTGTGGGGGGGGGGGGGGGACTTTGGGGGTGATTGAGGATTATGCACAATCTCATATAAGTTTGAACATAAATTAATTACTTCTTGCTTAATGAGACCAAGTAAAAGTCATGTTCATAACTCTTAAGGGTAAAAGAAAAATGTTAAGACACTGACTGTTGAGTTTCATGCTGCATCCTTTTTCTTGAGGTAATATCAGGACAGCATAAACCCTTTTGCTTTTGTGTGTGTGTGTGTGTGTATAATGGGTTTATGAGTTTGACTTATCTCTAATACTTTTTTAACTGGAATCTTCTATTATTTTAATAAGAAACGACCACATCACGTACTAACTAAATAAAATGTAAAGATTAAAACCCACTATCACTTGCCACTTGCCATTGCATTTAAAACAGAAGGAGATCTCGTTCAAAAAATACGGAAGGTAAGCCAAACCTTGGGTTTATAGATTGCTGAAACAAAGGACCATCCAGTTAAAAATGGCAGGCTTTCAAAGCATGAAAAAAGTTGAACGCTTCTAATAGCTGATATATATCTTCTATTTGAACTTTCAAAGCAACAGCAAAAACGACTCTTTTTGCATTCAATGCCATATACCAACTTGAATCTAAGCCAATTCTAAAGGTTAAAAGTTAGGTATAGTACTTTAGGTTCAATACATTAGGTTCCCCAATTAAATTCAAACACTTGGTCGCATAGATTGACCAATAAAACACAACTAGTGTTAACTTGTCCCAGGACAATTAAATTCAAAACAACCAAGTGTTTGAATTCAATGGGACAACCTAATGTACTGCACCTAACTTTACCCAATCCTAAACTAGTAGTAACAAACATTGCACTGTTAATTATATTGATCTTACTCATGCAGAAAGCAAGTTAACATCATAGCAGATAATAATAACAAAGAAGGTGCCATTGAGTTAGAGCTCACCGCCCTTTGAACCAAGTAAAAGAACAAATTTCTTACTCTCCTAATTGAATTGTTAAAGAATGCACGCCTCATGGGACTCAAACCCAAAAACACCTCTTAATATGTAATACTTACAACATACAGATCATCTCTACCACATCCAAGGTGATCCTCACCTACACTACTGCTTCTGTCACCTCCAACTGTTGTAAGCATGAAGGATAAAAGGTATAATTAGTTGGCAATCTAATGCAATCTCCTCTCCCTATGTTATATAAGCAATGTCTAAGGTCATATAAGCAAATCTGAAAGTGTTAGTGTGTACATTAAAACGAAGTAGTGTTAGTGACAAAAGTATAAGATTAAAACAGGTTCATAAGAAACAGAAAGAAGGCATTATAGTTGAGAAGTGCAAGCTTCTGTATCCATATCTAAAACTACTCACTACAATTATCTGGCTCATAAAGAACTGACAAAAAATGGTCCTTTCAATCATAAAGCAACAAACAAAAACAACCATATCACACTTGTAATTGCAACCCTGGGTCCAATATTCAAGGGTAATAGGACCGGACAATCCTACTATTCAGATTGCAATTTTAAGAACCACATACCATGCTACCATATGATATCTACGACAACAGTAGATCAAAGCAAGAATAACTCTTATTAATAGCAGAAAAGCAGAACATCCATTTGAAATTTCGGAGCTATAATGACAATGACATCTTTCAGTCAATTCCACAAAAAAAACAAAAATTAAAGTTGCAAAGTTGGACTGTTATTTAATACTATATTGTTAATATACATTTCTCATATTCACGCACAATACAAAACAACATGATACCAAGCAACAGAGATTAACTCTTAATCTTATTTTCCAATAAAAATTCTAGATATCTATTCCACTTGGTAAGTATTTTTGTTTTTCTTTAACTTTACTCTCCTTGAATTATTTCAAGTGGGAAAAATAAAATAAAACTTTTACCCTATTCCATCACAAACACTACTACAAATATCAAAACCAAATTTAAAGCTCAAAAACACAATCAGCAGCTAACACTTCCATTATGGAAGCAATCACCTCCGCTAGAACTCATGTCACACCACTGCTTCAGCCACCACATACCACAAGAACCAGATATGAAACCAGGTAATTTGTGACAACAGAGAGTATCATCTTGCCAATGCCTGCATTTTTTAATCTAGAACATCAATTTTAATAGAACACATGGCATAATTTTAATTATGCAATATTATGCCCTTCTGTATAAGTCGGATGGACTCAAAACTGGTATAAATGTAACCGTCATTAGAAAACAGGAATACAAGGACAACAATTTCATAAGACTATAAATACGTTCATTCAAATATGTCCTACTAAAATGGTATAGTTTATTCATCGAAGAGTAAGAAATATAATTAAAGCTACATTAGAGTTAAGAAGGGATCACTTCCCTTATCATATCCATATTAGGGTCAATAGGATCTCACAATCCAAGCATCATTAGAAATTGACTAAAACCCTAGAGCAAAAAATAAAGATAATAATATCAATTCCTATTTGCAAACCCATAAATGTACAAGTTATCACATACCATTGTTAACATTACCAACATCAAAAACGAATAATAATGTAAATGTTGAAGCATGATGACTTGATATCATCTTTAATTAATTAGATAAAACAGCACCTAATTCCATCTATTACCTGAACAGTTTTCCTCCACTCTAATTCTAGAAGCAAAAAGTTTCCAAGTCATACACATCTATCGCTGAATATTAAGCATTGCCTTAGCCTCAGTCTGTTCCTCCAACAAACCCTCACTCACATACTTACTCAACAGCTCCCTCTTCTTTTTCTCCAAAACCATCCTCTCTATTTCCTTGTCATCTGGCAATGGCACATGAACCACAAACTCCCTCCTCCCCTCCCTTTCCATCTCCTCCTTCTCCAGCTTCTCCCTTTCCTTCCTCTCCTCCTCCTCAACTTCCTCCTCCATCCCCTCAAACAACACCTCCTTCACCACACTCGCCACCTCCCCACTCTTAACTGCCTTCTTTGCCTCCCTCCTCACCTCCTCCACTCTATTCCACTCCTCCAACACCTCTGCCCTCATCTTCTCCTCTGCAGGCCCCTCCACTCTCTCCAACACCCCATCCTCATCATCCCTATACCCATAATAACTCGCATCAATCCTCTTATATATATCATATCGAGTCCTCCTTTTTCGTAATTCTGGAGGCTTCTCAAACAGCTCTCTCACTCCCGGCAACTTCTTTGCAGCACCAAAGTACCGGTATCCTGGCCCACGCCCACTAGGATTAGGAACATCCACTATGTTTCCTTCTAAATCAGTCATTTTAGGGGCATGTTTGGCATAATTGGGCCCACCGAGCTCAACAATGCGCCGTTCCCAATGGGATTTTTCCCGGATGAGTTTATTGATCTCGTCATTGAGGTCACGGAGGCGATGCTCTCCAAGCCCTTCATTTTGAATCTCAGCAACTTTGCGGCCAATCTCACGCATGATCTGCTGGCGCCACTTGTCAGCCTCAGCAAGGTCACGACATTCAGAGGCAAGGAAGGGCCGACGCTCTTTTGGCTTCTTTTTCTGCTCAGCTTCGTGGGCAACGTATCTGTTCAGCATAGACTGTGCTTTCTCCTCATTGCGAGCCATCTTATGACTTTGTCCCTAGGAATGTGATCTTGTTACAAAAAACTGAAAAATAGAATTGAATTGTGAATACCAAAACCCTCAATAATAAAAACTAAGCATCTACACTCTCTACATTACTGTATGAGTAGCTTGACAATAGCACACACACACATTCAATGAGACCTGAACCCACAACCTCATTGGCAACATGATTATGACATTGTAAGTCTTAACAATTAGAATTAAAAGTTTCAACAAAAAGGAAACTACAAAATATATATATATATATATATTGGGATTTTAAAACACTTATGACTAAGTACAAATCAGACCCATGATAGAAAATATAAAGAAATAAATATTGAACCACAATCCAGCATAAATTATTGAATTAGTACAGCAATTCAAATATTTTTCTACCATGCAAATTTCCCTCATGAATTAGTACCATATACCCCAGTAAATGCCCACACAAACTTTTCGCCCACATTCTTGAACTTATAGGAAACAGAAAGACAACCTAAAACCACCTCCATTTTGTCTACTACCATTCTATCCAACATCTCTAAGACACCACCTAAAGAACCAAGAGACCCTAGAAATAACCAGTCCAAATGCTAGCAGCCCCGTAAACTCCGAATCACACCTCTATTAAATTTTTAATTCAAATCATTTTTGTTTCTTGCAAGAAAACAATATCTGCCCTCCATGACGTGATCATATTCCTGACCCGAAGCCATTTGTTGTTATCATTCAACCCCCAAACATTCTGAAAAATGATTTAAATATTCATTGAAGCACAACTAAGGCCCTTTCTCTACTAACACTACTGCTTGTCTTGGCTGAGCCATTCTCACAATTCCAAGAACTCGGAAAATTCTTCAACCCTCTTTGCAAATTTCTTATGAGCACTCTCTTCTAACATCTGTTGTTTTTTCCTTGCCTCAATGGCTAATAAGAACAGGCCCCTAACCTGCTCCTCAAGACCCTCCAAAGAAGTACCCACAGATATCTTAAAGGCTTTGATTTTCCTGGGAACCCATTGCAACATCTCGCCTTTGGCCTTGCCCCCAACTTCCTACACCGCCGATTTCTTTGTCTCATCCGAGTTTTCTGTGGCTAATGGCTCCACAATTTACTCCCCTTTGAATTATTTCAAGTGGGAAAAAAAAAACGCTTCTATTCCTTTCCAACTTGATACAGGCATAATGACATAATGGCTTAAATATGTTCATTCAAACATTTACTATTAACAAGGTACAATATCTGCCCTCCATGACGTGATCATATTCCTGACCCGAAGCCATATGTTGTTATCATTCAACCCCCAAACATTCTGAAAAATGATTTAAATATTCATTGAAGCACAACTAAGGCCCTTTCTCTACTAACACTACTGCTTGTCTTGGCTGAGCCATTCTCACAATTCCAAGAACTCGGAAAATTCTTCAACCCTCTTTGCAAATTTCTTATGAGCACTCTCTTCTAACATCTGTTGTTTTTTCCTTGCCTCAATGGCTAATAAGAACAGGCCCCTAACCTGCTCCTCAAGACCCTCCAAAGAAGTACCCACAGATATCTTAAAGGCTTTGATTTTCCTGGGAACCCATTGCAACATCTCGCCTTTGGCCTTGCCCCCAACTTCCTACACCGCCGATTTCTTTGTCTCATCCGAGTTTTCTGTGGCTAATGGCTCCACAATTTACTCCCCTTTGAATTATTTCAAGTGGGAAAAAAAAAAAACACTTTTATTCCTTTCCAACTTGATACAGGCATAATGACATAATGGCTTAAATATGCTCATTCAAACATTTACTATTAACAAGGTACAGTTTATCTACCTCTTTTTTTTAATTAGAATTTTTTTTTTTTAAAGGGCAAGCAAAATTAGGGTCAATTATACAAATCTCTTATGCCAAGCATCAATAGAAATTGGCTAAAATTCCAAGACCAAAAAACAAAGATTATAATAACAATTCCTATTTGCAAACCCTTAAAAAAGTACAAGTTAATTGAGTAACATCATTAACATTACCAACTTCAAAAACCAATAAAAATGTAAATATTTGGAAAATAAAAATATTGGGTGTTAAACAAAACATATGACTTAAGTAAAAATCAGACCCATCATAGAAAACACAAAGAAAATAAAAAAAGTAAACAGCAAAGAAGATTAGTGTATAGACTAGACTAGACTAGAATAGAGCAACATGAACATGAACATGAACCCACCAATAAAACTCAGAATCAGGAGAGAGAGAGAGAGAGAGAGAGAGAGAGAGAGAGATCTTACTTGTTGTTGGAAGTTGTAGGAGACGGCAGATTACTTGTAGCGAGGTGGCGGCCGACAGCGAGCTGAGAGCCAAGCGGAATCTCGACTTCAGGCCTTCGGTTCTGTTCAGGGGTTATACGCTTGTACCTTGGATTTTATTTTATTTTTTAAAATAATACCATTAAAATTTACAATTTCGTTGATTAACAATATTTTCAAACTAATAGGGAAACTAACATCTTGTTTGTATTTGCCACTGGTTCAAATAACATTCATTTTCAAACAATTTTATTTTAATATTAATACTATTTTTTATTTTTGGAAAAATAAAACACACCCTAAAATAATAATAATAATAATAGAACCTCAAAAAAAAAAATAATAATAATAACTGACATTTAGAGTCCGTTTGAGAACAGTTTATTTAACTGAAATTAAAAAAAAAAATTTACTAAAAGTACCATAAATAAAGTTAAAAACTAACTAAAATAGTACAAGAGAACTCATGAATAGTACCAAAAAGTGCAATGGGGCCTATAAATAGTAATAAAAATAAGTTAAAAGTAAAAAAATCTAACTTTTTAAGCCAATGCTAAACACAACCTTAGATATATTTAAATTAAAATTATATTAGCCATGTACTCACGTGGTTTCATTTGAATTCAACCTCAAACTTCTCTGTTAAAAAAAAAAAAATCAAATTTCTCATTGTCATAATACCTTTTAAAAAGTTAAATTTATATAAATTAAAAAAATAATACTAAATATGTTCCAAATTTTTTTGCATATAAATTACAATGATGAGTCACAAATCACGAAAAATAAATAAATAAATAAATAAATAAAAATAATAGAACATTCATTCTTCGGGTGTAAAGTTCATACAAATTATAATACTCGTGCGGCTAATGACATGGTATAATAGGAGTTCTGTAAAATTAAATGCAAAGCTTCCATTGTTATATATAGCATAAATAAAAGCTATAATGCATGGTCTCAAATTATTACTTCTTGAAGTATCTACTGTCTACATAAATGTGTGCAACGGATTATATCTTGTCAAGATTACATATAACTTTATAAATAATATTAGTATTCTATCATTGCCTACATTAAAAATAAATAAATAAATAAAAATAAATTAAAAATAAAAATAACGTTATAGTCGTGTTTTCGTCTCCTTTGTCATTTTGTGACGAAAATGGGGGAGTCTAATAGATTTGTTTTGAGTGACTTGATGATTATAGTACAATCTTTGTATATAGTTAAAGGTTAATGCAAACTTCTTTTTTCCTATTACTACTCTCTATGAGCTTTATCTGTTTTTTCACGTCTCAAGAAAGACATGTTTTAATTACTATCTTTACATTTCTCACGTAGTTGCAAGTAGATCTAGGTTGGTTTGTGGTTTTTTGTGACTTACTTGTAATATCTTGTGTTTGTAATCTTGAATTGACATCGTATTAAAATGTTTTGTCATGGAATTGACAAAGGGTTTGGTAGGATTCATAGATGCATTTTCAAATCTCAACACCAATACATGTCACAACAGGATTGTGTCTTAATCTAGGGAAATTTATAATGTGCTCCCAAAGTATCATAAATGCGTATTCCCTCCTCTCAAATGAATAGTAAGTCCCACTAATTAAATTCATAATAAGACCCACCACTTATATGAGAGAAAAGACTACATATTTATGGTACTTTAGAAGTACCTAACAATTTTCCGCAATCTAGATAAGTTTGGGAAGGTTTTGATTTGATCAAAAATATGGAGTTGATGAACCTTTTCTCATATCTTTTGTGCCAGGGAGGAACCCATAGGGGGGCCAAGGGGCCCGGTCCCCCTGGTCCAAAGAAAAAAAAAAATGCAAAGCCCAAAGAAAAAGCAAAAAAAAAAATTAATCATTATATATATATATATATATATTTTTTTTTTTTTTTTCTAGAGTTGAGATTCACTTTTCTAAAATTTAGACTCTCTCTCTCTTTTAATTAGTCTAGTCTAACTATCAATTACCCAACTCAAAAACTTAACAAAAACAAATTTTTAAAATAAAAAAGTAAAAAATTCCAGTCAACCCACTATTAGAGTGCTAGCATTAGGTGTTCTAAATGGTAAATATTTAGGGGGTGTTTGATTTATGTTTTCAAACAATCATTTTTAGTTTTTAAACAACATTACAAGTATTTCTACGCACTTTTTCACTCACACGTATTTCCATAAATATTTTCAAACAACAATTTTTAATTTTTAAACACATGTACTAAATGGGCCCTTAATATTCAGAACACCAAATACCAAAAATAATATTGTACAAAACATTTCAAATGCTATATTAAAGTAGCAAAACTAAGTTTTGGTTTGTGAAAATATATATATAATTTTTTTTTTTTTTTGCAACAGTTAATGCTTTTAAGAAATAATACTATTTTATATTTTTTTTTATCTTTGTTGGTAAATGATTGCATCTTAATATATTAAGAAACAATGATTTTGTGTATTGATCTTGGTTAATAGTTTGTTAGTACTGTATGGATACTCATTTGGATTTTTTCTTCTTCTAATACTTCGGTCCTCCTAACTTGAAATCTTAGGTCTGCTTTTGTTTTGTGCTATAATTAATCTCTAAGTGAAACATGTTTCGCTGTAAATCTGACATCTAGGGCTTTAAAACAGACATAAATTTTATTAAACTTGGATTGGAAATGAGTGAGACATGGTCATTTGAAGTTAGCACAACAATGTTTAATCTTAGAATCTCACTTAAGCAAATCTCAAGCGAAATTGTGCAATAATGGAAGTCCAATTCGTACATATAAAACATATAAAAAGTTATAACAGTGAAGAAAGACATGCCATAACACTAAAGTTGAAGATGATTTGCAGACATGGGCTGAAAAATCGAATCAGACTCCAAAGCAGCTGCCAATTCCGGCCATAAGATAGCTGATATAGTCCATGAGCCATCACCCCTAGCACTTTGCCTTTGGTTCAGGTAAGCAACTCCAACCCTTTCTATAGTGGTGCAGACTGTTCCTAGCACTGGACTACCAAATCCAAAATCAACTTCAGCAACTGGAAACCTTCTTCCTGATGACAAAACCAAGGCTGGTCCGCCTTGGCCTAACACAATTTTTGATAGCATTAAACCAGGCCTGTGGCACTCTATCCAATCTATCAAATCCAGGAAATGTTCCTGAGTAGTCGCCTTTGAAATCGCCTCATGAACATTATTGGCAATATCCGAGATAGAATCTTGCTTTAGTTCTATGAGACTTGCCTCTGCAAAAGCCACAGACAAGACATTGCCTATGTAGTTTGACATGGAATTCTCTTCTCCACACATTCTAGCACGTCCATCAACTAACCAACCCATCTTGCACTTTGAATGGGATTGATCAATTGCATTAATCATAACCTTCCAAACATAAGCTGAGAAAGCCTCAATCTTTGTTCTCTTATTACCATTAACACATGCAAGTTTTTGTAGCCTCTCAATGCTTGCTGCATCAATATGATAAAGGCGCTTAAGCCGGATTTTGGTTGTTGGCATATTTATTATCTCTTCTAAGGTGCACTTGACAAAAGTTTGGTCCAAGGAAGGATGATACCTAGGAGGAAAACGTGCATGAAGATTTCTCCGGTGATCTGGTATGCATGATATTTGCTTCTTTTGAGTGATTTCAGACCAAGAGACAAGAAACTTTCCAAAGGCACTTGCATCACCTAGTGCATGGTCAAAGGTGAATGTTATTGAAATGCCTCCACAAGTGTAATGTGTTACTTGGATTTGCAGGGGAAAGTCAGGGCTAAGTTTAACCAACTTCCCCTGCAAAAGTTGATTAAGGTTGTAAAAATTGATTTCCTTCAAACGGATATTGGCTTGAGCTTCTACTAGTACCGCACCATTATTGTCACATATGATTTCAGGCTCACAAGTATTTAGGTTCTGAACGATGCGGCCAGCAAAGGGGTAGAAGTAATTGAGAGTTTCAGCAAGGGAGCTCTTGAGAATGTCAACAATCGGTGTAAAGTTACTGACAAGAGGTTTGCGGTAGAAGTAAAAGTATGTTACAGGAAAGCGGCCGGAAAGAAGATCAAGGTTTGAGAGAGTGAGGATATGAGGCCCTGGCAAGGGGTTCACAGCTTTGATAATACTTTTTCCAGTGAAGTTTACTTCAAATATTTCATGCCCTGGAGCCTCTACTTCCATTAGAAAGTTTGTAAGTCTATCTATGAAAGAGTGGTTTGTGTTTGGAATCTAGTGGCAGTGCTTTAGAGGGCATGAATTGGACCTATAAATATTGAGTTCTAGTACAGTTGATTTCAAGAACAATATCAACTTTGGCTTTAGCTAAGTCACTAATATGGCTATCAATGAACAGATTGTGTGGTTGAGGTTGTACTAATAAGATCTTAGCCTTGTTGTCCCACTTCATCTGATTGTGTATATGGCTCCATTATGGATCCCATTCTTGTTTTCAGTCAGCGCAAAAGATCCAATTTTTTTAGAAATGATTAATGGTTGGTAAAGTTTGGCAGGCACCATGATTGTGGGGTGAAACTTCTCAGCTGAATGCGATTTGCTAGTGGTTTTGAAAGCATCATAATGATGAGAGCCCAAAGAAACACGAAACAATGGTGGTAGTTTGATCAGTTAATTTTGCAACAATACTAGGCTCCTTTCTGACAATTGGGTAGTACAATTTGCTTGAAATCTAGGAAGAAACAAGCCTGATAAATATGTAGGTATTATCCCAAACACGTTATAGACCATTGAAGTCAATTTGTTACTTTTCTCAGATTAACTGGCACTAGTATATAGAGCTCAGGATGGGGCCTAGGTGGGGAAAAAGGAGGAATTAGAATTGGGACCATGTTTAGAGTAAAGTAAAAATTACTTATGATCTATTTTATGATAGGTTAGAAAGCACTAATCATAAATGTGTTACACTTTAAAATAACTAGTCAATTTATAATTACATCTTTTCGTAATTGTTTCTATTGTTAAGATTGGCACAACAAGCATTTGATTTGGGACTTAAACACACAATTGCACAACACACATTCATCCAATCCACTCCACATAATTTGGAGTATAACAATCTTCCTTATTTAAGCTCTCAACGTCCTCATCAAGGCCCAAGTTGGTTATATTATCCTTGAGTTTAGAAATTTCCAACGTAGCTTTGATACCATTTATCTCGACTTGAATAAGCACTAGCCACATTTGTATTATTCCTCCAAAAGAATTAGTTTAGTTGCAATTAGGGCTCTTTGTGATCGCTTAGTTTGAAATTTAAGACATATAGCTTTCCAATGCTACGACTTGCTGGCTTATTCTCTCGGAATCACTCCATAATTAATTTCGAAAATGTCTCAAAAATGATGTATTTTCAACTTCCTTGAACTTGAGTATTGTGTTTGAATTATGAAGTACCAATTAACTTCCTTTTCTTTTTCTTTTTTTGAGAATCACCAATTAACGTCCTTGAACTTGAGTATTGTATTTGAATTATTAAGTATCAATATAATTGGTCCTGCTAGGCTTTTAGAGTGTCATTTTTGGTGTAGCTTAGACTTCTCAAACACACCCCAGCGTCACATATAATTTAAATTTTTGGTAGTGAAATCAAGAAATTTTTAAATAAAATCATGATGTATTTATAATAAAAGAAATGTTATGTTAATTGTATTTTCACAACAAATTCTAAGTGGTAGGTTGTTATTGGCTGTTACCAGTAGTGGGCGAAAAAGTAATTTTAGTAGTGAGTTTAACCAATAACATCTTACCGCCTATAATTTGTTATAAAAATATTGTGAAAATGTTGTGAATGTAAAACTTCTAATATTGTAAAATTTATAAATACATATTATATGACACAAAAATGTCTTAAATCCTATCACACACGCTTGGGTATTAAGATAACACTAGGTAGTCTCAAATCCTATCAAACTTCAAGATTTGAACCACAACCCGTTCTACTAAGCTCAGATATTTTTGGGTGGGACCCAAACTTGTTGTACTACTACTTCCACTAATATCAAGATCGGATTCATGAAACAAAATTCACTATCTCAATAAATTATCAATTGCACCTAAGGTTGAAATTTGGTAAATGGGATCTGAATTTTCTTTTATTTATTTATTTTTGGTAAAATTATTAGACAAGTGAACCATGATACTTTAAAATTGATGTATTATTTAATTTTTTTTTCCTTTCTTCATTATGTTATTTATATTGAAATGAATAAAAAAGGATATGCAAATTTATTGTTTGGTTTATTTACTTTTTATTTAGGTGTAAAAAAACTAAAAGTACGAGTTACACCAGTTTAACTGACCTGTCATAGACATAATAAAAGTCATAGGTTTAACAAGCTATTTTAATTTACCTCTTTTTTTTATAATGATAAAGTTTGACTACAAATTTTGTTATAACTTAAGACTATAACCAACAATAGAAACGTGACATGTGTTCCTGTGATTTGCATGACACAAGATTCACCTAAATTGTTTATATACAATAACTTAAGTGTGGTTTAATAAGTCTTATGCAATGCATGTAACAAGAAGATTATTATCTTCCTATTGTTAGTAGTCAAATTTTATCCTTCTTCTAATACTTATATAATAGAAAGGGGAAGGCGAGATTCAAACAATGACAAAACATGGTACATTACAAAGGGTACCATTTCCACTGGATTATCATTCAATTTACTTTTACCAGTTCATGCATACCGGATTGCTAGGTCTACTAACACCTCTCAAAAAATAATGAAGCCACGGTTGTAAACCATGGTCCATAGTCACAAGGCTTTTAGTTTCAGCAAGAAAATGAAGCTAAATTCCCTGGGCCTGACATGTGTTACCTAGTTGGGGAAAGAGAGAGAGTGCATACCTTCTGTTTAAGGAAAGAAACGTGATGATAATTGATAAGAGATATATGACCCATTCAGATTTTACACAATGGTCAAAAGTGTGTATCATAGCTATGTTGTCGTGTGTGGACAGTGGACACCATGTCTCCATGAGTTGAGTCTTGAGGGTCTTGTCTTGCAAGCACCCGAAACATTTCCAAGTTGTGACTTGTGAATTGTGATGTAAGTAATGAGTATAAATTAAATGAATTAGTTTACCACCGATGATGGTGCTTGTCACTGTAAAGCATCTGCAATTGCATTGACGCATGCAAAGACTATGCCCATTACCATCTTGTCAAACTTAAAAGTTTCCAACTTTCAATGAAAATGATTGATATGTTTTTTTCTTTTTTAATTTTAATAATTTAATGGTTGAAGGTAGAGATATTTGAATTATTGATGCCTCAATTAGAAACATCAGAATGTGATATTCAATTGTGCTATAAGACTCTTGGTGAAATTGTATGGCTTTTAGTTTACTAGACAGTTAGTTTTCATTTACAAATTGTATGACCAAAATGGGCATTTGCCCCTTTTGCCCAAAAAATGTAGCAAAATGCCCATATTCTGAAATTATCTAGCAAAATGCATTTGTTTTAAAACTCGATTTGATGAAAATCAGGTAATGTGAGAAATTTTACATGGAACTCGAGTTCCATTTTTTTTTTCTTTTTAAGTTTGATTTCACATAACTCGATTATCTAAAAATCGAGTTTTTCATTGAAACTCGATTTTTAGAAAATCGAGTTTAAAACAATGGCATTTTGCTATAAAGTTTTGGCGAAACGGACAAATGCCCATTTTGGCCCAAATTGTATAGTTTTTTGTTTATTTGAGGGGTCTTTTTTATATATAAATGATGAGATAATATAATTTTTCATGGGTTTTTTATAAATGATTGTCATGGGTTTTGAAGATAAATAATTGTTATGAGTTTTGAATAAAATTTCCATGGGCATAAGATAAATAATTATAACTTTCCATGAACGTTTTATATATGATTGTCATGGGCTTTTGAATTTTAAAGAGATAAATAGTGTGACATAAGATAAATAGTTACTATGATTTTTTTTTTAGTAAATTTCATGAGTTTATAATATGGTATGGAGTAAATAATTGTCAAGAGTTTATAATTTCCATAGGCTTATCACATAATTGCTAGATAATTCTATTTGCCAAAGTTTATTAGTATTGGGCTTTAAGTAAAAATATTTATATTTGATAATCATAGTATTTTGCCAAGTATTGTTAGTGTTAAGCTGTTGAAATAATTATGATTTACCAAGCATTACTAGTCTTGAGCTTTTAAAATAATATAATAATATTTGCTATATAATATTGGGCTTTGAAATAATTGTGTCAAGCATTAATAATTTTGAGCTTTAAAATGTTGGTTTGCCAAGTAGTAACAACCTTGAGCTTTGATGTTGTCAAACTGTAATTGTATTGGGCTTTTGATATTGCGAAGCAGTAATCGTCTTGTGTTTTGATAGATATTGCCAAGTAGTTAGCTTGGAATTTGATAAATATTGTTATGGCTCTTTAGGCATGGGTTTGGATAAAATGGGATGTATGTATTGGGGCTATAGTGTCGTTTTGGGTTTTTACAAGCAATGGTAAAATAGGATAAAATTTGTGATTTTTGGGCTTTATGGTAATAATTTATTTTTGTGGCCCAACTTGGTAATAAGATAAGAAATATTTGTGGAGGCTCAAAATAATTTGTGGAGAATATTTAGGTATTTTTTGGTATGTGGGTAAATAAGATTAAATAGGATTGAGACATGTGACATGTAAAAAATTGTACCTCAAAAACATTTAAGTTGGATATTTTAAGAGTGTATACAATTGTCCTCATAATTTACGACGAGTACTTATCTATTAATCTATTAATTTAGAATTGATTTGAATGATATGGTATAAATTAGTCAATCCTATGAGAACTTATACGACTTTTTCTTTTTTTGATCATAGTATGACTCTTTCAATTTGGCTTTTTCATGGGAAAGCATTGTATCCAACCTAATATAGTTATATTAGTAGACGACTTTGAAATACTAGAGTTCATAAAATAGATGAAATGAAATGATGAAGAGTTTTGTAACTTAATTGATCTTGTTTAGTGTTTTTTACGAAGAAGTTCAGAGTTCAAATTCTCTTTTTCATGTTATAACTATCAAATTTATCCCCAAATAAAATAAAATAAATAAAACGAGTGCAATCTATTGAGTTTCCCATTTTCACTTTTCACCTGTTGAGTTCCCAATTTCACTTTTCAAACCAAAAAAAACTTGAAAGCATTATTTATTACCAAATTCCATTAGTTTTCCATGTAAACTTATTTCACAAAAAGCAATTCTATATACACAATATTCTTTACAATAAATTTCATAATTATTGGGTTGCCAAGTTGTTATTTATTCACATTTGGGCTCATCACTAACACCACTTTATTGTCTATTATTTACAACTTGTCATGTCATTAATTGTGGGAAAAAAATTTGAGAAAAAAACTCTACAGTTAAGAGTAAACTAAAGCGTTTTTTTGCAAATGCATGGAAAACTTGGTTTAATAATAATAATATTCTATTATCATATTATCATAAGTTTGGAAACTTTTTTGATTTGTCAAAAAAGTACTTGTTCGATATAAAATGATAAAACATTTCTTTTTAATATACATAAATAAGATAATATTTCAAACCTAAGACATCCACTCCATAATGATTGTTCTTCATAATCAAATCAAGACACTTGTTGGTTTTTTGTGTAGGTAAGAATCAAACTCCAAATCTCTTATTTAATGACATGAAACTTTATCATTAGAGCCAACTACAACCCATCAAAAGGATAGCACTTAGAACAAGTAAAAAATTGTCCAAAGTAAAAATACAAATAAATAACCTTTGAGAAAGTGAGAGGTAAGTTAACAGCAATTTAATAATTAAATAAAATAGATTTTTAACTCGAGAAAAAAAGCCTTTGATGATAATAATAATACAAATTTTACTTTTTTGTGTGCATGTGTGGTAGTACCAAGTACAGTGTTTAGTCCCAAAAGCATCTTTAACACAAAGCTTAAGAGATGACTCCTCTGTTCATACATTGGTGGATTGTTTAAATAATAAATGTACATAAGATGAAAAAACATGACACCTCTTAAATGAATGAGTCTACTTCAACTAATTGCAAGTAAACAGCACTTAGATATGTGCCTGTACTGCATCTCAAGATTGTGTCAAATTTTCTTTCCTCAATTTAGGACAAGTGAGATCCCGTTTTCCTCTTTAAGAATAAGGATTAATGTTGCAGGAAAAGCTAATAAGCTACTATGGTTGGGAATTAACCTGACACGAATGACAAAGATGACTAAAAGTCTAAAACTTCAGAAGATATACAACATACAAAGATTCAATCACTGGAAGAAAAAAGAAGTAATACTTCAAGTTCTGACATATAATATGAAGATTTATATACAAAACCAAAACAAAACAAACAAACAAACCTGATATGTTCCTACAAGTGATCAACTAAATGCATTATTCACAACTATCCAAACCAATTCTGTCTCTCAAGTATCTGCCACATTTTGAGAAGACAAAATCCTTAATCATGTATCACACATGATATAACTGCAGTAATCTTTGCATGTCCATTAGTTACACTATCTATTTGGGAGAGAAGTCTATGAGTACAACAAAATATCAAAACATTTTCACAACCTTGTTTTGAGTTGAGGTGGGTCCAGGTGTATATTATTTTCTTTTATTTTGACTTATGGTGGGCTGACAACTCAACTTGTTGTGAAATGTTGTAAAATTTTGTTGTGACTATAGAAAGAACTCATCTAACCAGAGGTGGTGCCTTGTGGTACTATATCCAAATATGAAGAATCCAACCAAGGCTCGAATGCTCCTTGATGTGACAAATTCTGTTACAACATATATCATCAATAAGCATTAGTCAGCAGAAGGTGACATAAAAAGAAACGCACTAATTAGAACAAAGTCTAGAAACATTGAAAAGTTGCTTAGAATTTCAATTACATAGTTGAAATAGCTTTTGCCTTAACACTTTGATAAACAAGTAAAACAAATAACAAAGTTCAATGAATCAGACTGTTTTAAAAACTATCATTCCAATGGGCTGAATTTGGTTGAAGGAAATAGTGTAATGGTAATACAAACAATTGTGAGGTGCAGGCTACGTTCTAGGTGAAGCATGCTTAAAGCAAAGAACACCAAGCCTTCAATGTGTTTGGAGCCATTTCAATCAGCGCATTGACCACTTTTTCTTAGCTTATTTATATTTTTAGGTGAACTTACCAACATGAAAAAGTTGAAAGAAAACGACATATACTAAGTATAAAACAGGTTGAATAAGGAGCTGAATCTTTAGTGCATAATCAAAAAACAACTACCTTTTGATCCCCACCCAACCAGTTATTACAGGACCAATCGCTGCCCCAAACTTAGGGCGCCGAGAGGCACATTATGCTTAGTTGTTATCAGAAGTGATAATTTCGATCAAAATGATGCCTGTGTATTAGCCACTTTAGGTGATAAACATGGTTCTCTATCAGGAAAAATCTTTTGTTGCCAACAGAAAGAGATTCTAGAATAAATGCCATCAAGATGATCTAAAGAAGGAACTGACCATTTTTTTTTAAGAATTGACTGTACTTCTCTCTTGGTGTACTAGTTTTTTTTTTTTTTCCCTAATACAATTTTTTGTTACTTATCAAAAAAAAAAAATGGAACCAGCCAAAAAAGGAGAAAAGAAAAGGTTCAAAAGGAGGAAAGAAAGTGTGAAGAGACAATTTAATTAGAGGGATTTGATGTGTTGGATTATCAATCATTTTTTTTTAAATGGTAAGTTGTACCAGTAAATCTTGAACCCATAATCTCATCCTTCACCTTAATCTTACAAGGGAATGAGGTGCCATTTAATCTACAACTCATTGGCATAATTCAATATCATTAATGAGGGACATAATTTAATATTGTCATCCTCAATAGAAGTAACGCTCTTAAAAGGGTATTCACTGGAATTGATCAAGTTTGGGTGACAATGGAAAGCATACCCTAAAACATAAAAGAGCAGGTAACAGAAAAAGATTCGGCTACACCACCAGCAGGTGCAGCCAGGGATGGGGAGAGCTTTGGCATATTTTCCCAGAATAGTGGAAAAGAAAATGAAGACTATCATCAATTTATGGGCAAGGTCCAATACGAGGAGAGCCAAGAGAGTCCAACCAAACTTATAAATATGGTTAGCAAGATCTGAGTGATGCAATAGCAAAGTAATACTATCTACAAACTTCAAATCATGAATATCAATTTTCTTCATGTAAAATCAATTTTGGGCAAAGCCTTTACATTGAATCCACAATTTGTCTGATATCATCGAACCTTAAGCGTGTACAAGAGATAATTGAATTGCACTAGTATAAACGACATTACGTGTAGTACAAACAACAACAGCAGCAACAAAATCAACCAAACTTTGGTCCCAAAACTTTGGGATCGGCTATGAATCCTCGTCAAACTAGGTAGGGTATGCCACATGTATTCTTTTCCGCTATTCTATCCTATCCAAAATAATACCCATTGTCACCTTCTTAATTGACATGTTCATTTTTACTACTAATGTTATTTTAGGTCTTCTACAATCTTTTTTGTTCCCTCTACTTGAATCAACCCACTCTTCCTCTTTGGTGCATTATTTGCTCTCTTCTGCACATGACCAAACCATCTCAAGCTCGTTTCAAATCCTAAGTTTCTTTGTCTTTCCATTTATCCATTTTGAAATTCTCATTTCAACTACACTAATTTTGTGAATATGGTACTTTTTATCAATAGCTCAACATTGAACACCATAGACCATAGCTAATCTTATAGCAGTCTATTATTACTACTACAATTTACTTTTTGGTATCGTTTAGGACAAAAAAGAAGAGTTTCAGTTTAGAGTCAAATACAAAATAATCACACCTATCATTTTATCTTCATAGAGAAGTCTACCTTATTTTAATCACTCCATTCGTATATATGCTGAAAATTTCAGCCAATTTCATGCATTCTTTGCATTAAACCATAAGATCAAACATTAAGAAGTTTACTTGAACCTTTTTATACCCTATTTAGCTCATAATCCTAATATCAAAGCTCCTAGTCTCCTACCTCTAAATATGAAGGGGAAATGAGAGGGATTGAGATTGGGTAAACAAACTTTTATAGAAGAATAAGATTAACAGGGCGTGAAGTTCAAGCTCATGTTATTTAGTCCTGAATAATTGATGTGAAATGATAATCTCTGTTTTCTTGTTTAAACTATTCTGAAAAAAATCAAACTAGCAGCATAAGATCTAGAAGAATTCAACAAATATGAGAAATTTGCAAAAACTAAACGTTCTCACCGTTAACCAATAGAAAAATCCACGTAGAAGGTTCAAAACTTTAGGAAGATCATGATGTACTAAATTTATCATTTCAGCAAGATCTGCAACATCATAAACCAATTCATAAAACATTCAACAGTATATTTCATTTCAAACTGTACAAATATTTCATTGAATCAAGATCCACACAAATAAACATTATGTAAGTTTGTAAACATTAAGCACAATTACAAAATTAAGGAAACAAACACATAGAAAAGCAATACATATTCTGTCCTTTGGTCATACTTGGAATTGAAGTCCTCACTAAAATTGCAAAAGATAGCATTGCATCAAATGATTCAAAATAACAAGGATCAATGATCAAGATCATAAACAGAGAAAGGAAAAAATGAAAACAATATCTGACATAACTCTCATAAATTTTCAAGAATGCTGCAATGAATTGAAATAAATGGAATTAGAAAATAGCCAAACCAACATTAGGCATTAAAAGATCTCATGTACATATAGGCTATAGCTAAACAACCATAATGGAAAATTGATGGATCTTGACAAAAGAGCAATTAAGTCAAAGATAGCTGTCTCACACTCTCACTCTCACCAGCAGCTTTACAAAAGAATTATCTACATCAGGGATCAATGTGGTAAACAAAGTGAGAAATGGAACATGGTAGGCCACTAATCCCAAAACTAAATGATGGGCTAGGTTTATATTCAAGCGATTAAAAAAAAATTCAGACAAAGTTAAATTCTGGTAAGATCATTCTAATCACATTCTATGAAATAGGCCATGAGATTAAAAATACTCACGGATGCTGATTTGAGTTTCCACGTAATGAGTTAGAGCAAATTTCCTCTAAACCAGTTTGGAGGAAAATTGTGTCCAAAAAGGGGGAGGGGTCAACTACTTTAATCCTATTTGCAATCGTAATTGGAATCATGTTATATAACATGCAAAAAATGTAGTAAAAGGTGTACTCCCTCTGTCAAGCAATAAATGAAAGTTTGCAAAATGACACACATTAATGAAACAAAATAAACATTGTAATCTTCCAAAACAATTTTAGGAGGGCAAAGTGTTTTGAATTATCCTACGCCTCCCATCTTGGGCAATTTACAAAGATTATTATGCCTGTTTTGTTTGATTAAAATGCAACAAACAATGTGTTAGAATGTGTTTTATATGTTTATCATCACAGCCACAATCATTCAAAGAAAGATAAATCAAAAAGTTAAAAATAAAAGCAGCTAGTAAATCCATATCCAACTTACCAGAATAGTGATCTCGATATGATTTTCCGAGACGACCTACATCATATAC
Organism: Castanopsis chinensis; assembly: GCA_032878915.1. NCBI lineage: Eukaryota > Viridiplantae > Streptophyta > Magnoliopsida > Fagales > Fagaceae > Castanopsis > Castanopsis chinensis. The sequence goes on along the minus strand of JAVQMG010000093.1, from coordinate 6,844,776 downwards.
TTTTATCCCACCACGCAAGTCTCTATGGCGTTGCATTGGTTTGCGATAAGAAAATTCATGGAAGAGTACCTCATACTCCTTCTGGTCGTAAGGCATTCTAAGAATTTCCATCAGTTTCTCCTTAAACTGAGAATTACCTCTTCCAATAGTTGTCTTAGCATGCCACTGGTGGTGTACATCCTTCTCAATAATACAAAGAGCAATACAAGAAAATTCCAAACGACATAAAATTGATAGGTAATGAACCAATAGGGTACAAAATTCATATACAAAAAGAAAGCAAAGTTGTTGCGAAGTTAGATACATACAGCTGAGTTCATTAGCAACTTATTTGTAACAGCAAGCTTTTCCGTATCAGCCAAAGTTTCAAAAGCATCATCCTCAAGTTTCACCTAGTGACATGCAACCCAATACAAGCTAATTTCATACATAAAATCTATTGGAAATACACATACAAAAACCTTTCTTCTTCTTTTTTTTAAGCATTAAAATGCTAAAATCATATGCAAACAAGGAAAATTATGAAAAAATGTAGCCAAACTAGGTACGTACAGCTGAGTTTGCTTCAAACTTTGTGGCATGAAGTGAAGTTTCACCACCAACGTTTTGAGCTTTCAATCGTTTCCCCCTTTTGGCCAAAATATCTGCAGCAATGTCATCTAATTTCTGACGATTCAAGAACAACTGATAACTTTCAGAATTTAAACTGGAACCCTCACCCATCCCATTAGAAAACTGATTTGCAGGTTCTAATTTCTCCATCTTTATTGCCTTCAAAATCTTTGGTTTTGTATGCGGAACTTCTGGACTTTTCGGATCTCCTCTCTTCACAGAATTCCTCCAATCTTCTTTTCTTGAAGTCACTGAATTCCTCCTATCCTCTTTACTTGGAATCGTTGAGAATATCATATCTTCTTCTCTTGGAATTGCTGAGTTCCTCCTATCTACTGCTCCTCTTGGAGTTGTCAAGTTACTCTTATTATTTTCTTTTAGAGTGGCCCAATTGATCCCATTCCCATTAGACAGCGCGTTGTCCTCCCCTTCGTACTTTTTATAAACAGGCATCACACCCTCTCCAGAGATTTCCATTATATAAGAATTCCCATCTACCCTCAAATTATCCAAAAACATCTTGTATTGTGGATCTAAATCATTATCAACATCATCATCTTGTTTTTCTTCAAAAGACTTCCCATCCTCCCTCAAATTACAAGTGAACAACTTGTACTGTGGATCAAAATCATTACCACCTTCATCATCTTCTTTTCCTTCAAAAGACCGGGATTGTTCTTCACTGTGCTTACTTAAGACAAACAAGAAATTGTTGTAATCCTCGTCTATTAGTGGACCATCTTTACCATCATCCCCCATGGTTGTTCTAGGTTTCTTTGAAGCACGAGAAGAAGTGGGCTCAAACTTGCGACGACCAAAGAGCAATCTCTTCGATGGCCTCTGCAACTTCACATCAATAATGCAGTCTAAATTTTCGGGAATAGACAGCTTGTCTGAAACTGGAATGGAGGATTTCTCCTTAGCCTTAGAGGCTGCCATTCTGGTTTTAGGAACTGCAATACACAAGTGCCAATAATAAAAAACAAGCAATGTCCCTGTCATTCTGCCATATATCTCAAGGGGGCATGGCATGGCATGACCAAACAAGGGAACGAAGCAAATCACAGTATAAAAATGTGAAGACCATGCCAACAGCCTTTTATAAGAAAAACCCAGATTCAAATCCTCCTAACCATTGAATTTCACACACACACACAAACCCAAAATGCAGCAAATAGAAGTAATAGTAGTTCCATTATCACAAGCCTCAGAACCTAAAGTATGAACAAATTGTACAAATAATAAGCCTTTTTTATGATCTTTATTGTACAAATGATTCTCATAAGCTAAAGCTAAGTAACATATATATATATATATATATATATATATTACAGTTAAAGAAATAATTTCATCATACAAGGAAATTGGAATTTTGGTAACTCCAAAAATCCCCAATTCTTAATTTCAATTCTACAAATAAAAATCAGAAGATAATTACAACTAAAGTTCAATTACGTGATTAGCAATCAACAATTTGGATTATATATAAAAATGGGGCCTAAAAAACCCTAACCCTAACCCTAACAATGCAATCTCTTGAAAATGCGGGAGAAATTACAAACCGGTCGGAGATCGACGATATTCCGGCGACGGAAGGTGACGTGGGGATCGGAATTCCGGCCACTGAGGCTTGCTTTTGCTGGTTTTGTCTTCTTCTGTTTTTTCTTTTTTTTTTTTTTAGAAATTAATTTCTAAATAACACTCAGCTTTTGAAATTCAATCATATGGCTTTTTTTTTCTTACCGTGATTCGCAATGTTTTGAAATTTGAATTGGTTTTGGAAAGTACTAAAGTTACAAACTATTTATCTTTTAATTTATCATTTTTATTGAACCCAAAAGCCCTTTTATTTTTTTTTTAAATGTTAAATTAAAAATTATACCATTAATTTTACTCAAAATTTCACTTACCATTTTTTCCAATAAATTAAAAAAAAAAAAAAAGATTGACCAAAATTGAATTAATTTCTACAACTTCTTTCTTCTAAAAAAATAAAATAAAATTCTACAACTTCTCATTAATTCATTTAAGTCCTATCACTTTCTTTCCTTCTATGTTCAATGCGGTCCTTTTGCCACTTGCTGTTAAAATGTGCTGTAAATGTTTAAATATTTATAACAATGAATTATTTGGACAAAATTAGAAAGTGTAATTTGTAGTGTAGTGAGAAAAAAAAAAATTATTGCATTGTTTATACCTAAAACAATATTTTAAATTATGTTTTTTTTTTTTTAAATGAGTATGAATTTGATAAAGTGAGTTGAGTGGAAGGTACTACTTTTATGTAAGTGCGTGTGAGATTTTCAGTAGTTTTTCATACATATGTAACCTTACTCATTTATAATTTAAAAAAAATAAATAATTAGTTGCATGAAAAGCTCTAAACACCCAAGTTAGGGAAAAAAATCTGATAATTTTTAAATTGACAAAACTATAGTACAAATCCTTAAGTGTTTTATCTTAGGTTATCTAATTGAATTCAACCATTGAGTTACATGGACTAATATGATAAATAATAACAATAGTGTTATCTTTTTTAATGATAATTATATTCAACAATGCAGTTTATTATAAATACAAACACATGATTAAATTTAATACGAGAAGTAAGAGTATTTAAATATATATATATATATATATATATATATATATTGCAATCTATAAAATGGCGGGCCCCACACTTGAATTTATTATTTGGATAATATTTTCTAAATACAGTTTTAAAAAAACTATATCCTATTTTCCTAGTTTAGAACAAGATTTTGAAAATGGCTAAGAGGTATTTTGAAGATTCAGAAAATGTTTTTAATGACATAGCTGTAAATAAATTAAAAACAGTAGACTCTACATATTTATCTAAACTCTTTTATCTCTTAAATTAAGGTGCTTATCTTTATCACAAGAACTCTCACACTTCAAATTTAAAACTTATCATTAAAAAAAAGAAAAGAAAAAAGTACATGATAAACTCTATTCCCTTATCATTATCCACACAAAGAAAAAAGTTATCTTATTAATGTTAACTAGCTTGTAACCCCATGCAATGCATGAATATACTTAAAATATATACATTAAAAATGCATAGTATAGTTCTTACCTATATAATTTAAATATTATTGATAGTCATTCTTATATATTTTTTTTAACTTTTTAAAAAGTCTTGTAAGAATATTATTGGGTAAAAAATGTAAATTGTCCATATTTAAAAAAAAAAATATATGTTCATTAATTTTAAACTCTTTGGTTTTTGTATTGTACTTTACTTTTAAGAAATCAAGTATTAGGCAAATTTTTTTTCTTTTTTTTTTTTTGTAAATTTTATATTATTAAGTGGATTATAAATATTTAAGATGGCAATTAGTATTTAGATTGTGAACTATAAAGTGATTTGTCTTCCCCCCCCCCCCCTTTTCTATGGTGCTTTGGGTCAGGAATAACAAGGAAGCAAGGAAAGACAGAAGGCAGCCACAATATTGCAAAAGGGACTTTCAAGAAATCAAGTATTGGGTAATTTTTTTTTTCTTTTGTAGATTTTATATTATTACTTAGATTATAAATATTTAATATACTAATTAGTATTTAAAATGTGAACAGGAGAGTGATTTACCTTAATTTTCTTTTTCTTTTTCTTTTTCTTTTTCTTTTTGTATAGTACGTTATTTTCAAGAAATTAAATACTAGGTAAATTTTTTTTTCTTTTGTAAATTTTGTTCATTTATTCATTTCTAGCAATTATATTTTTCAAATTCTCAACTACTATATTTTTTAAATCTCCCAAGGTTATCATTTTTGGTAACATTTTAATTTGAAATTGATCAAATCTATAAATTTTGGAATGAAATTTGTAGGGACTAGATTTGGTTCCTATGCCCAAATGACTGGAGGACCCAGGCCCAAATAGCCCCACACAATAAATTTGTAGAGAGCGTACTATAAGACTAGGCTTCTATGGGTTAAATAACGTTCACTATGGGTCAGGAATAACAAGAAAGTAAGGAAAGACAGAAGGCAGCCACAATATTGCAAAAGAAAACTCTCCTTGGCCAAGTCCGAGGAAATTGGTTCTTCAATATATCACTTATAGGACTTGTTTACAGTTTCAGTTCTTTGTGCGACAATGTTTATCTCTGCTATTTTTCTGATCCACTCTCTCTGGGGACCTTTTGTCTTATATAAACCCTTTTAGATGATCCGGGTCTTCCATTTGTTGATCAAGCTAGCCACCACTCAAGTGCTAGTCCCATCAGGTACCTTCCTAAAACCCCTTTGAGATGCAGTAACCAAGATAGCACTGTTCAAGGGTCTTGTCTACATAAATGCGTCAGAAGGTTTGATGAGATGCATTAAATGGGGTGGCAGCCATCATCCCCTTAGTATGTTAGGGCTAACCCCCGCTCCTAGCCCATTTCTCAATAGTACGTCCTCATCTGGTGATGTGTCGCTGACGTGACCCCCTATTCGAGGGTGGGATCTCTTCGGAATTGCCCTTGCCTCTTCAATATATGACACAACACGTGACAATGCTACTTTATGAAACTGCTACACCTCACAAAATTATTCATTACTTTTCCCTACAAAATTCATTAATTTGTTTGCCTAGTTTTATTTTTTAGGTTATGATTATTAGTCATTAACTTGTCATTATCCCTTTCTAATTTTTCTTTTAAAAAACCTATCAAATTTTAATTTAAGGCATTATTATTATTATTTATTAGAAAATACCTTAGATCATAATCCATTAATCTTCAACTAGGCTTTGAGCACACGCGTGAGGCTTTTTTATTTTTTGGATAAAGGTTAATAATTTGAATCTATTATAATTTGGAATTACTATATTTTTTAATCATAAAATACATGCACGTGCTCAGATGCTTTTCTATTTTTTGGGTAAAAATTAATAATTTGAATCACTATAATTTGGGATTACTACATTTTCTAATCATAAAATACCTAAGAGTGTGATGAGTGTTATACATTTGAGGATGAAATATTTTTTCCATCACACCCCTAGGTATTTTATGATTAGAAAATGTAGTAATTCCAAATTCTAATCAATTCATATTATTAACTTTTACCCAAAAAATAGAAGAGCCCCTAAGCATGCGAGTGAGGTCATGCTTAGAGGGTAGTATAATTAAATTGTTTGATAGATTATAGATTACGACAAAGCGTGAACTTGTAACATCCACCCCATTCTGCCATAATTTAGCCTTATTATTTATAGTGTCTTAGAACTCTAAATATGAGAGTCATGGTATAATAAAATTATTATCCATAATCATTCCTATATTTATCCAACAAATAAAATTAAACTTCAACCAAAAAACAAACGTTGATAAGCAGTTGTTTTTATTAAAACAATAATTTTTTTTTGATACAATTATACAAGATACAAATTCTACTCTATCCTTGCCTCTTACACCCTACAAGCACTTATACTTGTGGAGTGATCATCGCACCAAGGGTGTGCAGTGATTAAAACAATAATTTTAAGTTGTGAAGAAGTTTATATAAGCAAAAAAAAGAAAAAAAATAAAATTAAAACCCAGTACCATACATTTTGTAGGAAAATATATGAAAATTTCCCTTGTGCATTGAATAGGGCTCAATTTTGTTTCAGATAATAGAAAATAAATAAAAAATTTGTTGTAATTCTGTCAAATTTATCATTGCTCCTCATATGCAGAATCCTACTGAGACCTTGCATTAAACACCTCGCAGGCACTATTATAGAGACTCTTTTTAACATTTTGTCGAACAAAGCAAAAATTGATATTTAAATTGCCACGATTAAAAGCACAACCACCATTCAAAATTTGAGTAATAATTAGGATAATTAATCGATATTTAGTTATAATAAAAAAAGAAGACGAAGCAAAAGAAGAGTTTGAAGAAGTTATTCATGACTGGATTAGAATATAACTGAATCAAGCGAAGAATGAACTTTGTCCATACACACAAATCATCTTTCACCATCGTCATCCAAAAATCTCTACTTGAATCTCAAATCATGAACCTAGAATCACAAAAATCACAGGTCCTCTTCTTCGGCTTGCTCTTGCACTTCTTCGGCGTTTTCTTCTTTGACAAACTTTATCTTAACGAACTATATGCCTAAAAGAATACCTTATGAGTTATTTCAAATTAGTCTACATGCCCAAGTTGAAGGAAATTAGTAAAGAGCAATTGGAGTCAGTAAATTTTTTATTAATTTAAAGGAGAAGAGAACAGCTTTAGAAGAAGTTACCATCTCAATGTTAGGGATGTGGGAAATTTTGGGCCATTCATCTCTTGTCTCTCTTTCGCAGCATTCATCTAGAATCGGACTCCCTATAGGAACGAAGTTCGGCAGTGACTTTAACTTTGGGCAATCATAGATCTTCAAAATCGTTTTTTGCTTTTAGGTTGTGGGTTTGATATGGTCTGATTATGGTGGTTTGTGGGTTGCGGTTGTTGTGGGATGTGGCAGTGTTGCTGTCTGCTGAGTTATAGTGGTTGTGGGTAAAACGGGAAAGAAGAAGGGGAACGGGAGAAATAGGGTCTGAGGAAGGAGATTTATGGGTATGGTGGGTTTTGATTGAGGAAGGTGAAGACAGAGAGCTATTTTTGGAGGAAGGAGAAGGCAGAGAGTTGGTTTTTGCGTTTATCGGGATTTAGAAAAGTTTTATTTTGCATGAAAGGTTTTTTTTTTATGTTTTTTTTTAAAAAAAATATTATGCTAACGTGGAAAATTGTGGGAGTTTCAGAAGTTTCAGTTTTATATATATTGATGATATGATGTAATTATCTCAAAATTTTATTGCTTAGACACTGATTTCTATAACAAAAAAATAAATCATTATTATTAAATAATGAACTTGGAGTTATTAGTTATTTTTATTTATTTATTTATTTATTTATTATTATTATTATTATTATTATTATTATTATTATTATTATTATCACTTTTAAAATGTAACAATAATGTTTTCTTCTCCTTTCCCTTAGCTTCTTTATCATTATTTTTTTAACCTCCGTTGTCCTTTATAGATTTTGAATACACATTGATGGGAAAGATTTTCTTTCTATTTTTCGAATGAATTTTATATAAAAGAACTTCACCCAAATAGAAGAAAAAAGTTGAATATAATTAGGTGGGGTTGCCAAGGGGTTGAAATTCTTGCATATTATCCTCGACCCCTTGGCTCTCAAGTCTCAACTGAATCAAGTTTTTCTTACTTTGATGACTTGAGATACATTCGTATGAATCACGTTTTCTTGCTTTAATGACTTGAACTACTTATCCATAGATCTAGTTTCTAAATCCTTTCATGACTTCCTAGAACATCTTGATTCTTGACGAATTAACTTCTAACACTAGCAAGCATCATTCAACATTTTTTCTTCCTTAATAATGAACATATGTTAGCTGGGATGCAATGGCTAGGACTTATTAAGAGCATTCACATCAGGCTTAATGAATTTTTAGCCAAATTTAGTATAAAATCTCCACTTTTGTTAGTTTAGTTAATATATTATTTACAGACAATTACATCAATTTCAATACTCTATCGCTATCCCATTTTAATATTATTTTCTGATGATGCAATAAAATCGTCAGTAAGTCACACGGTCCACACGCGCTCCCGATGACGTACCTGCACAACAAAGAGAGTGAAGACCTTTGAAAGGGCACCGGCGTGGTACCGGCCAAATACCCTCCGAAGGTTAAGTTAGAAACCTTTCTTTTCAACACTAGAGTGCTAGAGTTGAGTTATTTGTGCGTACCTTGCTTTCAGAGGGTCTTGGGGTATTTATAGTAGCGTTGGGCCGAGATTCCAGCCTTGACCTAGGAGTTCTTTTCCTTTTAGGATAGTGATATTTGGATCCTACGTATCTCCTAGAATCCTTGTCCTTGTAGGAGTCTCCTTAATCAGGCGTGTGGTTCAAGAATCATTTATGTGTACGTGTTGGCCAAGCAAGGTTGTGGATGGAGCCAAGGCTATCCTTCGTCAGCCTTTCCCCGTCAACCTGGCTATGCGTTGGGCTTGCTCGCGCCCTGAGGCTGTCAGCCTTAGGTCTCCACATGCTTTGGGCCGTCAGCCTCAGGCGGCCCAAAAGTTGAGGTCGTCATCTCTGGGGTCGTCAGCCCCAGGCTCGTCAGCTTAATGCCATTAGGACAACCCTCATCAGCTGCCCCCCTACTCCATAGCTTCGTCAGCCCGTCTTGACGTGCTATGGAGTATAAGACCTCGCGCTCTTTTCATTAAATGCTAGGACACGTGTTTTAGCTCGATTCGCCTCGATCTGCGATGAGCGTGTCGCTTCGTCTTCCGTGCCCGTTTCCCCTATATATATCTCCCATTCCCCTCATTCCAAACTTTCCAACATTTGCGATCTTCTGAGAGCCAAGGCGTCAAGTTCACTTGCTAGCTTCGTCAATCTTCGAGATCGTCAACCCTTCAAGACCGTCAACCTCGTCCAAAGGACTAATTACTTGTAAGTTTACTTCTTTATCTCTCTACCCTGTTCTTTAGTGAGGTCGTCGGCCTAGGTTCTTAGAACAAAAACCGTCGTTTGTAGGTAGTCGGATGTCGAGTGAACAGTCGTCAGTCCGCGAAGGAGCGGGTTACGACGAAGTCTTTCCGTCAGGTCGTGAGCCCGAGGAGGGCTCGTCCTGGTCGTCAGAAAGGGACACGTCGGCCCACTCTTCTGACGAAGTGGAAGCAAGTGGTGGAGAAGTCGAGTTGATCAAAGATGGGGATAGTGGGGAGAGAACTGGTGACGGGAGTGAGGATGACGGTGACGAGGAGACCTTAGAGAGTACTTCGGGGGATCCAGGCGATGACCGTCCATTCATTCTACCCTCGGAGTGGTCCGTCAATGGCTTCTTGCCGACGATGTCCGAGAATGTCTTTAACACATTACGGGCTCGTTACCAAATTCCAGACGACGTTCCCATCCGTCTACCCAAGGAAGGTGAACGGTGTTACACTGGGAGAACAGCGGACGTGGGCATGTATGATGCCATGTTCTCCGCTGGTCTGAGATTGCCGTTGACGGGACTGTACCGTCAGCTGGCCAACTTTCTGGGTATTTCCATCAGCCAAATTGCCCCCAACGCCTGGAGGACTTTTATTGGCGCAGAGATTCTGTGGGGTCGTCTTAGCGGGGGGCACCGTCAGTTAACTCTGGACGAGTTCTTCTGGTGCTACCGTCCCCAACATATCTCTTCGTCCAAAGGGTTTTACCACTTTTCAGTGAGGACGAAAGAGCTAAAATTGGTGTCAGACATGCCTGATTCCAACAGAAAGTGGAAAGGAAGATTTTTCTTTGTGGAGGGGACCAACTGGGTATGCCGTCAAGGAGATTGGGAGTCCATGCCTCACGGCTTTTTTGACAATACTTGGGCATACGTTAGGGATTCAGGTTGATCCCGTCAGCCTCTTTTATTCACTTTACTTTGACTGATTTCTAACCTCGTCTTTTTTCTTTCAGCCAACGTCCGTCCACGCATAACTGCGGAGCAAGAAGACTTCATCCGTCAAGTGACGTCTATTCCCCTGGACGAGAGGAGGTGTCGGGACCTGATTACCCTTGACGCCCTTCACCTGTATTGTGGTGGTCCGGAACCGTCAGACGAAGCTCGCAGGCTAAACGAAGTATCTCGCCGACGTGAGTACCTCTTTCCTTTCCCGTCACTTTCCTTATTATTATTCATTTATTTATTATTATCATTATTCTTTTACTCACTTCCCATCTTCAATAGAAATGGAGACGGCAAGACAACGGATCCGTGCTGCTGCTGCTAAGAAGAAGCAGGAGGAGGAGAGGGCCAGAGGTGAGGCCACACCGTCGTCAACTCCTAAGCCCGTTGGCAAGAAAGGCGTCAAAAGGAGGGCTGACGGGGTGGACGATCGGTTAGGGAAGAAAGTAGTCCCTTCCTCTGGGGACAAAACAACCAAGAGGCCGTCACCCCCAAGAGCTCCTCACGGTTCTGGTAAAGGCCTGATGACGGCGTCAGGGGTCGTCACTCCAGACTCTGTCCGTCACCTCCTTACCCATAAGGACTATGCCGTGGAGGTGGCGGAGTCCATCCTTAAGGAGGAGGAGATGGAGTTGTGTGACGACTAGTCGACGGAGGAGTTAGGGGCGTCAGGGATTTTCGACCTCACTCGGGTATGCTACTCCTTCCTCCTGTCAGACCACATGGTCGACCCTATAGCGGACTGACGTTACTTTTACGTTTTTGCAGGCCATGATCCGGATGAAGTACCTACGGGACAAATGCGCGGATAAGGAAGCTGTGGTCGCCCGTCTGCATACCCGAATAAGGAATGCTGTTGACGCCCAGCAACAGTACAAGGAGGCCAACGTTCACTTAGCCAAGGAGGTAACGAGACTGACGGACATGCTGTCGGAGGAGGCCCGTCGACGAGGCCTTGCTGACGAGGCAAGGGTGACGGCGGAGAAGGAGCTCCAAGCGCTGATGGGTCAAGTAGAGACGGCCAGGAATGACGCTGTGGCGGAATTCAAAGATTCCCAACAATTCATTGATTCCTGCGCCGTCTATTACGCTGACGGTTTTGAAGATTGCCTGAAGCAGACAAAGCGCGCCCATCCTGACCTGGACTTGTCGGGGATAAATATGGACGAACCCATGCCGTCAACCCCGGCGGGTGAATCCGTCTTCGAGGGGGATGACGAGTCTACCGTTCCTAAGGCAGACTCGAGAGGCGGCAGCTTTGTTCTCGCCCAACCTGCCTTGGAGAGGTCCGTCACGTTGGATCCGTCAACCGGTCTTGAGGCAGCCAAGTCTAGTGCTGACCCGTCTACCCCGGTCGTCGTCCTCTCCCCGTCGACTGCTCCTTCTACTTTGTAAATCCTTTGGTCGTAAACATTTTGTTCTTGTTTTGTAATGAACTTTTGTACTTGATGCCCGTGGTTTTGGGCTTTATGTAAAGACAATTTTATTTTATAATATTTTAATTATCTTTATTTCGTCGTCTTTGCGCCATCGCTTTTAAATTTTTGTAATGTTTCTGACGAGACGATTCGTATATCTTCTTTCTTGGTGGGGTCGTCCCCTTCGTCCACCATGTGGATTTAAGGCCGTCTACTCCGTGGGCCTTTAGGTCGTCAATTTTGTGGACTTAACCCTGACTTTGCTTTTTGTGGGTTGATTGCCTATTTTGTAAATTTGGAGATTTTTACCAACGTTGTAGACATAAGTTCGTCGCTTATGTTGCCGTCTACTTTGTTGACGGGGTCGTCCTCTTCGAGGGCTTTTGGATTGCCGTCCACTTTGTGGACTTTAGGTTGAGATCGTCCCTTGGACTAATTTTGATGGATTTGAGGTCGTCTACTTGGACTTTGTTGTAGGCCCGTCCACTTTGTGGACTTATCGTAGTAATTCTATCCATTGTTTCAAATGGTTGACCCGTCCTTTGCGGGCTTAAGGTCGTCACCTTTGCGGTCTTTGGGGCGTCCACTTTTAGGGTCGTCTACCTCGAGGACTAAGGTAGCTTTGTCCATTTTTGTGGATTTTAGGGCCGTCCATTTGGTGGACTTGGTTTGTTCCGTCCATTGTGTGGACTTAGTAGTTCCGTCTACTTTGTGGACTTGGTAGCTTCGTCCACCTTTGTGGACTTAGTAGTTCTGTCTGCTTAACAAATACATCAATTACTTCTGAATAAACTCCTCTTATTGTGATGAATGCATACATACGTAGAAAATTGTTCCCGGAAAGGACAAACTTTTGCCCTTTGGTAAATGTTCTATAAGTAAACTTAAAACAAATGATTTGAAATAAATGACTGAAAGAAATAGATTGGAAATGAGGAGTAGCGTCCGTTGTTTCTCTACTGGTAGTACTTTCTGAGGTGCTCGGCGTTCCATGGATGGCGTAGTTGTAGTCCGTCCAGGGTCTCTAGGTGGTAGGTGCCCTTCCTTAGCCATGATGTTATTCTATAGGGCTCTTCCCAGTTTGGGCCGAGTTTTCCTTGCGTAGGGTCTTTGGTGGTGCCCATTACTTTCCTTAGGACGAGGTCTCCAACTTCGAAGTCCCTGTGCTTGACTCGGGAGTTGTAGTGTTTAGCCATGAGGTTCTGGTATCACGCGAGCCTTTGTTCAGCCGTCGCCCTAACTTCGTCAGCTAGGTCAAGTTCTAGACGCATGGCTTCGTCATTCCTTCCTTTGTCGTGGTTGTCCACTCTGTAGCTCGTGAGTCCGACCTCGGCTGGTATAACTGCTTCAGTGCCGTATGTTAGTCGGAACGGAGTTTCTCCTGTGGGGGTCCTGACGGTTGTTCTGTATGCCCATAGTACGCTGGGTAGTTCCTCCGGCCATATGCCTTTCGCCCCCTCGAGCCGAGTTTTGATTATCCGAAGCAAGGATCGGTTCGTGACTTCAACTTGTCCATTGGCTTGGGGATGAGCAGGGGAAGAGTAATGATTTTTGATCCCTAATTGTGAACAAAAATCCCGGAAGGCATTATTGTCGAACTGTTTGCCATTGTCTGAGATCAGGACCCTTGGAATTCCAAACCTGCAAATAATGTTCTTCCAGACAAAACTTCGCACGTTCTTCTCGGTGATAGTGGCTAAGGCTTCTGCTTCCACCCATTTGGTGAAGTAGTCGATTCCGACTACTAGGAACTTCAGTTGCCTTGCTGCCGTTGGGAATGGGCCCATGATATCCATCCCCCACTGGGCGAACGGCCACGGAGCAGTGATCGGGGTTAGTTCTTCAGCTGGCCGCTTGATGAAGTTACTGAACCGTTGGCATTTGTCGCATGCCTTGACATATGTCTGGGCGTCTTTCTGCATTGTCGGCCAATAGTACCCGGCCCGGATCAGTTTGTGGACCAGCGACCGCGATCCTGAATGGTTGCCGCAGATTCCTTCATGTACCTCTCTCATAACGTAATCCGCTTCTTCAGGTCCAAGACACCTTAGGTATGGTCGGGAGAAACTTCTCTTGTGTAAGATATCTTTTATTAGGACAAATCGGGCCGCCCGGACTTTCAGCTTCCTTGCGGCTTCCTTTTCTTTAGGCAGTGTGCCATCTTTGAGGTAGGCAACCAGAGGGGTAGTCCAATTGTTCTCCGATCCTACCTCCTGTATACTGATGGTGTCTATCATTGGTGCGAGTTGAGTAAAATATAGTGCCTTGGCGGGGATGATCACGCGTTGCGCAGATGCAGCTTTTGCAAGCCGGTCGGCTTGCTCATTGTCTCCCCTCGGAATTTGAACAACTTTTGCCGGAAGCTCATCTACCCTTCTCTTTGCTTGTTCCAAGTACATCTTCATCCTTTCTCCTTTACATTCATAGTCGCCGTTTACTTGTCTAGTGATTACCTGCGAGTCGCAATGGACTACCGTGTCTGCGGCTCCTACGGCCTCGACAAGTTCCAGGCCTGCTATGAGGGCTTCATACTCTGCTTCATTGTTGGTTATAGGAAAGTTAAGTCGGATCATGCATTCGATCTCGTCGCCCTTTGGGGAGCGAAGTACGACTCCTACTCCGCCGGTGTTTTTGTTAGATGATCCGTCAGTGAAGACATTCCACTGGGAACTCTCCTCCTCCCGACCTTCCTTATATGTGAATTCCGCAACAAAGTCAGCTAGTACTTGCCCTTTGATGGCAGTGCGGGGGCGATATTTTATGTCAAATTCGCTCAACTCTACCGCCCATAAGGCCATACGTCCTGCGGCTTCGGGGTTACTCATTGCTCGCCGTATGGGCTTGTCAGTTAGTACGACCACCGTATGTGCTTGGAAGTACGGCTTAAGCTTGCGGGCTGCCGTAACTAGAGCGAAGACCAGCTTTTCTAACGGCGAGTATCTTTCTTCTGCCCCGTGGAGTGCCCAGCTGGCGTAGTATACTGGCCTTTGTACCTTGTTGTCTTCTCTTACGAGAGCTGCGCTGACGGCGGCTGGAGAAACGGCCAGATAGAGGAATAGTTCTTCGCCTGGTTGGGAGGGTGTTAACAGTGGCGGCGACGATAGGTAGGCTTTGAGGTCTTCAAATGCTTGTTGGCATTCGTCCGTCCATTCGAAGGACTTCTTCAGCGTGCGGAAGAAAGGGAGACACCTATCCGTTGCCCTGGATACGAATCTACTGAGCGCGGCGACCTTGCCGTTAAGGCTCTGTACTTCCTTCACGTTTCTGGGAGGCGTCATCTCCATTATGGCTCGGATTTTGTCTGGGTTGGCTTCGATACCCCGTTGGGACACCATATATCCTAGGAATTTTTCAGCCGTCACTCCGAAGGCACACTTGGCTGGATTCAGTTTCATGTTGTAGGAACGAAGGGTATCGAAGGTCTCCTGCAGGTCTTTTAAATGATCCTCCTTCTTTCGACTTTTTACTAGCATGTCGTCGACATATACTTGGACATTTCTCCCGATCTGTTCTACGAACATCTTGTTCATAAGTCTCTGGTATGTCGCACCAGCATTCTTCAAACCGAACGGCATGACCTTGTAGCAAAAAAGGCCTTGACTTGTCACAAACGAAGTCTTTTCTCGGTCAGCTTCGTCCATCAGGATCTGGTTGTATCCCGAGAACGCATCCATGAAGCTTAGCAGCTGGTGTTGGGCCGTAGAATCCACCAGGAGGTCGACCCTCGGTAGAGGATAGCTGTCCTTGGGGCATGCTTTGTTTAGGTCGGTGAAATCTACGCACATCCTCCACTTTCCGTTGCTCTTCTTCACCATGACGACGTTTGCTAACCAATCGGGATAATAAACTTCTTGAATGAAGCCCGCCTCTTGTAATTTTCGAACTTCTTCTGCTACTGCCCGATCTCTCTCCGGGGCGAAGACTCTCTTCTTTTGCCGAACCGGCGGAAAAGACGGTGATACGTTCAACTTGTGTACTATGACCGACGGGTCAATGCCCGGCATATCCTCGTGACTCCAAGCGAAAACGTCTCGGTTTTCTCTGAGGAAGACCGTGAGTTCCTGCCGTAACGTATTGTTCGTAAGAGTACCGATCTTGGTTGTCCGCTCTAGTTGGGAGTCGTTGAGAGATATCTCTTCGAGTTCTTCCATGGGCTCCGTCGTGGTGCGCTGTTCTTCAATGCTCATGGTCTGACGGTGGTCATCCATCCCCATCATTACTATATAACATTCTCGTGCGGCCACCTGGTCTCCTCTAAGCTCTCCCACTCCATAATCCGTCGGGAATTTTATCATTAAGTGGTAGGTTGAAGTCACAGCCTTCCATGAGTTAAGCGTGGGACGCCCTATGATGGCGTTGTAGGCTGAAGAGCAGTCGACCACGAGGAATGCTACCTTCTTGGTGACTTGCTGAGGGTAGTCTCCAATAGTGACCGCCAGGGTGATAACACCGAGGGGAAATACCTTTGTTCCTCCGAAGCCGACTAGCGGGGCGTTAGCCGGAGTCAGTCGTTCTCTATCAACTCCCATCTGTTGGAACGCAGGGTAGTAGAGGATGTCCGCTGAGCTCCCATTATCGACAAGAACTCGATGCATGTTGAAGTCTCCTACTCGTATGGTGACGACAAGTGCGTCGTCGTGGGGGTGATGGAGGCGTCGTGCGTCTTCTTCCGAGAATCCGATGAGGGGGTTATTAGTCCGCGGTATCTTGGGTACGGACCCCGCCAACTGGATATTCTGCACCATCCTGAGATATGTCTTTCGAGCTTTCTTTGACGATCCAACAGCCGCCGTCCCTCCTACAATCATCCGGATATCGCCTAAGGGCTGTCTGGGGCGTTCGTTTTCCCGTCTGGGAGCTTGGTCTTGCGGCGGTTCCGTTCGTTCTTTGCTGACGAACCTCTGCAGCCTTCCCTGCCTGATTAAAGCTTCTATCTGTTGCTTTAGGTCGTAGCAGTCAGCCGTGTCGTGTCCATGGTCTCGATGGAAGCGGCAATATTTGTCCCTTGGTCTTTTGTTGGGATCTCCCTTCATTTTGCCGGGAAAAGTCAAAGTCCCCTCGTCCTTGATTTGCATTAGGACCTGATCGATAGGGGCGGTCAACGGTGTGAAGTTCGTGAATCTCCCTGGGGGTGGCTTGGAGCGGCGATCATCCCGTCGTTCTTCAGTCCTAGCCTTCTTTTGCCCCTTATCCGTTCGAGTATCTTCTTGCCTTTCCCTCTTCTTAGGCTTGTCTTCCCTTGCAATCAACGCGTCTTCTGCGTTCATGTATTTGGTTGCCCTGTAAAGTACTTCGGACATGGTCTTTGGATCGTTCTTGTATAGGGAGAAGAGGAACTTCCCTTTTCGCAGCCCGTTGGTGAAGGCTGCTACTTGTATCTTGTCATCTGCCTCATCTATGGAGAGAGCTTCTTTGTTGAATCGCGTTATGTAGGACCTTAGAGTCTCGTCTTCCCTCTGCTTGATGCTCATCAAGCATGCCGTGGATTTTTTGTACCGGTGGCCTCCGATAAAGTGCGACACGAACTGAGCGCCTAGCTCTTTAAAGGTGCTAATTGAGTTTGGCGTCAACCTGCTATACCAGACTCTCGCGGACCCTTTCAAGGTGGTTGGGAAAGCCCTGCACATGATCTCGTCGGGCACTCCTTGAAGGTGCATTATAGTTTTGAAGGACTCTAAGTGGTCCAGGGGGTCCTTGTTTCCGTCGTAGCTTTCCACCTGCGGCATACGAAACTTTGGGGGAAGTGGGCACGACGTAACACGTGCCGTGAAAGGTGAATCGGTCCGCTGTACCAGGTCGTCAAGATCGTTAGACACTCGTCCTTTGAGGGCGTTCATCATCACGTCTATTCGTTCACGCATCTCTTGCATCTCGGCTGCGATGTGAGGGGGTATGGCTTCAGAAGGGGTAGTCAGATTTGTATCCCGCCTCTCCGGCTTGCTCGGGGCGTTGCTGCCTTCGGGCGCTTCGGGATCCCTTCTCTCAGCGCTTGTCTCCTCCTGATTTTCCTCTTGTATTCTAGGATGCGCGTTCCTCTGACGCAGCTGCTCCTCCAAGTCGTGATTTTCCTTAGTTAGGCGCTCGACCGCTGCCGCGAGCGTTTGGACTTGCTTTTCCAAAACGGTTGCGCGCGGTTCGTTCTCTTGCACGTTGTTGGTGGTAGCCATTGAGCGGGTGAGTACCATGCAACTTTTTGTCCGGGAAGCGACAGCGTGGCGTTACCACTTCGGTTTCCCACAGACGGCGCCAACTGATGATGCAATAAAATCGTCAGTAAGTCACACGGTCCACACGCGCTCCCGATGACGTACCTGCACAACAAAGAGAGTGAAGACCTTTGAAAGGGCACCGGCGTGGTACCGGCCAAATACCCTCCGAAGGTTAAGTTAGAAACCTTTCTTTTCAACACTAGAGTGCTAGAGTTGAGTTATTTGTGCGTACCTTGCTTTCAGAGGGTCTTGGGGTATTTATAGTAGCGTTGGGCCGAGATTCCAGCCTTGACCTAGGAGTTCTTTTCCTTTTAGGATAGTGATATTTGGATCCTACGTATCTCCTAGAATCCTTGTCCTTGTAGGAGTCTCCTTAATCAGGCGTGTGGTTCAAGAATCATTTATGTGTACGTGTTGGCCAAGCAAGGTTGTGGATGGAGCCAAGGCTATCCTTCGTCAGCCTTTCCCCGTCAACCTGGCTATGCGTTGGGCTTGCTCGCGCCCTGAGGCCGTCAGCCTTAGGTCTCCACATGCTTTGGGCCGTCAGCCTCAGGCGGCCCAAAAGTTGAGGTCGTTATCTCTGGGGTCGTCAGCCCCAGGCTCGTCAGCTTAATGCCATTAGGACAACCCTCATCATTTTCTCTCTTTGTAAATATCATTTTTTTTTACACATGTACACCATCCTTCCCAAACACCTACCGAAGATCAAAACACTCAGCTACATTAGATGAATTTCACATTTTATATTTGGAATCACCACCCCCTGAGATAAATAAATAAAAATAAAATAAAATATTTATTTATATGGGTTAAATAAATAAAAACACAACCATTGTCGTCCCCCTTCGAAACCTCTGTTGATCTATGTTGATTGGAAAATAAGAGAGAGACATACGCATGAGATAGAGAGGAAGTACGTACGCAGAGTCAAGCAGAGAGAAAATGAATAAAAAACAATTTTTATTTTTATTTTTATTTTTATGTAACGATGTACAATGTTTCAATAAGGGTATTAAGGACATTGTTCATTGTTAAAAAAATTGACAATTTTTTTTTTTTTTTTTTTGAGGAAGAAATTGACAATTTATTGAGCTCGATGAATGAGGCTTTGGGTGAGTTTAGCCAAGTTTTTAGCTAAACTAGTGCATTTTAATGGGATTCTTTCATTTGAACTTTTGGCAATTGCTAACGATATATTAGTGCATTTTACTCTATATTGGGACTAAATAAGGCCTTGTGTTTGACGCTGCAACTATCAACAACACATTTGATCTTAATATGGTTAAAGTGTTGAAAGCTTTGTATCTCAACTGGTTGAATTTTTTGGTATTTAAAATAGAGATATTTAAGATTTATCTAAAAATAAATAAAATAAAAAATATCAAAAACATTTAAGATTCGAATTATCTCTCTCCTATCGAAACTATCAAATTAAGAAAGAAAAAGTTTAAAATGCAATTATTTTAAACTGTAGTAGGTACTAGGTACTAGGTGCTATCAAAAGCAAGGTTTTGAAACCCGGACCGTTCATTGAACCGTAAAAGGGAGAGGTTTAAGGTTTTCGAGGTCGAACTGGGGTTGAACCGTAATGATGTCATAATTAATTTAATAATTAATTAAAGCCTAAATATAGATATTAAATTTATAAAATTAGCAAAATTGACTAATATATCTATATATGTGAGGGAAATTTAATGATTTTCAATCATATATTTAATAATTAAATAAGAAAGTTAATAAAATAAAATAATAACCATGAAAACATTAAAATTTATAATTAATTTTTGAAGTAAAGTTGAATATCTTTGAAGGATTTTAATTATATTTTTTTTTATTCCTTGTAAGAGATGAATAATTTAATTAAGGAAAATAAAATTGTGTTAAGTTGTTTTTATAAAAAAAAAAAAAAAAATTGCTAAGGGGTTGGACCGCACGGTTCTTGACCAGTCCGTACAGTCCAACCCCGGTTTTAAATGTTCACGGAATTAACTAAAAATACGGTTCTTTAAGCTTAAAAAATCGGTTTTCATCCCGATTCCTGGTTTTCACGGTCCGACCTCTCAGTCCGGTCCGGTTTTGAAAACAGTGATCAAAAGTGATGAAGAGGCTCAATTTTTGTGGTAAAAACATTGGGATTCCACATTAGGTGCTGCTAATTCCTGGAATTAAAGAGGGAAAAACTCGTGAATTCTAGTTAGCCTAGCTAGTAAAATCTCTGATGGTTGTATAGGAGATCTGGGATTTAATTCCCGTCTACACTAAAAATTGATTGGTGTTTTGATCTGATAATAAAGAGCTATTATCAGGACGACGCAATAAGTTAAAACTCTCTCCCAAAAAAAAAAAAAAAGAGGGGAAAACTCTTTTCCAATCTTCTACTTTTTCATGTTCTCGTCCTCTTGCATGCATTTCTATCCCTCAATCAAACGAGTTGTAGAGCAGGATTTTTGTAGCTGGTTGTTTACAACAATTGGTAAATTCAATTTTAAGGCTATGGCTTAGCAAAATGATTCCTAAATCTTAATAAATCTGTGAGATTGATGTGAAAAAATTAATACTAAATATTTGTGGGCTTACTTTGGTTTTAGCTGATGCAACCTTGTTGTGTTTTATGGGAGTTTTTCATTTGCACTTTTGGCAGTTGCTAATCAACGTTAGAGACTGGTGCATTTTACTTTGTAATGAGACTAATAAATAAGGGCTTGTGTTTGACACTGCAATTTTCAAAGACTACATGTGATAACATGTTCATAAGTACCCTTGACCACGAAGCTGGGAAAGTTGATGATCAAGTCTCAAACATCAATGGAAGGAGGTTGTGGAAAAACTTTGATCATCCCACTGGCACGCTTCTTACTTTGGTCCAGCATCAGGAGCCTTCACACTTAAGTGAGTGAGAACCAAATTAAGACAAACGACGTCGTTTTACATTAGTTTTTGTTTTTTTTTTTAAAAAAAAACACTCAAAACGACGTCATTTGTGATACATAACCAAACCCTATTTTGTCAATTTTTACAACTTGACATCAAAGAATGCTGCAACGTTTGTCATCAACAAGAATTTCAAAGACGACACTGAACCATGTGTCCTCAGCCTATGATGTTGTCTTCGCAACCAACAAATCTTCAAAAACTGCAACAACAGAGAACTTCAAGCTTTGCCACTGGGTTCTTGCCATTACAGCACAAGCCGTTGGACTCTGTTATGAATATTCAGAGAGTGTAGGATCGCTCGCCTCAGGACATTGCTTCCGCCTGGGATGATGTAATGTCTCACAAAAGCTCCCAATTTTTTTATTCTATTCTTTCTGCCTATGAATCTTAGTTTATGTGATTTTCTTGTACTTTTTTTTAAAATGGGTTTTTTTTTTTTTGGTTTATTGCATGAATTTCTAGGAGTGAGAGCGAATTGAATTTGAGATGAATTCTTGGCTGATGAAATTCCTTCTCTTCATCCACATCTTCTGTAACCCCATCAGTAGGATTAACAGTGGCAGTGAAGGCACTCAAGATTCCGTCGTCCTCATCCTCGGAATCGTCCTCGGGCTCTATGTCGCTTAAGGTAACAACAAGTGCTTTGCTCTTCCCTATGCTCTTTAAGTACGTAGGACACTCTTGTTTCATGTGTCCAAAGCCTTGACACCCAAAGCACTTTGGTCCTGTGGGAACAGTGTACTGACCGCCATCCTTGACATCCTTCTTCATTTTCTCTGGATTCCTGAATTGTGAAGAACTGGACTGTCTACGGTCTTTGTTGAAACCCTTTCCATTGGCATTCTTCATAAACTTATTGAATTGCCTTGTGATGTAGGATTTCATCTTGGAATCTTCATCATCTGACGAGTCATCCGTATCACTGCTTTTGGCCTTCAGTGCCAAACTCTTGCCCTTGCTCGACTTGCCTAACCTAGTCAGCCCTAACTCATAGGTTTGCAAGTTTCCAACCAGCTCAGTCAAAGGAATTCTGTCAATATCCTTCGACTCTTCGATCGCCGTGATCTTAGCATGGAATCTTTCTGGCAGCGATCTGAGCACCTTCCTTACAATCTTGGGTTCTGGGATGGTTTCCCCAAGATTGAAGGCTGAGTTCACTATGTCCTTGAGCTTGGCATAGAACTCATCAAACGACTCATCCTCCTCCATCTTTATTTCTTCAAAGCGTGTGGTGAGCCTTTGCAGCTTTGAATCTTTGACAGCCTTGGTGCCCTCATAGGTTGTCTGGAGGATGGTCCATGCTTCCTTCGCAGTTTCAGTTGAGGAAATTTTCTTGAATTCCTCATTGGTGACTGCACTGAATAGGGCATTCAATGCTCTGCTGTTGAAGTTTGCCGCCTTGATCTTAGCATCATCCCAGTTGGCCGGCGCTTCTGTAGGCTTGGTCCAGCCTATCTCCACAGCTTGCCACACTTTCTCATCTAAAGACTGCAAGAAAGCTTTCATGCGTACTTTCCAGTATGCATAGTTAGTACCATCAAATAAAGGAGGTATAATTAGAGATTGTCCTCTATCCATGACAGCAGGGGTCAATGGATCACACACAATAGATTAAGCCCTAATCAGAGTGTGCTTGCTCTGATACCACTTGACAGGCCACAAACGCGTTGACCCCTTGTGATAATTTAGATTAATTAAATTAGCCCAGTTATTAATTAATCAAATTAACATGCAAATTTACGTGGCAGCACAAACAAATCACCGAAACTAAGTTATGCAGCGGAAAATAAATAACACGGTGATTTGTTCACGAATGGGGAAAACCTTACGGCAAAAACCCCACCGGGTGATTTAAGGTCACCACTCCCGAAACTCCACTATTATCACAACAAGCAGTTACAAGTAAGGAATCCCAGTACCTCACCAACTTACAGTTGAACTCTTACCCCAATACCCAATTGGACTTGTTCTGTAGTGACAATTTCTGCTTTTCAATGCACGGCTCCCAGTACGTGACTAACCAATTTGATGCGCGGATCCCAGTACGCGGCTTACTCCTTTGCACGAATCCCAGTACGTGACTCACTCACCAACTTGAGGAAGAAAGAATGTTGGCTGCAAAGTTCTTCAAATCATCAGAGATGAACTAGGGCACGAACTTTGTCTCACAGATCACAATTTGCATGAACAGAGAAGAAGCAACTTGTATCTTGTGATTTCTACTTTTCTGCTCACTTTGACGGCCCTTAAAATAATCCTTTTATATGTCTAGGGTTAGGAGAAAAGAAGTCCCAAAGACACACTCACGGATTGGACTTGAAACAGACCTGGAAATCTGCTTTCTTTAATTCTCGACAGATAGAGGTGTCGAGAGGTGTCGAGACAGCTGTCGAGGCTCGGGCTAAACAGCTTCTTTAAATCTCGATAGATGTATCTGTCGAGGTATCTATCGAGCTTTAAAATCTTGCACTTCCTTGCTTGTGTCTTGGACAGACTTTGACGGCTTCAACACTTAATCTTGAACCACTATTTCTTGAAGTGTTTAACACATCCTAGATCTACCCAATTACAAGTAAAGTGCGTTTTGTCTAAGGATAAGCCAATTACATAAAATAGCGACATATGTTCACAAGCTTGAACAACTACATATGTCCTAACACATACCACTGCAAACAATATAATTGGAATTAAGTTCTATGTCTTTACATATGACATATGTGAACTCATATCTAGATTGCAATCAGATGACAATGCTAATGCGACTTGGTCACAGTAATTGGAAAGTACAAGGTTAATAATTTAGTTAGAGGTAGCATCTAGCTTCCTCCCATGCGTAAATTCACTTGTTAAATATTTTCCATAGTTGTGTACTAACCTTCAATCAAAGAAAATGTCATTTTATGTTTAAGAGTATAACTTACTTTTGTATTTGTAAGGAGTCTTTGTGCAGTAGTGGCACGCATCTCGTTTTGATATGTTAGTGGCTAGACCTTAGTTTTTTGGGCGTAGTCGAGTCCGGTACTCATGCCAATGGATTGTCCATTGCTCGCTACTGTTGCGTTTTCTCCTAGTCAAAAGACTATATTATGAGTAATGAAAATAATAAATTAGTGTGAAAAATAGTTTTCTCATGTATGGATTATTTTAGCATGATTTGAGTTATGAAGCATAATTAAATGTGAGAAAATAGATTCTCAAAAAAAAAAAAAAAAAAGTGAGAAATATGTTAGGCTATGAAGTATATACAAATATGTATGAAGAAAATATGTTTAGATAACTATAAGCAAGTCCAAGCAAGTATCTTTGACAGTATTAAACAAATAATATTTGTCTATGCCCAACATAGTTTATGTATAGTTTTAAATCCATGCCAACAAATACATTAAATAAGATTATATGCAGATTATATTTCAGGCGTGGTTTTACTATGTTAATTGTAAATCCTCAAACCCAAAAGTATGTTCCACCACAATTTTGATGATATATGTTTTGTATTTTCAGTTTAATGTTGTTAACCATTTCTAATTTTAATAAGAATTTTCTCAAAGAAAATGAAGTGATACACATTGAGAAGACTTTGTAACCCAATGGCATTGATTTATTTTGTTGTCGAGGACTTTAGAACTTTAAAAAAAAAACCAATGTCATTTCTTATGAACTCAGTTTTTTATTTTATTCTTTGGTTTAATAACTGATTATTATTTTCTTTGGTTTCTCAACGCTTATAAATCTTTTACAAGACTTAAATTTACAAGAAAAATAAGCTAAATAATAAAGAAAAATTTTCAAAAGAAACTTTTATTAATTTTGTTTAAAAAAAGGTTACATTGTAAATTGCATTTTCTAACTTTGCTTAAAATACAACTTCCCATCATCCTTCTCATTCTATAATTCTAAAAAGTACTTTTATAAAGGATTTAATCCTTTAAGAGATAAAACAAGTCAAATAACACAGTCCTACTTCTTCTTAGAGAAGAGAAAACAACTTAATTAGGAAAAAAAAAACATAAAATCCTAATTCAAATTATCTCTCTCCTATTGCAACTATCAAATTAAGAAAAAAAAAAAAAGGTTTAAAATGCAATTATTTTAAATAGTATTAGGTACTACGTGCTGTCAGAAGTGACAAAGGGGCTTTATTTTTGTGGTAAAAACATTAGAATTCCACATTTAGTGCTGCCAATTCCTGGAATTAAAGATGAAAAAATTCTTTTCCAACCTTCTACTTTTTCATGCTGTCGTCCTATTTGCATGCATTTCAGTCCCTCAGTCAAACAGGTTGTAGAGCAGGATTTTTGTAGCTGCAGGCTGTTTACAACAATTGGTAACTTCAATTTTTAGGCAATGGCTTAGCAAAATGATTCTTAATAAATCTGTGACAGATTGATGTGAAAAAATTAATACTAAATATTTGTGGGCTTACTGTGGTTTTAGCGGGGCGTAATTGGTTTCTTACTTTGATCCAGCATCAGGAGCCTTCACACTTGAGTGAGAACCAAATTAAGACCAACGACGTCGTTTTATATCAGTTTTTGTTTTTATTTAAAAAAAAAACACTCAAAACGACGTCATTTTGTGAACTATAAATAAACCCTATTTTGTCAAAATCTTCAACTTCAAAAACTGCAACAGCAGAGAGTGATCCCTGGCAATTTCGTTAGATGGGGTTCGCTTGGTTTTTGTAGAACTTCAAGCTTTGCCACTGGGTTCTCGCCATATATTTGTTGGGAGACTACCATATAGATCATTGTTTCTGAGAATTAGATATTCCAGAGAAGATATGTTGAAGATGGAAGAAGGTAAAACTCCTGTTAGTTCATTATTTTGTAATCTCAATATCTCCTAATTGAGTAGGTTCCCAATCTCTTCAGCAATTTCAGCTTTAGAGTAGCTAGACATAAAGAATTAAAATGGAACAATTTAGAAGATGCAACTAACATAGATTAATTTTTAGTATTATTTTGATGGCAAAACAAAAAATGAGTAGGATTGTCACATTCCAACTACCCCTCAAACATAGCTATGTTCCCAAATCCCCAAATTATTTATCCTTAAACTATACCTTTGAAACTATCTAGGCTGAGGGACAACCTCTCAAGTCTCAAGCATGGTAATGTTGCCAATTTCTCTTGGTATGCCTCCTGTAAACATATTTGAAGACGAGCGATAGAGTTTGAAGCTTCCTGCCTTTGTATAAATGGGAAGGAATCTGTCCAGCTAACTTGTTGAAAGAAAGGTAAAGGCATTGTAGAAATGGAACATGATAGCACATATCAATTGGAAGGCTACCATTTAAGCTGTTATTTATGAAATGATGCTTTGCAATAAGGAGGTATTGAAAATAGTGGATGGTATGGAAACCATGAGCTGGTTATTATCCAGGTATATTATCTTCACGTACTGAAGATAACAAATTTCCTCTGGTATATGTCATTGGTGCTTAGACTCAATGTCTCAAGGTTTGAGATGTTGGAGAGGGAAGGTGGGATTCTACCTGTGAAGCCATTGTCTTCAAGAAGTATGTTTCACAGCCTAGATAACGTTCCAAGCCATGTTGGAAAAAAATCCACTAAGATTGCTGTACTGCAAATTAATGAGATTTTTAATCTATGCAATTGACTTGGTTCATCAGGCAATGGGCCACTAAAGTTGTTGTCACTGAAGTTGATGGAAACTAAGAATGAGAGAATGTAAGGAGGAATGGTGCCAGTTAGACCAATGTCAGGAAGATTCAAAGCTATGACTCTTTGGTACCAAGCACTACAAGAGACTCCCATCCAGATGCAAAAGTATGTTGTTGTAGACCAGTTATGTGACAAGGGTTTTTCAGGTTCAAATGAGATATGGGACTTGAAAGCAAGAAGGGCATATTCATTTGTTAAGTTTGTTTAAGATTTGGTTAAGCAGGCACTTAAATGGTGTGCTAATAACACTGAAACATAAAATGGAATCTAGGTAGGTCGCTTCAAGGGGACCATAGCCAAGAGAGAGAGAGAGAGAGAGAGAGATTTGCACAATTGCAGTATATTCATCAATGAGTAGTTACAGTCCAAGTGTACCTTCTTATATCAGACTTGGATACTAACTAACCCCCAGATTATCAGCTAAGTAAGCTAACCAACCCAACTAACAACTGATAACTTGTCATGCCAGTAAATCACAGCCTCAATGTTACTATACAACCCACACACAATACAATTTGTATAGATTCCTAACAAAAAACTAAGGCAAGAGAAGCACAAGAATTACAAAAGATAGAGACAAGATGAAGCAATAATTAAGGAAGACTTATGTTAAAAAGAAACTTAACTAGTTCGTGGCAGGCTACAACAAATTCTTATGATTAAATAGGCTTTTTAGCCAAAAAAAGCCATCAATGCTTAGCTCAAATAATTTTTTTGCCTTTGTTTATTTTCTCTAGTAATTAACAATGGTGATCATTTAAATATCACCATAGAAAGAAGTGGATTATTGTTTTCAGTATGATTTTCATGTATGCTAGGGCCATACTTCTATGAGGATTCTAAACAGGACCTTCAAAGTTCATTAACTACAAACTTTCTTACAAGTGGGAGAAAGCATGCCACAGGACACTATTGAACTGACTTGCAGGTTGCAAGTTTCATGCTCATTTTCGTATGTTCAATACAGTTTACAAGACATGTTTTCGTATTACAAAGGCCTTTAGCCAAAGCAAAGCTTACTATTCACATCCCACTTCTTATAGATTTGAGATACCTGTTCTGAATTTTCAATTAAGAAATTGCATACCAGTAGCAGATAGATGCCTAGAAACATGCAGATATAATATCAAATGTCATTCTGGCGAAAGTGCAAAACTGGGTTAAGCTGTAGTACTTTTGCAAAGATAATGAAGGAACCAACATAGCCTAGCATGGTGAGGGGTTCAACCATCACTGTCCTCACACAACCTTTGGTTTCGTAAACATCTTCTACTTCTTTCTTCCACCCCCCCACCCCCTAGTGAATTAGAATCTATTCATCACAAACAATTACAACAGTATTAATTAATATAGTATAACATTTTGTGTCCTAAACATATTTTTGTTTTTTTTAGATGAATGGGAATTTATTTCTTAAAAGCAATTACAGCAGTATCAAGACAAGCAAACTACCAAAGAATCAAAACCATACCAAGATCCCTATAAAAAAATGGGATAAAATCCTACAAATAATAGGACAACATATCATCAAAAGAAAACGGAAGAATATACCAATCCAACTGTTAAGACTTAAGAATCAGATAGTCTCCTATTTATCAAAAAAAAGAAAATAAAAAAAGAATCAGATAGTCTCCATCTAACCTTTGTTTCTAGATGAATCCTCGATATGCCTGCTTGATGCCAGTCTCCATCTAACCTTTAAGACAATAATCTTGAAGAACGTTTCTTCATCTTTAGATTGTTATTATGCCATTGAGTGTTTTCTCCATCCAACTGTGATATAAATGAGCAATCCAAGCATCTTTAAGAATGAGAACAACAAAGTTCTTTTGCCTTTTAGAACTCCAATTGCCCAAGCTAACTCTGCATTCCAAGTACCAGGTTTTCTAGGAATGGAACAAAGCTTAATAGTTACTCCCAAATATGTTTTAATATCCAAGAGAATAGAGACGATGATCTCTACTTTCTCCATCTGCTTAAAATGCAATGAAGTACACCATCTCGGTAAATCCCATTGCAGCCACCAATCCCTAGTGGATAATCCTATTCTTAATAGCTAGTCAGTAGCCAAGCAGTGAAACTATGCTTGCAAACAGATTCAGAAAACTACAGAAGCTTGCACTACTAAATTTTCGGTAGAGTAACTCCAATAGCACTCCATGTTTCCTAAAATTCGAATATTACAGATTTTGCAAGTTCTGAAGTGAATTTTCTCCTGTATTCTTAATTTCTTATCAATGTTTCACCTTAGTATACCGCCAACTTTAGTTACCTACAATATGCCAATTTTGTTTCTTCAATGAATATACCATTTCATCCTCATCACTAAAAAAAGAATAAGAAAAAGAAAAAGAGGAACCACAATATAGCAATCATCCAGCCAAAGATAATTAAGTACCATTCCCATCTTCAGTAAGACAAATGAGAATTTGTTCACCTAAATAGGAGTCTGAAAATTTATAAAACTTCCACATGGCAAATAGCTAGTAAGTGTCCAGAATCCCTTACAGTAATAAGTAAGCAATAAGTAAGAGAAACAAAGCCTAGGTGTCATTTCAAGGTATAGTATACTAATTTTATTGAATCCATTGCTTGTCTAAACTAAAATTTGATTTTACACTATTAATCTACAGGGATTAAGTGAAACAACAAATTGGATTGCCTTTGACGTTCATAGGAAGAAACACCATATTCATATATGCTAATGGAGTGTAATAACTAACACAAAGATGTTATAGACACATCCAAATATTGATTAACATGATTGCATAACATTTGCACTAAATATGAAGAATCATACAACATGTACTTACAATGAAACAACACCCTAAAGCTTGTGCCCATGTGATCTAGACATCATCAAAATATAGATTCACATGATCAAATGACATTTGTACTAAATATGAAGAATCTTACAACATTTAATTAAAATGAAACAACACCCTTAAGCTTGTACCACATATGATCTAAGAATTGAAAGTACATAATTCTCCACTGCTTGTTCAATAATAAAGGACCACATAAACTCCAAAACCCAACCACAAAGCCGAGTGCCATGCTCACATAGAACCAATCAACTTCAAGTCCGCCAGTTTCTTTACTGCTTATGTTTCCATTGTTGGGTTTTACACCATTTGTAGTACAATTAACAGTAAGGGGTGGTCCACAAAGTTTGTTTCCAACATAACTGGATGGATTAAGGCTTTGTAGCTGAGTGCTCAAAGGGATTTTCCCAGTCAAATTGTTGTTTGACAAATTCAAATGATTTAAAAATGTCAAACTTGACATGCTTGAGGGAATTTGACCCGAAAGTTGGTTCAAAGAGAAGTCTATAGATTCCAAAGATCCCATAGTACCTATATTCTCAGGAATACTTCCATTTAAGAAATTATATGACAAATTCAACGATTGTAATTCTTGAAGGCTAGTAACTTCTTTGGGGATCTCTCCTGATAAATTGTTCTTGGAGAAGTCTATGCTTTTTACCAATTGAAGAATGGTGCTATACTCTAAAATGTTCCCCTTTATAACTAGCAATGCACTTTCAAGAGGAATTTCACCATATATATGAGATGTATTATAAGAATTCAAGTGGTCATTTGAAATATTATTTATGGCCATGGCACTAAAATTTTTAACACATCTAGGTATGCTTCCAGATAGCTTATTATGTGAAAGGTCCAATATATGGAGTGAAGTTAGAGCGCATAATTCTTTTGGTATGTGACCATAGAAATAGTTTGAGCAAAGGCTAAGAATCATCAAGCTTGTACATCTATGCCCAATCCATGAAGGTATATTTCCAGCAAACCTATTTTCAGCAACATCAATAATTACCAACATTTCACAATTTTTCAAAGATGATGGTAATTTTCCAGAGAATGTGTTGTTGTATAGGTGCAAAGATTTAAGATAAGTCAAAGATCCCATGGATGCTGGAATATTGCCACTGAAATTGTTGTTCCTCAAATTCAAGACCTCCAAGTTGTTCCAATTCATCAAACAATTAGGTATTATTCCTGATAAAAGATTTTTTTCAAGATTGAGATGTGCTATCATTTTTGGCTCATTCACCTTGAAACAAAAAAAGTGAGAAACAGATCTAGAGAATGAATTGTTAGAAAGATCTAGCACATACACGTTAGAGGATATACCAGGTAACGGACCTTTGAAATGGTTTGAACTTAAATCAATCGCTGAAGCAGACAAAATCACTGGACTTTTTGGAATTTCTCCATGGAATAGATTGTGGGAGAGATTTAGATTTTCGAACTGTGAAGACAAGTTCCAAAATGAAGGAGGAACCACATCTGAAATCCTTGTATCAGAAATGTCTAACGACCACAGATGCCTTTGTGAACAAAGCCATGGGGGAAATTTTGGCCCTAAATTCCATGATCGCAACGATAAAGACCCAAGCTGAAAAGGAGGAATCCAATTTTGACTTGCGTTTAAAGTCAGTTGGTTTCCAGATGCAGAAAGTGTCCTCAAACTGGTTAAATTGGAAAAATGAACTTCAGACACAACACCTTTCAACATATTAGAATCAATATATAAAGTGTCAAGTTTGGAAAGCTGTCCAAAACTTTGAGGGATTGTTCCATTGAATTGATTGTTTGAAAAATCTAGGTATGTCCAAGATGAAAGATTTGATAAAGACACTGGAAGTGGACCCGAAATTGAATTATTCCAAAGAGAAAGATGTACTAGTTTTTTAAATTGCCCAAGTACATCAGTTAAATGACCAGAAAGTCGAGCATGATTTAATTCTAAGGTCTCTAGTCTATACAACCTTGATAAAATTTCTAAGATCTTAGATACCTCTTGATTCAATCTGTTGGATGGCAAGTCAATTATAATACTAACAGCAGATGTTAGGTTTCCAATGGCACTGGAGATTGTACCCTGCAAATTATTGCCGCCAAGGTTGAGAAACTCAAGACGACTAAAACCATACAACCAATTGGGAATTGAAGAGTTGAAATTGTTTCCAAATAGATCGAGGTGACTAAGAGAAGTCATGTTTTGGAGATCAACAGGAATTGGACCTTGAAAGTAATTGTAAGATAGATCTAGAGAAAGAAGATTACGAAGACCAAAGATCCATGATGGTGTCAAAGTTTTCTCTACATAGTTCCATGAAAGATCGAGGGTGAGAAGAGATGAAAAGTTAGCAGTGGGAGTCGGTGGAATGAGAAGCCTAAGTTGGCAATCAGACAACCACAAGTCCAACAAGGAAGGGAGTGTGTTTGTGACTTGAACCCAATCAGAGGCTTTGCTAAGATTAACATAACTCATATCGAGATGTTGTAGCAAAGGAAGACCAGAAAGCCATTCAAGGTTATTCACATATAAACCATAACATCTGAGATTGAGAAAGTGCAAATTGGAGAGATTTCCTAGTTGATGAGGTATGAGTCCCACAAATCCCGCATTAGAGAGATTAAGATGGGTTAAACTCTTCATTAAACCAAGAAATGAGGGAATAGCAGTAGAAGTGAAATTATTGTCACTGAGGTCAAAGTAATTCAAATGCTTCAAATCAAGCAGAGAAGGATTTAGCTTACCACCAAACACTGACCGCTCATAGGCATCAATTTGTTCCTGACTCGGATTATAATCCCAAACAGGAGGGAAGCTTCTGAGATTGAGTTGGTGGACGTGAGCGGTGAGGTTGTGGCAGGCAATACCCTCCCATAGACAACAATCCCCATGGGCAGTCCAAGAGGAGAGCCGGTTTGATGGATCAATAAGGTCTTGCTTGAAGTTGAGAAGAGCTTGTCGCTCGGTATCGATGCAACGAAGCTCAGAAAGTCCGGTGCAGAAGAAGAAGAAGAGGAAGTTAGGAAGAAAGAGAAAGGCAAGGAAAAGGAATGAAACGGGTCTGAAGGAAGCCTCCATTATGAGATGAGATTAATAGAATTAGAAGTAGATAGTTGTGAAAATAATAGTAGTAATTGGTGGGTAATTTATAGGCGAGTGATGATGAGGAGGGTCTAGTGCAAATTAGTTTCTTTCAGCTCTCTCTCTCTCTGTTTGATTTTGATTTTTGTTTGACGCTTATAAAATTCTACACATCATTATTTCCAGCCAGGTGTATGACTAGTCGTAGTCCTAGTCCAGCATTGACTGACTATTGTAGGCACTAATAAGTAGTAGGACCCTTCATTTTTTTGTTGATATGGCCCCCCATCATATCAATTAGCTTGCCTGCCAATAAGGAAATTTCATTGGTCAATCTTAATAGTTATTACTCTTCACTTTTATAAAAATTCTTATTTTTGGGATGGGTGGGAGCAATAAATTTTAATGGAATACAGAGCTTTCTTGATTTATATCAGAAAAAACAATTGAGAAACTTTTGTTTTTGTGATAAAATATATTGAGATTTGAGAAGCACCTATAGCATGCTAAAATTGCATATTAAAAAATAATAAAAGTTAATATGGAGTTTAGCTCAATTTTACGGGTTTTTTGGCCAAAAAAAAATACTATTATTTTATTATTATTACAAATAATGGTAAAAATCTTATTGGGAAATTATAAATTTATAATTTAAGACTTTGAACCTCTAAAGTTTTGAAAAGAGAGTTTTGGAGACTTTGTTTTTATTTTCCAGATTCTTTGGATTTAAAGTAATCTATAAGCTGTGCAGAACTTTTCAATTTAGAAAATTGTTTCTTTGGTACTTAATTTTCTACACTAACAATGAATACACTTAATAGCATTTTTGTTTGTCTAGATTTTTCAAGAAAGTTTCTTTCAAGAAAATTAAAGCTTGATTGCGAGGCCTTTGAATTTTGACAACAAACAATGGGAGACATCCAAATCTAATACCGTGTAAACTAGGTTTTCTATATTTCCAACTCAATACTTTCTAGGAAATATTCTTCATAAAGAATTGGACAAAGAGTTGAGCTTGATGGTTTAGGACTTGTATATACTTAAAATCATTTAAAATCCAAGCAATATGAAAGAGAATCCTCCAACTTGCAAAACGTAATAGAGACAATTGGTCTTATAGTAATTACAAAATTATGATTATTTTTTATTTGCATAAGAAAAGATAAAATAGAGGTTAAACAAAGCATCCAAAACTTTGAGTCTCCATTTGAAAACCCAAATTAGACTGGCTCCTAACTATGATGGGGCTACTATACTGCCACCATTGTGACCAAGATCAAAATACAAAACGATAATTCTGAATTCGTGATTATTCAAATAATGATAAATTCATTTTAATACTATTTTTATTTGAGGAAATTATAAATTTATAATTCAAGACTTTGAACCTCTAAAGTCTTGAAAAGAGAGTTTTGGAGATTTTGTTTTTATTGTCCAAAGTCTGTGGTACTTAATTTTCCACACTAACAATGAATACACTTAATAGCATTTTCATTTGTCTAGATTTTTCAAGAAAGTTTCTTTCAAGAAAATTAAAGCTTGATTGCGAGGCCTTTGAATTTTGACAACAAACAATGGGAGACATCCAAATCTAATACCGTGTAAACTGGGTTTTCTATATTTCCAACTCAATGCTTTCTAGGAAATGTTCTTCATAAGAATTGGACAAAGAGTTGAGCTTGATGGTTTAGGACTTGTATATATTTAAAATCATTTAAAATCCAAGCAATATGAAAGAGAATCCTCCAACTTGCAAAACGTAATAGAGACAATTGGTCTTATAGTAATTACAAAATTATGATTATTTTTTATTTGCATAAGAAAAGATAAAATAGAGGTTAAACAAAATATCCAAAACTTTGAGTCTCCATTTGAAAACCCAAATTAGACTGGCTCCTAACTATGATGGGGCTACTATGCTGCCACCATTGTGACCAAGATCAAAATACAAAACGGTAATTCTGAATTCGTGATTATTCAAATAATGATAAATTCATTTTAATACTATTTTTATTTGAGGAAATTATAAATTTATAATTCAAGACTTTGAACCTCTAAAGTCTTGAAAAGAGAGTTTTGGAGATTTTGTTTTTATTGTCCAAAGTCTTTGGATTTAGAGTAATCCATACGCTGTGCAGAACTTTTCAATTTAGAAAATTGTTTTTTCAGTACTTAATTTTCCACACTAACAATGAATACACTTAATAGCATTTTCGTTTGTCTAGATTTTTCAAGAAAGTGTCTTTCATGAAAATTAAAGCTTAAGTGCAAGACCTTAGAATTTTGACAACAAACAATAGGAGACATCAAAATCTAATACCGTGTAAACTGGGTTTTCTATATTTCCAACTCAATGCTTTCTAGGAAATGTTCTTCATAAAGAATTGGACAAAGAGTTGAGCTTGATGGTTTAGGACTTGTATATATTTAAAATCATTTAAAATCCAAGCAATATGAAAGAGAGTCCTCCAACTTGCAAAACATAATAGAGACAATTGGTCTTATAGTCATTACAAAATTATGACTATTTTTTATTTGCATAAGAAAAGATAAAATAGAGGTTAAACAAAATATCCAAAACTTTGAGTCTCCATTTGAAAACCCAAATTAGATTGACTCCTAACCATGATGGGGCTACTACGTTGCCACCATTGTGACCAAGATCAAAATACAAAAAGATAATTCTGAATTCGTGATTATTCAAATAATGATAAATTCATTTTAATACTTTTTTCAATTGAGGAAATTATAAATTTATAATTCAAGACTTTGAACCTCTAAAGTCTTGAAAAGAGAGTTTTTGAGACTTTGTTTTTATTGTCCAGAGTCTTTGGATTTAGAGTAATCCATACGCTATGCAGAACTTTTCAGTTTAAAAAATTGTTTCTTTGGTACTTAATTTTCCACACTAACAATAAATACACTCAATAGCATTTTCATTTGTCTAGATTTTTCAAGAAAGTGTCTTTCAAGAAAATTAAAGCTTGATTGCAAGGCCTTAGAATTTTGACAACAAACAATAGGAGACATCGAAATCTAATACCGTGTAAACTGGGTTTTCTATATTTCCAACTCAATGCTTTCTAGGAAATGTTCTTCATAAAGAATTGGACAAAGAGTTAAGCTTGATGGTTTAGGACTTGTAGATATTTAAAATCATTTAAAATCCAAGCGATATGAAAGAGAGTCCTCCAACTTGCAAAATGTAATAGAGACAATTGGTCTTATAGTAATTACAAAATTATGACTATTTTTTATTTGCACAAGAAAAGATAAAATAGAGTTTAAACAAAATATCCAAAACTTTGAGTCTCCATTTGAAAACCCAAATTAGACTGGCTCCTAACCATGATGGGGCTACTACGCTGCCACCATTGTGACCAAGATCAAAATACAAAACCATAATTTTGAATTCGTATGATAAAGCATTAATGTCCCAAATTTTTAAGATTTAAACATTTGCACATTCATAATTATTCTGTTGGTTTTCTTGATGATAAAATTGTTATTGTGCCCTATCCATTTGAGCTAAGTTCATTATGCTCGAACTTTGCATAATATAAATATACATTTTGGGAATACACCAGTAAGTAATATTTTGCATACAGTTACAATATTGTTAAACCTTTTATACTCCCTTTTTTTGCAACACTTTTAAAGTAAAATCTAGAGATTTTTGAAAAAATATTATTATTTTATGAGAAAATTTTTATGAAAAAATAGCCTCTTAAAAAAAATCATTTTTTTTTTATCAAAACTTCAAAATGTGCAATTTTAGTGTAAAACGTGTTTATACTAAAGTTGCGTTTTCAAAGTCATTTCAAAGCAAAATTGATATTTTAATGCTTAAATTAATGTTTATAAAGAGAGACTATCCCACATAAGATTTTTAACATTATTTGTAATAATAATAATAAATAATATTTTTTTTGCCAAAATAGCTGAAAAATCTAGCTAAACTACCGACCAACTTTTAGCATTTTAATATACAAGTTAGCGTGCTATGGATGTATTTGATACCGCTTATTTTGCTAAAATTGCAAAATTATTGCTGAAAATATTGTAGATAAAAGTAAAAGTTAGTTAAAATAGTACAGTGAGACCCATGAATAGTGCCAAAAAGTGCAATGGAGCCTATAAATGGTAACAAAAATAAGCTAAATAATGAAATAATTTTAATTTTTAATCCTAACCCAAACGCACACTATATGTGCTTCCCAAATCTCAATATATTTTATCAAAAAAAAAAAAAAAAGTTTCTCAATTGTTTTTTCTATATTCCATTAAAATTTATTGCTCTCACCCATGCCCAAAAAAAACTCAATTTAATGATTCCTGAATTTTTATAAAAGTTACACAAGTAATGACTATTAACATTGACCAATGAAGTTTCTATATTGGTAGGTAAGCTAGCCGGGAAATTGAGGAATATTCAGAGAGGCATTTAGGAAAATGGTCAGAGCATTGCTACCTCTTTTACTTCCCAAACTTCTGTGCTCATTTAGAGATTTTTGCTCGTTCATCCTTGCCTCTTTCAAGTTCTTCCTGCATCCTCATGATCTTGTTAGTATTTGTCTCTCTCTCTCCCTATTCATCTTTGATCTTTGTAGAGTCATCTGAAAGTTTCTTGGTTTATTTCCAAAGTTCAATAGGATGGACAAGCTAGGAAGGCTGATTAGCAAATAGCAGCCGAACAAGATGGCCCAATTTAGGAAGATCTATTCCCTTTGATAGTTGTGATCAAATAGAGAGTTAGGTTCCCTCTTCTCCCCCTCAATGATGATATGACTTTTAAGTTTCAATCTGCATTGATGCTCAGCATAACCACACAAAATTTAACAATGGGTTTGCTTAATTATTTGGCTAATAAAAATATATTAGTTGGTGTAACTCAAAAAAAATTTATGTTATTATTGGATGAATATTTTGTCAATCTTCACATTTATCATCACACTTAACAAATTCGTGGAATTTTAAACTAATTGAGTGTCAGTTACTTTTTTTAATCCATATATCATCCATATATCTATACATTTAACATGTTCTAAAAACATTTTTATAAAAAAACAAACAAACAAAACAAAACAAAACAAAT
This sequence comes from Castanopsis chinensis, assembly GCA_032878915.1. Lineage (NCBI taxonomy): Eukaryota > Viridiplantae > Streptophyta > Magnoliopsida > Fagales > Fagaceae > Castanopsis > Castanopsis chinensis. Next base: position 6,807,454 of record JAVQMG010000093.1, on the reverse strand, counting down.
GTACTAGAAATTGTTCGTATTATTCGATCCCTTTAATAAATGATGAACATAATGATTTGAGAAAAGTACATAATTCAACAATAAATTTGACATAATACCTCATCAACAAAAAAGTATTAAATAGTAACATTAACTAAAAAAATACACTAAGTATAACTTGAATATTAACCAAATGTATGTTGTGTAAACATGTATAAGGACATGTGAAAGAGTTTCTCCTTTTCCTTTTTCTTTTTTTTTTCCTTTTGGGGAAAAAAAGAAGACAACAAATAAAGCTATTAAGGTCACAAAAGGGTCAAAAATCCATGTAGATCAATTGGCATCTACTAGTGTTTTCAACATAAATATCTAATGTTGAAATCTCCACATCCTCAACCATCAAATTATTCAAAAATGAAGGTGAGAAAAGGAGCATCATAAACCATCCCCAAGTATTGCAAATCAAATAGATAGGGATCATAACAAGTTTGGCAGGTTTGGGTTAAGGTTGCACCCATCATCTAATACTGTTCGGTTGAACATGTTTGACGGGTTATTAATCACCCTTACAAATAGTGAGCAGTGTCAATGGAAGCTGTGAGAATAAAAGAAAAGCCAGAAAGCATGTTTCAAACCAAGAATCCCTAGAAAATAATTTTCAGCAATACATACATGTACTTCCAGAACTCTTCTTTTTGCCTTTCCTATTGAATTTACAGGTCAAAGCATACTAACATTTGCGTATTACAATCTGGAAGGCCAAGTACAATAAAGTCAAGGATTGTAATCAGTTTTTTAAATTTAAAAAAAAAAAAAAAAAACTACCAAAATGATATTCCTTATTTTTCTAATAAAACTTATTTCTTAAAAAAAATCTACCAAAATTGTCTACCCGCAAAATAAATTTCCAATACTCTCAGTTGAACCTTGACTTTTGTTGAGAGAGAGAAAGCGAGTGATGTGAGAAAAAGAAAACTATAGGACATTACACCAAGAGCTATATAGCTCAAAGGCATAGCCTGCTCTCCTTTATTAGGAGAACTAGATTCAAATCCCCCTTCCCATTGTTGCTATTGAATTAGAGTGAGAGATTACAGATATCACTTGCACTGCAAGATAAGTTAGTCCCTGGTAATTTCAAATTCAGCACCAATTGGTAGGTGATCACTTGGGTGGCTGTAATTTGGTAATCCAACAACAACATCAGATGAGTCTAGTTCTGGAAGCTCCAGGAAACTAACTGGTTTTATGTTATCAGTAGGGGCAAATAATATATAATCAAGAGTATTGGTGAAGTCTGGAGTGCAGTTTGTAAATGGTGGTTCTCCTCTCGTAAAAGCATAGACACTGCACAAGGGAATAGGCATGTCTTCTAAACACTCCACAGCCGTTGCCAATGGAGAGTTTCCTGAAATAAGGTACTGGTACACCTGAAACAAGAAGAATGTTATAGCCATTTCAAGAACTTCTGAGCTATAGACATTAACCCATCTCTATAAAAGCTTACAAACTAAGGTAAAACATTATCTGAATCTGGCAGCCAAACAAAGCCATTTGTAAACCACTTGGGTTTCTTTGATGACCAACTACCAAGTTTATTGGGCAATTTGGCTGGCTAGCAGCAAAACCAACCAAGCTCAGCTTCTATTTCATGCTTAACTTTTGCTTCTTGATGCACTTAAATGAAAAACAAATATATTAATTCAATTTAAACGTTAGATATTTATCCAATCACAAAAGACTTCTCTTTTTTTCTTTTTCTTTTTTTTGTGTAATTATCCCTCTAAAAAGAAAATATAAAATTTTTTGGTGAAAAAATTTATGAATAAAATCATATACATTCATTGTGACTTTATGTACTTGAAATTATTGAATGTGAAACTTTGAAATTATTTGCTGTCTATGCAATTATGCTCATTACTTAAGGATTAATTATATTAATTCTTTTTTGTTTGTCTTTATTATTTTCTATTTTCTTTTATAAATTTTGAAAATACTTTTGAAAAAATTAATTAAATTTTGGTATCATTTTTTTTATAAGTAATAAAGAATTTTTTATCAAGGCTGCCATATTTTATTCATTTATTATATTTATTTGTATTTTAGTTAATCATTAAACTATTTATAACATCTTCACGTTCTGACATCCGGTGTAACCCTAGTTCCACCTTGAACCTCTTCATTCACTCGCCCCCCCCTTTTTATTTATTTATTTTTTTTTTTTTTTTATAGGTAATAAGAGTATTATTAAACAAACTGTAAAACTAAAGAAAGCAAATACAAGGTGTTCATGATGGTGAACACAAGGAAATGCAACAAACAAACAATCAGCATCAACCAACAAGGAAAAACTTAAAGTGCAATACTAAGAGAAGAACCAACTGTTTTGACTTTGGACCAAAATCAAACTCAGAGGGAAAATCTAAACCAATACCAAAAAAGTAAAACTAAAAAAAAAAATCAAGGAAAAATGTAGAAAACCAACTATAAGCTAAATAATAGGAAATTAGATAAATCAAGGGGTTGGGAATTCTGACAAACCTTATCCCCTGGGGTTGAATTGAAGTCACCAGCCACTACTACTGAAGGCGTACATTCAAGTCTGTTGGATACCAGTGTTCTAAACAAAGCTAAGCGTGATAAAAGATATTTAGCTTGAGCAAGCTTGACATCAGCCCATTCTGGATCCCTGCAGCAAAGCATCAAAGTTACTTCAACTGATAAAATACAATATAACATACTTATGGAAGATGGAACCACTTTACCAGTAAAAGTGTGTGTTTGCCACAATAACAACATGGTCTGGAAGATCTTTGAGTTTGAATGCAGCCATAATCCCAACACAATCACGTTTTAGTCTCACACGAGGATCATTAGGATCTCCACGATCCTCTGGGGCCTTTTTCAATTCTAAACCTAGAAGAAGATCATTGATATTAGATGCCAGCATACCATGTCAAGTACTAAGAATGTAATCTGCAACCTACTGAAGTTCCAGGGTGAAAAATGTCATCCAAAGAAAAGTAAAGATGAAAACCCTTGGGGGTTGTATCTTGAATTCTTTAAGGAAAGGAATGTAAAGAATAAGACAAAATCTGCAGGGGTTAGGGAAAGGAAATGAAAGAAATGAGTAGAGTTCAATTTGTTGTTTAGATGTTCATGATAAAAGGTTTAAAAAATCCATTATCTATTATTTTGTTAATTAGAGGATAGGGAAGGGAAAGACCAAAAGAGTATATTTTTATTTTACCATTATCTTACTTAATTTTAATTAGAAGCCATGTTGTGAGGGTGATGCACGACAGCTTAGGCTTCACCACCTAAAACAGTCTTGTAATCCTTCCTTAGGCTTCACCAGAGGGTTGTTTGGAATCACCACCAAACAGAAACACAATTGTTCACAAATGAAATTTTATTAATATAAAAATAGTCTACATACAAACCATCTAGGGCTTTCAGGAAGTAAAGATAAACTCAAACTACTAATCCAAGAAAGTGGTCTAAACTAATCCAAATACATAAAGATAAATATAAAGATAAACTTAGGTAGTACAAGGTTAAGCTTATCTTAGGAGATTTTCTTTATCTTTATGTATTTGGATTAGTTTGGATTATTTAGACTGCTTTCATGGATTAGTAGTTTTGAGTTCAGCTAGGATTAGTTTTAATGAATGTTATCTTTATCTTTATTTCCTAAAAGCTACAGAGGGTTTACTTGTGTGCAGACTATTATTTATTACTAAAATTTCATTTGTAGAAAATTGTGTTTCTGTTTGGCAGTGATTCCAAACAACCCTTAAGTGGCGAAGCCCAAGGAAGAATCACAGGACTGTTCTAGGTGGTGAAGCCTAGGCTGTTTTGCATCAACTTGGTATCAGTGCAAAATTTTGATCCCCACTGCTCCTAAACACAAACATCCAACCGATGCAAAACCAACCACAATTGTGAATCCGAATCAATACACAGCTCACGTTAATTTCAAGTTCTTACTCCACGAAATCATGAACAGACCCAACTGACCCCTTCTGCCACATGAGATTTATGCCTCCACCAAAGTTCCCAAAGAAACAGAGAAACCTGCTACTACCCCTTCCAAGCCCATTATCCCCTTTCATGCCTGACTCTAAATCCCAAAACCATCACTCAACCACCACAAAACCCACCACCACTGCCAACAAAAAACCCAACCCCAAAATCGCGGCCACCATCAGAAAACCTAGATCCAACCCACACCATCCAATAAAATCCGCAAGACGTCAGTGCCACCAAGAGACACTGTTGCCAGCCTTTGACGCCACCACCACCAAAGACATTGCCACACAAGGATTGCTGATCTCTCCATACCGTGACACGAGGTTTGGAGGTGTACCCAAGATCCATTCCAGTCAACCCACAAGTACCGATCTGGTCGCCAAGAGTTGTCACCATCGAGACCCATGATCACTCCTCCAACGGACCTAGCAAATCTCTCAAAACTGCCCTCTGATGTCTTAGTTCAACTTCTAGTTTTTGTAGTTTAGGCCTTTGTTGTCACTTTTTAGTCTTCTTTTCTTCTTGATTTATTGTTTAAAAAAAATAAATAAGCATCAACAGCAGAATAGATCCAGGCAGAGTCAAATGAGGAGCCCACATAGAGTTCTTCAGCCAGGCAATTCATGTCCATTGACGGACAGGTTACTAAGACAGTCCAAACCCAGGTGTGGAACCAAAAAAGGCAATTAGGATTGACCAAGATGAACTTCATATGTATCCTTTTGTCATTCGGAGCTAATTTGAACTGAGCTCTAAATCACCTTGAGGTAAAAAATTCTATCCTCCATGGTTACTTAGGAGAGGAAGTTTATATGAATATTCTTCCAGGTTTTAGGAGTCCCTCAACTCAAGGAAAGTTGAGCAGAATGAAGGAAGCATTGTACAGATTAAAGCAATCTCCTAGAGTTTGAGCTTTACTCAGTTTATGTGGGGTTATGGATAGAAACACATCAAAGTGATCACCCTTATTTATAAAGCATTCACTTCAGGTTACAGCTCTTATTGTTTATGTTGATTATATAATAGTAACATGCGATGACCCTAAGGAAGACAAAATATTAAAAGAATATTTATCTACTGATTTTGAAATAAATGACCTGAGAGATTTGAAGTATTTTCTAGGTATCGAAGTAACAAGGTCCGAGCAAGGTATATTTATATCTTGCAAAATGTGTTTTTGTCATCTCCTATTAGAAATGGAAATGCTTGGCTGCAAGGATTGTGACGCCCTGATAGATTGAATCATAGACAGGGTGAAGATTCAAGGGATGTACTAGCTTTTTTTTTTTTTGATAAGTAATAGAGATTCATTGATAAAAAGAGAGAGACAAAACAACCCAGTATACAGGATGTACTAGCTGATACAGAGAGATACCAACGCCTAGTTGGAAGACTTATTTAATTGTCACACACTTGTCTAGATATTGCCTATTTTGTCAGTGTGGTTCACAAGAATCAATATAAATGTTTACCGTACTCTTCGGTATCTGAAATCATCTCTTGGTAAAGGATTACTCTTATTTTAGTCTTGGTTACTTATCAGTTGAATCCTACACAAATGCAGACTATGCTGGCTCCATCATTGACAGAAGATCTACCTCATGGTACTGTAACTTTGTTGGAGATAATTTGGTCACTTGGAGTAAGAAACAGGAAATTGTAGCTAAATCCAGTGCAGAGGCAGAATTTCCAGCACTGGTTCATGGTATTTATGAGTTTTATTTATTTATTTATATAAGTGGTATTTATGAGCCTCTTTGGGAGAAGATTATTGAAATAATTGGGGTTTTATACTCAAGAAATACTGCTCACAATCCTGTACAATATGATAGGATCAAACATATTAAGTTTGACAGACACTTAATCAAAGAAAAGCTGGGCAATGGCATCAATTGTACTCCATTTGCAAAAACTATGAGCTAACTAGTAAATGTCTTAATCAGAGTTTCAAGTAGAGCATTTCATACTATTTTAAGCCAGCAGGGCATGAGCAATATTTTCGCCTCAACTTGAGGGAGAGTGTTGGAATACATTTTTTTTTTTTAATAAATAAGTAAAATTTTATCAACTGAAAAGAGAAAAAGCACCATACAGTACACAGTTTGTATACTATAGGTGAATCAAAATCCAATAGAAGTATAGCAGAGTTTTGGGATACATAGTTTATATTAAATGTCTCTACTTGTCAGGGCATATCTGTAATTTATATATTAATTGCTACTTAAGAGCAATAAAAGTATAAAACAGGTGTTAGGGTTAATTAAGAAACATCACACACAGCTTTTCCAAACCCAACATTCTTATTCTCCACTATTGACAATAAATCAGGAAAAAAAATCTCCTCAGGCAACTTCCTCAAGCCACACATGATTTCAAGATTTCTATGGCATTTGAGTTTGCTTTTCTCAGAGATTTTTGTGACCCTCTCTCGATACTAACAAGAAGACATTGCAATGTACCACACTTTTTTTTTTTCTTATGTTAGCCAGACAAAAGTGAACAGTGAATAACTTTGGCTCCAATAAGGGAAAATGTCAAAAAACAGAAAAGATGCTTGCTCAAATTATTAACGAAAGGAAACTTTATATATAAAAGGACAAAAAAATTACCATTTTCTGGTTCAGCTCTTATATTTCCACTAGTTAGCACATCATATTTGTCATCACCTAAAATCTGTCCATCTTGAATTGAATTTACCAGATCATTGTATTCTAATTTCTCCTCTAAAACCAACTCTGCACTGAATCAAAAGCAGGAATGAAGTTTAAGAAGATGTACAACTAAGATAAATTGGTACTAATATTATGAGCATATGACTTTGTGAAGTTGTAGAATGATCAATGATTAATACTTTATGCAAAGTTACCATCTCATTGTTGGATTGAGGTCCCAAGTCATTTTGCCAGGAAAAAATTCATTTTATTATCTGAATGTTCACCTTTTTCGGAGGGCAGGATTTCCAAGACAATATAAAAATGTAATTTAAAATGAGTTTACAAATTAAAAAAAAAAAAAAATTTGAGAAACTTCTTCAATTTTCACATGCTTTTTAGAATGGACAGCTATGAAGCATGGACGCTCCAAAGTCCATGGCATGTGCCAGATACGGACACAGTAGGACACTCTTGCATGCGTATCTTTAGTGTGTCAGGAGAATATTTATATCTTATTTTACTTATGGTTTTAAAGATTTTAATTGATTATTTTGAAATTTTAAAATAAACATAGAATATACCTAAAGATGTATATTAATTAATTGTTGTATTCCAACGCTCATTTCCTAATTTTTCAAGAATTTTCATGTCATCATGTCCTGTGTCTGTGCTTCTTGGGCGGACAAACATACATGTTTGTGTTTGAAACTCCTTTCTTTCACTCATGTTCTGATGAAGAGTTAAAAAGGCCTTTAAGGGCCTTTGCCACTAATATTATTAAGCCAAGGCCATTCACACATTCGGTAATGGTTAGGCAGCTTCCTTTTCAATTTACTATCATTGATTCAGGTTGAAAGCAGTATGACACATAAAGGCATTGAGAAGAGACTAGATACTTGTTATACATGCCCAGTGAAGAAATCTAGCCACTAAAATTTGCAGGGATTGAGGCTTTGTTTGATTACGCAACCATTGTGTGCCATTGACAACCTAAAATTGTGTCATTTGGGAGTAAATATTTTTTTTTTCTCTGTTTCCTTTTCCTTTTCCTCTTCCTTTTTTATCTTTTTCTGTTCTTTTGTTCTCTCTTATCTCTCCTTCAATGACACCCCTTCTCTCTCAGCCACCTAGAGCCCAAAAAGCCTATATCACAATTCCCAAATCAAGCCCTATAACAGCAACACTATTATCACCCAAAATCACCACAACCAAAGCAAATCCATTTCCCTACGCCTTCATTTTTTTGTGCACACAAAACACATTCAACATCTGTTCAGGGCTATTTTTTTTAACAAACATCATGTGGCAAGATCCCATCGAAGGAGACTTACCCAGTCAGCCCAAAAAAAGGACCAAGGCATGTAAAAGCACATGGACCCAATAAAACCACACTACACGGGGTTTGCCTAACAAATCTCAAATTATCACTACATGGCATGGGCTTAAGGTCCATCACAGCACAATCGGCCCAAAGACTTATCCTCATCACTACACAGCATGGACCACTAAGCCCAACAAAGTTCCTCAACAAACTGGGCCTAAAAGGCCCAAAGAAGCCCACTCCTCATGGGCCTAAAAGAGGGCCCCTTGCCACCCATTTGCTAGGTAAGGCTTGGTCCACTCCAAAGTGATAGCCCATAAACAAAATTGGCTCAACGCATCCCAAGAAGAGGGAATAATATAGCAACTACTGAGAGACTAAACAACTGTTGGACTGGTCATCTCCTAGTTCAGACAGAACCAGATGGACAGCTGGACAATTTAAACTAAAACTCTAAAAGACAAAATGTCAAGATAAAGTAACAACAGTACACATGGGGAGCAATTTAAAAATCTTTTTGCAGCATACTACCAACTAAGAAGCAATTTGACACCTTGACAAAGAGAATGTAGCTATGGAAAAAAGGAAAGGAAGGTTCCCTTCCTCATGTTTGAAATTCTGGTCATAACTTAAGAAAGCCATAACTGAAACTCCAAAAGAGGAGGGAGACAGCCACTACATTTCTTCCTCCCTTGACCACCTCTCTCCATCACGAAAATGGATAATACTCAGTTCATGAACCAAGCACATGAATCACGGGAGGGAAAACTTAGAAAATCATGATTTGGAGGTCATGAGTGTATGTTTAGTTAGTGATTCAACAGCTTCGAGAAGCATGCAGCTTGGCATGTCCCCTCCTACCACTTTGGTCTTTGAAAAACCTGTGTACACTGTAGAGCAAGAAAACTCTAACATGCATTATTCACCATTGACACTGCTTAAGTTAATGGGACCTTCCTTACCCTTAACATAAAAACCTGATTTAATGCTTAATTAATGCAAGCCATTCACTGTCCAGCCTTTTGAATGACTTACACTGATTAGGAAAGGGGGCCAGATGGATAGAGGAGAAACAAGACTTGCCATTCTTGTCTAAGGAATAGGAAGAGTAGTCAAAGGACCAGCTCTCCTATCACTGTTATCCTTCACCAACTCACTCCCAAAAATTCTATAAAAACATAGAGCTTTCATCAATATTACACGCTACCTCATATGACAACAAGTTCTTCTAACCAAAAATACCTTTTAGTTGATATACACCCCTTCCCACAACAGAGCCTTCATCATAAACAGATCCTTCCGTACCGTCACTCAAGTACCCACACATAGCCTAAACACCAAACACAACAATATTTCACCATGAGGATTATCATCTAAGCGTGCTTTGTGTATAGGAGTTTGTTTGAAGCTTTGCTGTGCATGGGTGGACACATTCTCTTCCTTTCAAGCTATACTAAGTTTTACCTCTCTTCTCATATAATTTTAATGGAAGAAATCATATAATATTTTTGCTTGACCATGGATGGATAAGATGTATTTATTTCTACAATGTTTGTTTCATTTATTGACTACATGCTAGAATAAGTAATGTATTAGCCGCCAAAGTTGCTTTGAATCATTTAACGCTGGATTTCCTAACTTCGACTTATGGCTAGATGTTTTATGCATATTGACATTCAGTTAGAATCAATTTGTGTTAATTTATTGCTACATGGAAATTGTAAGAAGATTTTTGCACTTCTAGAGAAAGAAAGATTCTAGAGAAAGAGAGGGAATTCACACCTCAATCTAAACTCAAATATGAAATTATGACATTCTACTAACAAGCTATTTTACAATCCATGTACATGGATACCTATAGCCTAGGAGTTAGTTATTGATGATAACATCATCCTGATTAACTAACAAATATCACATGCTAGAATACAATTCTAACATATTAATCATAGGCTAGATTTAACAACTTCCTAAAATCTGGCCCATGCATGTGCCTTTAACTAATTTTCCCTCTAATTTTCAAAAACTACAACAAACTTAGCACATGTAGATTTAGCTACAATAACAATACGGCATTGTGAAATTCAACCCTTAGGCTTGGCTGGCCTTGTGCCACATCACTCCTCCGTACCACGTTACCATGTCACATCATCATCATCATCATCCAATTAACGCATTAGACTCCAGCATCAAATTGTCTAGATCATATTGCAGTCAGTAGTTGTGCAACTCTAATGTGTAAATCTCATTCCTCCAAACTTCAAGTTGGCTCTTAGTGGGCTAAGGAACACTCTGGTAGTCACTGACCATTTTCTCGGATTGGTAATGAGTCCCAGGTTGGGTCCCCAACACAAACTGACACGTGTCTTTGATATAAAAAACCCCTCAACAACATCCCCAAACCCAAATCTCACAAAACTCAAACTCCACTTGCTACCCCCACTAGAAAAACCACCACGCCATCTTGCTAATACTACAACCATTCACACATGCAAACGCCCTAGCCCATCCATAAAAGAAACAAAAATCCCATCAATTCCTGCACAAAATTCCACTAACTCGCACAACAATCCAATCAGGACCCACTCCACATGGCCATTGCAAAACCATACATGCATGCGGCTTTGCAGTGAACCGCCATGAACTTCACCATTCACAACAAAAGCATATAGCCCAATGCCACCATATAGCTACCAAAACCCTAGGCAAACCAACACCCACTATGCACATGCAGCCACCATGACAAAGAAACCTCAAACCAAACCCCACATCCATCATTCAAAACCGCCTACACCACCAAACAACACCAAAACCCATCCTTCAAAACCAAAAAACCCATGCGAAACCCAGACCAACAGAAACCATTACTAATTCAAAGACCCAAGCTAAAACAATTTCCCGACATTCAAACTCAGATGGCCAAGCCATACCCATGTGAATTCTATATTAGTTGATCAGCCACCAAACATTAAGGGATGGAGTGGGTGATTTTGGTTTCAGAACTGAAATTTTGAGGTTTATTTACTGATGTTTGTAGCAAGAAACTGTGGAATGGAAGTTATAATCTTCAGGTTTGTGCAGTGAAAGAGAAGAAGAAAAGAAATAAGAGAGAAGAAAAGAAAGAGAGAAAAGAAAAAAATAAATAAATAAATAAAGAGAGAAGAAAAAAGAATGAAACAGAATAGTAAAAGGAGGTGATGGAGAGATACGGCTGGAGGTAGGTTGTTAAAGGAGTGAATATTTGGTCAACAGTGAGGAAGGAAGAAGACAGGAGAGAGGTAGCAAAGACAGTAGAGGGGGTGAAGGTGAAGGTGAAGGAGAGAAAAGAGAAAGGAGAAAGAAAAGAAAATAAAGGGAAAATTTTGAAGGAAAGAGGGGGAAAAAAGACTAACTCCCAAATAGCAGCATTTTATACACTTAACAACAAAAATGTAAAGGGAATTGACAGGAAGAATGGATTGCCCAGGTTTGCCAATGTGAGGGACCAAATTGACTATTCATGTAGAGTTCAAGGACTTAATCATAATTTAGCTCATTTTATTCTATGTTTTATTCGGTTTTTTCTAGATTCAATGGTAATTTTGTGATTATTTAAGTGTCAGTTGTGGGTCATAATTGTGGGCCTTGGGTTATATTTTATTATAAGGTAAGTATTATTAGTTTTTAAGGGCTTTTATGTGTGGGTTTTATTCAAATTCAAATGGAGTTTCTTTATTATTCAAAGCAGGAGTTCCAGCTCTACTAGGAAAAGTGTCACTGTAAGATAATATATATATAGGGTTGATTAATTTAAGAGACTGGTTTTTTTTTTTTTTTTTTGAGAAAGAGACTGGGTACTTTTAATTGTTAGTATTGAGGCACGTTAACCTTAGTGTGTTCCTTTCATCTTTACAAGTCTCTTTTTCTATTTCCTTTGGCATTCTGTCACTATTCATGTGTACTGTTCATGTGTCTGCCCACATGCACTGCTCACATGTATTGTTCACGACAATAATCACATTAACTGTTCATAGCTTTTAGACAAGTTCAATCTCAATTTCTTCTCACCTCTATTGCAACCCTAAACTTCCCAGTTCCCATATCAAACCCTAATCCTTCTTTCTAAAGTTCTAAACACTAAGTATAAATCCTCCAAACCTTAAGCCTACCACAAGCACATGTAAACAGGCTCCCCAATTTATCTTACATCATCATTCATTGAACTATGAGTTTGATGTCCACAAAAATAAAAAATTATTGCTCTCATCTATTTTGAATCAGTAAAGAGGAAGTTTAATATACCTTTTCTGCTTATAGAAAATTCCACATCCATCACGCTTCTGCCCATTTCTCTGCACATAAATACTAGAATATCCAAGACTCTCCATATTCCCCTTGTAAAAGCTATCGTACTCATCAACTTCCTGATAAAATTGTAACATATAAGTCACAATAACTAACTTCACAGACAATATTTATGTATGTTTGCAGGGGCCCAAGCATGAAAAAAATATTAAGGAAACTCAACTTACTAACTAGTTGGATTAAGAAGACTGTAAATTTTTCTCAGTGTGTGATGTGTACATCAAACAGACCACAAAAAAGGGACAACAAGTGAAACAAAACCTGCAGGCAGAGAAAATCAGCCCCGAAGTTCTTGAGAACAGATAAAATTGCCTGCGAACGAGCTTTCCACCTGTAATGGGCACAATTTACATATATAAACTTATTGATTCTCTTCAATGTCAATAAACCTTCCGCAATTGCAAACTCAAAATCTACAAGGGTAAAAATGTAAACTTATAATATTTGAACATTCAAAAATCCATAACTCTCCGTGTGATATGGCCACCAGCTGACTTCCCAATCGTTGCAAAGGTGAAAAAGGAAAGTTAATGACAAAAACAATTGTACTTGAAAGTAGGATACAAGATCAAAAAGGAAAGTTAATGAAAAAAATATACACACACACACACATAAATCAATATACAAGTCCCAGTACTGTGGCAGGAATACATCTGCTTCTTAAAGCAAGAAACTAACAAGGTCTAAAACATTTAGAAGTAGAAGGCTTATCTAATGCAAGAAGCACCAAAATCATTTAAGATTTTATTTTGAATTTGAAATTATTTCTGTTTATGAATTTTGAATGTAGCTTTTTAATGTTGAGGGTTTTAAGGGATTCAATTAGGTTTTTTCCATATTGGTGTAATCTGTAAAACATATTAAACTTGTGCTCTTGTAATTGTGAAAGGGAGTATGATTTGGAATAAGAATTTTATGAGTTGCAAATGTGCTCCTCTTTTTTTTGTTGGTGACGCCAAACACCCTTAGGTGGCGATGCCGAAGGTTTGCAGGTAGATTCTAGGTGGTGAAGCTTAGAATTTGTTTGGTTTATCCCTTTGTTATCCTTATTTTCCTACACTGTTCTACATCATTATCTATAATAGAAAATCCTCTGAACGTTTGCTTTTTCAAAAGCTTGTCACGTTAGAAATAATACAATGGAATCCTGTATTTCATGTGAAACCTACAGGCTAGTCTAAAGAATGAAATAAAGAAAAGAAACAAAAAAGAAAACTGAGAAGGTTGTTTTCTACACCATGAACAGAATCATAAAGTGAAAACTACCGCTAGAAACCAAAAGTACATCAATATGTAAATTTTTTATAAAGGATTCAGAAAGCTTCTGAAGTGAAGACTAATTGATCTAAAAGAAGTACCAAAAAAGTAAAATGCCTATAAAAATAAAAATAAAAAGGTATCAAAATAGTAAAATACCACTACCAAACAGAAAAAGGGCTGGTTAGAATCAGATGATAATGAGTAGAAAAAGATCAGACTTCATGAGATGAGCATAATTAAATTGGATGGGATCGCAGATGAATTGCTCAAAAATGAGAAGAATGTAGCTAGAATCAAGACCAACATGAGCATAAAAGAGTGAGAGATATATTAAACATTGTACACAGCAATGCAATTTTCGGAAGACAGAAAAATTAGAGAGAACAGAACTTCCAGGAGGAAGAAAGATAATCACAAAGTTGCAGAACAGTCTTCTACAACAAAGTAATACATGCAACTATCAACTTAAGTTTTGTAATTATAGATTTCTGCTTCCATTGCAGGCTGAAATAGTCTATGTTTTTTGTGAACTACAAAGTTTCTAGTAATCACAACTGCCAATTGATATCACTACCAGTTTAAGAAAACTTGAGCTTCAGTTTGTACAGTTTTTTTCTATTAAGCTTAGCAATACACACACACACACACACACACAACGTAGAGCTTTTGTTAAATTTTGATGGTGGGATAGAAGTTCTTAACTTAGTATGCAATATTTAAATCTGATTTAACTTTATTGGAATTAAGTTTCATGGGAATAGTTATAATAATCTAAGGCTATAGTTGTCTTGATTTAGAAGGTATAGTATCTTTTTGAAAATATTTTAAGTCTGGACAGATTAGTATTCTTTCAAAGAAATAACAATGAAAAGAGTGGCCTTTAAATAATAAATTTGAATTTCTCTTATAATCCAGCTCAGATTAAGACTTACATACAACCAAGCCCTCAATTTTGCACAGCCTACAGAATTTAAACGTGAAAAGCTTCATACAACATATAAATTTTGTAAGAGAACTACTTAGAAATAGGAAATGCCAGCAGAAAAACAGGGTGAAATTTCCTGGGCTGTGTTCAATGATTGACTGCAAAAGTTTGTGAGATACAAATATCCTTTTACCAAATTGTAAGAAAATACTAAGCATTTAGATTATGCAATGGGAAAAAAGGTGGGGCAATTTTAACTGGCAAAATAACATGTTAGTAGGCATATGCAAAGCACTGACCACATTTATAGATGCAACCAATGCATTTTCCTGTTATATATGTTCATAATAAAAAAACAAACCGAGCTCCACATATTTTACAAATACATATATGGTCCTTGATCATTTTCATGAAAATATAGAGTTGTGGAGAATTGTGCCTCATTGCTTGTTATGGTGTATTTGGTGCGAAAGGAATGCTAGAAGCTTTGAGGGATGTGAACGCTCTATGTTAGAGATTAAGTCTTTTTTTTTACACACTCTCCTCGATTGGAGTGTGGTTTTTTGTCATTTTTCTTGTTCTTCTCTGCCTATTTTACTTGATCGTTGTAATCTTGTTTTTTGATTTATGCCCCCATAGTACATTCCCAATGTACTCGGGTTGGCTGTTTTTCATTTCTTAATAAAATTTTCGTTACTTATCAAAAAAAAAACAACGATCTCAAAGGCAACATCAACTGTTATTAATACTAAACCTCATTGGAGCAACCAAAAACAAATGGAAATTATTAATATCAATATGAGAAAGACTTAAAGGAAACTTATATAGTAAAGAAAAAAGATTGAAATTAATCATTTCACCTCAGACAAGGAGATGGAGAGTGTGGAAACAGAGAACTCTTCACATACACCTACACCAAATAAAGGGATAAAAATGATTTTAAAACGTCATGCTCAAAGTTTTAAACAGTGAAAAGGAAGCTTAAATCCTAATTAATAAGCATTAAAAGCTTTCACATTGTAAACTGAAATAATCTTGATCCCATCATTTAAGTATCCAAGTAAAGATATGTACAAAATTAGAACAACTGACAATGCAATCATAGCATGGTACAAGAAACAATATCCTTTTTGGAAGCCTAAGGCTAAGGCAAAGCCCAAGAATAAGTGTCCACAGTAGTTAATTAGGTTTTCATATTTTATTTGGTAATTCTAGAGTCAAGGGTATTTTAGTAATTTTACAATTGACAGGTATGAGCTATAGCTAAGAGCCATGGGCTTTATTTTATTAATAAGTCTTATTTACTTTATAAGTCTTTATGTATGGGTTTTGGTTTAATTCAATTAGGTTTTGGTTTATTAGTCAAACTATAATAGTAGGAGTCTTATTACTACTAGTACAACAAAGAGTTTATATATATTGTGCTCAATGTATTCAAAGGCGGTAGTTTGTTGATTAATAAAATTATTGAATGTTTGAGCAATAGGCACGTTGGCCTTTGTTGTTCCTTTCTCCTTCTCTCTTCTCCTTCTTTCTTCTCTTCTTTTTCTTTCTTTCTCACGAGTACTGTTCATTCAGCCACTGAACACCCTAAATTTTTCTCTCTAATTTCCTTCAAATTCCCCAATTTGTCCTACATCAATAACTAATATTAGGAAATAAAAATATATCACATTACATAGTAAACTATTATTGTTCCAAATAAATTTCATTTCTTTCACATGGATAATATCACTAGTTTTTGTCATTGATCTCAAACTCAAATGACACCTTTCTCTATAAGAGCAATGTGAAGGGTAATATCATGGGTTCAAGACTCAAGTGTAACTTACTAGTTAAAATTCTTTTTGCTTTTTTTTTTTTTTTTAACAAGAATGTTATTGAAAAGGAAAAGGAAAGGAACAAGGATGTGTACTAGCCCAATTCAAAGAATACAACTCAAAATGAAAAGGTGTAAATGAAATCAACAAAAGCATAAAGGGGTGCCACCCAGAGCATGCATCCAATCAAACAATGTCAGCAAAATAGGCTCTTTGATGATATAGGCAGGACATTCGACGCCATCAAAGACTCATCTGTTTATTTCGATCACAGATTCCACATGATGCACAAGGACAAGGCTTGCCACACCTTGGCTCCTCCATGGCACTGAAACCGACCTTGCCAACATTCAGTTAAATCACAGATTTAGGCATCATCCAAGCCAACCCAACCAAAGTAAAGATAGGACCATATATTGGATGCCATAGAGCAATGGAGGAGCAAATGATCTATAGATTCCCTGCTACATTTACACATACAACACCAATCAACAATTAAAATGTGATGCTTCCGAATGTTATGCACTGTTAGAATTCTTCAAAGGGCCACAATCCACACAAAAAATGCCACCTTTCTTGGAACCTTTAGCCGTCCAGATGCTCTTCCATTGGAAAGAGACTATTGCAGGACCCCTAAGAACATTATAACATGATCCCAGCTCAAACACTCCTTTCTTTGATGCCAAACCACAATGCTTGGTCTTGACCGAATGAGGTAGGCAAATTATCATATAGTGCCCCAAGAAACATATGAAAAGCTTCTAACTCCCAATCCTGGAAAAGCCAGATGAACTGAGGATTCCAATGCCCAGCTAGATATGAAGACACTAAGGCATCCTTGTCCACCGCTAAGTCAAACAAGTTGGGACATAAATCCTTAAGGAAGCAGTCACCACACCAAATATTTTTCCAAAACCTCACCTTGGACCCATCTCGAACTTCAAACCGTAAGAAATTGGAATAAGAATCCCATCCTGAGCGTATGCCCTTTCACAAGCTAATCCCATGTGAACCCCGAATTTGCTCCACTGTCCAAACCTCCCCCACCCTTCTCCATATTTGGCATAAATTACTCTCCACCACAAATGATCCCTTTCCACTCCAAACCTCCAAAACCACTTTCCTAAGAGGGCTAGGTTAAACCTTCCTCTTTAACAATGGAGCAAGCCTAGATTAGGGGAATTGGATTTTGTAGACTGGTGCATTATGTGCCAGCATTGTAGAGAGACGGTAGATTACTTACTTCTTCATTGTGAGATGGCTTATCAGTTGTGGAGCTTTGTCTTAAAAACTTTTGGTTTGTCTTGAGTCTTGCCTAGATCGATCCCAGATTTGCTTTTTGGCTGGTGGAATTGGTTGGGAAAACATTCGTCTCAAATTTGGAACTTAGTTCCATTGTGCATCCTATGGTGTATTTGGAAGGAACGGAATCAGAAGACTTTTGAGGATTTGGATAGTTCCGGTATTCAGATGATTGCCTCTTTTAGTGGGATTCTTTTTTATTGGTCTCGGGCTTGGGAACTCACAACTAGTGATTCTCTCCCCTCTTTTCTTAGCTCTCTTTCTCTTCTGTAATTATTCTTTTGTTTGGTTTTCTTTTTTGTTTTTCAATTGTTTTTTCTTCTTGGATTCTCTGGGTTTGCTCAATGTTTTTCATGCATAGAGTAGTCTTTCGTATATATAACATTCTTACTTATCAAAAAAACAAAAAAAACAATAGTAAGGTAAAAATGAAATTGATTTTTTTCATATTTGATACAAGAAGAAAAAATAAGGGCTGAAAATATTGCTTTCATACCAAATTTGCATGAAGTTCATTTTTCATCATCAATCTTTAAAAAGCACTTTTTTTACCTTAAACTATTGAAAAATTTTCACTTTTTCCCTTCAACTTAAAAAATATCTTTTTTGTCCCTGAACTATTTATAAACGTTATATATTCAACCCTAAACTTTAAAAAGATCAGTCGTGCCATGCATGTAATCAAAAGTCTCGTGCCATGCAAGTACGCCGCAAATTGCAAGCTTCTACTTACTTAATGATAACATAACCAGTTACTCCTTATGAATGCAATGAAAGAAGAAAGATAGTATAAGAAAGTACATTGGATAATTAGTATTCATACCTGAGCCAAAATATTATACGAGACAAGACGAAATCTGATGCCTGCAATATAACATCCACATTCTTCAAGTTCAAATTGCGAATTAAAATCATGAAACATCATACATCATTAAATTTTATTTTAAATGGTCATCTCATACTTGGTGGTAGTCACACCAGTTTCGAGGGTCATGGGCTATAAATTGACTAACAAACTGAAGATTTAAAGTTGGATTTGAAGAGATGGAACAAGGAAGATTGGAAGAGTTTAGAACTGTGATTCGCAAAAAGAATAATTTGTTACATGATCTCAATGAGCTGGACGCTATAGAGGGAGAGCAGATAGTTAACAAAATGATCTCAATGAGATTTTCTTATCTATTTTATGAAGTTTCATATTTGAATGTTTCTTGAGCCCTTTTTGAGCTTAGAAATCAATATTTGATTTTTTCAATTCAGTCATTCATCTTTTTCTCTACTTTAATCTCGTTTGTTGCTGGAATTTCTTCTTAAACTCTTCTTTTACACTAAACTGAAGTCCTCACCGCATCACGCTGCCCTCCCCCTATCTCCTAACATCATATAACTAATAGAAGTGGTTAGGTTTCTTAACTGTCACACCCCCCTTTATTTGAACAATCTGATTCCTTTTTCGCCTCCCCTTTTAACTACATTCCCCCCCCCCCCCAAATCCCCACCCCTCTCTTCAAACACCATATTATTAATAGAAATGGTTAGGTTTCTAAACTGTCACACTCCCTTTAAGACAAATCTGATTGCCTCTTCAACTCCCCTTTTGACCACGCACTTCCTTTTTATTGATGAATGGTTGAAAAAAGGCTCATCGGCTGGTTTTCAAAACCTTATAGAAACACAAATTTTTTATGAAACCTAACCATCTTCAAAACCAATCTGAAACCTCCCCTATGCTATGCCAGCTCCTCCAGCTCCTGCCCTCTCCTTAGAATCAGCAAGTCAATTCAACTAATTAGTTCACAATAGATGGGACCAAAAGGCATTAGGTTGCCACCTACTACATCGTTCCCCACTACTATGAGCCATAGTGCACCTATTACAGCCTGTGAGAGGTTCCTCCCAGTACCAAATCTCAGAGTCAGAGTTGGTCATTCTCATAAAAAATGCAAGGCTGAGACACCCTTCGACCTTGGACAAAAGAAACGTCACCTGAGTATACAGGTAGTATACACAAGGGACAAAGCACAATCACGTGCATACAGTACAAGAGTCCATTAAACCATCGACTGAAACAACAGAACAAAAGCCTAACACTGCTACCCAGTCCATGAGAGTCTTAAAAAGGAAAAGTTTGAGATCTGGAACTGTTTTTTTCTGAATCCTCAAAGTGCCAGTTATTTCTCTCCCACCAAAGCACCACAGCAAACAATGAGGGATCACCATCCAAATAGCACCATTTCGAAGCCGCCCAAACTTCCCTTGCCAACAAGCCAAAAGCTCAACCACTGTCTTTGGCATGGTCCAATGAATGCCAAACAAAGTGAATACCATAGACCACAAGTCCGAAGGAATAGGACAATGAATAACAAACTTGAAAATGCTCCTAAAAGTAGTCTAAAATTTTAAAGCAAATGTTAATATAGAACAGGCAGAAAAATATAGTTGTACCATCAGGTCTACTTCTTGAATTAATATCACTTCCTTCCACAGAAATGAACTCCCGATATATTGGTGATGGTGTTGTGCTCATTTTGTTCGATACTATTCTGCAACAGATTAGACATGAATCCCAATTAAAGGACACCCATGATTCTCAGATCTTCAGAAGTTTAACAGTGATAATTGGCACCATGTAGTACAATTGGTGAGCTATTATTTTTTTATTTTTTTTAAAGATAAACAAACTCGTTTTAAATGACTAGCTTTTCAAACAATATTTCTGCAACATCCAGTAAAAAGCACTTAAAAAAATACAACCCATTGTACAATTCTGAGTATCTACACTTATGCCAATTAAAAAGCATGATACATATCCATTGTTGGGAGCAAATGGCAAATTATCATTTAGGTTTTTAAAAATTTCAAGAAAATACCAAAGCTATACTTCATGTATTTTAAA
Organism: Castanopsis chinensis; assembly: GCA_032878915.1. NCBI lineage: Eukaryota > Viridiplantae > Streptophyta > Magnoliopsida > Fagales > Fagaceae > Castanopsis > Castanopsis chinensis. The sequence goes on along the minus strand of JAVQMG010000093.1, from coordinate 6,786,924 downwards.
GAAAAACTGAGAAACACATATCTCGCAAATTCAAGAATTACATAACAATGAGAATAGAAAATAGTTCATACATAACATATCAAATGATATTTTCCATCCCAATCGCATTTGCTTTGCCACTCAATGAATCCAAACAAAACGATGCGGTGAAAAAGAACTTAGACATGGTTTAGAAAAAGGGTTTAAAGGGTTACACAAGTAGTCCGTTTTCAATAAAATTATACTTAATTATTGAAAAAAATAAAAAAGAAATTCCGAGCAAGAAAACAAGATTACAGCTAGGAGACAAAAATAGGATTGAAGTCAGAACCCTAGGCTTAAAGAGCTCAAAAACTAGTCAAGGTGGTGTTTGGCATTGGCTAAAAAAGCCAGCTTTTTTTTACTATTTAGCTTATTTTCGTTACTATTCATGAATCTCATTGCACTTTTTGATACTATTCATGAGTCCCACATTATTATTTCAACTACTTCTTAACTTTCTCTACCGAACTTTTAGTAAAAAGTTTTCAATTTCAGCTAAATAAATTGTTTCTAAATGGACTCCAAATCTGAAATTCCTAGCCCTATATAAGAGTTAAATCACAATTATCTAACTTCAGTAAAGTCATTCATCTTTTTTTTTCCTTTGGACTTAATTTCACCTAAATCACAAAACCCATTCGGTAAAACATTTTAGAAGAAACCCCCACCCCCAAAAAAAAAAAATCTGAACAATAAAACAACTGAAAGATATCCTAGTCCATTTGACTTGCATTGCATTAGTTGGCAACTTTTTTTTTATGTGAACTACATACTTATCAGAACTATTTTCTATTCTTTTCCTTTCCTCTGCAAAAAGTAAAGTTCAATGAGCTCCAACTCAAAAGGTAATTTCTACCACCACAAAAATGAAGGGAGGGTGAATCTCTGGATTCAAAACCCATCAGTGAAGTTAGTTCTTTTGTACCATGTATGTATCTTCATTTTGTTGCAACCATTGAAAATATGAAGCAGCAATGACTGTTTTTTCACAATGAATCACTATAAAACTAAAAACTGAATCCAAAAAATCCAAATCCAAATCCAACCCACTTCAGGAAATCGATTTTGAAAAAAGAGAGAGCAAAATAGGATATAGAAGAAGAAAGTGTGGAGTGTAGGTTGTACCTTCTGAAGGAGGGAAAAGTGGGTAGGCGGCAGGGAAGCGCAGGGAGAGCCTTTAGCATTTGATTGATACTAAAAATTTGATACTATCAACAACGCTTGTCTTTTTCACTCTGCTTACATATAAAACTTTTCATTGATTATTCGTTAGAGCCAAAAACCTTTTAGACGGGCAGCTTAAAAAGTTTTCTTCATCCTCCTCCTCTCCTTTCTTTTTCTTTTTTTTTTTCTTTATTTTTTTTTAAGAGTAGATTTTTTTTTTATCATGTTTAATTAGACTTTACCTTTCCAAACCTTTAATTTTTATTTTATTAAAAAAATAAAGACTTCCGCATTTAATTTTGGGAGAGAAAAAAATGATTGGGTTTGTCAAACTGTAAATAATAAATGAATCCACACCGATTGTCTTGACATAACAAATGAATCAAGTCAATCGGTTTGTATTCAACCTAAACAAAAAAAAAAAATTTATATAAGCCAGTCTCATGAAGTCTATGTTTCAATGGCATGTGGGTAGGACTCACATATTATTGAGACATAGGTCTCATGAAGTCGTCTTATACAAAAATCTACCAACATGTCATTTAGACATAGGTCTCATAAGAATGTCTCATTCAATACTTACTTAAACCTAGACAAATTTGAGTTGGGAAATTTATCGAATAAATACTAGTTGCTAAACCTATAACCCTTACCTAGTTTTTGATAGATTGGGTTGACCCCGAACGACTAGTATTTTTGCACATACTAAACCAAACAAATAATTAACATACTTTCTAGCCTCTTTTTTTAAAAATATATATTCAAATATGAAAGTTAAATATAAATAAATCCTTCAATTTATAATTTGATAATTAATTCTAATAGTCTATCGGTCTAATAAGTCCTCAAAAAAAATGTGTATACATGTTATACAAGAAGCATAAAATAAAGGTAAATCACTTATCTTTCTCAAAAAAAAAAAAGGGGTAAATCACTTATAAACTGTGTCTAGCCCGACTTATTTGTTTTTTTTTTTTTTTCCAAATAATCTAAACTTTTAGCTTTTTGACAGTAACCTAGTCAGAAATTATAGTATGAGCAATAACAGCCCTAAGCATGCAATAACAGCCCTAAGCTAGTTTATACTTTATAGCCTTTTGTCACACATGTCTATTATTTGTGTCCAGTTTATTAGGTTAGCTTTTATGTATAATTTTTTTAATCTTATTTTTTTTCTCATTTTTTCAAAATATAAGTATATTTTAGCACACTTTCAATAAAAAACTAAATAAACTAATGTCAAATATTCAAATAAAAGTTACCAAAAACTATCTTTTAATAAACACTATGCAAATAAGCTATCGGAAAAATGTTGTTCTCAAACACGCTCACACTTTTGGATTAACTTTTTGCTAAAATTATTTTTGTTGAAAGTTGGAAAAATTATAATTGTACTTGAACAAATTTTAGGCTTTTAAAAATGTGAAATTGCTTTTTATTTAATTTAATTGCTTCTTAGTACTTTTATTTAATTTCTTAGTTTAGCTTAGTGTTAATTACTTCAACTAGTGTACAATCCTGTGTGTATGGTACAATTATAAATAATTATAATTACATACATATATGGGTTCAAATTATACATGTTGTAAAAATTATACATGTTGTAAAAATTATACATTTTTTAAGCTTTAGATATATACATGAGATTTACTCTCCTTTTTTTCACAGTTTTTTTTTATTATTATTGCATTTTACTCTCTTTTTTTTTTATTGGGTTTTTAATTGTGTTTATATTAGACTATTCATCTTTTGCACAGCATTAACTCACCTATAACAAAAAATTTTAAAAACTTAAATAGGACACATAGCATATAATTAGTAAACAATTGAATTTTCTATCATTTTTTGCTTTATATATATATACTCCAAGATAAAAGTAGCTTAAAATCTGGGGTTTTTCGCCTTGGAATGCGCATGCTACTTGATCCTACGTGCACACGGCTTACGGAGCATGCGCACACAACCTTAGTCATGCATACACAAACTCATTTAGAACCTAGTTTTTCAATTAAGTTTGTTGTCTGTTTAATTTTCTACCTTTGATTGCGTAATAGCAACATGTGTAGGACTACTTTGATTCCTTAGAAACATGATTTGATTTAATTGATTAATAATATTATTGGGGTTTGAATGATGATACGATGATGATTAGCCTACTATGATGCGATGACAAATATGTTGATGATATGGTGATAACATGAAGATGTGATGATAAGATGTGTGTGTGATGGCATGGTGCCTGAGATGATGAATGAATGATAAGCCCATTAGTGCGTTCCTTAATAGAATCAGGCTATGCAACATGAGCGTCGAGCTAAGTTATCCCATAGGTTGAATTAGCTTAGGTTCACCTTCCTAAGTCCATACCTTAACATGATAACATTTTGTGACATTTGTGATTGATTCGTTTGTTTGCGGAGAAGTTGGTGAAAGAGCAAAGCTTCCGTGAAGACTGATCTAGAAATGGCAGAATGATCTCTCTCTGAGTGAGCGTGTTTGTTGTTGCGTATGTGTGCGCTTTTGTTTGTGTATGTGCTTTGATTTCTAAATCATTGTTCAATAAGTAGGGTTGTCTATTACTATATATTTTGTGATTAATTTGGATGGTAATTTGATTCAAAATTTGAACAATTTGATCAGAACAACAAGCTAAAGAAATCAATGGATCATATAGGTGCATGAGAGTAAAAATTGCAGAATCCTTTCAATGAAAATTCTAAGCTCAAGGTGAAGCAAAAAGAAGATGAGAAACTCTAAATTCTCTTCAACTAAGACTGTGTGTGATCAACTTACTACTTGGCTGGTCAGATAAAGGATGGTAGGTTTTCCTTCAAGCTCTTGAACCTTTAACATTTTGCTCAATGATCACAGTTGTAATGGTTGTCCACCTTTGTTAGCAGCTGAGAAAGACAAGCAAGTTCAATCGCTATTGATGGCTTGAATCAATAAATGCATGATCTGTCCCTACAGTTAGAGTCTTCAGAAGAAATTATTGGAATTTGTGAGCGTTCTCATTCAATTTTAGTATAAAAAAAGCATAAGATTCGCATTTACTTGGTTCACTTTTACAGCTCAAAGGATCATATAGTCACTGTATTTCACTCTTTCATGTTTGAGGAATCATCCTATTTTATCATTAAAAGTTTTAAAACGATATGAATTGGTGTAAGACCATCATAGTTTCATATTGTCTTAGTCATTATTATTATCACCATTAGCATGTCACAGCCTGGATACATTATTCTAGATTTTCAACTTTATTGTTGGTACCAAGCATTACTGCTAGTTTTAAAGTCAAACGTAAAAATTAATTTACTATTGGTAGTTCCCCTACAACATGTTTAAAAGAAGAATAGGAAAAAAAAAAAAGGACAATTGACCAAACTGATTGGTACTTACATAAGCCATTCTTATATGTTCATTAGCAGAAAGAAGATAGGCTTTGTTCTACAGTATTGTTTCCCCCTATATATGTAACTTTTTTCAGGAGTCCTCCTAAATAAAGCTTCCCATTTTAATGGACTGGGAACTAGTCAAATCCCTCCCTAACTGAATATGTTTGCAAATTTATAAAATTGTGATATTCATATGCCTGTTGAATATAATGCAAACCTTTACCAATGCTTGGGGCCAACGAGGGATCAAAGCCCTGTGTTGTTATCTAAATATGACCATGGTTCAAGTTTCTTTAAGACTCTCTCATCAATATACTGTCCTCCGACTAATAGCAAGGAGCATAGTTTGAGATGCTTAGCTTTGTCCAAAACTTCCCAGTCATGCAAAATGAAATGCTAATCTGCTTGAACTTTGACAATTTCTATAAGACATTCATACATAACCTCAGTAGGTTCGTTCTTCATAGAGTTGAGAAACATATTATCTCCTTGAGAGGTTCTTCACATCTTTGCTTCCAGTAGAAAAATGAAATATCCTGCGCTAAGGGCATACCTGTGAGGCTTTTGCCTCATGTTGAAAGACTGCCAACTTTGAAGCACGAGAAGAAGTGGGCTCAAACTTGCGACGACCAAAGAGCAATCTCTTCGATGGCCTCTGCAACTTCACATCAATAATGCAGTCTAAATTTTTGGGAATAGACAGCTTGTTTGAAACTGGAACGAAGGATTTCTCCTTAGCCTTAGAGGCTGCCATTCTGGTTTTAGGAACTGCAATACATAACAAGTGCCAAGAATAAAAACAAGCAATGTCCCTGCCATTCTGCCATATATCTCAAGGGGCCATTGGCATGGCATGACCGAACAAGGGAACGAAGCAAATCACGGTATAAAAATGTGAAGACCATGCCAATAGCCTTTTATAAGAAAAACCCAGATTCAAATCCTCCTAATCATTGAATTTCACACACACACAGAGACACAAAAAACCCCAAAATGCAGCAAATAGAAGTAATAGTAGTTCCATTATCACAAGCCTCAGAACCTAGAGTATGAACAAATTGTACAAATAATAAGCCTTTTTTATGATCTTTATTGTACAAATGATTCTCATAAGCTAAAGCTAAGTCACATATATATATATATATATATATATATATGACAGTTAAAGAAATAATTTCATCATGCAAGGAAATTGGAATTTTGGTAACTCCAAAAATCCCCAATTCTTAATTTCAATTCTACAAATGAAAATCAGAAGATAATCACAACTAAAGTTCAATTACGTGATTAACAATCAACAATTTGGATTATATATAAAAATGGGGCCTTAAAAACCCTAACCCTAACCCTAACCCTAACAATGCAATCTCTTGAAAGTGCAGGAAAAATTACAAACCAGTCGGAGATCGATATTCCGGCGACGAAAAGTGACGTGGGGATCGGAATTCTGGCCACTGAGGCTTGCTTTTGCTGGTTTTGTCTTCTTCTTCTGTTTTTTCTTTTCTCTTTTAGAAATTAATTTCTAAATAACACTTAGCTTTTGAGATTCAACCATATAGCCTTTTTTCCTTATCGCGTTTCACGATGTTTTGAAATTTGAATTGATTTTGAAAAAGTGCTAAAGTTACAAACTATTTATCTTTTTATTTTTCATTTTTATTGAACCCAAAAGGCCTTTTTATTTTTTTTTAAATGTTAAACTAAAAATTATACCCATTAATTTTCCTCAAAATTTCACTTACCATTTTTTCCAAGAAATGTTAAAAAAAAAAATTGATCAAAATTGAATTAATTTCTACAACTTCTTTCTTTAAAAAATAAAATAAAATAAAATTCTACAACTTCTCATTAATTCATTTAAGTCCTACCACTTTCTTTCTTTTTATGTTCAATGTAATCCTTTTGCCCTTTTCTGTTAAAATGTGCCGTAAATGTTTAAATATTTATAACAATGAATTATTTGGACAAAATTAGAAAGTGTAATTTGTAGTGTAGTGAGAAAAAAAATATTTATTGTATTGTTTATACCTAAAAAAAATATTTTAAATTATGTTTTTTTTTTTTAAAGTATGAATTTGATAAAGTGATTTGAGTGGAAGGTTCTACTTTTTATGTAAGTGCGTGAGATTTTCAGTAGTTTTCCATACATATGTAACCGTACTCATTTATAATTTTGAAAAAATAAATAATTAGTTGCTTGAACAGTTCTAAACACCCAAGTTAGGGAAAAAAAAAACCGATAATTTTGAAATTGACAAAACTATAGTACAAATCCTTAAGTGTTTTACCTTAGGTTATCTAATTGTATTCAACCATTGAGTTACATGGATTAATATGATAAATAATAAATATAGTGTTATCTTTTTTAATGATAATTAAATTCAACAATGCATTTTATTAATAAATACAAACACATGATTAAATTTAATCCGAGAAGTAAGAGTATTTAAATAAATATATATATATATATTGCAATCTATAAAATGGTAGGCCCCACACTTGAATTTATTATTTGGCTAATATTTTCTAAATACAGTTTTAAAAAAATTGTATCCTATTTTCCTAGTTTAGAACACGATTTTGAAAACGGCTAAGAGGTGTTTTCAAGATTCTAAAAATGTTTTTAATTATATGGTTGTAAATAAATTAAAAACAGTAGACTCCACATATTTATCTAAACTCTTTTATCTCTTAAATTAATGCGCTTATCTTTATCACAAGAATTCTCACACTTCAAATTTAAAACTTATCATTAAAAAAAAAAAAGTACATGATAAACTCTATTCCCTTATCATTATCCACACAAGGAAAAAAGTTACCTTATTAATGTTAACTAGCTTATAACCTCATGCATATGCATGAATATACTTAAAATATATTTACCTATTTAATTTAAATATTATTGATAGTCATTCTTTTTTTCTTTTTTTTTAACTCTTTAAAAGTCTTGTAAGAATATTATTAGGTAGAAAATGTAAATTGTCCATATTTTTTAAAATTTTTTATGTTCATTAATTCTAAACTCTTTGATTTTTGTATAGTACTTTATTTTCAAGAAATCAAGTACTAAGTAAATTTTTTTTCACTTTTTTTTCTTTTGTAAATTTTATATTATTAAGTGGATTATAAATATTTAAGATGGTAATTAGCATTTAGATTGTGAACTATGGAGTGATTTGTCTTTTTTTTTTCTTTTTTTATGGTGCTTTACTTTCTAAAAATCAAGTATTGGGTAATTTTTTTTTCTTTTGTAAATTTTATATTATTAATTAGATTATAAATATTTAAGATACTAATTAGTACTTAGAGTGTTGACAGTGGAGTGATTTATCTTTATTTTCTTTTTGTATAGTACGTTATTTTTAAGAAATCAAGTACTGGGTAAATTTTTTTTTTCTTTTGTAAATTTTTTTTCATTTATTCATTTCTAGCAACTATATTTTTCAAATTCTCAACTACTTTATTTTTTAAATCTTCCAAGGTTATCATTTTTGGTATCATTTTAATTTGAAATTGATCAAATCTATAAAATTTGGAATGAAATTTGTAGGGACTGGATTTGATTCCTAAACCCAAACGACTAGAGGACCCAAGCCTAAATAGCCCCACACAATGAATTTGTAGAAAGCGAGCTGTAAGACTAGGCTTCTATGAGTTAGATAACGTTCTCTATGGGTCAAGAATAACAAGGAAGTAAGGAAAGACAGAAGGCAGCCACAATATTGCAAAAGAAAACTCTCCATGGCCAAGTCCAAGGAGATTGGTTCTTCAATATATCACTTATGGGACTTATTTATAGTTTCAGCTCTTTGTGCAACAGTGTTTTTCTCTGTTATTTTTTTTTATCCACTCTCTTTGGAAACCCTTTTGTCTTATATAGACCCTTTTAGACGATCCAGGCCTTCCATTTGTTGATCAAGTTAGCTACCACTCAAGTGTTATTCCCATCAGGCACCTTCCCAAAACCCCTGTGAGATGCGGCAGTCAAAACAGCACTGTTCAAGGATATTCTCCACATAAATACGGCCAAGAGGTTTGGTGGGATGCATTAAATGAGGTGGTAGCCACCATCCCCTTAGCATGTTAGGGCTAACCCTCGCTCCTAGCCCATTTCTCTACAGTATGTCCTCCTCTGGTGGCGTGCCTCTGACGTGACCCCCCATTTGAGGGTGGGATCTCCTTGAAATTTCCCTTGCCTCATCGGCATATGGCACGACACGTGGCAATGCTACTTCACCAAACTGCTACACCCCACAAAATTATTCATTACTTTTCCCTATAAAATTCATTAATTTGCTTGCCTAGTTTTATTTTTTAGGTTATGATTATTATTCATTAACTTATCATTATCCCTTTCTAATTTTTCTTTTAAAAAACCTATCAAATTTTAATTTAAGGGATTATTATTATTATTTATTAGAAAATACCTCAGATCATAATCCTTTAATCTTCAACTAGGCTCTGAGCACGGGCATGAGGCTTTTCTATTTTTTGGGTAAAAGTTAATAATTTGAAATTATTATAATTTGGGATTACTACATTTTCTAATCATAAAATACATGCGTGTGCTCAGAGGCTTTTCTATTTTTGAGTAAAGGTTAATAATTTGAATCATTATAATTTGGGATTACTGCGTTTTCTAATCATAAAATACCAAAGGGTGTGTTGAGTGTCATACATTTGTGGATGAAATTTTTTTTTCATCACACCCCTAGGTAATTTATGATTAGAAAATGTAGTAATTCCAAATTATAATCAATTCAAATTATTAACTTTTACCCAAAAAATAGAAGAGCCTTTAAGCACACGAGTGATATCATGCTTAGATGCTAGTATACTTAAATTGTTTGATAGATTATAGATTACGACAAAGTGTGAACTTGTAACATCCACCCCATAATCTCAAGAGAAGTACTACGTCCACACATTTTCACAATAAGTCACATGAAGTACGTTGTTATTAGTTCATATTTGAATTCATAACTTAAATTACTTTTTTGCCCATCTATAACAACTAATAGCAATCTACCACGTAGGATTTATTGTGAAAATGTTGTGGACATAGTATTTTTCTAATCTCAAAGTTTAAATTTTATCTATTTCATCCTTAAAGTTTGTATTTATTGTCCTAAATATTTCTTCAAATTAACCTATCTTTAATATAAACTATTAACAAATTTTAATATATATATATATATAGAGAGAGAGAGAGAGAGAGAGAGAGAGAGAGAGAGAGAGAGAGAGAGAGAGAGAGAGAGAGGTTTTGGATTTGGTGGATTTGACCAACAGTGTGGATGAAGGTTAGTGGTGGAGCTTGGGGATTAGGGGCTTTTGGTTTAGGTTGAAAGAAAAATATAAAGGGGGATCAAAAAAACACATCTACCTCCTTTTTTAACAGTTGAATGTAAAAAAAAAAAAACTAACAAAAGCACTAAGAATGGCAACGGGTCGAGTTTGGGCCAGGTTTTTTAATACCTCGACCCGACCTGCGGGTCTAAACCCGGCCCAATTATTAAATGGGTTTTTTTTTTCCTGAGCCCAGACACGCCCCACTGGGCTCCACGGGCCCCGTTTAGCCCAAACAAATTTGGGCCTAGCGGTGGCCCAACAAAAAAAAAAAAAAAGAATTGAACTCCGGCATACACTTACAAAATATGGTTGTGTTTATGTAATGAGATTGTTGTGTTTATGTAATGAACTCCGGTGTACACATAAAATCCACCATATATTGCCTGAAGAGAGGCTGAATGCCACGAGACCTAAAGAAGAACTCAACGGCATCGTTGTGTCCGCCATTGTTGTGCCATACAATTTTAAAAAAAAATCACAAAATCACAAACACAGATTCCCTTTCAAACACAAATTCGCAAAATCACAAACACAAACTCAAATTTGAGAGAGGACATGAACCCAAAAAAAAAATGAACCTAAAAAAAATTGGAGAACTCGGTCCACCAAGGCTCTATCTCCGATCTCGGACTCCTACTCAGCCTCTCTCTATCTCAGACGACCAAGATCTCCGTTGATGAGTTGTGAGGGGCTGAGGCATTGTAAGGGGCTGAGGCGTGAGAGGCTGAAGGTTGAACCGTGAAGCTAAGGGCGTGAGGTGCTGAGGCGTGAAGTTGAGGACTGATGGGAATGAAGCGTGAAGCTAAGGGCGTGAGGTGCTGAGGCGTGAAGCTGAGGCCTGATGGGAATGACCGAATGAGAGGGGCGGCTAGGCTATGTAGTGAGGAGTGACTTAGGGAGTTAGGGTTACAAAATGATATATATATATATATATATATATATGTAAGGTCCAGGAAACCAATATGGGCCGGAAATCGCCCTTAGGAGTTATAAGATTAAGGCCCACCTCAGTTTTTGGCACAAAACAATGAAATTTGTAGAGAGGGAACTAAACAACAGAGAGACATGCATATCCGAAGTCCATTATGCCCCCCCATTAACCGTAATCCTTTCCCTTTCTATTCTCCTTACCAGCTTCTCCTTTTCAGATGTGTTGGTCCTTTCTCTCTTTTCTTCTTCTGTTTTGCCGACCCCCCTCACCGTATCTCCTCCCTTCTTATTTATACCTCAGGTTCCTATCATCTCCACCTTACATCTCACTTCCTCCCCCACCACTTGGTGACACTTGTAACCCCTTTTTGTAGAAAGCACTGATGGTAAAATATCTAAAGATCCACTTCCCTGTTCAGATCACTGCCACATTAATGCTGGAGGTAAAGCTGCTGTTTCCACATTTATTACGGACATGGAGGCCTGTCTACAGCAGTTAATGTCTCCAGATATTTGTGAGGGCTAATACTGCCAGATCACACCTCCTCGGGTCCTCGGGGCCCGACCCGAGTAGGTTTTTCTTTAAGACGTTTACCAGTCCTCGGGCCACGTCATCTTCGGATCGTCGAGTCCTCACAATATATATAGATAAGGGGGGTGTTTTAGTAATTTAACATACCAGATATTTATCCAGGCCAGGTTTCAGATTTTTTTTATAAAATCCAGACCCGCTTTGGGTTATTTTTTTTAAAACCCATACTCGACCTTATTCTTTATCGGACCGGGTAAAATCCGACCCATTAGGGTTGGGCCGGGCCGGGTATCTACGGGTTGGATCTAAATTGCCATCCCTAAGAAGCACATTGGGTGGGTAGAGTGAAACTTTTTCAGTATATAGGTAGACAATATGACTCAAAGCACAAGCGGCTAAAACATAATTAACCAAACTTTATATTATTACTAGTATTATGCTTGTGCGATGCATGGTTTAATCAAGAATCATGAGTAAATTAATGAAAATAAAAAATTATTTTAATTACAATTAAATAGAGAACAAAAATAAAGTAATATTTTACTCTATTTTTTTTAAACAAAGTAACCTTTTACTTTAAGTTATATAGTGAATGCATATTGTGTAAGATTACTTTTTATAAAAAAAATAAAATCATATATAAGTCCAAAATTAATTGAATGAAATATGGTAGATAACTATGCAACTAAAATAAAATGAGATGCCTAGAAAAAAATAAAGGGAGTTTGCGTAATTAAATCTCAAGTGCATATTTAAATGAAAAACCTTGAATTAAATAAATAAAAAATAATAATTGAAAGCATATTTAAGTGGTGACCTCAACGTAATAGTTAAGAATTATGAACAACCCAAATTACTAAAAATTAAAAAATAAAAGGAGATAAACTTACATAATAATTGAATTTTTGTCTTTGAAAATGAGGTAGGAGGCACCGAATTTCAACCTATCAAAACAAAATGTGTAAATATAAATTTCAAGAAGTTTTTTTTGAGAAAAACTCAATACCAATAGTATTTTTTGATCAAGTGCTTCAAAACCTCGAGGAAACTCCCTGAAAAAAAAACATGAATAATAAAAAAAAAACAAAGAAAACTAAACAAATAACAAATAACCTTAAAAAATGATAGATAGTTGGATGTTCAAAATATTAATAAAAAAATCAAGAATTTGGCCTTATTATTTATAGTGTCTTGGAAATCTAAATATGAGAGTCATGGTATAATAAAACTATTATCCATAATCATTCCTATATTTATCCAACAAATAAAATTAAACTTCAACCAAAAAACAAACGTTGATAAGAAGTTGTTTTTATTTAAAACAATAATTTTTTTTAATACAATCATACAAGCACTTATATTTGTAAAGTGATCATCGTACTAAGGCTGTGCGGTGGTTAAAACAATATTTTAAGTTGTGAAGAAGTTGATATAAGCAAAAAAAAGAAGAAATTCAAATTAAAACCCAATACCATACATTTTGTAGGAAAAATATATGAAATTTTCCCTTGTGCATTGAATAGGGCTCAATTTTGTTTCAGATAATAGAAAATAAATAAAAAATTGCTGTAATTCTGTCAAATTTATCATTGCTCCCCATATGCAGAATCCTATTAAGACCTAGCATTAAACACCTCACAGACACTATTATAGAGACTTTTTTTAACATTTTGTCGAACAAAGCAAAAACTGATATTTAAATTGCCCCAATTAAAAGCACAATCACCATTCAAAATTTGAGAGATAATTAGGATAATTAATCGATATTTAGTTATAATAAAAAAAGAAGACAAAGCAAAAGAAGAGTTTGAAGAAGTTATTCATGACTGGATTAGACTATAACTGAATCAACCGAAGAATAAACTTTGCCCATACACACAAATCATCTTTCACCATCGTCATCCAAAGATCTCTACTTGAATCTCAAATCATGAACCTAGAATCACAGAAAATCACAGGTCCTCTTCTTCGTCGTCTTCTTCTTTGACAAACTTTATCTTAACAAACTACATGCCCAAAAGAACACCTTATGAGTTATTTCAAATTAGTCTACATGCCCAAGCTGAAGGAAATTAGTAAGAGCAATTGGAGTTAGTAAAATTTTTATTAATTTATAGGAGAAGAGAACAGCGTCAGAAGAAGTTACCATCTTGATGTTAGGGATGTGGGAAAATTTGGGCCATTCCTCTCCTGTCTTTCTTTCGCAGCATTCATTTAGAATTAGACTCCCCCAGATCTCGAATTTCTGTGATGGAGTTATAGGAACGAAGTTCGACAGTGACTTTAACTTTGGGCAATCGTAGATCTTCAAAATCGTTTTTTTGCTTTTGGGTTGTGGGTTTGATATGGTCTGATTGTGGTGGTTTGTGGGTGGTGGCAATGCTGTCGCCTGCTGAGCTGTGGTGGTTGTGGGTAAAATGAGAAAGGAGAAGGGGAACGGGAGAAATAGGGTTTGAGGAAGGAGATTTGTGGGTAAGGTGGGTTTTGATTGAGGAAGGTGAAGGCAGAGAGCTATTTTTGGAGGAAGGAGAAGGCAGAGAGCAGGTTTTTGCGTTTATCGGGTTTTAGAAAAGTTTTATTTTGTGTGAAAGGTTTTTTTGTGTTTATGTTTTTTTTAAAAAATATTATGCTGACGTGGAAAATTGTGAGAATTTTAGAAGTTTCGATTTTATATATATTGATGATATGATGTAATTATCTCAAAATTTTATTGCTTTAACACTGATTTCTATAACAAAAAAATAAATTCTTATTATTAAATAATGAACTTGTAGTTATTAGTTATTTTTATTTATTATTATTATTATTATTATTATTATTATTATTATTATTATTATTATTATTATTATTATTATTATCACTTCTAAAATGTAACAATAATGTTTTCTTTTCCCTTCCCCTAGCTTCTTTATTATTATTTTTTTTAACCTCCGTTTTCCTTTATAGGTTTTGAATACACATTGATGGGAAAGATTTTCTTTCTATTTTTTGAATGAATTTTATATAAAAGAAATTCACCTAAATAGAAGAAAAAAGTTGAATATAATTAGGTGGGGTTGCAAAGGGGTTGAAATTCTTACGTATTATCCCTCGACCCCTTGGCTCTCAAGTCTCAACCGAATCAAGTTTTTCTTACTTTGATGACTTGAGATACATTCGTACGAATCATGTTTTCTTGCTTTAATGACTTGAACTACTTATCCATAGATCTAGTTTCTAAATCCTTTCATGACTTCCTAGAACATCTTGATTCTTGACGAATTAACTTCTAACACTAGCAAGCGTTATTCAACATATTTTCTTCCTTAATAATGAACATATGTTAGCTGGGATGCAATGGCTAGGACTTATAAAGAGCATTTACATCATGCTTAATGAATTTTTAGCCAAATTTAGTATAAAATCTTGACTTTTGTTAGTTTAGCTAGTATATTATTTACAAACAATTACATCAATTTCAATACTCTATACTATCCCATTTTAATATTACATCAATTAATACTAAATATTTGTGGGCTTACTGTGGTTTTAGCTGATGCAACCTTGTTGTGTTTTATGGGAGTTTTTCATTTGAACTTTAGGCAGTTGCAAATTAACGTTAGTGATTGGTGCATTTTACTTTGTAACGAGACTAATAAAAATAAGGGCTTGTGTTTGACACTGCGATCATCAAAGACTACGTATCCGTTTGGATATAACTTTTACTTTCAACGTTTGCGTTTTCCAAGTTTTGCTTTTTTTTTTTTTTTTTTTTCTGTTCTGGAGATTGGTGCACGCACTGCTGTGCATGTATTTTTTAGCATTTTTTATTAAAAATATCAAAGACTTACAGTGACCATGTGGTTTTAATATGTTCATAAGTACCCTCGACCACCTAGTTGGGAAAGTTGATGATCAAGTCTCAAACATCAATGGAAGAAGGTTGTGGAAAAACTTTGATCATCCCACTGGCACGCTTCTTACTTTGATCCACCATCAGGAGCCTTCACACTTAAGTGAGTGAGAACCAAATTAAGACAAACGACGTCGTTTTACATCAGTTTTTGTTTTTATTTTTTTTAAAAACACTCAAAACGACGTCATTTGTCATATTAACCAAACCCTATTTTGTCAATTTTTACAATTTGACTTCAAAGAATGCTGCAACGTTTGTCATCAACAAGTACTTCAAAGACACTGAACCATGTTTCCTCAGCCAGCCTATGATGTTGTCCCAAAACACTCATTCACCGCCTTGTCTTCGCAACCAAATCTTCAACAGAGAGTGATCCCTGGTGATTTCGTGAGATGGGGTTCGCTTGGTTTTTGTAGAACTTCAAGCTTTGCCACTGGGTTCTTGCCATTACAGCACAAGCCGTTGGACTCTGTTAAAAAATATTCAGAGAGTGAGGGATGATGTAATGTCTCACAAAAGCTCCCAATTTTTTTATTCTATTCTTTCTGCCTATGAATCTTAGTTGATGTGATTTTCTTGTACTTTTTTTTTTTAAAATGGGTTTTTTTTGGTTTATTGCATGAATTTCTAGGAGTGAGAGCGAATTGAATTTGAGATGAATTCTTGGCTGATGAAATTTACTAACAATTTAGGTACTATAGGTGTATGTTTATTTGTGTGCATATTTGCTGACCTTGCTTGCAAAAGGAATGCGATTATTATCAGAGCCACTAGAAAGTGTGGGAAAGTAAATGTAATTTACTTGTACTTAGCTGATAGCCTGTTTGGTTTCTTAGAATCTTGAAGCTGATTTTTTTTTGGTTACACTCTGTTTCTATTTGGTTGGCGAGAAAGTTTGCGAAAGTAGATGGAAATTTTACTTTTTAGGGACTTGAGGTTAAATTGTCATAGATCTATATGGTTGGTTAGGAAACATTGGAAAAGATAAACGAATTTTGAAGATGTAATTTTTAGGGTTCTTTTTTCTTTAAGGCTGCAATTTTAAGTTTTTAGCTATTGAAATGGAAGAATAAGGAACATGGTAGAGGCTGGTACGGCAGTTTGTTTAATGAGAAAATTTGGGTAAAGCACCAGAGAATCAATAAAGCTAGATTCTGGAAAAGGTTCATTAGTGAAGTTATTATACCCCAACTTGAGCAATTGGAGTTGTCCCTAATTACCAAAGTTCTTTGGTACATAACCAGTGAATAAGTTGCCCCCCAATATCGAGAATGGTAACTTTTGAATTATTAGTGATAGAACTTCAAAGATTTCCACCAAGCTTTATTTTCTCCTAAATATACTTCTCTAAGAATGGGAAGTGAAATGCCTATATCTGTAGGAAGACTGACTGAAAGGCGATTTGATACCAGTGAAATGGACTCCGTTGTTGAAATGCTAAAGAGGGTCGGAGGAATGGAGCCTGTAAGTCTGTTGTTGCTCAATTTCAAGTTGCTTAAATGGGAAAGAAATCCAATTTCCCTTCTGGCATATTACCTGCCAAAGTGGTTAACATCCAAAAACAGAGGTTCATTTTTTTTATTTTTGATAGGTAATCAAAAAAATAATATTAATGAAAAAACAATGAGAGAAAAGAACAAGATGTTCATGATAATGAACAACAAGAAAAAAAGAGCACATAGCACAACGCAAAGAGGGAAATCAAGAAGCTAAGCTAAAGGAAGACATAAACTTAGAGAGAGAAGAACAATTAGTAAAACCCCAACAGCGAGACCACTCTAACAGACTGCGATGACTTAAAACCTTTAGCTCATCCAACTTCTTCTCCTTGTTTTCAAAAGATCGACAATTTCGTTCCAACCACACAGTCCACATTAAACACTTTGGAACCAAATTCCAAATGTCCAAATTATGCTTCCCAAGCCACTGATGCCAACAAGATAACAAACCTGCCATCGAGCCTGGCATAACCCAACGAATACCGAAAGCCTGAAGCATAAAATACCATAGGAAATGAGTAATAGGACAATGAAAAAGGTGATCTACTGACTCCCCATCTTGGCAATACATAACATATCAATTAGTCAAGGGGCGACCCTTAAGCATAAGATTATTCAAAGTGAGGATCCAACTATGAGCAGTTGTCCACAGAAAGACCGCCACTTGTTTAGGAATCTTTGGTTTCTAAATCCCCTTCTAAGGAAACAAAGAATTCGAAGCACTCCGAATCACCTGATAGTAAGACCAGGTGTCAAAATTAGCATAACTTTTTAGCCGCCAGCAAAGAGTATCTCTCCTCTCACCCCGAGGAATACGGGTTTGTATAAGCTGAAGCAGAGAATAAGAAGTAGCCAACTCTCAATCTTCAAAAGTTCTATAAAACCTTAAATTTCACACTCTAGCAGTACCTCCTTGTGGAATCCACAAGACCTCAGAGATGTAAGCATCCTTGACAACTGAACACACATAGAGCTCAGGATAGAGAGCTTTTAGGGTAATATCACCAATCCACCTATTATGCCAAAAACGGATACGAGTGCCTTCCCCCACTACAAAAGATAGATGTTTAGAAAAGCTTTCTCACCCTTCATAAATGCTTCTCCATAGGCCACACCCATGAGTCCTCATGCAGACTTTAGTACACCACCCCCCTTGATCCTCGCCATATTTAGTAAAGATAACTCTCCGTCATAGATGAGTAACTTCATGACCAAATTACCATAACCATTTCCCTAATAGAGCTTGATTAAAAGCAACTAAACCTCTTATCCCCAATCCACCCATCTCAATGGGTAAAACACCTTTTCCTAAGCCACTAAAGGATACTTGAAGCTCCTCTCAGAAGACCCCCACAGAAAATTCCTCTGAATACTTTCCAATCTAGCAGCCACAACTACAGCTTTCAGAATAGTAAAAAGAGATAAAAAGTATGTTGGGAGACTAGAGAGGGTACTCGTTATTAGCATGAGTCTACCACCCTTAGATAAATAGAGACGCTTCCACCCAAATAGTTTCTTCTCCATTTTCTCCAAAATTGGATTCCAGATCGAAGTTGTCTTAAAAGAAGCTCCCAACGGCATCTCCAAATATTTCATAGGCAACCTGCTCACTCTACAATGAAGGATATTAGCTAAAGCATCTGGATTATTCACCTCCCCAACAGGGACAATTTCACTTTTCCCAACATTGACCTTCAAGCCAGTAAAAGCCTGGAAACAAGACAACACCAACCTAATGGACAACAACTGTTCCCTAGAGGCATCACAAAATAAGATAGTGTCCTCAGCAAATAATAGATGGGAGATACGCACACCAACAATGTTCACAGCTCCCACATGAAAACCCCGAATAAGATTACACTCCTCAGTCTTCTTCAAGAGTCTACTTAAGACCTCCATTATCAAGAGAAACAATAGCGGGGGTAGGGGATCCCCTTGTCTTAGCCCATGAGAGATTCCAAAAAAATCTTCAAGGAATCCACTAACCAAGATTGAAAAACGGACCGACGTAACACAAGCCTTAATCCACCCCCTCCATTTCAGCCCCAAACCCATTCGGCCCAACAAATAAAACAAGGCCTCCTAGTTCGCATGGTTGTAGGCTTTTTCAATATCAAGCTTGCAAACCATGCCCGGTATTCTGCTTTTCAACCTGCTGTCCAGGCATTCATTTGCAATAAGCATTGAATCCAGAATCTGCCTTCCACCAACAAACAAATTTTGAGACTCAGAGATGAGATTATCCAAAACCTCCCTCAACCTATTAGCCAACACCTTGGACAACAGCTTGTACACACTACCCACCAAACTGATGCGGCAAAAGTCCTTAATGTTAATGGCATTACACTTCTTAGGAATTAAAGTGAGAAACGAAGTGTTCATAGACCGTTCAAACACAGAGTGCCGATGAAAGTAAACAAAAAAATCCATGACACCCTTTTCCACCACACTCCAGCATTTGTGAAAAAAAGCCATGGTGAAACCATCAGGACTCGGGGCTTTATCGCCTTCCATCTCCCTTAACACATGGAAGACTTCCTCCTTCGTGAACTCTTTCTCTAAAGATAACCGCTCATCCAAAAACAGAGGTTCATAAATCTGCCTGATAACATTTTACTTGAATGGCTCAATCTTGGCTCATATTGCCCCAAGACTACCTACAGGTACAATCATATAATTGGTGCAGGTTGAATGTGCGCATTATCCTCAATTATAAACTGACTTGTTATAAACTTTTTTTTTTGGCTGAATGACTTGTTATAAACATATCAAGAGTTCTTCCAATTTAACATGATATTATATGATCGCTTAACAAAAGGAAATGTGAAATGTTACTTGTCAAGTTGTTTTCACCAAGGTCCAACTTTTGTAGCGAAGTGCAATTCCTGATATGCTTCCAGAAAATTTATTATTGGTGAGATAAAGTACCTTGAGTACAGAAGGATGGTAACATATATCTGTTGGGAGACTACCATTTAGATCATTGTTTCTGAGAATTAGATATTCCAGAGAAGATATGTTGAAGATGGAAGAAGGTAAAACTCCTGTTAGTTCATTATTTTGTAATCTCAATATCTCCTAATTGAGTAGGTTCCCAATCTCTACAGGAATTTCAGCTTTAGAGTAGCTAGACATAAAGAATTAAAATGGAACAATTTAGAAGATGCAACTAAAATAGATTAATTTTTAGTATTATTTTGATGGGAAAACGAAAAATGAGTAGGATTGTCACATTCCAACTACCCTCAAACATAGATATGTTCCCAAATCCCCAAATTATTTATCCTTAAACTATACCTTTGAAACTATTTAGGCCGAGGGACAACCTCTCAAGTCTCAAGCATGGTAATGTTGCCAATTTCTCTTGGTATGCCTCCTGTAAACATATTTGAAGACAAGCGATAGAATTTGAAGCTTCCTGCCTTTGTTTAAATGGGAAGGAATCTGTCCAGCTAACTTGGTGAAAGAAAGGTAAAGGCATTGTAGAAATGGAACATGATAGCACATATCAATTGGAAGGCTACCATTTAAGCTGTTATTTATGAAATGATGCTTTGCAATGAGGAGGTATTGAAAATAGTGGATGGTATGGAAACCATGAGCTGGTTATTATCCAGGTATATTATCTTCAGGTACTGAAGATAACAAATTTCCTCTGGTATATGTCACTGGTGCTTAGACTCAATGTCTCAAGGTTTGAGATGTTGGAGAGGGAAGGTGGGATTCTACCTGTGAAGCCATTGTCTTCAAGAAGTATGTTTCACAGCCTAGATAATGTTCCAAGTCATGTTGGAAAAAATCCACTAAGATTGCTGTACTGCAAATTAATGAGATTTTTAATCTATGCAATTGACTTGGTTCATCAGGCAATGGGCCACTAAAGTTGTTGTCACTGAAGTTGATGGAAACTAAGAATGAGAGAATGTAAGGAGGAATGGTGCCAGTTAGACCAATGTTAGGAAGATTCAAAGCTATGACTCTTTGGTACCAAGCACTACAAGTGACTCCCATCCAGTTGCAAAAGTATGTTGTGGTAGACCAGTTATGTGACAAGGGATTTTCAGGTTCAAATGAGATATGGGACTTGAAAGCAAGAAGGGCATATTCATTTGTTAAGTTTGTTAAAGATTCAGTTAAGCAGGCACTGAAATGGGGTGCTAATAACACTGAAACATAAAAGAAGATGCAAGTCCTTTACATGTATGGAAAATTGAAATAGTACCAATGAGAAACAAAAATGATCAGCTGCTGCTCTGGAGAAGGAATCCCAATTAAATATTGAGTCTGGCAAGGGAAGATCCTTAAGAATGGAAGGCGGAGATTTGAAAAATGCATTTCTTGTCTTAGAGTAGATTTTCTTTATTTGACCATGTTATTGGCAGCATGCAAGGAAGAGCGATTGAGATTGCCATTATGAATGCTGTCAAGGTCAACTTCACATTTACTCAAATAGACAACAACTAAATTGATCAGTAACCATGTGAAGAGAAAAATGGTGTGATTTCAATTCATGGGGTCTACTTCAAATCTTTTACACTTTACACCTTATCACCCCATTAGATCCTTATCTTAGAAACCCAATTTTAAAGTTTTAGGTTAGAACATAGAGGCATATATGAACTAGTTGATACGATGTGTGGGTATGTTACTTACAGGTTCGTTTTGAAATATGTTGTAAGAAATTATTTTATGGTCTATGTATACTAGTCATTATGTGTTATAATCTTTGAAGAAATAGATTCAATTATATTACATGTCATTAAAAAGAGAGTAATGTAAATAGTTAAGATTAATATAAATATTATTGCTTGAGTGAATGAAAAATAAGTAATTACTTCCACTAACTAAAGTGAATTAGTTTTTTGCAAAGTAATCAACATTTTGTGTGGTAAATTAGTGATTGTTATTTCATTGATGAAGCTAATACTATGTTTTACTCAATTGGGTGAATTTTAAAATTTCAGCTCATTGACTTGTGTTCTTTGTTTCTAAGAAACATGAAAATTCTGTGTCCACATTAACTGCATCTGGTTGTTAAGGAAATTGAAAGTAAAGATTGTACTTGGTGTAGCTTTTTACATGGGTTGATTTCCATCTAAATTAGTGTATGCTTCTTTGGGTTTTTCTAAGAGAATGTATAAATGATTTCTGCTGTCATTTTACTCTCTCTCTTCTTTGATGTTATTACCTTATTTTTGGTCATAATAATATGCATTTTGTGAAACCCCAAGAACTGTTTTACTTCTGGTGAGAGGAAAGGCCTTTTATAGAAGGTTCTTCAATTCTTGTTGCTTTCATGTGAGCATAACCACATTGTGGTCAACATTTGCCAAATGAAGTGTATTTTCATGATCCATTCCAAGTTTATGGCCTTTCTAAATTTGTTGGCCAAACTTTAGAATGAGTTTTATGGAATGAGCTTAATTTCCTTGGACAACTAATTAGCATATGAGGAATTCTTTTGTACAATGATTGTTTTAGAGAATCTGTAGCCTGGGACTATATTTGAGAAGGTTAAGGTTTCTATGGAAACTAGAATTCTTATGAGTGAATTGAATTTTCCTTTGCTATTTTGAACCAAAATTATAGTGACATAGAACTCAAGGACCATAGCTTATAGATTGTTTTTTTCTTTTCTTATGTATATATTTAGTTATTTTTTGGAGGTGTTATGATTGTCAGTATCACTTGGGAAGAGGCCATATTAGTGCATCTATGAAAGCAAAGCTTTATTACTTGTTGGAGCAAAGAGCAGCTGATTGGTAATTCATTTAGATGATGCTTGTTTCCCTTTACACCTTTTATTAAATACTTATTGGAGAAAAAAAGATATTGATGTTTGTACTGTATGCATATCTTCTCTCCATATTTTGCTATCCATACTTCTGTCTTTTTTTGCAGCCGATATTTTGTTATTCCTTTGTGGAGAGGAAGTGGTTACACAACAATGTTTGCTCAAGGTTTGGTTTTTAACTATTGGCTTTATATCACACATGCTGTTTTTATTAAGCTTTGTATATGTGCTGAGCAAATTTCATTTAGCGTTGTTGGTGGAGTAATATAATCCTGGAAATTCTTATAAAAAATAACCCTGGATATTAATTAAGATAATTAATCACATCATCAGATTTTCCTTTACCTTAATGCTGGTGCAAATTACTAATCTACTGGTCTATTTAGTTATGAAATGTAATAGTAATTATTTGCTAGCAAATCATGTATACATTTGACCAGGAGCTGTAATGCATGCGAGTGTGCAAACCCAAATAGAGGCTGAAACCAAACTCAAACAAGCTTGTGTTTTTTTATGATCATTAATATGTTAGAAGTATCTATTCTCTTCTTTTGATGTTTTCTACACATTAGCTGAAGCGTATGCAATGGAACGTTCAAAGGAGAAAAATGCATTGGCAAGGTCTGTGTTGCAGAACAAAATAAAAGCATTATCTATTTTTTTTTTGATAAGTAAAAGTTTATTGATATCAAAAAAATGTGAGATACCCTAGTACATAGGGTGTGTACAAGGGGACAAACCATCAAGAACAAAAATTACAAGAATCTAAGAAATCAAGAAAAGAAGAAAAGGATTGGTTTCGCAAGGCAGCCAACCAATCCATTAAAGTTCTAAAGAAAAATAGCTTCAAGTCTGATATGGGTCTCTCCTTATCTTCAAAGCACCAACTATTTCTCTCCCTCTATAAGCACCACAATAAGCAATGAGGAACTATAAGCCATATATACCCATTTCGATGGCGGCCAAAACTTCCTTGCCAACATGCTAGAAGCCCTACTACAGATTGCGGCATAACCCAGCTCACTCCAAACAACCCAAACACCATAGCCCACATATCCATTGCAACTGGGCAATGAAGAAAAAGATGATCAACCGATTCACCATTACACTTGCACATATAGCACCAGTCCAATACCCAAACCTTCCTTCTTCGTAAATTGTCAATTGTTAAGCATTTCCCTAAAGCAGCAGTCCAAACAAAGAAAGCTACTCGAGAAGGAATCTTCTGCTTCCAAATGCTTTTCCGAGCTGAATGTGTTTCAATTTACAGTTGATATGTCATAACACAAATAGTTTTGGAGACACAGTCTTTTTTTATTAATAAAAATTGTTATATACTTATTAAAAGAATAATAATTAAAATTGTTATATAGAAGGAAGTACAATAGATTTTGGAATCAATGTAATGGGTATATACTCAACCATCTACTTTGAATCACTCAAAAATACAAAGCATCTATTTGAGGGTTTACATCATATTATAGTAACCAATGGAATAAAATCTACAATTTTTGATGGTCAATTCATTCTTCTCCTACTATTGCTGTTGTATGCCCGCTAATATCTTGATAGGGATTAGGCATTAAGGAAAAAGTATAATACGTAAATAAAATATTTTTTTGATAATGTTGTATGCACACTAATAACTAATAATCTGATAGGGATTAGGGATTAAGGAAAAATTATAATACATAAATAAGATTTTTTTTATTTTATAATTTGATAGTTGGGGGAGGAGGGTTTTAAGCCATGGATGTCATAGACATCAGGAGGTGCCAACCAATTGAGCCAAAAGGCTCTTGGCATAATACATAAATAAGAATTGAAGAAACCATTCCGTTCTGTAAGCAACACAGATTAAACTGCTAAATGAAGTTTATATTTGACCTGTTATTCTCCTTCTTGGAGGAATCCTATTGGACTGAATTTACCCTTTTCTTTATACTTAAAATTATTGTGGTCCTTAGTGGACTTTCCATAATAACTAAATTCATCTTCTTTGTACTAATGAGTACTGCAAGTGCCTGTTGCAATTGCCTAGTGCCCTGTTATTCAGGTCTTCAATTGACAAGACTTTTCAACTGCCTTACTAGTATTCTAATGTATACCCTGAGATATGTTTCTAATTAATTCAATTCAATTAAAGAATAAAAACTTAAATTGACAAGACTGTTCAACATTACTATCCTGTTTCAAAAGTTCTTTCCCAAACTAGATTGATCTATCTCCTGAAATGGTTGAGCCCCAGTTCTTTATTCTATTTTTACAATTTTGTTCTAGAAATCTATTTCAAGTAACCTGTTAGGGTTATGGTAACCTGTTAGGGTTATGTTAACCTGGTAGGAGTACTATTTGAAACAATACATTTAATATCTTGTAAAAGGCTATTTTGGCTAGTGCTTTCAAAAGATTTCAAAGAATGTTATAAGTTTTTACAATCTTACAAAAGCAATATTTCAATACAGGACAGGGAGCAGCATATGAGTCATCCATGGCTATAGATGTGCTTTTTCATGTAACGAACTTTTTCCAGCTCACTACAACTTATTATCAGTAACAAAGATGATCTTCAGTGTATTTGATATGGTTAAAATGCTTATTTGAACTTTTCTTGCAGTGCAATGCCGCATATACTTTTCACTGGTCTTGAAGATTACAAGGCAAGAGGAACTCAATCAGCTCCTTACTTTACTGTATCTTATTACAATGAATTTGCAGAAAGCAAGGACTTGGTGCTGATCCGTGGTGATGTTGTGTTCGCAAGCAAGATTAGTGACACAGAGGCAAAATGGCTCTTGGAAATGACCCAATCTTTTTATTTGAATGATGTGAGGTACAAGCTGGTTGAACGGTTCAGCAAAGAAACACATGATTTTGAGTTCAAGGATGTGTTGCAAGCATTAGACATGCCTATTCTGTGATCTGCCAAAAGAATGGAAGTTGGCTAATATGATGGTGGAAGACAAGGATTTAGTCAGCATGGGAATTGAGATTACTTAAATTGCAACAAAGACATTATCGGGAATTGTCCTTGTCAGAATCTGGTCAAAGTGTAGCATATTGAGCAACTGAATGGAAGATGTGGTGTAGTTATTTTCATGTTAATGTGTGCAGAAAATTCTGATTGTTAGTTTCCTTTTTTTCCCAAAATGGAATAACTACTGTTTTAGACACTACGGAATTCTAGAGTTGATTTTGTTTTCCCTTTTTTGGTTTTGGGAAATAATATGTTGCATTTTTAGAACAAATAGAAGGCAAAGTTTTCGGACATTTTCACGCTTTCTCTGATTTTTCTTCCTCTCTCGCGTTCTTTGCTTCCTCTTGCGTTCTCTGGTAAAGGTTTCTTTCTTTCTAAACAAAAATTGAAGGTTTCTTTAAAGAATCATAATCGTTTTGATATTGTTAAAGGTAAGTATCAAAACGATAAAACCCTATTTTCATTGCTATTGTTTTGTTTCCCTTTTTTCTTTATTAGTTTCTTGTAGGTATTGTGTATGGGGTAGGTGGGGAAGAGTCCTCAATCTTCTTCTAGTCTGTGGATGGCATGGGATTTCGTTTAGGATTTGGATTTGGGTGGGTTACTTAAAAAGAGAAGAATTTGTATTTGACCCAAATCCATCTTGGAATTCAAGTTCCAAATCTATTGATTTCAAATCCTGCACTAACTGTGGAATTTGGGAAATCCTCCCACAACGCTCGCGTCTTCACTGCCTCAAGCTACGACAACAATGTTTAAGCTGCAACCACCATAGTGTTCAGGTTTGTCTCTCTTAGTCTTAGCCTATCTAAGTTCGTTTTGGGTTTTTTTGTATTTCTGTTTTTGTTTGTATTTGAGTTGTCTGGGTGGGTTTCGTTTGGATATTTCTATGTGAATCTGTATCTACTGGTAAGCATGGGTTGGTTTAGTTTTGTTAAGAAATTGTTGGAGATATTTTTTTAGAGTTCTGAGCTGGTATAATTGAAATGCAATGAATTGTTTGATGAAATGCCTCTATGAGCTATGTATTTTAACGCATGATAACTTTTTGGTTGACAGTGATGATAACTTTTTAACTAGTTTAACATAAGATGTTTGCTTTGTGTATAGCTACATTGATTTCAAATTTTGTCCTGTTGGTAGATTTGTATCAATGCCAGTCTGTGTTGAAAGAAGACTGCCTAGTTCTAATTATATAATTGATTCCTCTTGTTTCCATAGAACAGGCAGAACCTTTTTTTTTCATGTCTAATAAGCATTTTGGTGGCTTTGCTTAACCTTGGAATAGCTTTGAAATATATTTGTATTGTTGAGTAGATAACATCAATTCATCTCAATCCAACATTAAGGAATAGCTTGTGTCGATTGCAGTGTCTAGATAATATCAATTCATCTCAATCCAACATCCTCTTTTTCTCTTCTTAGTAGTTCTTTCATAGTTTTTCTCCCTTTTATTATTCGCAATGTGTGGGATGCTTATAAAAAGGTATGGTCCCAAATTATGACTTTTTTTTTTTTGGCTTAAATTATGATGGGGTATTCTTTGTATTTGCAATTTTGGAACTGGTTGGTCTGTTTTTTGGGTTATGTTATACTACCTGGGTTGGTTTTATTTTCCTCTTGTTATACTGTTAAGGGAGTGCCATTGGTCATTGGACTGGGGCATTTAATTTTTCTGATTATATTTTTACATACTGTGGTAATATCCGTGAATATAAGATTCAGTTGCTTAGTTTTCTCGGTTTCTTAATTTGTTTATTTGCTTTGATGTGTACTATTCTGATTGTAGGGGGTGTAAAGGCAGTCAAAAAGATTAAAGCTGTAAAATTTAAAATACAATATTTTGTTATTGATGTGTTAGTCTAAGTTTTTATGAAATTGAATTTATGTGGATTCCTTGTCTGACTAACAATGTTGAAAATGCAAGTTCTACAAAAAGTAGATTTCAAATGTAAATAATTTAAGTGGTTAGTAATGTGAAAAATAGCTTTCTCACATATGAATTATTTTAGCATGATTTGAATTATGAAGCATAGATAAATGTGAGAAAATATGTTAGGCTATGAAATATAATACATATGAAGAAAATTTGTTTAGATAACTATAAGCAAGTCCAAGCAAGTATCTTTGATAGTATTAAACAAATATATTTTTCTATGCCCAACTTAATTTATGTATGGTTTTAAATCCATGCCAACAAATACATTAAGCAAGATTATATGCAGATTATATTTTAGGCGTGGTTTTACTATGTTTATTGTAAATCCTCAAACCCAAAAGTATGTTCCACCATAATTTTGATGATATATGTTTTGTATTTTCAATTTAATGTTGTTAACCATTTCTAATTTTAATAATATTTTTCTCAAAGAAAATGTAGTGATACACATTGAAAAGACTTTGTAACCCAATGCCATTGATTTATTTTGTTGTCGAGGACTTTAGAACAAAAAAAAAAAAAAAAAAACCAATGTCAATTCTTTTTTTTGATAAGTAATAAGACTTTATTGAAAAATATTGAGAATCATGTTCACGATGGTGAACACGTTGAACAAAGGACCAAATACAAGAAAATCAAGAGGTAGAAGAAAGAGAAACTAAAAAATCAGATACAGCAGTACAATTCGTACACCCCCAAACACGAGCCCAAAGAAACAAAGTACGAAAAATAAGACTTTTTAGGTGTTCCAAAGCTCTCGCCTTATCTTCAAAAATGCGGGCATTACGTTCCTGCCAAACTAACCACATTACACATGCCGGGACCATATTCCAAATGGTTGAATGATGCTTTCCAAACCAGTTCCTCCAAATATAGAAGAAAGATTTCACTGACCCTGGCATTACCCATTGACTCCCAAACACTGCAAAAACTTCACACCATAAGGCATGAGAGAACTTACAATGAAGAAGTAGGTGATCCACTGATTCCCCATCACAGCAACATAAGCAACACCTATTAACCAAAAACTGACCTTTCTTAATAAGGTTGTCAATGGTGAGTATCCCATCATTAGCTGCTGTCCATAAGAAAAAAGACACCCGTTTAGGCACCTTAATACGCCATATACACTCCCAAGGAAAGGCATCAGTGGTCGAACTAGATAATAGCTTATAAAAAGAGCGCACATCAAAAACACCCGATGTAGTCAATCTCCAGACCAGCTGATCATCCCCCTCACCCCTTGGCATAGAGGAATAAATAAACTCAAAGAATGAAAAGACAGTGGTTGCCTGCCAATCTTGAGGACCATGACGGAACAATAAATTCCAGCTCCTCTCTCCTTCTGAATTTGATACAACCAAGTCAGAAACCCATGCTTCTTTAGAGACAGAGCACTCATACATGGAAGGAAATAGTTCCTTCAAAGGAGTAGGCCCACACCAAGGGTCATGCCAAAATCTAACACAGCTACCCTCCCCCACATTATACAAAATCTGGCTAAAGAACTTCTCTGTTCCTAATGTAAT
The DNA here is from genome assembly GCA_032878915.1 of Castanopsis chinensis. NCBI lineage: Eukaryota > Viridiplantae > Streptophyta > Magnoliopsida > Fagales > Fagaceae > Castanopsis > Castanopsis chinensis. The sequence continues at coordinate 6,757,900 of JAVQMG010000093.1, read as the reverse complement.
ACTCCTCCACATCCCACACCCATGGGCACCTCTTACCCCTCTAGTACACCAGCCTCCTCTTGCCTCCCCATATTTATCTACTATAACATGACGCCATAGTCTATGTTTTTCTTTCCCAAAACGCCACAGCCATTTCCCAAGCAAAGCCTTATTAAACAACCCAATCCTCCGGATTCCCAAACCACCACAGTCAATTGGCAAGCATACCTTATCCCAAGCAACTAAAGGATACTTAAACACATCCTCTGAGGCCCCCCAAAGGAAATTCCTTTGAATCCTTTCTATTCTTGCTGCCACAGCTTGAGGGATAGTAAACAACGATAAAAAGTAGGTGGGAAGACTCGATAGGGTACTCTTTAGCAAAGTAAGCCTACCACCTTTCGACAAATAGAGTCTTTTCCATCCAGCCAGCCGTTTCTCCATCTTTTCTATAATAGGATTCCAAATTGATGTATCCTTATAATGTGCCCCAAGGGGCATGCCCAAATATCTCATAGGTAGTGTGCCCACCTTACAGCAAAGGATACGAGCCAAATCGTTCAAATTTCCCACATGACCAACAGGAACAATCTCACTCTTGCCTACATTAACTTTCAAGCCTGTAACAGCTTCAAAGAAGATCAGCACCATCCGCAAGTATAATAACTGTTCCCTAGAGGCATCACAAAACAAAATAGTATCATCAGCAAAAAGAAGGTGAGAGATATGGATACCCCCCTGTCTATGGGACCCTGCTTGAAAGCCACAAAGAAAACCACCATTTTCTGTCCTCTTCAACAATCTACTTAACACTTCCATAACCAAAAGAAATAAAAGCGGAGACAAAGGATCCCCTTGGCGAAGACCACGAGAACTACCAAAAAAACCCGCAGGAGATCCATTAACCAGAACAGAGAATTTAACTGTAGAGATGCACGCCTTAATCCACCTACTCCACCTTGCCCCAAAGCCCATCCTTTCCATAAGGTAAACTAGTGCATTCCAATTCACATGATCATAAGCCTTCTCAATGTCTAGCTTAATAATAACACCAGGAATACCACTCTTCAACCTGCTGTCTAAGCATTCATTGGCAATTAGAACCGAGTCAAGGATTTGTCTCCCTCCCACAAAAGAATTTTGGGAGTCAGATATCAATTTATCCAAAACCCCTCGGAGCCTATGAGCCAACACCTTAGCCAAAAGTTTATAAAGGCTACCCACCAGACTAATAGGACGAAAGTCTTTGATATTTATTGCATTAGTCTTCTTAGGGATCAAACATAGAAATGTGGCATTAAGAGATTTCTCAAAAACACACTGGCTATGAAAATCTTTGAAAAAAGCCAAAACATCCCCTTCTAAAACATTCCAGCATTTCTGATAAAAAGCCATAGTAAACCCATCTGGCCCAGGAGCCTTATCACCTTCTGCCTCCTTAAGAGCCTCAACAATCTCCTCCTTCTCAAACTCTCTCTCCAACATAGCCCTCTCAGTTTCGTCTAGACAAGCAAACTCTAACCCATCAATGGTAGGTCTCCATGCTTCCGGTTCTTGATATAATTTCTTATAAAAATCCACCACCTGATCCGTAACATCTGACTCCTCCTCAAAGAGAACGCCATCCACCTCCACTCCCCTAATCTGATTGGTTCGCCTATGGGAATTGGCAATTCTATGAAAGAACCGTGTGTTGTTATCACCTTCTTTGATAAAAAGAGCCTTGGACTTCTGCCTCCAAGAAATCTCTTCCAAAGAAGCTAGAAAATCTATATCTGATTTAATCACCGTTCTTCTATCCCTGTCCTCTTGAGTCAAAACCTGCATCTCTTCTCTCTTGTCAATGTCTAAGAGCTCAGTTAATAAACTCTTTTTTCTAAAAGCTACATCTCCAAAAACATGCTTGTTCCAATGCTTCAAATCCCTTTTAAGAGCTTTCAACTTACAAGCTAGAACATAACTTGGAGGTCCCACGAAATGATAACCATTCCACCAATGACGAACCTTATCTACAAAACCCTCCACCTTTAACCACATATTTTCAAATCTAAAAGGACTTTTCCCCCTCGCCATACCACCTGCCTCCACTAATAGAGGACAATGATCCGACACCACCCTAGGGAGAGTCCTCTGAGTCACATCGAAGAAATGCTCCTCCCAATCTGCTGTCATCAAAACTCTATCAATTCTGGACATAGAAGGACTATCAGAGTCTCGAAACCAAGTATATTCACCTCCTACCAAAGGCGAATCAATCAATGAATGTTTAGCAATAAAATCCGAGAATTTGAACATAGCTGGACTAAAAGAATTACAGCCGAGTCTCTCAATCGGGTAATGGATAACATTGAAATCACCAAACAAGCACCAAGCCCTATCCCACCGTGATCTTACTAAGTCTAATTCTGCCCACAAAGCATCTCTAAGACTACCGTCAGTTGGTCCATACACCCCTGAACATATCCATTCAAAGCCATCTGACACTCCCTTCAACAAAACTGAAATTGAAAAACTACCAACCACAGAATCTACTCTCTCAAAAACCCTTCTATCCCACATCAGAATGACACCCCCAGCTGTATGTATGGCATCTAAAGCCCCCCAGTCAACAAAAGGGCTACCCCAAAGACTTTTAATCAAGCTTGAACTGGTGCTGTCCAGCTTAGATTCTTGCAAACATATAATATCACACTTCCATTCCCGTAGAAGATTCTTCACTACATCTCTCTTATGAGGATTATTCAAACCCCTCACATTCCAAGACAAGATTTTTAAATTCATTGACCAACAGACAAACCCAATCTAGAGGATTTCAAACTGCCTCTAGAACTTCTACCAGCATGCCCATCATAATTAATAGATGAAAACAAATTTCTTAACTCCCTCATCCCCTTTTGGTTTGAATTGCTTACCCGATGAGTAGAAACAGCAGCCGCTTGCTGCTCCCAAACCCTCTCAAGTTTTTGGAAAAAATCAATACACTGTCTCTCACAACAATCAATTGGGAAACCCACAAAGGTACTGAAGCCTCTAATCATCCTTCTCACCCATTCTGACGGTTCCAAAACCTCTTCTACTGAAAGCTCATCTAATCCATCTTCCACAGAGACGAGATCAGTCAAACCAGTTGGGTCCCACAAAGCCAAAGGTGTAATGACCTCAATATTACCAGCCTCCGCATCCTTACCCGAGAGCAAAGAGTCATCCCAAATCAGTCTAGGCACCTCAGAATCAATCAAACTACATCCCACCTCAGAAATAGGAAAATTCAAGTCCGAACCCACCACCAATTGGCTCTGAACCTGAACTGGACACCCAGAATTTTCAGCGGTTGTTGTACGAGCTCCAAAAGATGTATCGGCAACCAAAACCCCAGCCCCGGAGTCCACGGTTTGATCAGCGCCAACAGGAGAGTGGGCCGGTACTCTATCAGCATTAGAAACTGCCTCCACACCAGTACCGTGACCATCTGAACCCAACGCACAACCATCGGGCTTCGTGACAGTGACGAGAGGGCAGCTCTTTCTCTCGCCGGAGCGCAGAACCTCCCCTGCCTCTTCCTTGTGAGTCCCTGGGTCCTCATCGGACGTCGTATCGGCAGTAGGAGCGACACCCATTCCCTCGCCGTAGCTTGGGATCTCCCCTTCCTCATCCTCGTGAGACCCCGATCCTTCCCCAGTCTCCCACATACGAGTTTGCAAGTCAACAGACCTCTCACCATTACAAACTTGACTTGAAACGTTAATTGTGGGCTGGCCTGACCCATTCACTTGATTGGGCTGTTGGGCTTGATCAATTTGGCTTACAATGGGCTTTATTTTACCCCAAGAAACAGTCCGCTTGCCCTCACCCACCAAATCAGTAGTTATCTTTAAGCAAAAGTGGGCCTGGGTCCACTTTACTTGCACGTACAGGCCTGCCAGCTGTTGAAGCACTAGCAGAAATTGACTTTTTGGAGCTATCAAATCCCCCCAAAGGCTCAAACTGATTACTCAGATCAGTTATATTTGGAAGATGCTTCACCCAACGTAAATTACTCCCTTTATTTTCGTGGCCATTTATTTTTTTCCAAACTTGCTGTTTTTGCATGTCAACTGCTTTTTCAAACTCTCTGTCTCCGGCCACCACCTTCTTCGCCGGACCAGCAGTCATCTTTCCCAAAAAATAGTAACGTAATCTTCTTCCAAACAAGGTCCAACCATCTATCTTGGTCCCCTCTGGAACCCGTAGGCAACCCCTTCTTGCACCATTGTGATATTCAGAGATTTCCACAAAAAAGCCACCCCTATTAGATCTACTAGTAAATTCCAAAAGTTTAGAATTTTCCCGTAAACGTTTGAACAAAGGTTGGTTTCGATAATTCCACTGATCCAGGTCTGCCAAGCAAGCCAGGATCCAATCCAAACCCAAACGACCCACCCTAATGGAGCCATGGAACTTACCCCTTCGTTCATGAATAGCATAGGAATCTAATCTACTACCATCGAAAGCTAAAGAAAAAACCTTTGAGTCAATATGAAAGAAAGCTGACTTCCTCTCTAACTCCCCTAACTGTGATTTAGGCTTGGTCTGTTGAGGTTTGGGTGGCTGTGAGGGAGTAGCATTTGGCTTGGATTGTAACGCTGAGAGGTGTGAAACGTTATCAGGATGGGAAGTTATCTGTATAGGTCTTGGGGGGAGTTGTGGTTGTGGTCCCTGGCCAACGGGCGGCCAAAAGAAATGTGGTGGTGTGAAAGATAGAAGAGGGCCAAAAGGTAGAGGAGAAGGAGGATGATAAGGGTAATAAGGGTGGCCAGTCGGTAAAGGTGGTGGTGGTAGTGGTAGTGATGATGTATATGGGTTACAAAGTTGGACAGGTTGTGATGGAAAGGGTTGGGGATATGGTGGTGGTGGTGGAAGGGTAGGGCGAGGTGGTGGTGGTAGAGGGTTAGTCATAAAAAAAAAATCAATGTCAATTCTTATGAACTCAGTTTTTTGTTTTATTTTTTTATTCTTTGGTTTAATAACTGATTATTATTTTCTTTGGTTTCTTAACGCTTATAAATCTTTTACAAGACTTAAATTTAGAAGAAAAATAAGCTAAATAATAGAGAAAACTTTTCAAAAGAAACTTTTATTAATTTTTTTTAAAAAAGGTTACATTGTAAATTGCATTTTCTAACTTTGCTTTAAATACAACTTCCCATCATCCTTCTCATTCTAAAAAGTATTTATAGAAAGGATTTAATCCTTTAAGAGATGAAACAAGTCAAATAACACAGTCCTACTTCTTTGAGAAGAGAAAACAACTTAATTAGGAAAAAAAAAAACATAAAATCCTAATTCAAACTATGAAAAAGAAAATTCTAGTCCAACTAAGAAAACAGAAAAAAAATTCCAGGCTAAAAGTACCAAATTTTGTAATACCATAAAAAAGGCCCAAATCTGATCCATTGGGTCCAATCATTCTCTCTAGTCACTCACCATGTTCGGTACACAAGTTGCAGAAGAACCCGCACAAATCACCTTTGCCATTTTCATATTTTTAACGGATAAGTAAAACTTCAGAGTTTTCAAAATTCCCCCTCTCTCAGTCTCAGTCTTAGTCTCAGTAGTTAGTGTTGGTGTGAAGAACTTGTGGGATATCCTGGAATCATGAAGAAAACTCTACCACTTCACCATCTCCAGTAAGTTTCCCACTTTTCTTTTTTCTTTTTCTCGCCAACCAAGCAGACCCTAATGATTATTTTTCTTTTGGGATTTATGTTTGGTTTTTAAAATTTTGAATTATGGGTTCTTAGGAACAAGAGGGTGTGCATAGATCTCTCTTGCTGGATGGTTCAGCTTCAAAACGTTAGCAAATCACACTCTTGTATGAAAGAGAAGGTTTATCTCAAAGGTCTCTTTCACCGCCTCAGAGCTTTCACTGCTGTTAATTGCACCATTGTTTTTGTTACAGGTACTTAATTCATATGCTTTTGTCTTTCTGGGTTTCTTCAATTCTGTCATTTACTTTTAAAACTAGATGTGTGTTTTTAATTTAATCCTTTAATTATTGTGAAGATTGGGTTTTTGGTTTTTTGTCAAAGAATGACTAATGGGGCTCTTTATTTTTTTGGAATAGTTTGCATAGATGTTTGTGTCGGTGATTTTTCTTTTTTAAAATGACACTCGTATAATGTCACTGTTCTCTGTATACATTCTATGTACATGAGATTTGGCTCCTTTAGTGGTTAATGTATGAATTCTTGCTTATCTATGAAGTATATGAAAACAATGTATTCGGTTAAGATGTCATTGCTTTCAAAGCATGGCATTTGACCACATCTCTTAATTTTAAGTAATCTTTGCTGCCTGTAGATGGATCAATTCCTGCTATTAAGTTATAAACTTATAGACACCGCTTAAATTCAGGAAGTGAGGTAAGAATCCTTGCGTGCAAATGCACTCACTGTATGTTGTATTGTTGTTTACTTTCTTTTAAACTTATTTTGGGTCCTCTTTTTTTGGAGAGTTCTTCATACTAACTTCATTTGGTTTATGAAGGAAGGTTACTCAAGATGATAGAAACTTTAAAATGTTACCTCTCCTTGCAGAAATATGGGGTCCGAGTTTTCATGCATGATAAAAGAGGCTAAATTTTTGGGCATGGCACTTGGCATCCCTTGCTTAGATGGGTAATGTCTACTTTTAAAGTTTTTTTTTTTTTTTTTTTTTTAATATAGGATTATAGAAGCAAGAGCTCGCTAGTTTTTTGTCAAATAAAGGAATAATCAAATTTGTTTGCATGAAATCTTTTAATGGGATTAATGAATAAAAAAGCGTAACAAATGGAAACTAAAAGAATGAAATAAATATAAAAAATTTATTTTTCTTATTAATCTAACCAATCTTGGAAAAAGAATTCTTGTGTAATCTAAAATTTTCAGGTCTAGCATGGTTTATTTTGCGTGATATTATGGTAAATCATGATGCACCCCTTCATTCAATGTATGGGAATACATTTTCCTTAAAAGAGGAGAGAAGGGCTTTGATTCATGGAAATGCTTTTGTGAAAAAATATTAGCACTCCCCCCCCCCTTCTTTTTTTTTACTTCTATTGTAAACAAAGAGACTTGGACTCACTCTCTCTCTCTCTCTCTTTATATATATATATATATTGTTTTTTAATCTAAAATATAGGATCAAGGAAGCTGGAGCACAGTGTGCATTATGAAACTCAGAATCGTTATGCGTGAGTACATATTATTAGTCATGTTGGAATTATTCCATAGGAGTCTTAGGAGATGCATACTATGCGCTTTCATATTCTCATCATAAAACATCACTGACATTGTTATCATCATTATCATTTTTCATTAACATTACTATAACGATCATCAGGATGGATGTTTCACTTCAGATTCAGATGTCTTTCTTTTTGGTGCAAGGACGGTGTATAGAGATATATGCCTTGGTAAGTAGATTCACATTTGGTTGCATATTGAAATTCTGTTGAGTAACTTATTTTTTGCGTACTAACTTTGCATCCATTTTGCTAATAAATTAGGAGATGGTGGTTTTGTCACTTCCTATGAAATGACAGACGTAAAGGGACGGCTTGGATTTGGAAGGAACTTGTTGGTAAATTTCTAATTGTCAATGTAATTGATTAACAATGACAACAACCAAGCCTTATTCCCAATTGTTTTGGGCTTGCTACTTCAATCTTTGTTTGATTGGTCACGTGTGTGGGGTCTCAAATAATACCTCTTTTGTGTAATTTTGTAATTCTTTTAGGTTATGGAGTGCTTATCATCATGAGTCAGTCGAAACCCTTTTCATTAATAACTTATTTTACTAATAAAAAAAGTGAAAAAGAAATGACAGAGTATATTTTGGATAGGATATATGATGGAGAATATACGTGACCAACCCTAAATTAGTCTATTGAGGATCTAAAGCCAATCCCAAAATTTTGGAATTAAAGTTTTGCTGTTGCTATTGATTTATAGCTATGCATGTGTTTTGATCATCAGTTCCAAATATTTGGTTTTACAAAATGGAAGACTTCACATTGCTGTTACCATTGAACATTTTTTGGTCTTCTAGTAAGTAAGCATGATTCACAAAGGGATGATCAGCACTTGCAAGTTATTGATGTATATTTGAAGCCCAAGTGCCCACTCGGCAGATTCTGATGCTGTGCATAGGTAAGAACGTCAGTTCTGTTGTTTGTTGGGGCTAATGCTGGTTGCTGCATATGTGAGAGTGTTTAAAAATGTAATATGTTTGGACCTTTTTTTATTTTCCTTTTCATCCCTTTGTTTAACTTATAGATGATTTGCTATACACTATCTTTCATTTATTTTTTCTGCCCCAGTCATGTTTTAAACTCTAACCAACTCAACCGGACAATCCCCTGCCCAAACCCAAAAGAAGCTGAAAAGCAGCTGTAAGGTTGTGGCTTTTGATCATTTTACAGATATGGGAATGCAACATGTATTTATATGAAAGGATCAATTAGGTAAACTTCTTTAAAAGAATCCAGTCTTTCTGATTCCATTAGAGTTTCAGAAATAATGATATTTGCTAGTTTATTTCCTCCCCCCCCCCCCCCCCCCCCAATAGAATGCCATGTCTTTTTCCCTGGCTTTTCTGATGAAAGCAAATATGATGTGATATTACTCACAGCATGCCAAGCATTGCTGTTTTTAAAATCTACATCCACACCATGTGATAGGATTGCATTTTCCATTATAAATGAGACTAATATGCAACTTCTTTTGGTTTCGGCAGAGCTAGTTTACTCAGCCAAAGTTCTATATACTCTAGCTGATTATGATGGCATTTTGAACTGGAAGTTTGATTATGTCAGTTGAGTATTTGGCCAATGGAAAATCTTTTAATGATAAAAACACTTTAATGCAATGAAGCACTTATCTGTAGATCAGTTCGATATAATCTAGTCTCTAATATTATTATGGTAAGAATATTATGGTCTTTTTAGAATTATCTGCTCAAGAAGACATAAGACAAGTAACTTATAAACTGGGAGAATTTGTTTTTCACCAGTGGGTATTATAATTAATGAGCTTTTTACAAAATGATAAATGAAGGGCATGAAAATGGACATGAATACACCTTTAAATTTATTATCTTCCAAGTCTTAATATGTATTTCGTGCAAAATGCTACATGAGTGCCAGCACCTGATATCTGCACGAAATTCACCGTGTAATAGTTCTAGGGTTGGTAGAACATGTTACTTCAATTTCCTGTAATGGGCCACAGCATGTTATCAATTTGAACCTATGCACGGTTCAATAGGGTTCACCAAAAGCAGTGAAACTCAAGCTCTTAGCTTACCATCAGCTGGGTAAGTTTTAGCTTTTCCTACACTGCCTGTATTATTCATAGCCCATCTATAACTGGATTTAGATTGTATTAGCGTGGGGCTTATATTGCAAAATCTTGGGAGTGAAGTACTGAAGTTGCTTTTTTATTGCTTTGCCTTTGTAGGGTCTTGCTCAATATCCTTTTTAATGTGATTTCAAACTCTAAAATTACACATCACATAAGTGAAAGAGGTTCAATGGGTTAATGAAAATTAATTAGAAGCATGTTTTATAGTCATATATACAGCAAAAATGATTCCCTATGTCTAGTTTGTTATATTAGATCCTATAATGTTTTCAAGTGAATATTAGTTTGTTCAAACAGGGTTTGTTTTCTTTAATTTTTGAGCATTAAAAAAAGCATGTCATGACACTCACAAGTTGATTTTTGGTCATTTAAAGAACGCCATATCAAAGTGTGCAAAGTGCACACAATGGTAACAATTTAATGCAAATGCCGTGATGCCATGTATTATAGTTTTTGTTGTGGCTGCAAAAACAAACTTGTTTATTAGAATTCAAGTTGTTTTACGCTATATGCAATCATCAACATCCAGTCAACAGTTTTGGGTGGGATGTACCATGCCCATAGAAGTTTATTGTTTCATTAACAAATCTCCTACAATTCTCTTCCTTGACAACATCTGCAGCTATAATTGTGATATGCTTTGCACTGATACGTCTTGCATTCTCACTGATCACTCGGAGCCTGTTCTCTCTCCTAGCAACAAATACAAGATTTACTCTCCTCTTTGCATATTCTTATGCAATTTGCTGAATTCACAGGCAAGCCAGATATGGCATGACCTTATTAAACTGTGAAAAATATTATTTATCATGAAAGAGAGTGTATTTTAATGTAGATCAAGTCAAATGAACCACTTATGTGATAGGCATGCATAACTCCTTATTTTGCAACCCATTTTAGCTTTTGATAAGAAATAGCATTCCTTGTCTTCCAATTATGATATTCTTGCAATCCTAAAGAGTGGTATGTGGCTGAATTGATGGTCACTGTTATTGGGAACTTGAGAAAGTGATAAAAAGGGATTTTCAACTTTGAGTTTTTACTTATAGAATGGAGACAAAATTCGATCAATGCCACTTGCACTAATCATAAATTACTGTTTGTCCCAAAAGTAAAAGTTGTTAAGAAAATGTGAATTTAGCATTTAATCATTATTCTAATATTGGGAAAAGAAGAATTATTCATTCATAAGCTGAGTACTTGAATCCCAATTTAAATAGAGGCCCCAACTAGTAAATGGAATGGATAAAGTTGGTTTTACATTTTAAATCTTTTCAAACAATATGCTTATTCCTACATGATCATAGAAACATAAGCCCCATGCTGCAAAATGATCCAATAACCAATTCCAATCACAGTTGATTTATGATTATTCTTATTTAGTAATTGATTTAGTTTTACATGATCATCATCTTATTTTAAATTTTTTCCTCATAGATACAATATGATTTAAATATATAAAATCTGCTTCGTGAAAATTGTTTTTTATTTTATTTTTTATCATTAAGTCAAAACTTACTAATGGATAAAAGTGATGTTAGTGGTGAGTTCACATGAAATGTTATTCCTACATGATCATAGAAACATAAACCCCAGGCTGCAGAATTATCCAATAACCAGTTCCAATAACAGTTGAATTATGATTATTCTTATTTAGTAATTGATTTACTTTTACATGATCACCATCTTATTTTAAAATTTTTCCTCATAGATACAATATGATTTAAATATATAAAATCCACTACATGAAAATTGTATTTTTTTTTTTATTTTTTTATTTTTTATCATTAAGTCAAAACTTACCAATGGATAAAAGTGATGTTAGTGGAGAGTCCATATGAAAGTAATTGCATAGTACTCACAACTTGGTATCTAAACAAGTTGTGAAAAAATTGTGGAATAAGTTGTATCCATACTATATAAACATGGCAAAATGGGCAGGTTGAGTTCAGGTTGCAGGTCAAAAACATGTCATTTTAAGTGGGTTAATAAGGGGTTCGGGTCAATCGGGTTGTGGGTCGGGTTGAGTTTACCTGTATTTTTCACATCAAAATTTTTTTTTAATAAAGAAAACACCATGTATTTGCCATTTAGAAAGTCATGCAACAAATTTCTTAATGTAAATTGTATTACTTTGAATTCATCACTTACATCAAGAATGAACTCAGTTAAACTTATCAATACTTATTTAATAATTTTAAAATTATACAAATTCTAACATTACTATATAAAACAAAATAACACAAAGATAAGTAAAACAAATACATAAGTTTTATTTCTACACAATATCAACAACTGAAAATATAAAACAAAATTATAAATGACTTATTGGATAACTCATTTGACAAATAATACAAACATATAAGAAATATACAATCTTGAAAATTAATTTTGTAATCTATTATCAATTATGGTCATCACTTTATTTCAATTTGAGATATGCATTAAAATTTGATTGTTTACTTATTTATACATGGTCTCTTTTATGAATATCATATCATTGTTAAGCAACACACACTTTAGGAAATATTATAATTTATTTTGAAAAACCTTTTATTTTGGACATAAATTGTTAAAAAAAAGGCCTAAGCATTCATAATTTATACTAATTTGATACTTTGACTTCACTATTTTCACACTTGTGAATGTTTCTCACTTATGTGTACAATTTTAAATCTATATTTTTAATTCTACTGTAACTAGATTATCTTGGCATGTACTTTGGTATTTGATATCTAAAAATCTTTACTCGTTACAGAATGCTCAACTATTCATCTTTCAATTAATTTGCATGTAGTTATGTAAATGTCTCAATTATTTCCTTAAAGCTCGCAACAAACAATTAAACCAATATCGTCTTAATTTTTTTTTACCAAAAAAAAAGTTTTAAAAAATGGTTCGGGTTCGGTTCGAGTTGCGGATCAGGTTGACCTGAAAAAATTATGGGTTGGATCATGGGTCAACCCGTTTTTATTTCAGGTAAAAAAAATCGGGTTCGAGTTGGGTATTTTTCGGGTCGGGTTAGGTCGGGTCGGGTTGGTTCAGAAAATTCTTATCCATTTTGCCATGTCTAATACTATAGTTGTATAGTAAACTATTATGTAAAAATAAAATTAATAATTACATGAGTAATACTAAAGACACAAAATTTTACAAATTATGTTTAGTACATCACTAGCTTATGGATCCACAACTAACACATTTTTTAATGAACACCAACCGCAACTGGCCAACTCAATGGCTATAAGCAATGTTTTATTCCTGACCCATATTATTACTAAGCCTTGTTTTGATAATTAGGATTGCTTATCAAAAAAAAAAAAAGATAATTAGGATTGAATTTGGGCCCACACTTTACAAAATGATGCCCAGGTCAAAGAAAAACTTATTTAAGGATCTCGAACGCTATCATTTAAGTATAAAGGCCCAATAGTCCGCTGGACCCAAATAATAAATTTTTAAGGAAGAAAAAAAAAGATTCATTTAGAATAATAAATAAAAAGCATAAATAATCTTCCATACTTCATATAAGGAAATCCTAACTATTTATATAATATAAATTCTAGTAAACATTGAATACTAGACGTGTATTGATCAATGAGTAGTTACAGTCCAAGTGTACCTTCTTATATCAGACTTGGATACTACCCCCAGATTATCAGCTAATTAAGCTAACCAACCCAACTATCAATTGCTAACTTGTCGTACCAGTCACTCACAGCCTCGATGTTACTATACAACCACACACAATACAATTTGTACAAATTCCTAAAAGGAAACTAAGGCAAGAGAGGCACAAGAATTATGAAAGATATAGACAAGGTGAAGTAATAATTAAGGAAGAATTATGTTAAAAGGAAACTTCTCATCATCCTCCTGATTCTAAAGAGTATTTATAGGAAGCATTCAATCCTTTAAGGGATGAAATAACATAGTCCTACTTCTACTAGAGAATGGAAATCAACCTAATTAAGGGGGAAAAAAAATCCCAACTGAACTAAGGAAAAGAAAATCATGGTCCAACTACAAAAGCCTAAAATTGTGGGATATCTTGGAATCATGCAAGAAAACTTAGTTTCAAGTTTATTTAATTAAAATATCTCTATTAACTTCTAGTTTTTATTTATTTTTTATTTTTTCTGTAGTCCACCTTCTCTCTTATACACTAGTTATAATTAAAGAGAGCAATAATTTGAGATAAAGTAATTTTTACATGAATCAACATCCAAACTATTACTTTAGGAGCAAGGGAGAGAAAAGTGTGCTAAACAATTGCAATTCATTCTTAACAAAAGTACTGTATATACAATAATGGCGGAGATATGAAAACCATCAAATAAAGACTTACTTCTCTTTCTTACTTCCATTGCATCTCTGCACCATCCTCTAGCATAAACTTACCTCCAGTTATTTCACTTCCAATCCAACCATGTGTTGCAATTTTTATTCCAACATCATCTTTCACTTCAAATCTCAGTGTCTCATAGAAGTTTACAAGAGCTGCCTTTGCAGCCTAGTGGTTCAATTTTCAAAACGCCAAAAGAAGAAGAAAACCAGTAAGTGCTGTCATTTATTAAGGGAAAATGACATCTAGTGAGATGGAAGAGGGCAAAACAAAGAAAATGCAAAGAAGAAATCAAATTGACCTCACAAACTTGTGTGTGTGTGTGTAACCGTGCGCATATGATTCCGATTGGTTTTCATAAAATCTATTATGACAAAGTTAGGAAGACCATGAAATTGAATCATCATATTCATTCTTCTAAGACATTTCTAGCTATGAGTTAATGACATGCAGATTTTCTCCTTATTATGGTGCTGTATAAACAGTGAAGCTTACATAAAGGTCATGCATAGTTTATATTCTGATCTTATCCTTTGCATAATATGGTAAATTTATCCCATCAGAATCCTTTTTTATGTTAAAAATAATTGCAGACTCACACGATGCATGAAAATAAATAATTATTTTGTATTGTAATATAATGTATAATTTTTTCTCTAAATTTTTTTTAAGATAATTTGTTCTCTCTAAATATTAAACAATTTCTATTCGGTCCAATTAGGTCTACTGCGGTTCCATTTGGTCAACTCGGTCAATTTCGGTCCCCCTTCAGTTCATTTTAGACTAATTGGGCCTTAAATTGATTCTTTTTGTAAGTTTTATTTTTTATTTCAGCTCAAAATTTCATTTTTTTTCTTGATTTTTGGGTTGAAAAATATGAAATTTTATTATATTTAGGCTAAACGCTTTAGTTTTGAGTTAAAAAATATAAGGAAATTACTAAAATAGACATTAGAAATTAGAAATATGAGCCTTAAAAATGAAATAAAAATTATAAATAATTAAAGTGTTATTCAGTCCACATTGGTTCTATTCAGTCTATTTTGTTCTCTTTGGTCCAATTTGGTCCTATATAGTCCATTCTGTCCTCTAAAATCAAATTCGGCCATATTTAGTCCACGTCGGTCCATTCAGGTCAAATTGGACCTATTTAGTCCACATTGGTCCTATGCAGTCCATTCTGTCTACTTTGGTTCTATTTAGTCCTATTCGGTCCATACTATCACTTTGATCCACTTTAGTCCAATTCGGAACATTCGGTCCACTTCAGTCGAATCCATCCACATTGGTCCTATTCGGTCCACCTCGTTCTTATTAGGTCCTATGTCCATTTGGTCCATTCGGATCACATTGGTTCATTTTGGTCCACCTCGACCTATTTTTGTGCACTTACATAATGAGAAAGTACATATTTGGGTTGAAAGCACCTAATATATATTCGAATTTATTAAAAAAATATATAAATCTCAAACTCATAATATCTAAAATTTTAAGCATAGCATTTGTTGTGTACGTCGTTCAATGCACAAATTAATTAAAATTCATATGTAAACTAAGGAAAATGTATCCACTTGTCACAACTATTGTTACTAAGACCATATTTTTATTATATAATATAATATAAATGATTTTCAAACATCATGTTCAATTTAAGTTCTTACTTGGCTAATGTTTGGTCACCATTGACCAAAATTTTCATATTAATACTATAGCTTGAATTGTGAGTGATGGCATATTTTGTGCTCGATTCATGTAATTTTCCGATTTCATACTTTCATGTACTTCTTATGTTTGTTTACATAGTAATTTAGAGATTAATGGATGCTTGGAATGACAATTCTGTGTTTCGAAATTCATAATTTACCATTTTTTAATTTGTTTTTTTATTCAGGAAAGATACTTCATCAATATTTGAAGGCTGTAGCTGCTATACATGCCAGAACCATAGAAAAGCATACATTAATCACCTACTCAATGTTCACGTAATGATGGCTTAGACACTGATAGAAATGTACAAGTTTTCATTGGTCCCAATAATAATGATGATAATACCTATTGTTGTAGTAATAATCATAATCCTGTTTTGTTTATTATTATTATTTTTAGATCATAATCATGTCCTTGATGTTGCAGACATTACACACATCATTTTTTGAGATTCTTCAGCACAATAAGAGAATAAATTTAAGGCAGGAAACTTTGAGTAGTTTCACAGACAGTTTAATGAGGAACTCAAGTGTAAATGGGAGGGATTGAATCCTAGATATTAATAAGTGAAGGGCTTCTAATTAGATTTCAATTGGAGTCTAGTTTTGTCATAATCCTGTCCTTGATGTTGCAAACATTTCAAACATCATTTTTTTGAGATTCTTCTGCATAATATGAGAAGTAATTAAGGCAGCTAACTTTGAGCACTTTCACAGTAATTTACGCTTTTTTTCTCCTTCTCATTGCAAATTAAATTGGATCTTCATTGCATAAGTTGGAGTTTATAAAGAAAATGTTGAGAACCAGTAAGAAGATGGAATCTAGGTAGGTTGCTTCAAGGGGGGACTGGGCCTCCATAGCCAAGAGAGAGAGAGAGAGATTTGCACAATTGCAGTATATTCATCAATGAGTAGTTACAGTCCAAGTGTACCTTCTTATATCAGACTTGGATACAAACTAACCCTCAGATTATCAGCTAAGTAAGCTAACCAACCCAACCTACAATTGCTAACTTGTCATACCAGTCAATCACAGCCTCAATGTTACTATACAGGCCACACACAATACAATTTGTATAGATTCCTAACAAAAAACTAAGGCAGGAGAAGCACAAGAATTATGAAAGATAGAGACAAGATGAAGCAATAATTAAGGAAGACTTATGTTAAAAGGAAACTTAACTAGTTCATGGCAGGCTACAGCAAATGCTTATGATTAAATAGGCTTTTTAGCCGAAACAAGCCAGCAATGCTTAGCTCAAATAATTTTTTTGCCTTTGTTTATTTTCTCTAGTAATTAACAATGGGGATCATTTAAATATCACCTTAGAAAGAAGTGGATTATTGTTTTCGGTATGATTTTCATGTATGCTAGGGCCATACTTCTCCGAGGATTCTAAATAGGACCTTCAAAGTTCATTAACCACAAGCTTTCTTACAAGTGGGAGAAAGCATGCCATAAGAAACTATTGACCTGACTTGCAGGTTGCAAGTTTCATGCTCATTTTCTTACGTTCAATACAGGTTACTAGACATTCTTTTGTATTACAAAGGCCTTTAGCCAAAGCAAAGCTTACTATTCACATCCCACTTCTTATAGATTTGAGATACTTGTTCTGAATTTTCAATTAAGAAACTACATACGAGTAGCAGATAAATGCCTAGGAACATGCAAATATAATATCAAATGTCATTCTGGCGAAGGTGCAAAACTGGGTTGAGCTATAGTACTTTTGCAAACATAATGAAGGAACCAACATAGCCTAGCACGGTGATGGGTTCAACCATCACTGTCCTCACACAACCTTTGGTTTCATAAACATCTTCTTCTTCTTTCTTCCCCCCCCCCCCTAGTGAATTAGAATCTATTCATCACAAGCAATTACAACAGTATTAATTAATAAAGTATAACATTTTGTGTCCTAAACATATTTTTGTTTTTTTTAGATGAATGGGAATTTATTTCTTAAAAACAATTACAGTAGTAACAAGACAAACAGACTACCAAAGAATCAAAACCATACAAAAATCCCTATAAAAAAATTGGGTAAAATACTACAGATAATAGGACAACATATCATCAAAAGCAAACGGAAGAATATACCAATCCAACTGTTAAGACTTAAGAATCAGATGGTCTCCTATTTATCAAAAAAAAAAAAAAAAGAATCAGATATTCTCCATCTAACCTTTGTTTCTAGATGAATCCTCAATATGCCTGCTTGATGCCAGTCTCCATCTAACCTTTAAGACAATAATCTTGAAGAACGTTTCTTCATCTTTAGATTGTTATTATGCCATTGAGTGTTTTCTCCATCCAACTGTGATATAAATGAGCAATCCAAGCATCTTTAAGAATGAGAACAACAAAGTTCTTTTGCCTTTTAGAACTCCAATTGCCCAAGCTAATTCCGCATCCCAAGTACCAGGTTTTCTAGGAATGGAACAAAGCTTAATAGCTACTCCCAAATATGTTTTAATATCCAAGAGAATAGAGACGATGATCTCTACTTTCTCCATCTGCTTAAAATGCAATGAAGTACACCATCTCGGTAAATCCCATTACAGCCACCAATCCCTAGTGGATAATCCTATTCTTAATAGCTAGCCAGTAGCCAAGCAGTGAAACTATGCTTGCGAACAGATTCAGAAAACTACAGAAGCTTGCACTACTAAATTTTCGGTAGAGTAACTCCAATAGCACTCCATGTTTCCTAAAATTCGAATATTACAGATTTTGCAAGTTCTGAAGTGAATTTTCTTCTGTATTCTTAATTTCCTATCAATGTTTCACCTTAGTATACCGCCAACTTTAGTTACCTACAATATGCCAATTTTGTTTCTTCAATGAATATACCATTTCATCCTCATCACTAAAAAAAGAAAAAAGAAAAACGAAAAAGAAAAAGAGGAACCACAATATAGCAATCATCCAGCCAAAGATAATTAAGTACCATTCCCATCTTCAGTAAGACAAATGAGAATTTGTTCACCTAAATAGGAGTCTGAAAATTTATAAAACTTCCACATGGCAAATAGCTAGTAAGTGTCCAGAATCCCTTACAGTAATAAGTAAGCAATAAGTAACAGAAACAAAGCCTAGGTGTCATTTCAAGGTATAGTATACTAATTTTATTGAATCCATTGCTTGTCTAAACTAAAATTTGATTTTACAATATTAATCTACAAGGATTAAGTGAAACAACAAATTGGATTGCCTTTGACGTTCGTAGGAAGAAACACCATATTCATATATGCTAATGGAGTGAATTAACTAACACAAAGATGTTATAGACACATCCAAATATTGATTAACATGATTGCATAACATTTGCACTAAATATGAAGAATCATACAACATGTACTTACAATGAAACAACACCCTAAAGCTTGTGCCCATGTGATCTAGACATCATCAAAATATAGATTAACATGATCAAATGACATTTGTACTAAATATGAAGAATCTTACAACATTTAATTAAAATGAAACAACACCCTTAAGCTTGTTCCACATATGATCTAAGAATTGAAAGTACATAATTCTCCATTGCTTGTTCAATAATAAAGGACCACATACACTCCAAAACCCAACCACAAAGCCGAGTGCCATGCTCACATAGAACCAATCAACTTCAAGTCCGCCAGTTTCTTTACTGCTTATGTTTCCATTGTTGGGTTTTACACCATTTGTAGTACAATTAACAGTAAGGGGTGGTCCACAAAGTTTGTTTCCAACATAACTGGATGGATTGAGGCTTTGTAGCTGAGTGCTCAAAGGGATTTTCCCAGTCAAATTGTTGTTTGACAAGTTCAAATGATTTAAAAATGTCAAACTTGACATGCTTGAGGGAATTTGACCCGAAAGTTGGTTCAAAGAGAAGTCTATAGATTCCAAAGATCCCATAGTACCTATATTCTCAGGAATACTTCCATTTAAGAAATTATATGACAAATTCAACGATTGTAATTCTTGAAGGCTAGTAACTTCTTTGGGGATCTCTCCTGATAAATTGTTCTTGGAGAAGTCTATGCTTTTTACCAGTTGAAGAATGGTGCTATACTCTAAAATGTTCCCCTTTATAACTAGCAATGCACTTTCAAGAGGAATTTCACCATATATATGAGATGTATTATAAGAATTCAAGTGGCCATTTGAAATATTATTTATGGCCATGGCACTAAAATTTTTAACACATCTAGGTATGCTTCCAGATAGCTTATTATGTGAAAGGTCCAATATATGGAGTGAAGTTAGAGCACATAATTCTTTTGGTATGTGACCATAGAAATAGTTTGAGCGAAGGCTAAGAATCATCAAGCTTGTACATCTATGCCCAATCCATGAAGGTATGTTTCCAGCAAACCTATTTTCAGCAACATCAATAATTACCAACATTTCACAATTTTTCAAAGATGATGGTAATTTTCCAGAGAATGTGTTGTTGTATAGGTGCAAAGATTTAAGATAAGTCAAAGATCCCATGGATGTTGGAATATTGCCACTGAAATTGTTGTTCCTCAAATTCAAGACCTCCAAGTTGTTCCAATTCTTCAAACAATTAGGTATTATTCCCGATAAAAGATTTTTTTCAAGATTGAGATGTGCTATCATTTTGGGCTCATTCACCTTGAAACAAAAAAAGTGAGAAATAGATCTAGAGAATGAATTGTTAGAAAGATCTAGCACATACACGTTAGAGGATATACCAGGTAACGGACCTTTGAAATGGTTTGAGCTTAAATCAATCGCTGAAGCAGACAAAATCACTGGACTTTTTGGAATTTCTCCATGGAATAGATTGTGGGAGAGATTTAGATAACTGAACTGTGAAGACAAGTTCCAAAGTGAAGGAGGAACCACATCTAAAATCCTTGTATCAGAAATGTCTAAATATCGCATATGCCTTTGTGAACAAAGCCATGGGGGAAATTTTGGCCCTAAATTCCATGATCGCAAGGATAAAGACTCAAGCTGAAAAGGAGGAATCCAATTTTGACTTGCTTTTAAAGTCAGTTGGTTTCCAGATGCAAAAAGATCCCTCAAACTGGTTAAATTGGAAAAATGAACTTCAGACACAACACCTTTCAACATATTAGAATCAATATATAAAATCTCAAGTTTGGAAAGCTGTCCAAAACTTTGAGGGATTGTTCCGTTGAATTGATTGTTTGAAAAATCTAGGTATGTCAAAGATGAAAGATTTGATAGAGACACTGGAAGTGGACCCGAAATTAAATTATTCCTAAGAGAAAGATCTACTAGTTTTTTAAATTGCCCTAGCACATCAGTTAAATGACCAGAAAGTCGAGCATGATTTAATTCTAAGGTCTCTAGCCTATACAACCTTGATAAAATTTCTAAGATCTTAGATACCTCTTGATTCAATCTGTTGGATGGCAAGTCAATTATAATACTAACAGCAGATGTTAGGTTTCCAATGGCACTGGAGATTGTACCCTACAAATTATTGTAGCCAAGGTTGAGAAACTCAAGACGACTAAAACTATACAACCAATTGGGAATTGAAGAGTTGAACTTGTTCCAAGATAGATCGAGGTGACTAAGAGAAGTCATATTTCGGAGATCAACAGGGATTGGACCTTGAAAGTAATTGTCAGATAGATCTAGAGAAACAAGATCAAGGGTGAGAAAAGATGAAAAGTTAACAGTGGGAGTCGGTGGAATGAAAGGCCTAAGTTGGCAACAAGACAACCGCAAGTCCAACAAGGAAGAGAGTGTGTTTGTGACTTGAACCCAATCAGAGGCTTTGCTAAGATTTACATAACTCATATCGAGATGTTGTAGCAAAGGAAGACCAGAAAGCCATTCAAGGTTATTCACATATAAACCATAAACGCTGTAACTTTCGAGATTGAGAAAGCGCAAATTGGAGAGATTTCCTAGTTGATGAGGTATGAGTCCCACAAATCCCGCATTAGAGAGATTAAGATGGGTTAAACTTTTCATTAAACCGAGAAAGGAGGGAATAGCAGTAGAATTGAAATTATTGTAACTGAGGTCAAAGTAATTCAAATGCTTCAAATCAAGCAGAGAAGGATTTAGCTTACCACCAAACTTTGACCGCTCATAGGCACCAATTTGTTCCTGACTCGGAAAATCCGAAAGAGGAGGGAAGCTTCTGAGATTGAGTTCGTGGACGTGAGCAGTGAGGTTGTGGCAGACAACACCCTCCCATAGACAACAATCCCCATGGGCAGTCCAAGAGG
Organism: Castanopsis chinensis; assembly: GCA_032878915.1. Classification (NCBI taxonomy): domain Eukaryota; kingdom Viridiplantae; phylum Streptophyta; class Magnoliopsida; order Fagales; family Fagaceae; genus Castanopsis; species Castanopsis chinensis. The sequence continues at coordinate 6,736,256 of JAVQMG010000093.1, read as the reverse complement.
AGAGCCGGTTTGATGGATCAATAAGGTCTTGCTTGAAGCTGAGAAGAGCCTGTCGCTCGGTATCGATGCAACGAAGCTCAGAAAGTCCGGTGCAGAAGAAGAAGAAGAGGAAGTTAGGAAGAAAGAGAAAGGCAAGGAAAAGGAATGAAACGGGTCTGAAGGAAGCCTCCATTATGAGATGAGATTAATAGAATTAGAAATAGATAGTTGTGAAAATAATAGTAGTAATTGGTGGGTAATTTATAGGCGAGTGATGATGAGGAGGGTATAATGCAAATCAGTTTCTTTCAGCTCTCTCTCTCTTTCTCTGTTTGCTTTTGTTTTTGTTTTACGCTTATAAAATTCTACACATCATTATCTCCAACCACTACCAGGTGTATGACCAGTCGTAGTCCTAAGTCCAGCATTGACCGATATGTAGTAGGACCCTCCATTTTTATGTTGATATGGACACATATTAGCTTACCTGCCACTACGGAAATTTCATGGGTCAATCTTAATAGTCATTACTCTTTAACTTTTATAAAAATTCAGGAATCATTCAATTGAGTTTTTTTGGGATGGGTGGGAGCAATAAATTTTAATGGAATATAGTTCTTTATATCAGAAAAAACAATTGAGAAACTTTTGTTTTTTGATAAAATATATTGAGATTTGAGAAGCACCTATAGCATGCTAAATTGTATATTAAAAAATGATAAAATTTAGTCTAGAGTTTAGCTCGATTTTACAAATTTTTTGGCCAAAAAAAAAAATACTATTATTTTATTATTATTACAAATAATAGTAAAAATCTTATTGGGGAATAGCCTCTCTTTATAAACATTATTTTAAGCATTAAAATATCACCATTTGCAATAAAATTGATTATATCACATTTTGCATTGAAATGGCTTGAAAACACAACTTTAGTATAAACACATTTTACACTAAAATTGCAAATTTTGAAGTTTTGATACAAAACGTGATTTTTTTTTTTTTAAGAGGCTATTTTTCAGAAAAAAATTTTCCACATAAAATAGTATTATTTTTTCAAAAATCTCTAGATTTTACCTTGAAAGTGTTGCAAGAAAAGGGAGTATAAAAGGTTTAATGATATTGTAACTGTATGCAAAATATTAAAACTTAAGTTGTTTTGACTTTTGGCTAACCAATAAGATCATGCTATATAAGCTTTTCGGACTTCAATTTATAATATAGACTGGCTCCTAACCATGATAGGGCTACTACGCTGCCACCATTGTGACCAAGATCAAAATACAAAACGATAATTCTAAATTCGTGATTATTCAAATAATGATAAATTCATTTTGATACTTTTTTTATTTGAGGAAATTATAAATTTTTAATTCAAGACTTTGAACCTCTAAAGTCTTGAAAAGAGAGTTTAGGAGACTTTGTTTTTGTTGTTCAGAGTCTTTAGATTTAGAGTAATCCATACGCTGTGCAGAACTTTTCAATTAAGAAAATTGTTTCTTTGGTACTTAATTTTCCATACTAACAATGAATACACTTAATAGCATTTTTGTTTGTCTAGATTTTTCAAGAAAGTGTCTTTCAAGAAAATTAAAGCTTGATTGCGAGGCCTTAGAATTTTGACAACAAACAATAGGAGACATTGAAATCTAATACCGTGTTATCTGGATTTTCTTTGTTGACGACATGAAATTTTGGTAAGGTATTGAAAGTCTAGATATGTGAGTCCCTAAGTAAAACAAAAATAAATAAAAAAATCTAGTTAAAATGGTTCAGTGTCAAATTGTCAATTAATTTATGCAAGGTGTATCTTTGACTTTCTTACTTAAGTTGTTCTAGTTTAAATCAATTTATATACCATTAATTAAATTTAATTATTTTGATTGTAAATCTCCTAATTTTTTTATTAGATTGCAAATGGATTTGGTTCGAAGTGGAGCTCTTCTTGTTTTAAGAAATCTTGCGTAAGATTTGAACTTTTCTTGTTTTTGAGACACTTGAACAGAAATAGCCGTTCGTTTTAAAAACGAGTGTCCTTTCCCTAATTTATTGTGATGAAATGCTTCTACATTATGAGGATTGAGTTTGCATGGGTGAAGAGTATTAGGGCCTATTCTTGAGGTCCAAAAGCATATAAGGTATTTATCAAAGGTAAAAGAAACCAATTTTTATTGAATGGATAAAGTCAATTTGCATGTCTTGGATTTGTTAATCTCTAGGGAATAATGCTTGGGCATAGATTTAGAGTATTAGATAAGTTTGCACCACTCAAAGAGTAACTTTAATAGCATTCCATGTTGCCCCAAATTCGAAATTCCCATTTTCTTGACATTGTCTTCTGCGTTCTGATCAATGTTCACCTCAGTTTACCTATCTTGTATACGAAACTTAATTGCATATCTTGCTGGTTGCCATTTCCTGTACTGAAAGTTGTTTAGACCTTTGCATTCATAGTACAAATTGAGTTATAAATAATTCAAGGTCCATACTTAAGCAGTACCCTCAAGATGCCAATTATCCAGCCAAAGATAAAGTACTATTTTCATATCAAATTCGATGTTCGAGAAATTATCTAGCTAAATAAGGATCCAAAAAAGTGTTAAATTTCCATATGGCCAATCCTAGGCAATTGTCCAAATTCCTTACAGTTCATTTTCACTATTGTTCCTCTAATCCATTTATCTAAATAAATGAACTATCATATTTTAAATTTCTTGAAGCAAAAGGAAAGCATTGTTGAGAGAAATCTTTTTTTTTGGGGGGGGGGGGGGGGGGGGGGGGGGGGAGGGGGAGTGCAGCACTAAACTATTTACTGTATCAATGTCCTAGGTAATTAACCTTTCATTTAATAATTGAAAAAGTATTTGAAAAAAATAATTTTCTTTGGAGATTATGGAAAAAAACCACAAAAGATATATGGAATATTGTGATTTCTTGATTCATATTAGAAAAAACAACTGAGAAACTTTTGTTTTTTGATAAAATATATTGAGATATGAGAAGAACATATAGCATGCTAAATTGCATATTAAAATGATAAGCTAGTAGGGAGTTTAGCTAGATTTTACGGCTTTTTTGGCCAAAAAATATATTATTTATTATTATTAAAAATAATGGTAAAATCTTATGGGAGAATAGCCTCTCTTTAAAAAACATTATTTTAAGCATTAAATATCAAATTTTGCACTAAAATTGATTTTATCAAATTTTACACTAAAATAATTTTATCATCGAGAAGACCAACAGAATAATTATAAATGTGCAAGTGTTTAAATCTTAAAATTCTTGGGACATTAATTTTTGATGATACATAAAAAATAGAAATATTCCTTATCAATTACCATCTCCAATGTTTTTGAAATCTTTCACTAGACAAAAGTTTCTTAGAAATATATTCCCATTAATGCTTTATTATAAATATTATTATTATTATTGCTATTATTATTGATAGGTCAAAGACTTTAATTATTTTAATTAAAATTGAATCGATGATTTTTCAAGATAAATATGATACACATTGTGAATTTTAGTTAGCTTAATTGATAAAATTTCTTATTGTTGAATAAGAGTTTTGAGGTTTAAACCCCGCTAACACCAAAAACCAATGGGTATCTTGGCCTATTGATAAAGAATAATTATCATATAACGAATACTATATATATATATATATATATTATAATGAAGCCACGACAAAAGTGATCCTCTCTATAGTGAGGAAATGTAAATGTTAAGGAAATCTACAATTGATAATATATATAAAACTGAAGTTGTTTAACTTTTGGCTAACCAGATAAGATCATGCTATATAAGCTTTTGAGACTTCAGTTTATAATATAGATAATTATCATGGAGCATATATTATAGATTTTCAATTTTCTTCCTTCTAGATGCCTAGAAATTTTATATCGTTCTAATTAATTTGAATTGGTTCAAATGCCATTCTTATGGAAGAATAGCCTCTCTTTATAAATATTATTTTAAGCATTAAATATCAAATTTTGCACTAAAATTGATTTTATCAAATTTTGCATTGAAAAGGTTTTGGAAACACAACTTTAGTATAAACACATTTCACACTAAAACAATTATATCATCAAGAAAACCAACTAAATTATTATGAATGTGCAAGAGTTTAAATCTTAAAATTCTTGGGACATTAATTTCTGATGATACATAAAAAATAGAAATATTCCTTATCAAATACCATCTCCAATGTTTTTGAAATCTTTCTCTAGACAAAAGTTTCTTAGAAATATATTCCCATTAATGCTTTATTATAAATATTATTATTATTGATAAGTCAAACACTTTAATTATTTTAATTAAAATTGAATCGATGAATTTTTTAAGTACAAATATGTTACACATTGTGAATTTCAGTTAACTTAATTGGTAAAATTTCTTTTTGTTAAATAAGAGATTTGAGGTTTAAAATCCGCTTACACTAAAAACCAATGGGTATTTTGGCCTATTGATAAAGAATAATTATCATAGAACGAATACTATATATATATATATATATATATATTATGATGAAGCCATGACAAAGTGATCCTCCCTGTAGTGAGGAAATGTAAAGGAAATCTACAATTGATAATATATATAAAACTGAAGTTGTTTAACTTTTGGCTAACCACATAAGATCATACTATATAAGCTTTTGAGACTTCAATTTATAATATAGATAATTATCATGGAGCATATACTATGATTTTCAATTTGCTTCCTTCTAGATGCCTAGAAATTTTACATCATTCTAATTAATCTGAATTGGTTCAAATGCCATTCTTTTGGAACTTTATAGTTGATTGATGACATGTTTTCTATACTTCCAACTCAATGCTTTCCGGGAAATGTTCTTCATAAGGAATTGGACAAAGAGTTGAGCTTGATGGTTTAGGACTCGTATATATTTAAAATCTTTTAAAATCCAAATGATATGAAAAAGAGTCCTCCAACTTGCAAAACGTAATAGTGACAATTGGTCTTATAGTAATTACAAAATTATGACTATTTTTTATTTGCAAAAGAAAAGATAAAATAGAGATTAAACAAAATATCCAAAACTTTGAGTCTCCATTTGAAAACCCAAATTAGACTGGCTCCTAACCATAATGGGGCTACTATCCTACCACCATTGTGACCAAGATCAAAATACAAAACGATATTTCTGAATTTATGATTTTTCAAATAGTAATAAATTCATTTTACTACTTTTTTTTTTTATTTAAGGAAATTATAAATTTATAATTCAAAGCCTTTAAACCTCTAAAGTCTTAAAAATAGAGTTTTGGAAACTTCGTTTTTATTGTCCAGCGTCTTTGGATTTGGAGTAATCCATATGCTGGGTAGAACTTTTCAATTTAGAAAATTGTTTATTTAGTGCCTAATTTTCCACACTAACAATAGCATTTTTGTTTGTCTAGATTTTTCAAGAAAATTAAAGCTTGATTGTGAGTGTAACACCCTGACCCCAATTTTATAATTAACCTATGTGGTCAAGTGGTTAATTATTATTTGAATTCCTTACTTTCTAAAATTAATATAAGAGTATTTAATAAAGATATTATTTTATAGTGTCATTGAATATGAATTGTAAAGATTATAAATAATTGAAATGGTTATTTGTATTATAAATATATATACTAAGTATAAGTATGTACAAAACTATATTAAGTGGTTAAGTTATTAGATATATATAGTTGTTGGTGTTTAATTAAGTATAAAAGTAAAGGTTTACCTGCAAAGTTATTTTATACTTTGGGCCTTTATAGAATATAAGGTTTTGGAAGAGTGGAAAGTGTATCTTGAAAAGTAGTGAAGATGAGTCATCAGCCCATTTTTCTTTTTAGCATACACGTTTTCCACTCAAGCCACTTTCCTTGACTTCTTAACTACACCAAAAGGGTCATCACTTATTCTTCTTTCCCATTCCTTTTTCCTTGTCTTATTTCTTTGTTCTTTCCTTGGACTTACACGGTTGAAACTTCCTTGGTCCTTCTTGCTTTGTTTCTTTGTTTTCTCCCTTCTTTGTTCTTATTGGCTGCACATTTATCTCTTCTTTGACTTTCTCAAAGAAAGAAGACTCAAGAAACTCTCTTCCTCTCATTTCTCACGGGTTCAATGAATCAGAATTTTAAATCACTTTTCTCTAAAGAAAAGAGCTAGAAGCTCTCTTGAGTCCACGGGTTCACACACCAAAAGAAGGAAAATCTCTCAACTTTTCTCTCCCTCTCACACCTACGGGTCTAGCAGCAAGGACAAAGACTTCTTCAATTCTTCTCAAGCTTTTGTTCCCAATTTAAAGCTAGAGTGATTCTAGCTCAATCACTCCATGAACCATGCTTAGGGTAAGGAGAAAATCTAATTCTTTTAGTCTATTGCTCATTTTAAACTTAAGTGATGGTTATATGATTTTGTATATGGGTAGTTGATTTAGTAATTGAAGTTGGTTGAGTGTTAGTTCATGAACTTGTTAAGAATTGCACTCACTGTTAACCTGTTTGGTTATTAAAAATTCTGTATTTTTCTAGGACAGCTATGGGTAAAAGGTTTATTGGAGATTATTATATAATATGTCTAGTATGTGTGTATTAAATTTCATAGGAAAATACCATCGTTTGATAATTATTTGTGAATTTACAAGAAAAACGTTTCAGAGCTGTCACTGTGACAGATTCTGTATTTATGCATGACAGGCCACAAACGCGTTGACCCCTTGTGATAACTTGGATTAATTAATTAGCCCAGTTATTAATTAATCAGATTAACATGCAATATCATGTGGCAGCACAAACAAATCACCGAAACTAAGATATGCAGCGGAAAATAAATAACACGGTGATTTGTTCACGAATGGGGAAACCTTACGGCAAAAACCCCACCGGGTGATTTAAGGTCACCACTCCCGAAACTCCACTATTATCACAACAAGCAGTTACAAGTAAGGAATCCCAAGTACCTCACCAACCTACAGTTGAACTCTTACCCCAATACCTAATTAGACTTGTTCTGTAGTGACAGTTTCTCCTTTTCAATGCATGGCTCCCAAGTACGTGACTAACCAATTTGATGCGCGGATCCCAAGTACGCGGCTTATTCCTTTGCACGAATCCCAATACGTGACTCACTCACCAACTTGAGGAAGAAAGTTGTTGGCTGCAAAGTTCTTCAAATCATCAGAGATGAACTAGGGCACGAACTTTGTCTTTCAGATCACAAATTGCATGAACAAGAAGTTCTGAATGAATGTGCAACTTGCATCACTATGACGGCCCTTAAAACAATCCTTTTATATGTCTAGAGTTAGGAGAAAAGAAGCCCCAAAGACACATTCACGGATTGGACTTGAAACAGACTTAAAAAACTGTTTTCTTTAATTCTCGACAGATAGAGGTGTCGAGAGGTGTCGAGAAGCTGTCGAGGCTCGGGGAAAGACAGCTTATTAAAGCTCGATAGATGCATGTGTCGAGCTTTAAAAACTTGCACTTCCTTGCTTGTTTCTTGGACAGACTTTGACGGCTTCAACACTTAATCTTGAACCCAAGTTTCTTGAAGTGTTAAACACATCCTAGATCTACCCAATTACAAGTAAAGTGTGTTTTGTCTAAGGATAAGCCAATTACATAAAATAGCGACATATGTTCACAGACTTAAACTACATATGTCCTAACAATGCATGATAAATTAGGTATTAAATTTTATATAGCGAATTTGGATGCTAGGGATAATTCCTATGAATCCTAAGACAAATATGGTTGTTATGGAAGTGGTCTCACAGCATTTGGATGAACATAAAATTAATGGTTTAATTTCTAAGTTGCATGAAATTATGTCAGGACAGATTTGAGCATGTTGTCTTGTATGATTCTTAGTAAATTATGGTTTTATGCTTTGACTACGAAATTAATATGGTAATTAATGAACATCCAGAGGAGTTGTTCTGTAAAATTTCATGAGAATTTGATGTGTTTAGATAGCCCTTTTGTATTTTACAAATGAGGCATATGCTGCTGGAATAAAACAGTGAACAATTAAAGACATGCCTAACTTTGAGGATTTAATTCTAAAGTTAGGATGAGTGATTTGAGCTATAATTTATTATGCTCATCATTTAGTATGTCTAGATCATAGATAAATTTTGTGTAACTTGATTCAAGGTTTGATACTCAAAGGAGGGGTTCTAAACCATTCTACCACTTTTTTTTATGTTGCCATGTGAGTGTATATATATATATATATATATATGGTTACATGACTATGCTTAAAGGAATTTATGTTTATGCATGCTTTATTGCCCTAATCTCAAAGAACCTTTTGAATTGAAATTGGCTCTTCTAGAGATATGAGATTAATGTGAGAGTGTTGGTTTCTCTATGATTTAGTACATCATATTGTGTGATGAATGTATTTTGTGTTTATGGGAACCTCGTTGAGGTGGGATTAGGTTTTCCTTGATTTTAAGAGATAGGCTTTGAGATGAATGCGTAAGTTTATGATAAGGAGTAATTGATAGTAATAAGCTTTGATATTTGGTTTAGGTGTTACCAATACCCAAGTATAAGCTCCTTCGACTGTAGGTTCTCGGTTCCTCTGCTTTCAGGTAAGGGATAAGTTATATGGGCATTTGGTAAGTCATGAGATTATTTTAAAGTATATGATGCATTAAAAAGTTTTTTATTAAAGATATGACATATAATCATGTTTCAGACAAAGATGTGTTTGTGAACTTTCGAAACCTTATGTATATGATTTAAGCATATTGATGCCATTACTAATTTCACGAACATAATGTTTAAAGAAAATAATGGAAATACTTTTATTATGAAATGTTATCCAAACTATGAATTTCAGTATGATGTATAAGTATAAAATGTTTTTGGGTTATGTTCTCTGATGATCTGAACTTTGTTAGTAGGGGTTAATTACTGGTTTTTCATGAAAAATGTTATATGATTGGCCATTAAAAGTGGGACTGGCTCTGCTGTACCCACCCTTGTTGGTTACGGCCAACTTGTAGAGGAAGTCAACCTACCCCCATGGTTAAAAGATATGTATTATGATGTGATCCCGAGAGTAACTGGCATTGTGGGGAATGCTGGATGCCTAGCACAGTGGTGCTAGAAGCCTCCCAAATAAGTACAGATTTATCATATATGGACTAACCAATATGTTATGAACAGCTATATTATTTTATTGATCATGAGAGAATGAATTGTTTAAATGCATTATGAAAAGTTAAAAATTCTCATGAAAGGAACTTTATGATGAAAAGAAAAGCTGTTTTTTAAAGATAAAAGTTTCTGAAGTTTTGTTATGCTTTAAAGACAAAGAATCTGATGAAAAGGTTTTAGCGTTCTATAAAGATAAAGTTTCTGGTGAAAATACAAGTTTACGTTAAAAAAATTATCAAATATCTGTTCTTTATGAAATGTTAAGTTTTATGATTATGAAAGTTATAATATTTTACAATAAGAAGTTTATAAAGAAAAGTTTTCTTATTTGTTAAAATGTTTCTAGTTTAAGACAAAGTTACCAAAATTTCTGATTTAAGTTAAAATGATTATTTTGTAACAAAAATATATATATATATATATATACACACACACACACACACATATATATATATATGTATGTATGTATATGATTTTAAAACAATCAATATTATATTTGGTGACTTTGTAAGAAACAAAAGAAATTCAATCCGAAAGGTTTTGGTAATATTAATTTGACAAAAAAAAAGGGGAACAATTATTTTCGTACAAAGAACGTATAAGTTATTATTATAAATAGTATAAAATACTATGTATAAAAAGATATTCTCCTATCTGATCATTTATAAAATGAAATGATTTGATTTACATGCATTCTTATTAAATTCTTATGTATCTTACCCTTACTGAGCTGTGTAGCTCACCCCTTCCACCCTTTCAGTCAACAGGTTTTATTTTGGAGCAGAGGGAGCCTTAGTCGAGTTTTGGAAGGAGCTGGTTTTTAATTTTAAAAGTATAGAACCCAAACTAGTAATTTGATGTTTAGTTTTATAGTATTGTGTATTTTAGGATTTAATGAAAGTTGTGTACCTTAAAGTATTAAGAGATATATTATGTGAAGTTCACAATTTGAGTAACTGGTGGGCTATGCTATTCTTTGAAGTACAATGTAGATGCTCTGAATGTCCAGTGAAAAGTTATATCATTTAAGTAAAGAAACAATAATGAAAAGAAAGAGGAAAGTTTTTGTAAAAGTTTAGTAAAAGTTAACTTGGTTCTTGCTAATATTAGGTTTAAACTTGATATTAGCATGCCGGTCATGATCACAAATCCGGGTATCGGGTTTGGGTCGTGACAATGAGACCTTAGAATCTTGACAACAAACAATAGGAGAGATCGAAATCTAATACCGTGTAAACTGGGTTTTCTTTGTTGACAGCTTGAAATTTTGGTAAGGTATGAGTCCCTAAGTAAAATGATAAAAAAAAAAAAAAAGCCTGGTTAAAATGGTTCAGTGTCAAATTGTCAATTAGTTTATGCATGAAGGATCTTTGATATTTTTACTTAAGTTGTTTTAGTTTAAATCGATTTGGCAGTGAGGTTATGGCAGACAAAACCCTCCCATAGACAACAATCCCTATGGGCCGTCCAAGTGACGAGCCAGTTAGAAGGATCAATAAGGTCTTGCTTGAACTTGAGAAGAGTGTGTCGCTTGGTATCGATGCAATGAACCTCAGAGAGTCCGATGCAGAAGAAGAAGTAGTGAGTAATAAAGAGAAAGGCAAGGAAAAGGAATGAAATGGGTCTTAAGGAACCCTTCATCATCATATTATTATTATATTATTAGTAGCAAGGCTTACTCATATAAAATTACACTAAACATTGGATGCTAATTTATAGAGACTGACGACAGTCTTATGCCGATCAGTTTTTCATTTATGTATTATTTATTTTTAACTCTTGGGATTCACGTGATGATGAATAAATTAATAAAATAAAAAAATATAGCATGTTTCACATAAAATAAATAATAAAATAGCGAGTCTCCTAAAGTCTTCCACTCTAAAAAGTTGCGTCTTTCATTTTTCTGTAAAATAAAAGTTTATTATTTTGTTTTGTCAAAAAAAAAAAACTTATTGTTTGGCATTGTCTAACACAATTGATGGGGAGTATGCTTGATAAAATAAGAAGGATGTTAGTTTGAATCTCTCATTTTTTCTTCCTTAAGGCCAAACATTTTTAATAATTTTTTTTATTAAAAATAAAATAATACAAAAGGCTTGTCTTCCACTAAAAAAGTAAATAATAATAATAATTTGTCTTATCGAAAGCATTCAAAATTTCTAAGTAATTCAAGATTCATGTTCATAGAGTTTAGACTACAAAAAGCAACCACAATCATCTTTCTCACAAGTCACAAAACATAAACCCTTTTACATAGTCTTCCACTACCAAAAAAAAAAAAAGTCTTCCACTATAAAAAGCAAGTTCTTCATTTTTAAAGACATTAATAGCATGAGGAATATTCTAAACACAGCAGTTTTTACAATAGCCGATTAGACAAATTTTTATCGATTCTTCTCTAAGCATGTCATCAATATCATGCTTTCACTTATCAAATTATTAATGATAATTTGTCTTTTCAATAGTTTTGATTTTTTTTTTTTTTGTGTGGCATTAGACTTATTTGAATTCTTCTTAAGTAACATAAGTTTTTTTTTTTTTTTTTGGGAAGAATTTGAGTAACACAAGTGATTAGGGAGAGTCCTTCATTAAACTAAGCCATTAGTATGAATTTGTCATTTTTTTTGGGAAAATGAGAGATTAATTGACGGTTTATTTATTTTTTAATGGATTAATTGATGACTTAGGACTTGTGTGTGTGTGTATTAAAAGGAGTCCTCTAGTTTACACGATGTTAATAGAGACAACTAGTCTCATAGTAATATGAAAGGAAGTACTAAATTTGCTATCAAAGTTTCTCTCCTCTCTTCCCCCTAATTCGGAATCGCCAATGCCAAATTTTTGTGGAATTCAGCACTTAGGGTAGCAAATTCTCCCAAGTCTCTTCTCAACTACCTAAATTAGTTGACACAATCAACATAACACCTATAAACTCAAATGTTAATAATATTTAGTTGAAAGACTCATAAAATTTGAAGAAAAATAACCAAAACTTTGAGTTTCTTATTCGAAAACCAAATTTAGATCAAATGCCTCCTAACCATAATGGGGCTGCTATGTTGCCACCATTGTGACCAAAATCAAAATACAAAATGATATTTCTAAACTCCTAATTGTTCAAATAACGATAATTCAATTTATATACCTTTTTTATTTGGAAAATTACAAATTTATATTACAAAAATTTTGAACATCTAAAGTCTTGAAAGAGAGTTTTAGAGACTTCGTTTTTCTTTTTTAAAGTCTTTAAAGCCTCCTTTACATTAGGCAAAACTTTCCACACATTAGCGTTTAGTTTTCTCCACTGAATAGTTTTTCCAAGAAAGAGTAGTTTTAGTAAGGTAAAGTTTATGGGTCTTCAAAATCTTGTCCACCGCCTAATTTTTCCAAGAAAGTATAAACTTTCCACAAGTTATAGATTGATAGTGTCTAGTTTTCTCCAAGAAAGTGTAGTTCTAGTGTGTACCTATTATTCAACATTGTCGTTTCATACTTTAGCATTAATTTTCCGTCTCCTCCTTACTCATTCATCTGTACTAATGCGGATTGGACCCACCAGAGGAACGGTGGACCGTGGATGCAACACAACAGATGAATGAGGCGAGGGAAAATGCTATAGGATGAGACGATAATGTTGAATCAAAGGCACACACACTTGTCAGATTGAGATTGTCTTCTAGTATGTGTTCCGTGTACTTTACGTTGCCGTGCACAGTTTGTAGTTGGACTTTTCTTTTCTTTTTTCAAGCCGGTTACAATTAGAAGTCAAAAGTCAAAAATATTTTTTTTTTATATAGAAATTTTAATCTAATCAAAGAAAGTGACTGTCATTTCAATTTTTTGGCAGTGCGAGAGGTGCTTACAAGTTCACTTGTTTTGTGGTCTTCTTGGAGATACACAGACGGAGATGGACTTTTGGATCTGTATAATCTGTCTATGCCTCAGCTGGACCATAATTCAAGCGCTGCATTCCATCCCAAGAAGAAGCACAGCAATACCCAGTAAGCTTCCCCCAGGACCAAAATCATTTCCCATCATCGGAAATGTATTTGAACTTGGTGACAAACCTCACAAGAAGCTGGCCAAGCTTGCCAACACTCATGGTCCTACGTCCAGCATTGACTCACCTTTGTAAGCACTAATAAGTAGTAGGACCCTCCATTTTTATGTTGATATGGCCACATATCATGTCAATTAGCTTGCCTGCCAGGACGAAAATTTCATTGGTCAATCTTAATAGTCATTACTCTTAAGTTTTATAAAAATTCAGGAATCATTTAATTGAGTTTTCTTGGGGATGGTTGGGAGGAGCAATAAATTTAATGGAATATAGTGCTTTCTTCATTTATATGAGAAAAAACAATTGAGGAACTTTTGTTTTTTTGATAAAATATATTGAAATTTTTTTTTTTTTTTTTTGAGAAAGCTTTAATTTATGGTGTCCGCTCTCGACGATAACTCTTTATAATCAGACCAAGACACCAATCAGTTTTTGGTGTAGGCGAAGATTGAATCTCAGATCTCTTATTCAACCATCAGAAACTTTACCAGTTGAACTAACTAGAACCCACAAAATATATTGAGATTTGAGAAGCACCTATAGCATGCTAAATTACATATTAAAAATGAAAAAAGTTAGTTAGGAGTTTAGCTCAATTTTATGAAAAATTCTCCACATAAAATAGTATTATTTTTTCAAAAATCTCTAGATTTTACTTTAGAAGTGTTGCAAGAAAAAGGAGTATAAAAGGTTTAATGATATTGTAACTGTATGCAAAATATTACTTACTAGTGTATGCAATATATTAAAATTGAAATTGTTTGACTTTTGGCTAACCACATAAGATCATGCTATATAAGCTTTTGGGACTTCAATTTATAATATAGATAATTATCATGAAGCATATACTATAGATTTTCAATTTACTTCCTTCTAGATGCCTAGAGATTTTATATTGTTCTAATTAATCTGAATTGTTTCAAATGTCATTTTTTGGAACTTTAGAGTAGATTGATGACATGTTTTCTATATTTCCAACTCAATGCTTTCTAGGAAATGTTCTTCATAAAGAATTGGACAAAGAGTTGAGCTTGATGGTTTAGGACTTTTAAAATCATTTAAAATCCAAGCGATATAAAAGAGAGTCTTCCAACTTGCAAAACGTAATAGAGACGGTCTTATAGTAATTACAAAATTATGACTATTTTTCATTTGCATAAGAAAAGATAAAATAGAGGTTAAACAAAATATCCAGAATTTTGAGTCTCCATTTGACAACCCAAATTAGACTAGCTCCTAACCATGATGGGGCCACTACGCTGCCACCATTGTGACTAAGATCAAAATACAAAATGATAATTTTGAATTCCTAATTATCAAAATAATGATAAATTCATTTTAATACTTTTTTTATTTGAGGAAATTATAAATTTATAATTCAAGACTTTGAACCTCTAAAGTCTTGAAAAGAGAGTTTTGGAAACTTTGTGTTTATTATCCAGAGTGTTTGGATTTAGAGTAATCCATAAGCTGTGCAAAACTTTTCAATTTAGAAAATTATTTCTTTGGTACTTAATTTTCTACACTAACAATGAATATACTTAATAGCATTTTTGTTTGTCTAGATTTTTCAAGAAAGTGTCTTTCAAGAAAATTAAAGCTTGATTGCGAGGCCTTAGAATTTTGACAACAAACAATAGTAGACATTGAAATTTAATACCGTGTAAACTGGGTTTTCTATATTTCCAAGTCAATGCTTTCCAAGAAATGTTCTTCATAAAGAATTGGACAAAGAGTTGAGCTTGATGGTTTAGGACTTGTATATATTTAAAATTATTTAAAATCCAAGCGATATGAAAGAGAGTCCTTCAACTTACAAAACGTAATAGAGACAATTGGTCTTATAGTAATTACAAAATTATGCCTATTTTTTATTTGCATAAAAAAAGATAAAATAGAGGTTAAACAAAATATCCAAAACTTTTAGTCTCTGTTTGAAAACCCCGATTAGACTGGCTCCTAACCATGATGGGGTTACTATGCTGCCACCATTGTGACCAAAATCAAAATACAAAACGATAATTCTGAATTCCTGATTATTCAAATAATGATAAATTCATTTTAATACTTTTTTTATTTGAGGAAATTATAAATTTATAATTCAAGATTTTGAACCTCTAAAGTCGTGAAAAGAGGGTTTTGGAGACTTTGTTTTTATTGTCCAAAATTTTTGGATTTAGAGTAATCCATATGTTGTGCAGAACTTTTCAATTTAGAAAATTGTTTCTTTGGTACTTAACTTTCCACACTAACAATGGATACACTTAATAGCATTTTTGTTTGTCTAGATTTTTCAAAAAAGTGTCTTTCAAGAAAATTAAAGCTTGATTGCGAGGCCTTAGAATTTTGACAACAAGCAATAGTAGACATTGAAATTTAATACCGTGTAAACTGGGTTTTCTATATTTCCAAGTCAATACTTTCCAAGAAATGTTCTTCATAAAGAATTGGACAAAGAGTTGAGCTTGATGGTTTAGGACTTGTATATATTTAAAATTATTTAAAATCCAAGCGATATGAAAGAGAGTCCTTCAACTTGCAAAACGTAATAGAGACAATTGGTCTTATAGTAATTACAAAATTATGCCTATTTTTTATTTGCATAAAAAAAGATAAAATAGAGGTTAAACAAAATATCCAAAACTTTTAGTCTCTGTTTGAAAACCCCGATTAAACTGGCTCCTAACCATGATGGGGTTACTATGCTGCCACCATTGTGACCAAAATCAAAATACAAAACGATAATTCTGAATTCCTGATTATTCAAATAATGATAAATTCATTTTAATACTTTTTTTATTTGAGGAAGTTATAAATTTATAATTCAAGACTTTGAACCTCTAAAGTCTTGAGAAGAGAGTTTTGGAGACTATGTTTTTATTGTCCAAAGTTTTTGGATTTAGAGTAATCCATACGCTGTACAAAACTTTTCAATTTAGAAAATTGTTTCTTTGGTACTTAATTTTCCACACTAACAATGAATACACTTAATAACATTTTTGTTTGTCTAGATTTTTCAAGAAAGTGTCTTTCAAGAAAATTAAAGCTTGATTGCGAGGCCTTAAAATTTTGACAACAAACAATAAGAGACATTGAAATTTAATACCGTGTAAACTAGTTTTCTATATTTCCAACTCAATGCTTTCCGGGAAATGTTCTTCATAAAGATGTTCTAAAAACATTTTTATAAAAAAAAAAAAAAAAAACAAAACAAAACAAAACATCTGTACTAGAAATTGTTCGTATTATTCGATCCCTTTGATAAATGATGAACATAATGATTTTAAAAAAGTATATAATTCAACAATAAATTTGACAAAATACTTCATCAACAAAAAAGTATTAAACAGTAACATTAACTAAAAAAATACACTGTATAACTTGAATATTAACCTAATGTATGTTGTGTATACAAGGACGTGTGAAAGAGTTTCTCCGTTTCCTTTTTCTTTTTTTCCTTTTGGGAAAAAAAAGATGACAACAAATAAAGCTATTAAGGTCACAAAAGCGTCAAAACCCATGTAGATCAATTGGCATCTACTAGTGTTTTCAACATAAATATCTAATGTTGAATTCTCCACATCCTCAACTATCAAATTATTTAAAAATAAAGGTGACAAAAGGAGCATCATAAACCTCCCCAAGTATTGCAAATCAAATAGATAGGGATCATCACAAGTTTGGCAGGTTTGGGTGAAGGTTGCACCCATCATCTAATACTGTTCAGTTGAACATGCTTGACGGGTTATTAATCACCCTTACAAATAGTGAGCAGTGTCAATGGAAGCTGTGAGAATAAAAGAAAAGCCAGAAAGCATGTTTCAAACAAAGAATCCCTCGAAAATAATTTTCAGCAATACATACAAGTACTTCCAGAATTCTTCTTTTTACCTTTCCTCTTGAATTTACATGTCAAAGCATACTAACATTTGCTTATTACAATCTGGAAGGCCAAGTACAATAAAGTCAAGGATTGTAATCAGTTATTTAATTTAAGAAAAAAAATCTACCAAAATGATATTCTTTATTTTTCTAATAAAACTAATTACTTAAAATAAAAATAAAAAAATCTACCAAAATTGTCTACCTGCAAAATAAATTTCCAATACTCTCAGTTGAACCTTAACTTTTGTTGAGAGAGAGAAAGCGAGTGATGTGAGAAAAAGAAAACTATAGGACATCACACCAAGAGCTGTATAGCCCAAAGGCATAGCCTGCTCTCCTTTATTAGGAGAACTAGATTCAAATCCCCCTTCCCATTGTTGCTATCGAATTAGAGCAAGAGATTATAGATATCACTTGCACTGCAAGATAAGTTAGTCCCTGGTAATTTCAAATTCAGCACCAATTGGTAGATGATCACTTGGGTGGCTGTAATTTGGTAATCCACCAACAACATCAGATGAGTCTAGTTCTGGAAGCTCCAGGAAACTGACTGGTTTTATGTTATCAGTAGGGGAAAATAATATATAATCAAGAGTATTGGTGAAGTCCGGAGTGCAGTTTGTAAATGGTGGTTCTCCTCTCGTAAAAGCATAGACACTGCACAAGGGAATAGGCATGTCCTCTAAACACTCCACAGCCGGTGCCAGTGGAGAGTTTCCTGAAATGAGGAACTGGTAAACCTGAAACAAGAAGAATGATATAGCCATTTCAAGAACTTATGAGCTACAAACATTAACTCATCTCTATAAAAGCCTACAAACTAAGGTAAAACATTATCTAATCTGGCAACCAAACAAAGCCACTTGAAAACCACTTGGGTTTCTTTGACTGCCAACTACCACGTTTATTGGACAATTTGTCTGGCTAGCAGCGAAACCAACCAAACTCAGCTTCTATTTCATGCTTAACTTTTGCTTCTTGATGCACTTAAATGAAAAACAAATATATTAATTCAATTTAAACGTTAGATATTTATCCAATCACTAAAGACTTCTCTTTTTGTCTTTTTCTTTTTTTGTGTAATTATCCCTCTAAAAAGAAAATATATAATTTTTTGGTGAAAAAATTTATGAATAAAATCATACACATTCATTGTGACTTTATGTACTTGAAATTATTGAATGTGAAACTTTGAAATTATTTGCTGTCTATGCAATTATGCTCATTACTTAAGGATTAATTATATTAATTCTTTTTTGTTTGTCTTTATTAATTTCTATTTTCTTTTATAAATTTTGAAAATAACTTTGAAAAAATTAATTAAATTTTGGTATCATTTTTTTTTATAAGTAACAAAGATTTTTTTATCAAGGCGGCCATATTTTATTCATTTATTTGTATTTTAGTTAATCATTAAACTATTTATGACATCATCAAGTTCTGACATCCGGTGGTGTAACCCTAGTTCCACCTTGAACCTCTTCATTCACGCGCCCCCTTTTTAATTTCTGTTTTTAAAACATTGGTAATAAGAACCAACTGTTTGGACCAAAATCAAACTCAGAGGGAAAATCTAAACCAATACCAAAAAAGTAAAACTCAAAAAAAAAAAAAAAAATAAAGGAAAAATGTAGAAAACCAACTATAAGCTAAATAATAGGAAACTAGATAAATCAAGGGGTTGGGAATTCTGACAAACCTTATCCCCTGGGGTTGAATTGAAGTCACCAACCACTACTACTGAAGGCGTACATTCAAGTCTGTTGGATACCAGTGTTCTAAACAAAGCTAAGCGTGATAAAAGATATTTAGCTTGAGCAAGCTTGACATCAGCCCATTCTGGATCCCTGCAGCAAAGCATCAAAGTTACTTCAACTGATAAAATACAGAATATAACATACTTATGGAAGATTGAACCACTTTACCAGTAAAGGTGTGTGTTTGCCACAATAACTACATGGTCTGGAAGATCTTTGAGTTTGAATGCAGCCATAATCCCAACACAATCGCGTTTTAGTCTCACACAAGGATCATTAGGATCTCCACGATCCTCTGGGGCCGCCTTTTTCAATTCTAAACCTAGAAGAAGATCATTGATATTAGATGCCAGCATACCATGTCATGTACTAAGAATGTAATCTGCAACCTACTGAAGTTCTAGGGTGAAAAATGTCATCCAAAGAAAAGTAAAGATGAAAACCCTTGGGGGTTGTATCATGAATTTTTTAAGGAAAGGAATGTAAAGAATAAGACAAAATCTGAACGGATTAGGGAAAGGAAATGAAAGAAATGAGTAGAGCTCAATTTGTTGTTTAGATGTTCATGATAAAAAGTTCAAGAAATCCATTATCCATTATTTTGTTAATTAGAGGATGGGGAAGGGAAAGACCGAAAGAGTATATTTTTATTTTACCATTATCTTACTTAATTTTAATTAGAAGCCATGTTGTGAGGGTGATGCAGGACAGCTTAGGCTTCACCACCTAAAACAGTCTTGTAATCCTTCCTTAGGCTTCACCAGAGGGTTGTTTGGAATCACCACCAAACAGAAACACAATTGTTCGCAAATGAAATTTTATTAATATAATAATAGTCTACATACAAATAAACCATCTAGGCATTTCAGGAAGTAAAGATAAACTCAAACTACTAATCCAAGTAAGTAGTCTAAACTAATCCAAATACATAAAGATAAATATAAAGATAAACTTAGGTAGTACAAAGGTTAAGCTTATCTTAGGGGATTTTCTTTGTCTTTATGTATTTGGATTAGTTTGGATTATTTAGACTACTTTCATGGATTAGTAGTTTTGAGTTCAGCTAGGATTAGTTTTAATGAATATCTTTATCTTTATTTCCTGAAAGCCACAGAGGGTTTACTTGTGTGCAGACTATTATTTATTACTAAAATTTCATGGGGAAAATTGTGTTTCTGTTTGGCAGTGATTCCAAATAACCCTTAAGTGGCGAAACCCAAGGAAGGATCACAGGACTGTTCTAGGTGGTGAAGCCTAGGCTGTTTTGCATCGACTTGGTATCAGAGCAAATTTTGATCCCCACTGCTCCTAAACACAAACATCCAACTGATGCAAAACCAACCACAATTGTGAATCCGAATCAATACATGGCTCACGTTAATTTCAAGTTCTTACCCCGCGAAATCATGAACAGACCCAACTGACCCCTTCTGCCACATGAGATTTATGACACCACCAAAGTTCCCAAAGAAACAGAGAAACCTGCTACTACCCCTTCCAAGCCCATCATCCCTATTCGTGCCTGACTCTAAATCCCAAAACCATCACTCAACAACCACAAAACCCATCACCACTGCCAACAAAAAACCCAACCCCAAAATCGCGGCCACCATCAGAAAACCTAGATCCAGAAAACCTGCAACCCACACCATCAAATAAAATCTGCAAGACATCAGTGCCGCCAAGAGACTCTGTTGCCAGCCTTTGACGCCACCACCGCCAAAGACATTGCACACAAGGATTGCTGATCTCTCCACACCGTGACACGAGGTTTGGAGGTGTACCCAAGATCCATTCCAGCCAACCCACAAGTACCGATCTGGTCGCTGAGAGTTGTCACCATTGAGACCCATGATCACTCCTCCAACGGACCTAGCAAATCTCTCAAAACTGCCCCCTGATGTCTTAGTTCAACTGCTAGTTTTTGTAGTTTAGGCCTTTGTTTTCACTTTTCAGTCTTCTTTTCTTCTTGATTTATTGTTTTTTTTTTAAAAAAAGAATCAACAGCAGAAAAGATCCAGCCAGAGTCAAATGAGGAGCCCACATAGAGTTCTTCAGCCAGGCAATTCATGTCCATTGACAGCCAGGTTACTAAGACAGTCCAAACCAAGGTGTGGAACCAAAAAAGGCAATTAGGATTGAACAAGATGAACTTCATATGTATCCTTTTGTCATTCGGAGCTAATTTGAACTGAGCTCTAAATCACCTTCAGGTAAAAAATTCTATCCTCCAGGGTTACTTAGGAGAGGAAGTTTATATGAAAATTCTTCCAGGTTTTAGGAGTCAGTCAACTCAAGGAAAGTTGAGCAGAATGAAGGAAGCATTGTACAGATTAAAGCAATCTCCTAAAGTTTGAGCGATTTATTCAGTTTATGTGGGGTTATGGATAGAAACACATCAAAGTGATCACCCTTATTTATAAAGCATTCACTTCAAGTTATAGCTCTTATTGTTTATGTTGATTATATAATAGTAACATGCGATGACCCTAAGGAAGAAAAAATATTAAAAGAATATTTAGCTACTGATTTTGAAATAAATGACCTGAGAGATTTGAAGTATTTTCTAGGTATCAAAGTAACAAGGTCCGAGCAAGGTATATTTATATCTTGCAGAATGTGTTTTTGTCATCTCCTATTAGAAATGGAAATGCTTGGCTGCAAGGATTGTGATGCCCTGATAGATTGAATCATAGACTGGGTGAAGATTCAAGGGATGTACTAGCTGATACAGAGAGATACCAACGCCTAGTTGGAAGACTTATTTATTTGTCACACACTTGTCTAGATATTGCCTATTTTGTCAGTGTGGTCCACAAGAATCAATATAAATGTTTACCGTACTCTTCGGTATCTGAAATCATCTCTTGGTAAAGGATTACTCTTATTTTAGTCTTGGTTACTTATCAGTTGAATCCTACACAAATGAAGACTATGCTGGCTCCATTATTGACAGATGATCTACCTCATGGTACTGTAACTTTGTTGGAGATAATTTGGTCACTTGGAGTAAGAAACAGGCATTTGTAGCTAAATTCAGTGCAGAGGCAGAATTTCCGGCACTGGTTCATGGTATTTATGAGTTTTATTTATTTATTTGTATAAGTGGTATTTATGAGCCTCTTTGGGAGAAGATTATTGAAATAATTGGGGTATTATACTCAATAAATACTGCTCACAATCCTGTACAATATGATAGGATCAAACATATTAAGTTTGACAGACACTTAATAAAAGAAAAGCTGGGCAATGGCACCAATTGTACTCCATTTGCAAAAACTATGAACTAACTAGTAAATGTCTTAATCAAAGGAGTTTCAAGTAGAGCATTTCATACCATTTTAAGCCAGCAGGGCATGAGCAATATTTTCGCCTCAACTTGAGGGAGAGTGTTGGAATACATTTTTTTTTTAATAAATAAGTAAAATTTTATCAACTTAAAAGAGAAAAAGAACCATACAGTACACAGTTTGTATACTATAGGTGAATCAAAATCCAATAGAAGTATAGCAGAGTTTTGGCATACATAGTTTATACTAAATGTCTCTACTTGTCAGGGCATATCTGTAATTTATATATTAATTGCTACTTAAGAGCAATAAAAGTATAAAACAGGTGTTAGGGTTAATTAAGAAACCTCACACACAGCTTTTCCAAACCCAACATTCTTATTCCCCACTATTGACAATAAATCAGGAAAAAAAATCTCCTCAGGCAACTTCCTCAAGCCACACATGATTTGAAGATTTCTTTGGCATTTGAGTTTGCTTTTCTCAGAGATTTTTGTGACCCTCTCTTGATACTAACAAGAAGACATTGCAATGTACCACACCTTCTTCTTTTTTTTCTTATGTTAGCCAGACAAAAGTGGACCGTGAATAACTTTGGCTCCAATAAGGGAAAATGTCAAAAAAACAGAAAAGACGCTTGCTCAAATTATTAACAAAAGGAAACTTTATATATAAAAGGACAAAAAAATTACCATTTTCTGGTTCAGCTCTTATATTTCCACTGGTTGGCACATCATACTTGTCATCGCCTAAAATCTGTCCATCTTGAATTGAATTTACCAGATAATTGTATTCTATTTTCTCCTCTAAAACCAACTCTGCACTGAATCAAAAGCAGGAATGAAGTTTAAGAAAATGTACAACTAAGATAAATTGGTACTAATATTATGAGCATATGACTTTGTGAAGTTGTAGAATGATCAACGATTAATAGTTTATGCAAAGTTACCATCTTGTTGTTGGATTGAGGTCCCAAGTCATTTTGCCAAGAAAAAGTTCATTTTATTATCTGAATGTTCACCTTTTTCGGAGGGCAGGATTTTCCAAGACAATATAAAAATGTAATTTCAAATGAGTTTACAAATTTTTTAAAAAAAATTTGAGAAACTTCTTCAATTTTCACATGCTTTTTAGAATGGACAGCCATGAAGCATGGACGCTCCAAAATCCATGGCATGTGCCAGATACGGACACACTAGGACACTCTTGCATGCGTATCCCTAGTGTGTCAGGAGAAAATTTATATCTTATTTTACTTATGGTTTTAAAGATTTTAATTGATTACTTTGAAATTTTAAAATTTTAAAATAAACATAGAATATACCTAAAGATGTATATTAATTAATTGTTGTATTCCACCGCTCATTTCCTAATTTTTCAAGAATTTTCACGTCATCATGTCCTGTGTCTGTGCTTCTTGGGTGGACAAACATGCATGTTTGTGTTTGAAACTCCTTTCTTTCACTCATGTTCTGATGAAGAGTTAAAAAGGCCTTTAAGGCCCTTTGCCACTGATATTATTAAGCCAAGGCCATTCACACATTCGGTAATGGTTAGGCAGCATCCTTTTCAATTTACTATTATTGATTCAGGTTGAAAGCAGTATGACACATAAAGGCATTGAGAAGAGACTAGATGCTTGTTATACATGCCCAGTGAAGAAATCTAGCCACTAAAATTTGCAGGGATTAAGGCTTTGTTTGATTACGCAACCATTGTGTGCCATTGACAACCTAAAATTGTGTCATTTGGGAGTAAATATTTTTTTTTTTTCTCTGTTTCCTTTTCCTTTTCCTTTTTTATCTTTTTCTGTTTTTTTGTTCTCTCTTTTCTCTCATTCAATGCCACCCCTTCTCTCTCAGCCACCTAGAACCCAAAAAGCCTATATTACAATTCCCAAATCAAGCCCTATAACAGCAACACTATTATCACCCAAAATCACCACAACCAAAGCAAATCCATTTCCCTACACCTTCACTTTTTTGTGCACACAAAACACATTCAACATCTGTTCAGGGCTATTTTTTTTAACAAACATCATGTGGCAAGATCCCATCGAAGGAGACTTACCCAGTCAGCCCAAAAAAAGGACCAAGGCATGTACAAGCACATGGACCCAATAAAACCACACTACACGGATTTGCCTAACAAATCTCAAATCATCACTACATGGCATGGGCTTAAGGTCCATCACAGCACAATCGGCCCAAAGACTTATCCTCATCACTACACAGCATGGACCACTAAGCCCAACAAAGTTCCTCAACAAACTGGGCCTAAAAGGCCCAAAGAAGCCCACTCCTCATGGGCCTAGAAGAGGGCACCTGGCCACCCATTTGCTAGGTAAGGCATGGTCCACTCCAAAGTGATAGCCCATAAACAAAATTGGCTCAACGCATCCCAAGAAGAGGGAATAATATAGTAACTACTGGGAGACTAAACAACTGTTGGACTGGTCATCTCCTAGTTCAGACAGAACCAGATGGACAGCTAGACAATTTAAACTAAAACTCTAAAAGACAAAATGTCAAGATAAAGTAACAACAGTACACATGGGGAGCAATTTAAAAACCTTTTTGCAGCATACTATCAACTAACACGTGATTTGACACCTTGATAAAGAGAATGTAGCTATGGAAAAAAGGAAAGGAAGGTTCCCTTCCTCATTTTTGAAATTCCAGTCATAACTTAAGAAAGCCATGACTGAAACTCCAAAAGAGGGGGGAGAGAGCCACTACATTTCTTCCTCCCTTGACCACCTCTCTCCATCACGAAATGGATAATACTCAGTTCATGAACCAAGCACATGAATCACGGGAGGGAAAACTTAGAAAATCATGATTTGGAGGTCATGAGGGTATGTTTATTTAGTGATTCAACAGCTTCGAGAAGCATGCAGCTTGGCATGTCCCCTCCTACGACTTTGGTCTTTGAAAAACCTGTGTACACTGTAGAGCAAGAAAACTCTAACATGCATTATTCACCATTGACATTGCTTAAGATAATGGGACCTTCCTTACCCTTAACATAAAAACCTGATTTAATGCTTAATTAATGCAAACCATTCACTGTCCTGCCTTTTGAATGACTTGCATTGATTAGGAAAGGGGGCCGATGGATAGAGGAGAAACAAGACTTGCCATTCTTGTCTAAGGAATAGGAAGAGTGGTCAAAGGACCAGCTCTCCTATCTCCGTTATCCTTCACCAACTCACTCCCAAAAATTCTATAAAAACATAGAGCATTCATCAATATTACACACTACCTCTTATGACAACAAGTTCTTCTAACCAAAAATACCTTTTAGTTGATATACACCCATTCCCACAACAGAGCCTTCATTATAAACAGATCCTTCCATACCGTCACTCAAGTACCCACACATAGCCTAAACACCAAACACAATGATACTTCACCATGAGGATTATCATCTAAGCGTGCTTTGTGTATAGGAGTTTGTTTGAAGCCTTGCTGTGCATGGGTGGACACATTTTCTCTTCATTTCAAGCTATACCAAGTTTTACCTCTCTTCTCATATGATTTTAATGGAAGAAATCATATAATATTTTTGCTTGACCATGGATGGATAAGATGTATTTATTACTACAGTGTTTGTTTCATTTATTGACTACATGCTAGAATAAGTAATGTATTGGCTGCCAAAGTTGCTTTGAATCATTTAACGCTGGATTTCCTAACTTCGACTTATGGGTAGATGCTTTATGCATATTGACATTCAGTTAGAATCAGTTTGTGTTAATTTATTGCTACAAGGAAATTGTAAGAAGATTTTTGCATTTCTAGAGAAAGAAAGATTCTAGAGAAAGAAAGGGAATTCACACCTAAAATCTAAACTCAAATATGAAATTATAACATTCTACTAACAAGCTATTTTACAATCCATGTACATGGATATCTATAGCCTAGGAGTTAGTTATTGACGATAACATCATCCTGATTAACTAACATTTATCACATGCTAGAATACAATTCTAACATATTAATCACAGGCTAGATTTAACAACTTCCTAAAATCTGGCCAGTGCATGTGCCTTTAACGAATTTTCCCTCTAATTTTCGAAAACTACATCAAACTTGGCACATGTAGATTTAGCTACAATAACAATACGACATTGTGAAATTCAACTGTTAGGCTTGGCTGGCCTTGTGCCACATCACTCCTCTGTACCACATCACCGTGTCACATCATCATCATCCGAGCAATGCATTAGACTCCAGCATCAAATTGTCTAGATCATATTGGAGTCAGTAGTTGTGCAGCTCTAATGTGTAAATCTCGCTCCTCCAAACTTCAGGTTGGCTGTTAGTGGGCTAAGGAACACTCTAGTAGTCACTAACCATTTTCTCGGATTGGTAATGAGTCCCAGGTTGGGTCCCCAACACAAACTGACACGTGTCTTTGATATAAAAAAAACCCCTCAACAACATCCCCAAACCCAAATCTCACAAAACTCAAACTCGACTTGCTACCCCCACTAGAAAAACCGCCATGCCATCTTGCTAATACTACAGCAATTCACACATGCAAACGCCCTAGCCCATCCATAAAAGAAACAAAAATCCCATCAATTCCTGCACAAAATTCCGCTAACTCGCACAACAATCCAATTAGGACCCACTCCACATGGCCATTGCAAAACCATACATGCATGCGGCTTTGCCATGAACCGCCATGAACTTCACCATTCACAACAAAAGCATATAGCCCAATGCTACCATATAGCTACCAAAACCCTAGGCAAACCAACACCCACTATGCACATGCAGCCACCATGTATTAGTTGATCAGCCACCAAACATTAAGGGATGGAGTGAGTGATTTTGGTTTCAGAACTGAAATTTTGAGGTTTATTTACTAATGTTTGTAGCAAGAAACTGTGGAATGGAAGTTATAATCTTCAGGTTTGTGCAGTGAAAGAGAAGAAGAAAAGAAATAAGAGAGACGAAAAGAAAGAGAGAAAAGAAAAAAAATAAATAAATAAATAAAGGAGAGAAGAAAAAAGAATGAAACAGAATAGTAAAAGGAGGTGATGGAGAGATACGGCTGGAGGTAGGTTGTTAAAGGAGAGAATAGTTGGTCAACAGTGAGGAAGGAAGAAGACAGGAGAGAGGTAGCAAATACAGTAGAGGGGGTGAAGGTGAAGGAGAGAAAAGAGAAAGGAGAAAGAAAAGAAAATAGAGGGAAAATTTTGAAGGAAAGTGGGGGGAAAAAAGACTAACACCCAAATAGCAGCATTTTATACACTTAACAACAAAAATGTAAAGGGAATTGACAGGAAGAATGGATTGCCCAGGTTTGCCAATGTGAGGAACCAAATTGACTATTCATGTAGAGTTCAAGGACTTAATCATAATTTAGCCTATTTTATTCTATGTTTTATTCGGTTTTTTCTAGATTCAATGGTAATTTTGTGATTATTTAAGTGTCAGTTGTGGGTCATAATTGTGGGCCTTGGGTTTTATTTTATTATAAGGTAAGTATTATTAGTTTTTAAGGGCTTTTATGTGTGGGTTATATTCAAATTCAAATGGAGTTTCTTTATTATTCAAAGTAGGAGCTCCAGCTCTACTAGGAAAAGTGTCACTGTAATATAATATATATATATATATATAATATTTAGGGTTGATTAATTTAAGAGACTGGTTTTTTTTTTTTTTTTTGAGAAAGAGACTGGGTATTTTTAATTGTTAGTATTGAGGCCGTTAACCTTAGTGTCTTCCTTTCATCTTTACAAGTCTCTTTTTCTATTTCCTTTGGCATTCTGTCACTATTCATGTGTACTGTTCACGTGTCTGCCCACATGTACTGCTCACATGTATTGTTCACGACAATAATCACATTAACTGTTCATAGCTCTTGGACAAGTTCGATCTCAATTTCTTCTCACCTCTATTGCAACCCTAAACTTCCCAGTTCCCATATCAAACCCTAATCCTTCTTTCTAAAGTTCTAAACACTAAGTATAAATCCTCCAAACCTTAAGCCTACCACAAGCACATGTAAACAGGCTCCCCAATTTATCTTACATCATCATTCATTGAACTATGAGTTTGATGTCCACAAAAATAAAAAATTATTGCTCTCATCTATTTTGAATCAGTAAAGAGGAAGTTTAATATACCTTTTCTGCTTATAGAAAATTCCACATCCATCACGCTTTTGCCCATTTCTCTGCACATAAATACTAGAATATCCAAGACTCTCCATATTCCCCTTGTAAAAGCTATCATACTCATCAACTTCCTGATAAAATTGTAACATATAAGTCACAATAACTAACTTCACAGACAATATTTATGTATGTTTGCATGGGCCCAAGCATGAAAAAAATATTAAGGAAACTCAACTTACTAACTAGTTGGATTAAGAAGACTGCAAATTTTTCTCAGTGTATGAAGTGTACATCAAACAGACCACAAAAAAGGGGACAACAAGTGAAACAAAACCTGCAGGCAGAGAAAATCAGCCCCGAAGTTCTTGAGAACAGATAAAATTGCCTGTGAACGAGCTTTCCACCTGTAATGAGCACAATTTACATATATAAACTTATTGATTTTCTTCAATGTCAATAAACCTCCTGCAATTGCAAATTCAAAATCTACAAGGGCAAAAATGTAAACTTATAATATTTGAACATTCAAAAATCCATAACTCTCCATGTGATATGGCCACCAGCTGACTTCCCAATCGTTGCAAAGGTGAAAAAGGAAAGTTAATGAAAAAAACAATTATACTTGAAAGTAGGATACAAGGTCAAAAAGGAAAGTTAATGAAAAAAATATATATACACACACACTCACACATAAATCAATATACAAGTTCCAGAACTGTGGCAGGAATAGATTTGCTTCTTAAAGCAAGAAACTAACAAGGTCTAAAACATTTAGAAGTAGAAGGCTTATCTGATGCAAGAAGCACCAAAATCATTTAAGATTTTATTTTGAATTTGAAATTATTTCTGTTTTTGAATTTTGAATGTAGCTTTTTAATGTTGAGGGTTTTAAGGGATTCAATTAGGTATTTTCCATATTGGTGTGATCTGTAAAACATATTAAACTCGTGCTCTTGTAATTGTGAAAGGGAGTATGATTTGGAATAAGAATTTTATGAGTTGCGACTTCTCTATTTTTTAGTGGTGATGCCAAACACCCTTAGGTGGTGATGCCGAAGGTTTGCAAGTAGATTCTAGGTGGTGAAGCTTAGAATTTGTTTGGTTTATCCCTTTGTTATCCTTATTTTCCTACACTGTTCTACATCATTATCTATAATAGAAAATCCCTTGAATGTTTGCTTTTTCAAAAGCTTGTCACGTCAGAAATAATACAATGGAATCCTGTATTTCATGTGAAACCTACAGGCTAGTCTAAAGAATGAAATAAAGTAAAGAAACAAAAAAAGAAAAATGAGAAGGTTGTTTTCTACACCATAAACAGAATCATAAAGTGAAAACTACCGCTAGAAACCAAAAGTACATCAATATGTAAATATTTTATAAAGGATTCAGAAAGCTTCTAAAGTGAAGACTAATTGATCTAAAAGAAGTACCAAAATAGTAAAATGCCTATAAAAATAAAAATAAAAAGGTATCAAAATAGTAAAATACCACTACCAAACAGAAAAAGGGCGGGTTAGAATAAGATGATAATGAGTAGAAAAAGATCAGACTTCATGAGATGAGCATAATTAAATTGGATGGGATCGCAGATGAATTGCTCAAAAATGAGAAGAATGTAGCTAGAATCAAGACCAACATGAGCATAAAAGAGTGAACGATATATTGAACATTGTACACGGCTATGCAATTTTCGGAAGACAGAAAAATTAGAGGGAACAGAACTTCCAGGAGGAAGAAAGATAATCACAAAGTTGCAGAACAGTCTTCTACAACAGAGTAATACATGCAACTATCAACTTAAGTTTTGTAATTATAGATTTCTGCTTCCATTGCAGGCTGAAATAGTCTATGTTTTTTTGTGAACTACAAAGTTTCTAGTAATCACAACTGCCAATTGATATCACTACCAGTTTTAGAAAGCTTGAGCTTCAGTTTGTACAGTTTTTTCTATTAAGCTTAGCAACACACACACACACACACACACACACACACACACAACGTAGAGCTTTTGTTAAATTTTGATGGTGGGATAGAAGTTCTTAACTTAGTATGCAATATTTAAATCTGATTTAACTTTATTAGAATTTAGTTTCATAAGAACAGTTATAATAATCCAAGGCTATAGTTGTCTTGATTTAGAAGGTATAGTATCTTTTTGAAAATATTTCAAGTCTGAACAGAGTAGTATTCTTTCAAAGAAATAACAATGTAAAGAGTGGCCTTTAATTAATAAATTTGAATTTCTCCGATAATCCAGCTCAGATTAAGATTATCATACAACCAAGCCCTCAATTTTGCACAGCCTACAGAATTTAAATGTGAAAAGCTTCATACAACATATAAATTTTGTAAGAGAACTACTTAGAAATAGGAAATGCCAGCAGGAAAACAGGGTGAAATTTCCTGGGCTGTGTTCAATGATTGACTGCAAAAGTTTGTGAGATACAAATATCCTTTTACCAAATTGTAAGAAAATACTAAGCATTTAGATTATGCAATGGGAAAAGAGGTGGGGCAATTTTAACTAGCAAAATAACATGTTAGTAGGCATATGCAAAGCACTGACCACATTTAAGATGTAACCAATGCATTTTCCTGTTATATATGTTCATACAAAAACAAACCGAGCTCCACATATTTTACAAATACATATATGGTCCTTGATCATTTTCTTGAAAAATTCATTGTCTGCTATACAAAACAACGATCTCAAAGGCAACATCAACTGTTATTAATACTAAACCTCATTGAAGCAACCAAAAACATATGGAAATTATTAATATCAATTTGAGAAAGACATAAAGGAATCTTATATAGTAAAGAAAAAAGATTGAAATTAATTATTTCACCTCAGACAAGGAGATGGAGAGTGTGGAAACAGAGAACTCTTCACATACACCTACACCAAGTAAAGGGATAAAAATGATTTTAAAATGTCATGCTCAAAGTTTTAAGCAGTGAAAAGGAAGCTTAAATCCTAAGTAATAAGCATTAAAAGCTTTCACATTGTAAACTGAAATAATCTTGATCCTATCATTTAAGTATCCAAGTAAAGATATGCACAAAATTAGAACAACTGACTGTGCAATCATAGCATGGTACAAGAAACAATATCTTTTTTGGAAGCCTAAGGCTAAGGCAAAGCCCAAGAATAAGTGTCCACGGTAGTTAATTAGGTTTTCATATATTATTTGGTTATTCTAGAGTCAAAGGTATTTTAGTAATTTTACAATTGTTGGGTATGAGCTATAGCTAAGAGCCATGGGTTTTATTTTATTAATAAGTCTTATTTACTTTATAAGTCTTTATGTATGGGTTTTGGTTTAATTCAATTAGGTTTTGGTTTATTAGTCAAACTATAATAGTAGGAGTCTTATTACAACTAGTACAACAAAGAGTTTATATATATTGTGCTCAATGTATTCAAAGGAGGTAGAGTGTTGATTTAATAAAATTATTGAGTGTTTGAGCAATAGGCACATTGGCCTTTGTTGGTCCTTTGTCCTTCTCTCTTCTCTTTCTTTCTTCTCTTCTTTTTCTTTCTTTCTCACGAGCACTGTTCATTCAGCCACTGAACACCATAAGTTTTTCTCTCTAATTTTCTTCAAATTCCCCAATTTGTACTACATCAACAACTAATATTAGGAAATAAAAGTATATCACATTACATAGTAAATTATTATTGTTCCAAAATAAATTTCATTTCTTTCACATGGATAATATCACTAGTTTTTGCCATTGATCTAACTCAAATGACACCTTTCTCTAGAAGAGCAATGTGAGGGTGATATCGTGGGTTCAAGACTCAAGTGTAACTTACTAGTTAAAAATCTTTTTGCTTTTTGTTTTTTAACAAGAATGTTATTGAAAAGGAAAAGGGAAGGAACAAGGATGTGTCCTAGCCCAATTCAAAGAATACAACTCAAAATGAAAAGGTGTCAATAAAATCAACAAAATCATAAAGGGGTGCCGCCCAGAGCATGCATCCAATCAAACAATGTCTGCAAAATAGGCTCTTTGATGATATAGGCAGGACATTCGACGCCATCAAAGACTCATCTGTTTATTTCGATCACAGATTCCACATGATGCACAAGGACAACGCTTGCCACACCTTGGCTCCTCCATGGCACTGAAACCAACCTTGCCAACATTCAGTTAAATCACAGATTTAGGCATCATCCAAGCCAACCCAACCAAAGTAAAGATAGGACCATATATTGGATGCCATAGAGCAATGGAGGAGCAAATGATCTATAGATTCCCTGCTACATTTACACATACAACACCAATCAACAATTAAACTGTGATGCTTCCAAATGTTATGCACTATTAGAATTCTTAAAAGGACCACAATCCACACAAAAAACGCCACCTTTCTTGGAACCTTAGCCGTCCAGATGCTCTTCCATTGGAAAGAGACTCTTGTAGGACCCCTAAGAACATTATAACATGATCCCACCTCATACACTCCTTTCTTTGATGCCAAACCACAATGCTTGGTCTTGACCGAATGAGGTAGGCAAATTATCATATTGTGCCCCAAGAAACATATGAAAAGCTTCTAACTCCCAATCCTGGAAAAGCCAGATGAAGTGAGGATTCCAATGCCCAGCTAGATATGAAGACACTAAGGCATCCTTGTCCACCGCTAAGTCAAACAAGTTGGGACATAAATCCTTAAGGAACAGTCACCGCACCAAATATTTTTCCAAAACCTCACCTTGGACCCATCTCGAACTTCAAACTGTAAGAAATTGGAAGAAGAATCCCATCCTGAGCATATGCCCTTTCACAAGCTAATCCCATGTGAACCCCGAATTTACTCCACTGTCCAAACCTCCCCCACCCTTCTCCATATTTGGCATAAATTACTCTCCACCACAAATGATCCCTTTCCACTCCAAATCTCCAAAACCACTTTCCTAAGAGGGCTAGGTTAAACCTTCCTCTTTAACAATGGAGCAAACCACTCTGCAGCCCAAATGGAATTTATTATTGTCACCAATGCCTCCCCATAGGAAATCCCTTCGAAGTTTCTAAAACTTATTGGACAAATTAGTTGGCATCGTAAAGACTGACATAAAATAATACAACTAGTTTTCCAAAATAACTTTTGAATGAGCACACAGGGACGAGAAAAGTGTTAAGACACCAACTGTATTGCATTATTGAACACAAAATAAGTCATCTTTTTCATTATCAAAAAGGCACTATCAGATAATGATGCAGGATATGTATACCATAAGAATTTAATGGACAGACTTGGTAAGGGATCAGCAATAGAATGGTGCCTAACATAAATTCAATGCTTCTTTAGTACTAATGGTGATACAGTAGAGGCTGTATAAATTAGCCCTAACATTTGAAATTTTTCGTCAAGAAATCAGATTACTGAGGCTCTATTTGGAAGTAAGGAAATAAAAGCTGAATGGTGAAAAATGTAGGAAGCATGACAAAGTGAAATATAGAAAAGATACCAAATTTACATTATATGGTGTTTGGTAGGAGGAGAAAGTGAGGATAGAAAATTGATATCAATTTCCTTTATTCGATTGAGAGGAAAAATTGAAGGAAAGAGATAATCAACTGTATGAATTTACTATTACACCCATATTAAACAAAAATCACTTCTTTTTCACTCTTTTTAATACTACATGAATATTTTTTATAACAATATGAATTGCGAAATATCATATTGCATCAAGTAGAATTTACAAAAATAGGATCCAAATTCATTATAGGCTTCCTATAGTTTATTGAATAATGTACTGTGATTTTCTATTCAAATTAAATCCACTGTATTTTCATAAACAATAGTAAGGTAAAAATGAAATTGATTTTATTTGATACGATAAGAAAAAATAAGGGCTAAAAATATTGCTTTCATACCAAATTTGCATGAAGTTCATTTTTCATCATCAATCTTTAAAAAGCTCTTTTTTTACCTTAAATTATTGAAAATTTTTCACTTTTTCCCTTCAACTTAAAAAATATCTTTTTTGTCCCTGAACTATTTACAAAAGTTACATTTTCAACCCTAAACTTTTAAAAGATCAGTCGTGCCATGCATGTAATCAAAAGTCTCGTGCCATGCATATACACCGCAAATTGCAAGCTTCTACTTACTTAATGATAACATAACCAGTTACTCCTTATGAATGCAATGAAAGAAGAAAGATAGTATAAGAAAGTACATTGGATAATTGGTATTCATACCTGAGCCAAAATATTATACGAGACAAGACGGAATATGATGCCTACAATATATTATTCACATTATTTCAAGTTCAAATTGCGAATTAAAATCATGAAACATCAGACATCATTAAATTTTATTTTAAATGGTCATCTCATACTTGGTGGGAGTCACCAGTTTCGAGGGTCATGGGCTATAAATTGACTAACAAACTGAAGATTTAAAGTTGGATTTGAAGAGATGGAACAAGGAAGATTGGGAGAGTTTAGATCTGTGATTCTCAAAAAGAATAATTTGTTACATGATCTCAATGAGCTGGCCGCTATAGAGGGAGGGCAGATAGTTAACAAAATGATCTCAATAAGATTTTCTTATCTACTTTATGAAGTTTCATATTTGAATGTTTCTTGAGCCCTTTTTGAGCATAGAAATCAATATTTGATTGTTTCATATTCAGTCATTTATCTTTTTCTCTACTTTAATATCGTTTGTTGCTGGAATTTCTTCCTAAACTCTTCTTTTACACTAAACTGAAGTCCTCACCACATCACGCTGCCCTCCCCCTATCTCCTTACATCATATAACTAATAGAAATGGTTAGGTTTCTTAACTGTCACACCCCCCCTTTATTAGAACAACCTGATTCCTTTTTCGCCTCCCCTTTTAACTACATTCTCCCCCCCAACCCCCACCCCCTCTCCCTCTCTTCAAACACCATATAATTAATAGAAATGGCTAGGTTTCTAAACTGTCACACTCCCTTTAAGAAAAATCTGATTGCCTCTTCAACCCCCCTTTTGACCACGCACTTCCTTTTTATTGATGAATGGTTGAAAAAAGGCTCATCGGCTGGTTTTCAAAACCTTATAGAAACACAAATTTTTTATGAAACCTAACCATCTTCAAAACCAAACTGAAACCTCCCCTATGCTATGCCAGCTCCTCCAGCTCCTACCCTCTCCTTAGAATCGGCAAGTCAATTCAACTAATTAGTTCACAATCGATGGGACCAAAAGGCATTAGGTTGCCACCTACTACATCCTTCCCCACTACTATGAGCCATGGTGCACCTATTACAACCTGTGAGAGGTTCCTCCCAGTACCAAATCTCAGAGTCAGAGTCGGTCATTCTCATAAAAAATGCAAGGCTGAGACACCCTTCGACTTGTTCAAATGACAAATTTTATTTTGATAAGGAATGAAAAATATATTTAAAAAATTAAAAAGAAATGTCATCTAAGTATACAGGTAGTATACACAAGGGACAAAGCACAATCACGTGCATATAGTACAAGAGTCCATTAAACCATCGACTGAAAAAACAAAACGAAAGCCTAACACTGCTACCCATTCCATGAGAGTCTTAAAAAGGAAAAGTTTGAGATCTGGAACAGTTTTTTTCTGAATCCGCAAAGTGCCAATTATTTCTCTCCCACCAAAGCACCATAGCAAACAATGAGGGACCACCATCCAAATAGCACCATTTCGATGCCACCCAAACTTCCCTTGCCAACAAGCCAAAAGCTCAACCACTGTCTTTGGCATGGTCCAATGAATGCCAAACAAAATGAATACCATAGACCACAAGTCCAAAGGAATAGGACAGTGGATAAGGAGGTGGTCTATGGATTCCCCATTTCTTTTACCCATACAACACCAATCTAAACTCCAAATTTTCCGCTTCTGAAGATTATCAATAGTCAAAATATTCCCCAAAGCTGCAATCCAAACAAAAAAACAAAAAAAAAAAAACAACTCTAGAAGGGATCTTAGGCTTCCAAACAGTCTTTCAAGGGAAGGATTAGTCTGTTCTATTAGTCAAAATCTAGTAAAGCAAACGAACCTCAAAACATCTTCTCTTAGCAAGCATCTAACAAATCTTATCTTCTCCAACTCCCCTCAAAGAGGCTCCATAAAATACTATCCATAAAAGTGGATAAAGACTCCAATTCGCAGTCTTGAATGGCTCTTACAAAATTCAAATCCCGAAGGAGAACACCATTTGGGAATTTCATCAAATCAGCCACATAAGCCTCCTTATTTCGACTTATAGTGAATAGTTTTGGATAGCAGTTTCTCAAAGAGGTGTCTCCACACCAAACGTCTTGTCAGAATTTAACAATAGACCTAACCCCAACCTCAAATTGGATGTGACAAGAGAAAGAAAGCCAGCCACAACTAATAGATTTCCACAAACTCACTCCATTAGTACCGGTGACAGGACAAGAGCACCAACCTTCCCCTTCACACCCATACTTAATCTCTATCACTCTCCTCCACAACCACAAAGCCTGTTGCTCATTCCCAAATCTCCAAAGCCATTTTCCAAACAGTGCATTATTAAAATTTCTCAAACTCCTCTGGTAACCTAGTATTAGAAAAAGTAAACTAAAGATTCACACCCTTAAACAGCCCAAAGATGGGAAAAAAATCACATTTGGTGACCAAAAATAAGAATAACAAACTTGAAAATGCTCCTAAAAGTAGTCTACAATTTTAAAGCAAATGTTAAAATAGAACAGGCAGAAAAATATAGTTGTACCATCAGGTCCACTTCTTGAATTAATATCACTTCCTTCCACAGAAATGAACTCCCGATATATTGGTGATGGTGTCGTGCTCATTTTGTTCGATACTATTCTGCAACAGATTAGACATAAATCCCAATTAAAGGATACCCATGATTCTCAGATCTTCAGAAGTTTAACAGTGATAATTGGCATCATGTACTACAATTGGTGAGCTATTATTTTTTTATTTTTTTTAAAGATAAACAAACTTGTTTTAAATGACTAGCTTTTCAAACAATATTTCTGCAACATCCAGTAAAAAGCACTTAAAAAAATACAGCAAGTTGTACAATTCTGAGTATCTACACTTATGCCAATTAAAAAGCATGATACATATCCATTGTTGGGAGCAAATGGCAAATTATCATTTAGGTTTTTAAAAATTTCAAGAAAATACCAAAGCCATACTTCATGTATTTTAAAGCAAAACTAAGAAACACGTATCTCGCAAATTCAAGAATTACATAACAATGAGAATAGAAAATAGTTCATACATAACATATCAAATGATATTTGCCATCACAATCACATTTTCAAAACGATGCGGTGAAAAGAACTTAGATATGGTTTAGAAAAAGGGTTTAAAGGGTTACACAAGTAGTCCATTTTCAATAAAATTATACTTAATGTTGAAAAAAATAAAAAATAAATTTCGAGCAAGAAAACAAGATTACAGCTAGGAGACGAACCCTAGGCTTAAAGAGCTCAAGAACTAATCAAGGTTGCGTTTGGCATCGGCTTAAAATGCCAGCTTTTTTTCACTATTTAGCTTATTTCTGTTACTATTCATGAGTTTCATTACACTTTTTAATACCATTCATGGGTCTCACAATATTATTTTAGCTACTTTTTAGCTTATTTACATTACTTTCGGCAAAAAATTTTTAATTTCAGCTAAATAAGTTGTTCCCAAATAGACTCCAAATATGAAATTCCATATATTAGATTAGAAAAGGTAACCTATAACGACCCAAAGAAAAAGGTTATTCATAATAGCATATAGTAACCCTAGATTCCTAGCCTTAAATAAGAGTTAAATCATAATTATCTAACTTCAGTAAAGTCATTGCATCTTTCTTTTTTTTTCCTTTGGACTTAATTTATCCTACATCACAAAACCCATTCGGTAAAACATTTTAAAAGAACCCCCCCGCCCCAAAAAAAAAAAAAAAAAATTCTGAACTACTTACTTATCAGAACTATTTTCTATTCTTTTCCTCTGCAAAAAGTAAAGTTCAATGAGCTCCAACTCAAAAGGTAATTCCTCCTCCCACAAAAATGAATGGAGGGTGAAACTCCGGATTCAAAACCCATCAGTGAAGTTAGTTCTTTGGTACCATGTATGTATCTTCATTTTGTTGCAACCATTGAAAATATGTAGCAGCAATGACTGTTTTTTCACAATGAATCACTACAAAACTAAAAACTGAATCCAAAAAATCCAAATCCAAGTCCAACCCACTTCAGGAAATCAATTTTGAAAAAAGAGAGAGCAAAATAGGATATAGAAGAAGAAAGTGTGGAGTGTACGGTGTACCTTTTGAAGGAGGGAAAAGTGGGTAGGCGATAGGGAAGCGCAGGGAGAGCCTTTAGCATTTGATTGATACTAAAAATTTGATACTATCAACAACTCTTGTCTTTTTCACTCTGCTTACATATAAAACTTTTGATTGATTATTCGTTAGAGCCAAAAACCTTTTAGACGGCCAGCTTAAAAAGTTTCTTCATCCTCCTCCTCTTCTTTCTTTTTTTTTTTTTTTTTTTTTTTTTTTAAGATTAGATTTTTTTTTTATCGTGTTTAATTAGACCTTACCTTTCCAAACCTTTAATTTTTATTTTATTAAAAAAATAAAGACTACCGCATTTAATTTTGGGAGAAAAAAAGAATGATTGGGCTTGTCAAACTATAAATAATAAATGAATCAAGTCAATCCTTTGAATTCAACTCAAACAAAAAATTCTTATATAAGACAATTCCATAAGACCGAAGTCTCAATGACATGTGTAAAACCCACGTGTCATTGAGACTAGGGGTGGCAATTCGTGTTCGCGTGTCGGGTTCGTGTCGTGTCAACTCATATGTATCCGACTATATAGGTCAACACTAACCCGACATGTTTACCCGACATGTTTATTAAACGGGTCAAGATTTCCCAACCCTAACACGACCCATTTATTAAACAGGTCAGTCGTGTCGACCTGTTTATCTGATTTTATCAAAATAAAGAAAAACATTTATGGAAAAACAAGCAAATAAATATTTTAAATATAAAATTTAAAACTAATGAGTAATTGTATCACAAATAATCATTCAAAACTAAAACATATCTCAATATCATAAATAATCAATCACAATACGTCAAAGAAAATAAACTATAACAACTAATAAGTTTATATACCTATAGTTTGAATGGTATATTGGTAAAATTTCATTTAATTAAACAGGTCAAACGGGTCAGACGGATTTCATAGTTTAAACCCTAACCCAACCCGTTTATCAAACGGGTTCATCGTGTCAACCCAAATATGACACGAACCCATTAAGCCTCAACCCATAACCCGCTAATTTCGTGTCGTGTCGTGTCGGGTTCACGGGTCGTGTCCAATTTTGCCACCCCTAATTGAGACATAAGTTTTGTAAGGCCGTCTCATATAATACTTACTCAAACCCAAACAAATTTAAGTTGGGAAATTTATTGGACAAATACTAGTTGCTAGATCTATAACCCTTACCTAGGTTTTGTGGATTGGGTTGACCCAGAATGACTAGTATTTTTCCACATACTAAACCAAACAAATAATTAACATACTTTCTAGCCTCATATTTCTTTCGATACAAATAAAAAAAAAAAAAAAAAAACAAAACAAAATTTTCAAACATGGAAGTTAAATATAAATAAATCCTTCAATTTATAATTTGATAATTAATTCTAATAGTCTGCCGGTCTAATAAGTCCTCAAAAAAAAAAAAGTGTATAGATGTTATACAAGAAGCATGAAATAAAGGTAAATCACTTATAAACTGTTTCTAGCCCCAACTTATTTGTTTTTTTTTTTTTCCAAATAATCTAAACTTTTAGCTTTTTGACAATAACCTAGTCAGAAATTATTGTATAGGCAATAACAGCCCTAAGAGCATTCACATCAACTCGTTCAAAATTTTCATCTATTTTACACGAAAAAACTTACTTTTTATATTTTACATACTCACTTTTACAATACACTCACATTAATTTATCTATTTTACACATTTATTCAATAAAATATTTATTTTTTTACAATTTTTTATCATCCCTCTGTCACAATCAATGATCACTCCAGCCACCATCATCACCACCCAGCCACCATCACCACCATCATCACCACCTAGCCACCATCATCACCCACCCAATCGGCGGCAAGATCATCATTGACCCACACCCACAAAAAACCAGGAAAAAAAAAAAAAAAACCACCTCCTCGCGATGGCCGCCGGCCTCAAGCTCAACCAATCAAAACCCACGAGATTCTAGGTGACGCCTCCGGCCTCCAATCACACCGGAATCCCAAAGAAAACTAGTAAAAAAAAAAAAAAAACACCAAAAAAATCCAAAGATTGATGAGATGAGAGAATGTGAGACCTGCTCCTCGGCGTCTAAATCTTCGTCTTCGTCAACATGGTGGCCTAATTTCTGCTCCTCGATGCTCAGAACAAAGCCGCAGGTTTCTCCGTCGGAGAACTCCGTTCGCGTTGTAGGCGACGAACTCGTCTGGTGATTCGGCTTGCTCGATCTTGTAGGCGACGGACTCAACTTGCTCCTCGGCGATCAGTGGAAGCTAGAGCAGGCCAGATTGATGAGATGAGAGAAAGGGAGAACTGTGTGCCTGAGTGAAATGAGAAAGAGAGGAAGTGAGAGTCAGTACAGAGAGGAGAGAGAAAAAACCATTAAAAAACTAAATCCATATGCTACAATGCCCGTGTAAATTTACACGGGCATTGTAGCTCGTTTATGGGTTTTCACATTTATGCATGTTTTTACACCCACTGATATAGGTGTATTTTTGCATAAAATATGTAAAAATTGTACTTATTTTTATTTTAGAAGACTTTACACCATCTGGTGTGATTGCTCTAAGCATGCAATAACAGCCCTAAGCTAGTTTATACTTTATAGCCTTTTGTCACACATGTCCATTATTTGTGTCCAGTTTATTAGGTTAGCTTTTATGTATAATTTTTTAAACCCTATTTTTTTTTTCTCATTTTCTCAAAGTATAAGTATATTTTAGCTCACTTTCAATAAAAAGCTAAATAAGCTAATGTCAAATACTCAAATAAAAGTTACCAAAAACTATCTTTTAATAAACACTATGCAAATAAGCTATCGGAAAAAAGTTGTTCCCAAACACGCTCACACTTTTGGATTAACTTTTTGCTAAAATTATTTTTGTTGAAAGTTGGAAAAATTATAATTGTACTTGAACAAATTTTAGGCTTTTAAAAATGTGAAATTGCTTTTTATTTAATTTAATTGCTTCTTAGTACTTTTATTTAATTTCTTAGTTTAGCTTAGTGTTAATTACTTCAACTAGTGTACAATCCTGTGTGTATGGTACAATTATAAATAATTATAATTACATACATATATGGGTTCAAATTATACATGTTGTAAAAATTATACATTTTTTAAGCTATAGATATATACATGATATTTACTCTCCTATTTTTCATAGTTTTTTTTTTTTTTAGTGCATTTTACTCTCTTTTTTTTTTATTGGGTTTTTAATTGTGTGTTTATATTAGACTATTCATCTTTTGCACAGCATTAACTCACCTATAACAAAAATTTAAAAAAACTTAAATAGGACACATGGCATATAATTAGTAAACAATTGAATTTTCTATCATTTTTTGCTTTATATATATATATATACTACAAGATAAAAGTAGCTTAAAATCTGGGGTTTTTCGCCTTGGGATGCGCATGCTACTTGATCCTACGTGCACACGGCTTAAGGAGCATGCGCACACAACCTTAGTCATGCATACACAAACTCATTTAGAACCTAGTTTTTCAATTAAGTTTGTTGTCTGTTTAATTTTCTACCTTTGATTGCGTAATAGCAACATGTGTAGGACTACTTTGATTCCTTAGAAACATGATTTGATTTAATTGATTAATAATATTATTGGGATTTGAATGATGATACGATGATGATTAGCCTACTATGATGCGATGACATATATGTTGATGATATGGTGATAACATGAAGATGTGATGATAAGATGTGTGTGATGGCATGGTGCATGAGATGATGAATGAATGATAAGCCCATTAGTGCGCTCCTTAATAGAATCAGGCTATGCAACATGAGGGTGGAGCTAAGTTATCCCATAGGTAATAGGTTGAATCAGCTTAGGTTCACCTTCCTAAGTCCATACCTTAACATGATAACATTTTGTGACATTTGTGATTGATTTGTTCGTTTGCAGAGAAGTTGGTGAAAGAGCAAAGTTTCCGTGAAGACTGATCTAGAAATGGCAGAATGATCTCTCTCTGAGCGGGCGTGTTTGTTGTTGTGTATGTGTGCACTTTTGTTTGTGTATGTGCTTTGATTTCTAAATCATTGTTCAATAAGTAGGGTTGTCTATTACTATATATTTTGTGATTAATTTGGATGGTAATTTGATTCAAAATTTGAACAATTTGATCAAAACAACAAGCTAAAGAAATCAATGGATCATATCCGTGCATGAGAGTAAAAATTGCAGAATCCTTTCAATGAAAATTCTAAGCTCAAGGTGAAGCAAAAAGAAGATGAGAAACTCTAAATTCTCTTCAACTAAGACTGTGTGTGATCAACTCACTACTTGGCTGGTCAGATAGAGGATGGTAGGTTTTCCTTCAAGCTCTTGAACCTTAACATTTTGCTCAATGATCACAGTTGTAATGGTTGTCTACCTTTGTTAGCAGTTGAGAAAGACAAGCAAGTTCAATCGCTATTGATGGCTTGAATCAATAAATGCATGATCTGTCCCTACAGTTAAGAGTCTTCAGAAGAAATTATTGGAATTCTTGAGCGTTCTCATTCAATTTTAGTATCAAAAAAGCATAAGATTCGCATTTACTTGGTTCACTTTTACAGCTCAAAGGATCATATAGTCACTGTATTTCACTCTTTCATGTTTGAGGAATCATCCTATTTTATCATTAAAAGTTTTAAAATTATATGAATTGGTGTAATACCATCATATTTTCATATTGTCTTAGTCATTATTATTATCACCATTAGCATGTCACAGCCTGGATACATTATTCTAGATTTTCAACTTTATTGTTGGTACCAAGCATTACTGCTAGTTTTAAAGTCAAACGTAAAAATTAATTTACTATTAGTAGTTCCCCTACAACATGTTTAATTAAAAGAAGAATAAAAAAAATAAAAAA
This sequence comes from Castanopsis chinensis, assembly GCA_032878915.1. Classification (NCBI taxonomy): domain Eukaryota; kingdom Viridiplantae; phylum Streptophyta; class Magnoliopsida; order Fagales; family Fagaceae; genus Castanopsis; species Castanopsis chinensis. The sequence continues at coordinate 6,692,779 of JAVQMG010000093.1, read as the reverse complement.
AGACAATTGACCAAACTGATTAGTACTTACATAAGCTATTCTTATGTGTTCATAAGCAGAAAGAAAGAAGATAGGCTTTGTTCTACAGTATTGTTTCCCCCTATATGTAACTTTTTTCAGGAGTCCTCCTAAATAAAGCTTCTCATTTTGATGGACTGGGAACTAATCAAATCCCTCCCTAACTGATTATGTTTGCAAATTTATAAAATTGTGATATTCATATGCCTGTTGAATATAATGCAAACCTTTACCAATGCTTGGGGCCAACAAGGGATCAAAGCCCTGTGTTGTTATCTATATATGACCATGGATCAAGTTTCTTTAAGACTCTTTCTCATCAATATACTGTCCTCCGACTTATAGTAAAGAGCATAGTTTGAGATGCTTAGGTTTGTCCAAAACTTCCCAGACATGCAAAATGAAATGCTAATCTGCTTGAACTTTGACAATTTCTATAAGACATTCATACATAACCTCAGTAGGTTCGTTCTTCATAGAGTTGGGAAACATATTATCTCCTTGAGAGGTTCTTCACATCTTTGCTTCCAGTAGAAAAATGAAATATCCTGCGCTAAGGGCATACATGTGAGGCTTTTGCCTCATGTTGAAAGACTGCCAACTTTGAAGCACGAGAAGAAGTGGGCTCAAACTTGCGACGACCAAAGAGCAATCTCTTCGATGGCCTCTGCAACTTCACATCAATAATGCAGTCTAAATTTTCGGGAATAGACAGCTTGTCTGAAACTGGAACGAAGGATTTCTCCTTAGCCTTAGAGGCTGCCATTCTGGTTTTAGGAACTGCAATACACAACAAGTGCCAAGAATAAAAGCAAGCAATGTCCCTGCCATTCTGCCATATATCTCAAGGGGGCATGGCACTTCTATGTCACTATAATTTTGGTTCAAAATAGCAAAGGAAAATACAATTCACTCATAAAGATTCTAGTTTCCATAGAAACCTTAACCTTCTCAAATATAGTCCCAGGCTACAAATTCCCTAAACAATCATTGTACAAAAGAACTCCTCATGTGTTAATTAGTTGTCCAAGGAAATTAAGCTCATTCAACAAAACACATTCTAAAGTTTGAACAACAAATTTAGAAATGCCATAAACTTGGAATGGATCATGAAAATACACTTCATTTGGCAAATGTTGACCACAATGTGGTTATGCTCACATGAAAGCAACAAGAATTGAAGAACCTTCTATAAAAGGCCTTTCCTCTCACAAGAAGCAAAACAGTTCTTGGGGTTTCACAAAATGCATATTATTATGACAAAAAATAAGGTAACAACATCAAAGAAGAGAGAGAGTAAACTGACAGCAGAAATCATTTATACATTCTCTTAGAAAAACCCAAAGAAGCATACACTAATTTAGATGGAAATCAACCCATTTAAAAAGCTACACCAAGTACAAAATAGAAACAGTGTAACAAAAAAAAAAAAAAAAAATCAGCTTCATGATTCTGAGCAACCAAACAGGCTATCAGCTAAGTACAAATAAATCACATTTACTTTCCCACACTTTCTCTGTAACCAAACAGAAACCAAGCGAAACCCATCTCACGAAATCGCCAGGGATCACTCTCTGTTGCAGTTTTTGAAGTCGGAGATTTGGTTGCGAAGACAAGGAGTGATTTGGTTCAAAACGTAGAAATTGACAAAATAGGGTTTAGTTACATATCACAAAATGACGTCGTTTTGAGTGTTTAAAAAAAAAAAAAAACAAAAACAAAAACTGATATAAAACGACGTCGTTTGGACTTAAGATTAATTTTAATGACATGTTCAAAACGGCGTCGTTTTATCCTAGGTTAAAATTTTCACTTTCCTATTTATTATATCAAACTAATTTCACGCGCTCTCTCTCTCATCACAACCTTCGCTCTCTCCTTAGCCTCTGCGGCCCACTGCCGCTTGAAGCCACTGTCCTCAATCGCTCGCTGCCACCGTTCTTCACATGTTCCCCTCTCCTCTCTCATGTTTTCAAAGCATTTTTTGATGGCTTTGCTTAACCCTGGAAAGCTTTGAAATATATTTGTAATGTTGAGTAGATAACATCAATTCATCTCAATCCAACAGTAAGGAATAGCTTGTGTCGATTGCAGTGAGTAGATAATATCAATTCATCTCAATCCAACATCCTCTTTTTCTCTTCTTAGTAGTTCTTTCATAGTTTTTCTCCCTTTTATTAATCGCAATGTGTGGGATGCTTATGCCAAGGTATGGTCCCAAATTATGATGGGGTATTCTTTGTAATTGCAATTTTGGAACTGGTTGGTCTGTTTTTTGGGTTATGTTATACTACCTGGGGCATTGAATTTTTTTGATTATATTTTTACATACTGTGTAATATTCGTGAATATAAGATTCAGTTGCTTTGTTTTCTGGGTTTCTCAATTTGTGTATTTGCTATGATGTGTACTATTCTGATTGTAGGGGTTGTAAAGGTAGTCAAAAACATTGAAGCTGTAAAATTTAAAATACAAAATTTTGTTACTGATGTGTTAGTTTAAGTTTTTATGAAACTGAATTTATGTGGATTCCTTGCCTAACTAACAATGTTGAAAATACAAGTTCTGCAAAAAGTAGATTTCAAATGTAAATAATTTAAGTGGTTAGTAATGTGAAAAATAGTTTTCTCACATATGAATTATTTTAGCATGATTTGAGTTATGAAGCATAAATAAATGTGAGAAAATATGTTAGGCTATGAAGTATATACAAGTACATATGAAGAAAATTTGTTTAGATAACTATAAGCAAGTCCAAGCAAGTATCTTTGAAAGTATTAAACAAATATATTTGTCTATGCTCAACTTAATTTATGTATGGTTTTAAATCCATGCAACCAAATACATTAAGCAAGATTATATGCAGATTATATTTTAGGCGTGGTTTTACTATGTTTATTGTAAATCCTCAAACCCCAAAGTACGTTCCACCACAATTTTGATGATATATGTTTTGTATTTTCAGTTTAAAGTTGTTAACCATTTCTAATTTTAATAAGATTTTTCTCAAAGAAAGTGTAGTGATACACATTGATAAGACTTTGTAACCCAATGGCATTGATTTATTTTGTTGTCGAGGACTTTAGAACTTAAAAAAAAAAACCAATGTCATTTCTTATGAACTCAGTTTTTTATTTTATTTTTTATTTCTTTGGTTTAATAACCGATTATTATTTTCTTTGGTTTCTCAACTTCTTTGGTTTCTCAACGCTTATAAATCTTTTACAAGACTTAAATTTACAAGAAAAATAAGCTAAATAATAGAGAAAACTTTTCAAAAGAAACTTTTATTAATTTAAAAAAAAAAGGTTACATTGTAAATTGCATTTTCTAACTTTGCTTTAAATACAACTTCCCATCATCCTTCTCTTTCTAAAAGTATTTATAGAAAGGATTTAATCCTTTAAGAGATGAAACAAGTCAAATAACACAGTCCTACTTCTTCTTAGAGAAGAGAAAACAACTTAATTAGGAAAAAAAAAACATAAAATCCTAATTCAAACTATGAAAAAGAAAATTCTAGTCCAACCCAAAAGTACCAAAGTTTGTAACACCATAAAAAAGGCCCAAATCTGATCCATTGGGTCCAATCATTCTCTCTAGTCACTCACCATGTTCGGTACACAAGTTGCAGAAGAACCCGCACAAATCACCTTCGCCATTTTCATATCTTTAACGGATAAGTAAAACTTCAGAGTTTTCAAAATTCCCCCTCTCTCAGTCTCAGTCTCAGTAGTTAGTACGGGTGTGAAGAACTTGTGGGATATCCTGGAATCATGCAAGAAAACTCTACCACTTCACCATCTCCAGTAAGTTTCCCACTTTTCTTTTCTCCTTTTCTCGCCAACCAAACAGACCCTAATGATTATTTTTCTTTTGGGATTTATGTTTGGTTTTTAAAATTTTGAATTATGCGTTTTTAGGAACAAGCGGGTGTGCATAGATCTCTCTTGCTGGATGGTTCAGCTTCAAAACGTTAGCAAATCACACTCTTGTATGAAAGAGAAGGTTTATCTCAGAGGTCTCTTTCACCGCCTCAGAGCTTTCATTGCTGTTAATTGCACCATTGTTTTTGTTTCAGGTACTTAATTCATATGCTTTTGTGTTTCTGGATTTTCTTCAATTCTGTCATTTACTTTTAAAACTAGATGTGGGTTTTTAATTTAATCTTTTACTTATTGCGAAGATTGGGTTTTGGTTTTTTTTTTTTTTTTTTAATTCAACAGTTCTCTGTATACATTCTATGTACATGGGATTTGGCCTCTTAAGTGGTTAATGTATGAATTCTTGCTTATCTATTAAGTATATGAAAACAGTGTATTCAGTTAAGATGTCATTGCTTTCAGAGCATGGCATTAGACCACATATCTTAATTTTAAGTAATCTTTGCTGCCTGTAGATGGATCCATTCCTGCTATTAAGTTATCAACTTATACACGCTGCTTAAATTCAGGAAGTGAGGTGAGAATCCTTGTGTGCAAATGTAATCACTGTGTGTTGTTTACTTTCTTTTAAACTTATTTTGGGTCTCTTTTTTTTTTTGGAAAGTTCTTCATACTAACTTCATTTGGTTTATGAAGGCAGGTTATTCAAGATGATAGAAACTTGCAAAATGTTAACTCTCTACAAAGAAATATGGGATCCGAGTTTTCATGCATGATTAAGGAGGCTAAAGTTTTGGGCATGGCACTTGGCATTGCTTGCTTAGATGGGTAATGTCTACTGTTAAAGTAAAATTTTTTAATATAGGATTATAGAAGCAAGAACTCTCTAGTTTTTTGTCAAATAAAGGAATATTAAAATTTATCTACATGAAATCTCTTAATGGGTTTAATGAATAAAAAAGTGACACAAATGGACACTAAAAGAATGAAATAATTATAAAAAAAATTTATTTTATCTTATTAATCTAACCAATATTGAAAAAAGTATTCTTGTCTAATCTAAAATTTCCAGGTCTAGTGTGGTTTATTTTGCGTGATATTATGGTAAATCATGATGCACCACTTCATTCAATAAAACTATATATGGGAATTGTGGATTCCAATTAGCTCAATTGGTAAAGTCTCTTGTCATTGAATAAGAGATTTGTAGTTCTATCTCCGTTTGCACCAAAAACCAATTGGTGTCTTGGTTTGATGATAGAAGGGTGCTCATCAAGAGCGAATGCCATAGTTTGAAACTCTACCCCTTAAAAAACTATATATGTGAATATTTTTTTATTGAAAGAGGAGAAAAGGGCTTTGATTCATGGAAATACTTTTGGGAAAAAAATATTACCCCCCCCCCCCTTTTTCTTGTCTTCTATTGTAAACAAAAAGACCTGGACTAACTCTATATATGTTTTTGTTTTATTTTTCTAAAATTTAGGATCGAGGAAGCTGAAGCACAGTGTGCATTACTACTCCGAATTGTTATGTGTGAGTACACTTTTTACTATTAGTCATGTTGGGATTATTCAATAGGAGATGCTTACTATGCACTATCATATTCTCATTATAAAACATCAATGACATTGGTATCATCATTATCATTTTTCATTAACATTACTATAATGACCATCAGGATGGATGTTTCACTTCGGACTCAGATGTCTTTCTTTTTGGTGCAAGGACGGTGTATAGAGATATATGCCTTGGTAGCAAATCCACATTTGGTTGCAAATTGAAATTTCTTAGAGTAACTTATTTTTTGTGTGCTATTTATGCATCCATTTTGCTAATAAATTAGGATATGGTGGTTATGTCACTTGCTATGAAATGACAGACTTAGAGAGACAGCTTGGATTTGGAAGGAACTCATTGGTAAATTACCAATTCCTAATTGCCAATGTAAAATACTTATGAAGCTTTTTAGAACAAAAATAATAATAATTCTTTTGCTATGCAATTGATTAACAATGACAACAACCAAGCCTTAGTCCCGATTGTTTTGGGCTTGCTACTTCGATCTTTGTTTGATTGGTCATGTGTGTGGGGTCTCAAATAATGCCTCTTTTGTGTAATTTTGTAATTCTTTTAGGTTATGGAGTGTTTATCATCATGAGTCAGTTGAAACTTTTTTCATTAATAACTTATTTTACTAATAAGAAAAAGTGAAAAAGGATATGTTAATTAAAGAAATGACAGAGAGCATGATTTTGGATAGGATAATATGATGGAGAATATATGTTGCCAACCCTAAGTTAGTCTATCGAGGATCCATAGCCAATCCCAAAATTTTGGGATTAAGGTTTTGCTGTTGCTATTGTTTTATAACTATGCATGTGTTTTGATCATCAGTTCCAAATATTTGGTTTTACAAAATGGAATACTTCACACTGCTGTTACCATTGAACATTGTTTGGTCTTGAGGAAGTAAGCATGACTCACAAAGGGATGATCAGCACTTGCAAGTTTTTGATGCATATATGAAGCCCAAGTGCAACTCGGCAGATTCTGAGCTGTGCATTGGTAAAAACATCAGTTCTGTTGTTTGTTGGGACTAATGCTGGTTTCTGCATATGTGATAGTGTTTAGAAATGTCATGTTTGGATTTTTTTTTTTTCCCTTAGTGTAACTTATAGATGATTTGCTATACATCATCTTTCATTTCTTTCTTCTGCTCCAGTCATGTCTTAAACTCTAACCAACTCAACTGGTCAACCCCCTGCTCAAACCCAAAAGAAGCTGAATAGCAGCTCTAAGGTTGTGGCTTTTGATCATTTATATGAAAGGATCAATTAGGTAAACTTATTTAAAAGAACCCAGTCCTTCTGATTCTGTTATAGTTTTGGAAATAATGATATTTGCCAGTTTATTTCCTCCCCTTTTCACCCCCCCAATAGAATGTTCTGATGAAAGCACATATTGTGTGATATCTACATCCCCACCATGTGATTGGAATGGATTTTCCATTATAACTGAGACTAATATGCAACTGCTTTTGGTTTTGGTAGAGCTAGTTTACTCAGCCAAAATTCTATATACTCTGGCTGATTCCGCCAAGTGTTATTTTAAATGTCTATAATGTCATTTTGAACAGGAGGTTTGATTATGTCAGTTGAGTATTTGGCCCATGTCAAATATTTTAATGATAAAAACATTTTAATGCAATGAAGCACTTATCTGTAGATCGAACTGGTCTCTAATATTATTATGGAAAGAATATTTTGGTCTTTTTATAATTATCTGCTTAAGAAGACAAGTTATATGTATAGGACAAGTTACTTATAAACAGGTAAAGTTTTTTTTTTTTCACCAGTGGTTATTATAATTAATGAGCTTTTGACAAAATAATAAATAAAGTGCATGAAAATAGACATGAATACACCTTTAAATTTATTATCTGCAAAGGCTTAACATGTATCTCATGCAAAATGCTACATGAGTGCCCGCACCTAATATCTGCACGAAAATCACCTTGTAATAGTGCTAGAGTTGGTAGTTCCCATTAATGTCAATTTCTTCTAATGGGCCACAGCATATTTATCAATCTGAACCTATGCATGGTTCAATAGGGTGCGCCAAAAGCAGTGAAACTCAAGCTCTTAGCTTACCATCAGCTGGGTAAGTGTTAGCTTTTCCTGCACAGCCTGTATTATTCTCAGCCCATCTAGAACTGGATTTAGATTGTGGTAGTGTGGTTCTTATATTGCAAAATCTTGGGAGTGAATTACTGAAGTTGCTTTTTTGTTGCTTTTCCTTTGTAGGAATCTTGCTCAATATCCTTTTGAACGTCCTAAACTTCATCAGATATGCACTCAGTTTTTTAAGTGGCCTCTTGAGAAAACAGGTTTTTCATTCATTCCCTTGTTCGTATTTCATGCCTTATATGCTCATGCACACACATCAAATGTAAGAATTTATACAAGCACATTGTTTATTTCGGTGGTCTTAAGTAGTCAGAGTTTGTAGTGGCTAAACGGAAGTCAAGGATTTTGGCTATTGTCCTGGTAACTCCCAAAACAAATTTCTCATTTGAAGTCAGAATGTCAGATCTTTCCAATGGTTAAAGTTTTTGGTGTGTTTTTTTTCAATGGTTTAAATTTTAAAATTGGTCAAGTCTTCCAATTTGAACTAAAACTTGGTGGATTAGGAAAATATGCTGTAATTGTAGGATGCTAATATTTGAGAATTGTTATGCCAGACGCTTCGAGAGCATGAACCCTGTCCATCTGTGTGCATCACTTGTTTGTAGTCTGAAAGAATTCAGCTTTGTTTACCCAAGATATCTGCTGAATGTTATGGGTGCTATACATCTTAGTTAAGAAACTTAATACATATTGAACAAGAACAAGTATTTTACCAAGAGCCTTGCAGCTCAGTAGCATTGCCTAGTCTCCTTTCTGAGAACCAGGATTCTAATCTCCCCTCCCGCACTTGTTGTAAAATTTGAATTAAAAAAAAGAAAAAAAAAAGCACAAGTAAATCAAAATGCCTTCCATACCAATATCTAATTTTTTAACAAAATTTTTAATTTATTTATAATTTTCACTTTATTATGTAAAAAGTTTTGGCAGTGAGTAATGAGTAATGGCTCCAAGGAAATGTCAAAGTGCAAAAGTCCACTACTCAAGGAAAAGCCACTTAGAACAAATGGCCTGCAAAGCTAGTTCACACTTCATGGAGCACTTTTCATTTGGCACTTTCTAAATTTTTAGACCTCAGATTAATGTTTTATTCTTTGAGTTTGTTTTAATATGTTGTTGATATTAGATGCCACTATTAGATGCTTTGGCCATTGATAACTCCTTCAATAGAATTATAGTGCTGGTAAATTGACATTTGGCTCCAAATACGAAGCACAAGATATATAATTAGGGCATGCAGAGACTTGCTCAAACCATAGTCTGTGACATTAAAGGCAATATGAGAAGTAGGCAAATGTAATAAACATCTGAGATATGTATACATAATAGCCACTTGAACTTTGTTGTTAAAGCTGAGTTCTGTCTTCATTGCCACACTAGGCTTTGTTCTCTCTGAGACATTACAATTGGAGATTGGTGCTAGATATTGCTTGGATTAGAAAATAAGTCAATATATAACTCCTTATTTCATTTATCAAAATTAAAGTAAGGTGAATTTACACAAACATGAAATAACAAAGGTGATAGTGAAAACAAGGGATTGGAAATGGAACTGATCAATCACATATATAATAAAGTGAAAATTATAACTACATTTGAATAAAGAAAATTTTTTGTCTCTTTTTCTTTTCCCCCCAAAAAAGAATATAACCGAAGGGTGAGGAAGAGAGAAAAGTGATTTCAAGCCCTAAAATTTCTAACTAAAAACAGCCTTGGCTTACAAAGCTAACCGTTTAGCTTTTAAAAATTAGATGCTGGTTGATAATTTGGACAGCAGGTAAAGATTTGGATGTCAATGAACAAGAAGATATGACATCCTGTGTTTTACATTATTATAAAAAAAAAAATACTACTTAGGTTGTAAAGTAAAAACTACACTTAAAGCATTTAAATTAGTTCGTGCAAAAGCTCTTGTCTATTTTAGTATAATATATAATTACATTTTATATTTTACGTACTCACTTTTCAAAACTTTTTATATTAGATTATCTATTTTACACTCCATTTTATTAAAATATCAATTTTTCTTTATTTTTTAAAATTCTTTCTTTTTTCTCACACAACAACCATCATCTATCCTTTTCCTTCATCCTCAAGATACATTAAAAAAGAATAGACAGTTAAATACAAAATGAATAGTATTAGTGTAAATTTCCATGATTACTGTAGCTAACTTGTAAATGTATATAATTTTATACAAACTGATGTGTCATTTTTTAACAAAAGTGTGTAAATTCTACAAATTTTTTATTACACACAAACTAATATGAATGATCTAATATCCAATACAAAGATTCTCAGTTACAAAAAAAAAAAAAGGAGTCTGACCCACCAAAAATGGTATAATAAAAATGCTGAAGGGTATGTGGCAGGCAAAAATACGATTATAGCTTAGAACCAAAGGTAGAATTTGCTCAAAATTCAAGTACATAATTTTATTTATTTAAGACTACTTCACATAATTACCTACTCATGAAACTTGTAATCCTTACCAACAAATGTGGAAACACGGATGTAGCGGTCACTTCCTCAGAGCAGATCGTGTTCCAAACTTTTACAAGATCATCAACTGCAGAATTTAAGAAAAAAAAAGAACTATTTTTAAAAAAAATAATGCAACAGTAATCTGTGAATATGGCAGTATAAAAAACAAGTTAATTTATTGAGTTACAAGTTGCAACTCCAATGACATGCCTATACCAACACTAATAGCTTCTTACATGAGCGAGCATTAGTGTGATTTCAGTCTCTAAAATTACAAATCAAGTCAAAGCGATTCCATGGGTTAATGAAAATTAATTGGAAGCATGTTTTATAGTCATATATACAACAAAAATGATTCTCTATGTCTAGCTTGTTATATTGGATCCTATAATGTTTTCAAGTGAATATTAGTTTGTTCAACCACAGTTTATTTTCTTTAATTTTTGAGAGTTAAAAAAAGCATGCCTTAACACTCACAAGTTAATTTTTGGTCATTTAAAGCATGCCGTATCAAAGTGTGCATAGTGCGCACAATGGTAACAATTTAATGCAAATGTCGTGATGCCATGTATTGTAGTTGTTGTTATGGCTGCAAATACAAACTTGTTTATCAGAATTCAAGTTGTTTTATGCTATATGCAATCATCAACATCCAGTCAACAGTTTTGGGTGAGACATACCATGCTCGTAGAAGTTTTTTGTTTCATTAACAAATCTCCTACAATTCTCTTCCTTGGCAACATCTGCAGCTATAATTGTGATATGCTTTGCACTGTTACGTCTTGCATTCTCACTGATCACTCGGAGCCTGTTCTCTCTCCTAGCAACAAATACAAGATTTGCTCTCCTCTTTGCATATTCTTATGCAATTTACTGAATTCACAGGCAAGCCAGATATGGCATGACCTTATTAGACTCTGAAAAATATTATTTATCATGAAAAGGAGAGTGTATTTTAATGTAAATCAAGTCAAATGAACCACTTATGTGATAGGCATGCATAACTCCTTACTTTGCAACCCATGTTAGCTTTTGAAAAGAAATAGCATTCCTTGTCTTCTAATTATGATATTCTTGCAATCCTAAAGAGTGGTATGTGGCTGAATTGATGGTCACTATTATTGGGAACTTGATAAAGTGATAAAAGGGATTTTCAACTTTGAGTTTTTACATATAGAATGGAGACAAAATTCAAACAATGCCACTTGCACTAATAATAAATTACTACTTGTCCCAAAAGTGAAAGTATAAGTTGTTAAGAAAATGTGAATTTAGCATTTAATCATTATTCTAATATTGGGAAAAGAAGAATTATTCTTTCATAAGCTGAGTACTTGAATCCCAATTTAAATAGAGGCCCCAACTAGTAAATGGAATGGATAAAGTTGGTTTTACATTTTAAATCTTTTCTAACAATATGCTTATTCCTACATGATCATAGAAACATAAACCCCGTGCTGCAAAATGATCCAATAACCAATTCCAATCATAGTTGATTTATGATTATTCTTATTTAGTAATTGATTTAGTTTTACATGATCACCATCTTATTTTAAATTTTTTCCTCATAGATACAATATGATTTAAATATATAAATTCTGCTTCGTAAAAATTGTTTTTTATTTTATTTTTTGTCATTAAGTCAAAAGTTACCAATCGATAAAAGTGATGTTAGTTGTGAGTCCATGTGAAATCTTATTCCTACATGATCATAGAAACATAAACCCCAAGTTGCAAAATGATCCAATAACCAATTCCAATCACAGTTGATTTATGATTATTCTTATTTAGTAATTGATTTAGTTTTACATGATCACCATCTTTTTTTAATTTTTTCCTCGTCGATACAATATGATTTAAATATATAAAATCTACTTCATGAAAATTGTTTTTATTTTTATTTTTTATCATTAAGTCAAAACTTACCAATGGATAAGAGTGATTTTAGTGGAGAGTCCATATGAAAGTAATTGCATAGCACTCACAACTTGGTATCTAAACAAGTTGTGAAAAAATTGTGGAATAAGTTTTATCTGTTCTACATATACATGACAAAATGGGCAAGACGGATTCAGGTTGTGGGTAAAAAACGGGTCATTTTAAGCGGGTTAAAAAGGGGTTCGGGTCAATTGAGTTGCGGGTCAGGTTCGGTTGCTTGTATTTTTCACATGAATATGTTTTTTTATAAAGAAAACATGTATTTGCTATTTGGAAAGTCATGTAACAAATTACTTGATGTAAATTGTATTACTTTGAATTCATCACTTATATCAAGAATGAACTCAGTTAAACTTATTCAATAATTTTAAAATTATACAAATTCTAACATAGTTATTTAAAACAAAATAACACAAAGATAAGTAAAATAAATATACAAGTTTTATTCTTACACAATAACAACATCCCAAAATATAAAACAAAATTACAAATGACTTATTGGATAACTCATTTGACAAATAATAAAAACATATAAGAAATTTACAATTTTGAAAATTAATTTTATAATCTATTATCAATTGTGGTTTCCATTCTATTTCAATTTGAGATATGCATTAAAATTTGATTGTTTACTTATTTATATATGGTCTCTTTTATGAATATCATATCATTGTTAAATAACACACACTCTAGGAAATATCATAATTTATTTTGAAAAACCATTTATATTGGACATAAACTGTTAAAAAATAGCTCTAAGCATTCATAATGTATGCTAATTTGATACTTTGGCTTCACTATTTTCACACTTGTGAATGTTTCTCACACATGTCTACAATTTTAAGTCAATGTTTTTAATTCTACTGTAACCAAATTATCTTGGTATGTAATTTGTTATTTGATATCTAAAAATATTTACTCATTACAGAATGCTCAACCATTCATCTTTCAATTAATTTGCATGCAGTTATGTAAATATCTCAATTATTTCCTTAAAGCTCGCAACAAACAATTAAACCAATATCGTCTTAATTTTTTTTTTCTTTTCTTTTTTTTGTTCCAAAAAACAAAGTTTTAAAAAATAATTTGGGTTCGGGTTGGGTTGACCCAAAAAAAAAAAAACACAGGTCGAGTCACGGGTCAACCCGTTTTTGCTTCGGGTAAAAAAAAAAAATGTTCGAGTTGGGTATTTTTCGGATTGGGTCAGAAAATTCTAACTCGTTTTGCCATGTCTAATACTATAGTTGTATAGTCAACTATTATGTAAAAATAAAATTAATAACTACATGAGTAATACTAAAGACAAAATTTTACAAATTATGTTTAGTACATCGCTAGCATATGGATCCACAACTAACACATTTTTTAATGTACACCAACCACAATTGGCCAACTCAATGGCTGTAAGCAATGTTTTAAATTACTTATTCCTAGCCCATATTATTACTAAGCCTTGTTTTGATAATTAGGATTGAATTTGGGCACACACTTTACAAAATGATACCCAGGTCAGAGATAAACTTCTTTAAGGATCCTGAACGCTATCATTTTAGTATAAAGGCCCAATAGTTCGTTGGACCCAAAAAATAAATTTTTAAGATTAAAAAAAAAAGATTCATTTAGAATAATAAATAAAAATCATAAATAATCTTCCATACTTCAAAGAAGGAAATCCTAACTATTTATATAATATAAATTCTAGTAAACATTGAATACTAGACGGGTATTGATCAATGAGTAGCTACAGTCCAAGTGAACCTCCTTATATCAGACTTGGATACTAACTAACCCCCAGATTATCAGCTAATGTAACTAACCAACCCAACTATCAATTGCTAACTTGTCATACCAGTCACTCACAGCCTCCAAGTTATTACACAACTCACACACAATACAATTTGTACAGATTCCTAAAAAGAAACTAATGGCCTGTTTGGAAGTTTAGAAAGAGAGGAAAGTAGAGGGGAGGAGAGTAGTGGGAAGGAAAGTAGAGGAGAATGATTATCCTCCATCTTGTTTGGATGTTTTTAAAATTAAGTAAGGGGGAGGGGAGTAATTAGTATTTTTATTTGTAATTTTGTTAATATAGTAAGGACAAATTTGGTAATTTATTTGGTCAAGTATTTTTATCCTCCACTCTCCCTCCAAATCTCTCCAATTTGGGGGAATTAAAAATAAGGGGTTAGAGGGAGTTGAAACCCCTCTAAATCTCTCCCCCTCCTTCCTTAAAAAACTTTCAAACAAGGGTATTAAATTACTCTCCCTCCCTCTATTCTACTCCCCCTCCATTTTTAAACATTCAAACAAGCCATAAGGCAAGAGAGGCACAAGAATTTTGAAAGATACAGACAAGGTGAAGAAATAATTAAGGAAATCAACCTAATTAAGGGGAAAAAAAATCCCAACTGAACTAAGGAAAAGAAAATTATAGTCCAACTACAAAAGCATAAAATAGTGGGATATCTTGGAATCATGCAAGAAAACTCAATTTCAAGTTTATTTAATTAAGATATCTCTATTAACTTCTAGTTTTTTTTTCCTATAGTCCACCTTCTCTCCTATACACTAGTTATTATTAAAGAGAGAAATAATTTGAGATAAAGTAATTTTTACATGAATCAACATCCAAACTATTACTTTAGGAACAAGGGAGAGAAAAGTGTGCTAAACAATTGCAATTCATTCTTAACAAAAGTACTGTATATACAATAATGGCGGATATATGAAAACCATCAAATAAAGACTTACTTCTCTTTCTTACTTCTATTGCATCTCTGCCCCATCCTCTAGCATAAACTTACCTCCAGTTATTTCACTTCCAATCCAACCATGTGTTGCAATTTTTATTCCAACATCATCTTTCACTTCAAATCTCAGTGTCTCATAGAAGTTTACAAGAGCTGCCTTTGCAGCCTAGTGGTTCAATTTTCAAAACACCAAAAGAAGAAGAAAACCAGTAAGTGCTGTCATTTATTAAGAGAAAATGGCATCCAGTGAGATGGAAGAGGGCAAAACAAAGAAAATGCAAAGGAGAAATCAAATTGACCTCATAAACTTGTGTGTGTGTGTAACCGTGTGCATATGATACCGATTGGTTTTGATAAAATCTATTATCACAAAGTTAGGAAGACCATGAAATTGAATCATCATATTCATTCTTCTGAGACATTTCTAGCTATGAGTTAATGACATGCATATTTTCTCCTAATTATGGTGCTGTATAAACAGTGAAGCTTACACTAAGGTCATGCATAGTTTTTATTCTGATTTTATCCTCTTCATAATATGGTAAATTTATCCCATCAAAAACCTCTTTTATGTTAAAAATAATTGCAGACTCACACGATGCATGAGAATAAATAATTATTTTGTTTTGTAATATACTGTATAATTTTTTCTCTAAATTTTTTTCAAGATAATTTGTTCTCTCTAAATATTAAACAATTTCTATTCAGTCCAATTAGGTCTACTTCAGTTCAATTTGGTCAACTCGGTCAATTTCGGCCCCCCTTTAGTTCATTTTAGACTACTTGGGCCTTAAATTAATTCTTTTTATAGGTTTTATTTTTTTATTTAAGCTCAAAATTTCTTTTTCTTTTTTTTCTTGATTTTTGGGTTGAAAAGTATGAAATTTTATTATATTTAGGCTAAGCACTTTAGTTTTGAGTTAAAAAATACAAAGAAAATACTAAAATAGACATTAGAAATTATAAATATGAGCCTTAAAAATGCAATAAAAATTATAAATAATTAAAGTGTTATTCGGTCCACATTGGTTCAATTCAGTCTATTCTGTCCTCTTTGGTCCAATTTGGACCTAGACAGTCCATTCTATCCTCTAAAATTAAATTCGATCCATTCGGTCATATTCAGTCCATTTCGGTCCATTCAGGTCACATTGGACTTATTCGGTCCACATTGGTCCTATTCGGTCCACACTTTGGTTCATTTCATTCCACTTCAGTCCAATCTATCCACATTGGTCCTATTCGGTTCACCTTGTTTCTATTTGGTCCTATGTCCATTTGGATCACATTGGTTCATTTTGGCCCACCTCGATCTATTTTTGTGCACTTACATAATGTAAAAGTACATGTTTGGGTTGAAAGCACCTAATATAAATCCAAATTTATTAAAAATATATATAAATCTCAAACTCATAATATCTAAAATTTTAAACATAACATTTGTTGTGTATGTCATTCAATGCACAAATTAATTACAATTCATATGTAAACTAAGGAAAATGTATCTACTTGTCACAACTATGGTTTCTAAGACCATATTTTTATTATATAATATAATATAAATGATTTTCTAACATCATGTTCAATTTAAGTTCTTACTTGGCTAATGTTTGGTCGCCATTGACCAAAATTTTCATATTAATACTATAGCTTGAATTGTGAGTGATGGCAGGAAGTCTACTCCAGGAGTTTCTAGAAGCCCAAGAATCCACTACAACCATTCCCAAGCCACCTCCGGTCCAGCAATGGTGTCCACCTGAAGCTCACAGCTTCAAGGTCAACTTCAATGCTGCGGTTTTTAAGACATAAAACTTGGCTGGTTTGGGCGTCGTGATTAGGGACTGGCGTGGGAAAGCTATCGGCGCTGTAACCATGTTAGTTCGACTAGCTCAAACGGTGGTGGAATTGGAAGCAATGGCGTGTCGTTGTGCTGTGCAGTTTGCCAGGGAGATAGGACTTTCACAGGTCATTTTTGAAGGTGACTCTTTAACAGTCATTAAAGCTATTTTGGAGGGGCCCTCGGATGCCTTACCATATGGTCATGACATTGAAGATATTCGCGTTCAAGCTATGGACTATCAGCTAGCTGTGTTCACTTATGCTCCATGTACTTGTAATGTAGCTGCTGACGCTTTAGCAAAAAAAGCAAAATCTTGTAGGGGCACTCAGGTTTGGCTAGAAGAACTACCTGAGGATAAAGCCTCTTTAGCTTGTTTTGATGTCCACTGATGTTTCCTTTCTTTTATTTTGAATAAAGGCCCAGACCCTGTTGGTCTAGATTCTCAAAACAAAAAAAAGAATTGTGAGTGATGGCATATTTTTTGCTCGATTCATGTAATTTTCCGATTTCATACTTTCATGGTACTTCTTATGTTTGTTTACATAGTAATTTAGAGATTAATGGATGCTTGGAATGACAATTCCGTGTTTCAAAAATCATAATTTACTATTTTGAATTTGTTTTTTTATTCAGGAAAGATACTTCATCAATATTTGAAGGCTGTAGCTGCTATACATGCCAAAACCATAGAAAAGCATATATTAATCACGTACTCAATGTTCACGTAATGATGGTTTAGACACTAATAGAAATGTACAAGTTTTCATTGGTCCCAATAATAATAATCATAATCCTGTTTTGTTTATTATCATTTTTTTAAAATCAAAATCCTGTCCTTGATGTTGCAGACATTACACACACCATTTTTTGAGATTCTTCAACACAATAAGAGAATAAATTTAAGGCAGGAAACTTTGAGCAGTGTCACAGACAATTTAATGAGAAACTCAAGTGTAAATAGGAGGGATTGAATCCTAGATATTAATAAGTGAAGGGCCTCCAATTAGAATTCAATTGGAGTCTAGTGTTGTCATAATCCTGTCCTTGATGTTGCAAACATTTCAAACATCATTTTTTTGAGATTCTTCTGCACAATAAGAGAAGTAATTAAGGCAGCTAACTCTGAGCACTTTCACAGAAATCTACGCCTTTTTTTGTCCTTCTCATTGCAAATTAAATTGGAGCTTCATTGCATAAGTTGGAGTTTATAAAGAAAATGTTGAGAACCAGTAAGAAGATGGAATCTAGGTAGGCCGCTTCAAGGAGAACTGGGCCTCCATAGCTGAGAGAGAGAAAGAGAGAGAGAGATTTGCACAATTGCAGTGTATTCATCAATGACAGCCTCAATGTTACTATACAACCCACACACATTACAATTTGTATAGATTCCTAACAGAAAACTAAGGCAAGAGAAGCACAAGAATTATGAAAGATAGAGACAAGATGAAGCAATAATTAAGGAAGACTTTTGATAAAAGGAAATTAAACTAGTTCATGGCAGGCTACAACAAATGCTTATGATTAAATAGGCTTTTTAGCCAAAACAAGCCATCAATGCTTAGCTCAAATAATTTTTTTGCCTTTGTTTATTTTCTCTAGTAATTAAAAATGGTGATCATTTAAATATCACCATAGAAAGAAGTGGATTATTGTTTTCGGTATGATTTTCATGTATGCTAGGGCCATACTTCTCTGAGGATTCTAAATAGGACCTTCAAAGCTCATTAACTACAAACTTTCTTACAAGTGGGAGAAAGCATGCCACAGGACACTATTGAACTGACTTGAAGGTTGCAAGTTTCATGCTCATTTTTGTACGTTCAATACAGGTTACAAGACATGCTTTTGCATTACAAAGGCCTTTAGCCAAAGCAAAGCTTACGATTCACATCCCACTTCTTATAGGTTTGAGATACCTGTTCTAATTTTTCAATTAAGAAACTGCATTCCAGTAGCAGATAGATGCCTAAGAACATGCAAATATAATATCAAATGTCATTCTGGCGAAGGTGCAAAACTGGGTTGAGCTGTAGTACTTTTGCAAACATAATGAAGGAACCAACATAGCCTAGCCCGGTGATGGGTTCAACCATCACTGTCCTCACACAACCTTTGGTTTCATAAACATCTTCTTCTTCTTTCTTCCACCCACCCCCCCCCTGTAAATTAGAATCTACTCATCACCAACAATTACAACAATACTAATTAATAAAGTATAACATTTTGTGTCCTAAACATATTTTTGTTTTTTTTAGATGAATGAGAATTTATTTCATAAAAACAATTACAGCAGTATCAAGACAAGCAGACTACCAAAGAATCAAAACCATACAAAGATCTCTATAAAAAAAATGGGATAAAATACTACAGATAATAGGACAACATATCATCAAAAGCAAAGGGAAGAATATACCAATCCAACTGTTAAACTTAAGAATCAGATAGTCTCCTATTTATCAAAAAAAGAAAAGAAAAAAAGAATCAGATAGTCTCCATCTAACCTTTGTTTCTAGATGAATCCTTGATGTGCCTGCTTGATGCCAGTCTCCATCTAACCTTTAAGACAATAATCTTAAAGATAGTTTCTTCATCTTTAGATTGTTACCATGCCATTAAGTGTTTTCTCCATCCAACTCTGATATAAATGAGCAATCCAAGCAACTTTAAGAATGAGAACAACAAAGTTCTTTTGCCTTTTAGAACTCCAATTGCCCAAGCTAACTCTGCATCCCAAGAACCAGGTTTTCTAGGAATGGAACAAAGCTTAATAGTTGCTCCCAAATATGTTTTAATATCCAAGAGAATAGAGACAATGACCTCTACTTTCTCCATCTTCTAAAAATGCAATGAAGTACACCATCTTGATAAAACCCATTGCAGCCACCAATCCCTAGTGGATAATCCTATTCTTAATAGCTAGCCAGTAGCCAAGCAGTGAAACTAAGCTTGCGAACAGATTCAAAAAACTACAGAAGTTTGCACTACTAAATTTTCGGTAGAGTAACTCCAATGGCACTCCATGTTTCCTAAAATTCGAATATTACAGATTTTGCAAGTTCTGAAGTGACATTTTCTTCTGTATTCTTAATTTCTTATCAATGTTTCATCTTAGTATACTGCCAACTTTAGTTACCTACAATATGCCAATTTTGTTTCTTCAATGTATATACTATTTCATCCTCATCACTAAAAAAAGAAAAAAAAGAAAAAGAAAAAGAGGAACCACAATATAGCAATCATCCAACCAAAGATAATTAAGTACCATTCCCATCTTCAGTAAGACTTATGAGAAATTGTCCACCTAAATAGGAGTCTAAAATTGTTGTTCTTCATTGAGACTTTACAAAGTGATCGCTAGGAGATTCTAAAGAGAGCTAGCAAGATAGCTGGATCCCAGATGAACAATGGGAATAGATCAACTTTTTTTTTTTATAAGTAACAGAAACAAAGCCTAGGTGTCATTTCAAGGTATAGTATACTAATTTTATTGAATCCACTGCTTGTCTAAACAAAAATTTGATTTTACAATATTAATCTACAGGGATTAAGTGAAACAACAAATTTGATTGCCTTTGACGTTCATAGGAAGACACACCATGTTCATATATGCTAATGGAGTGTATTAATTAACACAAAGATGTTATAGACACATCCAAATATTGATTAACATGATCGCATAACATTTGCACTAAATATGAAGAATCATACAACATGTACTTACAATGAAACAACACCCTAAAGCTTGTGCCCATGTGATCTAGACATCATAAAAATATTGATTAACATGATCAAATGACATTTGTACTAAATATGAAGAATCTTACAACATTTAATTAAAATGAAACAACACCCTTGAGCTTGTACCACATATGATCTAAGAATTGAAAGTACATAATTCTCCACTGCCTGTTCAATAATAAAGGACCACATACACTCCAAAACCCAACCACAAAGCCGAGTGCCATGCTCACATAGAACCAATCAACTTCAAGTCCACCACTTTCTTTACTACTTATGTTTTCATTGTTGGGTTTTACATCATTTGTAGTACAATTAACAGTAAGGGGTGGTCCACAAAGTTTGTTTCCAACATAACTGGATGGATTGAGGCTTTGTAGCTGAGTGCTCAAAGGGATTTTCCCATTCAAATTGTTGTTTGACAAGTTTAAATGATTTAAAAATGTCAAACTTGACATGCTTGAGGGAATTTGACCCGAAAGTTGGTTCAAAGAGAAGTCTATAGATTCCAAAGATCCCATAGTACCTATATTCTCAGGAATACTTCCAATTAAGAAATTATATGACAAATTCAACGATTGTAATCCTTGAAGACTAGTAACTTCTTTGGGGATCTCTCCTGATAAATTGTTCTTGGAGAAGTCTAAGCTTTTTACCAATTGAAGAATGGTGCTATACTCTAGAATGTTCCCCTTTATAACTAGCAATGCACTCTCAAGAGGCAGAGTTCCACCATAATAATAAGATCGATTATAAGAATTCAAGTGGTCATTTGAAAAATTATTTGTGGCCATGGCACTAAAATTTTTAACACATCTAGGAATGCTTCCAGATAGCTTATTATGTGAAAGGTCCAATATCTGGAGTGAAGTTAGAGCGCATAATTCTTTTGGTATGTCACCATGGAAATAGTTTGAGCGAAGGCTAAGAATCATCAAGCTTGTACATCTATGCCCAATCCATGAAGGTATGTTTCCACCAAACCTATTTTCAGCAACATCAATAATTACCAACATTTCACAATTTTTCAAAGATGATGGTAATTTTCCAGAGAATTTGTTGTTGTATAGGTGCAAAGATTTAAGATAAGTCAAAGATCCCATGGATGTTGGAATCCCGCCACTGAAATTGTTGTTCCTCAAATTCAAGACCTCCAAGTTGTTCCAATTCATCAAACAATCAGGTATTATTCCTGATAAAAGATTTTTTTCAAGATTGAGATGTGCTATCATTTTGGGCTCATTCACCTTGAAACAAAAAAAGTGAGAAATAGATCTAGAGAATGAATTGTTAGAAAGGTCTAGCCCATACACATCAGAGGATATACAAGGTAACGGACCTTCGAAATGGTTTGAACTTAAATCAATCACTGAAGCAGACAAAATCACCGGACTTTTTGGAATTTCTCCATGGAATAGATTGTGGGAGAGATTTAGATATCTGAACTGTGAAGACAAGTTCCAAAATGAAGGAGGAACCACATCTGAAATCTGCGTGTAAGAAATGTCTAAAAATTGCATACGCCTTTGTGAACAAAGCCAAGGGGGAAATTTTGGCCCTAAATTCCATGATCGCAAGGATAAAGACTCAAGCTGAAAAGGAGGAATCCAATTTTGACTTGCTTTTAAAGTCAGTTGGTTTCCAGATGCAAATAGGTACCTCAAACTGGTTAAATTGGAAAAATGAACTTCAGACACAACACCTTTCAACATATTAGAATCAATATCTAAAGCCTTAAGTCTGGAAAGCTGTCCAAAACTTTGAGGGATTGTTCCGTTGAATTGATTGTTTGAAAAATCTAGGTATGTCAAAGATGAAAGATTTGATAGAGACACTGGAAGTGGACCCGAAATTGAATTATTCCTAAGAGAAAGATTTACTAGTTTTTTAAATTGCCCAAGTACATCAGTTAAATGACTAGAAAGTCGAGCATGATTTAATTCTAAGGTCTCTAGGCTATACAACCTTGATAAAATTTCTAAGATCTTAGATACCTCTTGATTCAATCTGTTGGAAGGCAAGTCAATTCTAATACTAACAGCAGATGTTAGGTTTCCAATGGCAGAGGAGATTGTACCTTGCAAATTATTGCCGCCAAGGTTGAGAAACTCAAGACGACTAAAACCATACAACCAATTGGGAATTGAAGAGTTGAAATTGTTTCCATATAGATTGAGGTGACTAAGAGAAGTCATGTTTTGAAGATCAACAGGGATTGGACCTTGAAAGTAATTGTAAGATAGATCTAGAGAAACAAGATTACGAAGACCAAAGATCCATGATATGATCAAAGTGTTTTCAAAAAAGTTCTCTGAAAGATCGAGGGTGAGAAGAGATGAAGAGTTAACGGTGGGAGTCGGTGGAATGAAAGGCCTAAGTTGGCAATAAGACAACCGCAAGTCCAACAAGGAAGAGAGTGTTTTTGTGACTTGAACCCAATTAGAGGCTTTGCTAAGATCAACACAACTCATATCGAGATGTTGTAGCAAAGGAAGACCAGAAAGCCATTCAAGCTTATTCACATATAAACCATAAACTATGTAACTTTCGAGATTGAGAAAGCGCAAATTGGAGAGATTTCCTAGTTGATGAGGTATGAGTCCCACAAATCCCGCATTAGAGAGATTAAGATGGGTTAAACTCTTCATTAAACCGAGAAAGGAGGGAATAGCAGTAGAACTGAAATTATTGTAACTGAGGTCAAAGTAATTCAAATGCTTCAAATCAAGCAGAGAAGGATTTAGCTTACCACCAAGCACTGACGGCACATAATAGCTTGAAAGATTGAGTTGGTGGACGTGAGCAGTGAGGTTGTGGCAGACAATACCCTCCCATAGACAACAATCCCCATCACCAGTCCAAGAGGAGAGCCGGTTTGATGGATCAATAAGGTCTTGTTTGAAGTTGAGAAGAGCGTGTCGCTCGGTATCGACGCAACGACGCTCAGAAAGTCCGGTGCAGAAGAAGAAGAGGAGGAAGTTAGGAAGAAAGAGAAAGGCAAGGAAAAGGAATGAAACAGGTCTGAAGGAAGCCTCCATTATGAGATGAGATTAATAGAATTAGAAGTAGATAGTTGTGAAAACAATAGTAGCAATTGGTGGGTAATTTATAGGAGAGTGATGATGAGGAGGGTCTAGTGCAAATCAGTTTCTTTCAGCTCTCTCTCTCTCTGTTTGCTTTTGTTTTTGTTTTACGCTTATAAAATTCTACGCATCATTATCTCCACCCAGGTGTATGACTAGTCGTAGTCCTAAGTCCAGCATTGACTGACTTTTGTAAGCACTAATAAGTTGTAGGACCCTCCATTTTTATGTTGATATATGGCCACATATCATATCAATTAGCTTACCTGCCAATACGGAAACTCCATTGGTCAATCTTAATAGTTATTACTCTTAACTTTTATAAAAATTCAGGAATCATTAAATTGAGTATTTTTGGGATGGGTGGGAGCAATAAATTTTAATGGAATACAGAGCTTTCTTGATTTATATCAGAAAAAACAATTGAGAAACTTTTGTTTTTTGATAAAATATACTGAGATTTGAGAAGCACCAATAGCATGCTAAAATTGCATATTAAAAAATGATAAAAGTTAGTATGGAGTTTAGCTTGATTTTATGGCTTTTTTGGCCAAAAAAAAAAATACTATTATTTTTTTATTATTACAAATAATGGTAAAAATCTTATTGGGGAATAGCCTCTCTTTATAAACATTATTTTAAGCATTAACATATCACCATTTGCAATAAAATTGATTATTTCACATTTTGCATTGAAATGGCTTGAAAACACAACTTTAGATAAACACATTTTACACTAAAATTGCAAATTTTGAAGTTTTGATACAAAACATGTTTTTTTTTTTAAGAGGCTATTTTTCAAAAAAAAATTTCCACATAAAATAGTATTATTTTTTTCAAAAATCTCTAGATTTTACTTTAAAAGTTTTGCAAGAAAAGGGAGTATAAAAGGCTTAATGATATTGTAATTATATGCAAAATATTACTTACTAGTGTATGCAAAATATTAAAACTGAAGTTGTTTAACTTTTGGCTAACCACATAAGATCATGCTATATAAGCTTTTGGGACTTCAATATATAATATAGATAATTATCATGAAGCATATACTATAGATTTTCAATTTACTTCCTTCTATATGCCTAGAGATTTTATATTGTTCTAATTAATCTAAATTGTTTCAAATGCCATTTTTTGGAACTTTAGAGTTGATTGATGACATGTTTTCTATATTTCCAACTCAATGCTTTCCAGGAAATGTTCTTCATAAAGAATTGGACAAAGAGTTGAGCTTGATGGTTTAGGACTTGTATATATTTAAAATCATTTAAAATCCAAGCGATATGAAAGAGAGTCCTCCAACTTCCAAAACATAATAGAGACAATTAGTCTTATAGTAATTACAAAATTATGACTATTTTTTATTTGCAAAAGAAAAGATAAAATAGAGACTAAACAAAATATCCAAAACTTTGAGTCTCCATTTGAAAACCCAAAATTGACTGGCTCCTAACCATAATGGGGCTACTATGCTGCCACCATTGTGACCAAGATCAAATACAAAATGATATTTCTGAATTAGTGACTTTGCAAATAGTAATAAATTCATTTTACTACTTTTTTATTTTTGGAAATTATAAATTTATAATTCAAAGCCTTTAAACCTCTAGAGTCTTGAAAACAGAGTTTTGGAGACTTCGATTTTTATTGTCCACAGTCTTTGGATTTGGAGTAATCCATACGCTGGGCAGAACTTTTCAATTTAGAAAATTGTTTCTTTAGTGCCTAATTTTCCACACTAACAATAGCATTTTTGTCTATCTAGATTTTTCAAGAAAGTGTTTTTCAAGAAAATTAAAGCTTGAGTCTTTCATTTTTCTGTAAAATAAAAGTTTATTATTTTGTTTTGTCAAAAAAAAAAAAAATTATTGTTTGGCTTTGTCTAACACAATTGATGGGGAGTATGCTTGATAAAATAAGAAGGATGTTAGTTTGAATCTCTCATTTTTCCTTCCTTGAGGCCAAACATTTTTTATAATTTTTTTATTAAAAATAAAATAAAACAAAAGGCTTGTCTTCCACTAAAAAGGTAAAAAATAATAATAATTTTGTCTTATCGAAAGCATTCAAAATTTCTAATCAATTCATGATTCATGTTCATAGAGTTTAGACTACAAAAAGCAACCACAATCATCTTTCTCACAAGTTACAAAACATAAACCCTTTTGCATAGTCTTCCACTGCAAAAAAAGAAGTCTTCCACTACAAAAAAAGAAAAGAAGTCTTCCCGAAGTCTTCCACTACAAAAAATGAAAAGAAGTCTTCCACTACAAAAAAAGAAGTCTTCCATTATAAAAGGCAAGTTTTTCATTTTTAAAGACATTAATAGCATGAGGAATATTCTAAACACAGTAGTTTTTACAATAGCCGATTAGACAAATTTTTATCGATTCTTATCTGAGCATGTCATCAATATCGTGTTTTCACTTATCAAATTATTAATAATAATTTGTCTTTTCAATAGTTTTGATTTTTTGTTTTTTGTTTTTTTTTTTTTTTTTTTGTGTGGCATTAGACTTATTTGAATTCTTCTTAAGTAAGATAAGTTTTTTTTTTTTTTTTTTTTGGAAGAATTTGAGTAACATAAGTGATTAGGTAGAGTCCTTCATTAAACTATGTCATTAATTTGAATCTGTCATTTTTCTGGAAAATGAGAGATTAATTGATGATTTATTTATTTTTTAACAAATTAATTGATGACTTAGGACTTGTGTGTGTGTGTGTGTGTGTGTGTGTATTAAAAGGAGTCCTCTAGTTTGCATGATGTTAATAGAGATAACTAGTCTCATAGTAATATGAAAGGAAGTACTAAACTTGCTATCAAAGTTTCTCTCCTCTCTTCCCCCTAATTCGAAACCGCCAATGCCAAATTTTTGTGGAATTCAGCACTTAGGGTAGTGAATTCTCCCAAGTCTCTTCTCAACAACCTAAATTAGTTGGCACAATCAACATAACACCTATAAACTCAAATGTTCATAATATTTAGTTGAAAGACTCATAAAATTTGAAGAAAAATAACCAAAACTTTGAGTTTCTTATTCGAAAACTCAATTTAGATCAAATGCCTCCTAACCATAATGGAGTTGCTATGTTGCCACCATTGTGATCAAAATCAAAATACAAAATGATAATTCTAAACTGCTAATTGTTCAAATAATGATAATTCAATTTATATACTTTTTTGTTTGGAAAATCACAAATTTATAATCTAAAGACTTTGAACATCTAAAGTTTTAAAAGAGAATTTTGGAGACTTCGTTTTTCTTTTTTAAAGTCTTTAAAGCCTCCTTTACTTTGGCCAAAACTTTCCACACGTTAGCGTCTAGTTTTCTCCACTATATAGTTTTTCCAAGAAAGTGTAGTTCTAGTAAAGTAAAGTTTATGGGTCTTCAAAATCTTGTCCACCGCCTAGTTTTTCTAAGAAAGTGTAAACTTTCCACACGTTATAGACTGATAGGGTCTAGTTTTCTCCAAGAAAGTGTAGTTCTAGTAAAGTAAAGCTCATGGGTGCCCAAAATCTTGTCCACCATCTAGTTTTTCCAAGAAAGTGTAGACTTTCTACACGTTATAGTGTCTAGTTTTCTCCGTGAAAGTATAGTTCTAGTAGAGTAAATCTCATGGGTCCCCAAAATCATGTCCACCTAATTTTCCACACGTTAGTGAAAGTGTAATTCTAGTAACACTAAAGTATTCTTTCTTTGATAAATAGTAGCACCAATGTTGAATACATACAATAGCATTTTTCTCCATCTAGTTTTTCAGTTAATATAACTTATAAATATATTTAACCCAAAAAGCCTAAATCCAACATATAGGAGCTCAATTATGATATATTAATCACTCATTCCTTTCATCATTATTCGATGTTGGACTTCACTCACATGTGTACATCCAACATCTAACACTCTCGTATTAAAAAAAAAAAAAAAAAATCTAATTCTCAAGTTCTAAGAAGTGACAAATCTGATGTGGATAAAAAATCCATATAGAACTCAAGTTTCTTGAAATAAATTGTAAGATTGTTATAACTTATAAGAGAACTTGAGTCTTAAAGGATTTTTATAATATTTAAGTTTCTTTTAAGGAATTAAGACTCGAATTCCATGTGAATTTTTATCCGAACTTGAGTCTCCACGTTGATTTTTTATCCACATCATATTTGCCACCTCTTGGAAGTCGAGTCATCGAGAAATGGTTTCTTGAGTGAACTTGAGTCTTAGAGACTCAAGATGCTTCATAACTAAAATGTTTGTTTTTCAACCACATAACAAAATTGTTAACAAAAACTGTCCAAAGTGGAAAAAAAATCCAGGTTTTCTTTGCTAATGGGGTGAAATTTTGGTAGGGTTCTGAAAGTCTAGATAGAATTCCCCAAGTCAGGAAAAAAAATACTATTAAAATGTGTCAATGTCAATTAGTTAAATGCATGGAGTAGTATAGGCATCTTTGATGTCTTATGTTAGTCGTTTTGGTTTTAATTGATTTATATACCGTTTATTTAATTTAATGATCTTGATTATATTTCTCCGAATTTTTCAGAACTGTTTGAAAACTACTGATGGACTTGATCGAGATCTTCTTGTTGTAAGAAATCTTGGGCAATTTTTTTGAACTCATCATATTTTTTAGACCCTTAACAAGAAAGAGCCATTTGTTTGAAAAATGAGTGTTGTTTCTCTAATTCACTTGGATAAAATGCTTCTAAATTAGGATAAAACTATCTTGTCTCATTGTCTTTGGTTTCTCTCTCTCTCTCACACGGGAATCTTTGCGGAAAGTTAAAAAGGCAAGCAAACCCGTGACGATTATGATAGACCAAGTGAAAAAGGAAGCTCTAATGAACTACCACACCCGGCCACAAAGGAATGAAAGGTTCACATACTTTATGGCCCATGGTGACTATGATTGTGAGGAGTACTTGGATGTGGTGACTTGGAAGGTTGATGGAATTTGGAAAATGGGTTCAAATACTCTGTAAATCATTGGATTTCTTGCATCCAAATTAATTCTTATTTTTTATATTGATTATTGTTGGCTGCTGCATTATCATTTCTCCTTTCCTTTGGCATATACACTTTGTTTTTAGGAAAGTGTCTTGGGTCATTTTGGTTGGAGTAATTTAATTTAAAAACAAAACTTTATAAATTATTTTGTAAAACAGAGTCTTATAAAATAAAGCAACTTTGCATTACTTATTTGTGCTAATTGTTCAATTTGTGAAAGATTATTGGACTTGTTCGCAATGAGAAACTGTTACACAGCTAGGAGACAAGAATACAATTGCAATTCATTGTAGGCTAATAATTCTCATTCTCTTATATTCAAAGCTAAAATCTGCACTCTTGATGCCCATACTTATTAAGTCATTTAATAATTTTCAAATTGTAATATATGCATACCACTGCAAACAATATAATTGGAATTAAGTTCTATGTCTTTACATATGACATATGTGAACTCATATCTAGATTGCAATCAGATGACAATGCTAATGCGACTTGGTCACAGTAATTGGAAAGTACAAGGTTAATAATTTAGTTAGAGGTAGCATCTAGCTTCCTCCCATGCGTAAATTCACTTGTTAAATATTTTCCATAGTTGTGTACTAACCTTCAATCAAAGAAAATGTCATTTTATGTTTAAGAGTATAACTTACTTTTGTATTTGTAAATTGTAAGGAGTCTTTGTGCAGTAGTGCCACGCATCTCGTTTTGATATGTTAGTGGCTAGACCTTAGTTTTTTGGGAGTAGTCGAGTCCGGTACTCATGCCAATGGATTGTCCATTGCTCGCTACTGTTGCGTTTTCTCCTAGTCAAAAGACTATATTATGAGTAATGAAAATAATAAATTAGTGTGAAAAATAGTTTTCTCATGTATGGATTATTTTAGCATGATTTGAGTTATGAAGCATAATTAAATGTGAGAAAATAGATTCTCAAAAAAAAAAAAAAAAGTGAGAAATATGTTAGGCTACGAAGTATATACAAATATGTATGAAGAAAATATGTTTAGATAACTATAAGCAAGTCCAAGCAAGTATCTTTGACAGTATTAAACAAATAATATTTGTCTATGCCCAACTTAGTTTATGTATAGTTTTAAATCCATGCCAACAAATACATTAAATAAGATTATATGCAGATTATATTTCAGGCGTGGTTTTACTATGTTAATTGTAAATCCTCAAACCCAAAAGTATGTTCCACCACAATTTTGATGATATATGTTTTGTATTTTCAGTTTAATGTTGTTAACCATTTCTAATTTTAATAAGAATTTTCTCAAAGAAAATGAAGTGATACACATTGAGAAGACTTTGTAACCCAATGGCATTGATTTATTTTGTTGTCGAGGACTTTAGAACTTTAAAAAAAAAAAAAAAAACCAATGTCATTTCTTATGAACTCAGTTTTTTATTTTATTCTTTGGTTTAATAACTGATTATTATTTTCTTTGGTTTCTCAACGCTTATAAATCTTTTACAAGACTTAAATTTACAAGAAAAATAAGCTAAATAATAGAGAAAAATTTTCAAAAGAAACTTTTATTAATTTTGTTTAAAAAAAGGTTACATTGTAAATTGCATTTTCTAACTTTGCTTAAAATACAACTTCCCATCATCCTTCTCATTCTATAATTCTAAAAAGTACTTTTATAAAGGATTTAATCCTTTAAGAGATAAAACAAGTCAAATAACACAGTCCTACTTCTTCTTAGAGAAGAGAAAACAACTTAATTAGGAAAAAAAAAAACATAAAATCCTAATTCAAATTATCTCTCTCCTATTGCAACTATCAAATTAAGGAAAAAAAAAAAGGTTTAAAATGCAATTATTTTAAATAGTATTAGGTACTACGTGCTGTCAGAAGTGACAAAGAGGCTTTATTTTTGTGGTAAAAACATTAGAATTCCACATTTAGTGCTGCCAATTCCTGGAATTAAAGATGAAAAAATTCTTTTTCAACCTTCTACTTTTTCATGCTGTCGTCCTATTTGCATGCATTTCAGTCCCTCAGTCAAACAGGTTGTAGAGCAGGATTTTTGTAGCTGCAGGCTGTTTACAACAATTGGTAACTTCAATTTTAAGGCTATGGCTTAGCAAAATGATTCTTAATAAATCTGTGACAGATTGATGTGAAAAAATTAATACTAAATATTTGTGGGCATACTGTGGTTTTAGCTGGGCGTAATTGGTTTCTTACTTTGATCCAGCATCAGGAGCCTTTACACTTGAGTGAGAGAACCAAATTAAGACAAAAGACGTCGTTTTATATCAGTTTTTGTTTTTATTTTTTACTTAAAAAAAAAAAAAAAACACTCAAAACGACGTCATTTTGTGATATATAAATTAACCCTATTTTGTCAAAATCTTCAACTTCAAAAACTGCAACAGCAGAGAGTGATCCCTGGCGATTTCGTGAGATGGGGTTCAGTTGGTTTTTGTAGAACTTCAAGCTTTGCCACTGGGTTCTCGCCATATATTTGTTGGGAGACTACCATATAGATCATTGTTTCTGAGAATTAGATATTCCAGAGAAGATATGTTGAAGATGGAAGAAGGTAAAACTCCTGTTAGTTCATTATTTTGTAATCTCAATATCTCCTACAGGAATTTCAGCTTTAGAGTAGCTAGACATAAAGAATTAAAATGGAACAATTTAGAAGATGCAACTAACATAGATTAATTTTTAGTATTATTTTGATGGGAAAACAAAAAATGAGTAGGATTGTCACATTCCAACTACCCCTCAAACATAGCTATGTTCCCAAATCCCCAAATTATTTATCCTTAAACTATACCTCTCAAGTCTCAAGCATGGTAATGTTGCCAATTTCTCTTGGTATGCCTCCTGTAAACATATTTGAAGACAAGCGATAGAATTTGAAGCTTCCTGCTTTTGTATAAATGGGAAGGAATCTGTCCAGCTAACTCGTTGAAAGAAAGGTAAAGGTATTGTAGAAATGGAACATGATAGCACATATCAATTGGAAGGCTACTATTTAAGCTGTTATTTATGAAATGATGCTTTGCAATGAGGAGGTATTGAAAATAGTGGATGATATGGAAACCATGAGCTGGTTATCATCCAGGCATATTATCTTCACGTACTGAAGATAACAAATTTCCTCTGGTATATGTCATTGGTGCTTAGACTCAATCTCTCATGGTTTGAGATGTTGTAGAGGGAACGTGGGATTCTACCTGTGAAGCCATTGTCTTCAAGAAGTATGTTTCACAGCCTAGATAACGTTCCAAGCCATGTTGGAAAAAATCCACTAAGATTGCTGTACTGCAAATTAATGAGATTTTTAATCTATGCAATTGACTTGGTTCATCAGGCAATGGGCCACTAAATTTGTTGTCACTGAAGTTGATGGAAACTAAGAATGAGAGAATTTAAGGAGGAATGGTGCCAGTTAGACCAATGTTAGGAAGATTCAAAGCTATGACTCTTTGGTACTGTATGCATATCTACTCTCCATATGGTTCTGTCTTTTTTTGCAGCCGATATTTTGTTATTCCTTTGTGGAGAGGAAGTGGTTACACAACAATGTTTGCTCAAGGTTTGGTTTTTAACTATTGGCTTTATATCACACATGCTGTTTTTATTAAGCTTTGTATATGTGCTGAGAAAATTTCATTTAGCGTTGTTGGTGGAGTAATATAATTCTGGAAATTCTTATAAAAAATAAGAATTTCCTTTACCTTAATAATCCTGGATATTAATTAAGATAATTAATCACATCATCAGATTTTCCTTTACCTTAATGCTGGTGCAAATTTCTAATCTACTGGTCTATTTAGTTATGAAATGTAATAGTATTTATTTGCTAGCAAATCATGTATACATTTGACCAGGAGCTGTAACACATGCGAGTGTGCAAACCCAAATAGAGGCTGCCACCAAACTCAAACAAGCTTGTGTTTTTTTATGATCATTAATATATTAGAAGTATATATTCTCTTCTTTTGATGTTTTCTACACATTAGCTGAAGCGTATGCAATGGAACGTTCAAAGGAGAAAAATGCATTGGCAAGGTCTGTGTTGCAGAATAAAACAAAAACATTATTTATTAAAGCTTGAGCTGAATGTGTTTCAATTTACAGTTGATATGTCATAACACAAAGAGTTTTGGAGACAGTCTTTTTTTATTAATAAAAATTGTTATATACTTATTAAAAGAATAATAATTAAAATTGTTATAGAGAAGGAAGTACAATAGATTTTGGAATCAATGTAATGGGTATATACTCAACCATCTACTTTGAATCACTCAAAAACACAAAGCATCTATTTGAGGGTTTATATCATTCTATAGTAACCATTGGAATAAAATATACAATTTTTGATGGTCAATTCATTCTTCTCCTACTATTGCTGTTGTATGCACACTAATATCTTGATAGAGATTAGGCATTAAGGAAAAAGTATAACACATAAATAAGATATTTTTTTGACAATGTTGTATGCACACTAATAAGCTGATGGGGATTAGGGATTAAGGTAAAATAATAATACATAAATAAGGTTTTTTTTGATAATTTGATAGTTGGGGGAGGGGGGGTTTAAGCCGTGGATGTCATAGACATCAGGAGGTGCCAACCAATTGAGCCAAAAGGCTCTTGGCATAATACATAAATAAGAATTGAAGAAAACATTCTGTTCTGCAAGCAACACATATTAAACTGCTAAATGAAGTTTATATTTGACTTGGTATTCTCCTTCTTGGAGGAATCCTGATGGACTGAATTTACCCTTTTCTTTATACTTATAAGTATTGTGGTCCGTAGTAGACTTTCCATCATAACTAAATTCATCTTCTTTGTACTAATGAGTACTGCAAGTGCCTGTTGCAATTGCCTAGTGCCCTGTTATTCAGGTCTTCAATTGACCAGACTTTCAACTGCCTTACTAGTATTCTAATGTATAAACTGAGATATGTTTCTAATTAATTCAATTAAAGAATAAAAATTTAAATTGACAAGACTGTTCAACATTACTATCCTGTTTCAAAAGTTCTTTCCCAAACTAGATTGGTCTATCTCCTGAAATGGTTGAGCCCCAGTTCTTTATTCTCTTTTTACAATTTTGTTCTAGAAAATCTATTTCAAATAACCTGTTAGGGTTATGGTAACCTGTTAGGGTTATGTTAACCTGGTAGGAGTACTATTTGAAACAATACATTTAATATCTTGTAAAAGGCTATTTAGCTAGTGTTTTCAAAAGACTTTTAAGAATTTTATATGTTTTTACACTCTTACAAAAGCAATATTTCAATACGGGACAGGGAGCAGCATATGAGTCATCCACGGCTATAGATGTGCTTTTTCATGTAACGAACTTTTTACAGCTCACTACAACTTATTACCAGTAACAAAGATGATATTCAGTGTATTTGATATGGTTAAAATGCTTATTCGAACTTTTCTTGCAGTGCAGATGCCTCACATACTTTTCACTGGTCTTGAAGATTACAAGGCAAGAGGAACTCAATCAGCTCCTTACTTTACTGTATCTTATTACAATGAATTTGCAGAAAGCAAGGACTTGGTGATGATCCGTGGTGAAGTTGTGTTCGCAAGCAAGATTAGTGACACAGAGGCAAACTGGCTGTTGGAAACGACCCAATCTTTTTATTTGAATGATGTGAGGTACAAGCTGGTTGAACAGTTCAACAAAGAAACACATGATTTTGAGTTCAAGGATGTGTTGCAAGCATTAGACATGCCTATTCTGTGATCTACCGAAAGAATGGAACTTGGCTAATATGATGGTGGAAGACAAGGATTTAGTCAACATGGGAATTGAGATTACTTAAATTGCGACAAAAACATTATCAGGAATTGTCCTCGTCAGAATCTGGTCAAAGTGTAGCATATTGAGCAACTGAATGGAAGATGTGGTGTAGTTCATTTCATGTTAATGTGTGCTGAAAATTCTGATTGTTAGTTTCCTTTTTTCCCAAAATGGAATAACTACTATTTTAGATTCTACGGAATTCTAGAGTTGATTTTGTTTTCCCTTTTTTGGTTTTGGGAAATAATATGTTGCATTTTTAGAACAAATAGAAGGCAAAGCTTTCGGACATTTTCACGCTTTCTCTGATTTTTCTTCCTCTCTCGCGTTCTTCACTTCCTCCTGTGTTCTCTGGTAAAGGTTTCTTTCTTTCTAAAAAAAAAATCGAAGGCTTCTTTAAAGGATCATAATCGTTTTGAAATTGTTAAAGATAGTATCAAAACGATAAAACCATATTTTCATTGCTATTGTTTTGTTTCCCTTATTTTCTTTATTAGTTTCTTGTGGGTATTGTGTATAGGGTGGGTGGGGAAGAGTCCTCAATCTTCTTCTGGTCTGTTTGGATGGCATGGGATTTCGTTTAGGATTTGGATTTGGGTGGGTAACTTAAAAAGAGAAGAATTTGTATTTGACCCAAATCCATCTTGGAATTCAAGTTCCAAATCTATTGATTTCAAATCTTGCACTAACCGTAGAATTTGGGAAATCCTCCCACAATGCTCGCGTCTTCACTGCCTCAAGCTACGACAACAATGTTAAAGCCGCAACCACCATGGTGTTCAGGTTTGTCTCTCTTAGTCTTAGCCTATCTAAGTTCGTTCTGGGTTTTTCAGTGTTTCTATTTTTGTTTGTATTTGAGTTGTGTGGGTTTTGTTTGGATTTTTTTATGTGGATCTATATCTACTGGTAAGCATGGGTTGGTTTAGTTTTGTTAAGAAGTTGTTGGAGATTTTTTTAGAGTTCTGAGTTGGTCTAATTGAAATGCAATGAATTGTTTGATGAAATGCCTCTATGAGCTATGTATTTTAATGCATGATAACTTTTTGGTTGACAGTGGTGATAACTTTTTAACTAGTTTAACATAAGATGTTTGCTTTGTGTATAGCAACATTGATTTCAAAGTTTGTCTTGTTGGTAGATTTGTATCAATGCCTAGTCTGTATTGAAAGAAGACTGCCTAGTTCTAATTATGTAATTGATTCCTTTTGTTTCCATAAAACAGGCAGAACCTTTTTTTTTTTTTTTTTTTTCATGTCTAATAAGCATTTTGATGGCTTTGCTTAACCTTGGAATAGCATTGAAATATATTTGTAATGTTGAGTAGATAACATCAATTCATCTCAATCCAACATTAAGGAATAACTTGTGTCGATTGCAGTGTGTAGATAATATCAATTCATCTCAATCCAACAACCTCTTTTTCTCTTTTTTAGTATTTTTTTCATAGTTGTTCTCCCTTTTATTAATCGCAATGTGTGGGATGCTTATGCCAAGGTATGGTCCCAAATTATGACTCCTTTTTTTTTTTTTTTTCCGCTTAAATTATGATGGGGTATTCTTTGTATTTGCAATTTTGGAATTGGTTGGTCTGTTTTTTGGGTTAAGTTATACTACTTGGGTTGGTTTTATTTTCCTCTTGTTATAATGTTAAGGGAGTGCCATTGGCCATTGCACTGGGGCATTGAATTTTTCTGATTATATTTGTACATATTGTGGTAATATCCGTGAATATAAGATTCAGTTGCTTTGTTTCCTGGGTTTCTCAATTTGTTTATTTGCTTTGATGTGTACTATTCTGATTGTAGGGGTTGTAAAGGCAGTCAAAAACATTGTAGCTGTAAAACTTAAAATACAAAATTTTGTTACTGATGTGTTAGTCTAAGTTTTTATGAAACTGAATTTATGTGGATTCCTTGCCTAACTAACAATGTTGAAAATGCAAGCTCTGCAAAAAGTAGATTTCAAATGTAAATAATTTAAGTGGTTAGTAAGGTGAAAAATAGTTTTCTCACGTATGAATTATTTTAGCACGATTTGAGTTATGAAGCGTAAATAAATGTGAGAAAATATGTTAGGCTATGAAGTATATGCAAATACATATGAAGAAAATTTGTTTAGATAACTATAAGCAAGTTCAAGCAAGTATCTTTGATAGTATTAAACAAATATATTTGTCTATGCCCAACTTAATTTATGTATGGTTTTAAATCCATGCCAACAAATACATTAAGGAAGATTATATGCAGATTATATTTTAGGCATGGTTTTACCATGTTTATTGTAAATCCTCAAACCCAAAAGTATGTTCCACCACAATTTTGATGATACATGTTTTGTATTTTTAGTTTAATGTTGTTAACCATTTCTAATTTTAATAAGATTTTTCTCAAAGAAAATGTAGTGATACACATTGAGAAGACTTTGTAGCCCAATGGCATCGATTTATTTTGTTGTCGAGGACTTTAGAACTTAAAAAATAAAAAAAAACCAATGTCATATCTTATGAACTCAGTTTTTTTTTTTTTTTTTAATTCTTTGGTTTAATAATTGATTATTATTTTCTTTGGTTTCTCAACACTTATAAATCTTTTACAAGACTTAAATTTACAAGAAAAATAAGCTAAATAATAGAGGAAACTTTTCAAAAGAAAATTTTATTAATTTTTTTTAAAAAAAAGGTTACATTGTAAATTGCATTTTCTAACTTTGCTTTAAATACAACTTCCCATCATCCTTCTCATTCTAAAAAGTATTTATAGAAAGGATTTAATCCTTTAAGAGATGAAATAAGTCAAATAACACAGTCCTACTTCTTAGAGAAGAGAAAACAACTTAATTAGGGAAAAAAAACATAAATTCCTAATTCAAACTATGAAAAAGAAAATTCTAGTCCAACTAAGAAAACAGAAAAAAAAAAAAAAAGTCCAGGCCAAAAGTACCAAATTTTGTAACACCATAAAACAGGCCCAAATCTGGTCCATTGGGTCCAATCATTCTCTCTAGTCACTCACCTTGTTCACCTTGTTCAGTACCAAACTTCAGAGTTTTCAAAATTCACCCTCTCTCAGTCTCAGTCTCAGTAGTTAGTATGGGTGTGAAGAACTAGTGGGATATCTTGGAATCATGCAAGAAAACTCTACCACTTCACCATCTCCAGTAAGTTTCCCACTTTTCTTTTCTCTTTTTCTCGCCAACCAAACAGACCCTAATGATTATTTTTCTTTTGGGATTAATGTTTCGTTTTTAAAATTTTGAATTATGGGTTTTTAGGAACAAGAGGGTGTGCATAGATCTCTCTTGCTGGATGGTTCAGCTTCAAAACGCTAGCAAATCACACTCCTATATCAAAGAGAAGGTTTGTCTCAGAGGTCTCTTTCACTGCCTCAGAGCTCTCATTGCTGTTAGTTGCACCATTGTTTTTGTTACAGGTACTTAATTCATATGCTTTTGTGTTTCTGGGTTTTCTTCAGTTCTGTCATTTACTTTTAAAACTAGATGTGGGTTTTTAATTTAATCTCTTTACTTATTGTGAAGATTGGGTTTTGGTTTTTTTTTTTTTGGTCAAAGAATGACTAATGTGGCACTTGATTTTTTGGAATAGTTTGCATAGATGAAAATGAGACTCTCATAATGTAACAGTTCTCTGTATACATTCTATGTACATGGGATTTGGCCCCTTAAGCGGTTAATATATGAATTCTTGCTTATCTATTAAGTATATGAAAACAGTGTATTCAGTTAAGATGTCATTGCTTTCAGAGCATGGCATTTGACCACATATCTTAATTTTAAGTAATCTTTGCTGCCTGTAGATGGATCCATTCCTGCTATTAAGTTATCAACTTATACACGCTGCTTAAATTCAGGAAGTGAGGTGAGAATCCTTGTGTGCAAATGCAATCACTGTATGTTGTTTACTTTCTTTTAAACTTATTTTGGGTCCTTTTTTTTTTTTTTTGGGAAAGTTCTTCATACTAACTTCATTTGGTTTATGAAGGTAGGTTACTCAAGATGATAGAAACTTGCAAAATGTTAACTCTCTACAAAGAAATATGGGATCCGAGTTTTAATGCATGATTAAAGAGGCTAAAGTTTTGGGCATGGCACTTGGCATTGCTTGTTTAGATGGGTAATGTCTACTGTTAAAGTAAATTTTTTTAATATAGGATTATAGAAGCAAGAACTCGCTAGCTTTTTGTCAAATAAAGGAATATTAAAATTTATCTACATGAAATCTCTTAATGGGTTTAATGAATAAAAAAGTGTAACGAATGGACACTAAAAGAATGAAATAATTATAAAAAATTTATTTTATCTTATTAATCTAACCAATATTGAAAAAAGTATTCTTGTCTATTCTAAAATTTTCAGGTCTAGTATGGTTAATTTTGCGTGATATTATGGTAAATCATTATTCACCACTTCATTCAATAAAACTATATATGGGAATTGTGGATTCCAATTAGATCAATTGGTAAAGTCTCTTATCGTTGAATAAGAGATTTGTGGTTCTATCTCTGTTTGCCCCAAAAACCAATTGGTGTTTTAATTTGATGATAGAAAGGTGCTCATCAGGAGCGAACGCCATAGTTTGAAACTCTACCCCTTAAAAAACTATATATGAGAATATGTTTTCCTTGAAAGAGGAGAGAAGGGCTTTGATTCATGGAAATACTTTTGGGAAAAAAAATTAGACCCCCCCCCCCCTTTTTCTTTTCTTCTATTGTAAACAAAAAGACCTGGACTAAATCTATATATGTTTTTGTTTTATTTTTCTAAAATTTAGGATTGAGGAAGCAGAAGCACAGTGTGCATTACTACTCCGAGTTGTTATGTATGAGTACACTTTTTAGTATTAGTCATGTTGGGATTATTCCATAGGAGATGCATACTATGCACTATCATATTCTCATTATAAAACATCACTGACATTGGTATCATCATTATCATTTTTCATTAACATTACTATAATGACCATCAGGATGGATGTTTCACTTCGGGCTCAGATGTCTTTCTTATTGTTGCAAGGACGGTGTACAGAGATATATGCCTTGTTAGTAGATCCACATTTGGTTGCAAAATGAAATTTCTTAGAGTAACTTATTTTTTGTGTGCTAATTATGCATCCATTTTGCTAATAAATTAGGATATGGTGGTTATGTCACTTGCTATGAAATGACAGACTTAGAGAGACGGCTTGGATTTGGAAGGAACTCATTGGTAAATTCCTAATTGTCAATGTAAAATACTTATGAAGCTTTTTAGAACAAAAATAATAATAATTCTTTTGCTATGCAATTGATTAACAATGACTACAACCAAGCCTTAGTCCCGATTGTTTTGGGCTTGCTACTTTGATCTTTGTTTGATTGGTCACGTGTGTGGGGTCTCAAATAATATCTCGTTTGTGTAATTTTGTAATTCTTTTAGGTTGTGGAGGGCTTATCGTCATGAGTCAGTTGAAACTTTTTTCATTAATAACTTATTTTACTAATAAGAAAAAGTGAAAAGGGATACGTTAATTAAAGAAATGACAGAGCATGATTTTGGATGGGATAATATGATGGAGAATATATGTTGCCAAACCTAAGTTAGTCTATCAAGGATCCATAGCCAATCCCAAATTTTTGGGATTAAGGTTTTGTCGTTGCTATTGTTTTATAGCTATGCATGTGTTTTGATCATCAGTTCCAAATATTTGGTTTTACAAAATGGAATACTTCACATTGCTGTTACCATTGAACATTGTTTGGTCTTGTAGGAAGTAAGCATGATTCACAAAGGGATGATCAGCACTTGCAAGTTATTGATGCATATTTGAAGCCCAAGTGCAACTTGGCAGATTCTGAGCTGTGCATAGGTAAAAACATCAGTTCTGTTGTTTGTTGGGACTAATGCTGGTTGCTGCATATGTGATAGTGTTTAGAAATGTCATATGCTTGGAATTTTTTTTTTCCTTTTCATCCCTTAGTGTAACTTATAGATGATTTGCTATACACCATCTTTCATTTCTTTCTTCTGCTCCAGTCATGTCTTAAACTCTAACCAACTCAACTGGTCAACCCCCAGCTCAAACCCAAAAGAAGCTGAACAGCAGCTCTAAGGTTGTGGCTTTTGATCATTTATATGAAACAATCAATTAGATAAACTTATTTAAAAGAACCCAGTCCTTCTGATTCTGTTATAGTCTTGGAAATATGATATTTGCCAGTTTATTTCCTCCCCTCCTCCTCCTCCTTCCCCACCACCCCCCCCCCCCCCCCCCCCCCAAAAAAAAATATAGAATGTCCTGTCTTTTTCCCTGGCTTTTCTGATGAAAGCACATATTGTGTGATATTACTCCCAGCATGCCAGGCATTGCTGTTTTTAAAATCTACATCCCCACCATGTGATTGGAATGGATTTTCCATTATAACTGAGACTAATATGCAACTGCTTTTGGTTTTGGTAGAGCTAGTTTACTCAGCCAAAATTCTATATGCTCTGGCTGATTCCGCCAAGTGTTATTTTAAATGTCTATAATGGCATTTTGATGAGGAGGTTTGATTATGTCAGTTGAGTATTTGGCCCATGTCAATATTTTAATGACAAAAACACTTTAATGCAATGAAGCACTTATCTGTAGATTGAACTGGTCTCTAATATTATTATGGTAAGAATATTTTGGTCTTTTTATAATTATCTGCTTAAGAAGACAAGTTATATGTATAGGACAAGTTACTTATAAACAGGTAGAATTTTTTTTTTTCAGCAGTGGGATAATTAATGAGCTTTTGACAAAATAATAAATAAAGTGCATGAAAATAGACATGAATACACCTGTAAATTTATTATCTGCAAAGGCTTAACATGTATCTCATGCAAAATGCTACATGAGTGCCCGCACCTAATATCTGCATGAAAATCACCTTGTAATAGTGCTAGAGTTGGTAGTACCCATTAATGTCAATTTCCTCTACTGTGCCACAGCATATTTATCAATCTGAACCTATGCATGGTTCAATAGGGTGCACCAAAAGCAGTGAAACTCAAGCTCTTAGCTTACCATCAGCTGGGTAAGTTTTAGCTTTTCCTGCACAGCCTGTATTATTCTTAGCCCATCTAGAACTGGATTTAGATTGTGGTAGTGTGGTTCTTATATTGCAAAATCTTGGGAGTGAATTACTGAAGTTTGCTTTTTTGTTGCTTTGCCTTTGTAGGACTCTTGCTCAATATCCTTTTGAACGTGCTAAACTTGATCAGATTTGCACTCAGTTTTTTGAGTGGCCTCTTGAGAAAACAGGTTTTTCATTCATTCCCTTGTTTGTATTTCATGCCTTATATGCTCATGGTCACACATCAAATGTAAGAATTTATACAAGCACATTGTTTATTTCGGTGGTCTTAAGTAGTCAGAGTTTGTAGTGGCTAAACGGAAGTCAAGGATTTTGGCTATTGTCCTGGTAACTCCCAAAACAAATTTCCCATTTGAAGTCAGAATGTCAGATCTTTCCAATGGTTAAAGTTTTTGGTGTGTTTTTTTTTTTATCAATGGTTTAAATTTTAAAATTGGTCAAGTCTTCCAATTTGAATCTAAAACTTGGTGGATTAGGAAATATGCTTTAATTGTAGGATGCTTATATTTGAGAATTGTTATGCCAGACGCTTCAAGAGCATGAGCCCTGTCCATCCGTGTGCATCACTTGTTTGTAGTCTGAAAGAATTCAGCTTTGTTTACCCAAGATATCTGCTGAATGTTATGGGTGCTATACATCTTAGTTAAGAAACTTAATTCATATTGAACAAGCACAAGTATTTTACCAAGAGCCTTGCAGCTTAGTAGCATTGCCTAGTCTCCTTTCTGAGAACCAGGATTCGAATCTCCCCTCCCCCACTTGTTGTAACATTTGAATTAAAAAAAGAAAAAAGAAAAAAAAAAGCACAAGTAATTCAAAATGCCTTCCATACCAATATCTAATTTTTTAATAAAATTTTTAATTTATTTATAATTTTCACTTTATTATGTAAAAAGTTTTGGCACTGAGTAATGAGTAATGGCTCCATTTTTTCCATAAGCAAAAATAGGCTGAATGTCAAAGTGCAAAAGTCCACTACTCAAGGAAAAGCGACTTAGGGTGAGTTTGGTTGGGTTTTTTGAAAAAGTGCATAATGAAAAAGTTAAGTTTTCAAAAAGTGCATAATAAAAAGGTTGAGTTTTAAAAAGCTGACTGTTTGGTAAAAGCTGTTAAAAAGTGCTTTTTGAAAAAGCTGAGTGTTTGGCTAACACTTATAAAAGTGGTAGTTTGAGGGATAAATTACCAAAAAGGACAACGTATATAGAAGGGAGTTTATTTCATACTTTTTTTTTGGATGTGAGTTTATTTCATAATAATAATAATAATAATATTATTATTATTATTATTATTATTATTATTATTATTATGTTTGGGCAATTTTTCTTTGTTAGTGTCATAATTATTTGTTTGGGCAATAATAATTAAATCTAAATAATTTTCATCATCATCAAGCACAAAATGAAAATGTAAAAAGATGATAAAATATACACCAATAATCCAAGTTTAATAAATTGTACTACATAAAAATGTAAAAAGATATAAAATACATATCAATAACCCAAGTTTAAATTGTACAACACAAAAATGTAAAAAAGATGATAAAATACATACCAATAATCCAAGTTTAAATTGTACTACATGATATTACAAAAAAGAATTTTCAACTTCCCAAAGTTCGAACTCGCAGATTTAGATCACCTTGCTCCTGTATTAAAAGGAGAACAGAACATCAAAATGAAAGCCACGTGAACAAAACATATATGAAAAAAACATAATCAACAAAAACCAACCCAAATAACTCAAGCTACCACTCAATAATGTTCAACTCCACCACACATAAACAATTCAAAACATCAATCACAAAGACACCATGTTAAGGCAGAGCATCCACAAAATTAAAAACGCTTGTAGTCAAATGTCTCTAGATCAGTTCTTTTGAAAAAACGCTTGTAACCCCTACAACATCCAACAAACTAAACTATTATACCACATTTGCCACTTGATTACATTAAATGAGAAATGGAGCCAAACTAGTGCACTAGCTGCTGCACACCAATGCAGCAGGTAGTGCACACACTGCACTACCTGCTGCACTGGTGTGCAGCTTCGGCTGCACTGGTGTGCAGCAGGTAGTGCAGTGTGTGCACTACCTGCTGCACTGGTAATGAGAAATCATTATGTGGCAGATGGGAACAAGGAAGGATGAACACAAACATTCACAGACGCAGGGATCCAATTGAATCAAAGCAATAAGTACACAAGATTAAAAAACAAAAACAAAACAAACCAATCTAAACTAAACCACATCAACCTTCCTTTTGATTTACAACAACAATAAAACCTTAACCTCAAAACTTCTGGGATTGAGCATAAATCCTCAAAAAACTAATCGAGATCAACCACATGAATTCTTTTGTATCATTCTACCCTATCCAAAATCATACTCTCTATTAAGGGCAAAACTTCCAAATAGCTTTTGAAGTGATACTCTTTAATACAAACAAAATTAGGTACAGTTTCTTTGGTGGTTTTACCTGTTCGCTACCTCCATAATCAACATGTCATTTTTTACTAATATGCAGCTAACTTAAATCCACAATTCATAATCACCACACAAAAAGAAAGTATGCATATATATTTTTAATAAACTTTTAAATATTTCAGTGTAATATCAAACTCTAGCCACCAATCCTTTCCTTCCTCAACAGGCAATTTCACTTTAGAAATATCGAACCAGGCACAGTATATTGGGGTTTCAACTGCAAGCATAAGGTTGTACAAATCCCACAAGATCCATCAACATAGAAAATTAATTATTCAAAATAAGTTTAAAATGTCCAAAATTACATTAATAATATGCCATTTACCAGAGAATTGAGAACAACTAGGAAATTTAAAAATAAAAGAATTCCGATCAGTGTTTTAAAAAAAAAAAAAAAAAACACAAAAAAATACACCAGGAGGTATAATACAAAACCAAAACAAAGAACATTGCCATATATGAATATCGACACGAAATTAAAGCAGAAAAAGAGACGAAACTCCAATTCATGAATACAAGAAAAAATGTCTTAAGAGCATGAACAATATCAGTAATTTAAACCTTAGAGGATGGCATCAGCCCATATAGTCCAATAACAAAAAATACCCAA
Organism: Castanopsis chinensis; assembly: GCA_032878915.1. NCBI lineage: Eukaryota > Viridiplantae > Streptophyta > Magnoliopsida > Fagales > Fagaceae > Castanopsis > Castanopsis chinensis. The sequence continues at coordinate 6,648,353 of JAVQMG010000093.1, read as the reverse complement.
AACAGGATTCCCAACACAAATCCAAACCAATCCATTTGTATGAAGCAAAAAACACAACTTTCCACCCAAAAAAAAAAAAAAAAAAAAAAAAACTAACAGAAAAACAGAAACTTTTCTAGAAAAACTAGGATCAGTGTTTTTCAGAGCATCCACAAAAAAAAAATAAATAAAAATAAAAATAAAAATTCGGACCAGTGTTACAGAGCATCCACAAAATTTTTAAAAAAAAATTACAAACCATGTATTCACAAAAATTTTTTAGTACCCGACAAAAAAAAAAAAAAAATCGGATCAGTGTTGGTACTTGGTGGTTTTGGGTAGCAGATCGGTGTTGCTTGGTGGTTTTGGGTAGCAAATCGGATCGGTGTTGCAGATCGGGTAGTAGAAGGGCAGATCGGATCGGGTAGTAGAAGGGCAGATCGGATTGGTGTTGCAGATCGGGTAGCAGATCGGAAACCTTCAAATAAAATTACAGAGGAAAAAAGGAAAAAATTACAGAGGACCCATTTGAGAAGATGAAGAAAGAAGAAGAAGAGGAAGAACACTTACGTTAGAGGCGTAATGAGAGAGGCCGGAGCTGAGGGAAATGAGAGAGCTGAAAGAACTCTGGTGCGTGAGAGGCGTGAGAGAGTAAAATGAGAGAGCTGTGAAGACCTTGCCCTTTATTGAAGGGCAAATTCGTCCATCCATGGTTATTTCAACGGATCTATTATAAAAGCCCAGTAGCTTTTGTATTATGGACCGAAAATCGTCCATATTGAGGACGCGTGTTTCAGCTGTTGAGCAAAAGCTGGCTTTTCATAAAAAGCCAGCTTTTGGGTCTAACCAAACAGAAATAAAGGCCCACTTTTTGGAAAAAGCCAACTTTTGGGTCCAAAAAGTGGAACCAAACAGACACTTAGAACAAATGGCCTGCAAAGCTAGTTCACACTTCATGGAGCACTTTTCATTTGGCACTTTCTAAATTTTTAGACCTCAGATTAATGTTTTATTCTTTGAGTTTGTTTTAATATGTTGTTGATATTAGATGCCACTATTAGATGCTTTGGCCATTGATAACTCCTTCAATAGAATTATAGTGCTGGTAAATTGACATTTGGCTCCAAATATGAAGCACAAGATATATAATTAGGGCATGCGGAGACTTGCTCAAACCATAGTCTGTGACATTAAAGACAATATGAGAAGTAGGCAAATGTAATAAACATCTGAGATATGTATACATAATAGCCACTTGAACTTTGTTGTTAAAGCTGAGTTCTGTCTTCATTGCTACACTAGGCTTTGTTTCTCTCTGAGACATTACAATTGGAGATTGGTGCTAATATTGCTTGGATTAGAAAATAAGTCAATATATAACTCCTATTTCATCTATCAAAATTAAAGTAAGGTGAAATTTACACAAACATGAAATAACAAAGGTGATAGTGAAAACAAGGGATTGGAAATGGAACTGATCAATCAGATATATAATAAAGTGAAAAATATAGCAACATTTGAATAAAGAAAATTTTTTGTCTCTTTTTTTTTCCCCCCAAAAAAGAACGTAACCGAAGGGTGAGGACGAGAGAAAAGTGATTTCAGACCCTGAAATTTCTAACTAGAAACAGCCTTGGCTTACAAAGCTAACCGTTTAGCTTTTAAAACTTAGATGCTGGTTGATAATTTGGACAGCAAGTATAGATTTGCATGTCAATGAACAAGAAGATATGACATCCTGTGTATTACATTATTAAAAAAAAAAAAACTACTTGGGTTGTAAAGTAAAAACTACACTTAGAGCATTTAAATCAGTTCATGCAAAAGCTCGTCTATTTTAGTATAATAACCTACATTTTATATTTTACGTACTCACTTTTCAAAACTTTTCACATTAGATTATCTATTTTACACTATATTTTATTAAAATATCAATTTTTTTATTTTTTTAAATTTTTTCTTTTTTCTCACATAACAACCATCATCTATTCTTTCCCTTCATCCTCAAGATACATAAAAAAAGAATAGACAACTAAATTTAAAATGAATAGTATCAATGTAAATTTCCACGTTTATTGTAGCCAACTTGTAAATTTACATAATTTTATAAAAACTGAGTGTCATTTTTTAACAAAATTGTGTAAATTCTACAAATTTTTTATTACACACGAACTAATATGAATGATCTAATATCCGATACAAAGATTCTCAGTTAGTAAAAAAAAAGGGAATCTGATCCACCAAAAATGGTATGATAAAAATGCTGAAGGGTATGTGGCAGGCAAAAAATCTGATGTCGTTAATCTCCATATCCTTATATTTTTTGGGTACTGAAAATACGATTGTAGCTTAGAACCAAAGGTAGAGTTTGCTCAAAATTCAAGTACATCATTTTATTTATTTAAGACCACTTCACATAATTATCTGCTCATAAAACTTGTAATCCTTACCAACAAATGTGGAAACACGGATGTAGCGGTCACTTCCTCAAAGTAGAGCGTGTCCCAAACTTGCAACGTTTACAAGATCATCAACTGCAGAATTTAACAAAAAAAGAACCATTTTTAAAAAAATGATGCAACAGTAATCTGTGAATATGGCAGTATAAAAAACAAGTTAATTTATTGAGTTACAAGTTGCAACTCCAATGACATGCATATATACCAACACTAATAGCCTTCTTACATGAGCGAGCATTAGTGTGATTTCAGACTCTAAAATTACACATCACATAAGTCAAAGAGATTCCATGGGTTAATGAAAATTAATTGGAAGCATGTTCAATAGTCATATATACAACAAAAATGATTCCCTATGTCTAGTTTGTTATATTGGATCCTATAATGCTTTCAAGTGAATATTAGTTTGTTCAACCACGGTTTATTTTCTTTAATTTTTGAGCGTTAAAAAAAGCATGCTATGACACTCACAAGTTAATTTTTGGTCATTTAAAGCATGCCATATCAAAGTGTGCAAAGTGCACACAATGGTAACAATTTAATGCAAATGTCGTGATGCCATGTATTATAGTTGTTGTTATGGCTGCAAATACAAACTTGTTTATCAGAATTCAAGTTGTTTAATGCTATATGCAAACATCAACATCCAGTCAACAGTTTTGGGTGAGACATACCATGCTCGTAGAAGTTTATTGTTTCATTAACAAATCTCCTACAATTCTCTTCCTTGGCAACATTTGCAGCTATAATTGTGATATGCTTTGCACCGATACGTCTTGCTTTCTCACTGATCACTTGGAGCCTGTTCTCTCTCCTAGCAGCAAATACAAGATTTGCTCTCCTCTTTGCATATTCTTATGCAATTTGCTGAATTCACAGGCAAGCCAGATATGGCATGACCTTATTAGACTGTGAAAAATATTATTTATCATGAAAAGGAGTGTATTTTAATGTAAATCAAGTTAAATGAACCACTTATGTGATAGGCATGCATAACTCCTTATTTTGCAACCCATGTTAGCTTTTGAAAAGAAATAGCATTCCTCGTCTTCCAATTATGATATTCTTGCAATCCTAAAGAGTGGTATGTGGCTAAATTGATGGTCACTGTTATTGGGAACTTGAGAAAGTGATGAAAGGGATTTTCAACTTTGAGTTTTTACATATAGAATGGAGACAAAATTTGAACAATGCCACTTGCACTAATAATAAATTACTACTTGTCCCAAAAGTGAAAGTATAAGTTGTTAAGAATATGTGAATTTAGCATTTAATCATCATTATAATATTGGGAAAAGAAGAATTATTCTTTCATAAGCTGAGTACTTGAATCCCAATTTAAATAGCGGCCCCAAATAGTAAATGGAATGGATAAAGTTGGTTTTACATTTTACATCTTTTCAAACAATATGCTTATTCCTACATGATCATAGAAACATAAACCCCATGCTACAAAATGATCCAATAACCAATTCCAATCACAGTTGATTTATGATTATTCTTACTTAGTAATTGATTTAGTTTTACATGATCACCATCTTATTTTAAATTTTTTCCTCATAGATACAATTTGATTTAAATATATAAAATCTGCTTTGTGAAAATTGTTTTTTATTTTATTTTTTATCATTAATTCAAAACTTATCAATGGATAAAAGTGATGTTAGTGGTGAGTCCACGTGAAATCTTATTCCTACATGATCATAGAAACACAAACCCCAAATTGCAGAATGATCCAATAACCAATTCCAATCATAGTTGATTTATGATTATTCTTATTTAGTAATTGATTTAGTTTTTCATGATCACCATCTTATTTTAAAATTTTTCCTCATAGATACAATATGATTTAAATATATAAAATTTGCTTCAGGATTTTTTTTTTATCATTAAGTCAAAACTTACCAATGGATAAAAGTGATTTTAGTGAAGAGTCCATATGAAAGTAATTGCATAGCACTCACAACTTGGTATCTAAACAAGTTGTGAAAAAAATGTGGAATAAGTTGTATCCGTACTATATAGACATGGCAAAGCGGGCAGGTCAGGTTCAGGTTGCGGGTAAAAAACAGGTCATTTTAAGTGGGTTAAAAAGGGGTCGGATTAATCGGGTTGTGGGTCGGGTCAAGTTGACCCGTATTTTTCACATGAATTTTTTTTATATTTTTTATAAAGAAAAAAACATGTATTTGCCATTTGGAAAGTCATGCACCAAATTACTTGATATAAATTGCATTACTTTGAATTCATCACTTATATCAAGAATGAACTCAGTTAAACTTATTAATACTTATTTAATAATTTCAAAATTATACAAATTATAACATTGCTACTTAAAACAAAATAACATAAAGATAAGTAAAACAAATACACAAGTTTTATTTCTACACAATATCAACATCTCAAAATATAAAACAAAATTACAAATAACTTATTGAATAACTCATTTGACAAATAATATAAAAAATTTACAATCTTGTAAATTAATTTTATAATCTACTATCAATTGTGGTTGTCACTCTATTTCAATTTGAGATATGCATTAAAATTTGATTGTTTACTTATTTATATATGGTCTCTTTTATGAATATCATATCATTGTTAAACAACACACACTCTAGAAAATATCATAATTTATTTTGAAAAACCATTTATTTTGGACATAAATTGTTAAAAAATAAGTCTAAACATTCATAATTTATGCTAATTTGATACTTTGGCTTTACTATTTTCACACTTGTGAATGTTTCTCACACATGTCTACAATTTTAAATCTATATTTTTAATTCTATTGTAACTAAATTATCTTGGCATGTACTTTGCTATTTAATATTTAAAAATATTTACTCATTATAGAATGCTTAACCATTCATCTTTCAATTAATTTGTATGCAATTATGTAAATGCCTCAATTATTTCCTTAAAACTCGTAACAAACAATTAAACCAATATCATCTTAATTTTTTTTCTTTTACCAAAAAAAAAAAATTTAAAATGGTTTAGGTTGGGTCGGATTGACCAGCAAAAAAAAAAAAAAAACACGGGTCAGGTTACGGGTCAACCCGTTTTTGCTTCAGGTAAAAAAAATCGGGTTCAAGTCGGATATTTTTGGGTTGGGTCGGGTCGGTTTGGCTTAGAAAATTCTGACCCGTTTTGCTATGTCTAATACTATAATTGTATAGTCAACTATTATGTAAAAATAAAATTAATAATTACATGAATAATACTAAAGACACAAAATTTTACAAATTATGTTTAGTACATCACTAGCATATGGATCCACAACTAACACATTTTTTAATGTACACCAACCACAATTGGCCAACTCAATGGCTGTAAGCAATGTTTTAAATTACTTATTCCTAACCCATATTATTACTAAGCCTTGTTTTGATAATTGGGATTGAATTTGGGCCCACACTTTGCAAAATGATGCCCAGGTTAGAGATAAATTCCTTTAAGGATCTTTAACGCTATCATTTTAGTATAAAGGCCCAATAGTCCGCTGGGCCCAAAAAATAATTTTTTACGATAAAAAAAAGATTCATTTAGAATAATAAATAAAAAGCATAAATAATCTTCCATACTTCAAAGAAGGAAATCCTAACTATTTATATAATATAAATTCTAGTAAACATTGAATACTAGACGGGTATTGATCAATGAGTAGTTATAGTCCAAGTGTACCTTCTTATATCAGACTTGGATACTAACTAACCCCCAGATTATCAGCTAATTAAGCTAACCAACCCAACTATCGATTGCTAACTTGTCATACCAGTCACTCACAGCCTTGATGTTACTCTACAACCCACACACAATACAATTTGTACAGATTCCAAAAAGGAAACTAAGGCAAGAGAGGCACAAGAATTATGAAAGATATAGACAAGGTGAAGTAATAATTAAGGAAGAATTATGTTAAAAGGAAACTTCTCATCATCCTCCTGATTCTAAAGAGTATTTATAGGAAGCATTCAATCCTTTAAGAGATTAAATAACATAGTCCTACTTCTACTAGAGAATGGAAATCATCCAAATTAAGGGGAAAAAAAATCCCAACTGAACTAAGGAAAAGACAATCATGGTCCAACTACAAAAGCATAAAATAGTGGGATATCTTGGAATCATGCAAGAAAACTCAGTTCAAGTTTATTTAATTAAGATATCTCTATTAACTTCTAGTTTTTATTTATTTTTTATTTTTTCTGTAGTCCACCTTCTCTCTTATACACTAGTTATAATTAAAGAGAGCAATAATTTGAGATAAAGTAATTTTTACATTAATCAACATCCAAACTATTACTTTAGGAACAAGGGAGAGAAAAGTGTGCTAAACAATTGCAGTTCATTCTTAACAAAAGTACTGTATATACAATAATGGCGGAGATATGAAAACCATCAAATAAAGACTTACTTCTCTTTCTTACTTCCATTGCATCTCTGCCCCATCCTCTAGCATAAACTTACCTCTAGTTATTTCACTTCCAATCCAACCATGTGTTGCAATTTTTATTCCAACATCATCTTTTACTTCAAATCTCAGTGTCTCAAAGAAGTTTACAAGAGCTGCCTTTGCAGCCTAGTGGTTCAATTTTCAAAGCACCAAAAGAAGAAGAAAACCAGTAAGTGTTGTCATTTATTAAGGGAAAATGGCATCCAGTGAGATGGAAGAGGGCAAAACAAAGAAAATGCAAAGGAGAAATCAAATTGACCTCATAAACTTGGGTGTGTGTCTATAACCGTGTGCATATGATACCGATTGGTTTTGATAACCGTGTGTGTCTATAACCGTGTGTGTCATTTATTATGACAAAGTTAAGAAGACCATGAAATTGAATCATCATATTCATTCTTCTAAGACATTTTTAGCTATGAGTTAATGACATGCAGATTTTCTCCTTATTATGGTGTTGTATAAACAGTAAAGCTTACACTAAGGTCATGCATAGTTTTTATTCTGATTTTATCCTTTGTATAATATGGTAAATTTATCCCATCAGAATCCTCTTTTATGTTAATAATAATTGCAGACTTACATGATGCATGAGAATAAATAATTATTTTGTATTGTAATATAATGTATAATTTTTTCTCTAAATTTTTTTCAGATAATTTGTTCTCTCTAAATATTAAACAATTTCTATTCGGTCCAATTAGGTCTATTTCAATTCAATTTGGTCAACTCAGCCATTTTTGGTCCCCCTTAAGTTCATTTTAGACTAATTGGGCTTAAATTGATTCTTTTTGTAGGTTTTATTTTTTATTTCAGCTCAAAATTTCATTTTGTTTTTCTTGATTTTTAGGTTAAAAAGTATGAAATTTTATTATATTTAGGCTAAACACTTTAGTTTTGAGTTAAAAAATATAAAGAAAATACTAAAATAGACATTAGAAATTAGAAATATGAGCCTTAACTTATCCAAAAAAGAAAAGAAAAGAAATATGAGCCTTAAAAATGCAATAAAAATTATAAATAATTAAAGTGTCATTCGGTCCACATTGGTTCTATTCAGTCTATTCTGTCCTCTTTGGTCCAATTTGATTCTATATAGTCCATTCTGTCCTCAAAAATTAGATTCAGTCCATTCGGTCGTATTCAGTCCACTTCCATCCATTCAGGTCACATTGGACCTATTCAGTCCACATTAGTCCTATTCAGTCCATTCTGTCTACCTTGGTTCTATTTAGTCCTATTCGGTCCATACTATCCACTTTGATCTACTTTAGTCTTATTGGAACATTCGGTGCACTTTGGTTCTATTCGGTACATTCTGTCCATTTCAACCCAATCTGTCCACATTGGTCCTATTCGGTCGACCTTGTTCCTATTTGGTCCTATGTCCATTTGGTCCATTCAGATCACATTGGTTCATTTTGGTCCACTTCGATCTATTTTTGTTCACTTACATAATGAGAAAGTACATGTTTGGGTTGAAAGCACCTAATATAAATCTAAATTTATTAAAAATATATATAAATCTCAAACTCATAATATCTAAAATTTTAAACATAGCATTTGTTGTGTATGTCGTTCAATGCACAAATTAATTAAAATTCATATGTAAACTAAGGAAAATGTATACACTTGTCACAACTATGGTTTCTAAGACCATATTTTTATCATATAATATAATATAAACGATTTTCTAACATCATGTTCAAGTTAAGTTCTTACTTGGCTAATGTTTGGTCGCCATTGACCAAAATTTTCATATTAATACTATAGCTTGAATTGTGAGTGATGGCATGTTTTTTGCTCGATTCATGTAATTTTCCAATTTCATACTTTCATGTACTTCTTATGTTTTTTTCCATAGTAATTTAGAGATTAATGGATGCTTGGAATGACAATTCCGTGTTTCAAAATTCATAATTTACCATTTTTTAATTTGTTTTTTTATTCAGCAAAGATACTTCATCAATATTTGAAGGCTGTAGCTGCTATACATGCCAGAACCATAGAAAAGCTTACATTAATCACCTACTCAATATTCACGTAATGATGGCTTAGACACTAATAGAAATGTACAAGTTTTCATTGGTCCCAATAATAATGATAATAATTCCTATTGTTGTAGTAATAATCATAATCCTGTCCTTGATGTTGCAGACATTACACACATCATTTTTTGAGATTCTTTAGCACAATAAGAGAATATATTTAAGGCAGGAAACTTTGAGCAGTTTCACAGACAGATTAATGAGGAACCCAAGTGTAAATAAGAGGGATTGAATCCTAGATATTAATAAGTGAAGGGCTTCTAATTAGATTTCAATTGAAGTCTAGTTTTGTCATAATCCTGTCCTTGATGTTGCAAACATTTCAAACATCATTTTTTTGAGATTCTTCTGCACAATAAGAGAAGTAATAAAGGCAGCTAACGTTGAGCACTTTCACAGTAATCTACACTTTTTTTCTCCTTCTCATCTATATATATATATATATATATATATCTAAAAGCTGAAGCGTAGCATTTATTTTTGCTACACTCCAGTTGAGCCATATCAGCATTTATATTATTATTTCTTTTATTTCCAATTTTCTTATAATTTTTTTTAAAAAATTTACTCTTTTTTTTTTTTTTTTTTTTTTTTTACTTTCACCAACCTTCTCCATCCCTCACCTTTTCATCTCCCCACTATCCTTTACATTAATATCACTCTTTCTCTTCCCCTTCATCTTCCTTTTATTTTGTCTCTTCTTATTCACACCCTCCTACTATAAATTTGTCACTATTTCTTCCATTTTATGCATAGTTTCTCTCACAAAAGTTTTTTTTAGCTCTCTCTCTCTCTCTCTCTCTCAATTTTTTGAGGGTTTTTTTTTTCTTGCTTCTCTACTTTAGGTTGATAAATTTGTGTTCTATAGAACCCTAATTTAGGTTAATGCGATTTAGTTTTGTGTTGAATGTTATCCTCGATTCTTTAGGTTGTTTTTATTTTTATTTATTTTTTCTCTTTTATTGTTAAATATTATCCTACTGTGTTATAAAGAATTAAATATAGTATATAAAAATATAATATTATTCTATTATATAACATGATTTAGAGAATTTGGAATTTATTGTTTTTTTTTTTTTTTGAGAATCGGAATTTATTGTTGTATCTTTTATTTTTACTTTTTCCCTTCTCATCTTATGTTAATTAGGATCAAAATCCTCTAAAGTTCCTAGGGTATTCTAAAACATAGATTTTGCCACATCATCCATCCGCCAAAATAACGATTTCAAAAAAAAAAAAAAAAACTCAACCTTATTCACCGTTTGCTATTTAACCAAAAACAAACTACGGAGTTGTAACTTAATTTCTCCTGCATTGGTACCACGACCAATCTACATGGTCATATTCTACTTTGGGTTGAAGCTACAAATTTAAGTATTTGAAAGCAATTCCCACTAGGAAAAGAAGAGCCTAACTGTTAAATTTATGCATTAAATTAGTACCTACTTGAGAATTTAGAACATAAAAACCCAAAACGTTGCTCTTCTTTGAACCAAAACGTACCTTAAAATTTCCAGTAGATAAGCACTTGAGATTATTTGGATCAAAACTCAATCCGGCCTTTTGTGCTTTTTTGGTTTCTTCTGGCTTTGATCATTAAACAAAATCTTTTCTTTTGGTTTTGCTTCTTTCTTATAGATTTGATATGAAATTCGTTCAATAACAAAATAGTACGGGTTTAGTTGAATTTTTTTTATTACTTGGAGAATGGCTGTGTTTGCTTTCTTTTGCAAAACCATCAAGTCCACGGTGGTGATTTCCTTCCATTAATATTTCCTCAAAATATTGGTCAGGTGAATAAATTTGAATTTTCATTTTTTTTATAGCATTCAATAATGGTTATGTTAGTGGATTGATAATATGGCAGAATCTTAGTCTTTTATTTTAAAAGAAATGTGAGGATGTAAAGAACTTTATATGGTAGACTACCTTAGAAACTATAGAAGATCTTGATCCTATTACTTAACATTTAAATTCAGTCAAATCTTCCTTATCATTAGATTATTTATATTTTTTCTCATTTTTTATTTTTAAAAATTTAACATAGAATATATTTAATGTAAATAAAAATGTCCTAAAAAAATTTTACTCATTTTTTTTTACATTTACACTTTGTCCAACCTTTCTTCTTCCCTTTATCTTTTCATCTCCCCACTAGCCTCCACTTTAATATCACTCTTCTTATTTCCCTTTATCTTCCTTTATTTTGTTTCTTTTTATTCTCATCATCATAGTATAAATTTGTCATTCTCTCTTCCATGGTATATATAATTTTCTCTCATAAAAAAAAAAAAAATGTCTTTTCACTCTCTTTAATTCTCACTCAATTTTTTGGTGGATTTTTTCTTTTTTAATTTTTCTTGCATCTTTTTTTTAGGTTGATTAAGTTTATTCTTTAAAACTCTACTTTGGGTTGATGCGATTTAGTTTAGTGTTTAAATTTTTTTTTTTTTGTTCTTTTTTATTGTTAAATGTTATCCTATAGCATTATAAAGAATTAAAGATAGTATATAATAATATAATAATATTTTATTATATAACATGATTTGGATTGGTGTTTATTGTTATATCCCCTATTTTTACTTTTTTTTCTTCTCATCTTATTTTATTCACCATTTAAATTCAGCCACATCTTCCATATCATTATATTATTTATATTTCCACTCCTTTTATTTAAAAATATTAAACATTAAATATTAACTTAAATTCAATAAATAAAGAAAAAAATCAAACGTCAATCACTAATAAAGAGGAGAGAGAGAGAGAGAGAGAGAGAGAGAGAGAGAGAGGTTTACGACAAAGAAAAAAAAACAATACAAAGTAATAAAGAGTAGATAAAGAAAAAAAAAATCAAATATCAATTAGTAACTATTAATTGGAAAACAAAGAGACTGTAAGGAGAAGAAAAAAAATTAAATAGATATGACCATACGGAGAACATTACAAATTTTATAGTGCAATAAAGTCAATTGTTACATTCTCTTAAAAAATTAAATCAATAATCAACAATGAAATACAATCATATTACTACATTTAAACTTAAATCTAATCAAACTCTAATCATGGAAACCATATTTCCATTCATAACTAAAAGAGAGATGTTCTCCAGTAATCATATAAATTACATAAGAAATAAAGTCAGGAAATTTTAAAATCCCTTTTTTGACATTTCATTTTACCCTTTATATATATATATATATATATATATATATAATCTTCATACATCAAAACTTTTAAAAATCTAATGAACGATGCTACATCTCATTTAATGTCTCTGTTATGCAAATCGTCAACCAATAAATATATAATAATACTAAGAAACGTTATGAATGAGATCATGAAAAAAATGATAAAACTAATTAGCAACTATTATTATGGAGTAGTAGTCTATGATTTTACATATCTAAAAAATTGGAATAAATAGAGTTTACTTAAAGTATATGTAAATATTCAAATTAAAAAAAAAAGTATATGTAAATGTTAAAAAAAAAAATAAACTTAGGTACAGTATTTAAATGCTGTTCTTTAGATACCACTTTAAAAATTTGGTCATGTGGCTATTTTTTTCATGGGATGGAAGTATGTTTTGTAGTTAAGTAGCCACATGACTGAATTTTAAAAAAGAAACCTAAGGAACAATACTTAAGGTACTGTACAAAAGTTTAGTTCTAAAAAAAGGGTATAAGTAAGGTTTTTATTAATTTAAAAGATAATGAAAAATCAATTGTTAATAATAATAATAATAATAATAATATATTTAATGAGATCACCCTAAAAAAATTATCCCGCACAACGCGTGAGTCTACGATTAGTTGCAAATTAAATTGGAGCTTCGTTGCATAAGTTGGAGTTTATAAAGAAAATGTTGAGAACCAGTAAGAAGATGGAATCTAGGTAGGTCGCTTCAAGGGGACCTTGGCCTCCATAGCCGAGAGAGAGAGAGAGAGAGAGAGAGAGAGAGAGAGAGAGAGAGAGAGAGAGAGAGAGAGAGAGAGAGAGAAATTTGCACAATTGCAGTATATTCATCAATGAGTAGTTATAGTCCAAGTGTACCTTCTTATATCAGACTTGGATACTAACTAACCCCCTGATTCCCAGATTATCAGCTAAGTAAGCTAACCAACCCAACTAACAATTGCTAACTTGTCATACCACTCAATCACAGCCTCAATGTTACTATACAACCCACACACAATACAATTTGTATAGATTCCTAACAGAAAACTAAGGCAGGAGAAGCACAAGAATTATAAAGATAAAGACAAGATGAAGCAATAATTAAGGAAGACTTATGTCAAAAGGAAACTTAACTAGTTCACGGTAGGCTACAGCAAATGCTCATGATTAAATAGGCTTTTTAGCCAAAACAAGCCAACAATGCTTAGCTCAAATAATTTTTTTGCCTTTGTTTATTTTCTCTAGTAATTAACAATGGTGATCATTTAAATATCACCATAGAAAGAAGTGAATTATTGTTTTCTGTATGATTTTCATGTAATCTAGTACCATACTTCTCTGAGGATTCTAAATAGGACCTGCAAAGTTCATTAACTACAAACTTTCTTGCAAGTGGGAGAAAGCATGCCACAGGACACTATTGACCTGACTTGCAGGTTGCAAGTTTCATGCTCATCTTTGTACGTTCAATACAGGTTATAAGACATGCTTTTGTATTACAAAGGCCTTTAGCCAAAGCAAAGCTTACTATTCACATCCGACTTCTTAGAGATTTGAGATGCCTGTTATGAATTTTCAATTAAGAAACTGCATACGAGTAGCAGATAGATGCCTAGGAACATGCAAATATAATATCAAATGTCATTCTGGCGAAGGTGCAAAACTGAGTTGAGCTGTAGTACTTTTGCAAACATAATGAAGGAACCAACATAGCCTAGCCCGATGATGGGTTCAACCATCACTGTCCTCACACAACCTTTGGTTTCGTAAACATCTTTTTCTTCTTTCTTCCACCCCCCCCCCCAAACAGTGAATTAGAATCTATTCATCACAAACAATTACAACAATATTAATTAATAAAGTAGAACATTTTGTGTCCTAAACATATTTTTGTTTTTTTTTTTAGATGAATGGGAATTTATTTCTTAAAAACAATTTCAGCAGTATCAAGACAAGTAGACTACCAAAGAATCAAAACCATACAAAGATCCCTATAACAAAAATGGGATAAAATACTACAGATAATAGGACAACATATCATCAAAAGCAAACGGAAGAATATACCAATCCAACTGTTAAGACTTAAGAATCACTTAGTCTCCTATTTATCAAAAAAAAAAAAAAAAGAATCAGATAGTCTCCATCAAACCTTTGTTTCTAGATGAATCCTCGATATGCCTGCTTGATGCCAGTCTGCATCTAACCTTTAAGACAATAATCTTGAAGAATGTTTCTTCATCTTTAGATTGTTACCATGCCATTGAGTGTTTTCTCCATCCAACTGTAATATAAATGAGCAATCCAAGCAACTTTAAGAATGAGAACAACAAAGTTCTTTTGCCTTTTAGAACTCCAATTGCCCAAGCTAACTCTGCATCCCAAGTAATAGGTTTTTTAGGAATGGAACAAAGCTTAATAGTTACTCCCAAATATGTTTTAATTTTACACCATCTTGGTAAATCCCATTGCAGCCACCAATCCCTAGTGGATAATCCTAATCTGAATTGCTAGCCAGTAGCTAAGCAATGAAACTATGCTTGCGAACAGATTCAAAAAACTACAGAAGCTTGCCCTACTAAATTTTCAGTAGAGTAACTCCAATAGCACTCCATGTTTCCTAAAATTCGAATATTACAGAGTTTGCAAGTTTTGAAGTGAATTTTATTCTGTATTCTTAATTTCTTAACAATGTTTCACCTTAGTATACTGCCAACTTTAGTTACCTACAATATGCCAATTTTGTTTCTTCAATGAATATACCATTTCATCCTCATCACTAAAAAAAGAAAAAAGAAAAAGAAAAAGAAAAAGAAAAAGAGAAACCACAATATAGCAATCATCTAGCCAAAGATAATTAAGTACCATTCCCATCTTCAGTCAGACGTATGAGAAATTGTCCACCTAAATAGGAGTCTGAAAATTTATAAAACTTCCACATGGCAAATAGCTAGTAAGGGTCCAGAATCCCTTATAGTACCTTTTCACTATTGCCCCTCAAAAAGAGTGACATGATATTAAATGAATAACATTTCTCTAAATAAATGAGTCATCCAATTTTAAATATCCCAATATTAAAGGAAAGCACTGCTAAGAGACATGTTATTTTGAAGAAAATTAACTATTATTTGGAAGACGAAAACAAAAGTGTCGAAGTAATCTTACAACTGTATCAAAATATTGTGTACATATTATGAACATTTCAAGAAAAAAAGGTAGAAAAACTTGAAAATCAAGATCCAAGGTAAGTTTATTTATTTCTTTGAGATTTAAGAAAATAACTTTGAGAATATTCTCCTCAAACAACGAAGGCCAAATTTGGCAGGGGATAAGTAGAGTTTGGAGACCCACTATTTTGCAGCCTAGGCTTCCTTCTTAGAAATTTGATACAGACAACATGTATAGTTTGCGTAGTCATGACAATCTTGAATCTTTTTTGTTGAGAGTTTACAAAGTGATCGCTAAAAGAGATTTTAAAGAGAGCTAAATGAACCCTTAGCTCGTCTATGGGGGTAATATATCAACTTTTATTTTCGAAGTACACAAAACAAAGGTATATGCTCCATACAAATATGGGATAATAAAAGACTCTTAAAAAGTGCTAGAGAAAAGAAGTATATTGGAACACCTTGGTACATGTCCTGAGGCTATTATTGGAAAAAATCCAATACCAAAAGACAAGCAAGTTGCCATATTTTTGGACAAGTATCATTTCAACCATCCAGCTTGGTACAAATCCCTCTCCAGCTTGGTACAAATCCCTCTGAACCTATTCCAGTCTAGATCAAGGAGCCCACAATGTGTGTGGTTTTGCAATGAAAAAGGTACAATTATGAAGAAGCTATTGTTGTTCAAGCAGAAGGGTTCAAGCTTATATAAGGGAGCCAATGAGTTGTGATTGTGAGTCACATCTGAAAGGTTATTGTTCCCAATTTAATTGGGTCAAAATAGCTAATGCATCTGGCAATGATGAAATTCTCCTGAAAGAGATTTATCTGATATGTCAAGAACTATTGTTGTAGACCATTGATACATTTAGAGCTCAATCAACAAGTTCATAATAAAGTAATACCCTAGATACTTCACCATCATGTTTGTTCTCAGGGAGATTGATCAATTTAATGTCCATAGCCAAATTCCAGAACCAGTTTAGAATTGTCTGAAATTCTTATTTGTGAGATGTCTAACTGCATAAGATTTCTGTATTGGTAATGATGCAGGGAATTGTGGACCAATTGGACAAGCACTCACTGCAATGGCATTGAGTTCAAAAGGAGGATCCCCACTGGGGCTTACATTCATGACAATCGGGTGTGAAAATGTAAGGTCCATGAGTTAAACAATTTTTCAAGAGATGCAGGATGGGACCACAGAAGTTGTCATATATAGAAAGAAAGATATGCAAAATGTCTATAATGGCCTAAGGAATTTGGGATTTACCCAAACAACTGATTGCTGGACAGAAAAGTGTTTAACATTGCAAAGATTTAGTTTGGTCCTCCATAATTGGTGTTGTAGGTTACTGGAGTCTAGGACTGGTGTGAAAGTCTATCGTGCCACTGAAGTGATTCATAGAAAGATTAGCCTAGAGCTTCATAGCTCAATTGACACCTCATGATGTTTCCAACAGAGACATCTAAGGTTCAAATCCCCCTCTCCCATTTTCAAAACTATTATAAATAAAAAAAGATTCATAGAAAGATTAAGCTCTTCAAGGGATAGACAATTAACATTTATAGGGACCGATGAATGTCATAAAGTTGGCATTGAGATAACCATAATGTTAAAAGAGAAGGGAGCTGATTCATTACCAACACTTGCATAAAAATATTGCATAGAAAAAAGATGAGAAACCAACACTAGACTATTCATATAAAGATCATTTTCTTGTACATTAAAAAAACAAATCTGTGATAGATTTCTAAGCTCCTAAGAAATGAATACTCCAAATCCTGCAAAGGAGAGGTCAAGAAGTCTAAGTCTCTCCAAGTAACCAAAATAATTGACTCAATTTATTTATTTTTTCTAGCTCTAATAAAAAAGGATTAATCTTACCACCCAACAGTAATCTATATTCATCAGAAGAATATTAATTCCTAGATGGAGGTCAACCCAATTTCCACTTACATTCGCACGTTAGAGTCCAATCCATCTTTAGCAATCTTGAATAGACAAAGACAAGAGCCCATTTGAAGGACTTCTACCAGCTTTGAAAATTAAAAGGGCTTGATTTTCTTTCTCATTGCAAGTTAGATTGGAGCTTGCATAGGCTGGAATTGTAGGGATTACAGAGAAAGCGATGGCAATAGAAGCACACAAATTGTGAAAGATATAGATACAATGAAGCAATAAGTAAGGAAGAATTGTGTTCAAAGGAACCTATACACATTAATGGTAGGCAACAACGCGAGCATATGGTTAAATAGGTTATTTAGCCAAAACCAACCATTGATGCTTACCTAACAAATAATTTTTATGTCTTTGTTCATTTACTCTAGTAATCAACCTAGGTGATCATTTAAATATCACCTTAGAAAGAAGTGGATTGCCTTTGACGTTCATAGGAAGAAACACCATATTCATATATGCTAATGGAGTGTATTAACTAACACACAGATGTTATAGACACATCCAAATATTGATTAACATGATCGCATTACATTTGCACTAAATATGAAGAATCATACAACATGTACTTACAATGAAACAACACCCTAAAGCTTGTGCCCATGTGATCTAGACATCATCAAAAAATTGATTAACATGATCAAACGACATTTGTACTAAATATGAAGAATCTTACAACATTTAATTAAAATGAAACAACACCCTTAAGCTTGTACCACATATGATCTAAGAATTGAAAGTACATAATTCTCCACTGCTTGTTCAATAATAAAGGACCATATACACTCCAAAACCCAACCACAAAGCCGAGTGCCATGCTCACATAGAACCAATGAACTTCAAGTCCACAAATTTCTTCAATACTTATGTTTTCATTGTTGGGTTTTACACCATTTGTAGTACAATTAACAGTAAGGGGTGGTCCACAAAGTTTGTTTCCAACATAACTGGATGGATTGAGGCTTTGTAGCTGAGTGCTCAAAGGGATTTTCCCAGACAAATTGTTGTTTGACAAGTTCAAATGATTTAAAAATGTCAAACTTGACATGCTTGAGGGAATTTGACCCGAAAGTTGGTTCAAAGAGAAGTCTATAGATTCCAAAGATCCCATAGTACCTATATTCTCAGGAATACTTCCAATTAAGAAATTATATGACAAATTCAATGATTGTAATCCTTGAAGACTAGTAACTTCTTTGGGGATCTCTCCTGATAAATTGTTCTTGGAGAAGTCTATGCTTTTTACCAGATGAAGAATGGTGCTATACTCCAGAATGTTCCCCTTTATAACTAGCAATGCACTTTCAAGAGGAAGAGTTTCACCATAATAATTAGTTTTATTATAAGAATTCAAGTGGTCATTTGAAATATTATTTGTGACCATGACACTAAATTTTTTAACACATCTAGGTATGCTTCCAGATAGCTTATTATGTGAAAGGTCCAATATATGGAGTGAAGTTAGAGCGCATAATTCTTTTGGTATGTGACCATGGAAATAGTTTGAGCGAAGGATAAGAATCATCAAGCTTGTACATCTACGCCCAATCCATGAAGGTATGTTTCCAGCAAACCTATTTTCAGCAACATCAATAATTACCAACATTTCACAATTTTTCAAAGATGATGGTAATTTTCCAGAGAATTTGTTGTTGTATAGGTGCAAAGATTTAAGAGAAGTCAAAGATCCCATGGATGCTGGAATACTGCCACTAAAATTGTTTTTCCTCAAATTCAAGGCCTCCAAGTTGTTCCAATTCATCAAATAATCAGGTATTATTCCTGATAAAAGATTTTTTTCAAGATTAAGATGTACTATTTTTTTGGGCTCATTCACCTTAAAACCAAAAAAGTGAGAAATAGATCCAGAGAATGAATTGTTAGAAAGATCTAGCACATACACGTTAGAGGATATACAAGGTAACGGGCCTTTGAAATGGTTTGAACTTAAATCAATCTCTAAAGCAGACAAAATCATGGGACTTTTTGGAATTTCTCCATGGATTAGATTGTGGGAGAGATTTAGATAGTAGAACTGTGAAGACAAGTTCCAAAATGAAGGAGGAACCACATCTGAAATCCTTGCATCAGAAATGTCTAACAACAGCAGATGCATTTGTGAACAAAGCCATGGGGGAAATTTTGGCCCTAAATTCCATGATCGCAAAGATAAAAACTCAAGCCGAAAAGGAGGAATCCAATTTTGACTTGCTTTTAAAGTCAGTTGGTTTCCAAATGCATATAGTACCCTCAAACTGGTTAAATTGGAAAAATGAACTTCAGACACAACACCTTTCAGCATATTAGAATCAATACGTAAAATCTCAAGTTTGGAAAGTTGTCCAAAACTTTGAGGGATTGTTCCGTTGAATTGATTGTTTGAAAAATCTAGGTATGTCCAAGATGAAAAATTTGATAGAGACATTGGAATTGGACCCGAAATTGAATTATTCCGAAGAGAAAGATGTACTAGTGTTTTAAATTGCCCAAGTACATCAGTTAAATGACCAGAAAGTTGAGCATGATTTAATTCTAAGATCTCTAGTCTATACAACCTTGACAAAATTTCTAAGATCTTAGATACCTCTTGATTCAATCTGTTGGATCGCAAGCTAATTCTAATACTAACAGCAGATGTTAGGTTTCCAATGGCACTGGAGATTGTACCTTGCAAATTATTGCCGCCAAGGTCGAGAAACTCAAGACGACTAAAACTATACAACCAATTGGGAATTGAAGAGTTGAAATTGTTCCCATATAGATCAAGGTGCCTAAGAGAAGTCATGTTTTGGAGATCAACAGGGATTGGACCTTGAAAGTCATTGAAAGACAGATCTAGAGAAACAAGATCGAGGGTGAGAAGAGATGAAAAGTTAATAGTGGGAGTCGGTGGAGTGAAAGGCCTAAGTTGGCAATCAGACAGCCACAAGTCCAATAAGGAAGAGAGTGTGTTTGTAAGTTAAACCCAATCAGAGGCTTTGCTAAGATTAACATAACTCATATCGAGATGTTGTAGCAAAGGAAGACCAGAAAGCCATTCAAGGTTATTCACATATAAATCATCAGACCAATAACCATGGAGATTGAGATAGAGCAAATTGGAGAGATTTCCAAGTTGATGAGGTATTACTCCCACAAATCCCGCATTAGAGAGATTAAGATGGGTTAAACTCTTCATTAAACCGAGAAAGGAGGGAATAGCTGTAGAAGTGAAATTATTGTAACTGAGGTCAAAGTAATTCAGATGCTTCAAATCAAGGAGAGAAGGATTTCGCTTACCACCAAATTGTGACTGTTGATAAGCTTCATATCGTTCTTCAGTCATAAGATCATCCCAATCAAGAGGGAAGCTGCTGAGATGGAGTTGGTGGACGTGAGCAGTGAGGTTGTGGCAGACAACACCCACCCATAAACAACAATCCCCATGGGCAGTCCAAGAGGAGAGCCGGTTTGATGGATCAATAAGGTCTTGCTTGAAGTTAAGAAGAGCCTGTCGCTCGGTATCGAGGCAACGAAGCTCAGAAAGTCCGGTGCAGAAGGAGAAGAAGAAGAAGAGGAAGTTAGGAAGAAAGAGAAAGGCAAGGAAAATGAACGAAACGGGTCTGAAGGAAGCCTCCATTATGAGATGAGATTAATAGAATTAGAAGTAGATAGTTGTGAGTACAATAGTAGTAATTGGTGGGTAATTTATAGGAGAGTGATGATTAGGAAGGTCTAGTGCAAATTAGTTTCTTTCAACTCTCTCTCTCTCTCTCTCTTTGTTTGCTTTTGTTTTTTGTTTTACGCTTATAAAATTCTACACATCATTATCTCCAACCAGGTGTATGACTAGTTGTAGTCCTAAGTCTAGCATTAAGTAGTAGGACCCTCAATTTTTATGTTGATATGGCCACATATCATATCAATTAGCTTTCCTGCCAATAGGAAAATATCATTTTTTTTTTTATGGGAAATACGTAACTTTATTTGAAATCAAGAATAAAACATAGCATCTTGAATCACCAAAGATTCAATGAACGGTGGACAATCTTCCACCCAAGCTACAAGAGATTCAATGTCCTTTGCATGTGCCGCAAGAGCATGTGCGGACTTATTGGCCTGCCTTCTCACGAGCAAAGTTTCAAAAGTCCTGAACTCATGCAACCTACAACGTGTCCCTGCCACTATAGTAGAGATAGATATTGGAGCATTAGTGGGGTCCGCAAGTGCATGGCATATAGTACTTGAGTTTGATTAAAAAATGACGTCCTGTACTCCAATGTCTCGAGCAAACATAGTAGCTTCGTCCATAGCCTTTGCTTCGGCCTCCAAAGGACCTAAAGGGAGCGACATGCGTTTACTCATGGCAGCCACCACAGAACCTCCATGATCATGAATGATAACTCTGATCCCTATCATGCCAAGATGAGGGAAGACAGCAACATCCACGTTTGTCTTATACCATGGGAAATTTGGAGGGGTCCACCGATTATCAACATCTTCTCTGAACTTGGAGGGCTGTTGGTGAGCAAGCTGGTGTTCTTCAAAAATAGTTCGATCATGTACCAGTATATCACAGGGTGATTGGCGGGCGGCTCCAAGCCGAGTTTTATTTCGATCAAACCAAATGCACCATGCCGTTGTGACAGTAAGCTCAACAATCTCGATGCCGACGTGCTGGGTGAAGACCAGGTGCCACAAAAAGTCCATGAAATCCCTGTATCTAATCCCAGTTCTATCAAAAGGCAAGTCAGCTAAGGTCCAGACTTCTTTAGATAGGTTACAGTTCTAGAATAGGTGTCTAGTAGTTTTCGGGCCGAGGTTGCATGCATCACACATGGAGTTATCCAAGACTTGACGGTGGTAGAGATTTGCTTTTGTAGGGAGGATATTTTTGCATGCCCTCCATGTGAAAATCTTTATTTTGTTTGGAATGTGGAGATTCCAAACCTGCCTCCAGAAGCGGGTTTGAAGCTCGCCATGAGAGACTTTGGCATCCAAGTTTCCTTGAGTCATGGACATGGCCACTCTGTATGCACTATTCACCGTGAACTTTCCTTTTAGAGTATATGCCCATATTATTCGGTCTCTTGGCTCGTGCTTGCTCAGTGGAATACCAAGAATACATGCAACGTCATCCGGGGGAAGAATCTGGCTAATTAGACTGACATTCCACTCCCCACTGTTTGAGTCAATTAAGGAGCTCACCTTGGTGTCTTTTGGAAGAATAGCTGGTGGAGATAGCACCCTAAAGGTTGAAGGTCGTGGTAGCCAACGATTTGTCCAAATGCCTATGTTTTGACCATCTCCCACCTACCATCGACAACCCGCCTTCAGGACTGGCTGGGCTGAGAGGATGCTCCTCCATGTATATGATGGCTTCGTGCCCAACTCAGCATGCAAAAAATCTGTGTTAGGAAAATACCTAGCTTTTAGAACCCTATGGACCAAAGAGTGGGAATTATTTTGCAAGCACCACCCTTGTTTGGCTAGGAGAGCTAAATTAAACGCTTTTAGATCCCGAAAACGAAGTCCACCTTTCTCCTTAGGAGCACACATTTTTTTCCAGCTAAGCCATGCCATTTTGTTTTTACCATCCTTCTGATCCCACCAAAATCTGCGTATCATCCCAGTCATATCATTACAAAGAGAGTTGGGAAACTTAAAGACACTCATAGTGTAGGTTGGTATGGCTTGTGCAACTGCCTTGATGAGTACTTCTTTGCCTGCTTGAGAAAGTAATTTCTCTTTCCATCCCGATAACTTATTATCAAGCTTCTCCTTTAACGCCCTGAATGTGTTCTGTTTTGATCTCCCCACTAGAGACGGTAGTCCCAAATAAGTCTCATGTTGGCGAATAACGTATGCCCTAAAATGGTTCTTGATTTCTTCCTGCATGTCTTGTGGAGTGTTCCTGCATCGGGGCCGGGGGATTTTTTGGGATGCATCTGCTTGAGGGCTTTGTGGACGTCAGCTGTCGTGAAGGTTCGAGTGAAGAAAGTGTTCATCTCTGTTGTAACTACTAGTCTGACCGCATCAATGAGTGTTGAAGTATCTGCATGTCCATTCGAGCGAAAAATATTTTCAAAGTATTCCAAGATGATGGTCTTAGTAGTGTGGTCATCGTCCTGCCATTGTCCCGCCGAGTCACAAATACCTCGAATGGAGTTTCTTTCCTTGCGGTTTGATGCTTTTTGGTGGAAGAAAGTAGTATTTCTGTCACCATCCGTAATCCACAAATTTTGAACGCTGGTGCCACATGGAATTTTAAGCATCGAGCCATCGGTTCAGGGTAGTTCGTACCTCGTGGATCTCGACACTATTTTGGATGGGGTGGTTTTCCAAAATTTGAAGTTTACATTCAAGTCTCTTAATATGCTTCCCAACATGGCCATACTCATTTTTATTCCACGCTGACAGGTGATCACGACAGCTTGCATGGCAATTTATGATAGAGACCCCATTAGTTTTATAAAGTCCTTCACTCCAAGCCTCCTGGACTACTTCTTTGCACCGTGGGTCCTGGAGCCACATGGCCTCAAAGCGAAATAAAGGTCGAGTACGAGGTCTCCGAGGAGGACCAGGCTGTTGCATGCGGATGGAAAGGAGTGAATGGTTTGATGATGACATGGGAATGTGGTGAACTGTGGATCCTAGGAAAAGCAACTTCCATGCATTGTTCGTAAGGGCTCTATCGAAACAGATGTATATTTTGCCTTCAGTAGGGTGGTTGCGAGACCAAGTGAAGGGTGAGCCATGGTATCCCAGGTCGATGAAGTTACACACGTGGATAATGCTTCGGAAGCAGTCCAATTGCCAAGCTAGTCTTAAACACCCTCCCGCTTTCTCAGCTTGGCTTGTTATTTCGTTGAAGTCTCCGACACAGAGCCATGGAAGATGATTGGACCATCCAAGGGATTGAAGGAGTGCCCAAGTCTCATCCCGTTTACTGGTATTAGGGTGCCCGTAAAAGCCTGTGAATCTCCAACAATGTCCTGTGGTACACAGTACATAAGCATCAATAAACCAATGGGAGAAGTTTTTAACGTGTACCTGAGTTCCTGGTTTCCACAGAAGAGCTAAGCCACCACTCTAGCCATCACTAGAAACCAACAGACCTTGGTTATAATCCCAGTGTTGTTTTTTGGCGTTTAACTGATCCGTAGAGAGTTTCGTCTCCATTAAGAAGACGTAGATGAGAACTTCTCTTTTCCATGCTCTTTTAAGAGCATTAACTGTTCGGGAGTTCCCAAGCCCCCAACAGTTCTAGCTTAGAACACTCATTGGACCCGGTGGTGCTCCCAAGCAGCCACCGCCGATTCCATATTGTCTGTTATAGTCCGTGTCACTACACTGTCTTCTTCAACCAGCTTCTGTTTCTTTTCCAGAGTTATATTATCTAACTTACATATTTCCTTAGGTTTACGTTTTGGCCCATCACATGGCAAAATAGGTTCTTGGTCCATAGTTTTATTTTTGGAAGGCCCAAGCCTTTTCCAAGTTCCTTGTATTGGGTCCAGTAACCTTTTTGGCCCAATCATGTTCTTCATGTCTAGGACGTGAGCTACAGGAGCATCAACTAGGCAAGCATCAAGTAATCCGAGATCAAAGGAGACAGGTTGGCGCAGGTTGGAAGGATCATGCTCAGGTGGGTCCATTGGTTCCTTTTGGGTAGTGGTTGATTGCGGCGTTAATGGAAAGTTGTTTATTGCGTTATCAATTACCGCAATATGTGCGTGGAAGAGATTCGGGTCTGACAGAATCTCCATATTTGTCGGTGCATTTTGCGTGGCTGTTTCCGGAATTATGGGAGATGATGAATCGGGATGTTTGGACTGCCGTATCGAATTTTTAGTGGACGTCGTCGTGGACGCACCGTTCGTGTAAGTTGGTGGTGTTGGACGAGGTGGGCGTGGTGGAGCACGAGGTTGGCTGGGTTTTGGCATGGCTGTCTTGTTCGCCAGTTGGGGTTGTTGGAGGTTGTTTAAGGGAGCACGTAACCAAGCTCCGTACTGCTGCTCTTCAGTATTCAAAGTACTGCCACTGTCAGTCCAGAGTGCGCAATCTTTTTCGTCATGGTTGAGAACGCCACACCAGTAGCAGAAGATCGGTAGCTTTTCATATTGGAATGCCACCCATTGCGGTTTTGACTCCCTGGAGTTAACCATTCTACCCCGACAGAGAGGCTGAGTAATATTTATTTGGACACAAACTCGTAGGTTGGGACCTCAGCACTCCCCTGTAGTAGAGACATTGACTTGCTCAATGGTGCCTAGAGTCCTGCCAATAGCTTCAGCGGTCACCTTGTTCATCCGTCGAAGGGGGAGATTGTGGACATGAACCCAGAAGGAAGCGTGGTCAAAAATGGCGTCGTCCACCGACTCGTCACCCACCAGTTTGTATAGACCAATCAGGTCCTTGTCAAAAGTCCAAGGTCCCTGCACTAATATTTTCTATGGGTCGGCATCATCATCGAAAATAATAAGAACCGTGTTGGAGCCTAGATCCCGGACTTCAAAGTTCATCACAGACCGCCACATACTCCTCAAGGTCCGTGTGAGTGCTTCCAAGTTGACTCTCCGTTTTGTGAAGAGTTTTGCGACGAGGACTCGATTGTTGTTTTCTACTGTGGGTGGAAGGTCAATGGTATTGTTTTCTTTTGCTTTAAGTGATAGTCAGGCCCATTGGTTTGCAAGGTCGTCCATGGCAGTGAAAGGGTAAGAGGATTTGAGTATAAGGGAGGGCTATAGGAATGAGTTTAAGGGAGGAAGCAAACGGGGTTGGGTAAAGAGGGTGATAAGAGGGTTCCACCAGCGGGGAAAGGACTCTATTCGGCGAATAGAGAGTGCTTTCATCAACCTAGGTTCTCCCAGGGAGACCTACGAGAGAAAAAATCATTATACGGAAATATCATTGGTCAATCTTAATAGTCATCACTCTTAACATTTATAAAAATTCAGGAATCATTAAATTGAGTTTTTTTTTTTTTTGGGATGGGTGGGAGCAATAAATTTTAATGGAATATAGTGCTTTCTTGATTTATATTAGAAAAAAAAATTGAGAAACTTTTGTTTTTTGATAAAATATATTGAGATTTGAGAAGCACTCATAGCATGCTAAATTACATATTAAAAAATAATAAAAGTTAGTTTGGAGTTTAGCTCGATTTTAAGGCTTGTTTGGCCAAAAAAAAATACTATTATTTTATTATTATTACAAATAATGGTAAAAATCTTATTGGGGAATAGCATCTCTTTATAAACATTATTTTAAGCATTAAAATATCACCATTTGCACTAAAATTGATTATATCACATTTTGCATTGAAATGGCTTGAAAACACAACTTTAGTATTGTAAGGACACAAATCACGCTGGATCAAAGTTGCACTTTTAGACCAGCCCAATGAGCCCTAAACAATGAATTTATAAAGAGTGGGCTTCTAATCTAGGTTTTTGGACGGTAGATAACGCAAAAGTTGGATTAAATCACAGAACACATGCGTATGCCTCATACATGGATGAAATATTGCTTTATATATTGATGCCGAGGACAATTTTTGGTGTTCCCTTACAAGTTCTCTCTGCAGTGTGTGTGTGTGTGTGTCTTTTTCTCCCCCCCCCCCCCTTTGTTTCTTCTCCCTCCACCTTTTATAGGCCTGCATCTTTTTCTCATTTCTTCCACGTGTAGTCCAGATGCTCTTTTTGGATACTTGTCCCATCATTCCCTCTTACTAAAGTCTCTGGCGGTGAGTGTAAGGTTGAATTTTAATGTTCAGGCGTTACTTCCTCATTAATGCGGCTAGAGAGGTAGGTATGGAGCCTTCAATGCGGTGGTAGCAGTTTTATTCTTGATATTTGTCTATCATCTCCTTTTATCCCCTATTCTCTTTTTCTCAGTTTTCGTATCTCAGGTCTTCAGTACGGATGCCCTTGGACCGCCAGGTCACTTGCCTCGTCCTCGGCAACACGTTGCCGAGGACTTGGTCGTCCTTGGACGTCATGTTCCGAGGTGTTCTGCTCATGCATGGCACCTTTCTTTATCACGTGACTTCGTAGGCGGGACTTATCATGTCCTCGGACCATTCATGATATTGGGTTGGACTTTCCTCCTTGTGGGAGCCTTTGGGCCGGCCCAATACGTATCTTGGGCCCATTGGCACTATAAGTATAAACACATTTTACACTAAAATTGCAAATTTTGAAGTTTTGATACAAAACATGATTTTTTTTTTTAAGAGGCTATTTTTCAGAAAAATTTTCCAAATAAAATAATAATATTTTTTCAAAAATCTCTAGATTTTACTTTAAAAGTGTTGCAAGAAAAGGGAGTATAAAATTAAGGTTTAACGATATTTTAACTGTATGCAAAATATTACTTACTGGTGTATTCTTAAAATGTATAGTTATATTATCATCAAGAAAACCAACAAAATAATTATGAATGTGCAAGTGTTTAAATCTTAAAATTTTTGGGACATTAATTTCTGATGATGCATAAAAAATAGAAATATTCCTTATCAATTACCATCTCCAATGTTTTTGAAATCTTTCTTTGGACAAAAGTTTCTTAGAAATGCAGTTTCTTACTCGTACCAAATATATTCCCCTTTGTGCTTTATTATTGTTATTATTGATAGATCAAAGACTTTAATTATTTTAATTAAAATTGAATCGATGAATTTTTAAGTATAAATACGATACACATTGTGAATTTCAGTTAGCTCCATTGGTAAAATTTCTTGTTTTAAAATAAAAGATTTGAGATTTAAACTCCACCTGCACCAAAAACTAATGGGTATCTTAGCCTATTGATAAAGAATAATTATCATAGAACGGATACTATAGGTTGGAATTCAATTGCATGTGTGTCTATATATATATATATATATATATATATATATATATAAAACTGAAGTTGTTTGACTTTTGGCTAACCACATAAGATCATGCTATATAAGCTTTTGAGACTTCAATTTATAATATAGATAATTACCATGAAGCACATTCTATAGATTTTAAATTTACTTCCTTCTAGATGCCTAGAGATTTTATATTGTTCTAATTAATCTAAATGGTTTCAAAAGCCATTTTTTGGAACTTTATAGTTGATTGATGACATGTTTTCTATATTTCAAACGCAATGCTTTCCAGGAAGTGTTCTTCATAAAGAATTGGACAAAGAGTTGAGCTTGATGGTTTAAGACTTGTATATATTTAAAATCATTTAAAATCCAAGCAATATGAAAGAGAGTCCTCCAGCTTGCAAAACGTAATAGAGACAATTGGTCTTACAGTAATTACAAAATTATGACTATTTTTTATTTGCATAAGAAAAGATAAAATAGAGGTTAAACAAAATATCCAAAACTTTGAGTCTCCATTTGAAAACCCAAATTAGACTGGCTCCTAATCATGATGGGGCTACTACGCTGCCACCATTGTGACCAAGATCAAAATACAAAACAATAATTCTGAATTCGTGATTGTTCAAATACTGATAAATTCATTTTAATACTTTTTTATTTGACGAAATTATAAATATATAATTCAAGACTTTGAACCTCTAAAGTCTTGAAAAGAGGGTTTTAGAGACTTTGTTTTTATTGTCCAGAGTCTTTGGATTTAGAGTAATCCATACGCTGTGCAGAACTTTTCAATTTGGAAAATTGTTTCTTTGGTACTTAATTTTCCACACTAACAATGAATACACTTAATAGCATTTTTGTTTGTCTAGATTTTTCAAGAAAGTGTCTTTCAAGAAAATTAATGCTTTATTGCGAGGCCTTAGAATTTTGACAACAAACAATAGGAGACATCGAAATCTAATATCGTGTAAACTGGGTTTTCTATATTTCCAACTCAATGCTTTCCAGAAAATGTTCTTCATAAAGAATTGGACAAAGAGTTGAGCTTGATGGTTTAGGACTTGTATATATTTAAAATCATTTAAAATCCAAGCGATATGAATGAGAGTCCTACAACTTGCAAAACGTAATAGAGACAATTGGGCTTATAGTAATTACAAAATTATGATTGTTTTTTATTTGCATAAGAAAAGATAAAATAGAGGTTAAAAAAAATATCCAAAACTTTGAGTCTCCATTTGAAAACCCAAATTAGACTGGCTCCTACCCATGATGGGGCTACTACGCTGCCACCATTGTGACCAAGATCAAAATACAAAACGATAATTTTGAATTCGTGACTATTCAAATAATGATAAATTCATTTTAATACTTTTTTTATTTGAGGAAATTATAAATTTATAATTCAAGACTTTGAACCTCTAAAGTCTTGAAAAGAGAGTTTTGAAGACTTTGTTTTTATTGTCCAGAGTCTTTGGATTTAGAGTAATCCATACGCTGTGCAGAACTTTTCAATTTAGAAAATGTGTTTCTTTGGTACTTAATTTTCCACACTAACAATGAATACACTTAATAGCATTTTTGTTTGTCTAGATTTTTCAAGAAAGTGTCTTTCAAGAAAATTAAAGCTTGATTGCAAGGCCTTAGAATTTTGACAACAAACAATAGGAGACATCGAAATCTAATACCGTGTAAACTGGGTTTTCTATATTTCCAACTCAATGCTTTCCAGGAAATGTTCTTCATAAAGAATTGGACAAAGAGTTGAGCTTGATGGTTTAGGACTTGTATATATTTAAAATCCAAGCGATATGAAAGAGAGTCCTCCAACTTGCAAAATGTAATAGAAACAATTGGTCTTATAGTAATTACAAAATTATGACTATTTTTTATTTGCATAAGAAAAGATAAAATAGAGGTTAAACAAAATATCCAAAACTTTGAGTCTCTATTTGAAAACCCAAATTAGATTGGCTCCTAACCATGATGGGGCTACTACGCTGCCACCATTGTGACCAAGATCAAAATACAAAATGATAGGGGTGTGCAAAAAACCGACCAACCGACTGGACCAACCGAAACCGACCGAAAATTTAGAGTTTCAGGCGGTTTCTGTTATTCCAGTTCGGTTTCGGTTTGAGTTTTATGAGTTTTTTGGTTTTCGGTTTCGGTGGCGGTGTTGAATTTTTTCAACCAAAACCGATCGAACCAAACCGATATATATATATATATATATATGTAATTCTAAACCGTGTTAGAGTCTGTAGCTTAGTGGTATGGTGTGAGTGCAACGGCTAAGTGCTCACTTGTTCGAGCCTTCGCGTAAACATTTTTCATTTTTTAATTTTTAAAACCATTAAAACCCTAGCATTTATAAACCTAGCATAGTTATAACTTCTAATTTCATAGCCGCCCCTCTCACCTTTATTTTTTCGCCATGTTTTCTATCTGTCACTGGGCATCTTATTCCTTTCTCTTCTTCTCAGTGCCGACCCCCTCCTTGATGCTGCTATTATGATTTGATTTTGCTTTGGGTATGTTTTCTGCTTTTTTTCTTCTTGATTTTGTTTCTCTCATTCCAAAACCACCCATCTTCTTCTTCTCTTTTTCTTTTTGCTTTTTTTTTTCTCCCTTCCCAAACACCGAAATCCAACCGAATGAAACCGAAACCGAATGTAATCGGTCGGTTCGGCGCTTGTTCCTTACATGTTGGTTTCGGTGCCAAATATGTTGAAACCGACATTATTAGTTCGGTGCAAAAACTAACTTCAACACCGACCGATCCGAATCGATTACACCCCTACAAAATGATAATTTTGAATTTGTGATTATTCAAATAATGATAAATTTATTTTAATATATTTTTATTTTGAGGAAATTATAAATTTATAATTCAAGACTTTGAACCTCTAAAGTCTTGAAAAGAGAGTTTTGGAGACTTTGTTTTTATTGTCCAGAGTCTTTGGATTTAGAGTAATTCATATGCTGTGCAAAACTTTTCAATTTAGAAAATTGTTTCTTTGCTACTTAATTTTCCACATTAACAATGAATACACTTAATAGCATTTTTGTTTGTCTAGATTTTTCAAGAAAGTGTCTTTCAAGAAAATTAATGCTTGATTGCGAGGCCTTAGAATTTTGACAACAAACAATAGGAGACATCGAAATCTAATACCGTGTAAACTGGGTTTTCTATATTTCCAACTCAATGCTTTCCAAGAAATGTTCTTCATAAAGAATTGGACAAAGAGTTGAGCTTGATGGTTTAGGACTTGTATATATTTAAAAATCATTTAAAATCCAAGCGATATGAAAGAGAGTCCTCCAACTTGCAAAACGTAATAGAGACAATTGGTCTTATAGTAATTACAAAATTATGACTATTTTTTATTTGCATAAGAAAAGATAAACTAGAGGTTAAACAAAATATCCAAAACTTTGAGTCTCCATTTGAAAACCCAAATTAGACTGGCTCCTAACTATGATGGGGCTACTACGCTGCCACCATTGTGACTAAGATCAAAATACAAAACGATAATTTTGAATTCGTAATTTTTCAAATAATGATAAATTCATTTTAATACTTTTTTTATTTGAGGAAATTATAAATTTATAATTCAAGACTTTGAACCTCTAAAGTCTTGAAAAGAGAGTTTTGGAGGCTTTGTTTTTATTGACTAGAGTCTTTGGATTTAGAGTAATCCATACACTGTGCAGAACTTTTCAATTTAGAAAATTGTTTCTTTGGTACTTAATTTTCCACGCTAACAATGAATACACTTAATAGCATTTTTGTTTGTCTAGGTTTTTAAAGAAAGTGTCTTTCAAGAAAATTAAAGCTTGATTGCGAGGCCTTAGAATTTTGACGACAAACAATAGGAGACATCGAAATCTAATACCGTGTACACTGGGTTTTCCATATTTCCAACTCAATGCCTTCCAAGAAATGTTCGTCATAAAGAATTGGACAAAGAGTTGAGCTTGATGGTTTAGGACTTGTATATATTTAAAATCATTTAAAATCCAAGCGATATGAAAGAGAGTCCTCCAACTTGCAAAACGTAATAGAGACAATTGGTCTTATAGTAATTACAAAATTATGACTATTTTTTATTTGCATAAGAAAAGATAAAATAGAGGTCAATCAAAATATCCAAAACTTTGAGTCTCCATTTGAAAACCCAAGTTAGACTGGCTCCTAACCATGATGGGGTTGCTACGCTACCACCATTGTGACCAAGATCAAAATACAAAATGATAATTTTGAATTCGTGATTATTCAAATAATGATAAATTCATTTTAATACTTTTTTTATTTGAGGAAATTATAAATTTATAATTCAAGAATTTGAACCTCTAAAGTCTTGAAAAGAGAGTTTTTGAGACTTTGTTTTAATTGTCCAGAGTCTTTGGGTTTAGAGTAATCCATACGATGTGCTGAACTTTTCAATTTAGAAAATTGTTTGTTTGGTACTTAATTTTCCACACAAACAATGAATACACTTAATAGCATTTTTGTTTGTCTAGATTTTTCAAGAAAGTGTCTTTCAAGAAAATTAAAGCTTGATTGCAAGGCCTTAAAATTTTGACAACAGACAATAGGAAACATTGAAATCTAATACCGTGTAAACTGAGTTTTCTTTATTGACAGCATGATTTTGGTAAGGTATTGACAATCTAGATATGTGAGTCCCTAAGTAAAACAAAAATAAATAAAAAAGTCTAGTTAAAATGGTTCAGTGTCAAATTGTCAATTAGTCATGGCGTATCTTTGACTTCTTTACTTAAGTTGTTTTGGTTTAAATCAATTTATATACCATTAATTAAATTTAATGATTTTGATTGTAAATCTCCTAATTTTTTATTAGATTGCAAATGGATTTGGTCCAAAGTGGAGCTCTTCTTGTTTTAAGAAATCTTGCGTATGATATGAACTTTTCTTGTTTTTGAGACACTTGAACAGAAATAGCCATTTGTTTTAAAAAAGAGTGTTCTTTCCCTAATTTATTGTGATGAAATGCTTCTGCA
Organism: Castanopsis chinensis; assembly: GCA_032878915.1. Lineage (NCBI taxonomy): Eukaryota > Viridiplantae > Streptophyta > Magnoliopsida > Fagales > Fagaceae > Castanopsis > Castanopsis chinensis. The sequence goes on along the minus strand of JAVQMG010000093.1, from coordinate 6,615,236 downwards.
TTATGAGGATTGAGTTCGCATGGGCGAAGAGTTTTTGGGCCTATTCTTGAGGTCCTAAAGCATATAAGGTATTTATCAAAGGTAAAAGAAACCAATTTTTATTGAATGGATAAAGTCAATTTGCATGTCTTGGATTTGTTAATCTCTAGTGAATAATGCTTAGGGATAGATTTAGAGTATTAGATAAGTTTGCACCACTCAAAGAGTAACTTTAATAGCATTCCATGTTGCCCCAAATTTGAACTTCCCATTTTTTTGACATTGTCTTCTACATTTATAATATTTATAATAAAGCATTAATGGGAATATATTTGGTATGAGTAAGAAATATCATTTCTAAGAAACTTTTGTCTAGAAAAAGATTTCAAAAACATTGGAGATGGTAATTGATAAGAAATATTTCTGTTTTTTATGCATCATCAGAATTTAATGTCCCAAAAATTTTAAGATTTAAACACTTGCACATTCATATTTATTCTGTTGGTTTTCTCGATGATAAAATCGTTATGTGCCCTATCCATTTGAGCTAAGTTCATTATGCTCAAACTTTGCATAATATAACTATACATTTTGAGAATACACCAGTAAGTAATATTTTGCATACAGTTACAATATCGTTAAACCTTTTATACTCCCTTTTTTTGCAAAACTTTTAAAGTAAAATCTAGAGATTTTTTAAAAAATAATATTATTTTATGAGGATTTTTTTTTTTTTGAAAAAATAGCCACTTAAAAAAAAATCATTTTTTTTGTATCAAAACTTCAAAATTTGCAATTTTAGTGTGAAATGTGTTTATACTAAAATTGTGTTTTCAAAGTCATTTCAAAGCAAAATTGATATTTTAATGCTTAAAATAATGTTTATAAGGAGGCTATCCCCCATAAGATTTTTAACATTATTTGTAATAATAATAATAAATAATATTTTTTTTTGCCAAGAAAGCCGGAAAATCTAGCTAAACTACCAACCAACTTTCATCATTTTAATATACAATTTAGCGTGCTATGGGTGTGTTTAGATACCGCTTATTTTGCTGAAACTAAAAAATTATTGCTGAAAGTATTGTAGATAAAAATAAAAATTAGTTGAAATAGTACAGTAATACCCATGAATAGTGTCAAAAAGTGCAGTGGAGCCCATGAATAGTAGCAAAAATAAACTAAACAGTGAAATAATTTTAATTTTTAATCCTAACCCAAACGCAAACTATATGTGCTTCCCAAATCTCAATATTTTTTATCAAAAAAGACAAAAGTTTCTCAATTGTTTTTTCTATATTCCATTAAAATTTATTGCTCCCACCCATCCCCAAAGAAAACTCAATTTATCGATTCCTGAATTTTTATAAAAGTTACACAAGTAATGACTATTAACATTGACCAATGAAATTCCGTATTGGTAGGTAAGTTAGCCAGGACATTGAGGAATATCCAGAAAGGCATTTAGAAAATCGGTCTGAGCATTTCTACCTCTTTTACTTTCCAAACTTCTGTGCTCCTTTAGAGATTTTTGCTCGTTCATCCTTGCCTCGTTCAAGTTCTTCCTGCATCCTCATGATCTTGTTAGTCTTTGTCTCTTTCTCTCCCTATTCATCTTTGATCTTTGTAGAGTCATCTGAAAGTTACTTGGTTTATTTCCAAAGTTCAATAGGATGGACAAGCTAGGAAGGCTAATTAGCAAATAGCAACCGAACAAGATGGCCCAATTTAGGATGATCCATTCCCTTTGATAGTTGTGATCAAATAGAGAGTTAGGTTCCCTCTTCTCCCCCTCAATGATGATATGACTTCTAAGTTTCAATCTCCATTGATGCTCAGCATAACCACACAAAATTTAACAATGGGTTTGCTTAATTATTTGGCTAATAAAAATATATCAGTTGGTGTAACTCAAAAAAAAAAAAAATTATATTATTATTGGATGAATATTTTGTCAATCTTCACATTTATCATCACACTTAACAAATTCATGGAATTTTAAACTAATGGAGTGTCAGTTACTTTTTTTTAATCCATATATCAATACATTTAACATGTTCTAAAAACATTTTTATAAAAAAACAAACAAACAAAACAAAACAACTGTACAAGAAATTGTTTGTATTATTCGATCCCTTTAATAAATGATGAACATAATGATTTCACAAAAGTATATAATTCAATGATAAATTTGACAAAATACTTCATCAACAAAAAAGTATTAAATCGTAACATTAGCTAAAAAAATACACTACGTATAACTTGAATATTAACCAAATGTATGTTGTGTATACACGTATAAGGAAATGTGAAAGAGTTTCTCGTTTTCCTTTCTTTTTTCCCTTTTGGGGAAAAAAGAGGAAGACAACAAATAAAGCTATTAAGGTCACAAAAGGGTCAAAAACCCATGCAGATCAATTGGCATCAACTAGTGTTTTCATCATAAATATCTAATGTTGAAATCTCCACATCCTCAACTATCAAATTATTTAAAAATAAAGGTGACAAAAGGAGCATCATAAACCTCCCCAAGTATTGCAAATCAAATAGATAGGGATCATCACAAGTTTGGCAGGTTTGGGTGAAGGTTGCAGCCATCATCTAATACCGTTCGGTTGAACATGTTTGACAGGTTATTAATCACCCTTACAAATACTGAGCAGTGTCAATGGAAGCTGTGAGAAAAAAAGAAAAGCCAGAAAGCATGTTTCAAACAAAGAATTCCTAGAAAATAATTTTCAGCAATACATACAAGTACTTCCAAAATTCTTCTTTTTACCTTTCCTCTTGAATTTACATGTCAAAGCATACTAACATTTGCTTATTACAATTTGGAAGGCCAAGTACAATAAAGTCAAGGATTGTAATCAGTTGTTTAATTTTTTTTTTTTTTTTTTATAAATCTACCAAAATGATAAGTTAGTCCCTCGTAATTTCAAATTCAGCACCAATTGGTAGATGATCACTTGGGTGGCTGTAATTTGGTAATCCACCAACAACATCAAATGAGTCTAGTTCTGGAAGCTCCAGTAAACTGACTGGTTTTATGTTATCAGTAGGGGAAAATAATATATAATCAAGAGTATTGGTGAAGTCCGGAGTGCTGTTTGTAAATAGTGGTTCTCCTCTCGTAAAAACAAAGACACTGCACAAGGGAATAGGCATGTCCTGTAAACACTCCACAGCCGGTGCCAATGGAGAGTTTCCTGAAATGAGGTACTGGTAAACCTGAAACAAGAAGAATGTTATAGCCATTTCAAGAACTTATGAGCTATAAACATTAACGCATCTCTATAAAAGCTAACAAACTAAGGTAAAACATAATCTGAATCTGGCAACTAAACAAAGCCACTTGTAAACCACTTGGGATTCTTTGACTACCTACTACCAAGTTTATTGGACAATTTGTCTGGCTAGCAGCGAAACCAACCAAGCTCAGCTTCTATTTCATGCTTAACTTTTGCTTCTTGATGCACTTAAATAAAAAACAAATATATTAATTCAATTTAAACGTTAGATATTTATCCAATCACTAAAGACGTCTCTTTTTGTCTTTTTCTTTTTTTTGTGTAATTATCCCTCTAAAAAGAAAATGTATAATTTTTTGGTGAAAAAATTTATGAATAAAACATATACATTCATTGTGACTTTATGTACTTGAAATTATTGAATGTGAAACTTTGAAATTATTTGCTGTCTATGCAATTATGCTCATTACTTAAGGATTAATTATATTAATTCTTTTTGTTTGTCTTTATTAATTTCTATTTTCTTTTATAAATTTTGAAAATACTTTTGAAAAAATTAATTAAATTTTGGTATCATATTTTTTTATAAGTAATAAAGATTTTTTTATCGAGGCTGCCATATGTTATTCATTTATTATATTTATTTGTATTTTAGTAATCATTAAACTATTTATGACATCATCACGTTCTAACATCTGGTGTAACCCTAGTTCCACCTTGAACCTCTTCATTCACTCACCCCCCTTTTTAAATTCTGTTTTTAAAACATAAAACATTGGTAATAAGAACCAACTTTTTGGACTTTGGACCAAAATCAAACTCAGAAGGAAAATCTAAACCAATACCAAAAAAGTAAAACTCAAAAAAGAAAAATCAAGGAAAAATGTAGAAAACCAACTATAAGCTAAATAATGGGAAACTAGATAAATCAAGGGGTTGGAAATTTTGACAAACCTTAATCCCTGGGGTTGAATTGAAGTCACCAGCCATTACTACTGAAGGCGTACATTCAAGTCTGTTGGATACCAGTGTTCTAAACAAAGCTAAGCGTGATAAAAGATATTTAGCTTGAGCAAGCTTGACATTAGCCCATTCTGGATCCCTGCAGCAAAGAATCGAAGTTACTTCAACTGATAAAATACAGAATATAACATACTTATGGAAGATTGAACCACTTTACCAGTAAAGGTGTGTGTTTGCCACAATAGCAACATGGTCTGGAAGATCTTTGAGTTTGAATGCAGCCATAATCCCAACACATTAATGTTTTAGTCTCACACGAGGATCATTAGGATCTCCACGATCCTCTGGGGCCTTTTTCAATTCTAAACCAAGAAGAAGATCATTGATATTAGATGCCAGCATACCATGTCAAGCACTAAGAATGTAATCTGCAACCTACTGAAGTTCTAGGGTGAAAAATGTCATCCAAAGAAAAGTAAAGATGAATACCCTTGCGGGTTGTATCATGAATTTTTTAAGGAAAGGAATGTAAAGAATGAGACATAATCTGCAGCGATTAGGGAAAGGAAATGGGTAGAGTTCAATTTGTTGTTTAGATGTTCATGATAAAAGGTTTAAGATATCCATTATCCATTATTTTGTTAATTAGTGGATGGGGAAGGAAAAGACCAAAAGAGTATATTTTTATTTTACCATTATCTATCTTAATTTTAATTAGAAGCCACGTTGTGAGGTTGATGCAGGGCAGCTTAGGCTTCACCACCTAAAACAATCTTGTAATCCTTCCTTAGGCTTCACCAGAGGGTTGTTTGGAATCACCACCAAACAGAAACACAAATGTTTGCAAATGAAATTTTATTAATATAATAATATTCTACATACAAATAAACCATCTGGGGCTTTCAGGAAGTAAAGATAAACTCAAACAACTAATCCAAGAAAGTAGTCTAAAGTAATCCAAATACATAAAGATAAATACAAAGATAAACTTAGGTAGTACAAGGTTAAGCTTATCTTAGGGGATTTTCTTTATCTTTATGTATTTGGATTAGTTTGGATTATTTAGACTACTTTCATGGATTAGTAGTTTTGAGTTCAGCTAGTATTAGTTTTAATGAATGTTATCTTTATCTTTATTTCCTGAAAGCTATAGAGGGTTTAGAGCATTATCTCCATTTTTAGTCCAAAAAATGCTACTATTCACTTACTGTTCACCCTCCAACAGCTTCTCCAAACACAAAATTTTTCCAATTTTTTTTTGAAGTTGCTACAGTAATTCTCTAAGAGCATCTGCTGATTTTTAGTCAAAAAAATGCTACTGTTCACCCTCCAACAGCTTCTCCAAACACAAAATTTTTCCAAATTTTTTTTGAAGTTGCTACAGTACTTCTCTAGATACAAAGAAGCACTATAGCAACTCCAAATGAATTTTTATGCTTAAAAAATTCATACATCTCAATAAAAAAAAAAAATTATTTCTTTCTCTCCCTCACAGCTACAAACTCAACGGCTACAAACTCAACAATCTTTCTCTCAAAAATTTCTAAACTCAAGCATAATTAGATGATCAGAATACAAACTCAAAAACACAATTTTAAAATTAATCAAATCATAACAAAAAAAAAAAAAAAAAAAGACAGAAGCCAGACCCATCTAGACTGCATTGGGGACGAAGATGAGCGACGGCTCCAGGCTGGACCAACTGCTTTGGGATGAAGATGATCCATCTGGACTGCGTTGGGGACAAGTTTTTCGTAATCAAGTAAAAAAAAAAAAAAAAAAAAAGCGAGAAAGCTGGAGAAAAAAAAGAGAGGAGCTGCTGGAAAGCATGTTCTTGATGAATGATGAATGAGGGAGAAAAAGAAATTAAAAGAGGGAGGGCCGGATAGAGATGGGATTATAGGAAAACGTGTGTGGAGGAGAAAAACAAGGGAAAAAAAAAAGGAAAAAAAAGGAAAAAAAACGTATGGGTGGAATGAAATGAGGGAAAGTAGAAATGATATAAAAAATAAAAAATCTTAATTGAGAAAGATTGGCACAATATTTTTACAATAAATTTAAGTAACAGACTATAATTAGTTAATATTGGTGAGAAAAAAAATAATTTCAATAGTGGGTTCAAATTAGAACTAATAATAACTTTTCACGTAAATTTTGTTGTGAAAGTATTGCAAAAAATAATGTGAATATAATATTTTTCATTGAAAAATATAATTGTTGGAAATGAATATATAAAGAATAGATGATGATAAAAAAAAATAAAGAATGAATCAAAAATTAATATCTAAATGAAATAAAAAAATGAGATAGAGAATCTATTAGAAATGTAAAAGTCACCGTTCGTTTTCCAAACGGTATAAAATTTTACAAAATTTGTTAGAGATGCTCTAAATCTAGAGAACACTGTAACAACCCCATATCAATTTTTCTGCTTAAAAAATTCATACATCTCAGTAAAAAACCATTCTTTCTCTCTCTTCTCACAGAGACAACAAACACAACGGCTACAATAAACACAACAATGTTTTCTTCCTTCGATTGAAGAAGTCCTATAAAAAAAAATAAAAAAAAACACAGCAATCTTTTTCTCAAACGTCTCAAAACTCTAACATAATCAAAATACAAACTCAAAAATATAATCTTAAAATTAATCAGACCATAACAATAAAGCAAAAAAAAAAAAAAAAAAGAGGACAAAATCCATCTACCATCTGGGTTGCGTTGGGGAGGAAGACGACCGGCAGCGGCGAAGCGGAAGGCACGGCGGAGCGGAACCATCTAACCCATTTGTTCTTTCTCTCTCTATCTCTTTCTCCGTTTCTTATCACAGAGAGAGTTGAATAATGTTTTGGAATCAAGTAGAAAAAGAAAAAAAAAAAAAAGTAGAGAAAGAGAGAACCGGAGAAAGAAAGACAAAGGCAGGTTCTGGAGAAAGAAAAAAAACAAGAGAAAAAATTTGTGGACAAAGGACAAAGGGATGAAAGAAAGGAAATATATGTGTATACGTGTGTGGTGGAAACAATCATATGGGTATACGTGTGGGGTGGGCAAAAAACAAGAGAAAAAAAAAAGAAAAAAAAATGAAACATAAGGGATGAAAGAAAGGAAATACTACAACAATATTTTTACTATATTTTTTCAATAAATTTTAAGCAAGAGATTATTATTAGTTAATATTAGTGAGTAAAAAAATAATTTCAGCGGTAGGTTCAAATTAGAATTAGTAACAACTTTTTACATAAGATTTTGATATGATTCTTGTGAAAGTATTGCAAAAAATGTTGTAAATATAACATTTTTAATTGAAAAATATAATGGTTGGGAATAAATATATGAAGAATAAATGATGATAAAAAAAGAATAAAAAATGAATAAAAAAACGATATTTAAATGAAATAAAGAATGTAATAGAGAATCTATTAGAAAATGTATTTAAAAAAGTGAGTAGTTAAAATGTAAAAATTACTGTTCATTCTCCAAACAGTACAAAATTATACAAAATCTATTGGAGATGCTGTTACTTCTTGCAGACTATTATTTATTACTAAAATTTCATTTGTAGAAAATTGTGTTTCTGTTTGGCAGTGATTCCAAAAAACCCTTAAGTGGCCAAGCCCAAGGAAGGATCACAGGACTGTTCTAGGTGGTGAATCCTAGGCTGTTTTGCATCGACTTGGTATCAGAGCAAATTTTGATCCCCACTGCTCCTAAACACAAACATCCAACTGATGCAAAACCAACCACAATTGTGAATCCGAATCAATACACGGCTCACGTTAATTTCAAGTTCTTACCCCACGAAATCATGAACAGACCCAACTGACCCCTTCTGCCACATGAGATTTATGCTGCCACCAAAGTTCCCAAAGAAACAGAGAAACCTGCTACTACCCCTTCCAAGCCCATCATCCCTATTCGTGCCTAACTCTAAATCCCAAAACCATCACTCAATCACCACAAAACCCACCACCACTGCCAACAAAAAACCCAACCCCAAAATCGCGGCCACCACCAGAAAACCTAGATCCAGAAAACCCGCAACCCACACCATCAAATAAAATCCGCAAGACGTCCGTGCCGCCAAGAGACACTGTTGCCAGCCTCTGACGCCACCACCGCCAAAGACATTGCCACACAAGGATTGCCGATCTCTCCTCACCGTGACACGAGGTTTGGAGGTGTACCCAAGATCCGTTCCAGTCAACCCACAAGTACCGATCTGGTCGCCGAGAGTTGTCACCATCGAGACCCATGATCACTCCTCCAACGGACCTAGCAAATCTCTCAAAACTGCCTTATGATGTCTTAGTTCAACTTCTAGTTTTTGTAGTTTAGACCTTTTCTTCTTGATTTATTGTTTAAAAAAAATCAACAGCAGAAAAGATCCGGGCAGAGTCAAATGAGGAGCCCACATAGAGTTTTTCAGCCAAGCAATTCATGTCCATTGACGGCCAGGTTTCTAAGACAGTCCAAACCAAGGTGTGGAACCAAAAAAGGCAATTAGGAAATTTATTTATTACGTTGTTGATGCGACACCAACCACATTGATTGACATATCAGATTGTAAGCTACATGGAGTAAAAATTAGATAATATTCCTATATTATCTTGGTCAACCTACAGGATTGACCAAGATGGACTTCCTATGTATCCTTTTGTCATTCAGAGCTAATTTGAACTGAGCTTTGAATCACCTTGAGGTAAAAAATTCTATCCTCCATGGTTACTTAGGAGAGGAAGTTTATATGAATATTCCTCCAGGTTTTAGGAGTCCCTCAACTCAAGGAAAGTTGAGCAGAATGAAGGAAGCATTGTACAGATTAAAGCAGTCGCCTAGAGTTTGATCGAATTACTCAGTTTATGTGGGGTTATGGATAGAAACACATCAAATTGATCACCCTTATTTATAAAGCATTCACTTTAGTTTACAGCTCTTATGTGGCGTTTGGTACGGGGGAATCCACATTACTCCTGGCATTCAGATTCCTAGGAATGTGATTCCTAGGAATCACATTCCTAGGAATGTAACTATTTCTATGTTTGGTTTGATTGGAAGATTCCTAGGAATGTGAGATGATAATGTTTGGTGTATTCCTATAAATCTTAAATGAATTATTTATTTTTCCCATTTTATCCTTAGATTTGAATGTAAACTACCAAGTCATTTAAAAAAAAAGTCTTCCTATAAATAAATAATGGAAAAAATACAATATAAACTATTAATTAGTCCTTTAAAAAAATATCTTCCTCTAAATAAATAATGAAAAACACACACACAACAGTAAAAGTGAATACCTGACAATAATGGAGAGTCTCCTTCAAACTTTTTTTTCCATACATAAAATCTAAATAGAACTTTGTTAAAAAATATATTAACGGAGTTGTTTATCCTATTTATATTATTTTGGCGGGAAAAGATAAAGACAAGAGAGAAGATATTGATAATTTGTTTTATAGATTATCTTAATTGCTTAAATGATAAGGAAAAGAGTTAAAATTGTCAATTTATAAAAAATAAAATTTCTTTTAAGCTTGGGAATCTGGATTCCCACCTGTTTTAAAGGGAATCACATTCCCACTGAGAGGGGTTTAAGGGGGGAATCCAGATTCCCTTGGCATCTAATTCCCAAGCGTAATTTGCAACCAAACATAGGAATCTTTAAACATTCTTAGGAATCTTAAAACATTCCCCTGTACCAAACGCCACATTATTGTTTATGTTAATTATATAACAGTAACATGTGATGACCCCAGGGGTGGAGCTGTGTTGAAGCTTGGCCCCCCCAAAATTTTGAAAATTTTGAAATTATATATATAATTATTTTAGTATTTTCAAAGTTTAGTCTATAAAAATAAGAGTTGGCCCCCCCAAATATTTGAATTAGTCCAATGATGCTCTTAAAAAAAATAATTGGTCTAATAGTTATAGAGATATAACTTTATTTTTTGCAATTTTATTTTTTATTGTAAAATGTGCTTTTACATCTGTTAAATATTTGATAAAGTTTGGCATCAAACATTTTTGAATTTATATTTTTTAACCCGTTATGTGGCGATTAACAAGTCATTGGCTTATTAAAAAAATCTTGTCATTAAAACTACACATGAAATGTGTCTTTAGTTGACACATAATAGGTTAGAGCAAGATCACTTTAAATATGTTTAGAGTCTAACTTATTTAAATGTCTTTAGTTGCATGTCTTTAAAGATTTTTTACTTTAGTATAAAATTTGATAATTTGTATTTAAAATGAAACTTTTAAAGAATTTCACTATAAAAATGGAAAAAATGAATTTTATTTTATAAAGATCATCATCAAACATAAATTTGATTGAGAATACTAAAGTTCATTTTTTTTTTTTTGGGTGGGTGTATATATATAACTTATCAAATAAAAAAGTGTGTATATATGTATGTATATATAACAAAAAAACGTGTGTATATATATATATATATATATTTATATGAGGGTTGTCTTGAAAAATATATTAGTGCCGCAACTTGGCCCCCCCAAACAAAAATTCCTGGCTCCGCCCCTAGATGACCCTAAGGAAGACAAAATATTAAAAGAATATTTAGCTATTGATTTTGAAATAAATGACCTGAGAGATTTGAAGTATTTTCTAGGTATCGAAGTAACAAGGTCTGAGCAATGTATATTTATATCTTGCAGAATGTGTTTTTGTCATCTCATATTTTCCTAGTTTAGAACAAGATTTTGAAAATGACTAAGAGGTATTTTTGAGATACAAAAAATGTTTTTAATGACATAGTTATAAATAAATTAAAATGGCAAATTACAATTTACCTACCTATGGTTTGACTGAAATTTAAGTTGCCTACCTGTGATTTAAATTTTGACACTTTATCCACCTGAGGTTAACTCAGTTAAGGTTCTATAATCCACCTCAGTTTAAAACATGACTAAATATGTAATTTTGTTCTATTTTTATATCTCTCTCCTCTATAAACACAAAAAACAAAAAAATTCAAGAGAAAATAAGATAAAAAAGACGTTAGTAAAGATGAAAGAAGATCCAGTTGAGCTCAAATCACAATTTCACCTTCTGACATACAAACAAACCTGAATTATCAATTTTTATTATATATTTTGGAAAAATAAATAAGAAAAATAACGAATTTTCAATTTTGACATTTTACTAGGAATGTCCAATAAATTTTCTTTTATTATAATTTCTGGATTTTGTCTTAATGCATATGAGTGGTGAGGAACAAAGCAAGCATCAGAACAGAGGAGCTAGAATTTAAGAACGTGGGTTTATGCAATAATGAATAATCCGATATTTTTTTAGGTTTTGCTTTTAAGGGAAATGAAATTCCAAGGATACCATTTCGTTGGAATTGGATACCATTTCGTTGGAATTGGATTCCGATATATTTAATTCCTGGGAATTGTAAAGAAAACAAAATCAATTGGAGCTATAGTCAGTTTGGGAACAGAGATATCCCTTGGAAAATGTAAGCTTCTTTTATCTTTATTAACATCTTTTTGATCTTATTTTCTCCTTAATCTTTATGTATTTTGTGTTTTTGGAGGAGAAGGACATAAAAATGGAGCAAGATTATATATTTAACCCTATATTTTTCGAAAGTGGGTTATATAACCTTAACTGAGTTAACCTCCGGTGGGTATAGTATTAAATTTCAAACTATAGATAAACAATTTAAATTTAAAAGGTCAAACTATAGGTGGGTAAATTTTAATTTGCCCTAAATTAAAAACAGTAGACTCCAAATATTTATCCAAACTCTTTTATCTCTTAAATTAAGGAGTTTATCTTTATCACAAGAATTCTCACACTCTAAATTTAAAACTTATCATTAAAAAAAAGTACATGATGAACTTCATTCCCTTATCATTATCCACACAAAGAAAAAAGTTATTTTATTAACATTAACTAGCTTGTAACCCCATGAATATACTTAAAATATATACATTAAAATGCATAGTATAATTCTTACCTATATAATTTAAATATTATTAATAGTCATTCTTATATTTTTTTTTAACTCTTTAAAAAGTCTTGTAAGAATATCATTAGGTAAAAAATGTAAATTGTCCATATTTTTAAAATTTTTTATGTTCATTAATTCTAAACTCTTTGGCTTTTATATGGTACTTTACTTTCAAGAAATCAAGTATTGGGTAAATTTTTTTTTTTTTACTTTTGTAAATTTTATATTATTAAGTGGATTATAAATATTTAAGATGATAATTAGTATTTAGATTGTGAACTATGGAGTGATTTATTTTTATCTTTTTTTTTTTCTTTTTTTATGGTGCTTTACTTTCAAGAAATCAAGTACGGGGTAATTTTCTTTTCTTTTATAAATTTTATATTATTAATTAGATTATAAATATTTAAGATACTAATTAATATTTAGAGTGTAGATAGGGGAGTGATTTATCTTTATTTTCTTTTTCTTTTTGTATGGTACGTTACTTTCAATAAATCAATTACTGGGTAACTTTTTTTTCTTTTGTAATTTTTTTTCATTTATTCATTTCTAGCAACTATATTTTTCAAATTCTCAACTACTATATTTTTTAAATCTCCCAAGGTTAACATTTTTGGTAACATTTTAATTTGAAATTTATCAAATCTATAAAAATTGGAATGAAATTATTCATTACTTTTCCCTACAAAATTCATTAATTTTTTTGCGTAGTTTTATTTTTTAGGTTATGATTATTATTCATTAACTTATCATTATCACTTTCTAATTTTTCTTTTAATAAACCTATCAAATTTTAATTTAAGGGATTATTATTATTATTTATTAGAAAATACCTCAAATCATAATCCAGTAATCTTCAACTGGCCTCTGAGCATGCGCTCATGCGCATGCTCAGAGGCTTTTCTATATTTTGGGTAAAAGTTAATAATTTGAATCCATTATAACTTGGGATTACTACATTTTTTAATCATAAAATACACGCGTGTGCTCAGAGGCTTTTCTATTTTTTGGGTAAAAGTTAATAATTTGAGTCATTATAATTTGGGATTACTACATTTTTTAATCATAAAATACCTTAGGGTGTGATGAGTGTTATACATTTGTGGATGAAATATTTTTTTCATCACACCCTTAGGTATTTTATGATTAGAAAATGTAGTAATTCCAAATTATAATCAATTTAAATTATTAACTTTTACACGAAAAATAGAAGAGTTTCTAAGCACGCGTGTGAGTTCATGCTTAGAGGTTAGTATACTTAAATCGTTTGATAGATTATAGATTACGACAAAGTGTGAACTTGTAACATCCACCCCATAATCTCAAGAGAAGTACTACGTCCACACATTTTCACAACAAATCACATGAAGTAAGTTGTTGTAGTTCAAATTTGAATTCACAACTTAAATAACGTTTTTGCCTATCTATAACAACTAATAGCAACGTACCACTTAGGATTTATTGTGAAAATGATGTAAAAATATTGTGGACATAGTATTTCTCTATTCTCAAAGTTTAAATTTTATCTATTTCATCCTTAAAGTTTGTATTTATTGTCCAAAATATTTCTTCAGATTGACCTATCTATAATATAAAATATTAACAAGTTTTAATATATATATATATATATATAGAGAGAGAGAGAGAGAGAGAGAGAGAGAGAGAGAGAGAGAGAGAGAGAGAGAGAGAGAGAGAGAGAGAGAGAGGTATTGGATTTGGTGGATTTAACCAGTGGTGTGAAGGTTAGTGGTGGAGCTTGGGGATTAGGGGTCTTTTGGTTTAGGTTGAAAGAAAGATATAAAGGGGGATTAAAAAAACACATCTACCTCTTTTTTAACAGTTGAATGTAAAAAAAAAAAAAAAAAAAAACTAATGGAAGCACATTGGGTGGGTAAAGTGAAACTCTTTCCAGTGTATAGGTAGACAATATGACTCAAAGCACAAGCGGCTAAAATATAATTAACCAAACTTTATATTATTACTAGTATTATTCCAATGCAATGCATGATTTAATCAAGAATCATGGGTAAATTAAAGAAAATAAAAAAATATTTTAATTGAAATTAAATAGATAACAAAAATAAAGTAATATTATACTCTATTTTTTTTAAACAAAGTAACCTTTTACTTTAAGTTATATAGTGAACACATATTGTGTAAGATTTGTTTTTGTAATTAAATAAAATCATGTATAAGTCCAAAATTAATTGAATGGAATATTAACTATGCAACTAAAATAAAAGGAGATGTCTAAAAAAATATAAAGGGAGTTTGCATAATTAAATCTCAAGTGCATATTTAAATGAAAAACCTTGAATTCAATAATTAAAAAAAAATAATTGAAAGCATATTTAAGTGGTGACCTCAATGTAATAGTTAAGAATTATGAATAACCCAAATTACTAAACATTAAAAAACAAAAAGAGATAAACTTACATAATAATTGAATTTTTGTCTTTGAAAATGAGGTAGGAGGCACCGAATTTCACCCTATCAAAACAAAATGTGTAAATATAAACTTCAAGATTTTTTTTTTTTTTGAGAAAAACTCAATACCAAGAGTATTTTTTGATCAAGTGCTTCAAAACCTCAAGGAAACTCCCTGAAAAAGAAAACATGAATAATAAAAGAAACAAACAAAATTAAACAAATAACAAATAACCCTAAAAAATGATAGATACTTGGACGTTCAAAATATTAATAAAAAAAATCATGAATCTAGCCTTATTATTTTTAGTGTCTTGGAACTCTAAAGATGAAAGTCATGGTATAATAAAACTATTATCCATAATCATTCCTATATTTATTTAACAAATAAAATTAAACTTCAACCAAAAAACAAAAGTCGATAAGAAGTTGCTTTTATTTAAAACAATAATTTTTTTTTGATACAATCATACAAGGGTGTGTAGTGGTTAAAACAATAATTTTAAGTTGTGAAGAAGTTGATATAAGCAAAAAAAGAAGAAATCTAAATTATAACCCAATACCATAAAAGTCAAGTTGAAACGTTAATTACAATTTTTTATCTTCTGTTATACCATTAAAATCATGTTGTTAATTAACACTATTAGCTCTTTTTTTTTTTTTTGTTATCCAAAAATTTGATATTTATCCAAAAAAAATTAATTTAAAAAAAATATTTGAAAAAAAAGTAGATTAAAAATTTATTACCAATAATTCCCCTTGTGTATATCCTCAATGAAAGTTGTGAAAAAGTTGATATAAGCAAAAAAAATAAGGAATTTATTTAAAATAAAATACCATAAAAATCAAGTTGTTAATGTTAAGTACATTTTTTTTTTCTGTTATACCGTAAATATCATGTTTTATTAGCTTTTTTTTTTTTAATCTAAAATTTTTTTTGCAATTTGGTAAAACCACTTGGCGCAACCACAGCATCTAAGCTCAACTTTTATTATATAGTATATGATATTGATGATATGATGTAATTATCTCAAAATTTTATTGCTTTTACACTAATTTCTATAACAAAAAAAAAAATTATTATTATTAAATAATGAACTTATAGTTATTAGTTATTTTTATTTATCTATTTATTATTATTATTATCACTTTTAAAATGTAACAATAATGTTTCCTTTTCCTTTCCCGTAGCTTCTTTATTATTATTTTTTTTAACCTTCATTTTCCTTTATAGATTTTGAATACACATTGATGGGAAAGATTTTCTTTCTATTTTTCGAATGAATTTTATATAAAAGAAATTCACCAAAATAGAAGAAAAAAGTTGAATATAATTAGGTGGGGTTGCGAAGGGGTTGAAATTCTTACGTATTATCCGTCAACCCCTTGGCTCTCAAGTCTCAACCGAATCAAGTTTTTCTTACCTTGATGACTTGAGATACATTCATGCGAATCAAGTTTTCTTGCTTTAATGACTTGAACTACTTAACCATAGTTCTAGTTTCTAAATCCTTTCATGACTTCCTAGAACATCTTGATTCTTGACGAATTAACTTCTAACACTAGCAAGCGTTATTCAACATTTTTTCTTCCTTAATAATGAACATATGTTAGCTGGGATGCAATGGCTAGGACTTATAAAGAGCATTCACATCATGCTTAATGAATTTTTAGCCAAATTTAGTATAAAATCTTGACTTTTGTTAATTTAGCTAGTATATTATTTACAAACAATTACATCAATTTCAATACTCTATCACTATCCCATTTTAATATTACATCAATTAATACTAAATATTTGTGGGCTTACTGTGGTTTTAGCTAATGCAACCTTGTTGTGTTTTATGGGAGTTTTTCATTTGAACTTTTGGCAGTTGCAAATTAACGTTAGTGATTGGTGCATTTTACTTTGTAATGAGACTAATAAAAATAAGGGCTTGTGTTTGACACTGCGATTATCAAAGACTACCATGCGATTTTAATATGTTCATAAGTACCCTTGACCACCTAGCTGGGAAAGTTGATGATCAAGTCTCAAACATCAATGGAAGAAGGTTTGTGGAAAAACTTTGATCATCCCACTGGCACGCTTCTTACTTTGATCCACCATCAGGAGCCTTCACACTTGAGTGAGCGAGAACCAAATTAAGACAAACGACGTCGTTTTACATCAGTTTTTGTTTTTGTTTTTTTTTGTTTTTAAAAACACTCAAAACGACGTCATTTGTGATATTAACCAAACCCTATTTTGTCAATTTTTACATTTTGACATCAAGAATGCTGCAATGTTTGTCATCAACAAGAATTTCAAAGACACTGAACCATGTTTCCTCAGCCAGCCTATGATGTTGTCCCAAAACACTCATTCACCGCCTTGTCTTCGCAACCAAATCTTCAACAGAGAGTGATCCCTGGCGATTTCGTGAGATGGGGTTCGCTTGGTTTTTGTAGAACTTCAAGCTTTGCTACTGGGTTCTTGCCATTACAGCACAAGCCGTTGGACTCTGTTAAAAAATATTCAGAGAGTCAAGGATGATGTAATGTCTCACAAAAGCTCCCAATTTTTTTATTCTGTTCTTTCTGCCTATGAATCTTAGTTGATGTGATTTTCTTGTACTTTTTTTTAAAATGGGTTTTTTTTGGTTTATTGCATGAATTTCTAGGAGTGAGAGCGAATTGAATTTGAGATGAATTCTTGGCTGATGAAATTTACTATCAATTTAGGTACTATAGGTGTATGTTTATTTGTGTGCATATTTGCTGACCTTGCTTGCAAAAGGAATGCGATTATTATCAGAGCCACTAGAAAGTGCGGGAAAGTAAATGTAATTTATTTGTACTTAGCTGATAGCCTGTTTGGTTTCTTAGAATCTTGAAGTTGATTTTTTTTTGGTTACACTCTGTTTCTATTTGGTTGGCGAGAAAGTTTGCGAAAGTAGATGGAAATTTTATTTTTTAGGGACTTGAGAATAAATTGTCATAGATCTATATGGTTGGTTAGGAAACATTTGAAAAGATAAACGAATTTTGAAGATGTAATTTTTAGGGTTCTTTTTTCTTTAAGGCTGCAATTTTAAGTTTTTAGCTATTGAAATGGAAGAATAATGAACATGGTAGAGGCTGGTACCGAAGTTTGTTTAATGAGAAAATTTGGGTAAAGCACCAGAGAATCAATAAAGCTAGATTCTGGAAAAGGTTCATTAGTCAAGTTATTATACCTCAACTTGAGCAATTGGACTTGTGTTCTTTGTTTCTAAGAAACATGAAAATTCTGTGTCCACATTAACTGCATCTAGTTGTGAAGGAAATTGAAGTAAAAGATTGTACTTGGTGTAGCTTTTTACATGGGTTGATTTCCATCTAAATTAGTTTATGCTTCTTTGGGTTTTTCTAAGAGAATGTATAAATGATTTCTGCTGTCAGTTTACTCTCTCTCTTCTTTGATGTTATTACCTTTTTTTTGGTCATAATAATATGCATTTTGTGAAACCCCAAGAACTGTTTTGCTTCTTGTGAGAGGAAAGGCCTTTTATAGAAGGTTCTTCAATTCCTGTTGCTTTCATGTGAGCATAACCACATTGTGGTCAACATTTGCCAAATGAAGTGTATTTTCATGATCCATTCCAAGTTTATGGCCTTTCTAAATTTGTTGGCCAAACTTTAGAATGCATTTTATGGAATGAGCTTAATTTCCTTGGACAACTAATTAGCATATGAGGAGTTCTTTTGTACAATGATTGTTTAGAGAATCTGTAGCCTGGGACTATATTTGAGAAGGTTAAGGTTTCTAATACATTCTATGGAAACTAGAATATTTATGAGTGAATTGAATTTTTCTTTGCTATTTTGAACCAAAATTATAGTGACATAGAACTCTAGGACCATAGCTTATAGATAGTTTTTTTTTTTTCTTATGTATATATTTAGTTATTTTTTGGAGGTGTTATGTTTGTCAGTATCACTTGGGAAGAGGCCATATTGGTGGAGGTGTTTAGTAGGATGTTGAAAAGAGTGGAGGAAGCTGATTTGATCCGCGGTTTTAAAGTTGAGGGTAGGAGGGGTGGTGAGGAATGTGTTTCACATCTTTTGTTTGCAGATGATATTATCCTTTTTTGTGATGCAGATGTGGAGCAAATTCTGCATATTCGATTGTTGTTACTTTGTTTTCAGGTGGTAACAAAATTGAAGGTAAATGTGCATAAGAGTGAAATGGTTCCAATAGGAGAGGTTGTTGATGTGCATGTCTTGCCTGATATTTTGGGCTGCAGAGTTGGATCTTTGCCTATGTCTTATCTTGGCATGCCGCTGGGGGCTCCTCATTATTCCCCTTCTTTTTGGAATCCAATTTTGGAAAAATTTGAGCGGAAATTAGCTGGGTGGAAGAAATTGTACTTGTCTAAGGGGGGGCGATTGATGTTACTCAAAAGTACGCTATCTAGTCTTCCTACTTATTTTCTATCGTTATTCACCATTCCTACTCATGCGGCCAATAAAATTGAAAAGTTACAAAGGGACTTTCTATAGGGTGTTAGCAAGCCTCATCTGGTAGGTTGGGATAAAGTTTGTGCGCTTATAGCCAATGGCGGCTTGGGGATAAGGAAACTTACTACTTTCAATAAGGCTTTACTGGGAAAATGGTTGTGGCAGTTTGGTAAGGAGGATCGGTTATGGAGGAGGGTGGTAGCTTCAAAATTTGGGGAAGATTGGGGGAGTTGGACCTCAAAGCTGGCTAGGAGAGTTCATGGGTTTGGTTTGTGGAGAGGTATTCGTATGGGATGGGAGGATTTAAGCAAAAATTGTTAGCTTGTTGGATTGGGGAATAGAGTGAGGTTTTGGCAAGATGGGTAGTATGGGGATCAACCCTTTCAATTGGCCATCCCAAGGCTATATGGTGTTGTCATTGATAAGGAGATCTCTATTGAAGCTTCTTTGTCTAGGCAGGGGGAGGAGGAGAGAAGAATTTGGGATGTTCGTTTTATTCGAGAATTTGAGGATTGGGAGATGGATGAAGGGCTGCATTTCCTTCGTTTATTGGGAGCTAATACTCCTTCGAGGGATGTTGGAGACTAGATGAGATGGAAGTTAAAGTCTAATGGATAATTTGACATCCGGTCGTTCTATAATAAATTAAGAAACTGTTCCTCAATTGTCTTTCCTTGGAATGGTATATGGAGAGTAAAGCCCCCTAGGCGAGTTCCTTTCTTTGTTTGGTGCGCAGCTTTGAATAAGACAGTAACGGGTGATAACTTGAGATTGAGGAGATTAGATTTTGTGGATTGGTGCATTATGTGCCGTCACTGTGGAGAGACGGTAGGCTACTTACTTCTTCATTGTGAGATGGCTTATCGGTTATGGAGCTTTGTCTTTAGAACTTTTGGCTTGTCTTGGGTTATACCTAGATCGATCCCAGATTTGCTTTTTGGCTGATGGAATTGGTTGGGGAAGCACTCGTCTTAGATTTGGAATTTAGTTCCGTTGGGCATCCTATAGTGTGTTTGGAAGGAGCGGAATCGGCGGACTTTTGAGGATTTGGATAGTACCGGTGATCAATTGCTTGCTTCTTTTAGTGGGACTTTTTTTGATTGGTCTAGGGCTTGGGGACTCACGACTAGTGACTCTCTCCCTTCTTTTTTTAGCTCCCTTTCTCTTTTGTAATTTTTCTGTTGTTTGGTTTTCTTTTGTATTTTTGTTCAGTTTTCTTCCTCTTGTTTTTTCTAGGTTTGCTCTATGTTTTTCATGCATAGAGTAGTCTTTCGTATATATATATATACTTCACTCTTACTTATAAAAAAAAAAGACCAGCTGATTGGTAATTCATTTAGATGATGCTTGTTTCCCTTTGCACCTTTTATTAAATACTTATTGGAGAAAAAAAGATATTGATGTTTGTACTGTATGCATATCTTCTCTCCATATTTTGCTATCTATACTTCTGTCTTTTTTTGCAGCTGATATTTTGTTATTCCTTTGTGGAGAGGAAGTGGTTACACAACAATGTTTTCTCAAGGTTTGGTTTTTAACTATTGGCTTTATATCACAGATGCTGTTTTTATTAAGCTTTGTATATGTGCCGAGCAAATTTCATTTGGCGTTGTTGGTGGAGTAATATAATCCTGGAAATTCTTATAAAAAATAACCCTGGATATTAATTAAGATAATTAATCACATCATCAGATTTTCCTTTACCTCAATGCTGGTGCAAATTACTAATCTACTGGTCTATTTAGTTATGAAACGTAATAGTATTTATTTGCTAGCAAATCATGTATACATTTGACCAGGAGCTGTAACACATGCGAGTGTGCAAACCCAAATAGAGGCTGCCACCAAACTCAAACAAGCTTGTGTTTTTTTATGATCATTAATATATCAGAAGTATCTATTCTCTTCTTTTGATGTTTTCTACACATTAGCTGAAGCGTATGCAATGGAACGTCCAAAGGAGAAAAATGCATTGGCAAGGTCTGTGTTGCAGAACAAAACAAAAGCATTATCTATTAAAGCTTGAGCTGAATGTGTTTCAATTTACAGTTGATATGTCATAACACAAATAGTTTTGGAGACAGTTTTTTTTTTATTAATAAAAATTGTTATATACTTATTAAAAGAATAATAATTAAAATTGTTATATAGAAGGAAGTACAATAGATTTTGGAATCAACGTAATGGGTATATACTCAACCATCTACTTTGAATCACTCAAAAATACAAAGCATCTATTTGAGGGTTTACATCATTCTATAGTAACCAACGGAATAAAATCTACAATTTTTGATGGTCAATTCATTCTTCTCCTACTATTGTTGTTGTATGCACACTAATATCTTGATAGGGATTAGGCATTAAGGAAAAAGTATAATACATAAATAAGATATTTTTTTGATAATGTTGTATGCACACTAATAATCTGATAGGGATTAGGGATTAAGGAAAAATTATAATACATAAATAAGATATTTTTTGATAATTTGATAGTTGGGGGAGGGGGGGTTTAAGCCGTGGATGTCATAGACATCAAGACGTGCCAACCAATTGAGCCAAAAGGCTCTTGGCATAATACATAAATAAGATTTGAAGAAAACATTCCGTTCTGTAAGCAACACATATTAAACTGCAAAATGAAGTTTATATTTGACTTGGTATTCTCCTTCTTGGAGGAATCCTATTGGACTGAATTTACCCTTTTCTTTATACTTAAAATTATTGTGGTCCTTAGTAGACTTTCCATAATAACTAGATTCATCTTCTTTGTACTAATGAGTACTGCAAGTGCCTGTTGCAATTTCCTAGTGCCCTGTTATTCAGGTCTTCAATTGACAAGAATTTTCAACTGCCTTACTAGTATTCTAATGTATACCCTGAGATATGTTTCTAATTAATTCAATTAAAGAATAAAAATTTAAATTGACAAGACTGTTCAACATTACTATCCTGTTTCAAAAGTTCTTTACCAAACTAGATTGGTCTATCTCTTGAAATGGTTGAGCCCCAGTTCTTTATTCTCTTTTTACAATTCTGTTCTAGAAAAAAGCCGCCCTTTTAGGAACTTTAACTTTCCAAATGTTCTCCAAGGAAAAGTGGAAAGAGTTGCATTTCGAATCTTATGATAAAAACACCGAGTATCAAACTTCTCACTTCAAAAACACCGAGTTGCATTTCGAAACTTCTCACTTCCGTTAGGAGCTAAATTTAAGGAGTTATCAGTTTGGAATCCTATTTTGGAGAAGATGGAAAGGAGTTTAGCGGGGTGGAAGAGGTTGTATCTATCTAAGGGGGGCAAGGTAACTCTTATTAAAAGTACTCTTTCCTCCTTACCTACCTATTTCCTTTCCCTTCTGCCTTTACCTGGAAAGGTGGCAAATCGTATGGAGAAGTTGCAACGTGATTTTTTGTGGAGTGGTATGAATGGTGACTCTAAATTTCACTTAGTCAGTTGGGCTCAGGTTTGTAAGCCGCTGCAGGTTGGAGGGTTGGGTATTAGACATTTGAGGAGTTTTAATTCGGCCTTGTTAGGAAAATGGTTATGGAGGTATGGCATGGAGACCGAGGCTCTATGGAGGAGGGTTATTGAGGTGAAATATGGGAATGCTTGGGGTGGTTGGTGCACGAAGAAGGTGACCAGAGCTCACGGTGTTAGTTTGTGGAGACATATTAGGAGTGGTTGGATGAGTTTTTCTAATCTTCTTCGGTATGATGTGGGGGATGGTTCTCGTGTGAAGTTTTGGAAGCATGTGTGGTGTGGAGAGCGTACTCTCCAAGAGGCTTTTCCAGAACTTTATTGTATTAGTAGAACAAAGGATTCTTCGGTTGCGGAGGTTATGTGTTGGTCTGGTGGGAGGATTCATTGGGATGCTAAATTTCGTCGTCCTCCTCAAGACTGGGAGCAAGAATCCTTTGATCTGTTTATGGATATGGTCTACTCTTCGACGGTTCGGGGATTGGGTCAGGATCGGGTGTTTTGGAAGCTAGCTAGGAGTAGAGGTTTTGAGGTTAGAGGTTTCTATCTCTCTTTCTACCCTCCTACCTTCTTATCCTTCCCTTGGAAGATGATTTGGAAATCGAAGGTTCCTCCAAGGGTTGCTTTCTTTTCTTGGTCTGCCTTCTTAGGTAAGATTTTAACAACTGATAACCTTCGCAAATGACATGTGCTAGTTCTTGATTGGTGCTATATGTGTAAGAGTGGTGGGGAGTCAGTGGATCATCTTCTTCTTCATTGCCCCATTGCTTGTGAGTTGTGGTCGTTGGTGTTTTGTTTGTTTGGAATTTATTGGGTTATGCCTCAGAAGGTTATTGAGGTGTTTGAGTCTTGGCAGGGTAAGTTTGGTCGGCATAGAAACATAGAGTTGTGGAGAATTGTGCCTCGTTGCTTGATTTGGTGTATCTGGCGCGAAAGGAATTCTAGAAACTTTGAGGGATGTGAACGCTCTGTGTTAGAGATTAAGTCTTTGTTTTTACACACCCTCCTCGATTGGAGTGTGGTCTTTTGTCATTTTTCTTGTTCTTCCCTTCCTGTTCTTCTTGATCGTTGTAATCTTGGTTCTGGCTTTATGCCCCCTTAGTACATCCCCAATGTACTCGGGTTGGCTGTTTATCTTCTTTTAATAAAATTTCGTTACTTATCAAAAAAAATTAAGATCCCAACTAAGCCTGTCACACCCTCCACCCCTAGGAGTTCGGGTTTGGATGAAACGAAGAAGGGATTAGGAAGCCGCTAACTCCCAATCATTGAATTCGCTATAATATCTTAAACTCCACACTCTGTCATTATTATCCATAGGAGGGCGTAACACGAAAATTCTAGTCCAACTAAGAAAACAGGAAAAAAAAAAAAAAAAAAAAAAGTCCAGCCCAAAAGTACCAAATTTTGTAACACCATAAAAAAGGCCCAAATCTGATCCATTGGGTCCAATCATTCTCTCTAGTCACTCACCATGTTCGGTACACAAGTTGCAGAAGAACCCACACAAATCACCTTCACCATTTTCATATTTTTAATGGATAAGTAAGACTTCAGAGTTTTCAAAATTCCCCCTCTCTCAGTCTCAGTCTCAGTAGTTAGTATGGGTGTGAAGAACTTGTGGGCCCACTTTTCTTTTCTCTTTTTCTCGCCAACCAAACAAACCCTAATGATTATTTTTCTTTTTGGATTTATGTTTGGTTTTTAAAATTTTGAATTATGGGCTTTTAGGAGCAAGGGGGTGTGCATAGATCTCTCTTGCTGTATGGTTCAGCTTCAAAACGTTAGCAAATCACACTCTTGTATGAAAGAGAAGGTTTATCTCAGAGGTCTCTTTCACCGCCTCAGAGCTTTCATTGCTGTTAAGTGCACCATTGTTTTTGTTATAGGTACTTAATTCATATGTTTTTTTTTCTTTCTGGGTTTCTTCAATTCTGTCATTTACTTTTAGAACTAGATGTGTGTTTTTAATTTAATCCTTTACTTATTGTGAAGATTGGGTTTTTGGTTTTTTGTCAAAGAATGACTAATGGGGCACTTGATTTTTTGGAATAGTTTGCATAGATGAAAATGAGACTCTTATAATGTAACAGTTCTCTGTATACATTCTATGTTCATGGGATTTGGCCCCTTAAGCGGTTAATGTGTGAATTCTTGCTTATCTATTAAGTAGATGAAAACAATGTATTCAGTTAAGATGTCATTGCTTTCAGAGCATGGCATTTGACCACATATCTTAATTTTAAGTAATCTTTGCTGCCTGTAGATGGATCCATTCCTGCTATTAAGTTGTCAACTTATACACGCCGCTTAAATTCAGGAAGTGAGGTGAGAATCCTTGTGTGCAAATGTAATCATTGTATGTTGTTTACTTTCTTTTAAACTTTTTTTGGGTCCTTTTTTTTTTGGAAAGTTCTTCATACTAATTTCTTGTGGTTTATGAATGCAGGTTACTCAAGATGATAGAAACTTGCAAAATGTTAACTCTCTACAAAGAAATATGGGATCCGAGTTTTCATGCATGATTAAAGAGGCTAAAGTTTTGGGCATGGCACTTGGCATTGCTTGCTTAGATGGGTAATGTCTACTGTTAAAGTAAAATTTTTTAATATAGGATTATAGAAGCAAGAACTCACTAGTTTTTTGTCAAATAAAGGAATATTCAAATTTATCTACATGAAATCTCTTAATGGGTTTAATGAATAAAAAAGCGTAACAAATGGAAACTAAAAGAATGAAATAAATATAAAAAAATTTATTTTTCTTATTAATCTAACCAATCTTGAAAAAAGAATTTGTCTAATCTAAAATTTTCAGGTCTAGTATGGTTTATTTTGCATGATATTATGGTAAATCATGATGCACCCCTTCATTCAATATATGGGAATACGTTTTCCTTAAAAGAGGAGAGAAGGGCTTTGATTCATGGAAATGCTTTTGTGAAAAATATTAGCAACACCCCCCCCCCCCCGCCTTCTTTTTTTTTTCTTCTATTGTAAACAAAGAGACCTGGACTAACTCTCTCTCTCTCTCTCTCTCTCTCTCTATATATATATATATATTTTAATCTAAAACATAGGATAAAGGAAGCTGAAGCACAGTGTGCATTATGAAACTCAAAATCGTTATGCGTGAGTACCTATTATTAGCCATGTTGGAATTATTCCATAGGAGTCTTAGGAGATGCATACTATGCGCTATCATATTCTCATCATAAAACATCATTAACATTGTTATCATCATTATCATTTTTCACTAACATTACTATAACGACCATCAGGATGGATGTTTCGCTTTGGACTCAGATATCTTTATTTTTGGTGCAAGGACGGTGTACAGAGATATATGCCTTGGTAAGTAGATTCACATTTGGTTGCATATTGAAATTCTGTTGAGTAACTTATTTTTTGCGTACTAACTTTGCATCCATTTTGCTAATAAATTTGGAGATGGTGGTTATGTCACTTCCTATGAAATGACAGACGTAGAGGGACGGCTTGGATTTGGAAGGAACTCATTGGTAAATTTCTAATTGTCAATGTAAAATACTTATGAAGCTATTTAGAACAAAAATAATAATAATTCTTTTGATTTGCAATTGATTAACAATGACAACAACCAAGCCTTAGTCCCAATTGTTTTGGGCTTGCTACTTCGATCTTTGTTTGATTGGTCACGTGTGTGGGGTTTCAAATAATACCTCTTTTGTGTAATTTTGTAATTCTTTTAGGTTATGAAGTGCTTATCATCATGAGTCGGTCGAAACCTTTTTCATTAATAACTTATTTTACTAATAAAAAAAAGGGAAAAAGAAATGACAGTATATTTTGGATAGGATAATATGATGGAGAATATATGTGGCCAAACCTAAATTAGTCCATTGAGGATCTATAGCCAATCCCTAAATTTTGGGATTAAAGTTTTGCTGTTGCTATTGATTTATAGCTATGCATGTGTTTTGATCATTAGTTCCAAATATTTGGTTTTACAAAATGGAAGACTTCACATTGCTGTTACCATTGAACATTTTTTGGTCTTCTAGTAAGTAAGCATGATTCACAAAGGGATGATCAGCACTTGCAAGTTATTGATGTATATTTGAAGCCCAAGTGCTCACTTGGCAGATTCTGATGCTGTGCATAGGTAAAAACGTCAGTTCTGTTGTTTGTTGGGGCTAATGCTGGTTGCTGCATATGTGAGAGTGTTTAGAAATGTAATATGTTTGGACCCCTTTTTTTTTTTCCTTTTCGTCCCTTTGTTTAACTTATAGATTTTTTTTTTTTTGATAAGTAATAAGCTTTATTGTTATAAGAATGAACACCCTAGTACACAGGGAGTGTACAAGGGGTTAAGAAATCAAATACAAAAATTGAAAGAGTCTAGAAAATCAATAAAAGAAGGGAATGATTGTTTTTGCAAAGCAAACAACCAATCCTGCAAAGTTCTAAAAAAGAATAGCTTGAGTTCCGGAATAGATCTCTCAATATCTTCAAAACATCTACTATTTCTCTCCCTCCAAAGACACCACATTAAGCAATGTGGAATGATGGACCAAATATAACCATTTCGATGACGACCAAAACTGCCTTGCCAACACCCTAACAGCCCCAAAACAGTGTGCGGCATAACCCAAATTACTCCAAATAGACCCAAAACCATAGACCATAGATCCATAGCAATAGGACAATGAAGGAATAGATGGTCAACTGATTCACCATTTCTTTTGCACATGTAACACCAATCCAAAATCCACACCTTCCTTTTTCGTAAATTATCAATCGTCAAACATTTATTTAAGGTAGCAGTCCAAACAAAGAAAGCTACTCTAGAGGGAATCTTCTGCTTCCAAATACTTTTCCAAGGAAAACCATAGATAGTGTTGCCAACTAGAATTCTGTAATAATCACTAACCATGAATCCCTTATCTTTACTAGGTATCCAACACATTTTATCCTCATCAAACCCCCTTATAGGAGAACCATATATGGTTTCCATGAAGTCTGACATAGCCTCTAGTTCCTGAGCATGCACACCCCTAAAGAATCTCACATCCCAAAAGAGGACACCATTGGAAGACTTCATCAGCTCAGCTACATTGGCACCTTTATTCCTGCAAAATCTGAACAAGTCAGGATATCTAACAGCAAGAGATGTCTCTCCACACCATCGGTCTTGCCAAAACTTCACTCTAGACCCATCATCAATATCATACAGAATATGACGTGAGAAAGAAGGCCATCCGTGACTAATATTTCTCCATAAACCAACACCATAAGGGCCATTCACAGATCTGGTATACCAGCCCCCCCATACACATCCATATTTCATCTCTATCACTTGTCTCCAAAGGGCATTTCTCTCAATTCCAAATCTCCATAGCCATTTCCCAAGTAAAGCTTCATTGAAAAGTCTTATCTTCTTTATCCCTAAACCACCCGAAGAAATAGGAGCACAAACAGTAGTACATTTAACCAAGTGAATTTTAGGTTCATCTCCAAAACTACCCCATAAGAAATTTCGCTGAAGCCTCTCAATTTGGTTAGCCACACTAGCAGGTATAGGAAATAAAGATAGAAAATAAGTGGGTAAATTAGATAGGGTACTTTTGATTAGGGTGATTCTACCTCCCTTGGATAAATATAAGTGTTTCCAACCCGCCAATCTCCTCTCCATTTTCTTCAGAATTGGATTCCATATAGTCTTATCCTTGAATTTAGCACCCAAAGGAAGACCCAGATATTTCATTGGAAGAGAACCCTGCTTACAGCCAAGAACAACTAGCAATAGGTCAATATTATGGACTACCCCGACCGGAACCAATTCTGACTTGCCCAGGTTTATCTTTAGACCAGACACTGCCTCAAACCATATAAGAATCATGCGGAGAATCAAAATCTGATCTAAATCAGCCTCACAAAAAATTAAAGTGTCATCCGCAAAAAGGAGATGAGACACCGCAAAGGATCTTCCCTCCAAATTACCCACACGAAATCCTGACATGTGTCCTTCATGAACTGCTTTATCCAACATTCTTCCAAGAGCTTCCATTACCAAGACAAATAACAATGGAGACAATGGATCACCTTGTCTCAAACCTCTAGTGCTACCAAAAAATCCACAAGGAGAGCCATTAACCAAAATGGAGAAACGGACTGTAGAGAGACAAAAGAAGATCCATTGTCTCCATTTGGCAGAAAACCCACTTCTTTCTAACATCTGCAGAAGAAAGCTCCAGTTTACATGGTCAAAAGCCTTCTCAACATCTAGCTTACAAATCAGCCCGGGCACCCCAGACTTCAGTCTACTGTCAAGACATTCATTAGCAATAAGAACAGAGTCAAGAATCTGTCTGTCCTTCACAAAAGCATTCTGAGATGCTGAGATTATATCCCCCATCACTGTGCGGAGCCGATTAGCCAAGACTTTAGCAATAATTTTATAAACACCCCCAACCAGACTGATGGGCCGAAAATCCCTAATCTCACTTGCTGCATGTATTTTAGGAATGAGAGTAATAAAAGTTGCGTTTAAACTTTTCTCAAACTGACCACTAGCAAAAAAATGATGAAAGACAGCCATAAGATCAGGTTTAACAATCCCCCAACAAGCTTGGAAAAAAGCCATAGGGAAGCCATCTGGTCCAGGAGATTTATCACCATGAAAAATCTGAACGACATCAAAAATTTCTGCCTCTTCAAAAGGTCTCTCTAACCAATCCGCATTATTCCCAGATATCATAGGAAAAACCAACGAATCCGGAAACGGTCGATCAACCTGCTGCTCAGAATACAAATTCATGAAGAATTGAGTAATGCAGTCTGCAATTGTACACTGATCCGAGGACAAGGTACCATTAACCATTAGGCTCTCAATACCATTATTTTTCCTGTTAGAATTAGCCATTTTATGAAAGAATTTGGTATTGGCGTCCCCTTCCTTCAAGTGCAACACCCTAGACTTATGTCTCCAACTAATCTCTTCCATAAGAGTTAACTTTTCAATATCTGTACGAAGCTTAGTTTGTTCTAACTTCTCCTCAGCTGTTAAGCTATGTGTCTCCCCTTTAGCATCCAAAACATTCAGCTTGCTCTAGAGGTCTTGTTTCATATTTGTGACATTGCCAAACTCAGTCTCATTCCACTTTTTTAAATCCAACTTCAAAGCAGCCAACTTCTTAGCTAGAATAAAACTTGGGGTTCCTTGGAACAAATAGGATGCCCACCACTGCTTCACTTTCTCGACAAAATTATCCACCCTCAACCACATATTTTCAAAACGGAAAGGAATTCTACCTCTTCGCTGACTCCCACCCTCCAGCAAAATAGGAAAATGATCAGAAAGTACTCTAGACATCCTTTTTTGGGTAAACTGTGTGAAATGATCTACCAAAAGTGGGGAGAAAAGGAACCGATCTAGACGAGAAGCTGAGGATGTATTGGACTAGGTGTAAAGGCCCCCTTCCATAGGTATATCCATCAACCCATGCAAAGAAACAAAGTTAGAAAACCCACACATAGCCCGAGAGTAGGTAGCAGCCCCCAAACGCTCTGATGGGAAACGGATTAGATTAAAATCACCTCTGAGGCACCATGGCAAATCCCACCAACTGATCAGCCCGGTTAGTTCCTCCCACATCAACCTACGCCTTTTGTTCAAATTTGGCCCATAAACGCCTGTGAAAGCCCACTCAAATTGGTCTCCACATTTTTAAACTTGCATGAAACCGAAAAATGTCCCACCGCTTCCTCCACCTTTTCCACAACCCGCCTATCCCACATCAATAAAACACCTCCAGAAGCACCATCTGAACCCAGGTACAACCAATCTACGTATGGACAACTCCATATACTTTGAACAATACCTCTAGTAATCCACTCTAGTTTGGTCTCTTGCAAACACACAATATCAGCCCTCCAGGATCGCAACAAATTACAAATCTGAAGCCTCTTGTCAACTGCATTCAGCCCTCTGACATTCCAGGAAAGTAACTTCAAATTCATTGAGCAACAGAGAGAACCTGATTCCTATTAATACCACTTCGCCTAGCAGATGTAGAGCCATAATTAATAGAACTAAACAACCCCTTCAACTCTCTTAATCCTTTCACCCCCGAACCTTTTAAACCACATGTTTTCTTGTTCACCTCAGCCCTCCGCTTTAATTCAGCTTCAATAGCCAATAAAAATTCTGTTGCTTGATCTTCTAATCCCTTAAGGGATGTGCCAAGGAAGCTATCGAAATTATTGAATTTCTTTTGAAACCACTTGGAATAAGGTTCCTGGCTCTCTGAAGTATCCACACCCACAAACCTTTCCACATCCACAACTGACTGCTCTGCCACGGCCAAAGGTAGAGAAAAAGCAATTGGTTCAACATCTAGGGGCTGATCAGCTTCCTCCGAGTAGGTTTCTGAAACCCAGTCCTCCACCAATACTCCCTCCTCTTCGATAATAGCTGATGACACATTAGTAACGTCAGAAGACTCCAACGGAACTAAGGCCAGCTGTTATTGCTTTTCCAATACCCCTGTAGCTTCACACCGAGGCAAAGAGATCTGAATCGGAACCGCAACCCTCCTCCCATCACGTAATTCCAATACCCACTGCTCCGAATTCCCCCATTTCTTGACTATATTGCCGGAATGCTCCTGGAGGAGCAGTCGAAGGTCACGCTCTAAGATCTCGTCGCTATCTGTGGTACATGCCGACCCATTCCTGGCCTCCTCGGCCTCGTCAGAGCCGAGAAACTCAGGCTCGACCACATTGGAGACTTGATTCGAGTCAATCAGCGCCGAGAACTCATACCTGGCGTTATCGATCTTGTCGGAGTTGAGAATCTGATCAACGGCGACATCGGAGGCCGTCGACGACACTAGCGGCCTTATCGGCTCAACCATTACATCGGTGCTCAGGGTATCTAAAGTTGAGCTCGCCGAGACCGATGGGCACAACGAAGACTTCCCTGGAGGTTTTGTCTCTCGCATCGGGAAAGTCCTGGTGGTCACTTCTTTTCTTTTGGGCCGCCAGACCAGAGTGGGTTTGGGCTTAACTTTGCGGACATGAGGTGGGGTAAGTGGAATAGCTTCAGCAAGTGCATTGGGCCTAGAGATAGTGGACCCAACACCAGAAAGACTTACACAACCCACTTCCTTAATGTTGGAGCACTTAATTTCCCACTTACCGTTCAGCCCACGCTCCAAACTTAAAGATACTTCTAACGACAAAGGAGATTTAGCGCCATTAAGAGCATCGTCCTTAATTTCAAGCATGATTTCAGCCCCAGGTACCGTACTTTCCTTCCCAGCAGCCCTATCGCGCGAATCATGGTTTTGATTGCTCAAGCTTGATTTGTTTGAATTTTGAATAATGGGTATTAATTGCTTTCCTTTTCCGCTTCCACCATGGTTTCTCCGATCACTGTCCACCACTGCCGACAAATAGGATTTTTGTTGTCTGAACTTTTGCACCGTCAGGTTCAAGACAGAATGGGATGGCGGTTTGGCGGCAAGTGAGTCAGGAGCAATAGCCTTACGTAGATGAAATCCAAAACCTCTCCACCCACTACCCTGCTTTCCTTCCGGCACAATGATGAAACCCTTCCGACGACCATGAACAAGTTCATATATCATAAGAAAGCCTCCATGTGCATTGAATCCCAGTTGCAAAATAAAAACCTTATCGCCATCCCTGAAGGTTCTTGCAAAATTTTCAAGCGGTGTATTTGACATGAGATCCTCCACATAAGTTAGCAAACGCTTAGCACTCTCTTTACCCATGAAAATCGACCGGAGAGAATCCTTATTCCTTTCATATATACGTAACATGTAGTAAGTACCTCTCTCCTCAACGGAAAATTCAAACTTTTTGGACTCGACGAAAAAGAAAATGGAACCTCCCATGATAACCGAGAAAAAGAAAACCAGAGAATTTTGTGACTAATCCGAGGTAGCCAGGCCTCAAATTTTGTGACTAATCCGAGGTTTTAGAGAGCTTTGTCATATATTTGGCCATTTTTAATCTTATTGGCTTTAAAGTTAATGTGGGGAAAAGTGAATTAGTGCCTGTGGGGGAGATGAGTAATTTGGCTGCATTAGCTAACGTTCTCTATTGCAAAATTGGTAGTATGCAAATGACATATTTGGGAATGCCGTTGGGTGCAAACTATAAGGCAACATCAATTAGGTAAACTTATAGATGATTTGCTATACACCAGCTTTCATTTATTTTTTCTGCCCCAGTCGTGTTTTAAACTCTAACCAACTCAACCAGTCAATCCCCTGCCCAAACCCAAAAGAAGCGAACAGCAGCGGTAAGGTTGTGGCTTTTGATCATTTTACAGATATGAGAATGCAACTTGTATTATATGAAAGGATCAATTAGGTAAACTTCTTTAAAAGAACCCAGTCTTTCTGATTCCATTAGAGTTTCAGAAATAATGATATTTGCTAGTTTATTTACTCCCCCCCCCCCCCTCCAATAGAATGTCATGTCTTTTTCCCTGGCTTTTCTGATGAAAGCAAATATGATGTGATATTACTCCCAGCATGCCAAGCATTGCTGTTTTCAAAATCTACATCCACACCATGTGATAGGATTGCATTTTCCATTATAAATGAGACTAATATGCAACTTCTTTTGGTTTTGGCAGAGCTAGTTTACTCAGCCAAAATTCTATGTACTCTAGCTGATTATGATGGCATTTTGAACTGGCAGTTTGATTATGTCAGTTGAGTATTTGGCCAATGGAAAATCTTTTAATGACAAAAACACTTCAATGCAATGAAGCACTTATCTGTAGATCAGTTCCATATAATGTAGTCTCTAATATTATTATGGTAAGAATATTTTGGTCTTTTTAGAATTATCTGCTCAAGAAGACATAAGACAAGTTACTTATAAACGGGGAGAATATTTTTTTCACCAGTGGGTATTATAATTAATGAGCTTTTTACAAAATGATAAATAAAGGGCATGAAAATAGACATGAATACACCTTTAAGTTTATTATCTGCAAAGTCTTAACATGTATTTCATGCAAAATGTTACGTGAGTGCCAGCACCTGATATCTGCACGAAAATCACTGTGTAAAGCTCTTAGCTTACCATCAGCTGGGTAAGTTTTAGCTTTTCCTACACTGCCTGTATTATTCTTAGCCCATCTATAACTGGATTTAGATTTTGTTAGTGTGGTGCTTATATTGCAAAATCTTGGGAGTGAAGTACTGAAGTTGCTTTTTTATTGCTTTGCCTTTGTAGGGTCTTGTTCAATATCCTTTTTAACATGCCAAACTTCAGCAGATATGCGCTCAGTTTTTTGAGCGGCGTCTTGAGAAAACAGGTTCTTCATTCATTCCCTTGTTCATATTTCATGCCTTATATGCTCATGCACACATACATTAAATTTAAGAATTTATACAAGCACTTTGTTGATTTTGGTTGTCTTAAATAGTCAGAGTTTGTAGTGGCTAAATGGAAGTCAAGGATTTTGGCTATTGTCTTGGTAACTTCCAAAACAAATTTCTCATGTGAAGTCAGAATGTCGAATCTTTCCAATGGTTAAAGTTTTTGGTGTGTTTTTTTCGATGGTTTAAGTTTTAAAATTGTTCAAGTCTTTCAATTTGAATCTAAAACTTGGTGGATTAGGAAAATGTAATTTTATGATGCTTATATTTGAGAACTGTCATGCCAAATGCTTCAAGAGCATGAACCCTGTCCATCTGTGTGCATCGCTTGTTAGTAGTCTGAAAGAATTCACTTTTGTATACCCAAGATATCTGCAAAATGTTACGGGTGCTACACATCTTAGTTAAGAAACTTAACACATTTTGAACAAGCACAAGTATTTTACCAAGAGCCTTGTAGATCAGCAGCATTGGCTAGTCTCCTTTCTAAGAAGAACCAGGATTTGAATTAAAAGTAACATTTGAATTAGAAAAGAAGAAGAAGAAAAGAAAAAGCACAAGTAATTCAAAATGCTTGCCGACCTATATCTAATTTTTTAACAATTTTTTTTTTGATAGATAACAAAAAAATTTTATTAAGAAAAAAATAGCCAACCCGAGTACATTGGAGATGTATTGTGGGGCAAAAAATCAAGAACCAAAATTACAATGATCAAGTAAAAGAGTAAGAGAAAAACAAGAAAAATGCGACAAGGCTACACTCCAAACAAGGAAAGTGTGTAAGAAAAAGGACTTAATCTCTAGTAAGGAATGTTCACATCCCTCAAAACAGCGAGCATTTCTTTCCCTCCAAATACACCACATCAAACAGTGTGGCACAAGTCTCCAAAAATCTATATTGTGATGCCGCCCAAAGTTACCTTGCCAAGATTCAAACAACTCAATAACCTTAAGTGGCATAACCCCATGCAGCCCAAGCAAACAAATCACCAATGACCACAACTCACAAGCTAAGGGACAATGAAGTAGGAGATGATCCACCGACTCTTCACACCTCTTACACATGTAACACCAATCAAGAACAATACGCCTTTTGCGAAGGTTATCTGTTGTAAGAATCTTACCTAAAGAGGCTGACCATGAAAAGAAAGCCACCCTTGCCACACCAACCTCCAAGGGAAAGAAAGGGAAGGACGGTAGAAAGATAGATAAAAACTACTAATCTCAGACCCTCGACTCCTAGCTAGCTTCCAACAAACTTTATCAGGACCAACCCTCAGCATTTTTGAAGAGTAAACAATGTTCATGAACCAATCAAAAGATTCTTCCTCCCAATCTTGCGGGGAATGAAGAAAATGGAAATTCCAATGCAGCTGCCCACTAGACCAGCCCATAACCTCCGCCGCTAAAGAATCCCTTGCCTTGCTAAGATTGTATAGAAGGCCTCTTTAAGGGAACAATCTCCACACCACACGTGCTTCCAAAATTTCACTCTAGTACAATCATCCACATCATACCGTAACAGTTTAGAGAAGTTCACCCAGCCACTTCTAATAAACCTCCAGAGCTAACACCTTAAGGACTAATCACCTTTTTCGTGCATCAACCACTCCAAATATTCCCATATTTTGCCTTTATGACCCTCTTCCATAGCGCATCTGTCTCTAAATCATACCTCCACAACTACTTGCCCAACAAAACAGTGTTAAAACTTCCCAATTGTTTGATACCTAGCTCCTTAACCTGCAGTGGTTTGCAAACCTTCGCCCATTTCACCAAGTGAAATTTAGAATCATCATTCATACCACTCCGAAGAAAATCTCTCTGTAGTTTCTCCATACGATTAGCAACCTTCCCAGGTACAGGAAGAATGGAAAGGAAATAAGTAGGTAAGGAGGATATGGTACTTTTGAAAAGAGTGACCCTACCTCCCTAGATAAATTAAGTCTCTTCCAACCTGCTAGTCTTCGTTCCATCTTCTCTAATCAGATAAGTGGAAAAAATGGATTTTGTGTTACATTTCTATTGTTAAATTTTTTAACAAATTTTTTTATAATTTTCACTTTATTATGTAAAATTTTTTGACAGTGAGTAATGAGTAATGACTCCATTTTTCCCATAAGCAGTAATAGGCTGAACGTCAAAGTGCAAAAGTTCACTACTCAAGGAAAAACCACTTAGAACAAATGGCCTGAAAAGCTGGTTCACACTTCATGGAGCACTTTTCATTTGGCACTTTCTAAAGTTTTAGACCTCAAATTAGTGTTTTATTCTATGAGTTTGTTTTAATATGTTGTTGTCAATAACCATGTGCCGCTGTTAGACGCTCAGGCCATTGATAACTCCTTCAACAGAATTATAGTGCTGGTAAATTGACATTTGGCTCCAAATATGAAGCACAAGATATATAATTAGGGCATGCAGAGACTTGCTCAAACCATAGTTCGTGATATTAAAGGCAATATGAGAAGTAGGCAAATGAAATAAACATCTGAGGTATGTATACATGATAGCCAGTTGTAACTTGGTTGTTAAAGCTTAGTTCTGTCTTCATTGCCACACTAGGCTTTGTTCTCTCTGGGACGTGACAATTGGAGATAGGTGCTAGATATTGCTTGGATTAGAAAAATAAGTCAATTTATAACTCCTTATTTCATTTATCAAAATTGAAGGAAGGTGAAATTTACATAAACATGAAATAACATAGGTGATAGACTGACAGTGAAAACTAGGGATTGCAAGTCGTACGATCAATCACATTCACATACATAATAAAGTGAAAATTATAAACTTTTGAATTACTAAAATTTTTTGTCTATTTTTTTTTTCCCAAGAAGAGTGTAACTGAGGAGTGAGGATGAGAGAATAGCGATTCCAGACCCTGCAATTCCTAACTAAAAATAGCCTTGGCTTACAAATCTAACCGTTTAGCTTTTAAAACTTAGATGCTGGTTCATGATTTGGACAGCAGGTATAGGTTTGGAGGTCAATGAACAATAAGATATGACATCCTATGTTGTACATTATTAAATAAAAAAATAATAATAATAAAAAATTAAAAAAAAAAAAAAAAAAACAAAACTACTACTTGGGTTGTAAAGTAAAAACAACACTTAAAAGCATTTACATTAGTTCGTGCAAAGGTTTTTGTCTATTTTAGTATAGTAACCTACTTTTTGTATTTTACATACTTGTCAAAACTCCTCACATCAAATTATCAATTTTATACTATTTTCGTAAAATATCAATTTTTCTTGATTTTTTAAAATTGTTTCTTTTTCTTTACACATAACAATCACCATTTATTCTTTTCCTTCATCCTCTAGATATGTAAAAAAAAAGAATAAACAACTAAATGAATAGTATCAATATAAATTTCCACTGTTAACTTGTAAATTTACACAATTTTATATAGACTAATTTGTGTAATTTTTCTAAAAAACTAAAGGTAGAGTTAGCACAAAATTCTAGAACATCATTTTATTTATTTAAGACTACTTCACATAATTACCTACTCATGAAACTTGTAATCCTTACCAACAAATGTGGAAACACGGTGTAGCGGTCACTTCCTCAAAGTAGAGCACGTGTCCTAAACTTGCAACGTTTACAAGATCATCAACTGCAGAATTTAGGGAAAAAAAAATATTCCCTCCGTCCCAAATTGTTTGGCCTAGTTAGAAAAATTCAATTATTTAGGGAAACATTATTAACTGCCTTATCTCTTTAAAAAAAGTTAAAATTTTTCTAAAGTACCCTTAAAAAAATTTATCAAAAAATTATTTTAAAACATTTTTTTTTTTATAATTTGAATAAAGATGACAGTGGATTTCAAAATTTAGGTTTTTTAAAAAAAAAAAAAATTAAAAAATGCTCCCACAAATAAATTAAGGACATAAAGGGAAATTTAATAAATTAATAGTGTTTGACTTTTCAAACAGGACATAATTTTAGGACATCCCAAAATAGAATACAGGCCAAACAATTTGGGATGGAGGGAGTATTTAAAATAATAATGTAACAGTATTATGTGAATATAGCAGTATAAAAAACAAGTTTATTTATTGAGTCAAAGACCCTTACAAGTTGCAACTCCAATGACATGCCTATACCAACTCTAATAGCCTTCTTACCTGAGTGAGCATTAATGTGATTTCAGACTCTAAAATTACACATCACGAGTGAAAGAGATTCCATGGGTTAATGAAAATTAATTAGAAGCATGTTTTATAGTCATATATACAGCAAAAATGATTCCCTATGTCTAGTTTGTTATATTAGATCCTATAATGTTTTCAAGTGAATATTAGTTTGTTCAAACATGGTTTATTGTCTTTAATTTTTTAGTGTTAAAAAAAGCATGTCATGACACTCACAAGTTAATTTTTGGGTCATTTAAAGCATTCCATATCAAAGTATGCAAAGTGCACACAATGGTAACAATTTAATGCAAATGCTGTGATGCCATGTATTATAGTTGTTGTGGCTGCAAATACAAACTTGTTTATCAGAATTCAAGTTGTTTTATGCTATATGCAATCATCAACATCCAGTCAACAGTTTTGGGTGAGAAATACCATTCCCATAGAAGTTTATTGTTTCATTAACAAATCTCCTACAATTCTCTTCCTTGACAACATCTGCAGCTATAATTGTGATATGCTTTGCACTGATACGTCTTGCATTCTCACTGATCACTCGGAGCCTGTTCTCTCTCCTAGCAACAAATACAAGATTTGCTCTTCTCTATGCATATTC
Source organism: Castanopsis chinensis (assembly GCA_032878915.1). Lineage (NCBI taxonomy): Eukaryota > Viridiplantae > Streptophyta > Magnoliopsida > Fagales > Fagaceae > Castanopsis > Castanopsis chinensis. Next base: position 6,576,524 of record JAVQMG010000093.1, on the reverse strand, counting down.
TTATACAATTTGTTGAATTCACAGGCAAGCCAGATATGGCATGACCTTATTAGACTGTGACAAATATTATTTATCATGAAAAAGAGAGTGTATTTTAATGTAAATCAAGTCCAATGAACCACTTATGTGATAGGCATGCATAACTCCTTATTTTGCAACCCATTTTAGCTTTTGAAAAGAAATAGCATTCCTTGTCTTCCAATTATGATATTCTTGCAATCCTAAATAGTGGTTTGTGGCTGAATTGATGGTCACTGTTATTGGGAACTTGAGAAAGTGATAAAAGGGATTTTCAACTTTGAGTTTTTACATATAGAATGGAAATTCGAACAATGCCACTTGCACTAATAATAAATTACTGCTTGTCTCAAAAGTGAAAGTATAAGTTGTTAAGAAAATGTGAATTTAGGATTTAATCATTATTCTAATATTGGGAAAAGAAGAATTATTCTTTCATAAGTTGAGTACTTGAATCCCAATTTAAATAGAGGCCCCAACTAGTAAATGGAATGGATAAAGTTGGTTTTGCATTTTAAATCTTTTCAAACAATATTATGTTTATTCCTACATGATCATAGAAACATAAACCCCATGCTGCAAAATGATCCAATAACCAATTCCAATCATAGTTGATTTATGATTATTCTTATTTAGTAATTGATTTAGTTTTACATGATCACCATCTTATTTTAAATTTTTTCCTCATAGATACAATATGATTTAAATATATAAAATCTGCTTCATGAAAATTGTTTTTTATTTTATTTTTTATCATTAAGTCAAAACTTACCAATGGATAATGGTGATGTTAGTGGTGAGTCCATTTGAAATCTTATTCCTACATGATCTTAGAAACATAAACCCTAGGCTGCAGAATGATCCAATAACCAATTCCAATCACAGTTGATTTATGATTATTCTTATTTAGTAATTGATTTAGTTTTACATGATTACCATCTTATTTTAAAATTTTTCCTCATAGATACAATATGATTTAAATATATAAAATCCGCTTCCTGAAAATTGTTTTTTTTATCATTAAGTCAAAACTTAGTAATGGATAAAAGTGATGTTAGTGGAGAGTTCATATGAAAGTAATTGCATAGCACTCACAACTTGGTATCTAAACAAGTTGTGAAAAAATTGTAGAATAAGTTTTATCCATACTATATAGACATGGCAAAACGAGTAGGTTGGGTTCGGGTTGTGGGTCAAAAACGGGTCATTTTAAGCGGGTAAAAAAGGAGTTAAGGTCAATCGGGTTGCGGTTCGGGTCGGGTTGATCCATATTTTTCACATGAATTTTTTTTTAAATTTTTTATAAAGAAAACATGTATTTTCCATTTGAAAAGTCATGTAACAAATTACTTGATGTAAATTGTATTACTTTGAATTCATCACTTATATAAAAAATGAACTCAGTTAAATTTATTAATACTTATTCAATAATTTTAAAATTATACAAATTCTAACATTGTTATCTAAAACAAAATAACATAAAGATAAGTAAAACAAATACACAAGTTTTATTTCTGCACAATATCAACATCCCAAAATATAAAACAAAATTACAAATAACTTATTGAATAACTCATTTGACAAAGAATAAAAACATATAAGAAATTTACAATCTTGAAAATTAATTTTTTAATCTATTATTAATTGTGGTTGTCACCCTATTTCAATTTGAGATATGCATTAAAATTTGATTGTTTACTAATTTATACATGGTCTCTTTTATGAATATCATATCATTATTAAGCAACACACACTAGAAAATATCATAATTTATTTTGAAAAACCTTTTATTTTGGACATAAATTGTTAAAAAATAGTTCTAAGCATTCATAATTTATGCTAATTTGATACTTTGGCTTCACTATTTTCATACTTGTGAATGTTTCTAACACATGTCTATAATTTTAAATCTATGTTTTTAATTCTACTATAACTAGATTATCTTGGCATGTATTTTGCTATTTGATATCTAAAAACATTTATTCATTACAGAATGCTTAACCATTCGTCTTTCAATTAATTTGCATGCAGTTATGTAAATGTCTCAATTATTTCCTTAAAACTCGTAACAAACAATTAAACCAATATCATCTTAATTTTTTTTCTTTTTCTTTTTTTTACCAAAAAAAAGTTAAAAAAAATAGTTTGGTTTGGGTCGTGGGTCGGGTTGAGTCAGAAAATTCTGATCCATTTTGTCATGTCTAATAGACTAATACTATAGTTGTATAGTCAACTATTATGTAAAAAATAAAATTAATAATTACATGAGTAATACTAAAGGCACAAAATTTTACAAATTATGTTTAGTACATCACTAGCATATGGATCCACAACCAACACATTTTTTAATGTACACCAACCACAACTAGGCTGTAAGCAATGTTTTAAATTACTTATTCCTAACCCATATTATTACTAAGCCTTGTTTTGATAATTAGGATTGAATTTGGGCCCACACTTTACAAAATAGGTCAGAGATATACTTCTTTAACGATCTGGAACGCTATCATTTTAGTATAAAGGCCCAATAGTCCGCTGGACCCAAAAAATGAAGAAAAAAAGATTCGTTTAGAATAATAAATAAAAAGGATAAATAATCTTCCATACTTCAAAGAAGGAAATCCTAACTATTTATATAATATAAATTCTAGTAAACATTGAATACTAGACGTGTATTGATCAATGAGTAGTTAGTCCAAGTGTACCTTCTTATATCAGACTTGGATACTACCCCCAGATTATTAGCTAATTAAGCTAACCAACCCAACTATCAATTGCTAACTTGTCATAGCAGTCACTCACAGCCTCGATGTTACTATACAACCCACACACAATACAATTTGTACAGATTCAAAAAGGAAACAAAGGCAAGAGAGGCACAAGAATTATGAAAGACACAGACAAGGTGAAGCAATAATTAAGGAAGAATTATGTTAAAAGGAAACTTCCCATCATCCCCCTAGTTCTAAAGAGTATTTATAGGAAGCATTCAATCCTTTAAGAGATGAAATAACATAATCCTACTTCTACTAGAGAATGGAAATCAACCTAATTAAGGGGAAAAGATAAATCCCAACTGAACCACGGAAAAGAAAATTATGGTCCAACTACAAAAGCATAAAATAGCGGGATATCTTGGAATCATGCAAGAAAACTCAGTTTCAAGTTTATTTAATTAAGATATCTCTATTAACTTCTAGTTTTTATTTATTTTTTATTTTTTCTGTAGTCCACCTTCTCTCCTATACACTAGTTATAATTAAAGAGAGCAATAATTTGAGATAAAGTAATTTTTACATGAATCAACTTCCAAACTATTACTTTAGGAACAAGGGAGAGAAAAGTGTGCTAAACAATTGTAGTTCATTCTTAACAAAAGTACTGTATATACAATAATGGTGGAGATATAAAAACCATCAAATAAAGACTTCTCTTTCTTACTTCCATTGCAACTCTGCACCATCTTCTAGCATAAACTTACCTCCAGTTGTTTCACTTCCAATCCAACCATGTGTTCCAATTTTTATTCCAACATCATCTTTCACTTCAAATCTCAGTGCCTCATAGAAGTTTACAAGAGCTGCCTTTGCAGCCTAGTGGTTCAATTTTCAAAACACAAAAAGAAGAAGAAAACCAATAAGTGCTGTCATTTGTTAAGGAAAATGGCATCCAGTGAGATGGAAGAGGGCAAAACAAAGAAAATGCAAAGGAGAAATCAAATTCACCTCATAAACTTGTGTGTGTGTCTGTAACCGTGTGCATATGATACCGATTGGTTTTGATAAAATCTATTATGACAAAGTTAGGAAGACCATGAAATTGAATCATCATATTCATTCTTCTAAGACATTTCTAGCTATGAGTTAATGACATGCAGATTTTCTCCTTATTATGGTGCTGTATAAACAGTGAAGCTTACACTAAGGTCATGCATAGTTTTTATTCTGATTTTATCCTCTGCATAATATGGTAAATTTATCCCATCAGAATCCTTTTTTATGTTAAAAATAATTACAAACTCACACGATGCATGAGAATAAATAATTATTTTGTATTATAATATAATGTATAATTTTTTCTCTGAATTTTTTTCAAGATAATTTGTTCTCTCTAAATATTAAACAATTTCTATGTGGTCCAATTAGGTCTGCTTCAGTTCAATTTGGTCAACTCGGTCAATTTTGGTCCCCCTTCAACTCATTTTAGACTAATTGGGCCTTAAATTGATTTTTTTTGTAGGCTTTATTTTTTGTTTCAGCTCAAAATTTCATTTTTTTTTCTTGATTTTTGGGTTGAAAAGTATGAAATTTTATTATATTTAGACTAAACACTTTAGTTTTGAGTTAAAAAATACAAAGAAGATACTTAAATAGAGATTATAAATTAGAAATATGAGCCTTAAAAATGCAATAAAAATTATAAATAATTAAAGTGTTATTCGGTCTACATTCGTTCTATTCAGTCTATTCTGTCCTCTTTGGTCCAATTTGGTCCTCTTTGGTTCAATTTGGTCCTATATAGTCCATTCCGTCCTCTAAAATTAAATTCGGTCCATTCAGGTCACATTGGACCTATTCAGTCCACATTGGTCCTATTCAGTCCACATTGGTCCTATTCAGTCCATTCTGTCTACTTTAGTTCTATTTGGTCCTATCGGTCCATACTATCCACTTTGATCCACTTTAGTCCTATTCGGAACATTCGGTCTACTTTGGTTCTATTCGATTCATTCCGTCCACTTCAGTCCAATCTATCCACATTGGTCCTATTCGGTCAACGTTGTTCCTATTTGGTCCTTTATCAATTTGGTCCATTCGGATCACATTGGTTCATTTTGTGCACTTACATAATGAGAAAGTATATGTTTGGGTTGAAAGCACCTAATATAAATCCGAATTTATTAAAAAATATATAAATCTCAAACTCATAATATCTAAAATTTTAAACATAGCATTGTTGTGTATGTCGTTCAATGCACAAATTAATTAAAATTCATATGTAAACTAAGGAAATGTATCCACTTGTCACAACTATGGTTTCTAAGACCATATTTTTATTATATAATATAATATAAATGATTTTCTTTCATCATGTTCAATTTAAGTTCTTACTTGGCTAATGTTTGGTCGCCATTGACCAAAATTTTCATATTAATACTATAGCTTGAATTTCTGAGTGATGATATATTTTTTGCTCGATTCATGTAATTTTCCGATTTCATACTTTCATGTACTTCTTATGTTTGTTTACATAGTAATTTAGAGACTAATGGGTGCATGGAATGACAATTCCGTGTTTCGAAATTCATAATTTACTATTTTTGAACTTGTTTTTTTTTTCAGGAAAGATACTACATCAATATTTGAAGGCTGCAGCCGCTATACATGCCAGAACCATAGAAAAGCATACATTAATCACCTACTCAATGTTCAAGTAATGATGGCTTAGACACTAATAGAAATGTACAAGTTTTCATTGGTCCCAATAATAATGATAATAATTCCTATTGTTGTAATAATAATCATAATCCTGTTTTGTTTATTGATATTATTTTTAAATCATAATCATGTCCTTGATGTTGCAGACATTACACACATCATTTTTTGAGCTTCTTCAGCACAATAAGAGAATAAATTTAAGGCAGGAAACTTTGAGCAGTTTCATAGATAGTTTAATGAGGAACTCAAGTGTAAAGAGGAGGGATTGAATCCTAGATATTAATAAGTGAAAGGCTTCTAATTAGATTTCAATTGGAGTCTAGTTTTGTCCTAATCCTGTCCTTGATGTTGCAAACATTTCAAACATCATATTTTTGAGATTCTTCTGCACAATAAGAGAAGTAATTAAGGCAGCTAACTTTGAGCACTTCCACAAAAATCTACGCTTTTTTTCTTTATCTCATTGCAAATTAAATTGGAGCTTCATTGCATAAGTTGGAGTTTATAAAGAAAATGTTGAGAACCAGTAAGAGGATGGAATCTAGGTAGGTTGCTTCAAGGGGGGAGAGAGAGAGAGAGAGAGAGAGAGAGATTTGCACAATTGCAGTATATTCATCAATGAGTAGTTACAGTCCAAGTGTACCTTCTTATATCAGACTTGGATACTAACTAATCCCCAGATTATCAGCTAAGTAAGCTAACCAACCCAACTAACAATTGCTAACTTATCATATTAGTCAATCACAGCCTCAATGCTACTATACAACGCACACACAATACAATTTGTATAGATTCCTAACAGAAAACTAAGGCAAGAGAAGCACAAGAATTATGAAAGATAGAGACAAGATGAAGCAATAATTAAGGAAAACTTGTGTTAAAAGGAAACTTAACTAGTTCATGGCAGGCTACAAAAAATGCTTATGATTAAATAGGCTTTTTAGACAAAACAAGCCATTAATGCTTAGCTCAAATAATTTTTTTGCCTTTGTTTATTTTCTCTAGTAATTAACAATGGTGATCACTTAAATATCACCATAGACAGAAGTGGATTATTGTTTTCGGTATGATTTTCATGTATGCTAGGGCCATACTTCTCTAAGAATTCTAAATAGGACCTTCAAAGTTCATTAACTACAAACTTTCTGACAAGTGGGAGAAAGCATGCCACAGGACACTATTGAATTGTATTGAATTGACTTGCAGGTTGCAAGTTTCATGCTCATTTTTGTACGTTTAATACAAGTTACAAGACATGCTTTCGTATTACAAAGGCCTTTAGCCAAAGCAAATCTTACCATTCACATCCCACTTCTTATAGATTTGAGATACCTGTTTTGAATTTTCAATTAAGAAACTGCATACCAGTAGCAGATAGATGCCTAGGTACATGCAAATATAATATCAAATGTCATTCTGGCAAAGGTGCAAAACTGGGTTGAGCTGTAGTACTTTTGCAAACATAATGAAGGAACCAACATAGCCTAGCCCGGTGATGGGTTCAACCATCACTGTCCCCACACAACCTTTGGTTTCGTAAACATCTTCTTCTTCTTTCTTCCACCACCCCCCTCCCCAGTGAATTAGAATCTATTCATCATAAACAATTACAACAGTATTAATTAATAATGTATAACATTTTGTGTCCTAAACATATTTTTGTTTTTTTAGATGAATGGGAATTTATTTCTTAAGAACAATTACAGCAGTATCAAGACAAGCAGACTACCAAAGAATCAAAACCATACAAATATCCCTATAAAAAAAAGGATAAAATACTACAGATAATAGGACAACATATCATCAAAAGAAAATGGAAGAATATACCAATCCAACTATTAAGACTTACGAATCAGATAGTCTTCTGTTTATAAAAAAAAAAGAAAAAAAGAATCAGATAGCCTCCATCTAAGCTTTGTTTCTAGATGAATCCTCGATATGCCTGCTTGATGCCAGTCTCCATCTAACCTTTAAGACAATAATCTTGAAGATAGTTTCTTCATCTTTAGATTGTTACCATGCCATTGAGTGTTTTCTCCATCCAACTGTGATATAAATGTTTCTCAAAAAAACAAACTGTGATATAAATGAGCAATCCAAGCAACTTTAAGAATGAGAACAACAAAGTTCTTTTGCCTTTTAGAACTCCAATTGCCCAAGCTAACTCTGCATCCCAAGTACCAGGTTTTCTAGGAATGGAACAAAGCTTAATAGTTACTCCCAAATATGTTTTAATATCCAAGAGAATAGAGACAATGATCTCTACTTTCTCCATCTTCTAAAAATGCAATGAAGTACACCATCTTGGTAAATCCCATTGCAGCCACCAATCCCTAGTGGATAATCCTATTCTTAATAGCTAGCCAGGAGCCAAGCAGTGAAACTATGCTTGCGAACAGATTCAGAAAACTACAGAAGCTTGCACTACTAAATTTTCGGTAGAGTAACTTCAATAGCACTCCATGTTTCCTAAATTCGAATATTACAGATTTTGCAAGTTCTAAAGTGAAATTTTCTTCTGTATTCTTAATTTCTTATCAATGTTTCACCTTAGTATACTGCCAACTTTAGTTACCTACAATATGCCAATTTTGTTTCTTCAATGAATATACCATTTCATCCTCATCACTAAAAAAAGAAAAAGAAAAAAAGAAAAAGAAAAAGAGGAACCACAATATAGCAATCATCCAGCCAAAGATAATTAAGTACCATTCCCATCTTCAGTAAGAAGTATGAGAAATTGTCCACCTAAATAGGAGTTTGAAAATTTATAAAACTTCCACATGGCAAATAGCTAGTAAGTGTCCAGATCCCTTACAGTACCTTTTCAGTGCCGCCCCTCAGAAAGAGTGACATGATATTAAATGAATAACATTTCTCTAAATAAATGAATCATTCAATTTTAAATATCCCAAAATTAAAGGAAAGCACTGCTGAGAGACATGTTATTTTGAAGAAAATTAACTATTATTTGGAAGGCAAAAACAAAAGTGTCGAAGTAATCTTACAACTGTATCAAAATATTGTGTACATTTTATGAACATTTCAAGAAAAAAAAGTAGAAAAACTTGAAAATCAAGATCCAAGGTAAGTTTATTTATTTCTTTGAGGTTCAAGAAAATAACTCTGAGAATATTCTCCTCAAACATCAAAGGCCAAATTTGGCAGGGAATAAGTAAAGTTTAGAGACCCACTATTTTGCAGCCTAGGCTTCCTTCTTAGAAATTTGTTACAAACAACATGTATAGTTTGTGTAGTCATGACAATCTTGAATCTTTTTCGTTGAGAGTTTACAAAGTGATCGCTAAAAGAGATTTTAAAGAGAGCTAGATGAACCCTTAGCTCGTCTATGGGGGTAATATATCAACTTTTATTTTCAAAGTACACAAAACAAAGGTATATGCTCCATACAAATATGGGATAATAAAAGACTCTTAAAAAGTGCTAGAGAAAAGATGTATATTGGAACACCTTGGTATATGTCCTTGAGGCTATTATTGGAAAAAATCCAATACCAAAAGACAAGCAAGTTGCCATATTTTTGGACAAGTATCATTTCAACCATCCAGCTTGGTACAATTCACTCCTGAACCTATTCCAGTCTAGATCAAGGAGCCCACAATGTGTGTGGTTCTGCAACGAAAAAGGTACAATTTTGAAGAAGCTATTGTTGTTCAAGCACAAGGGTTCAAGCTTATATAAGGGAGCCAATGAGTTGTGATTGTGAATCACATCTGAAAGGTTATTGTTCCCAATTTAATTGGGTCAAAATAGCTAATGCATCTGACAATGATGAAATTCTCCTGAAAGAGATTTATCTGATGCGTCAAAAACTATTGTTGTAGACCATTGATACATTTAGAGCTCAATCACCAAGTTCATAATAAAGTAATACCCTAGATACTTCACCATCGTGTTTGTTCTCAGGGAGATTGATCAATTTAATGTCCATAGCCAAATTCCAGAACCAGTTTAGAGTTGTCTGAAATTCCTATTTGTGAGATGTCTAACTACATAAGATTTCTGTATTGGAATGATGCAGGGAATTGTGGACCAATTGGACAAGCACTCACTGCAATGGCATTGAGTTCAAAAGTAGGATCCCCACTAGGGTTTACATTCATGACAATTGAGTGTGAAAATGTAAGGTCCATGAGTTAAACAATTTTTCAAGAGATTCAGGATGGGACCACAGAAGTTGTCATATATAGAAAGAAAGATATGCAAGATGCCTATAATGGCCTAAGGAATCTGGGATTTGCCCAGACAGCTGATTGTTGGACATAAAAAAGTTTAACATTGCAAAGATTTAGTTTGATACTCAGTAATTGGTGTTGTAGATTACTGGAGTCTAGGACAGTATGAAAGTCTATTGTTCCACTGAAATGATACATAGAAAAATTAGCCAAGAGCTTCGTAGCTCAATTGACATCTCATGATGTTTCCAACAAAGACATCCAAGGGTCAAATCCCCCTCTCCCATTTTCAAAACTATTATAAAAAAAAAAAAAGATTCATAGAAAGATTAAGCTCTTCAAGGGATATAAAATTAACATTTACATGGACCAACGAATGTCATGAAGTTGGCATTGAGATCACCATAATGTTAAAAGAGAAGAGAGCTAATTCATTACCAACACTTGCATAAAAATACTGCATAGAAAAAAGATGAGAAACTAACACTAGACTATTCATATAAAGATCATTTTCTTGTAGATTAAAAAAGCAAAGCTATGATAGATTTCTAAGCTCCTGAGAAATGAATACTCCAAATCCTGCAAAGGAGAGGTCAAGAAGTCTAACTCTCTCCAAGTAACCAAAATAATTAACTCAATTTATTTATTTGTTCTAGCTCCAATAAAAAAGGATTGATCTTGCCACCCAACAGTAATCTATATTCATCAGAATAATATTAATTCCTAGAAGGAGGTCAAGCCAATTTCCACTTACATTCGCATGTTAGAGTCCAATCCATCTTCAGCAATCTTGAACAGACAAAGACAAGAGCCCATTTGAAGGACTTCAACCAGCTTTGAAACTTTAAAGGGCTTGATTTTCTTTCTCATTGCAAGTTAGATTGGAGCTTTCATAGGCTGGAATTGTAGGGATTACATTGAAGTTGGCATTGAGATCACCATAATGTTAAAAGAGAAGGGAGCTGATTCATTACCAATACTTGCATAAAAATGCTGCATAGAAAAAAGATGAGAAACCAACACTAGACTATTCATATAAAGATCATTTTCTTGTAGATTAAAAAAGCAAAGCTGTGATAGATTTCTAAGCTCCTGAGAAATGAATACTCCAAATCCTGCAAAGGAGAGGTCAAGAAGTCTAAGTCTCTCCAAGTAACCAAAATAATTAACTCAATTTATTTATTTGTTCTAGCTCCAATAAAAAAAGGATTAATCTTGCCACCCAACAGTAATCTATATTCATCAGAATAATATTAATTCCTAGAAGGAGGTCAACCCAATTCCCACTTACATTCACATGTTAGAGTCCAATCCATCTTCAGCAATCTTGAACAGACAAAGACAAGAGCCCATTTGAAGGACTTCTACCAGCTTTGAAACTTTAAAGGGCTTGACTTTCTTTCTCATTGCAAGTTAGATTGGAGCTTGCATAGGCTGGAATTGTAGGGATTATAGAGAAAACGATGGCAAGAGAAGCACACAAATTGTGAAAGATACAGATACGATGAAGCAATAAGTAAGGAGGAATTGTGTTCAAAGGAACCTATACACATTTAATAGTAGGCAACAACACGAGCATATGGTTAAATAGGTTATTTAGCCAAAACTGGCCATTGATGCTTATCTAACAAATAATGTTTATGTCTTTGTTCATTTACTCTAGTAACCAACCTAGGTGATCATTTAAATATCACCTTAGAAAGAAGTGGACTACTATTTATGATTTGATTTTCTCACCACATGAGAATTTTCATGTATGCTTTTTTAATAAGTAAATTTTCATGTATGCTAGGGTCATGCTTCTTTGTAGACTTTAAAATAGGACCTTGATGTATACTACAGACTTTCTTGCAAGTGGGAGAAAGTATTCCACCGGACACTATTGAACTTGACTTGCAAGTTGCATGTTCGTCTTCAATATGATGTTTGAGAAATTGTGCACCTATATAGAGAACCAAAAATGTGTAAAACTTCCATATGATATGACCAGTCCCAATTAAGTTTCCAAATCCCCTTGCAATACCTTTCAATATTGGCCATTTGCAAGCATAACCATGACTCTTAAAAAATGAACTATCCAGTTATAAATATCCTGAAACTCAAGGAAAGCACTGCTGAGAGGAGAAAGGTATAGTAAATTAACTATCATTCGGGAGACCTGAGTAAACAGAAGCATAGCAATAAACTTACTACCTTATCAAAATATTGTGTACATTTAATTAACATTTCAAGAAAATCAAAAAAGCTAAAAAACTTTAAATTCAACATCCAAGATAGTTTTTATTTATTTCTTTAAGAATATCAGAAACAATTCTCCTTCAACATCAAAGGCCAAATTTGGCAGGGGAGGAATGGTAGACTTTAGAGAGCCACCATTTCATAGCCTAGGATTCCTACTTAAAAACTGGTTTTAAGGGATCCAACTAATAGCCGTGAAAGCTCGATAGATAGCTATCTGTCCAGCAGCTATCCGCAGGTGTCCAGCTTTAGTACACACTTTTTCTTCACTTGTTTCTTGGTCCAATCTTCATGGCTTTAATACTAAACTTGAACAACATGTTCTTTGAAGTATTAAACACATCCTAGATCTATCCAAATACAAGTAAAGTGCGTTTTGTCAAAGGATTAGCCAACTACATAAAATATGTCCTTAACAATCTCCCCCTTTGGCAATCCGTGACAAAACCACAACAAACAAATGAACATATGAGAGAAGTCATAAATCACTCAACTCATACTCACTTGTTGAATACAATAAAATCTACCCTAACACAAACTCTTGAAAAACTTTGCAAGAAGAGAGTTCATGGCATGGAAGACTTTGACAACCTGTATTTCTGAAACACTTTAAACAAAACTCATCAAGGCATTTTTGTGTGAAGCAGAAATAATAGATTGCATACAAATAAAGAAACATGTGTATAAAGATAGAAAAGAAACAACACATGTAGAGATAGGTGAAGAAAACATACATCATCATATATATACCACTTGATAAATACCATGTTGTATGTAAAAATGGTCACAAGACCTAGGTACATGAACAAGGAGATAAACACTCCCCCTAACAAGATGAAACACAACTCCCCCTTACAAGGGCATGTATTTCTCCCCCTAACTTGTAGAATCTTAAAGAAAGAAACCACAAATTCTCCAATTTCTCCCCCTTTTTGTCACGATTGACAGAGGGTATAGGAAGCTATAAAGCTTTACCCGAGAAACATAAAGATGATCAAGGATGATCAAGGGGGCACAAAGAATCCATAAAAATGCATGAATGTAATGAAACAAGATGCTATGGATGACAAGATAAGAGAAACATGCAAAACATGTGAAAAACAATGCATGCAGAGAATCTCGATCGATCGAGAGGTATCGAGGAGCTATCGAGCAGACCTCGATGGATCGAACAGCTATCGAGAAGCTATCGAGGAGACAGAAACTTTCTCGATCGATCCACCTAGCTATCGAGAGGTGTCGAGATTGCGATAACATGCAACTGAAGATCTCGACAGATAAGCCAGGTATCGAGAGGTGTCGAGGAGGTGTCGAGATGCCTTTAAAAACAGTTTTTCAAAAGAGGAAAAACATAGACATGAATGCAATCATGCATGCAACTCAACCAAAGATCCAAGCAACATAATGACCTCTCAAAAACATCTCTCAACAAGAAAAATGTCATGCATTTTGATCCAAAACACACACACACTAAACAAGTCTAACTAATTTTTATTTTAAAAACAAGTTAAGACAGATTAGTGAGCATACATCAACGCATGTAAACCTTGTGATGGCCAAATCACATTGTACCTGCACATGTATCAAGAATAGCAAAGAATATTGCGTGTTGTGTGTGAAAAACATCGCAAGATTGCATAAGTGTCTCAAAGTTATGACGATTTGAGATATGAGAAAATCACTTTAACTCATACACAATAATAACTGTTTGATGGGGACTATCACCTTCGAGGTACATCCTATAACTCCCACATCTCCTAGAAAACACGCTTGCAACCATATTTTAAAGCATTTTTGATCTTTTTGCTTTTTATATCTTTGCATATTTTCTTTTATTAAGCATATCATGCATGGGTATACAAGAGAAAGAAAAGAATTACCCAATTATGTTAAGCTTTGGACACTGCACTTTTGCTATGCCGAAGCATACAGGTGTCATTGACATCGCAATTTTGCTATGCCGAAGCATACGAATGTCATATAATGATTGGCGAGTAACAGTGGTGAGATGGTTGTTTATGCCTTTCTCTTAGGATTTTCTAGTTCAACCCGTCAAAAAGAGTGATACGAGTGTTAAGAAGAAGAGATCACTTAACCTTACTCATCACAAACAAAGAGCTACAAAGCTCACTCGCTTAGTTGTGCAGAAGAGCGCTCATCTAAGCTACAGATGATACAAAGTTTAGAAAACTCTGTTTCAATGGCCATTTCAAAAGTTCACATGAACTAATGCATACAAACACACACTGTTTTTGTATTTTTCAATTTTTCAATTTTTTTTTAATTTTTAAAACAAAATAAAATAAAAACTAAACAACCAAACAAAAACAGACAAACAACATGAATGCATGAAAGAAGGATGCATATGCATGAAAGCAAGAAAAGAAATGCAGATGCATGAAAGCATGATTTCAAAAGCAGATAAGAAATCAAGCAAAGAGAGTCCTACTACAGATAGAAAGAATTAAAGCAGAGGACAAACAGAAAAGACAATTAAGTCTTAGGCTCTTTTCTCACCCACACGGCACGAGTCTTTGGCCGTGAAGATGAAAAGGCACGTGTCCTAGTATGTTTACTAAAGGACATAGAAGAATTAGAATTCTTCTGAAATTGAGTTAAAAAGCTCAAGACTTTTAATAACTCACTAAGAAATTCCATGACAACGGGGGTCAAGGATCACACTCAGGAAATTAATCCAATCAGAGTGTACCCGCTCTGATACCACTTGTCAGGCCACAAACGCGTTGACCCCTTGTGATAATTTAGATTAATTAATTAGCCTAGTTTTTAATTAATCAAATTCACATGCAATATAACGTGGCAGCACAAACAAATCACCGAAACTAAGATATGCAGCGGAAAGAAAATAACACGGTGATTTGTTCACGAATGGGGAAAACCTCGCGGCAAAAACCCCACCGGGTGATTTAAGGTCACCACTCCCGAAACTCCACTATTATCACAACAAGCAGTTACAAGTAAGGAATCCCAGTACCTCACCAACCTACAGTTGAACTCTTACCCCAATACCCAATTGGACTTGTTCTGTAGTGACAATTTCTCTAGTTTAATGCACGGCTCCTAGTACGTGACTAACCAATGTGATGCGCGGATCCCAGTACGCGGCTTACTCCTTTGCACGAATCCCAGTATGTGACTAACTCCACAGCAACCCTTTGATTGTTGTAGTTGATTTGCAGCAGCTTCACATAGAAACACCAATTAGATCTTCAATGTTGGTGCAAGAGACTTTGCTTGGTTACAAAACCCTACGGCGTACAAGAAACGCAGCAAGAACTCTTTCTTCTGTAGGAGGAGGCTAGGGTTTCAAAAAGAAAACCTTATGAAGCTCTCTAGGGTTAGGTTTTTCTTTTTCCACCTCCTTTAAATAGGAGCTTAATGGGCTCTCCTATTCCAAATAGGTTTACACAAACCTTGGGTTTCCTAGTCCAATAAGAATTATACAAACCCATAAACAATTAGCCTTTTAGAATAAAAACGTTGCTGGCTATAATCTGATTTCCGTAAGCTCGATCGATCCAGGCATCTGTCGAGCTTTAATGAATCTCGACAGATCGAGATTCTGTCGAGGAGGTATCGAGACCTGCAGTTTGCACTTTTCTTGAGCAGTTCTTGAGTAATCTTCATGTCTTCAATTTAACCACTTGTAATGATCATCTTGAACCTACTTAGATTTACCCAAATACAAGTAAAGTGCGTTTTGTAAAAGGATATGCCAATTACATAAAAAATGTCCCAACAGAGACTTTACAAAGTGATCGCTAGGAGATTCTAAAGAGAGCTAGCAAGATAGCCGGATCCTAGATGAACAATGGGAATAGATCAACTTTTTTTTAAAAAAAGTAAAAGAAACAAAGCCTAGGTGTCATTTCAAGGTATAGTATGCTAATTTTATTGAATCCATTGCTTGTCTAAACTAAAATTTGATTTTACAATATTAATCTATAAGAATTAAGTGAAACAACAAATTGGATTGCCTTTGACTTTCATAGGAAGAAACACCATATTCATATATGCTAATGGAGTGTATTAACTAACACAAAGATGTTATAGACACATCCAAATATTCATTAACATGATCGCATAACATTTGCACTAAATATGAAGAATCATACAACATGTGCCCATCCAAATATTGAAACAACACCCTAAAGCTTGTGCCCATGTGATCTAGACATCACCAAAATATTGATTAACATTATCAAATGAAATTTGTACTAAATATGAAGAATCTTACAACATTTAATTAAATTGAAACAACACCCTTAAGCTTGTACCACATATGATCTAAGAATTGAAAGTACATAATTTTCCATTGCTTGTTCAATAATAAAGGACCACATACACTCCAAAACCCAACCACAAAGCCGAGTGCCATGCTCACATAGAACCAATCAACTTCAAGTCCACCAGTTTCTTTACTGCTTATGTTTTCATTGTTGGGTTTTACACCATTTGTAGTACAATCAACAGTAAGGGGTGGTCCACAAAGTTTGTTTCCAACATAACTGGATGGATTGAGGCTTTGTAGCTGAGTGCTCAAAGGGATTTTCCCAGTCAAATTGTTGTTTGACAAGTTCAAATGATTTAAAAATGTCAAATTTGACATGCTTGAGGGAATTTGACCCGAAAGTTGGTTCAAAGAGAAGTCTATAGATTCCAAAGATCCCATAGTACCTATATTCTCAGGAATACTTCCAATTAAGAAATTATATGACAAATTCAACGATTGTAATCCTTGAAGACTAGTAACTTCTTTGGGAATCTCTCCTGATAAATTGTTCTTGGAGAAGTCTATGCTTTTTACCAGTTGAAGAATGGTGCTATACTCTAGAATGCTCCCCTTTATAACTAGCAATGCACTT
Organism: Castanopsis chinensis; assembly: GCA_032878915.1. Classification (NCBI taxonomy): domain Eukaryota; kingdom Viridiplantae; phylum Streptophyta; class Magnoliopsida; order Fagales; family Fagaceae; genus Castanopsis; species Castanopsis chinensis. Next base: position 6,559,748 of record JAVQMG010000093.1, on the reverse strand, counting down.
TCAAGAGGAAGAGTTTCACCATTATAATAAGACATATTATAAGAATTCAAGTGGTCATTTGAAATATTATTTATGGCCATGGCACTAAAATTTTTAACACATCTAGGTATGCTTCCAGATAGTTCATTATGTGAAAGGTCCAATATCTGGAGTGAAGTTAGAGTGCATAATTCTTGTGGTATGTGACCATTGAAATAGTTTGAGCGAAGGCTAAGAATCATCAAGCTTGTACATCTACGCCCAATCCATGAAGGTATGTTTCCAGCAAACCTATTTTCAGCAACATCAATAATTACCAACATTTCACAATTTTTCAAAGATGATGGTAATTTTCCAGAGAATTTGTTGTTGTATAGGTGCAAGGTTTTAAGATAAGTCAAAGATCCCATGGATGCTGGAATACTGCCATTGAAATTGTTGTTCCTCAAATTCAAAACCTCCAAGTTGTTCCAATTCATCAAACAATCAGGTATTATTCCTGATAAAAGATTTTTTTCAAGATTGAGATATGCTATTCTTTTGGGCTCATTCACCTTGAAACAAAAAAAGTGAGAAATAGATCTAGAGAATGAATTGTTAGAAAGATCTAGCACATACACATTAGAGGATATACAAGGTAATGGACCTTTGAAATGGTTTGAACTTAAATCAATCACTGAAGTAGTCAAAATCACAGGACTTTTTGGAATTTCTCCATGGAATAGATTGTGGGAGAGATTTAGATAGTAGAACTGTGAAGACAAGTTCCAAAATGAAAGAGGAACCACATCTGAAATCCTTGTATCAGAAATGTCTAACGACTGTAGATACTTTTGTGAACAAAGCCATGGGGGAAATTTTGGCCCTAAATTCCATGATTGCAAGGATAAAGACTCAAGCTGAAAAGGAGGAATCCAATCTTGACTTGCCTTTAAAGTCAATTGGTTTCCAGATGCATATAGTTTCCTCAAACTAGTTAAATTGGAAAAATGAACTTCAGACACAACACCTTTCAACATATTAGAATCAATATATAAAATCTCAAGTTTGGAAAGCTGTCCAAAACTTTGAAGGATTGTTCCGTTGAATTGATTGTTTGAAAAATCTAGGTATGTCCAAGATGAAAGATTTGATAGAGACACTGGAAGTGGACCCGAAATTGAATTATTCCAAAGAGAAAGACGTACTAGTTTTTTAAATTGCCCAAGTACATCATCAGTTAAATGACCAAAAAGTCGAGCATGATTTAATTCTAAGGTCTCTAGTCTATACAACCTTGATAAAATTTCTAAGATCTTAGATACCTCTTGATTCAATCTGTTGGATGGCAAGTCAATTTTAATACAAACAGCAGATGTTAGGTTTCCAATGGCACTGGAGATTGTACCCTGCAAATTATTGCCGAGAAGGTTGAGAAACTCAAGACGACTAAAACCATACAACCAATTGGGAATTGAAGAGTTGAAATTGTTTCCAGATAGATCGAGGTGACTAAGAGAAGTCATGTTTTGGAGATCAACAGGGATTGGACCTTGAAAGTAATTGCCAGATAGATCTAGAGAAACAAGATTACGAAGACCAAAGATCCATGATATGATCAAAGTGTTTTCAAAAATGTTCTCTGAAAGATCGAGGGTGAGGAGAGATGAAAAGTTAACAGTGGGAGTCGGTGGAATGAAAGGCCTAAGTCGGCAAAAGGACAACCGCAAGTCCAACAAGGAAGGGAGTGTGTTTGTGACTTGAACTAAATCAGAGGCTTTGCTAAGATTTACATAACTCATATCGAGATGTTGTAGCAAAGGAAGACCAGAAAGCCATTCAAGGTTATTCACATATAAACCATAAGTTATGGAACTTTCGAGATTGAGAAAGCGCAAATTGGAGAGATTTCCTAGTTGATGAGGTATGAGTCCCACAAATCCCGCATTAGAGAGATTAAGATGGGTTAAACTCTTCATTAAACCGAGAAAGGAGGGAATAGCAGTAGAAGTGAAATTATTGTAACTGAGGTCAAGGTAATTCAAATGCTTCAAATCAAGCAGAGAAGGATTTAGCTTACCACCAAACAATGACCGCTCATAGGCATCAATTTGTTCCTGACTCGGATAATAATCCCAAACAGGAGGGAAGCTTCTGAGATTGAGTTGGTGGACGTGAGCGGTGAGGTTGTGGCAGACAATACCCTCCCATAGACAACAATCCCCATCACCAGTCCAAGAGGAGAGCCGGTTTGATGGATCAATAAGGTCTTGCTTGAAGTTGAGAAGAGCGTGTCGCTCGGTATCGATGCAACAAAGCTCAGAAAGTCCGGTGCAGAAGAAGAAGAAGAGGAAGTTAGGAAGAAAGAGAAAGGCAAGGAAAAGGAATGAAACGGGTCTGAAGGAAGCCTCCATTATGAGATGAGATTAATAGAATTAGAAGTAGATAGTTGTGAATACAATAGTAGCAATTGGTGGGTAATTTATAGGAGAGTGATGATGAGGAGGGTCTAGTGCAAATCAGTTTCTTTCAGCTCTCTCTCTCTGTTTGCTTTTGTTTTTGTTTTACGCTTATAAAATTCTACGCATCATTATCTCCACCCAGGTGTATGACTAGTCGTAGTCCTAAGTCCAGCATTGACTGACTTTTGTAAGCACTAATAAGTTGTAGGACCCTCCATTTTTATGTTGATATATGGCCGCATATCATATCAATTAGCTTACCTGCCAATACGGAAACTTCATTGGTCAATCTTAATAGTTATTACTCTTAACTTTTATAAAAATTCTTATTTTTGGGATGGGTGGGAGCAATAAATTTTAATGGAATGCAGAGCTTTCTTGATTTATATCAGAAAAAAAAAATTGAGAAACTTTTGTTTTTTTGATAAAATATATTGAGATTTGAGAAGCACCTATAGCATGCTGAAATTGCATTTAAAAAAATGATAAAAGTTAGTCTGGAGTTTAGCTCAATTTTACGGCTTTTTTGGCCCAAAAAAATACTATTATTTTATTATTATTACAAATAATGGTAAAAATCTTATTGGGAAATTATAAATTTATAATTTAAGACTTTGAACCTCTAAAGTCTTGAAAAGAGAGTTTTGGAGACTTTGTTTTTATTTTCCAGAGTCTTTGGATTTAGAGTAATCTATACGCTGTGCAAAACTTTTCAATTTAGGAAATTGTTTCTTTGGTACTTAATTTTCCACACTAACAATGAATACACTTAATAGCATTTTCGTTTGTCTAGATTTTTCAAGAAAGTTTCTTTCAAGAAAATTAAAGCTTGATTGCGAGGCCTTTGAATTTTGACAACAAACAATGGGAGACATCGAAATCTAATACCGTGTAAACTGGGTTTTCTATATTTCCAACTCAATGCTTTCTAGGAAATGTTCTTCATAAAGAATTGGACAAAGAGTTGAGCTTGATGGTTTAGGACTTGTATATATTTAAAATCATTTAAAATCCAAGCAATATGAAAGAGAATCCTCCAACTTGCAAAACGTAATAGAGACAATTGGTCTTATAGTAATTACAAAATTATGATTATTTTTTATTTGCATAAGAAAAGATAAAATAGAGGTTAAACAAAATATCCAAAACTTTGAGTCTTCATTTGAAAACCCAAGTTAGACTGGCTCCTAACTATGATGGGGCTACTATGCTGCCACCATTGTGACCAAGATCAAAATACAAAACGATAATTCTGAATTCGTGATTATTCAAATAATGATAAATTCATTTTAATACTATTTTTATTTGAGGAAATTATAAATTTATAATTCAAGACTTTGAACCTCTAAAGTCTTGAAAGAGAGTTTTGGAGATTTTGTTTTTATTGTCCAAAGTCTTTGGATTTAGAGTAATCCATACGCTGTGCAGAACTTTTCAATATAGAAAATTGTTTTTTCAGTACTTAATTTTCCACACTAACAATGAATACACTTAATAGCGTTTTCGTTTGTCTAGATTTTTCAAGAAAGTGTCTTTCATGAAAATTAAAGCTTGATTGCGAGGCCTTAGAATTTTGACAACAAACAATAGGAGACATCAAAATCTAATACCGTGTAAACTGGGTTTTCTATATTTCCAACTCAATGCTTTCCAGGAAATGTTCTTCATAAAGAATTGGACAAAGAGTTGAGCTTGATGGTTTAGGACTTGTATATATTTAAAATCATTTAAAATCCAAGCAATATGAAAGAGAGCTAGTCCTCCAACTTGCAAAACATAATAGAGACAATTGGTCTTATAGTCATTACAAAATTATGACTATTTTTTATTTGCATAAGAAAAGATAAAATAGAGGTTAAACAAAATATCCAAAACTTTGAGTCTCCATTTGAAAACCCAAATTAGACTAACTCCTAACCATGATGGGGCTACTACGTTGCCACCATTGTGACCAAGATCAAAATACAAAACGATAATTCTGAATTCGTGATTATTCAAATAATGATAAATTCATTTTAATACTTTTTTCAATTGAGGAAATTATAAATTTATAATTCAAGACTTTGAACCTCTAAAGTCTTGAAAAGAGAGTTTTTGAGACTTTGTTTTTATTGTCCAGAGTCTTTGGATTTAGAGTAATCCATACGCTATGCAGAACTTTTCAATTTAAAAAATTGTTTCTTTGGTACTTAATTTTCCACACTAACAATGAATACACTCAATAGCATTTTCATTTGTCTAGATTTTTCAAGAAAGTGTCTTTCAAGAAAATTAAAGCTTGATTGCAAGGCCTTAGAATTTTGACAACAAACAATAGGAGACATCGAAATCTAATACCGTGTAAACTGGGTTTTCTATATTTCCAACTCAATGTTTTCTAGGAAATGTTCTTCATAAAGAATTGGACAAAGAGTTGAGCTTGATGGTTTAGGACTTGTAGATATTTAAAATCATTTAAAATCCAAGCGATATGAAAGAGAGTCCTCCAACTTGCAAAATGTAATAGAGACAATTGGTCTTATAGTAATTACAAAATTATGACTATTTTTTATTTGCACAAGAAAAGATAAAACAGAGTTTAAACAAAATATCCAAAACTTTGAGTCTCCATTTGAAAACCCAAATTAGACTAGCTCCTAACCATGATGGGGCTACTACGCTGCCACCATTGTGACCAAGATCAAAATACAAAACCATAATTCTGAATTCGTATGATAAAGCATTAATGTCCCAAAATTTTTAAGATTTAAACACTTGCACATTCATAATTATTCTGTTGGTTTTCTTGATGATAAAATTGTTATTGTGCCCTATCCGTTTGAGCTAAGTTCATTATGCTCGAACTTTGCATAATATAACTATACATTTTGAGAATACACCAGTAAGTAATATTTTGCATACAATTACAATATTGTTAAACCTTTTATACTCCCTTTTTTTGCAACACTTTTAAAGTAAAATCTAGAGATTTTTGAAAAAATAATATTATTTTATGAGAAAATTTTTATGAAAAAATAGCCTCTTAAAAAAAATCATTTTTTTTATCAAAACTTCAAAATGTGCAATTTTAGTGTAAAATGTGTTTATACTAAAGTTGCGTTTTCAAAGTCATTTCAAAGCAAAATTGATATTTTAATGCTTAAAATAATGTTTATAAAGAGAGACTATCCCACATAAGATTTTTAACATTATTTGTAATAATAATAATAAATAATATATTTTTTTGCCAAAATAGCCGGAAAATTTAGCTAAACTACCGACTAACTTTTATCATTTTAATATACAATTTAGCGTGCTATGGATGTATTTGGATACCGCTTATTTTGCTAAAATTGTAAAATTATTGCTGAAAGTATTGTAGATAGAAGTAAAAGTTAGTTGAAATAGTACAGTGAGACCCATGAATAGTGCTAAAAAGTGCAATGGAGCCTATAAATAGTAACAAAAATAAGCTAAATAGTGAAATAATTTTAATTTTTAATCCTAACCCAAACGCACACTATATGTGCTTCCCAAATCTCAATATATTTTATCAAAAAAAAAAAAGTTTCTCAATTGTTTTTTCTATATTCCATTAAAATTTATTGCTCTCACCCATGCCAAAAAAAACTCAATTTAATGATTCCTGAATTTTTATAAAAGTTACACAAGTAATGACTATTAACATTGACCAATGAAATTTCTATATTGGTAGGTAAGCTAGCCGGGAAATTGAGGAATATTCAGAGAGGCATTTAGGAAAATGGTCAGAGCATTGCTACCTCTTTTACTTTCCAAACTTCTGTGCTCCTTTAGAGATTTTTGCTCATTCATCCTTGCCTCTTTCAAGTTCTTCCTTCATCCTCATGATCTTGTTAGTCTTTGTCTCTTTCTCTCCCTATTCATCTTTGATCTTTGTAGAGTCATCTGAAAGTTTCTTGGTTTATTTCCAAAGTTCAATAGGATGGACAAGCTAGGAAGGCTGATTAGCAAATAGCAGCCGAACAAGATGGCCCAATTTAGGAAGATCTATTCCCTTTGATAGTTGTGATCAAATAGAGAGTTAGGTTCCCTCTTCTCCCCCTCAATGATGATATGACTTCTAAGTTTCAATCTGCATTGATGCTCAGCATAACCACACAAAATTTAACAATGGGTTTGCTTAATTATTTGGCTAATAAAAATATATTAGTTGGTGTAACTCAAAAATTTTTTATGTTATTATTGGATGAATATTTTGTCAATCTTCACATTTATCATCACACTTAACAAATTCGTGAAATTTTAAACTAATTGAGTGTCAGTTACTTTTTTTAATCCATATATCTATACATTTAACATGTTCTAAAAACATTTTTATAAAAAAACAAACAAACAAACAAAACAAAACAATTGTACTAGAAATTGTTCATATTATTCGATCACTTTAATAAGTGATGAACATAATGATTTGAGAAAAGTACATAATTCAACAATAAATTTGACATAATACCTCATCAACAAAAAAGTATTAAATAGTAACATTAACTAAAAAAATACACTAAGTATAACTTGAATATTAACCAAATGTATGTTGTGTAAACATGTATAAGGACATGTGAAAGAGTTTCTCCTTTTCCTTTTTCTTTTTTTCCTTTTGGGGAAAAAAAGAAGACAACAAATAAAGCTATTAAGGTCACAAAAGTGTCAAAAATCCATGTAGATCAATTGGCATCTACTAGTGTTTTCAACATAAATATCTAATGTTGAAATCTCCACATCCTCAACCATCAAATTATTCAAAAATGAAGGTGAGAAAAGGAGCATCATAAACCATCCCCAAGTATTGCAAATCAAATAGATAGGGATCATAACAAGTTTGGCAGGTTTGGGTGAAGGTTGCACCCATCATCTAATACTGTTCGGTTGAACATGTTTGACGGGTTATTAATCACCCTTACAAATAGTGAGCAGTGTCAATGGAAGCTGTGAGAATAAAAGAAAAGCCAGAAAGCATGTTTCAAACCAAGAATCCCTAGAAAATAATTTTCAGCAATACATACATGTACTTCCAGAACTCTTCTTTTTACCTTTCCTATTGAATTTACAGGTCAAAGCATACTAACATTTGCGTATTACAATCTGGAAGGCCAAGTACAATAAAGTCAAGGATTGTAATCAGTTATTTAAATTTTTTTTTAAAAAAAAAAATACCAAAATGATATTCCTTATTTTTCTAATAAAACTTATTTCTTAAAAAAAATCTACCAAAATTGTCTACCCGCAAAATAAATTTCCAATACTCTCAGTTGAACCTTAACTTTTGTTGAGAGAGAGAAAGCGAGCGATGTGAGAAAAAGAAAACTATAGGACATTACACCAAGAGCTATATAGCTCAAAGGCATAGCCTGCTCTCCTTTATTAGGAGAACTAGATTCAAATCCCCCTTCCCATTGTTGCTATTGAATTAGAGCGAGAGATTACAGATATCACTTGCACTGCAAGATAAGTTAGTCCCTGGTAATTTCAAATTCAGCACCAATTGGTAGGTGATCACTTGGGTGGCTGTAATTTGGTAATCCACCAACAACATCAGATGAGTCTAGTTCTGGAAGCTCCAGGAAACTGAATGGTTTTATGTTATCAGTAGGGGCAAATAATATATAATCAAGAGTATTGGTGAAGTCCGGAGTGCAGTTTGTAAATGGTGGTTCTCCTCTCGTAAAAGCATAGACACTGCACAAGGGAATAGGCATGTCTTCTAAACACTCCACAGCCGTTGCCAATGGAGAGTTTCCTGAAATAAGGTACTGGTACACCTGAAACAAGAAGAATGTTATAGCCATTTCAAGAACTTCTGAGCTATAGACATTAACTCATCTCTATAAAAGCTTACAAACTAAGGTAAAACATTATCTGAATCTGGCAGCCAAACAAAGCCATTTGTAAACCACTTGGGTTTCTTTGATGACCAACTACCAAGTTTATTGGACAATTTGGCTGGCTAGCAGCAAAACCAACCAAGCTCAGCTTCTATTTCATTGTTAACTTTTGCTTCTTGATGCACTTGAATGAAAAACAAATATATATAATTCAATTTAAACGTTAGATATTTATCCAATCACAAAAGACTTCTCTTTTTTTCTTGTTCTTTTTTTTTGTGTAATTATCCCTCTAAAAAGAAAATATAAAATTTTTTGGTGAAAAAATTTATGAATAAAATCATATACATTCATTGTGACTTTATGTACTTGAAATTATTGAATGTGAAACTTTGAAGTTATTTGCTGTCTATGCAATTATGCTCATTACTTAAGGATTAATTATATTAATTCTTTTTTGTTTGTCTTTATTATTTTCTATTTTCTTTTATAAATTTTGAAAATACTTTTGAAAAAATTAATTAAATTTTGTTATCATTTTTTTTAGGCGAAAAACCCCTTTTCGTCCCTACATTTTCACGCGATTCCCACTTTGGTCCCTACATTTTATTTTCGCCTGTTTTAGTCCCTAAAATCAAAAATGTGATCTCGTTTTCGTCCCTACCGTCAGTGCCCTAACAGCAAAATCCTAGGTGGCAGACGGAACACCCTGTTAGCTGACATGGCGCTGACGTAGCGCTGATGTGGCAATTAAATATTATTAAAAAATGCCACGTCAGCATTTTAATTTTTTTAAGGCCACGTCAGGAATTTTTTATCAAAAAATTAAATTTAAAAAAAAACCTTAAATCTAATTAATTTAAAATTTTAATTAAAATTTTATTTTCTTGTTCTTCACATACCAAACCCAGACCAAGAACTCAAACCCAGGTAAGAAAAACACAAACAAAAACACATACAGAAGAAAAAAAATTGGTAACTCCGATGAGAACAAACCCATGATGACAGCATTGAGTCCGAACCCCCTGCTTCCCATGATGACAGCACTGAGTCCGAGCCTCTCAACCTCGAGGCAAAGCCTCTCCTTCATGTCGTGATCCTTCACGATGTTGATCTTGTAGGGGATTTGCGCCTCCCTCAGCGGCTTCGCCAGATCGGCGGCTTTCGAAGCGGTGAAGGCGTCGAAATCGTCCTCCAACCTCAAAGAAAAATTAAACTCCATCGACCTCCGATGAGAACAAACCCAAAAAACCCAGAGAATACAAATCCAAAAAATTAAACTCTGAGCACCCAAAATTTTCAAAACCCAAAGAATACAAAGCATACCCAGCCGCCGATCAATACAAAGCAAGGTTAGACTTCCACCATGCCGATCCACCACGCCGACCTACACCCTCCACTACGCCGATCCAGAAACTTAGGCCTCCACCATGCCAATCCCAAACCCAGACTTCCACCACACCGATCCACAAACCCACGCCCTCCACACCGATCCACAAACCCAGACTTCCACAACTCCGCTCGTGCTAACGTAACCGCATCCTCGCGCTTCAACACTTCGTGAAGTGTATCCTGGTCCAAATCCACAAACCCAGTTTCACTTCCCTCTTCTTCTTCTTCATCTTCTTGTTCTCGTCCTGTTCTTCACTCTTTCCAGTTTCACTTCACTTCCCCCTTTTTGTTCTCAGATCCAAACCTTAGAGTTGAAACCAAACCCAAACGAAATCAACTCTAAGATTTGTTTTTTGTGTTTGATGTTTTGGGGTTGTGGGAGTTTGAAATATGGCTTTGAATTTGGGTTTGAATTTAATTTTTTAGGTTTTAAATTTGCTGGGTTTGTATTTTGTTTATCTTCTTGCTGGGTTTTATTTATTTTTTATTTTTTGATAAATGATGGGTTCTGTTTTTATTTTTGTTTTTAGTTTTATATTTAGTTAAAATTAATAAATTATTTTTTTTAATACAGAGGCTGATGTGGATTGCCACGTGGACAATTGGACATTATTTTAATATTTTTAATTTTTTCCGTTTGCCAGCTGTGTAATTTCCATTTCTAATGTAACGCTAGGGACTAAAACGAGAGGCGTTTTTAAGGACAGGGACTAAAATCGGTGGAAAAAAAAGTTAGGGACTAAAGTGGAAATCGCGTGAAAATTTAGGGACTAAAAGGGGGTTTTCGCCTTTTTTTTATAAGTAATAAAGAATTTTTTATCAAGGCTGCCATATTTTATTCATTTATTATATTTATTTGTATTTTAGTTAATCATTAAACTATTTGTAACATCATCACGTTCTGACATCCGGTGTAACCGTAGTTCCACCTTGAACCTCTTCATTCACTCGCCGCCCCCCTTTTTATTTTTATTTTATTTTATTTTTTTTGATAGGTAATAAGAGTATTATTAAACAAACTATAAAACTAAAGAGAGCAAATACAAGGTGTTCATGATGGTGAACACAAGGAAATGCAACAAACAAACAATCAGCATCAACCAACAAGGAAAAACTTAAAGTGCAATACTAAGAGAAGAACCAACTGTATTGACTTTGGACCAAAATCAAACTCAGAGGGAAAATCTAAACCAATACCAAAAAAGTAAAACTCAAAAAAAAAAAATCAAGGAAAAATGTAGAAAACCAACTATAAGCTAAATAATAGGAAATTAGATAAATCAAGGGGTTGGGAATTCTGACAAACCTTATCCCCTGGGGTTGAATTGAAGTCACCAGCCACTACTACTGAAGGTGTACATTCAAGTCTGTTGGATACCAGTGTTCTAAACAAAGCTAAGCGTGATAAAAGATATTTAGCTTGAGCAAGCTTGGCATCAGCCCATTCTGGATCCCTGCAGCAAAGCATCAAAGTTACTTCAACTGATAAAATACAATATAACATACTTACGGAAGATTGAACCACTTTACCAGTAAAGGTGTGTGTTTGCCACAATAACAACATGGTCTGGAAGATCTTTGAGTTTGAATGCAGCCATAATCCCAACACAATCACGTTTTAGTCTCACACGAGGATCATTAGGATCTCCACGATCCTCTGGGGCCTTTTTCAATTCTAAACCTAGAAGAAGATCATTGATATTAGATGCCAGCATACCATGTCAAGTACTAAGAATGTAATCTGCAACCAACTGAAGTTCCAGGGTGAAAAATGTCATCCAAAGAAAAGTAAAGATGAAAACCCTTGGGGGTTGTATCTTGAATTCTTTAAGGAAAGGAATGTAAAGAATAAGACAAAATCTGCGGGGGTTAGGGAAAGGAAATGAAAGAAATGAGTAGAGTTCAATTTGTTGTTTAGATGTTCATGATAAAAGGTTTAAAAAATCCATTATCTATTATTTTGTTAATTAGAGGATAGGGAAGGGAAAGACCAAAAGAGTTTATTTTTATTTTACCATTATCTTACTTAATTTTAATTAGAAGCCATGTTGTGAGGGTGATGCACGACAGCTTAGGCTTCACCACCTAAAACAGTCTTGTAATCCTTCCTTAGGCTTCACCTGAGGGTTGTTTGGAATCACCACCAAACAGAAACACAATTGTTCACAAATGAAATTTTATTAATATAAAAATAGTCTACATACAAACCATCTAGGGCTTTCAGGAAGTAAAGATAAACTCAAACTACTAATCCAAGAAAGTGGTCTAAACTAATCCAAATACATAAAGATAAATATAAAGATAAACTTAGGTAGTACAAGGTTAAGCTTATCTTAGGAGATTTTCTTTATCTTTATGTATTTGGATTAGTTTGGATTATTTAGACTGCTTTCATGGATTAGTAGTTTTGAGTTCAGCTAGGATTAGTTTTAATGAATGTTATCTTTATCTTTATTTCCTAAAAGCTACAGAGGGTTTACTTGTGTGCAGACTATTATTTATTACTAAAATTTCATTTGTAGAAAATTGTGTTTCTGTTTGGCAGTGATTCCAAACAACCCTTAAGTGGCGAAGCCCAAGGAAGAATCACAGGACTGTTCTAGGTGGTGAAGCCTAGGCTGTTTTGCATCAACTTGGTATCAGTGCAAAATTTTGATCCCCACTGCTCCTAAACACAAACATCCAACTGATGCCAAACCAACCACAATTGTGAATCCGAATCAATACACGGCTCACGTTAATTTCAAGTTCTTACCCCACGAAATCATGAACAGACCCAACTGACCCCTTCTGCCACATGAGATTTATGCCGCCACCAAAGTTCCCAAAGAAACAGAGAAACCTGCTACTACCCCTTCCAAGCCCATTATCCCTTTTCATGCCTGACTCTAAATCCCAAAACCATCACTCAACCACCACAAAACCCACCACCACTGCCAACAAAAAACCCAACCCCAAAGTCGCAGCCACCATTAGAAAACCTAGATCCAACCCACACCATCCAATAAAATCCGCAAGACGTCAGTGCCACCAAGAGACACTGTTGCCAGCCTTTGACGCCACCACCACCAAAGACATTGCCACACAAGGATTGCTGATCTCTCCACACCGTGACACGAGGTTTGGAGGTGTACCCAAGATCCGTTCCAGTCAACCCACAAGTACCGATCTGGTCGCCAAGAGTTGTCACCATTGAGACCCATGATCACTCCTCCAACGGACCTAGCAAATCTCTCAAAACTGCCCTCTGATGTCTTAGTTCAACTTCTAGTTTTTGTAGTTTAGGCCTTTGTTGTCACTTTTTAGTCTTCTTTTCTTCTTGATTTATTGTTTAAAAAAAATAAATAAGAATCAACAGCAGAAAAGATCCAGGCAGAGTCAAATGAGGAGCCCACATAGAGTTCTTCAGCCAGGCAATTCATGTCCATTGACGGACAGGTTACTAAGACAGTCCAAACCAAGGTGTGGAACCAAAAAAGGCAATTAGGATTGACCAAGATGAACTGCATATGTATCCTTTTGTCATTCGGAGCTAATTTGAACTGAGCTCTAAATCACCTTGAGGTAAAAAATTCTATCCTCCATGGTTACTTAGGAGAGGAAGTTTATATGAATATTCTTCCAGGTTTTAGGAGTCCCTCAACTCAAGGAAAGTTGAGCAGAATGAAGGAAGCATTGTACAGATTAAAGCAATCTCCTAGAGTTTGAGCGATTTACTCAGTTTATGTGGGGTTATGGATAGAAACACATCAAAGTGATCACCCTTATTTATAAAGCATTCACTTCAGGTTACAGCTCTTATTGTTTATGTTGATTATATAATAGTAACATGCGATGACCCTAAGGAAGACAAAATATTAAAAGAATATTTAGCTACTGATTTTGAAATAAATGACCTGAGAGATTTGAAGTATTTTCTGGGTATCGAAGTAACAAGGTCCGAGCAAGGTATATTTATATCTTGCAGAATGTGTTTTTGTCATCTCCTATTAGAAATGGAAATGCTTGGCTGCAAGGATTATGATGCCCTGATAGATTGAATCATAGACAGGGTGAAGATTCAAGGGATGTACTAGCTGATACAGAGAGATACCAACGCCTAGTTGGAAGACTTATTTAATTGTGACAGGCCACAAACGCGTAGACCCCTTGTGATAATTTAGATTAATTAATTAGCCTAGTTTTTAATTAATCAAATTAACATGCAAAATAACGTGGCAGCACAAACAAATCACCGAAACTAAGATATGCAGCGGAAAATAAATAACACGGTGATTTGTTCACGAATGGGGAAAACCCTAAGGCAAAAACCCCACCGGGTGATTTAAGGTCACCACTCCCGAAACTCCACTATTATCACAACAAGCAGTTACAAGTAAGGAATCCCAATACCTCACCAACCTACAGTTGAACTCTTACCCCAATACCCAATTGGACTTGTTCTGTAGTGACAATTTCTCCAGTTCAATGCACGGCTCCCAGTACGTGACTAACCAATGTGATGCGCGGATCCCAGTACGCGTCTTACTCCTTTGCACGAATCCCAATACGTGACTAACTCCACAGCAACCCTTTGATTGTTGTAGTTGATTTGCAGCAGCTTCACATAGAAACACCAATAAGATCTTCAATGTTGGTGCAAGAGACTTTGCTTGGTTACAAAACCCTAAGGCGTACAAGAAACGCAGCAAGAACTCTTTCTTCTGTAGGAGGAGGCTAGGGTTTCAAAAAGAAAACCTTATGAAGCTCTCTAGGGTTAGGTTTTTCTTTTTCCACCTCCTTTAAATAGGAGCTTAATGGGCTCTCCTATTCAAAATAGGTTTACACAAACCTTGGGTTTCCTAGTCCAATAAGAATTATACAAACCCATAAACAATTAGCCTTTTAGAATAAAAACGTTGCTGGCTATAATCTGAAACCCGTAAGCTCGATCGATCGGGACATCTGTCGAGCTTTAATGAATCTCGACAGATCGAGATTCTGTCGAGGAGGTATCGAGACCTGCAGTTGCACTTTTCTTGAGCAGTTCTTGAGTAATCTTCATGTCTTCAATTTAACCACTTGTAATGATCATCTTGAACTTACTTAGATTTACCCACATACAAGTAAAGTGCGTTTTGTCAAAGGATATGCCAATTACATAAAAATATGTCCCCAACAAATTGTCACACACTTGTCTAGATATTGCCTATTTTGTCAGTGTGGTCCACAAGAATCAATATAAATGTTTACCGTACTCTTCGGTATCTGAAATCATCTCTTGGTAAAGGATTACTCTTATTTTAGTCTTGGTTACTTATCAGTTGAATCCTACACAAATGCAGACTATGCTGGCTCCATCATTGACAGAAGATCTACCTCATGGTACTGTAACTTTGTTGGAGATAATTTGGTCACTTGGAGTAAGAAACAGGAAATTGTAGCTAAATCCAGTGCAGAGGCAGAATTTCCAGCACTGGTTCATGGTATTTATGAGTTTTATTTATTTATTTATATAAGTGGTATTTATGAGCCTCTTTGGGAGAAGATTATTGAAATAATTGGGGTTTTATACTCAAGAAATACTGCTCACAATCCTGTACAATATGATAGGATCAAACATATTAAGTTTGACAGACACTTAATCAAAGAAAAGCTGGGCAATGGCATCAATTGTACTCCATTTGCAAAAACTATGAGCTAACTAGTAAATGTCTTAATCAGAGTTTCAAGTAGAGCATTTCATACTATTTTAAGCCAGCAGGGCATGAGCAATATTTTCGCCTCAACTTGAGGGAGAGTGTTGGAATACATTTTTTTTTTAATAAATAAGTAAAATTTTATCAACTGAAAAGAGAAAAAGCACCATACAGTACACAGTTTGTATACTATAGGTGAATCAAAATCCAATAGAAGTATAGCAGAGTTTTGGCATACATAGTTTATACTAAATGTCTCTACTTGTCAGGGCATATCTGTAATTTATATATTAATTGCTACTTAAGAGCAATAAAAGTATAAAACAGGTGTTAGGGTTAATTAAGAAACATCACACACAGCTTTTCCAAACCCAACATTCTTATTCTCCACTATTGACAATAAATCAGGAAAAAAAATCTCCTCAGGCAACTTCCTCAAGCCACACACGATTTCAAGATTTCTATGGCATTTGAGTTTGCTTTTCTCAGAGATTTTTGTGACCCTCTCTCGATACTAACAAGAAGACATTGCAATGTACCACACCTTTTTTTTTTTCTTATGTTAGCCAGACAAAAGTGAACAGTGAATAACTTTGGCTCCAATAAGGGAAAATGTCAAAAAACAGAAAAGACGCTTGCTCAAATTATTAACAAAAGGAAACTTTATATATAAAAGGACAAAAAAGTTACCATTTTCTGGTTCAGCTCTTATATTTCCACTAGTTAGCACATCATATTTGTCATCACCTAAAATCTGTCCATCTTGAATTGAATTTACCAGATCATTGTATTCTATTTTCTCCTCTAAACCCAACTCTGCACTGAATCAAAAGCAGGAATGAAGTTTAAGAAGATGTACAACTAAGATAAATTGGTACTAATATTATGAGCATATGACTTTGTGAAGTTGTAGAATGATCAATGATTAATACTTTATGCAAAGTTACCATCTCATTGTTGGATTGAGGTCCCAAGTCATTTTGCCAGGAAAAAATTCATTTTATTATCTGAATGTTCACCTTTTTCGGAGGGCAGGGTTTCCAAGACAATATAAAAATGTAATTTGAAATGAGTTTACAAAAAAAAAAAAAAAAAAAAAATGAGAAACTTCTTCAATTTTCACATGCCTTTTAGAATGGACAGCTATGAAGCATGGACGCTCCAAAATCCATGGCATGTGCCGGATACGGACACAGTAGGACACTCTTGCATGCGTATCTTTAGTGTGTCAGGAGAATATTTATATCTTATTTTACTTATGGTTTTAAAGATTTTAATTGATTATTTTGAAATTTTAAAATAAACATAGAATGTACCTAAAGATGTATATTAATTAATTGTTGTATTCCACCGCTCATTTCCTAATTTTTCGAGAATTTTCATGTCATCATGTCCTGTGTCTGTGCTTCTTGGGTGGACAAACATACATGTTTGTGTTTGAAACTCCTTTCTTTCACTCATGTTCTGATGAAGAGTTAAAAAGGCCTTTAAGGCCCTTTGCCACTAATATTATTAAGCCAAGGCCATTCACACATTCGGTAATATTTAGGCAGCTTCCTTTTCAATTTACTATTATTGATTCAGGTTGAAATCAGTATGACACATAAAGGCATTGAGAAGAGACTAGATCCTTGTTATACATGCCCAGTGAAGAAATCTAGCCACTAAAATTTGCAGGGATTAAGGCTTTGTTTGATTACGCAACCATTGTGTGCCATTGACAACCTAAAATTGTGTCATTTGGGAGTAAATATTTTTTTTTCTCTGTTTCCTTTTCCTTTTCCTCTTCCTTTTTTATCTTTTTCTGTTCTTTTGTTCTCTCTTATCTCTCCTTCAATGACACCCCTTCTCTCTCAGCCACCTAGAGCCCAAAAAGCCTATATCACAATTCCCAAATCAAGCCCTATAACAGCAACACTATTATCACCCAAAATCACCACAACCAAAGCAAATCCATTTCCCTACACCTTCACTTTTTTGTGCACACAAAACACATTCAACATCTGTTCAGGGCTATTTTTTTTAACAAACATCATGTGGCAAGATCCCATCGAAGGAGACTTACCCAGTCAGCCCAAAAAAAGGACCAAGGCATGTACAAGCACATGGACCCAATAAAACCACACTACACGGGTTTGCCTAACAAATCTCAAATCATCACTACATGGCATGGGCTTAAGGTCCATCACAGCACAATCGGCCCAAAGACTTATCCTCATCACTACACAGCATGGACCACTAAGCCCAACAAAGTTCCTCAACAAACTGGGCCTAAAAGGCCCAAAGAAGCCCACTCCTCATGGGCCTAGAAGAGGGCCCCTTGCCACCCATTTGCTAGGTAAGGCTTGGTCCACTCCAAAGTGATAGCCCATAAACAAAATTGGCTCAACGCATCCCAAGAAGAGGGAATAATATAGCAACTACTGAGAGACTAAACAACTGTTGGACTGGTCATCTCCTAGTTCAGACAGAACCAGATGGACAGCTGGACAATTTAAACTAAAACTCTAAAAGACAAAATGTCAAGATAAAGTAACAACAGTACACATGGGGAGCAATTTAAAAATCTTTTTGCAGCATACTATCAACTAAGAAGCGATTTGACACCTTGACAAAGAGAATGTAGCTATGGAAAAAAGGAAAGGAAGGTTCCCTTCCTCATGTTTGAAATTCTGGTCATAACTTAAGAAAGCCATAACTGAAACTCCAAAAGAGGAGGGAGACAGCCACTACATTTCTTCCTCCCTTGACCACCTCTCTCCATCACGAAAATGGATAATACTCAGTTCATGAACCAAGCACATGAATCACGGGAGGGAAAACTTAGAAAATCATGATTTGGAGGTCATGAGTGTATGTTTAGTTAGTGATTCAACAGCTTCGAGAAGCATGCAGCTTGGCATGTCCCCTCCTACCACTTTGGTCTTTGAAAAACCTGTGTACACTGTAGAGCAAGAAAACTCTAACATGCATTATTCACCATTGACACTGCTTAAGTTAATGGGACCTTCCTTACCCTTAACATAAAAACCTGATTTAATGCTTAATTAATGCAAGCCATTCACTGTCCAGCCTTTTGAATGACTTACACTGATTAGGAAAGGGGGCCAGATGGATAGAGGAGAAACAAGACTTGCCATTCTTGTCTAAGGAATAGGAAGAGTAGTCAAAGGACCAGCTCTCCTATCACTGTTATCCTTCACCAACTCACTCCCAAAAATTCTATAAAAACATAGAGCTTTCATCAATATTACACGCTACCTCATATGACAACAAGTTCTTCTAACCAAAAATACCTTTTGGTTGATATACACCCCTTCCCACAACAGAGCCTTCATTATAAACAGATCCTTCCGTACCGTCACTCAAGTACCCACACATAGCCTAAACACCAAACACAACGATACTTCACCATGAGGATTATCATCTAAGCGTGCTTTGTGTATAGGAGTTTGTTTGAAGCCTTGCTGTGCATGTGTGGACACACTTTCTCTTCCTTTCAAGCTATACTAAGTTTTACCTCTCTTCTCATATAATTTTAATGGAAGAAATCATATAATATTTTTGCTTGACCATGTATGGATAAGATGTATTTATTACTACAGTGTTTGTTTCATATTGACTACATGCTAGAATAAGTAATGTATTAGCTGCCAAAGTTGCTTTGAATCATTTAACGCTAGATTTCCTAACTTCGACTTATGGCTAGATGTTTTATGCATATTGACATTCAGTTAGAATCAATTTGTGTTAATTTATTGCTACATGGAAATTGTAAGAAGATTTTTGCACTTCTAGAGAAAGAAAGATTCTAGAGAAAGAGAGGGAATTCACACCTCAATCTAAACTCAAATATGAAATTATGACATTCTACTAACAAGCTATTTTACAATCCATGTACATGGATACCTATAGCCTAGGAGTTAGTTATTGATGATAACATCATCCTGATTAACTAACAAATATCACATGCTAGAATACAATTCTAACATATTAATCATAGGCTAGATTTAACAACTTCCTAAAATCTGGCCCATGCATGTGCCTTTAACTAATTTTCCCTCTAATTTTCAAAAACTACAACAAACTTAGCACATGTAGATTTAGCTACAATAACAATACGGCATTGTGAAATTCAACCCTTAGGCTTGGCTGGCCTTGTGCCACATCACTCCTCCGTACCACGTTACGATGTCACATCATCATCATCATCCAAGTAACGCATTAGACTCCAGCATCAAATTGTCTAGATCATATTGCAGTCAGTAGTTGTGCAACTCTAATGTGTAAATCTCACTCCTCCAAACTTCAAGTTGGCTCTTAGTGGGCTAAGGAACACTCTGGTAGTCACTGACCATTTTCTCGGGTTGGTAATGAGTCCCAGGTTAGGTCCCCAACACAAACTGACACGTGTCTTTGATATAAAAAACCCCTCAACAACATCCCCAAACCCAAATCTCACAAAACTCAAACTCCACTTGCTACCACCACTAGAAAAACCACCACGCCATCTTGCTAATACTACAACAATTCACACATGCAAACGCCCTAGCCCATCCATAAAAGAAACAAAAATCCCATCAATTCCTGCACAAAATTCCACTAACTCGCACAACAATCCAATCAAGACCCACTCCACATGGCCATTGCAAAACCATACATGCATGCGGCTTTGCCATGAACCGCCATGAACTTCACCATTCACAACAAAAGCATATAGCCCAATGCCACCATATAGCTACCAAAACCCTAGGCAAACCAACACCCACTATGCACATGCAGCCACCATGACAAAGAAACCTCAAACCAAACCCCACATCCATCATTCAAAACCGCCTACACCACCAAACAACACCAAAACCCATCCTTCAAAACCAAAAAACCCATGCGAAACCCAGACCAACAGAAACCATTACTAATTCAAAGACCCAAGCTAAAACAATTTCCCGACATTCAAACTCAGATGGCCAAGCCATACCCACGTGAATTCTATATTAGTTGATCAGCCACCAAACATTAAGGGATGGAGTGAGTGATTTTGGTTTCAGAACTGAAATTTTGAGGTTTATTTACTGATGTTTGTAGCAAGAAACTGTGGAATGGAAGTTATAATCTTCAGGTTTGTGCAGTGAAAGAGAAGAAGAAAAGAAATAAGAGAGAAGAAAAGAATGAGAGAAAAGAAATAAATAAATAAATAAATAAAGGAGAGAAGAAAAAAGAATGAAACAGAATAGTAAAAGGAGGTGATGGAGAGATACGGCTGGAGGCAGGTTGTTAAAGGAGAGAATATTTGGTCAACAGTGAGGAAGGAAGAAGACAGGAGAGAGGTAGCAAAGACAGTAGAGGGGGTGAAGGTGAAGGAGAGAAAAGAGAAAGGAGAAAGAAAAGAAAATAAAGGGAAAATTTTGAAGGAAAGAGGGGGAAAAAAGACTAACTCCCAAATAGCGGCATTTTATACACTTAACAACAAAAATGTAAAGGGAATTGACAGGAAGAATGGATTGCCCAGGTTTGCCAATGTGAGGGACCAAATTGACTATTCATGTAGAGTTCAAGGACTTAATCATAATTTAGCTTATTTTATTCTATGTTTTATTCGGTTTTTTCTAGATTCAATGGTAATTTTGTGATTATTTAAGTGTCAGTTGTGGGTCATAATTGTGGGCCTTGGGTTTTATTTTATTATAAGGTAAGTATTATTAGTTTTTAAGGGCTTTTATGTGTGGGTTTTATTCAAATTCAAATGGAGTTTCTTTATTATTCAAAGCAGGAGTTCCAGCTCTACTAGGAAAAGTGTCACTGTAAGATAATATATATATAGGGTTGATTAATTTAAGAGACTGGTTTTTTTTTTTTTTTTTGAGAAAGAGACTGGGTATTTTTAATTGTTAGTATTGAGGCACGTTAACCTTAGTGTGTTCCTTTCATCTTTACAAGTCTCTTTTTCTATTGCCTTTGGCATTCTGTCACTGTTCATGTGTACTGTTCATGTGTCTGCCCACATGTACTGCTCACATGTATTGTTCACGACAATAATCACATTAACTATTCATAGCTTTTGGACAAGTTCAATCTCAATTTCTTCTCACCTCTATTGCAACCCTAAACTTCCCAGTTCCCATATCAAACCCTAATCCTTCTTTCTAAAGTTCTAAACACTAAGTATAAATCCTCCAAACCTTAAGCCTACCACAAGCACATGTAAACAGGCTCCCCAATTTATCTTACATCATCATTCATTGAACTATGAGTTTGATGTCCACAAAAATAAAAAATTATTGCTCTCATCTATTTTGAATCAGTAAAGAGGAAGTTTAATATACCTTTTCTGCTTATAGAAAATTCCACATCCATCACGCTTCTGCCCATTTCTCTGCACATAAATACTAGAATATCCAAGACTCTCCATATTCCCCTTGTAAAAGCTATCGTACTCATCAACTTCCTGATAAAATTGTAACATATAAGTCACAATAACTAACTTCACAGACAATATTTATGTATGTTTGCATGGGCCCAAGCATGAAAAAAATATTAAGGAAACTCAACTTACTAACTAGTTGGATTAAGAAGACTGTAAATTTTTCTCAGTGTGTGATGTGTACATCAAACAGACCACAAAAAAGGGACAACAAGTGAAACAAAACCTGCAGGCAGAGAAAATCAGCCCAGAAGTTCTTGAGAACAGATAAAATTGCCTGCGAACGAGCTTTCCACCTGTAATGGGCACAATTTACATATATAAACTTATTGATTCTCTTCAATGTCAATAAACCTTCCGCAATTGCAAACTCAAAATCTACAAGGGTAAAAATGTAAACTTATAATATTTGAACATTCAAAAATCCATAACTCTCCGTGTGATATGGCCACCAGCTGACTTCCCAATCGTTGCAAAGGTGAAAAAGGAAAGTTAATGACAAAAACAATTGTACTTGAAAGTAGGATACAAGATCAAAAAGGAAAGTTAATGAAAAAAATATATACACACACACATAAATCAAAATACAAGTCCCAGTACTATGGCAGGAATACATCTGCTTCTTAAAGCAAGAAACTAACAAGGTCTAAAACATTTAGAAGTAGAAGGCTTACCTGATGCAAGAAGCACCAAAATCATTTAAGATTTTATTTTGAATTTGAAATTTTTTCTGTTTTTGAATTTTGAATGTAGCTTTTTAATGTTGAGGGTTTTAAGGGATTCAATTAGGTTTTTTCTATATTGGTGTAATCTGTAAAACATATTAAACTCGTGCTCTTGTAATTGTGAAAGGGAGTATGATTTGGAATAAGAATTTTATGAGTTGCGAATGTGCTCCTCTTTTTTTTGTTGGTGATGCCAAACACCCTTAGATGGCGATGCCGAAGGTTTGCAGGTAGATTCTAGGTGGTGAAGCTTAGAATTTGTTTGGTTTATCCCTTTGTTATCCTTGTTTTCCTACACTGTTCTACATCATTATCTATAATAGAAAATCCTCTGAACGTTTGCTTTTTCAAAAGCTTGTCACGTCAGAAATAATACAATGGAATCCTGTATTTCATGTGAAACCTACAGGCTAGTCTAAAGAATGAAATAAAGAAAAGAAACAAAAAAGAAAACTGAGAAGGTTGTTTTCTACACCATGAACAGAATCATAAAGTGAAAACTACCGCTAGAAACCAAAAGTACATCAATATGTAAATTTTTTATAAAGGATTCAGAAAGCTTCTGAAGTGAAGACTAATTGATCTAAAAGAAGTACCAAAAAAGTAAAATGCCTATAAAAATAAAAATAAAAAGGTATCAAAATAGTAAAATACCACTACCAAACAGAAAAAGGGCGGGTTAGAATATGATGATAATGAGTAGAAAAAGATCAGACTTCATGAGATGAGCATAATTAAATTGGATGGGATCGCAGATGAATTGCTCAAAAATGAGAAGAATGTAGCTAGAATCAAGACCAACATGAGCATAAAAGAGTGAGAGATATATTAAACATTGTACACGGCAATGCAATTTTCGGAAGACAGAAAAATTAGAGAGAACAGAACTTCCAGGAGGAAGAAAGATAATCACAAAGTTGCAGAACAGTCTTCTACAACAAAGTAATACATGCAACTATCAACTTAAGTTTTGTAATTATAGATTTCTGCTTCCATTGCAGGCTGACATAGTCTATGTTTTTTTGTGAACTACAAAGTTTCTAGTAATCACAACTGCCAATTGATATCACTACCAGTTTAAGAAAACTTGAGCTTCAGTTTGTACAGTTTTTTTCTATTAAGCTTAGCAATACACACACACACACACACAACGTAGAGCTTTTGTTAAATTTTGATGGTGGGATAGAAGTTCTTAACTTAGTATGCAATATTTAAATCTGATTTAACTTTATTGGAATTAAGTTTCATGGGAATAGTTATAATAATCTAAGGCTATAGTTGTCTTGATTTAGAAGGTATAGTATCTTTTTGAAAATATTTTAAGTCTGGACAGATTAGTATTCTTTCAAAGAAATAACAATGTAAAGAGTGGCCTTTAAATAATAAATTCGAATTTCTCTTATAATCCAGCTCAGATTAAGACTTATCATACAACCAAGCCCTCAATTTTGCACAGCCTACAGAATTTAAATGTGAAAAGCTTCATACAACATATAAATTTTGTAAGAGAACTACTTAGAAATAGGAAATGCCAGCAGAAAAACAGGGTGAAATTTCCTGGGCTGTGTTCAAAGATTGACTGCAAAAGTTTGTGAGATACAAATATCCTTTTACCAAATTGTAAGAAAATACTAAGCATTTAGATTATGCAATGGGAAAAAAGGTGGGGCAATTTTAACTGGCAAAATAACATGTTAGTAGGCATATGCAAAGCACTGACCACATTTATAGATGCAACCAATGCATTTTCCTGTTATATATGTTCATACAAAAACAAACCGAGCTCCACATATTTTACAAATACATATATGGTCCTTGATCATTTTCATGAAAAATTCATTGTCTGCTATACAAAACAACGATCTCAAAGGCAACATCAACTGTTATTAATACTAAACCTCATTGGAGCAACCAAAAACAAATGGAAATTATTAATATCAATATGAGAAAGACTTAAAGGAAACTTATATAGTAAAGGAAAAAGATTGAAATTAATCATTTCACCTCAGACAAGGAGATGGAGAGTGTGGAAACAGAGAACTCTTCACATACACCTACACCAAATAAAGGGATAAAAATGATTTTAAAACGACATGCTCAAAGTTTTAAACAGTGAAAAGGAAGCTTAAATCCTAATTAATAAGCATTAAAAGCTTTCACATTGTAAACTGAAATAATCTTTCTCCCATCATTTAAGTATCCAAGTAAAGATATGTACAAAATTAGAACAACTGACAGTGCAATCATAGCATGGTACAAGAAACAATATCCTTTTTGGAAGCTTAAGGCTAAGGCAAAGCCCAAGAATAAGTGTCCACGGTAGTTAATTAGGTTTTCATATTTTATTTGGTTATTCTAGAGTCAAGGGTATTTTAGTAATTTTACAATTGACAGGTATGAGCTATAGCTAAGAGCCATGGGCTTTATTTTATTAATAAGTCTTATTTACTTTATAAGTCTTTATGTATGGGTTTTGGTTTAATTTAATTAGGTTTTGGTTTATTAGTCAAACTATAATAGTAGGAGTCTTATTACTACTAGTACAACAAAGAGTTTATATATATTGTGCTCAATGTATTCAAAGGAGGTAGTGTGTTGATTAATAAAATTATTGAATGTTTGAGCAATAGGCACGTTGGCCTTTGTTGGTCCTTTCTCCTTCTCTCTTCTCCTTCTTTCTTCTCTTCTTTTTCTTTCTTTCTCACGAGTACTTTTCATTCAACCACTGAACACCCTAAATTTTTCTCTCTAATTTTCTTCAAATTCCCCAATTTGTCCTACATCAACAACTAATATTAGGAAATAAAAATATATCACATTACATAGTAAACTATTATTGTTCCAAATAAATTTCATTTCTTTCACATGGATAATATCACTAGTTTTTGTCATTGATCTCAAACTCAAATGACACCTTTCTCTATAAGAGCAATGTGAAGGGTAATATCATGGGTTCAAGACTCAAGTGTAACTTACTAGTTAAAATTCTTTTTGCTTTTTTTTTTTAACAAGAATGTTATTGAAAAGGAAAAGGAAAGGAACAAGGATGTGTACTAGCCCAATTCAAAGAATACAACTCAAAATGAAAAGGTGTCAATGAAATCAACAAAAGCATAAAGGGGTGCCACCCAGAGCATGCATCCAATCAAACAATGTCTGCAAAATAGGCTCTTTGATGATATAGGCAGGACATTCGACGCCATCAAAGACTCATCTGTTTATTTCGATCACAGATTCCACATGATGCACAAGGACAAGGCTTGCCACACCTTGGCTCCTCCATGGCACTGAAACCGACCTTGCCAACATTCAGTTAAATCACAGATTTAGGCATCATCCAAGCCAACCCAACCCAACCAAAGTAAAGATAGGACCATATATTGGATGCCATAGAGCAATGGAGGAGCAAATGATCTATAGATTCCCTGCTACATTTACACATACAACACCAATCAACAATTAAAATGTGATGCTTCCGAATGTTATGCACTGTTAGAATTCTTCAAAGGGCCACAATCCACACAAAAAATGCCACCTTTCTTGGAACCTTTAGCCGTCCAGATGCTCTTCCATTGGAAAGAGACTATTGCAGGACCCCTAAGAACATTATAACATGATCCCAGCTCAAACACTCCTTTCTTTGATGCCAAACCACAATGCTTGGTCTTGACCGAATGAGGTAGGCAAATTATCATATAGTGCCCCAAGAAACATATGAAAAGTTTCTAACTCCCAATCCTGGAAAAGCCAGATGAACTGAGGATTCCAATGCCCAGCTAGATATGAAGACACTAAGGCATCCTTGTCCACCGCCAAGTCAAACAAGTTGGGACATAAATCCTTAAGGAAGCAGTCACCACAACAAATATTTTTCCAAAACCTCACCTTGGACCCATCTCGAACTTCAAACCGTAAGAAATTGGAATAAGAATCCCATCCTGAGCGTATGCCCTTTCACAAGCTAATCCCATGTGAACCCCGAATTTGCTCCACTGTCCAAACCTCCCCCACCCTTCTCCATATTTGGCATAAATTACTCTCCACCACAAATGATCCCTTTCCACTCCAAACCTCCAAAACCACTTTCCTAAGAGGGCTAGGTTAAACCTTCCTCTTTAACAATGGAGCAAGCCACTCTGCAGCCCAAACAGAATTTATTATTGTCACCAATGCCTCGCCATAGGAAATCCCTTCGAAGTTTCTAAAACTTATTGGCCAAATTAGTTGGCATCGTAAAGACAGACATAAAATAATACTACTAGTTTCGTAAAGACTGAATAAAATAATACTACTAGTTTTCCAAAATAACTTTTGAATGAGCACACAGGGACGAGAAAAGTGTTAAGACACCAACTGTATTGCATTATTGAACACAAAATAAGTCATTTTTTTCAATATCAAAAAGGCACTACCAGATAATGATGCAGGATATGTATACCATAAGAATTTAATGGACAGACTTGGTAAGGGATCAGCAATAGAATGGTGCCTAACATAAATTCAATGCTTCTTTAGTACTAATGGTGATAAAGTAGAGGCTGTATCAATTAGCCCTAACATTTGAAATTTTTCGTCAAGAAATCAGATTACTGAGGCTCTATTTGGAAGTAAGGAAATAAAAGCTGAATGATGAAAAACGTAGGAAGCATGACAAAGTGAAATACAGAAAAGATACCAAATTTACATCATATGGTGTTCGGTAGGAGGAGAAAGTGAGGATAGAAAATTGAAATCAACTGTATTGAAGGAAAGTGATAATTAACTGTATGAATTTACTATTACACCCATATTAAACAAAAATCACTTCTTTTTCACTATTTTTAATACTACATGAATTTTTTTTTATAACAATATGAATTGCGAAATATCATATTGCATCAAGTAGAATTTACAAAAAGAGGATCCAAATTCATTATAGGCTTCCTGTAGTTTATTGAATAATGTACTGTGATTTTCTTTTCATATTAAATCCACTGTATTTTCATAAACAATAGTAACTAAAAGATTCTCAAAGGCTAGAAAGGCTAGAAAGTGAGATGGAGGCAGCCAATGTGTTACACCAGAAAGTAAAAGGTAGCCAAAAAGTGGCTAAGTCCAAACGCAAGGGACATAGAGAGCTGCAAAACTTGATCTCTTCGGTAAATTATGATGGGAGATAGAGGTTTGGTTTTGTGCTAGTGTCAGTAGGTGGGGATATTTTTGTGGTAATGAAGATAAAAATGATTTCGTGGAATGTTAGAGGTGTAAATGATCCTCGGAAACGACTTGTGGTGAAGAATTTGTTGCGGGAATGGAAGTGTGATGTTGTTTGTTTGCAAGATACGAAAATTGCTGGCATGAATAGACAGCTGGTTTGTAGTTTGTGGGGCTGTCCATGTGTGGATTGGGCTGTTTTGGAGGCTGATCGGAATGCTGGTGGTATTTTGATTATGTGGGATAAAGGGGTCTTGGATAAGATGGAAGTTATGGTTGGTACATTCTCAATTTCGGTAAAGTGGCAAGGGGTGGGGGACGGTTTTATATGGGCATGTTCAGGGGTTTATGGCCCAAATGAGAATAACAAGAGGGGTTACATGTGGGATGAGTTGGTAGGTATTCATCAATAAGGGAGGGTACCATGGTGCTGCTTGGGGGATTTTAATATTATTCGCTTTCCTAGTGAGCGTAGGGGTGCGACAAGTCTGACCCGGGCTATGGAAAAATTCTCTGAATTTATTGAGGATCTTAACTTGATTGATTTGCCTTTGGAAGGAGGTAGCTATACATGGTCAAGTGGTAATGATCAACCAACGATGTCTAGGATTGATAAAGCTTTGGTCACTCCAGACTGGAAGGATCATTTCCCAAATGTTTTTCAAAGGATTCTACCCCGTCCTATCTCAGATCACAGTTCTATTCTCTTGGAAGCAGGGGGAATGGCAAGGGGGAAAAGTCCGTTTAGATTTGAAAATATGTGGTTGAAGACGGAGGGGTTTGTGGATAGGGTTCAATCTTGGTGGAATTGGCATTCTTTTGTAGGTACAACTAGTTTTGTGTTTGCAAAAAAGTTAAAGGCTTTGAAAGAGGACATTGTACAATGGAATCGTTGAGAGTTTGGTAATGTAAAGCGTCAAAAGAAACAATTACTGGAGGAGTTGAAAACACTAGACGCTAAGGAAGGGGATGTCAGAGGGCAAATTTGAGGTCTCAGGTGGAGCATCTTCTTTCCTTGGAGGAAATTTCCTGGAGACAAAAGTTTAGGATGTTATTTATCAAGGAAAGGGATAATAACACCAAGTTCTTCCACAAAATGGGTAACTCCCATAGACGGTATAATCATCTGAGAACCTTGGAGGTGGATGGGGTGGTTTTTGAGGAGGAATCTGAGGTAACTAATCAGGTAATCCAGTTTTATAAAAATTTGTACAAGGAGTCTGAGGGGTGGAGGCCTTTTGTGGAGGGTTTGGTGTTTGATCGTATTGGGGACTTGGAGAGGGTTTGGCTTGAAAGGAAGTTTGAAAAAGAGGAGATACTTCAAGTCATACGTGATTTGGAGGGGGACAAAGCTCCAAGTCTAGATGGGTTTACTATGGCGTTTTATCATCATTGTTGGAGAGTGGTGGAGAAAGAAGTGTTAGCGGTCTTTGATGAGTTTTTTCAACATTGTAAATTTGAAAAATCTCTCAATACTACCTTTATTGCTTTGATTCCTAAAAAGAATGACGCCTCTAACATTAGAGATTTCCGACCTATTAGTTTGGTGGGGAGTGTGCATAAAATCTTGGCTAAGGTTTTGGCAAATCGTTTGAGAGTGGTTTTAGATCAGTTTATCTCTGAGACTCAGAATAGCTTTGTGGGTGGGAGACAAATCCTTGACTCGGTTCTTATTGCGAATGAGTGTGTGGATAGCAGAGGTAAGAGTACGGTTCCTGGAGTCAGTTGTAAACTTGATATTGAGAAAGCTTACGATCATGTGAATTGGGAGGCTTTGTTATATTTGTTGAATAGAATGGGCTTTGGAGTGAGGTGGTGTAAGTGGATCCGTACTTGTATTTCCACAGTTCAGTTCTCTATTTTGATTAACGGGTCTCCAGCTGATTTTTTTGGTAGTTCAAGGGGTTTAAGACAAGGGGATCTGCTATCCCCTATGCTGTTTTTGATTTTGATGGAGGTGTTTAGCAGGATGTTGAGAAGAATGGAGGGAGCTGGCTTGATCCGCGGTTTTAAAGTTGAGGGTAGAAGGGGTGGTGGGGAATGTGTTTCACATCTTTTGTTTGTAGACGATACTATCCTTTTTTGTGATGCAGATGTGGAGCAAATTCTTCATATTCGGTTGTTGTTACTTAGTTTTCAGGCGGTAATAGGTTTGAAGGTCAATATGCACAAGAGTGAAATGGTTCCTATAGGGGAGATTGATGATGTGCATGCCCTGGTGGAAATTTTGGGTTGTAGAGTTGGAACTTTGCCTATGTCTTACCTTGGCATGCCGTTGGGGGCTTCGCATAATTTCCCTTCAATTTGGAATCCTATTTTGGAAAAAAATTGAGCGGAAATTAGCCGGGTGGAAGAGGTTGTATTTGTCTAAGGGGGGTCGATTGATGTTACTCAAGAGTACGCTATCTAGTCTTCCTACCTATTTTCTATCTCTATTCACCATTCCTACTTATGTGGCTAATAAGATTGAAAAGTTGCAAAGGAACTTTCTATGGGGTGATAACAAGATTCATCTAGTAGGATGGGATAGAGTTTGTGCGCCTATAGCTAACGGTGGTTTGGGGGTAAGGAAAATTACTACTTTCAATAAGGCCTTATTGGGGAAATGGCTGTGGCAATTTGGGAAGGAAGAGGGTCGGTTATGGAGGAGGATGGTAGCGTCAAAATATGGGGAAGAATGGGGGGGATGGACCTCAAAGCTAGGTAGAGGAGTTCATAGGTGCGGTTTGTGGAGAGGTATTCGCTTAGGATGAGAGGTTTTTAGCAAGAATTGTCAGTTTGTTGTTGGGGTGGGGAATAGAGTGAGATTTTGGCAAGATGGGTGGTATGGGGATCAACCTTTTCAAGTGGCTTTCCCAAGGCTCTATGGTATTGCCATTGATAAGGAGGCATCTGTAGAAGCTTCTTTGTCAAGGCAGGAACAGAGGATAGAGGAATTTGAGATGTTCGTTTTATTCGAGAATTTAATGATTGGGAGATAGATGAAGGGCTACATTTTCTTCGTATATTGGGAGCTAATACTCCTCCACTGGATGTTAGAGACCGGATGAGATGGAAGTTGAAGCCTAAGGGGGAGTTTGACATCCGGTCGTATTATAACAAATTGCGAGATTTTTCCTCAATTGTCTTCCCTTGGAAAGGAATATGGAGAGTAAAGGCCCCTAAGCGAGTTTCTTTTTTTGTTTGGCGCGTGGCTTGGAATAAGATCCTTACAGGTGATAACTTGAGGAGATTAGGGGAATTGGATTTTGTAGACTGGTGCATTATGTGCCGGCATTGTGAAGAGACGGTAGATTACTTACTTTTTCATTGTGAGATGGCTTATCAGTTGTGGAGCTTTGTCTTAAAAACTTTTGGTTTGTCTTGGGTCTTGCCTAGATCGATCCCAGATTTGCTTTTTGGCTGGTGGAATTGGTTGGGAAAGCATTCGTCTCAAATTTGGAACTTAGTTCCATTGTGCATCCTATGGTGTATTTGGAAGGAACGGAATCAGAAGACTTTTGAGAATTTGGATAGTTCCGGTGTTCAGATGATTGCCTCTTTTAGTGGGATTCTTTTTTATTGGTCTCGGGCTTGGGAACTCACAACTAGTGATTCTCTCCCCTCTTTTCTTAGCTTTCTCTCTTTTGTAATTATTCTTTTGTTTGGTTTTCTTTTTTGTTTTTCAGTTGTTTTTTCTTCTTGTATTCTCTGGGTTTGCTCTATGTTTTTCATGCATAGAGTAGTCTTTCGTATATATAACATTCTTACTTATAAAAAAAAAAAAAAAAACAATAGTAAGGTAAAAATGAAATTGATTTTTTTCATATTTGATACAAGAAGAAAAAATAAGGGCTAAAAATATTGCTTTCATACCAAATTTGCATGAAGTTCATTTTTCGTCATCAATCTTTAAAAAACACTTTTTTTACCTTAAACTATTGAAAAATTTTCACTTTTTCCCTTCAACTTAAAAAATATCTTTTTTGTCCCTGAACTATTTACAAACGTTATATATTCAACCCTAAACTTTAAAAAGATCAGTCGTTCCATGCATGTAATCAAAAGTCTCATGCCATGCACGTACGCCGCAAATTGCAAGCTTCTACTTACTTAATGATAACATAACCAGTTACTCCTTATGAATGCAATGAAAGAAGAAAGATAGTATAAGAAAGTACATTGGATAATTGGTATTCATACCTGAGCCAAAATATTATACGAGACAAGGCGGAATCTGATGCCTGCAATATAACATCCACATTATTTCAAGTTCAAATTGCAAATTAAAATCATGAAACATCAGACATCATTAAATTTTATTTTAAATGGTCATCTCATACTTGGTGGTAGTCACACCAGTTTCGAGGGTCATGGGCTATAAATTGACTAACAAACTGAAGATTTAAAGTTGGATTTGAAGAGATGGAACAAGGAAGATTGGAAGATTTTAGAATTGTGATTCGCAAAAAGAATAATTTGTTACATGATCTCAATGAGCTGGACGCTATAGAGGGAGAGCAGATAGTTAACAAAATGATCTCAATGAGATTTTCTTATCTATTTTATGAAGTTTCATATTTGAATGTTTCTTGAGCCCTTTTTGAGCTTAGAAATCAATATTTGATTTTTTCAATTCAGTCATTCATCTTTTTCTCTACTTTAATCTAGTTTGTTGCTGGAATTTCTTCTTAAACTCTTCTTTTACACTAAACTGAAGTCCTCACCGCAGCACGCTGCCCTCCCCCTATCTCCTTACATCATATAACTAATAGAAGTGGTTAGGTTTCTTAACTGTCACACCCCCCTTTATTTGAACAATCTGATTCCTTTTTCGCCTCCCCTTTTAACTACATTCCCCCCCCCCCCCCCCCCAATCCCCACCCCCTCTCTTCAAACACCATATTATTAATAGAAATGGTTAGGTTTCTAAACTGTCACACTCCCTTTAAGACAAATCTGATTGTCTCTTCAACTCCCCTTTTGACCACGCACTTCCTTTTTATTGATGAATGGTTAAAAAAAGGCTCATCGGCTGGTTTTCAAAACCTTATAGAAACAATAATTTTTTATGAAACCTAACCATCTTCAAAACCAATCTGAAACCTCCCCTATGCTATGCCAGCTCCTCCAGCTCCTGCCCTCTCCTTAGAATCGGCAAGTCAATTCAACTAATTAGTTCACAATAGATGGGACTAAAAGGCATTAGGTTGCCACCTACTACATCGTTCCCCACTACTATGAGCCATAGTGCACCTATTACAACCTGTGAGAGGTTCCTCCCAGTACCAAATCTCAGAGTCAGAGTTGATCATTCTCATAAAAAATGCAAGGCTGAGACACCCTTCGACCTTGGACAAAAGAAACGTCACCTGAGTATACAGGTAGTATACACAAGGGACAAAGCACAATCACGTGCATACAGTACAAGAGTCCATTAAACCATCAACTGAAACAACAGAACAAAAGCCTAAAACTGTTACCCAGTCCATGAGAGTCTTAAAAAGGAAAAGTTTGAGATCTGGAACTGTTTTTTTCTGAATCCTCAAAGTGCCAGTTATTTCTCTCCCACCAAAGCACCACAGCAAACAATGAGGGATCACCATCCAAATAGCACCATTTCGAAGCCGCCCAAACTTCCCTTGCCAACAAGCCAAAAGCTCAACCACTGTCTTTGGCATGGTCCAATGAATGCCAAACAAAGTGAATACCATAGACCACAAGTCCGAAGGAATAGGACAATGAATAACAAACTTGAAAATGCTCCTAAAAGTAGTCTAAAATTTTAAAGCAAATGTTAATATAGAACAGGCAGAAAAATATAGTTGTACCATCAGGTCTACTTCTTGAATTAATATCACTTCCTTCCACAGAAATGAACTCCCGATATATTGGTGATGGTGTCGTGCTCATTTTGTTCGATACTATTCTGCAACAGATTAGACATGAATCCCAATTAAAGGACACCCATGATTCTCAGATCTTCAGAAGTTTAACAGTGATAATTGGCACCATGTAGTACAATTGGTGAGCTATTATTTTTTTATTTTTTTTAAAGATAAACAAACTCATTTTAAATGACTAGCTTTTCAAACAATATTTCTGCAACATCCAGTAAAAAGCACTTAAAAAAATACAGCCAGTTGTACAATTCTGAGTATCTACACTTACGCCAATTAAAAAGCATGATACATATCCATTGTTGGGAGCAAATGGCAAATTATCATTTAGGTTTTTAAAAATTTCAAGAAAATACCAAAGCTATACTTCATGCATTTTAAAGAAAAACTGAGAAACACATATCTCACAAATTCAAGAATTACATAACAATGAGAATAGAAAATACTTCATACATAACATATCAAATGATATTTTCCATCCCAATCGCATTTGCTTTGCCACTCAATGAATCCAAACAAAACGATGCGGTGAAAAGAACTTAGACATGGTTTAGAAAAAGGGTTTAAAGGGTTACACAAGTAGTCCGTTTTCAATAAAATTATATTTAATTATTGAAAAAAATAAAAAAGAAATCCCGAGCAAGAAAACAAGATTACAGCTAGGAGACGAAATAGGATTGAAGTCAGAACCCTAGGCTTAAAGAGCTCAAAAACTAGTCAAGGTGGCGTTTGGCATTGGCTAAAAAAGCCAGCTTTTTTTTATTATTTAGCTTATTTTCTTTACTATTCATGAATCTCATGGCACTTTTTAGTACTATTCATGGGTCCCACATTATTATTTCAACTACTTCTTAACTTTCTCTACCGAACTTTTAGTAAAAAATTTTCAATTTCAGCTAAATAAGTTGTTTCTAAATGGACTCCAAATCTGAAATTCCTAGCCCTATATAAGAGTTAAATCACAATTATCTAACTTCAGTAAAGTCATTCATCTTTTTTTTTTTCCTTTGGACTTAATTTCACCTAAATCACAAAACCCATTCGGTAAAACATTTTAGAAGAAACCCCCACCCCCAAAAAAAAAATCTGAACAATAAAACAACAGAAAGATATCCTAGTCCATTTGACTTGCATTGCATTAGTTGGCAACTTTTTTTTTTATGTGAACTACATACTTATCAGAAATATTTTCTATTCTTTTCCTTTCCTCTGCAAAAAGTAAAGTTCAATGAGCTCCAACTCAAAAGGTAATTTCTACCACCACAAAAATGAAGGGAGGGTGAATCTCTGGATTCAAAACCCATCAGTGAAGTTAGTTCTTTTGTACCATGTATGTATCTTCATTTTGTTGCAACCATTGAAAATATGAAGCAGCAATGACTGTTTTTTCACAATGAATCACTATAAAACTAAAAACTGAATCCAAATCCAAATCCAACCCACTTCAGGAAATCAATTTTGAAAAAAGAGAGAGCAAAATAGGATATAGAAGAAGAAGGTGTGGAGTGTAGGGTGTACCTTCTGAAGGAGGGAAAAGTGGGTAGGCGGCAGGGAAGCGCAGGGAGAGCCTTTAGCATTTGATTGATACTAAAAATTTGATACTATCAACAACGCTTGTCTTTTTCACTCTGCTTACATATAAAACTTTTCATTGATTATTCGTTAGAGCCAAAAACTTTTTAGACGGGCAGCTTAAAAAGTTTCTTCGTCCTCCTCCTCTCCTTTCTGCTTCTTCTTCTTCATCTACTTTTTTTTTTTTTTTTTTTTAAGATTAGATTTTTTTTTTATCGTGTTTAATTAGACCTTACCTTTCCAAACCTTTAATTTTTATTTTATTAAAAAAATAAAGACTACCGCATTTAATTTTGGGAGGAAAAAAAAATGATTGGGTTTGTCAAACTATAAATAATAAATAATAAATGAATCAAGTCAATCTTTTATATTCAATCCAAACAAAAAATTCTTATATAAGACAGTTTCATAAGACCTAAGTCTTAATGATATGGTAAGACTCACATGTTATTGAGACATAGGTCTCGTAGGACCATCTCATACAATACTTACTCAAACCCAAACAAATTTGAGTTAAGGAATTTATTGAACAGATACTAGTTGCTAGATCTATAACCCTTGCCTAGTTTTTGTATATGGTTGACCCAGAATGACTAGTATTTTTCCACGTACTAAACCAAACAAATAATTAACATACTTTCTAGCCTCATATTTCTTTCGATACAAATAATAATAAAAACAAAATATTTAAATATGGAAGTTAAATATAAATAAATCCTTCAATTTATAATTTGATAATTAATTCTAATAGTCTACCGGTCTAATAAGTCCTCAAAAAAAAAAATGTGTATACATGTTATACAAGAAGCATAAACTAAAGGTAAATCACTTATAAACTGTTTCTAGCTCCAACTTATTTGTTTTTTGTTTTTTTTTTTTTTTTCAAATAATCTAAACTTTTAGCTTTTTGACAATAACCTAGTCAGAAATTATTGTATGGGTAATAACAGCCCTAAGCATGCAATAACAGCCCTAAGCTAGTTTATACTTTATAGCCTTTTGTCACACATGTCCGTTATTTGTGTCCAGTTTATTAGGTTAGCTTTTATGTATAATTTTTTAAACCCTTTTTTTTTTTCGTATTTTCTCAAAGTATATGTATATTTTAGCACACTTTTAATAAAAAGCTAAATAAGCTAATGTCAAATACTCAAATAAAAATTACCAAAAACTATCTTTTAATAAACACTATGCAAAATATAAACACTATGCAAATAAGCTATCGGAAAAAAGTTGTTCCCAAACACGCTCACACTTTTGGATTAACTTTTTGCTAATTGGAAAAATTATTTGTACTTGAAAAACCGGATCGGACCGTTGGAAAAATCATAATTGTATTTGAACAAATTTTTTAAAACCATGCTTGTAGGCTTTTAAAAATGTGAAATTGCTTTTTATATAATTTAATTGCTTCTTAGTACTTTTATTTAATTTCTTAGTTTAGCTTAGTTTTAATTACTTCAACTAGTGTAAAATCCTGTGTGTATGGTACAATTAAAAATAATTATGATTACATACATATGTGAGTTCAAATTATACCTATTGTAAAAGTCATACATTTTTTAAGCTATAGATATATACATGAGATTTACTCTTTTTTTTTTCATAGTTTTTTTTTTTTTTTTTTTCTGGATACACAAATGAGTTTACTCTTTTTTTTTATTGGGTTTTTAATGGTGTGTTTATATTAGACTATTAATCTTTTGTACAGCATTAACTCACCTATAACAAAAATTTTAAAAAACTTAAATAGGACACGTGGCGTAAAATTAGTAAACAATTGAATTCAATTTATAATTTAATTGAATTTATTATCATTTTTTGCTTTATATATATACTCCAAGATAGAAGTAGCCTAAAATCTGGGGTTTTTCGCCTTGGGATGCGCATGCTACTCGATCCTACGTGCACACGGCTTAAGGAGCATGTGCACACAACCTTAGTCATGCATACACAAACTCATTTAGAACCCAGTTTTTCAATTAAGTTTGTTGTCTGTTTAATTTTCTACCTTTGAATGCGTAATAGCAACATGTGTAGGACTACTTTGATTCCTTAGAAACATGATTTGATTTAATTGATTAATAATATTATTTGGATTTGAATGATGATACGATGATGATTAGCCTACTATGATGCGATGACAAATATGTTGATGATATGCTGATAACATGAAGATGCGATGTTAAGATGATTTGTGTGAGGGCATGGTGCATGGGATGATGAATGAATGATAAGCCCATCAGTGCGTTCCTTAATAGAATCAGGCTATGCAACATGAGCGTGGAGCTAAGTTAACCCATAGGTTGAATGAGCTTAGGTACACCTTCCTAAGTCCATACCTTAACAGGAGAACATTTTGCGACATTTGTGATTGATTTGTTTGTTTGGAGAGAAGTTGGTGAAAGAGCAAAGCTTCCGTGAAGACTGATCTAGAAATGGCAGTATGATCTCTCTTTGAGCGGGCGTGTTTGTTGTGTGTGTGCACGCTTTTGTTTGTGTACGTGCTTTGATTTCTAAATCATTGTTCAATAAGTAGGGTTGTCTATTACTATATATTTTGTGATTAATTTGAATTGAATGGTAATTTGATTTAAAAATTTGAACAATTTGATCAGAACAACAAGCTAAAGAAATCGATGGATCATATCTGTGAATTAGAGTAAAAATTGCAGAATGCTTTCAATAAAATTGCTAAGTTCAAGGTGAAGCAAAAAGAAGATGAGAAACTCTAAATTCTCTTCAACTTAGAGTCTGTGTGATCAACTTACTACTTGGCTGGTCAGATTGTGGATGGTAGGTTTTCCTTCAAGCTCTTGAACCTTTAACATTATGCTTAATGATCACAGTTGTAATGGTTGTCTACCTTTAACATTGTGCTTAAAGATCACAGTTGGTGTAATACCATCATATTTTCATATTGTCTTAGTCATTATTATTATCACCATAAGCATGTCACAGCCTGGGTACATTATTCTGGATTTTCAACTTTATTGTTAGTACCAAGCATTACTGCTAGTTTTAAAGTCAAACGTAAATATTAATTTACTATTGGTAGTTCCCCTACAACATGTTAAATTAAAAGAAGTATAGAAAAAAAGACAATTGACCAAACTGATTGGTACTTACAGAAGCTATTCT
Organism: Castanopsis chinensis; assembly: GCA_032878915.1. Classification (NCBI taxonomy): domain Eukaryota; kingdom Viridiplantae; phylum Streptophyta; class Magnoliopsida; order Fagales; family Fagaceae; genus Castanopsis; species Castanopsis chinensis. The sequence goes on along the minus strand of JAVQMG010000093.1, from coordinate 6,521,487 downwards.
TATATGTTCATTAGCAGAAAGTGCTATGGTTCAGCCAACACCAAAAGGAGATTGCATTGCACGTGGATAACAATATAAGAAGATAAGGATGATGGTTTTCAAGTTGAATTCAAATAAGCTTCTGCAGTAGATCTGTAGCAGATTAGGATTAGAATTTCTACAATAAATTAGGATTAGGATTAGGATTAGGATTAGGATTAATATTTGTATTTCAATTCAAATAGGAGTTGGGTCCTATGTTTTAGGAATTTGTGGTGATCTCCTCACTAGTATTTATATACGTAGGAATTATGAATGAAGCAAGCAGAAATTAAACCAAAAAAACTCTATTATCTCTCTCAAGTTCAAGAGGCTAGTCACCTCGAATCGACTAAGTTATCTTTATAATTTTCCAGTTCACAACAAAAAGATAGAAGATAAGCTTTGTTCTACAGTATTGTTTCCCCCTATATGTAACTTTTTTCAGAAATCCTCTTAAATAAAGCTTCTTATTTTAATGGACTGGGAACTAATCAAATCCCTCCCTAAACTGATTATGTTTGCAAATATATATATAAAATTGTGATATTCAATTCCTATGCCTGTTGAATATAATGCAAACCTTTATACCAATGCTTGGGGCCAACGAGGGATCAAAGCCCTGTGTCGTTATCTATATATGACCATGGTTCAAGTTTCTTTAAGACTCTTTCTCATCAATATACTGTCCTCCGACTTATAGCAAGGAGCATAGTTTGAGATGCTTAGGTTTGTCCAAAACTTCCCAGTCATGCAAAATGAAATGCTAATCTGCTTGAACTTTGACAATTTCTATAAGACATTCATACATAACCTCAGTAGGTTCGTTCTTCATAGAGTTGAGAAACATATTATCTCCTTGAGAGGTTCTTCACATCTTTGCTTCCAGTAGAAAAATGAAATATCCTGCGTTAAGGGCATACCTGTGAGGCTTTTGCCTCATGTTGAAAGCCTGCCAACTTTGAAGCACGAGAAGAAGTGGGCTCCTCTGCAACTTCACATCAATAATGCAGTCTAAATTTTCGGGAATAGACAGCTTGTCTGAAACTGGAACGAAGGATTTCTCCTTAGCCTTAGAGGCTGCCATTCTGGTTTTAGGAACTGCAATACACAACAAGTGCCAAGAATAAAAAACAAGCAATGTCCCTGCCATTCTGCCATATATCTCAAGGGGGCATGGCATGGCATGACCGAACAAGGGAACGAAGCAAATCACGGTATAAAAATGTGAAGACCATGCCAATAGCCATTTATAAGAAAAACCCAGATTCAAATCCTCCTAACCCTTGAATTTCACACACACACACACACACACACAAAAACCAAAATGCAGCAAATAGAAGTAAAAGTAGTTCCATTATCACAGGCCTCAGAACCTAGAGTACGAACAAATTGTACAAATAATAAGCCTTTTTTATGATCTTTATCGTACAAATGATTCTCATAAGCTAAAGCTAAGTCATATGTATTACAGTTACAGAAATAATTTCATCATACAAGGAAATTGGAATTTTGGTAACTCCAAAAATCCCCAATTCTTAATTTCAATTCTACAAATAAAAATCAGAAGATAATCACAACTAAAGTTCAATTACGTGATTAACAATCAATAATTTGGATTATATATAAAAATGGGCCTAAAAAACCCTAACCCTAACCCTAACAATGCAATCTCTTGAAAGTGCGGGAGAAATTACAAACCTGTCGGAGATCGAAGATATTCCGGCGACGGAAGGTGACGTGGGGATCGGAATTCCGGCCACTGAGGCTTGCTTTTGCCGGTTTTGTCTTCTTCTTCTGTTTTTTCTTTTCTTTTTTAGAAATTAATTTCTAAATAACACTTAGCTTTTGAAATTCAACCGTATGGCCTTTTTTTTCTTATCGCGTTTCATGATTTTTTGAAATTTGAATTGGTTTTGGGAAAGTATTAAAGTTACAGACTATTTATCTTTTAATTTTCTATTTTTATTGTACCCAAAAGGCCTTTTTAAATTTTTTTTTAAATGTTAAATTAAAACTTATACCCATTAATTTTACTCAAAATTTCACTTACCATTTTTTCCAAGAAATTTTTAAAAAAAATTATCAAAATTGAATTAATTTCTACAACCTCTTTCTTCTAAAAAAATAATATAAAATTCTACAACTTCTCATTAATTCATTTAAGTCCTATCACTTTCTTTCCTTCTATGTTCAATGTGGTCCTTTTGCTCCTTTCCCTTAAAATGTGCTGTAAATGTTTAAATATTTATAACAATGAATTATTTTGACAAAATTAGAAAGTGTAATTTGTAGTGTAGTGAGAAAAAAAAATATTTATTGTATTGTTTATACCTAAAACAATATTTTAAATTATGTTTAAAAAAAAAAAAAAAAAGAGTATGAATTTGATAAAGTGAGTTGAGTGGAAGGTTCTACTTTTTATGTAAGTGCGTGTGAGATTTTCAGTAGTTTTTCATACATATGTAACCTTACTCATTTATAATTTTGAAAAAATAAATAATTAGTTGCTTGAAAAGCTCTAAACACCCAAGTTAGGGAAAAAAAACCGATAATTTTGAATTGTTTGTTTTTTTGGAGAAAGAGATAATTTTGAAAATTGACAAAACTATAGTACAAATCCTTAGGTGTTTTATCTTAGGTTATCTAATTGAATTCAACCATTGGGTTACATGGACTAATATGATAAATAATAAATATAGTGTTATCTTTTTTAATGATAATTAAATTCAACAATGCGGTTTATTAATAAATACAAACACATGATTAAATTTAATCCGAGAGGTAAGAGTATTTAAATATATATATATATATATATATATATATATTGCAATTTATAAAATGGTGGGCCCTACACTTGAATTTATTATTTGGCTAATATTTTCTAAATACAGTTTTTAAAAAAAAAAATTGTATCCTATTTTCCTAGTTTAAAACAGAATTTTGAAAACGGCTAAGAGGTATTTTTAAGATTCAGAGAATGTTTTTAATGACACAGTTGTAAATAAATTAAAAACAGTAGACTCCACATATTTATCCAAACTATTTTATCTCTTAAATTAAGGCGCTTATCTATATCACAAGAATTCTCACACTTTAAATTTAAAACTTATCATTTAAAAAGAAAAAAAAAAAGTACATGATAAGCTCTATTCCCTTATCATTATCCACACAAAGAAAAAAGTTATCTTATTAACGTTAACTAGCTTGTAACCCCATGCATATGTATGAATATACTTAAATTATATACAATAAAAATGCATAGTATAGTTCTTACTTATATAATTTAAATATCATTGATAGTCATTCTTATTTTTTTTTTAACTGTTTAAAAAGTCTTGTAAGAATATTATTAGGTAGAAAATGTAAATTGTCCATATTTTAAAAAAAATTTATGTTCATTAATTCTAAACTCTTTGGTTTTTGTATAATACTTTACTTTCAAGAAATCAAATACTAGGTAAATTTTTTTTCACTTTTTTTTTTTCTTTTGTAAATTTATATTATTAAATGTGCAAGGGCAGAAGCATCAAAACATGTATTTGGGCCTTGGGTTTGATCCGAGAGCACTAACTTGTTCGAGGATTGTAAGGCGACAATAAGGACACCGAACTTAAAGGCCCATAAGCCCAACGTTGGGTCAAAGGCTATTTAGAATGGTTCGAGGAGGGATACCTCCTCGGCCAACTGAGGCGAGGGTCATAAAATACACCATGATGCTTAGAGAGGAACCCGTAAAGCTCAACAGGCGAAGTTATACTCCAAAGGAATGCAAAAAGGGAGAATAAGAGGGAAGTACCTTGCAGAAAGCTGCTGGCACTGCATTAAAGACTTTACACCTACCTCTTTGACTGCATTAACGAAGAAGTGACATCTGAGATGATAGTGATCAGCCTTACAACCATTTGGGGAGGATTTCAAAAGGGCGGTGGATGGGAAAGGCATCTGCATTGATGATTTCATGAATGGAAGCACAAAGTAGAAGAATATAAATAGAGAGGGAGAGAACATTGTAAGGGGGATCAATTGTAAACTTTTCTAAAAAGAACAAAAGAAACTAATACAGAAGATCTTCGGCCCTTGTCCGAGGAGAGCTTGTGCTACACTGAATTTTCATTGCTAGTAATTCGTGGACCTAGCCCAACGTTTTTGTCTTTCATCATCCAAAGCAACCTAGGTTTCAAGCCCACCCTCTACAAATTCTATTGTTTTAGGCCTTTTGCGTCTATCCCCTACACGCACTTGGGTCCAGGCTCAAATTGTGTCCTTACAAAGTGGATTATTAATATATAAGATGGTAATTAGTATTTAGATTGTGAACTATGAAGTGATTTATCTTTTTTTTTTCTTTTTTTATGGTGTTTTACTTTCAAGAAATCAAGTATTGGGTAATTTTTTTTTCTTTTGTAAATTTTATATTATTAATTAAATTATAAATATTTAAGATACTAATTAGTATTTAGAGTGTAGACAAGGGAGTGATTTATCTTCATTTTCTTTTTGTATAGTACGTTATTTTCAAAAAAATCAAGTATTAGGTAAATTTTTTTATTTATTCATTTCTAGCAACTATATTTTTCAAATTCTCAACTACTATATTTTTTAAATCTCCCAAGGTTATTATTTTTGGTAACATTTTAATTTGAAATTGATCAAATCTATAAAATTTGGAATGAAATTTGTAGGGATTGGATTTGGTTCCTGAGCCCTAACGACTGAAGGACCCAGACCCAAATAGCCACACACAATGAATTTGTAGAGAGCGGACTGTAAGACTAGGCTTCTATGGGTTAGATAATGTTCACTATGGGTCAGATAACGTTCACTATGGGTCAGGAATAACAAGGAAGCAAAGAAAGACAGAAGGCAGCCACAATATTGCAAAAGAAAACTCTCTTCAGCCAAGTTCGAGGAGATTGGTTCTTTAATATATCACTTATAGGACTTATTTACAGTTTCAGTTCTTTGTGCAACAGTGTTTTTCTCTGCTATTTTTCTGATCCGCTCTCTTTGGGGATGTTTAGTTTTATATAGACCCTTTTAAACAATCTGGGCCTTCCATTTGTTGATCAAGCATGCCACCACTCAAGTACTAGTCCCATCAGGCACCTTCCTAGAACCTCTGTGAGATGTGGCAACCAAGACAACATTGTTCAAGGGTCTTCTCCATATAAATGCGGCTAGGAGGTTTGGTAGGATGAATTAAATGGAGTAGCAACCACCATCCTCTTAGCATGTCAGGGCTAACCCTCGCTTCTAATCTATTTCTCTACAGTATGTTCTCCTTTGGTGGCGTGCCGCTGACGTGACCCCCCATCCGAGGGTGGGATCTCCTCGGATTTGCCCTTGCCTCCTCGGCATATGGCACAACACATGGCAATGCTACTTTACCAAACTGCTGCACCTCACAAAATTATTCGTTACTTTTCCCTACACAATTCATTAATTTGTTTGCCTAGTTTTATTTTCTAGGTTATGATTATTATTCATTAACTTATCATTATCCCTTTCTAATTTTTCTTTTAAAAAACCTATCAAATTTTAATTTAAGGGATTATTATTATTATTATTTATTAGAAAATACCTCAAATCATAATCCATTAATTTTCAACAAAGCTCTGAGTACGCACATGAGGCTTTTCTATTTTTTGGGTAAAGGTTAATAATTTGAATCCATTATAATTTGAGATTACTACATTTTCTAATCATAAAATACATGCACGTGCTCAGAGGCTTTTTTATTTTTTGAGTAAAGGTTAATAATTTGAATCATTATAGTTTGGGATCATTACATTTTCTAATCATAAAATACTTAAATGTGTGATGAGTGTTATACATTTATGGATGAAATATTTTTTTCATCACACCCCTAGGTATTTTATGATTAGAAAATGTAGTAATTCCAAATTATAATCAATTTAAATTGTTAACTTTTACCCAAAAAATAGAAGAGCCTCTAAGCACGCGAGTGAGGTCATGCTTAGAGGCTAGTATACTTAAATTGTTTGATAATGTCTAGATTACAACAAAGTGTGAACTTGTAACATCCACCCCATAATCTCAAGAGAAGTACTACGTCCACACATTTTCACAACAAATCACATGAGATAAGTTGTTATTAGTTCAGATTTGAACTCACAACTTAAATTACTTTTTTGCCCATCTATAATAACTAGCAACAACTAATAGCAACTTACCACTTAGGATTTATTGTGACAATGCTGTAAAAATATAGCGGACATAGAATTTTTCTAACTCAAAGTTTAAATTTTATCTATTTCATCCTTAAAGTTTGTATTTATTGTCCAAAATATTTTTTCTGATTAACCTATCTATAATATAAACTGTAAGAATTAGAAACTTGTAGTGGAATATAAGTAATCAGTTTTTTGGCATACCTCTCTTGGCCTAAACCGATGATCACACAGGAGGTTTGAAGTTGTTTTACACTGTCTAGAGCCAGCCTCCACGCCGACCAACTATCCAAACACATTTTCAATTCTAGTTCGTGTAACCCACGAATAAAAAACGTTTCTCCGACAGTGTTGCACACTACTAGAGTGATGCAAACATAACCCACAACCTAAAAGCCTCACAACACTCTATAAATACTATGAGAAATACAGAATTCGTTCACACTTCAATGGATACCACTCTTGGTGTTTATATACACACCACTCCATTAATATTGAATGGGATAGTAGACTTAGTGGGATAGAATAACGGTCCAAACCATTACTCCATTACTCCATAACTCTTGGATGGGGAATATAGAAGGACATGCCCACTTTGAGTGTCCATCCATATCCTTTTTCATTTTTTAACATCTCCCGCTCATCCACTGTGGGCATGACCCTATTAGCCATCTTTCAATGTGTTTCTTAGTGCGTTCATACTGGCAAATAGGTTGTGCGACTGCCGAGCACACTTGAAAAACATATTTGGGAGCATTATACTAAATCTTATACCAAGACCAGCATAGCAGCATCCCTAAAGTGTCTCGTTATGCCCTAGACATATATTAACACATCGAATCAAGCATCTCTAACCCCTCTTGAGTTTAATACTCAGACTTATGCTTGATCCATCATAACTATCTAGATGTACTCACGATTATTTCGCTACCATAAGCGCTACAACCTGTCGACAGTGAGTACAAATATAAGAATGTGTTACAAAAATAGTCTTCCCTTTGCACTCATGTCCTTTAACTTTGGTCCAATCGCTTTCCTAGCAATGTCGCTTTAGACCGAATCCAACATGGCCATAGGTAGCATGCCAAAGTAGCAGACATCAAAACCTCATTTTCATGACATAGTCAAAAGTAACAAGGGCATAAATAGGATCTTAATGAAAGATCCATGGGACTCACACGGTGAAAAAGTAGGGATTTATTCTTTCACCTTCGCTTTTGGTCGAGTAAGCACATTTAGTATGAAATATATGCTACGGTGGAGTTCTCTTAAGTAAGAGCATATGTCTTAACTCAATACATCGTACAAATCTTAGTCTAGTCGCTACTTAAGCGCCTAACTCGAGTCCTTTATTCGCTTGCCAACTCAAGCATCAAATAAGGTCTCGCATCTGGCTAACCACAGGCTACATGGATCATGGGCTATCCATGTACGATCTAATTAAGATAAATATATTATAGACCTCATCTTAGTTCCAACTAAAGCGACATATGTTTGTGTCAACCATCTATATATGCTACATAAGCATTAAATGACACAATGTCTCATCTCCGCTCACTACTCAAGCACCAAAGGCGATCGCTCGTGTGAGTGAGCCGACCTAAGCCTGCCAACATACCTTTCATACTGCAGAACTCATCATATGGTATATGTGTGTGTGTGTAAATATACATATTATTAACTGAATAACATCATATGCATTAAAACAAAAAATATCCCAAAAGAGTACAATAAATGGTAACTAAACAACATATCATCATATCCTACGTAGCCCTAAACTCCTAACATGAGCCTAAAAGAAATTCCTTCTTATAGGCTTTGTAAGAGGATCAGCAATCATGGGGCTTATAGAAATGTGTTTTAAAACCACTTCATTGTGAGCAACCATGTCTCGAATGTAGCGATATCGTATATCAATATGTTTGGTTCTACCATGATACTTAGAGTCTTTAGCATAGGCGAGTGCTGCCATACTATCACAATGTACCGTAATGGGATCCGAGGCATCCTTGACAACCTCAAGATTCTGAAAGAACCTCCTCAACCAAATTGCTTCCTGAACAGCTGCTGAACATGCTACATACTCTGCTTCCATAGTTGGTAATGCTACACAGGGTTGTTTCTTGCTACTTTAAGTGATGGCACCATTATTTAGCAAGAAAGCATATTCAGATGTAGATTTGCGTTCATCTAGGTCACTACCCCAATCAGCATCACTATAGCCAACCATACGTAAATCTGAACCCTAATAACAAAGGATGTAGTCCGCTATCCCTTTAAGATACCTTAATATCCTCTTGACAGCTTTCCAATGAGCAAGTCCTGGATTAAATTGAAATCTACTGACTAATCCAACAGCATAACATATATCAGGCCGAGTACACATCATTGCATACATCAAGCTTCCAATTGCATTAGCATAAGGAACACGAGCCATCTTTTCTTTTTCATCTTAAGTCTTAGGACATATATCAAGGCTTAAGCTCTCATTTTTTGCAACTGGAGTATCTAAGAGTTTGCAATTATGCATTTGGAAACGCTCAAGAACTTTCTTAATGTAGGTTTGTTGTGATAAACCTAAAAGTTTCTTTGAGCGATCCCTAAGGATTTTAACCCCCAGAATATAATCTGCCTCACCCATGTCCTTCATCTCAAAGTTAGAGGACAACCACCCTTTTGTGGCGATAATCATCTCCATGTCATTATCGGCCAATAATTTGTCATCGATATACAATGACAAAATAATGAAACTTCCCTTGGATCATTTTACGTAGACACAGTGATCTTCTTCGATCATCGTAAACACATTCAATAGAACAGCTCGATGAAATCTCAGATACCACTGTCTAGATGGCTGCTTTAAACCATATATGGATCGCTTAAGTTTGCACACTTTGTGCTCTTGACCTTTGGTCACAAAGCCAATAGGTTGATGCATATAGATTTCTTCATCTAGTTCTCCATTGAGAAAAGCTGTTTTAGCGTCCATTTGGTATAATTCCAAATTCAAGTTTGCAACAATGGCCAGAATGAGTCGAACAGAGGCAAACCTCACAACCGAAGAAAAGGTTTCCTCGTAGTTAACACCCTCTTTTTGAGTGTATCTTTTTGCCATTAATCGAGCTTTATACCTTTCTATTGACCCATCCGCCTTGCGTTTGATTTTAAGAACCCATTTGTTCCCAATTGCTTTATGCCCTGACGGTAGGTCTACTAGATCCCAAACCTGATTAGTCCTCATAGACTCCATTTCATTATTCATTGCTTTCATCCACCCATCACTAACAGAAGATAAGAGAGCCTCTTGCACAGTTTTTGGCTCATCATCATCCTGTGAAGCAATCATGAAAGCTTCCCCTTTAATCTCAAAACGACGACGAGGAACATTTCCACGGTTGCTTCTACGTGGTTGAGGTTGTTGTGGATCAACTTCTAGTGGTGTGCTCCCACTAGGTTGTGAGTTGCTCCCACTGTCTCTAGGAGTTTCAGGAATTTCTTCCTTGTCCTCTACTAGTCTACTTGGGGCACCTACCTCTTGATCCATCATTTCATAAAGAGTCAAGTTCTTTTCAACCTCACCTATGTTAGGGAATTCACTTTCAATGAAATCAACATCACGTGACTCCAATTCAGTCACACTTCCATCAGGTTGTTCACCTATCTACACATAGCCTTTGGAATGCTCAGAATATCTTATAAAGATACACTTCTTTCCTCTAGGCCCTAACTTCCCATATCTATGAGAAGTATTGTGAATATAACCTGTTGAACCCCATGGCCACAAGGTATTCAAGTTAGGCTTCTTGCTGGTCCATAGTTCATAAGGTGTGGAAGATACTGATTTAGAGGACACTAGGTTAAGTATATAGGCTGCAGTCAAAAGTGCATCCCCCCAATACGAAATCGGTAAGTTTGCTTGCGTCATCATTGACCTAAACATCTCTAGCAGTGTTCGATTTCTCCTTTCTGCCACACCATTTTGTTGCGGTGTATAAGGCATCGTTAACTGTCTTTCAATTCCTTTTTCATCATAGAGCTCCTTAAATTGCTCAGATAGATACTCACGCCCACGATCAGTTCTGAGAGCCTTAATGCACTTGTCTAATTGATTTTCAACCAATCTAATGTATCGTCTAAAGCAATCTAAAGCCTCAGACTTATGAGAAATCAAATAGACATGACTGTAACGTGTATAGTCATCTATAAATGTGATGAAGTAGAAACCTTCATGCCTTGCCCTCACATTCATTGGATCACATATATCAGAGCGGATTAGTTGCAATGGAAAAGATGCCCTTGTGGCTTTTACAAACGGTTTTCTTTTTGACTTTCCCATAAGACAATGTTCACATGTGGACAAAGTGACCTTAGCGAGATTACCCATAAGGCTTTCTCTAGCTAACCTAGTCATCCTCTCTTGCCCTATATGGCCAAGCCTAGTATGCCATATAATTGATTATCAGAAGCATTATCAGATAAAGTCAAAAAAATTGAACTATCATTATTATAATATTCAATATCCAAAATTAAAAAACCATTTGAAATAAAACCACAACCATAATAAACTGTTCCCAAATGCAACAAAACATAATTATTCTAAAAAATAAACCGGAAACCAAGTCTTAACAAAGTAACTACGGAAATTAAGTTCCTCCGAATCTTTGGAGCATACAATACGTCATGGAGTAACAGAGTGCGACCACCTCGCAACTCTAGCTTGTAAGTACCAATTCCAAGTACCTCCACGCTAGCTCCGTTTCCTACCTTGATGTCTCTACTCCTAACAGGAATACGGCGGTACTTCAGAAATCCCACTCTATCTCTCGCTACATGTTCTGTTGCTGCTGAGTCTACAGTCCACATAGGAGCAGAATTAGCAACAAGGACATGACTAGTTACAAAAGATAGTGAGATGTAAGATTAAGTGTTACCTTTTTCGGTGGCTCAGTGCAATCACGAGCAAAATGTCCTTTCTTTCCACAATTATAACAAGTTAATTTAGACTTGTCCTTCTTTGCGCGCTTTCCTTTAGTATTGCGCTTGACAAACTTAGCCTTCTTAGGCGGTGGCCCATTAGGTCTTTCTTGTCCAAGAGCGTAATTAGATTGCTTACGTTTAGGCCTAGATTCCTTAAGCGAGCTAGTCTCAGTCATGTGCACAGAACTAATCAACTTGGCTGCTTCAAGGCGCTCAGCTTCAAGTTCCAAGTGACAAGCCACATCATCAAATGTTTTGATGTTCTCATTATGTGTCAAGTTTTGACACATCGTCTCCCATGAACTTGGTAGTGAACGAATCACTGCCTGGACTTGTTGTTCATTAGTAAGATTGTTTCCAGTTGATTTGAGCTCTCGAATCATGGAGGACATTGCCCTAAGATGCTGCTTCATCGTATGTTTAGAGCGTATCTTATATGAATCAAATTTCATTGTTAAGCCACACAGTCTAGTGGCTGATGTCCCTCCATATCTTAGCTTTAGAGCTTTCCACATGTCTTGTGCAGTTGTATACTGCTCAAATTCACCAATCAAGCCATTGTGCATGCTGCTCAGCATTGTAAAGCGCGCACACAAATCCTTTTTGCGCCAATTTTCATAGGCAGCAATATCATGTTGGTGTTGCTCAGTGTTTCCCTCATTGGGTTTACTCAACGAATGAGTTAAAGTCTTTAGGACTTCTTGCTCATTCAGCACATACTGGATTTTGCGGTGCCAAATATTGTAATTTTCACCATCCAGCTTCTCTCCTTTATTGAGATCAACAACTATACCTTTAGAAGCCATTTCACTACAAAATTTCACAAATGGGACATTACACACACATTTCCAAAAAATTTGACGTTCAATCTAAAATAAACTTAGATAATCAACACATGTCGCAAGATCGAAAATTCGCTAAGCTTCTTAATCATCTCTTGCTCCACTAGTGTTTATTACTAAGCTTAATTTTAATCTATTCGTGCAAAATTATGTATGGGACATAACACAACTCAACCATACTCCCACTATTTTATATTTACAAAAAATATGTATTTAAAACAATTCACCAATTTTATACTATTAAGCCTAACATGCTATCAAAATTTAAACTCACGAAAATAATTCATATAGGCATCTCATTATTTCACTAAGAAATAATTATTTCTTTGTCGCGTTAAATATAATATTTAACATTGTGTAAATATACCATATTTCACTAAGAAATAATAATGGAATTAAATAATTTAGAAAATTAAATCAATTTCATATCATTGAAGGATATACCTTTTACGTTTCATGAGAAATAAATACTAGGCTTGTATAGTATACGTTTCAATTGAATGGATTAAATACAATTTTAATCCAAATAAATTATTGTAAATATATCACTGACCATGATATAGAGTTGGTCATGTACTTACGTTTTTATTTATTTAAATAATGGTGAAACATATGAGTGACATGAAAGTTCAAAAATTATTGCTCAATTGAAACGTATGAAGAAAAAAAAAATTCATACATACAGTGGGACCCTTTTACAATCCATTCCTGTGAAATAGGCATAAACAATAAAAAATAAAAAAAAAGAAGAAAAAATTCACAGGAAGCAAGATTCCAAGAGTGGCACATGGACCCATTGTACAGTATGTTAAAAGTAACTAAATAGGTAATATATTATTGTGGGACCCTTTTGTTTTTATTTGCTATCACTCTACTAGTGGCGGCTCCAGGAATTTTTCTCAGGGTATTCCTGGGTAAGCTTACACTGTTACAAAATTTTATATTTCTTCAGATTCTCTGTTACAATTTTTTTCTTTTTTAGATTTTAGTTCAATTTTTTTTTTTAGCCTTTTCTTTTTGCTTGAAAGCAATGTTATGAATACTGTTTTGGACTTTGTTTCGGTTTGTTTAGTGGAACAAAATATTTCGATACCGGTCTATTTCGACGTACAGTTTTAAGGTATTTCAGGGTTTAAAAAATAATAAAAATAATATATACTAATCACTAACCCATGCGATGGACGGAAAACTATTGAATATAAAATTTTTAAAAAATTTCATTAAACTCCCCACCACAAAGATATAAATTTACCAGAACACAAACTTTTAGTGTGAAAACATAGATAATGATATTTAATAGATTAGGTAATAGCACGGCCTTCAGAAGAAAACAATATGATTCAAAAAGTTGGAAATTTTAGTATAGGTAGGAGTACAATTGTTAAGGAAGGATTAAAGGTCCTATAAGAAACATTTTTCCTAATATTTGGGCTCAATGATAGAGTACAAAGATGACCACCTGTTACACAAAATTATTCTCATTATAATCAAAATTTTTTATAATCTTATATAATATTTACTTTGCACGACACATAGATGATTGATTCACCCATTACTCAACAACACAACACTACACAGTAAACCTTTCCAAAAAAAAAAAAAAACACTGCACTGTAAAGAAATTACAGCCACAAGATTTACTTTTCCTTTTATTGAAAATCGGTAGACCCACAAATAAAACTTAACCTTGTTTAAATTACTAAAGTATAACAAATCAGCAATACAGCTGTATAGCACGTAGTTTGACAAAAGCAGTAAACAAAGCAATAAACAAAGTTAAGAGTTATTAAAGTGGTCACAAGTTAAACCGACAGACACACAAAGAGAGAGAGAGAGAGAGAGAGAGAGAGAGAGAGAGAGAGAGAGAGAGAGAGAGAGAGATACCGCCGGTACTATGATGAAGCCTAGAGTCGATGAACGACCACAGATTTGTGGCAAGGCAACTGCGGCGATGCGACATGATGGCTTAGGAACTGAGATGGGAGATAGGACTGCGTGAAGAAGAAGAAAAAGAAGATGGAGTGCATTTGTGAGTTTGATCTCGCAATCTTCGGTCTGGGCCAAGTCAATCTCCGATCTCGCTGTCGCAGTGTTGCTAAGGACCAAAATCTGCCTCGCCGAGTCTCTTTTTTTTTTTAGAATCGCTGCCTTCCTTGTTGAGTCGTTGCCGCTGCTGAGAAGTGACTCAAGTGAGGATGTGAGGTTCTTATTAGGTTAGGAATTGTTTTAGTTTAAAATATGATTGGGTAATGGGTAATTTATATTTGTTGAGAATCCATGGGTTTGCTCTTTGCTGGGCTTGCACCGATCAGTCTTGTATCGATCATTTTTTTTTTTTTTTTTGAGAATCCATGGCTTTTTGTTTTCAGTATATTGGGTTTTTTTTTTCCTTGGTGGGCTTGCCTGTTACAATTTTTTTTTTTTTTTTTTTTTTTTTTTCAGATTTTAGTTCATATTTTTTTTTGGGCTTTTGTTTTTTTTTGGCTTGAGAGCAGAACAAATATATATTTTTTTATTTGAGGGTGTTCCTCGTTTTGATTGAGGGTGTTCCTACTTTTTTTTAGAGGGTAAACAAATAAAAAAATGTTAATTATTATATATAAAAAAAAAAATTTCAGGTCAAGGTGTTCTTGGGAACACCCTGACATGAACGTGGCGCCGCCACTGACTCTAGCTAGTTGTCTTCAACCTTCACCCTTTCGTTTCTTGCAGCCAAAAAACGTGTTTCAGACATAAACTTCAAGGTTTTATATCTTCTTCATTTTAAGTCCATTTTTAGCATACCATATACCGATTTAAAGCTTATAACATATAGATTCATAATATGAAATCATATTTTGTAAACAGAAATCATATAAGAACATTTTTGTCCTTAAAGTTTTAGTATTCTAAGTTTTGTTAAACCACATCTCATGGCACACTTAGAGATTTGCTACGAAACTTAAGGAATATATTAATGCATGTAATATGGACAACATATATTAATTTCAAGGCATGAAATTCTCAGAATCAAAACTTGCCATTGAAGGCCATGTGAGGTGCATAGAAATTCATAGCATATCACAGAAGCATAAAATGCATTAAGGACTAATCATATATGTCTATGACATCGAGAACAACCTATAAATGCTCTGATACCAATGTAAGAAATACAAACTTGCAGCGGAATATAAGTAATCGGTTTTTCGGCATACCTTTTTTGGTCTAAACCGATGATCACACAGGAGTTTTGAGGTTGTTCTACACTGTCTAAAGCCAGCCTCCACGCCAACCAGCTATCCAAACACGTTTTCAATTCCAGTTTATGTAACCCACGAATAAAAAACGTTTCTCCGACGGTGTTGCACACTACAAGAGTGATGCAAACATAACACACAAACTAATAGCCTCATAACACTCTATAAACACTATGAGAAATACAGAATTCATTCACACTTCAATGGATACCACTCTTGGTGTTTATATACACACCACTCCATTAATATTGAGTGGGATAGTGGACTTAGTGGGATAGAGTAACGGTCCAAATCATTACTCCATTACTTCATAACTCTTGGATGGGGAATATAGAAGGACATGCCCACTTTGGGTGTCCATCCATATCCTTTTTCATTTTCTAACATAAACTATTAACAAGTTTTAATATATATATATATATATATATAGAGAGAGAGAGAGAGAGAGAGAGAGAGAGAGAGAGAGAGGTTTTGGATTTGGTGGATTTGACCAGCGGTGTGGATGAAGGTTAGTGGTGGAGCTTGGGGATTAGGGGTCTTTTGGTTTAGGTTGAAAGAAAGATATAAAGGGGGATCAAAAAAACACATCCACCTCCTTTTTTAACAGTTGAATGTAAAAAAAAAAACTAATGGAAGCACATTGGGTGGGTAGAGTGAAACATTTTCAGTATATAGGTAGACAATATGACTCAAAGCACAAGCGGCTAAAATATAATTAACCAAACTTTATATTATTACTAGTATTATGCTCGTGCAATACATGGTTTTATCAAGAATCATGGGTAAATTAATGAAAATAAAAAATTATTTTAATTAAAAATAAATGGATAACAAAAATAAAGTAATATTTTACTCTATTTTTTTTTTAAACAAAGTAACTTTTTACTTTAAGTTATATAGTGAATGCATATTGTGTAAGATTACATTTTATAAATAAATAAAACCATATGTAAGTCCAAAATTAATTGAATGAAATATGGTAGATAACTATGCAACTAAAATAAAATGAGATGCCTAAAAAAATATAGAGGGAGTTTGTATAATTAAATCTCAAGTGCATATTCAAATGAAAACCTTGAATTAAACAAATAAATAAAAATAATTGAAAGCATATTTAAGTGGTGACCTCAATATAATAGTTAAGAATTATGAACAACCCAAATTACTAAGCGTTAAAAAATAAAAGGAGATAAGCTTACATAATAATTGAATTATTGTCTTTGAAAATGAGGTAGGAGGCATCAAATTTCACCCTATCAAAACAAAATGTGTAAATATAAACTTTAAGATTTTTTTTTTTTTTTTTTTTGAGAAAAACTCAATACCAATAGTATTTTTTGATCAAGTGCTTCGAAACCTCAAGGAAACTCCCTGAAAAAAAAAATGAATAAAAAAAAACGAAATTAAACAAATAACAAATAACCCTAGAAAATGATAGATACTATATTTATCCAACAAATAAAATTAAACTTCAACCAAAAAACAAACGTTGATAAGAAGTTGTTTTTATTTTAAACAATAATTTTTTTTTGATATAATCATACAAGATATAAATTTTACTCTAGCCTAATCTAAGTGTATATGTGTGTGAAGCTTCCCCATGTAGACTGGAACCTCGGCCCTTACCTTTCACACCCCACAAACACTTATATTTGTGGAGTGATCATCGCACCAAGGATGTGCGGTGGTTAAAATAATAATTTTAAATTGTGAAGAAGTTGATATAAGTAAAATAAGAAGAAATTTAAATTAAAACCCAATACCATACATTTTGTAGGAAAATATATGAAATTTTCCTTTGTGCATTGAATAGGGCTCAATTTTGTGTCAGATAATAGAAAGTAAATAAAAAATTGTTGTAATTCTATCAAATTTATCATTGCTCTCCATATGCAGAATCCTACGGAGATCTAGCATTAAACACCTCATAAGCACTATTATAGAGACTTTTTTAACATTTTGTCGAACAAAGCAAAAATTGATATTTAAATTGCCACAATTAAAAGCACAGCCACCATTCAAAATTTGAGAGATAATTAGGATAATTAATCGATATTTAATTATAATAAAAAAAAAAGAATACGAAGCAAAAGAAGAGTTTGAAGAAGTTATTCATGACTGGATTAGACTATAACTAAATCAAGCGAAGAATGAACTTTGCCCATACACACAAATCATCTTTCACCATCGTCATCCAAAAATCTCTACTTGAATCTCAAATCATGAACCTAGAATCAGAGAAATCACAGGTCCTTTACTTCGGCTTGCTCCTGCTCTTCTTTGTCATCTTTTTCTTTGACAAATTTTATCTTAACAAACTACATGCCCAAAAGAACACCTTAATTATGAGTTATTTCAGATTAGTCTACATGCCCAAGCTGAAGGAAATTAGTAAGAGCAATTGGAGTCAGTAAAATTTTTATTAGTTTAAAGGAGAAGAGAATAACATCAAAAGAAGTTACCATCTCGATGTTAGGGATGTTGGAAATTTTGGGCCACTCCTCTCTTGTCTCTCTATCACAACATTCATCTAGAATCGGACTCCCCCAGATCTCGAATTTCTGTAATGGAGTTATAGGAACGAAATTCAGCAGTGACTTTAACTTTGGGCAATCGTAGATCTTCAAAATTGTTTTTTGCTTTTAGGTTGTGGGTTTGATATGGTCTAATTATGGTGGTTTATCGGTTACGGTTGTTGTGGGCGGTGGTGGTGCTGCTACCTACTGAGTTGTGGTGGTTGTGGGTAAAATGGGAAAGGAGAAGGGGAACAGGAGAAATAGGGTCTGAGGAAGGAGATTTGTGGGTATGGTGGGTTTTGATTGAGGAAGGTGAAGGCAAAGAGCTATTTTTGGAGGAAGGAGAAGGTAGAGAGTTGGTTTTTGTGTGTTTATTGGGTTTTAGAAAAGTTTTATTTTGCGTGAAAGGTTTTTTTTTTTTTTTTTGTTTTTATGTTTTTTTTAAAAAAATAATTATGTTGACGTAGAAAATTGTGGGAGTTTAAGAAGTTTCGGTTTTATATATATTGATGATATGATGTAATTATCTCAAAATTTTATTGCTTTTACACTGATTTCTATAACAAAAAAATAAATTATTAATATTAAATAATGAACTTGTAGTTATTAGTTATTTTTATTTATTTATTTATTATTATTATTATTATTATTATTATTATTATTATTATCACTTTTAAAATGTAACAATAATGTTTTCTTTTCCTTTCCCTAGCTTCTTTATTATTTTTTTTTAACCTCCGTTTTCCTTTATAGATTTTGAATTCACATTGATGGGAAAGATTTTCTTTCTATTTATCAAATGAATTTTATATAAAAGAAATTCACCCAAATAGAAGAAAAAAGTTGAATATAATTAGGTGGGATTGCCAAGGGGTTGAAATTCTTATGTATTATCCCTCGACCCCTTGGCTCTCAAGTCTCAACCGAATCAAGTTTTTCTTACTTTGATGACTTGAGATACATTCGTATGAATCACGTTTTCTTGCTTTAATGACTTGAACTACTTATCCATAGATTTAGTTTCTAAATCCTTTCATGACTTCCTAGAACATCTTGATTCTTGACGAATTAACTTCTAACACTAGCAAGCGTTATTCAACATTTTTTCTTCCTTAATGATGAACACATGTTAGCTGGGATGCAATGGCTAGGACTTATTAAGAGCATTTACATCAGGCTTAATGAATTTTTAGCCAAATTTAGTATAAAATCTTCACTTTTGTTAGTTTAGCTAATATATTATTTACAGACAATTACATCAATTTCAATACTCTATCACTATCCCATTTTAATATTGTTTTCTCTCTTTGTAAATATCATTTTTTTTTACACATGTACACCATCCTTCCCAAACACCTACTGAAGATCAAAACACTCAGCTACATTAGATGAATTTCACATTTTATCTTTGGAATCACCACCCCCTGAGATAAATAAATAAAAATAAAATAAAATATTTATTTATATGGGTTAAATAAATAAAAACACAACCATTGTCGTCCCCCTTCGAAACCTCTGTTGATCTATGTTGATTGGAAAATAAGAGAGAGACATACGCATGAGATAGAGACGAAGTACGTACGCAGAGTCAAGCAGAGAGAAAATGAATAAAAAACAATTTTTATTTTTATGTAGCGATGTACAATGTTTCAATAAGGGTATTAAGGACATTGTTCATTGTTAAAAAAATTGACAATTTATTGAGCTCGATGAATGAGGCTTTGGGTGAGTTTAGCCAAGTTTTTAGCTAAACTAGTGCATTTTAATGGGATTCTTTCATTTGAACTTTTGGCAATTGCTAACGATATATTAGTGCATTTTACTCTATATTGGGACTAAATAAGGCCTTGTGTTTGACGTTGCAACTATCAACAACACATTTGATCTTAATATGGTTAAAGTGCTGAAAGCTTTGTATCTCAACTGGTTGAATTTTTTGGTATTTAAAACAGAGATATTTAAGATTTATCTAAAAATAAATAAAATAAAAAATATCAAAAACATTTAAAATTCGAATTATCTCTCTCCTATTGAAACTATCAAATTAAGAAAGAAAAAGTTTAAAATGCAATTATTTTAAACTGTAGTAGGTACTAGGTGCTATCAAAAGCAAGGTTTTGAAACTCGGACCGTTCATTGAACCGTAAAAGGGAGAGGTTTAAGGTTTTCGAGGTCGAACTGGGGTCGAGCCATAATGATGTCATAATTAATTTAATAATTAATTAAAGCCTAAATATAGATATTAAATTTATAAAATTAGCAAAATTGACTAATATATCTATATATGTGAGGAAAATTTAATAATTTTCAATCATATATTTAATAATTAAATAAGAAAGTTAATAAAATAAAATAATAACCATGAAAACATTAAAATTTATAATTAATTTTTGAAGTAAAGTTGAATGTCTTTGAAGGATTTTAATTATATATATTTTTTATTCCTTGTAAGAGATGAATAATTTAATTAAGGAAAATAAAATTGTGTTAAGTTGTTTTTATAAAAAAAAAATTGCTAAGGGGTTGGACCGCACGGTTCTTGACCAGTCCGTACAGTCCAACCCCGGTTTTAAAGATTCACGGAATTAACTAAAAATACGGTTCTTTAAGCTTAAAAAACCGGTTTTCATCCCGGTTCCTGGTTTTCACGGTCCGACCTCTCAGTCCAGTCCGGTTCTGAAAACAGTGATCAAAAGTGATGAAGAGGCTCTATTTTTGTGGTAAAAACATTGGGATTCCACATTAGGTGCTGCTAATTCCTGGAATTAAAGAGGGAAAAACTCGTGAATTCTAGTTAGCCTAGCTAGTAAAATCTCTGATGGTTGTATAGGAGATCTGGAATTTAATTCCCGTCTACACTAAAAACTGATTGGTGTTTTGATCTGATAATAAAGAGCTATTATCAGGACAATGCAATAAGTTAAAACTCTCTCCCAAAAAAAAAAAGAGGGAAAAACTCTTTTCCAATCTTCTACTTTTTCATGCTCTCGTCCTCTTGCATGCATTTCTGTCCCTCAGTCAAACGAGTTGTAGAGCAGGATTTTTGTAGCTGGTTGTTTACAACAATTGGTAAATTCAATTTTAAGGCTATGGCTTAGCAAATTGATTCCTAAATCTTAATAAATCTGTGAGATTGATGTGAAAAAATTAATACTAAATATTTGTGGGCTTACTGTGGTTTTAGCTGATGCAACCTTGTTGTGTTTTATGGGAGTTTCTCATTTGAACTTTTGGCAGTTGCTAATCAACGTTAGAGATTGGTGCATTTTACTTTGTAATGAGACTAATAAATAAGGGCTTGCGTTTGACACTGCGATTATCAAAGACTACATGTGATTTTAACATGTTCATAAGTACCCTTGACCACGAAGCTGGGAAAGTTGATGATCAAGTCTCAAACATCAATGGAAGGAGGTTGTGGAAAAACTTTGATCATCCCACTGGCACGCGTCTTACTTTGGTCCAGCTTCAGGAGCCTTCACACTTGAGTGAGTGAGAACCAAATTAAGATAAACGACGTCGTTGTACATCAGTTTTTGTTTTTTTTTTTAAAAAACACTCAAAACGACGTCATTTGTGATATATAACCAAACCCTATTTTGTCAATTTTTACAATTTGACATCAAAGAATGCTGCAACGTTTGTCATCAACAAGAATTTCAAAGACGACACTGAACCATGTTTCCTCAGCCAGCCTATGATGTTGTCCCAAAACGCTCATTCACCGCCTTGTCTTCGCAACCAACAAATCTTCAAAAACTGCAACAACAGAGAACTTCAAGCTTGGCCACTGGGTTCTCGCCATTACAGCACAAGCCGTTGGACTCTGTTATGGATATTAAGAGAGTGAAGGATCGCTCGCCTGAGGACATTGCTTCCGCCTGAGATGATGTAATGTCTCACAAAAACTCCCAATTTTTTTATTCTATTCTTTCTGCCTATGAATCTTAGTTGATGTGATTTTCTTGTACTTTTTTTTTAAAATGGGTTTTTTTTTTTGGTTTATTGCATGAATTTCTAGAAGTGAGAGCGAATTGAATTTGAGATGAATTCTTGGCTGATGAAATTTACTATCAATTTAGGTACTATAGGTGTATGTTTATTTGTGTGCATATTTGCTGACCTTGCTTGCAAAAGGAATGCGATTATTATCAGAGCCACTAGAAAGTGTGGGAAAGTAAATGTAATTTATTTGTACTTAGCTGATACCCTGTTTGGTTGCTTAGAATCTTGAAGCTGATTTATTTTTTTGTACACTCTGTTTCTATTCGTTCGTGAGGAAGGTTGTGAAAGTAGACGGAAATTTTATTTTTTGGGGACTTGAGGTTAGATTGTCATAGATCTATTTGGTTGGTTAGGAAACATTTGAAAAGATAAACGAATTTTGAAGATGTAATTTTTAGTGCTTTTTTCTTTTCTTTAAAGCTGCAATTTTAAGATTTTAGCTATTGAAATGGAAGAATAATGAACATGGTAGAGGCTGGTACCGAAGTTTGTTTAATGAGAAAATTTGGGTAAAGCACCAGAGAATCAATAAAGCTAGATTCTGGAAAAGGTTCATTAGTCAAGTTATTATACCTCAACTTGAGCAATTGGACTTGCGTTCTTTGTTTCTAAGAAACATGAAAATTCTGTGTCCACATTAACTGCATCTGGTTGTGAAGGAAATTGAAGTAAAAGATTGTACTTGGTTTAGCTTTTTACATGGGTTGATTTCCATCTAAATTAGTTTATGCTTCTTTGGGTTTTCCTAAGAGAATGTATAAATGATTTCTGCTGTCAGTTTACTCTCTCTCTTCTTTGATGTTATTACCTTTTTTTTGGTCATAATAATATGCATTTTGTGAAACCCCAAGAACTGTTTTGCTTCTTGTGAGAGGAAAGGCCTTTTATAGAAGGTTCTTCAATTCCTGTTGCTTTCATGTGAGCATAACCACATTGTGGTCAACATTTGCCAAATGAAGTGTATTTTCATGATCCATTCCAAGTTTATGGCCTTTCTAATTTGTTGGCCAAACTTTAGAATGCATTTTATGGAATGAGCTTAATTTCCTTGGACAACTAATTAGCATATGAGGAGTTCTTTTGTACAATGATTGTTTAGAGAATCTGTAGCCTGGGACTATATTTGAGAAGGTTAAGGTTTCTAATACATTCTATGGAAACTAGAATATTTATGAGTGACTTGAATTTTCCTTTGCTATTTTGAACCAAAATTATAGTGACATAGAACTCTAGGACCATAGCTTATAGATAGTTTTTTTTTTTCTTATGTATATATTTAGTTATTTTTTGGAGGTGTTATGTTTGTCAGTATCACTTGGGAAGAGGCCATATTGGTGGAGGTGTCTAGTAGAATGTTGAAAAGATTGGAGGAAGCTGGTTTGATCTGCGGTTTTAAAGTTGAGGGTAGGAGGGGTGGTGAGGAATGTGTTTCACATCTTTTGTTTGCAGACGATATTATCCTTTTTTGTGATGCAGATGTGGAGCAAATTCTGCATATTCGATTGTTGTTACTTTGTTTTCAGGTGGTAACAAAATTGAAGGTAAATGTGCATAAGAGTGAAATGGTTCCAATAGGAGAGGTTGTTGATGTGCATGTCCTGCCTGATATTTTGGGCTGCAGAGTTGGATCTTTGCCTATGTCTTATCTTGGCATGCCGCTGGGGGCTCCTCATTATTCCCCTTCTATTTGGAATCCAATTTTGGAAAAATTTGAGCGGAAATTAGCTGGATGGAAGAAATTGTACTTGTCTAAGGGGGGTCGATTGATGTTACTTAAAAGTACGCTATCTAGTCTTCCTACTTATTTTCTATCGTTATTCACCATTCCTACTCATGTGGCCAATAAAATTGAAAAGTTGCAAAGGGACTTTCTATAGGGTGTTAGCAAGCCTCATCTGGTAGGTTGGGATAAAGTTTGTGCGCCTATAGCCAATGGCGGCTTGGGGATAAGGAAACTTACTACTTTCAATAAGGCCTTACTGGGAAAATGGTTGTGGCAGTTTGGTAAGGAGGAGGATCGGTTATGGAGGAGGGTGGTAGCTTCAAAATTTGGGGAAGATTGGGGGAGTTGGACCTCAAAGCTGGGTAGGAGAGTTCATGGGTTTGGTTTGTGGAGAGGTATTCGTATGGGATGGGAGGATTTCAGCAAAAATTGTCAGCTTGTTGTTGGATTGGGGAATAGAGTGAGGTTTTGGCAAGATGGGTAGTATGGGGATCAACCCTTTCAATTGGCCTTCCCAAGGCTGTATGGTGTTGCCATTGATAAGGAGATCTCTATTGAAGCTTCTTTGTCTAGGCAGGGGGAGGAGGAGAGAAGAATTTGGGATGTTCGTTTTATTCAAGAATTTGAGGATTGGGAGATGGATGAAGGGCTGCATTTCCTTCGTTTATTGGGAGCTAATACTCCTTCGAGGGATGTTGGAGACTGGATGAGATGGAAGTTAAAGCCTAATAGGTAATTTGACATCCGGTCGTTCTATAATAAATTAAGAAATTGTTTCTCAATTGTCTTTCCTTGGAATGGTATATGGAGAGTAAAGCCCCCTAGGCAAGTTTCTTTCTTTGTTTGGTGCGCAGCTTTGAATAAGACAGTAACGGGTGATAACTTGAGATTGAGGAGATTAGATTTTGTGGATTGGTGCATTATGTGCCGTTACTGTGGAGAGACGGTAGGCCACTTACTTCTTCATTGTGAGATGACTTATCGGTTATGGAGCTTTGTCTTTAGAACTTTTGGCTTGTCTTGGGTTATACCTAGATCGATCCCAGATTTGCTTTTTGGCTGATGGAATTGGTTGGGGAAGCACTCGTCTCAGATTTGGAATTTAGTTCCGTTGGGCATCTTATAGTGTGTTTGGAAGGAGCGGAATCGGCGGACTTTTGAGGATTTGGATAGCACCGGTGATCAATTGCTTGCTTCTTTTAGTGGGACTTTTTTTGATTGGTCTAGGGCTTGGGGACTCACGACTAGTGACTCTCTCCCTTCTTTTTTTAGCTCCCTTTCTCTTTTGTAGTTTTTCTGTTGTTTGGTTTTCTTTTGTATTTTTGTTCAGTTTTCTTCCTCTTGTTTTTTCTAGGTTTGCTCTATGTTTTTCATGCATAGAGTAGCCTTTCGTATATATATATACTTCACTCTTACTTATAAACTTCACTCTTATATATCGATTCCTGATGTGCTGATTGGCTGGTGGAATTGGTTGGGGAAGCACTCTTCTCAGATTTGGAACTTAGTTCCGTTGGGTATCCTTTGGTGTGTTTGGAAGGAGCGAAATCAGCGGACTTTTGATGATTTGGAAAGCACCGGTGATCAGTTGCTTGCTTCTTTTAGCGGGACTCTTTTTGATTGGTCTAGGGCTTGGAGATTCACGACTAGTGACTCTCTCCCTTCCTTTCTTAGCTCCCTTTCTCTGTTGTAATTTTCTGTTGTTTCGTTCTCATTCCTTTTTTAGTTTTGGTCTCTTTCTCTTGTATTTTCTTGGTTTGCTCTATGTTCTTCATGCATAGAGCAGCCTTTCGTATATATATAAGTCTTACTTATCAAAAGAAAAAAAAAAAAAAAAAGAGCAGCTGATTGGTAATTCATTTAGATGATGCTTGTTTCCCTTTGCACCTTTTATTAAATACTTATTGGAGAAAAAAAGATATTGATGTTTGTACTGTATGCATATCTTCTCTCCATATTTTCTATCTATACTTCTGTCTTTTTTTGCAGCTGATATTTTGTTATTCCTTTGTGGAGAGGAAGTGGTTACACAACAATGTTTGCTCAAGGTTTTGTTTTTAACTATTGGCTATATATCACACATGCTGTTTTTATTAAGCTTTGTATATGTGCCGAGCAAATTTCATTTGGCGTTGTTGGTGGAGTAATATAATCCTGGAAGTTCTTATAAAAAATAACCCTGGATATTAATTAAGATAATTAATCACATCATCAGATTTTCCTTTACCTCAATGCTGGTGCAAATTACTAATCTACTGGTCTATTTAGTTATGAAACGTAATAGTATTTATTTGCTAGCAAATCATGTATACATTTGACCAGGAGCTGTAACACATGTGAGTGTGCAAACCCAAATAGAGGCTGCCACCAGACTCAAACAAGCTTGTGTTTTTTTATGATCATTAATATATCAGAAGTATCTATTCTCTTCTTTTGATGTTTTCTACACATTAGCTGAAGCGTATGCAATGGAACGTCCAAAGGAGAAAAATGCATTGGCAAGGTCTGTGTTGCAGAACAAAACAAAAGCATTATCTATTAAAGCTTGAGCTGAATGTGTTTCTATTCACAGTTGCTATGTTATAACACAAATAGTTTTGGAGACAGTTTTTTTTTATTAATAAAAATTGTTATATACTTATTAAAAGAATAATAATTAAAATTGTTATATAGAAGGAAGTACAATAGATTTTGGAATTAATGTAATGGGTATATACTCAACCATCTACTTTGAATCACTCAAAAATACAAAGCATCTATTTGAGGGTTTACATCATTCTATAGTAACCAATGGAATAAAGTCTACAATTTTTGATGGTCAATTCATTCTTCTCCTACTATTGCTGTTGTATGCACACTAATAATCTGATAGGGATTAGGGATTAAGGAAAAATTATAATACATAAATAAGATTTTTTTTGATAATTTGATAGTTGGGAGAGGGGGGGGTTTAAGTCGTGGATGTCATAGACATCAGGAAGTGCCAACCAATTGAGCCAAAAGGCTCTTGGCATAATACATAAATAAGATTTGAAGAAAACATTCCGTTCTGTAAGCAACACATATTAAACTGCTAAATGAAGTTTATATTTGACTTGGTATTCTCCTTCTTGGAGGAATCCTATTGGATTGAATTTACCCTTTTCTTTATACTTAAAATTATTGTGGTCCTTAGTAGACTTTCCATAATAACTAGATTCATCTTCTTTGTACTAATGAGTACTGCAAGTGCCTGTTGCAATTTCCTAGTGCCCTGTTATTCAGGTCTTCAATTGACAAGAATTTTCAACTGCCTTACTAGTATTCTAATGTATATCCTGAGATATGTTTCTAATTAATTCAATTAAAGAATAAAAATTTAAATTGACAAGACTGTTCAACATTACAATCCTGTTTCAAAAGTTCTTTCCCAAACTAGATTGGTCTATCTCTTGAAATGGTTGAGCCCCAGTTCTTTATTCTCTTTTTACAATTTTGTTCTAGAAAAAAGCCGTCCTTTTAGGAACTTTAACTTTCCAAATGCCCTTCCAAGGAAAAGTGGAAAGAGTTGCATTTCGAATCTTATGATAAAAAGACCGAGTATCAAACTTCTCACTTCCATTAAGATCCCAACTAAGCTTGTCACACCCTCACCCCTAGGAGTTCGGGTTTGGATGAAACGAAGAAGGGAGAAGGAAGCCGCTAACTCTCAATCATTGAATTCCCTATAATATCTTAAACTTCACACTCTGTCATTATTATCCATAGGAGGGCATAACACAAAAATTCTAGTCCAACTAAGAAAACAGAAAAAAAAAAAAAAAAAAGTCCAGCCCAAAAGTACCAAATTTTGTAACACCATAAAAAAGGCCCAAATCTGATCCATTGGGTCCAATCATTCTCTCTAGTCACTCACCATGTTTGGTACACAAGTTGCAGAAAAACCCGCACAAATCACCTTCACCATTTTCATATTTTTAACGGATAAGTAAAACTTCAGAGTTTTCAAAGTTCCCCCTCTCTCAGTCTCAGTCTCAGTAGTTAGTATGGGTGTGAAGAACTTGTGGGCCCACTTTTCTTTTCTCTTTTTCTCGCCAACCAAACAAACCCTAATGATTATTTTTCTTTTTGGATTTATGTTTGGTTTTTAAAATTTTGAATTATGGGCTTTTAGGAACAAGGGGGTGTGCATAGATCTCTCTTGCTGTATGGTTCAGCTTCAAAATGTTAGCAAATCACACTCTTGTATGAAAGAGAAGGTTTATCTCAGAGGTCTCTTTCACCGCCTCAGAGCTTTCATTGCTGTTAAGTGTACGATTGTTTTTGCTATAGGTACTTAATTCATATGTTTTTTTTTCTTTCTGGGTTTCTTCAATTCTGTCATTTACTTTTAGAACTAGATGTGTGTTTTTAATTTAATCCTTTACTTATTGTGAAGATTGGGTTTTTGGTTTTTTGTCAAAGAATGACTAATGGGGCACTTGATTTTTTGGAATAGTTTGCATAGATGAAAATGAGACTCTTATAATGTAACAGTTCTCTGTATACATTCTATGTTCATGGGATTTGGCCCCTTAAGCGGTTAATGTGTGAATTGTTGCTTATCTATTAAGTAGATGAAAACGATGTATTCAGTTAAGATGTCATTGCTTTCAGAGCATGGCATTGGACCACATATCTTAATTTTAAGTAATCTTTGCTGCCTGTAGATGGATCCATTCCTGCTATTAAGTTGTCAACTTATACACGCCGCTTAAATTCAGGAACTGAGGTGAGAATCCTTGTGTGCAAATGTAATCATTGTATGTTGTTTACTTTCTTTTAAACTTTTTTTGGGTCCTTTTTTTTTTGGAAAGTTCTTCATACTAACTTCATTTGTTTTATGAAGGCAGGTTACTCAAGATGATAGAAACTTGCAAAATGTTAACTCTCTACAAAGAAATATGGGATCCGAGTTTTCATGCATGATTAAAGAGGCTAAAGTTTTGGGCATGGCACTTGGCATTGCTTGCTTAGATGGGTAATGTCTACTGTTAAAGTAAAATTTTTTAATATAGGATTACAGAAGCAAGAACTCACTAGTTTTTTGTCAAATAAAGGAATATTCAAATTTATCTACATGAAATCTCTTAATGGGTTTAATGAATAAAAAAGCGTAACAAATGGAAACTAAAAGAATGAAATAAATATAAAAAAATTTATTTTTCTTATTAATCTAACCAATCTTGAAAAAAGAATTTTTGTCTAATCTAAAATTTTCAGGTCTAGTATGGTTTATTTTGGATGATATTATGGTAAATCATGATGCACCCCTTCATTCAATATATGGGAATACGTTTTCCTTAAAAGAGGAGAGAAGGGCTTTGATTCATGGAAATGCTTTTGTGAAAAATATTAGCAACACCACCCCCCCCCCCCACCTTCTTTTTCTTTTCTTCTATTGTAAACAAAGAGACCTGGACTAACTCTCTCTCTCTCTCTCTCTCCCTCTATATATATATAGATATATATATATATATATTTTAATCTAAAATATTGGATCAAGGAAGCTGAAGCACAGTGTGCATTATGAAACTCAAAATCGTTATGCGTGAGTACCTATTATTAGCCATGTTGGAATTATTCCATAGGAGTCTTAGGAGATGCATACTATGCGCTATCATATTCTCATCATAAAACATCATTGACATTGTTATCATCATTATCATTTTTCACTAACATTACTATAACGACCATCAAGATGGATGTTTCGCTTTGGACTTAGATATCTTTATTTTTGGTGCAAGGACGGTGTACAGAGATATATGCCTTGGTAAGTAGATTCACATTTGGTTGCATATTGAAATTCTGTTGAGTAACTTATTTTTTGCGTACTAACTTTGCATCCATTTTGCTAATAAATTTGGAGATGGTGGTTATGTCACTTCCTATGAAATGACAGACGTAGAGGGACGGCTTGGATTTGGAAGGAACTCATTGGTAAATTTCTAATAGTCAATGTAAAATACTTATGAAGCTATTTAGAACAAAAATAATAATAATTCTTTTGATATGCAATTGATTAACAATGACAACAACCAAGCCTTAGTCCCAATTGTTTTGGGCTTGCTACTTCGATCTTTGTTTGATTGGTCACGTGTGTGGGGTCTCAAATAATACCTCTTTTGTGTAATTTTGTAATTCTTTTAGGTTATGAAGTGTGCTTATCATCATGAGTTGGTCGAAACCTTTTTCATTAATAACTTATTTTACTAATAAAAAAAAGGGAAAAAGAAATGACAGTATATTTTGGATAGGATAATATGATGGAGAATATATGTGGCCAAACCTAAATTAGTCCATCGAGGATCTTTAGCCAATCCCAAAATTTTAGGATTAAAGTTTTGCTGTTGCTATTGATTTATAGCTATGCATGTGTTTTGATCATCAGTTCCAAATATTTGGTTTTACAAAATGGAAGACTTCACATTGCTGTTACCATTGAACATTTTTTGGTCTTCTAGTAAGTAAGCATGATTCAGAAAGGGATGATCAGCACTTGCAAGTTATTGATGTATATTTGAAGCCCTAGTGCTCACTTGGCAGATTCTGATGCTGTGCATAGGTAAAAACGTCAGTTCTGTTGTTTGTTGGGGCTAATGCTGGTTGCTGCATATGTGAGAGTGTTTAGAAATGTAATATGTTTGGACCCTTTTTTTTTTTCTCCTTTTCGTCCCTTTGTTTAACTTATAGATGATTTGCTATACACCAGCTTTCATTTATTTTTTCTGCCCCAGTCGTGTTTTAAACTCTAACCAACTCAACCAGTCAATCCCCTGCCCAAACCCAAAAGAAGCTGAACAGCAGCTGTAAGGTTGTGGCTTTTGATCATTTTACAGATATGAGAATGCAACTTGTGTTTATATGAAAGGATCAATTAGGTAGACTTCTTTAAAAGAACCCAGTCTTTCTGATTCCATTAGAGTTTCAGAAATAATATTTGCTAGTTTATTTCCCCCCCCCCCCCCCCCCCCCCCCCTTCAATAGAATGTCATGTCTTTTTCCCTGGCTTTTCTGATGAAAGCAAATATGATGTGATATTACTCCAGCATGCCAAGCATTGCTGTTTTCAAAATCTACATCCACATCATGTGATAGGATTGCATTTTCCATTATAAATGAGACTAATATGCAACTTCTTTTGGTTTCGGCAGAGCTAGTTTACTCAGCCAAAATTCTATATTCTCTAGCTGATTATGATGGCATTTTGAACTGGAAGTTTGATTATGTCAGTTGAGTATTTGGCCAATGGAAAATCTTTTAATGACAAAAACACTTCAATGCAATGAAGCACTTATCTGTAGATCAGTTCCATATAATGTAGTCTCTAATATTATTATGGTAAGAATATTTTGGTCTTTTTAGAATTATCTGCTCAAGAAGACATAAGACAAGTTACTTATAAACGGGGAGAATTTTTTTTTTCACCAGTGGGTATTATAATTAATGAGCTTTTTACAAAATGATAAATAAAGGGCATGAAAATAGACATGAATACACCTTTAAATTTATTATCTGCAAAGTCTTAACATGTATTTCATGCAAAATGTTACGTGAGTGCCAGCACCTGATATCTGCACGAAAATCACTGTGTAATAGTTCTAGGGTTGGTAATACATGTTACTGCAATTTCCTATAATGGGCCACAGCATGTTATCAATCTGAACCTATGCACGATTCAATAGGGTTCACCAAAAGCATTGAAACTCAAGCTCTTAGCTTACCATCAGCTGGGTAAGTTTTAGCTTTTCCTACACTGCCTGTATTATTCTTAGCCCATCTATAACTGGATTTAGATTTTGTTAGTGTGGTGCTTATATTGCAAAATCTTGGGAGTGAAGTACTGAAGTTGCTTTTTTATTGCTTTGCCTTTGTAGGGTCTTGTTCAATATCCTTTTTAACATGCCAAACTTCAGCAGATATGCGCTCAGTTTTTTGAGCGGCGTCTTGAGAAAACAGGTTCTTCATTCATTCCCTTGTTCATATTTCATGCCTTATATGCTCATGCACACATACATTAAATTTAAGAATTTATACAAGCACTTTGTTGATTTTGGTTGTCTTAAATAGTCACAGTTTGTAGTGGCTAAATGGAAGTCAAGGATTTTGGCTATTGTCTTGGTAACTTCCAAAACAAATTTCTCATGTGAAGTCGGAATGTCGAATCTTTCCAATGGTTAAAATTTTTGGTGTGTTTTTTTCGATGGTTTAAGTTTTAAAATTGTTCAAGTCTTTGAATTTGAATCTAAAACTTGGTGGATTAGGAAAATGTAATTTTATGATGCTTATATTTGAGAATTGTCATGCCAAATGCTTCAAGAGCATGAACCCTGTCCATCTGTGTTCATCACTTGTTAGTAGTCTGAAAGAATTCACTTTTGTATACCCAAGATATCTGCAAAATGTTACGGGTGCTACACATCTTAGTTAAGAAACTTAACACATTTTGAACAAGCACAAGTATTTTACCAAGAGCCTTGTAGATCAGCAGCATTGGCTAGTCTCCTTTCTAAGAAGAACCAGGATTTGAATTAAAAGTAACATTTGAATTAGAAAAGAAGAAGAAGAAAAGAAAAAGCACAAGTAATTCAAAATGCTTGCCGTACCT
This sequence comes from Castanopsis chinensis, assembly GCA_032878915.1. Lineage (NCBI taxonomy): Eukaryota > Viridiplantae > Streptophyta > Magnoliopsida > Fagales > Fagaceae > Castanopsis > Castanopsis chinensis. The sequence continues at coordinate 6,489,350 of JAVQMG010000093.1, read as the reverse complement.
ATATCTAATTTTTTAACAATTTTTTTTATTTTCGATAGATAACAAAAAAATTTTATTAAGAAAAAAAAAAGGCAATCCAAGTACATTGGAGATGTATTGTGGGGGCAAAAAATCAAGAACCAAAATTACAATGATCAAGTAAAAGAGTAAGAGAAAAACAAGAAAAATGCGACAAGGCTACACTCCAAACAAGAAGAGTGTGTAAGAAAAAGGACTTAATCTCTAGTAAGGAATGTTCACATCCCTCAAAACAGCGAGCATTTCTTTCCCTCCAAATACACCACATCAAACAGTGTGGCACAAGTCTCCAAAAATCTATATTGTGATGCTGCCCAAAGTTACCTTGCCAAGATTCAAACAACTCAATAACTTTAAGTGGCATAACCCAATGCAGCCCAAGCAAACAAAACACCAACGACCACAACTCACAGGCTAAGGGACAATGGAGTAGAAGATGATCCACCGACTCTTTACACCTCTTACACATGTAGCACCAATCAAGAACAACAATACAATACGCCTTTTGCGAAGGTTATTGGTTGTAAGAATCTTACCTAAAGAGGCTGACCATGAAAAGAAAGCCACCCTTGCCACACCAACCTCCAAGGGATAGAAAGGGAAGGAGGGTAGAAAGATAGATAAAAACTACTAATCTTAGACCCTCTACTCCTAGCTAGCTTCCAACAAACTTTATCAGGACCAACCCTCAGCACTTTTGAAGAGTAAACAATGTTCATGAACCAATCAAAAGATTCTTCCTCCCAATCTTGCTGTGAATGACGAAAATGGAAATTCCAATGCGGCTGCCCACCAGACCAGCCCATAACCTCCGTCGCTAAAGAATCCCTTGCCTTGCTAAGATTGTATAGTTCTAGAAAGGCCTCTTTAAGGGAACAATCTCCACACCACATGTGCTTCCAAAATTTCACTCTAGTACAATCATCCACATCATACCGTAACAGTTTAGAGAAGTTCACCCAGCCACTTCTAATAAACCTCCAGAGCTAACACCTTAAGGACTAATCAACTTTTTCGTGCATTAACCACCCCAAATATTCCCATATTTTGCCTTTATGACCCTCTTCCATAGCGCATCTGTCTCTAAATCATACCTCCACAACCGCTTGCCCAACAAAACAGTGTTAAAACTTCCCAATTGTCTAATACCTAGCTCCTTAACCTGCATTTGTTTGCAAATCTTCGCCCATTTCACCAAGTGAAATTTAAAATCATCATTCATACCACTCCGAAGAAAATCTATCTGTAGTTTCTCCATACGATTAGCAACCTTCCCAGGTACAGGAAGAATAGAAAGGAAATAAGTAGGTAAGGAGGATATGGTACTTTTGAAAAGAGTGACCCTACCTCCCTTAGATAAATTAAGTCTCTTCCAACCTGCTAGTCTTCGTTCCATCTTCTCTAATCAGATAAGTGGAAAAAATGGATGTGTTGCATTTCTATTGTTAAATTTTTTAACAAAATTTTTTATAATTTTCACTTTATTATGTAAAAATTTTTGACAGTGAGTAGTGAGTAATGAGTAATGACTCCATTTTTCCCATAAGCAGTAATAGGCTGAACGTAAAAGTGCAAAAGTTCACTACTCAAGGAAAAACCACTTAGAACAAATGGCCTGAAAAGCTGGTTCACACTTCATGGAGCACTTTTTATTTGGCACTTTCTAAAGTTTTAGACCTCAAATTAGTGTTTTATTCTATGAGTTTCTTTTAATATGTTGTTGTCAATAACCATGTGCCGCTGTTAGACGCTCAGGCCATTGATAACTCCTTCAACAGAATTATAGTGCTGGTAAATTGACATTTGGCTCCAAATATGAAGCACAAGATATACAATTAGGGCATGCAGAGACTCGCTCAAACCATAGTTCGTGATATTAAAGGCAATATGAGAAGTAGGCAAATGTAATAAACATCTGAGGTATGTATACATGATAGCCAGTTGTAACTTGGTTGTTAAAGCTTAGTTCTGTCTTCATTGCCACACTAGGCTTTGTTCTCTCTGGGACGTGACAATTGGAGATAGGTGCTAGATATTGCTTGGATTATAAAAATAAGTCAATATATAACTCCTTATTTCATTTATCAAAATTGAAGGAAGGTGAAATTTACATAAACATGAAATAACATAGGTGATAGACTGACAGTGAAAACAAGGGATTGCAAGTCCTACTGATCAATCACATTCACATACATAATAAAGTGAAAATTATAAACTTTTGAATTACGAAAATTTTTTGTCTATTTTTTTTTTCCCAAGAAGAGTGTAACTGAAGAGTGAGGGATGAGAGAATAGCGATTCCAGACCCCGCAATTCCTAACTAAAAACAGCCTTGGTTTACAAATATAACCGTTTAGCTTTTAAAACTTAGATGCTGGTTGATGATTTGGACAGCAAGTATAGATTTGGAGGTCAATGAACAATAAGATATGACATCCTATGTTGTTCATTATTAAAAAAAATATAATAATAATAAAAAATTAAAAAAAAAAAAAAAAAACAAAACTACTACTTGGGTTGTAAAGTAAAAACAACACTTAAAAGCATTTACATTAGTTTGTGCAAAGGTTTTTGTCTATTTTAGTATAATAATCTGCTTTTTGTATTTTACATACTTTTCAAAACTCCTCACATCAAATTATCTATTTTATACTATTGTTTTAAAATATCAATTTTTCTTGATTTTTTTAAATTGTTTCTTTTTCTTTACACATAACAATCACCGTCTATTCTCTTCCTTCATCCTCTAGCTATGTAAAAAAAAAAAAAACTAAATGAATAGTATCAATATAAATTTCCTGTTAACTTGTAAATTTACACAATTTTATATAGACTAATGTGTGTAATTTTTCTAAAAAACTAAAGGTAGAGTTATCACAAAATTCAAGTACATCATTTTATTTATTTAAGACTACTTCACATAATTACCTACTCATGAAACTTGTAATCCTTACCAACAAATGTGGAAACACGGATGTAGCGGTCACTTCCTCAAAGTAGAGCGTGTGTCCTAAACTTGCAACATTTACAAGATCATCAACTGCAGAATTTAGGGAAAAAAAACTATTCCCTCCGTCCCAAATTGTTTGGCCTAGTTAGAAAAATTCAATTATTTAGGGAAACATTATTAACTACCTTATCTCTTTAAAAAAAGTTAAAAAATTTTCGAAAGTACCGTTAAAAAAATTTATCAAAAAAAATTTTTTTAAAACATTTTTTTTTTTAATAATTTGAATAAAGATTACAGTGGATTTCAAAATTTAGGTTTTATTTTTATTTTTTAAATTAAAAAATGCTCCCACAAATAAATTAAGGGCATAAAGGGAAAGTTAATAAATTAATAGTGTTTGACTTTTCAAGCAGGACATAATTTTAGGACTTCTCAAAATGGAATACAGGCCAAACAATTTGGGATGGAGGGAGTATTTAAAATAATAATGTAACAGTATTATGTGAATATAGCAGTATAAAAAACAAGTTTATTTATTGAGTCAAAGACCCTTACAAGTTGCAACTCCAATGACATGCCTATACCAATTCTAATAGCCTTCTTACATGAGTGAGCGTTAATGTGATTTCAGACTCTAAAATTACACATCACGAGTGAAAGAGATTCCATGGGTTAATGAAAATTAATTAGAAGCATGCTTTATAGTCATATATACAGCAAAAATGATTCCCAATGTCTAGTTTGTTATATTAGATCCTATAATGTTTTCAAGTGAATATTAATTTGTTCAAACGTGGTTTATTGTCTTTAATATTTGAGTGTTAAAAAAAGCATGTCATGACATTTACAAGTTAATTTTTGGGTCATTTAAAGCATGTCGTATCAAAGTATGCAAAGTGCACACAATGGTAACAATTTAATGCAAATGCCGTGATGCCATGTATTATCGTTGTTGTGGCTGCAAATACAAACTTGTTTATCAAAATTCAAGTTGTTTTATGCTATATGCAATCATCAACATCCAGTCAACAGTTTTGGGTGAGAAATACCATTCCCATAGAAGTTTATTGTTTCATTAACAAATCTCCTACAATTCTCTTCCTTGACAACATCTGCAGCTATAATTGTGATATGCTTTGCACTGATACGTCTTGCATTCTCACTGATCACTCGGAGCCTGTTCTCTCTCCTAGCAACAAATACAAGATTTGCTCTTCTCTTTGCATATTCTTATACAATTTGCTGAATTCACAGGCAAGCCAGATATGGCATGACCTTATTAGACTGTGACAAATGTTATTTATCATGAAAAAGGGAGTGTATTATAATGTAAATCAAGTCCAATGAACCACTTATGTGATAGGCATGCGTAACTCCTTATTTTGCAACCCATTTTAGCTTTTGAAAAGAAATAGCATTCCTTGTCTTCCAATTATGATATTCTTGCAATCCTAAATAGTGGTTTGTGGCTGAATTGATGGTCACTGTTATTGGGAACTTGAGAAAGTGATAAAAGGGATTTTCAACTTTGAGTTTTACATATAGAATGGAAATTCGAACAATGCCACTTGCACTAATAATAAATTACGCTTGTCTCAAAAGTGAACGTATGAGTTGTTAAGAAAATGTGAATTTAGCATTTAATCATTATTCTAATATTGGGAAAAGAAGAATTATTCTTTCACAAGTTGAGTACTTGAATCCCAATTTAAATAGAGGCCCCAACTAGTAAATGGAATGGATAAAGTTGGTTTTACATTTTAAATCTTTTCAAACAATATTATGTTTATTCCTACATGATCGTAGAAACATAAACCCCATGCTGCAAAATCATCCAATAACCAATTCCAATCACAGTTGATTTATGGTTATTCTTATTTAGTAATTGATTTAGTTTTACATGATCACCATCTTATTTAAAAATTTTTCCTCATAGATACAATATGATTTAGGTATATAAAATTTGCTTGGTGAATATTGTTTTTTACTTCATTTTTTATCATTAAGTCAAAACTTACCAATGGATAAAAATGATGTTAGTGGTGAGTCCATGTGAAATGTTTTTCCTACATGATCATAGAAACATAAACCCCAGGTTGCAGAATGATCCAATAACCAATTCCAATAACAATTGATTTATGATTATTCTTATTTAGTAATTGATTTAGTTTTACATGATCACCATCTTATTTTAAATTTTTCCTCATAGATTCAATATGATTTAAATATATAAAATCCACTTCATGAAAATTGTTTTTTTATCATTAAGTCAAAACTTACCAATGGATAAAAGTGATGTTAGTGAAGAGTCCATATGAAAGTAATTGCATAGCACTCACAACTTGGTATCTAAACAAGTTGTGAAAAAATTGTAGAATAAGTTGTATCCATACTATATAGACATGGCAAAACGAGTAGGTTGGGTTCGGGTTGCGGGTAAAAAACGGGTCATTTTAAGCGAGTAAAAAAGGAGTTCAGGTTAATCGGGTTGCGGTTCGGGTCGGGTTGACCCATATTTTTCACATGAATTTTTTTTTTTTTTAATTTTTTTATAAAGAAAACATGTATTTTCCATTTGGAAAGTCATGCAACAAATTGCTTGATGTAAATTGTATTACTTTGAATTCATCACTTATATCAAGAATGAACTCAGTTAAATTTATTAATATTTATTCAATAATTTTAAAATTATACAAATTCTAATATTGTTATTTAAAACAAAATAACATAAAGATAAATAAAACAAATGCACAAGTTTTATTTCTACACAATATCAACATCCCAAAATATAAAATAAAATTACAAATAACTTATTGAATAACTCATTTGACAAAAAATAAAAACATATAAGAAATTTACAATCTTAAAAATTAATTTTTTAATCTATTATCAATTGTGATTGTCACTCTATTTCAATTTGAGATATGCATTAAAATTTGATTGTTTACTTATTTATACATGCTCTATTTTATGAATATCATATCATTATTAAGCAACACACACTCTAGAAAATATCATAATTTATTTTGAAAAACCTTTTCTTTTGGACATAAATTGTTAAAAAATAGTTCTAAGCATTCATAATTTATGCTAATTTGATACTTTGGCTTCACTATTTTCATACTTGTAAATGTTTCTAACACATGTCTACAATTTTAAATCTATATTTTTAATTCTACTATAACTAGATTATCTTGGCATGTATTTTGTTATTTGATATCTAAAAATCTTTACTCATTATAAAATGCTCAACCATTCATTTTTCAATTAATTTGCATGCAGTTATGTAAATATCTCAATTATTTCCTTAAAGCTCGTAACAAACAATTAAACCAATATCGTCTTAATTTTTTTCTTTTTCTTTTTTTTTTACCAAAAAAAAGTTTTATAGACTAATACTATAGTTGTATAGTCAACTATTATGTAAAAAACAAAATTAATAATTACATGAGTAATTCTAAAGGCACAAAATTTTACAAATTATGTTTAGTACATCACTAGCATATGGATACACAACCAACACATTTTTTAATGTACACCAACCACAACTGGGCTGTAAGCAATGTTTTAAATTACTTATTCCTAACCCATATTATTACTAAGCCTTGTTTTGATAATTAGGATTGAATTTGGGCCCACACTTTACAAAATGATGCCCAGGTCAGAGATATACTTCTTTAACGATCTGGAACGCTATCATTTTAGTATAAAGGCCCAATAGTCCGCTGGACCCAAAAAATGAAGAAAAAAAGATTCGTTTAGAATAATAAATAAAAAGGATAAATAATCTTCCATACTTCAAAGAAGGAAATCCTAACTATTTATATAATATAAATTCTAGTAAACATTGAATACTAGACGTGTATTGATCAATGAGTAGTTAGTCCAAGTGTACCTTCTTATATCAGACTTGGATACTACCCCCAGATTATTAGCTAATTAAGCTAACCCAACTATCAATTGCTAACTTGTCATACCAGTCACTCACAACCTCGATGTTACTATACAACCCACACACAATACAATTTGTACAGATTCCTAAAAGGAAACTAAGGCAAGAGAGGCACAAGAATTGTGAAAGATACAGACAAGCTGACAAGGTGAAGCAATAATTAAGGAAGAATTATGTTAAAAGGAAACTTCCCATCATCCCTCTGTTCTAAAGAGTATTTATAGGAAGCATTCAATCCTTTAAGAGATGAAATAACATAATCCTACTTCTACTAGAGAATGGAAATCAACCTAATTAAGGGGAAAAAATAAATCCCAAATGAACTAAGGAAAAGAAAATTATGGTCCAACTACAAAAGCATAAAATAGTGGGATATCTTGGAATCATGCAAGAAAACTCAGTTTCAAGTTTATTTAGTTAAGATATCTCTATTAACTTCTAGTTTTTATTATTTTTTATTTTTTCTGTTGTCCACCTTCTCTCCTATACACTAGTTATAATTAAAGAGAGCAATAATTTGAGATAAAGTAATTTTTACATGAATCAACATCCAAACTATTACTTTAGGAACAAGGGAGAGAAAAGTGTGCTAAACAATTGCAGTTCATTCTTAACAAAAGTACTGTATATACAATAATGGCAGAGATATGAAAACCATCAAATAAAGACCGACTTCTCTTTCTTACTTCCATTGCATCTCTGCACCATCCTCTAGCATAAACTTACCTCCAGTTATTTCACTTCCAATCCAACCATGTGTTGCAATTTTTATTCCAACATCATCTTTCACTTCAAATCTCAGTGTCTCATAGAAGTTTACAAGAAAACCAAAAGAAGAAGAAAACCAGTAAGTCCTGTCATTTATTAAGAGAAAATGGCATCCAGTGAGATGGAAGAGGGCAAAACAAAGAAAAGGCAAAGGAGAAATCAAATTGACCTCATAAACTTGTGTGTGTGTGTGTAACCGTGTGCATATGATATCGATTGGTTTTGATAAAATCTATAATCACAAAATTAGGAAGACCATGAAATTGAATCATCATATTCATTCTTCTAAGACATTTCTAGCTATGAGTTAATGACATGCATATTTTCTCCTTATTATGGTGCTGTATAAACAGTGAAGCTTACACTAAGGTCATGCATAGTTTTTATTCTGATTTTATCGTCTTCATAATATGGTAAATTTATCCCATCAAAAACCTCTTTTATGTTAAAAATAATTGCAAACTCACACAATGCATAAGAATAAATAATTATTTTGTATTGTAATATATTGTATAATTTTTTCCCAAAGCATCTGTGTTTATTTTTCCTAATTCTATCATATTTTACCATCTTAAAAACCACTTTATCAATTATACAATACCATTTTCCAAAACACCAACATCCAAACTTCTATTTTACCATACTACACATTAAAATAATATAAAAATAACGGTATAAAAATATTTCTCAATTCTCTCTCTGATCTCTATTTCTCTTCCTCTGTCAACCTTCTCAGTCACACCACCACTACCGTCCACCTTCTCAGTCTCACCACCCATTTCTGTTGAGCAAAATCCATAGCAAAATCCAGCCAATCACTCGCCAATCTTTGATCCAAATCAAAATCAAAATCCAAATCCAAAATCAAAAGAAGAAAAACCCAAATCACTCGCTGATCAAAACAAGAAACCCAAAATCAAAACAAGAAACCTAAATCATTCACCGATCAAAACAAGCAAATCACTCGCTAATCAAAACCCACCACAAAAAAAAAAAAAAAAAAAAAAAAAACAGACCTACGGTGAGCAAGTGCAGACCCACGGCAAGCAAAGCCCAAACCCATGGCGGCAAACCCACGGTGAGCAAATCCCAGATTTACGTCGACAAACTCAGACCCATGGCGAGCACACCCTGATTTCGTTCAACCACCCATTTGCCACTCCAAAACCCATTCCAAAAATCCAACACAATCAACACAAACCAACACCGATCCATGTCGCCGCCGTCAACTAGAGAGAGAGAAACCAAGCCACGTCGCCATCGTCAGCCAAGCCGATCTGCTGTGGTGTGGTGGCTCGCCGTGGTGTGGTGGCTATGGGTTTTAGGTCTGTAGAGAGAAGGAAGAGAGCAGAGAAATAACGCGAGAGAGAGAGAGAGAGAGAGAGAGAGAGAGAGAGAGAGAGAGAGAGAGAGAGAGAGAGAGGAGAGAGAAAGTTTTGGAATTTTTTAATAAAAAAGAGGAGAGAGAGAGAATTAAATAATATTATTTTTATTTACCATTCAGCTACAGTGCATTCTACATTTAGAATGACACTATAGCTGAATTGTAAAAAAATTTACAATTGTTGGCTTTTACAATAATCAATGGAGTGACGTTTTTGGGCTTAAATTGGAAATTGGGTTTGCATTTGCCATTTGCCCTATACATTGTGGATGCTCTAAAATTTTTTCAAGATAATTTGTTCTCTCTAAATATTAAACAATTTCTATTCAATCCAATCAGATCTACTTCAGTTCAATTTGGTCAACTAGGTCAATTTCGGTCCCCTTTCAGTTCATTTTAGACTAATTGGGCCTTAAATTATTTCTTTTTATAGGTTTTATTTTTTACTTCAGCTCAAAATTTGTTTTTCTTTTTTTTCTTGATTTTTGTTTTGAAAAGTATGAAATTTTATTATATTTAGGCTAAACACTTTAGTTTTGAGTTAAAAAATACAAAGATAATACTAAAACAGACATTAGAAATTAGAAATGTGAGCCTTAAAAATGCAATAAAAATTATAAATAATTAAAGTGTTATTCGGTCCACATTGGTTCTATTCAGTCTATTCTGTCCTCTTTCGTCCAATTTGGTCCTATATAGTTCATTCTATCCTCTAAAATTAAATTCGATCCATTCGGTCATATTTAGTCCACTTCGGTCCATTCAGGTCACATTGGACTTATTCGGTCCACATTGGTCCTATTCGGTTCATACTTTGGTTCACTCCATTCCACTTCAGTCCAATCTATCTACATTGGCCCTATTCGGTCCACCTTGTTTCTATTTGGTCCTATGTCCATTTGGTCCATTTGGATCACATTGGTTCATTGTGGTCCACCTCGATCTATTTTTGTACACTTACATAATGAGAAAGTACATGTTTGGGTTGAAAGCACCTAATATAAATCCAAATTTATTATATATATATATAAATCTCAAACTCATAATATCTAAAATTTTAAACATAACATTTGTTGTGTATGTCGTTCAATGCACAAATTAATTAAAATTCATATGTAAACTAAGGAAAATGTATCCACTTGTCACAACTATGGTTTCTAAGACCATATTTTTATTATATAATATAATATAAATGATTTTCTAACATCATGTTCAATTTAAGTTCTTACTTGGCTAATGTTTGGTCGCCATTGACCAAAATTTTCATATTAATACTATAGCTTGAATTGTGAGTGATGGCAGGAAGTCTACTCCAGGAGTTTCTAGAAGCCCAAGAATCCACCACAACCATTCCCGAGCCACCTCCAGTCCAGCAATGGTGTCCACCTGAAGCTCACAGCTTTAAGGTCAACTTCAATGCTGCGGTTTTTAAGACAGAAAACTTGGCTGGTTTGGGCGTCGTGATTAGGGACTGGCGTGGGAAAGCTATCGGCGCTGTAACCATGTCAGTTCGACTAGCTCAGACGGTGGTGGAATTGGAAGCAATGGCGTGTCGTCGTGCTATGCAGTTTGCCAGGGAGATAGGACTTTCACAGGTCATTTTTGAAGGTGACTCTTCAACAGTCATTAAAGCTATTTTGGAGGGGCCCTCGGATGCCTTACCATATGGTCATGTCATTGAAGATATTCGCGTTCAAGCTGTGGACTTTCAGCTAGCTGTGTTCACTTATGCTCCACGTACTTGTAATGTAGCTGCTGACGCTTTAGCAAAAAAAGCAAAATCTTGTAGGGGCACTCAGGTTTGGCTAGAAGAACTACCTGAGGATATAGCCTCTTTAGCTTGTTTTGATGTCCACTGATGTTTCCTTTCTTTTATTATGAATAAAGGCCCAAACCCTGTTGGGCTGGATTCCAAAAAAAAAAAAAAAAAATTATGAGTGATGGCATATTTTTTGCTCGATTCATGTAATTTTCCGATTTCATACTTTCATGTACTTCTTATGTTTGTTTACATAGTAATTTAGAGATTAATGGATGCTTGGAATGACAATTCCGTGTGTCAAAAATCAAAATTTACTCTTTTTGAATTTGTTTTTTTATTCAGGAAAGATACTTCATCAATATTTGAAGGCTGTAGCTGCTATACATGCCAAAACCATAGAAAAGCATATATTAATCACCTACTCAATGTTCACGTAATGATGGCTTAGACACTAATAGAAATGTACAAGTTTTCATTGGTCCCAATAATAATAATCATAATCCTGTTTTGTTTATTATTATTTTTTTTAAATCATAATCCTGTCCTTGATGTTGAAGACATTACACACCATTTTTTGAGATTCTTCAGCACAATAAGAGAATAAATTTAAGGCAGGAAACTTTGAGCAGTTTCACAGACAGTTTAATGAGGAACTCAAGTGTAAATAGGAGGGATTGAATCCTAGATATTAATAAGTGAAGGGCTTCTAATTAGAATTCAATTGGAGTCTAGTGTTGTCATAATCCTGTCCTTGATGTTGCAAACATTTCAAATATCATTTTTTTGAGATTCTTCTGCACAATAAGAGAAGTAATTAAGGCAGCTGACTCTAAGCACTTTCACAGAAATCCACGCCTTTTTTCTCCTTCTCATTGCAAATTAAATTGGAGCTTCATTGCATAAGTCGGAGTTTATAAAGAAAATGTTGAGAACCAGTAAGAAGATGGAATCTAGGTAAGTTGCTTCAAGGGGACCTGGGCCTCCATAGCCAAGAGAGAGAGAGAGAGAGAGAGAGAGATTTGCACAATTGCAGTGTATTCATCAATGAGTAGTTATAGTCCAAGTGTACCTTCTTATATCAGACTTGGATACTAACTAACCCCCAAATTATCAGCTAAGTAAGCTAACCAACCCAACTAACAATTGCTAACTTGCCATACCAGTCAATCACAGCCTCAATGTTACTATACAACCCACACACATTACAATTTGTATAGATTCCTAACAGAAAACTAAGGCAAGAGAAGCACAAGAATTATGAAAGATAGAGACAAGATGAAGCAACAATTAAGGAAGACTTATGTTAAAAGGAAACTTAACTAGTTCATGGCAGGCTACAACAAATGCTTATGACTAAATAGGCTTTTTAGCCAAAACAAGACATCAATGCTTAGCTCAAATCATTTTTTTGCCTTTGTTTATTTTCTCTAGTAATTAACAATGGCGATCATTTAAATATCACCATAGAAAGAAGTGAATTATTGTTTTCAGTATGATTTTCATGTATGCTAGGGCCATACTTCTCTGAGGATTCTAAATAGGACCTTCAAAGTTCATTAACTACAAACTTTCTTACAACTGGGAGAAAGCATGCCACAGGACACTATTGAACTGACTTGAAGGTTGCAAGTTTCATGCTCATTTTTGTACGTTCAATACAGGTTACAAGACATGCTTTCGTATTACAAAGGCCTTTAGCCAAAGCAAAGCTTACTATTCACATCCCACTTCTTATAGGTTTGAGATACCTGTTCTAAATTTTCAATTAAGAAACTGCATACCAGTAGCAGATAGATGCCTAGGAACATGCAAATATAATATCAAATGTCATTCTGGCAAAGGTGCAAAACTGGGTTGAGCTGTAGTACTTTTGCAAACATAATCAAGGAACCAACATAGCCTAGCCCGGTGATGGGTTCAACTATCACTGTCCTCACACAACCTTTGGTTTCATAAACATCTTCTTCTTCTTTCTTCCACTCCCCCCCCCCCCCCTCTAGTGAATTAGAATCTATTCATCACCAACAATTACAACAGTATTAATTAATAAAGTATAACATTTTGTGTCCTAAACATATTTTTGTTTTTTTTAGATGAATGGGAATTTATTTCATAAAAACAATTACAGCAATATCAAGACAAGCAGACTACCAAAGAATCAAAACCATACAGAGATCCCTATAAAAAAATGGGATAAAATACTACAGATAATAGGACAACATATCATCAAAAGCAAACGGAAGAATATACCAATCCAACTGTTAAGACTTAAGAATCAGATAATCTCCTATTTATCAAAAAAAGAAACGAAAAAAAGAATCAGATGAATCCTTGATGTGCCTGCTTGATGCCAGTCTCCATCTAACTTTTAAGACAATAATCTTGAAGATAGTTTCTTCATCTTTAGATTGTTACCATGCCATTGAGTGTTTTCTCCATCCAACTGTGATATATATGAGCAATCCAAGCAACTTTAAGAATGAGAACAACAAAGTTCTTTTGCCTTTTAGAACTCCAATTGCCCAAGCTAACTCTGCATCCCAAGTACTAGGTTTTCTAGGAATGGAACAAAGCTTAACAGTTACTCCCAAATATGTTTTAATATCCAAGAGAATAGAGACGATGACCTCTACTTTCTCCATCTTCTAAAAATGCAATGAAGTACACCATCTTGATAAAACCCATTGCAGCCACCAATCCCTAGTGGATAATCCTATTCTTAATAGCTAGCCAGTAGCCAAGCAGTGAAACTATGCTTGCGAACAGATTCAGAAAACTACAGAAGCTTGCACTACTAAATTTTCGGTAGAGTAACTCCAATAGCACTCCATGTTTCCTAAAATTCGAATATTACAGATTTTGCAAGTTCTGAAGTGACATTTTCTTCTATATTCTTAATTTATTATCTATGTTTCGCATTAGTATACTGCCAATTTTAGTTACCTACAATATGCCAATTTTGTTTCTTCAATGAATATACGATTTCATCCTCATCACTAAAAAAAGAAAAAAAGAAAAAGAAAAAGAGGAACCGCAATATAGCAATCATCCAGCCAAAGATAATTAAGTACCATTCCCATCTTCAGTAAGACTTATGGGAAATTGTCCACCAAATAGGAGTCTAAAATTGTTGTTCTTCATTGAGACTTTACAAAGTGATCGCTAGGAGATTCTAAAGAGAGCTAGCAAGATAGCAAGATCCCGGATGAACAATGGGAATAGATCAACTCTTTTATATATATATATATATATATATATATATATATAAGTAACAGAAACAAAGCCTAGGTGCCATTTCAAGGTATAGTATACTAATTTTATTGAATCCATTGCTTGTCTAAACTAAAATTTGATTTTACAATATTAATCTACAGGGATTAAGTGAAACAACAAATTTGATTGCCTTTGACGTTCATAGGAAGAAACACCATATTCATATATGTTAATGGAGTGTATTAACTAACACAAAGATGTTATAGACACATCCAAATATTGATCAACATGATCGCATAACATTTGCACTAAATATGAAGAATCATACAACATGTACTTACAATGAAACAACACCCTAAAGCTTGTGCCCATGTGATCTAAACGTCATCAAAATATTGATTAACATGATCAAATGACATTTGTACTAAATATGAAGAATCTTACAACATTTAATTAAAATGAAACAACACCCTTAAGCTTGTACCACATATGATCTAAGAATTGAAAGTACATAATTCTCCATTGCTTGTTCAATAATAAAGGACCACATACGCTCCAAAACCCAACCACAAAGCCGAGTGCCATGCTCACATAGAACCAATCAACTTCAAGTCCACCGGTTTCTTTACTACTTATGGTTTCATTGTTGGGTTTTACACCATTTGTAGTACAATTAACAGTAAGGGGTGGTCCACAAAGTTTGTTTCCAACATAACTGGATGGATTGAGGCTTTGTAGCTGAGTGCTCAAAGGGATTTTCCCAGTCAAATTGTTGTTTGACAAGTTCAAATGATTTAAAAATGTCAAACTTGACATGCTTGAGGGAATTTGACCCGAAAGTTGGTTCAAAGAGAAGTCTATAGATTCCAAAGATCTCATAGTACCTATATTCTCAGGAATACTTCCAATTAAGAAATTATATGACAAATTCAACGATTGTACTCCTTGAAGACTAGTAACTTCTTTGGGGATCTCTCCTGATAAATTGTTCTTGGAGAAGTCTATGCTTTTTACCAGTTGAAGAATGGTGCTATACTCTCGAATGTTCCCCTTTATAACTAGCAATGCACTTTCAAGAGGAAGAGTTCCACCATAATAATCAGATTGAGTATAAGAATTCAAGTGGTCATTTGAAATATTATTTGTGGCCATGGCACTAAAATTTTTAACACATCTAGGTATGCTTCCTGATAGCTTATTATGTGAAAGGTCCAATATATGGAGTGAAGTTAGAGCGCATAATTCTTTTGGTATGTGACCATGGAAATAGTTTGAGCGAAGGCTAAGAATCATCAAGCTTGTACATCTATGCCCAATCCATGAAGGTATGTTTCCAGCAAGCCTATTTTCAGCAACATCAATAATTACCAACATTTCACAATTTTTCAAAGATAATGGTAATTTTCCAGAGAATTTGTTGTTGCATAGGTGCAAAGATTTAAGATAAGTCAAAGATCCCATGGATGTTGGAATACTGCCACTGAAATTGTTGTTCCTCAAATTCAAGACCTCCAAGTTGTTCCAATTCATCAAACAATCAGGTATTATTCCTGATAAAAGATTTTTTTCAAGATTGAGATGTTCTATTGTTTTGGGCTCATTCACCTTGAAACAAAAAAAGTGAGAAATAGATCTAGAGAAGGAATTGTTAGAAAGATTTAGCACAAGCACGTTAGAGGATATACAAGGTAATGGACCTTCGAAATGGTTGAACTTAAATCAATCACTGGAGCAGACAAAATCACGGGACTTTTTGGAATTTCTCCATGGATTAGATTGTGGGAGAGATTTAGATAGTAAAACTGTGAAGACAAGTTCCAAAATGAAGGAGAAACCACATCTGAAATCTGTGTGTAAGAAATGTCTAAAATTTGCATATGCCTTTGTAAACAAAGCCATGAGGGAAATTTTGGCCCTAAATTCCATGATCGCAAGGATAAATACTCAAGCTGAAAACGAGGAATCCAATTTTGACTTGCTTTTAAATTCAATTGGTTTCCAGATGCAGATAGGTACCTCAAACTGGTTAAATGGGAAAAATGAACTTCAGACACAACACCTTTCAACATATTAGATTCAAGATATAAAGTCTCAAGTTTGGAAAGCTATCCAAAACTTTGAGGGATTGTTCCGTTGAATTGATTGTTTGAAAAATCTAGGTATGTCAAAGATGAAAGATTTGATAGAGACGCTGGAAGTGGACCCGAAATTGAATTATTCCTAAGAGAAAGAAGTACTAGTTTTTTAAATGGCCCAAGTACATCAGTTAAATGACCAGAAAGTCGAGCATGATTTAATTCTAAGGTCTCTAGTCTATACAACCTTGATAAAATTTCTAAGATCTTAGATGCCTCTTGATTCAATCTGTTGGATGGCAAGTCAATTCTAATACTAACAGCAGATGTTAGGTTTCCAATGGCACAAGAGATTGTACCCTGCAAATCATTGTAGCGAAGGTAGAGAAACTCAAGACGACTAAAACTATACAAACAATTGGGAATTGAAGAGTTGAAATTGTTTCTAGATAGATCGAGGTGACTAAGAGAAGTCATGTTTTGGAGATCAACAGGGATTGGACCTTGAAAGTAATTGCCAGATAGATCTAGAGAAACAAGATTACGAGGACCAAAGATCCATGATGGGATCAAAGTGTTCTCTAAATAGTTACCTGAAAGATCAAGGGTGAGAAGAGATGAAAAGTTAGCAGTGGGAGTCGGTGGAATGAAATGCCTAAGTTGGCAATCGAACAACCGCAAGTCTAACAAGGAAGGGAGTGTGTTTGTGACTTGAACCCAATCAGAGGCTTTGCTAAGATTTACATAACTCATATCGAGATGTTGTAGCAAAGGAAGTCTAGAAAGCCATTCAAGGTTATTCACATATAAACCATATCTTGTGTAACTTTCGAGATTGAGAAAGCGCAAATTGGAGAGATTTCCTAGTTGATGAGGTATGAGTCCCACAAATCCCGCATTAGAGAGATTAAGATAGGTTAAACTCTTCATTAAATCGAGAAAGGAGGGAATAGCAGTAGAAGTGAAATTATTGTAACTGAGGTCAAGGTAATTCAAATGCTTCAAATCAAGCAGAGAAGGATTTAGCTTACCACCAAACTCCGACAGCACATAATAGCCTGTAAGATTGAGTTCGTGGACATGAGCAGTGAGGTTGTGGCAGACAACACCCTCCCATAGACAACAATCCCCATGGGCAGTCCAAGAGGAGAGCCGGTTTGATGGATCAATAAGGTCTTGCTTGAAGTTGAGAAGAGCGTGTCGCTCGGTATCGATGCAACGAAGCTCAGAACGTCCAGTGCAGAAGAATAAGAGGAAGTTAGGAAGAAAGAGAAAGGCAAGGAAAAGGAATGAAACAGGTCTGAAGGAAGCCTCCATTGTGAGATGAGATTAATAGAATTAGAAGTAGACAGTTGTGAAAACAATAGTAGTAATTGGTGGGTAATTTATAGGAGAGTGATGATGAGGAGGGTCTAGTGCAAATCAGTTTCTTTCAACTCTCTCTCTCTCTCTTTTTGATTTTGATTTTTGTTTGACGCTTATAAAATTCTACACCATTATTTCCAGCCAGGTGTGTGACTAGTCGTAGTCCTAGTCCAGCATTGACTGACTATTGTAGGCACTAATAAGTAGTAGGACCCTTCATTTTTTTGTTGATATGGCCCCCTATCATATCAATTAGGTTACCTGCCAATAAGGAAATTTCATTGGTCAATCTTAATAGTTATTACTCTTAACTTTTATAAAAATTCAGGAATCATTAAATTGAGTATTTTTGGGATGGGTGGGAGCAATAAATTTTAATGGAATACAGAGCTTTCTTGATTTATATCAGAAAAAACAATTGAGAAACTTTTGTTTTTTGATAAAATATACTGAGATTTGAGAAGCACCAATAGCATGCTAAAATTGCATATTAAAAAATGATAAAAGTTAGTATGGAGTTTAGCTTGATTTTATGGCTTTTTTGGCCAAAAAAAAAAATACTATTATTTTTTTATTATTACAAATAATGGTAAAAATCTTATTGGGGAATAGCCTCTCTTTATAAACATTATTTTAAGCATTAAAATATCACCATTTGCAATAAAATTGATTATTTCACATTTTGCATTGAAATGGCTTGAAAACACAACTTTAGTATAAACACATTTTACACTAAAATTGCAAATTTTGAAGTTTTGATACAAAACATGATTTTTTTTAAGAGGCTATTTTTCAAAAAAAATTTCCACATAAACTAGTATTATTTTTTCTAAAATCTCTAGATTTTACTTTAAAAGTTTTGCAAGAAAAGGGAGTATAAAAGGTTTAATGATATTGTAACTATATGCAAAATATTACTTACTAGTGTATGCAAAATATTAAAACTGAAGTTGTTTAACTTTTGGCTAACCACATAAGATCATGCTATATAAGCTTTTGGGACTTCAATATATAATATAGATAATTATCATGAAGCATATACTATAGATTTTCAATTTACTTCCTTCTATATGCCTAGAGATTTTATATTGTTCTAATTAATCTAAATTGTTTCAAATGCCCTTTTTTGGAACTTTAGAGTTGATTGATGACATGTTTTCTATATTTCCAACTCAATGCTTTTCAGGAAATGTTCTTCATAAAGAATTGGACAAAGAGTTGAGCTTGATGGTTTAGGACTTGTATATATTTAAAATCATTTAAAATCCAAGCGATATGAAAGAGAGTCCTCCAACTTCCAAAACATAATAGAGACAATTAGTCTTATAGTAATTACAAAATTATGACTATTTTTTATTTGCAAAAGAAAAGATAAAATAGAGACTAAACAAAATATCCAAAACTTTGAGTCTCCATTTGAAAACCCAAATTAGACTGGCTCCTAACCATAATGGGGCTACTATGCTGCCACCATTGTGACCAAGATCAAATACAAAATGATATTTCTGAATTCGTGACTTTTCAAATAGTAATAAATTCATTTTACTACTTTTTTATTTTAGGAAATTATAAATTTAAAATTCAAAGCCTTTAAACCTCTAAAGTCTTGAAAACAGAGTTTTGGAGACTTCGATTTTTATTGTCCACAGTCTTTGGATTTGGAGTAATCCATACGCTAGGCAGAACTTTTCAATTTAGAAAATTGTTTCTTTAGTGCCTAATTTTCCACACTAACAATAGCATTTTTGTCTATCTAGATTTTTCAAGAAAGTGTTTTTCAAGAAAATTAAAGCTTGAGTCTTTCATTTTTCTGTAAAATAAAAGTTTATTATTTTGTTTTGTCAAAAAAAAAATTATTGTTTGGCTTTGTCTAACACAATTGATGGGGAGTATGCTTGATAAAATAAGAAGGATGTTAGTTTGAATCTCTCATTTTTCCTTCCTTGAGGCCAAACATTTTTTATAATTTTTTTTATTAAAAATAAAATAAAACAAAAGGCTTGTCTTCCACTAAAAAAGTAAAAAATAATAATAATTTTGTCTTATCGAAAGCATTCAAAATTTCTAATCAATTCATGATTCATGTTCATAGAGTTTAGACTACAAAAAGCAACCACAATCATCTTTCTCACAAGTCACAAAACATAAACCCTTTTGCATAGTCTTCCACTGCAAAAAAAGAAGTCTTCCACTACAAAAAAAGAAAAGAAGTCTTCCCGAAGTCTTCCACTACAAAAAATGAAAAGAAGTCTTCCACTACAAAAAAAGAAGTCTTCCATTATAAAAAGCAAGTTTTTCATTTTTAAAGACATTAATAGCATGAGGAATATTCTAAACACAGCAGTTTTTACAATAGCCAATTAGACAAATTTTTATCGATTCTTATCTGAGCATGTCATCAATATTGTGTTTTCACTTATCAAATTATTAATAATAATTTGTCTTTTCAATAGTTTTGATTTTTTGTTTTTTGTTTTTTGTGTGGCATTAGACTTATTTGAATTCTTCTTAAGTAAGATAAGTTTTTTTTTTTTTGGAAGAATTTAAGTAACATAAGTGATTAGGTAGAGTCCTTCATTAAACTATGTCATTAATTTGAATCTGTCATTTTTCTGGAAAATGAGAGATTAATTGATGGTTTATTTATTTTTTAACAGATTAATTGATGACTTAGGACTTGTGTGTGTGTGTGTGTGTGTGTGTGTGTATTAAAAGGAGTCCTCTAGTTTGCACGATGTTAATAGAGACAACTAGTCTCATAGTAATATGAAAGGAAGTACTAAATTTGCTATCAAAGTTTCTCTCCTCTCTTCCCCCTAATTCGAAACCGCCAATGCCAAATTTTTGTGGAATTCAGCACTTAGGGTAGTGAATTCTCCCAAGTCTCTTCTCAACAACCTAAATTAGTTGGCACAATCAACATAACACCTATAAACTCAAATGTTCATAATATTTAGTTGAAAGACTCATAAAATTTGAAGAAAAATAACCAAAACTTTGAGTTTCTTATTCGAAAACTCAATTTAGATCAAATGCCTCCTAACCATAATGGAGCTGCTATGTTGCCACCATTGTGATCAAAATCAAAATACAAAATGATAATTCTAAACTGCTAATTGTTCAAATAATGATAATTCAATTTATATACTTTTTTGTTTGGAAAATCACAAATTTATAATCCAAAGACTTTGAACATCTAAAGTTTTAAAAGAGAATTTTGGAGACTTCGTTTTTCTTTTTTAAAGTCTTTAAAGACTCTTTTACGTTGGCCAAAACTTTCCACACGTTAGCGTCTAGTTTTCTCCACTATATAGTTTTTCCAAGAAAGTGTAGTTCTAGTAAAGTAAAGTTATGGGTCTTCAAAATCTTGTCCACCGCCTAGTTTTTCCAAGAAAGTGTAAACTTTCCACATGTTATAGACTGATAGGGTCTAGTTTTCTCCAAGAAAGTGTAGTTCTAGTAAAGTAAAGCTCATGGGTGCCCAAAATCTTGTCCACCATCTAGTTTTTCCAAGAAAGTGTAGACTTTCTACACGTTATAGTGTCTAGTTTTCTCCGTGAAAGTATAGTTCTAGTAGAGTAAATCTCATGGGTCCCCAAAATCATGTCCACCTAATTTTCCACACGTTAGTGAAAGTGTAATTCTAGTAACACTAAAGTATTCTTTTTTTGATAAATAGTAGCACCAATGTTGAATACATACAATAGCATTTTTCTCCATCTAGTTTTTCAGTTAATATAACTTATAAATGTATTTAACCGAAAAAGCCTAAATCCAACATATAGGAGCTCAATTATGATATATTAATCACTCATTCCTTTCATCATTATTCGATGTTGGACTTCACTCACACGTGTACATCCAACATCTAACACTCTCGTATTAAAAAAAAAAAAAAATCTAATTCTCGAGTTCTAAGAAGTGACAAATCTGATGTGGATAAAAAATCCATATAGAACTCAAGTTTCTTGAAATAAATTGTAAGATTGTTATAACTTATAAGAGAACTTGAGTCTTAAAGGATTTTTATAATATTTAAGTTTCCTTTAAGGAATTAAGGCTCGAATTCCATGTGAATTTTTATCCGAACTCGAGTCTCCACGTTGATTTTTTATCCACATCATATTTGCCACCTCTTGGAACTCGAGTCACCGAGAAATGAGTTTCTTGAGTGAACTTGAGTCTTAGAGACTCAAGATGCTTCATAACTAAAATGTTTGTTTTTCAACCACATAACAAAATTGTTAACAAAAACTGTCCAAAGGGGAAAAAAAATCCAGGTTTTCTTTGCTAATGGGGTGAAATTTTGGTAGGGTACTGAAAGTCTAGATAGAATTCCTCACGTCAGGAAAAAAAAAATACTATTAAAATGTGTCAATGTCAATTAGTTAAATGCATGGAGTAGTATAGGCATCTTTGATGTCTTATGTTAGTCGTTTTGGTTTTAATTGATTTATATACTGGTTATTTAATTTAATGATTTTTATTGTATTTCTCAGAATTTTTCAGAACTGTTTGAAAACTACTGATGGATTTGATCGAGATTTTCTTGTTTTAAGAAATCTTGGGCAATTTTTTTGAACTCATCTTATTTTTTAGACCCTTAACAAGAAAGAGCCATTTGTTTGAAAAATGAGTGTTGTTTCTCTAATTCACTTGGATAAAATGCTTCTAAATTAGGATAAATATATCTTGTCTCATTGTCTTTGGTTTCTCTCTCTCTCTCACACGAGAATCTTTGCGGAAAGTTAAAAAGGCAAGCAAACCCGTGACGATTATGATAGACCAAGTGAAAAAGGAAGCTCTAATGAACTACCACACCCGGCCACAAGGGAATGAAAGGTTCACACACTTTATGGCCCATGGTGACTATGATTGTGAGGAGTACTTGGATGTGGTGACTTGGAAGGTTGATGGAATTTGGAAAATGGGTTCAAATACTCTGTAAATCATTGGATTTCTTGCATCCAAATTAATTCTTATTTTTTATATTGATTATTGTTGGTTGCTGCATTATTATTTTTCCTTTCCTTTGGCGTATACACTTTTTTTTTTTAGGAAAGCGTCTTGGGTCATTTTGGTTGGAATAATTTAATTTAAAAACAAAACTTTATAAATTATTTTGTAAAACAGAGTCTTATAAAATAAAGCAACTTAGTGTTGCTTATTTGTGCTAATTGCTCAATTCATGTAAGATTATTGCACTTGTTCGCAATGAGAAACTGTTACACAGCTAGGAGACAAGAATACAATTGCAACTCATTGTAGGCTAATGATTGTCATTCTCTTATATTCAAAGCTAAAATCTACACTCTTGAAGCCCCCATACTTATTAAGTCATTTAATAATTTTCAAATTGTAATATATGCATACCACTACAAACAATATAATTGGAACTAAGTTCTATGTCTTTACATATGACATATGTGAACTCATATCTAGATTGCAATCAGATGACAACGCTAATGCGACTTGGTCATAGTAATTGGAAAGTACAAGGTTAGTCATTTAGCTAGAGGTAGCATCTAGCTACCTCCCATGCGTAAATCCACTTGTCAAATATTTTCCACAGTTGTGTACTAACCTTCAATCAAAGAAAATGTCATTTTATATTTAAGAGTATAACTTACTTTTGTACTTGTTAGAGGTCTTTGTGCAGCAGTGGCACGCGTCTCGTTTTGATATATTAGTGGCTAGACCTTGGTTTTTTGGGAGTAGTCAAGTCCGGTACTTATGCCAATGGATGGTCCATTGCTCGCTACTGTTACGTTTTCTCCCAGGCAAAAGACAATATTATGAGTGATGAAAATAATAAATTAGTGTGAAAAATAGTTTTCTCATGTATGGATTATTTTAGCATGATTTGAGTTATGAAGCATAATTAAATGTGAGAAAATAGATTTTCAAAAAAAAAAAAAAAGTGAAAAAATATGTTAGGCTATAAAGTATATACAAATATGTATGAAGAAAATATGTTTAGATAACTATAAGCCAGTCCAAGCAAGTATCTTTGACAGTATTAAACAAATAATATTTGTCTATGCCCAACTTAGTTCATATATAGTTTTAAATCCATGCCAACAAATACATTAAGCAAGATTATATGCAGATTAGATTTCAGTCGTGGTTTTACTATGTTTATTGTAAATCCTCAAACCCAAAAGTATGTTCCACCACAATTTTGATGATATATGTTTTGTATCTTCAGTTTAATGTTGTTAACCATTTCTAATTTTAATAAGATTTTTCTCAAAGAAAATGTAGTGATACACATTGAGAAGGCTTTGTAACCCAATGGCATTGATTTATTTTGTTGTCGATGACTTTAGAACCTAAAAAAAAAAAAACCAATGTCATTTCTTATGAACTCAATTTTTTATTTTATTTTTTATTCTTTGGTTTAATAACTGATGCAATGAACCTCAAAGAGTCCAGTGCAGAAGAAGAAGTAGTGAGGAATAAAGAGAAAGGCAAGGAAAAGGAATGAAATGGGTCTTAAGGAACCCTTCATCATCAGATTATTATTATATTATTAGTTGCAAGGCTTACTCATAAAAAATTACACTAAACATTGGATGCTAATTTATAGAGACTGAAGACAGACTTATGCCGATCAGTTTTTTATTTATTTTTAACCCTTGGGATTCACGTGATGATGAATAAATTAATAAAATATAAAAAAAATAGCATGTTTCACATAAAATAAATAATAAAAGAGTGAGTCTCTTAAAGTCTTCCACTCTAAAAAGTTGTGTCT
The DNA here is from genome assembly GCA_032878915.1 of Castanopsis chinensis. Classification (NCBI taxonomy): domain Eukaryota; kingdom Viridiplantae; phylum Streptophyta; class Magnoliopsida; order Fagales; family Fagaceae; genus Castanopsis; species Castanopsis chinensis. The sequence continues at coordinate 6,465,106 of JAVQMG010000093.1, read as the reverse complement.
TTCATTTTTCTGTAAAATAAAAGTTTATTATTTTGTTTTGTCAAAAAAAAAAAAATTATTATTGTGTTTGGCATTGTCGAACACAATTGATGGGGAGTATGCTTGATATAATGAGAAGGATGTTAGTTTGAATCTCTCATTTTTCCTTCCTTGAGGCCAAACATATTTTATAATTTTTTTATTAAAAATAAAATAAAACAAAAGGCTTGTCTTCAACTAAAAAAGTAAAAAATAATAATAATTTTGTTTTATCGAAAGCATTCAAAATTTCTAATCTATTCATGATTCATGTTCATAGAGTTTAGACTACAAAAAACAACCACAATCATCTTTCTCACAAGTCACAGAACATAAACCCTTTTGCATAGTCTTCCACAACAACAAAAAAAGAAAAAAAAAAAGAAGTCTTCCACTATAAAAAGCAAGTTTTTCATTTTTAAAGACATTAATAGCATGAGGAATATTCTAAACACAACAATTTTTACAATAGCCGATTAGACAAATTTTTATCAATGCTTATCTGAGCATGTCATCAATATCGTGTTTCACTTATCAAATTATTAATAATAAATTGTCTTTTCAATAGTTTTGATTTTTTATTTTTTTGTGTGACATTAGACTTATTTGAATTCTTCTTAAGTAACATAAGTTTTTTTTTCTTTTTTGGAAGAATTTGAGTAACACAAGTGATTAGGGAGAGTCCTTAATTAAACTAAGTCATTAGTTTGAATCTACCATTTTTCTGAAAAATAGAGTTTTGGAGACTTCATTTTTCTTTTCTAAAGTCTTTAAAGCCTCCTTTACATTGGACAAAACTTTCCACACGTTAGCGTCTAGTTTTCTCAACTATATAGTTTTTCCAAGAAAGTGTAGTTCTATAAAGTAAAGTTTAGGGTCTTCAAAATCTAGTCCACCACCTAGTTTTTCCAAGAAAGTGTAAACTTTCCACACGTTATAGATTGATAGTGTCTAGTTTTCTCCAAGAAAGTGTAGTTCTAGTAAAGTAAAGCTCATGGGTGGCCAAAATCTTGTCCACCATCTACTTTTTCCAAGAAAGTGTAAACTTTCTACACGTTATAGTGTCTAGTAGAGCAAATCTCATGGGTCCCCAAAATCTTGTCCACCTAATTTTCCACATGTTAGTGAAAGTGTAATTCTAGTAACACTAAAGTCTTCTTTTTTTTTGATAAATAGTAACACCAATGTTGAATACATTCAATAGCATTTTCTCCATCTAGTTTTTTAGTTAATATAACTTATAAATATATTTAACCCAAAAAGCCTAAACCCAACATATATGGGCTCAATTATGATATATTAATCACTCATTCCTTTCATCATTATTCAACGTTGGACTTCACTCAGACATGTACATCCGACATCTAACACTCTCGTATTAAAAATATATATATAATTCTCGAGTCCTAAGAAGTGACAAAGCTGATGTGGATAAAAAATCCATGTAGAACTCAAATCTTAGAGACTCAAGTTTCTTGAAATAAATTATAAGATTGTTATAACTTATAAGAGAACTTGAGTCTTAAAGGATTTTTATAATATTTAAGTTTCCTTTAAGGAATTGAGACTTGAATTCCATGTGAATTTTTATCCAAACTCGAGTCTCCACGTTGATTTTTTTATCCACATCATATTTGCCACCTCTTGGAACTCGAGTCATCGAGAAATGAGTTTCTTTAGTGAACTTGAGTCTTAGAGACTCAGGATGCTTCATAACTAAAATGTTTGTTTTTCAGCCACATAACAAAATTGTTAACAAAAACTGTTCAAAGGGGAAAAAAATCCAGGATTTCTTTAAGACTATTAAAATGTGTCAATGTCAATTAGTTATATGCATGGAGTAGTATAGGCATCTTTGATGTCTTATGTTAGTCATTTTGGTTTTAATTGATTTATATACCGTTTATTTAATTTAATGATTTTGATTGTATTTCTCCTAATTTTTCAGAACTTTTTCAAAACTACTAATGGATTTGATTGAGATCTTCTTGTTTTAAGAAATCTTGGGCAATTTGTTTGAACTTATCTTATTTTTTAGACCCTTAACAAGAAAGAGCCATTTGTTTGAAAAATAAGTGTTGTTTCTCTAATTCACTTAGATAAAATGCTTCTAAATTAGGATAAAACTATCTTGTCTCATTGTCTTTGGTCTCTGTCTCTCTCACAGGAGAATCTTTGCGGAAACCATTATGATGGACCAAGTGAAAAAGGAAGCTTTGATGAACTACCACACCTGGCCACAAACGAATGAAAGGTTCACATACTTTATGGCCCATGGTGACTATGATTGTGAGGAGTACTTGGATGTGGTTACTTGGAAGGTTGATGGAATTTGGAAAATGGGTTCAAATACTCTGTAAATTATTGGATTTCTTGAATCCAAATTAATTCTTATTTTTAATATTGATTATTGTTGGTTGCTGCATTATTATTTTTCCTTTCCTTTGGCGTATACACTTTTTTTTTTTAGGAAAGCGTCTTGGGTCATTTTGGTTGGAGTAATTTAATTTAAAAACAAAACTTTATAAATTATTTTGTAAAACAGAGTCTTATAAAATAAAGCAACTTTGTGTTACTTATTTGTGCTAATTGCTCAATTCATGTAAGATTATTGGACTTGTTTGCAATGAGAAACTGTTACACAGCTAGGAGACAAGAATAAAATTGCAATTCATTGTAGGCTAATGATTCTCTTTATCTTATATGCAAAGCTAAAATCTGCACTCTTGATGCCCATAGTTTTTAAGTCATTTAATAATTTTCAAATTGTGATATATGCATACCACTGCAAACAATATAATCGGAATTAAGTTCTATGTCTTTACATATGACATATGTGAACTCATATCTAGATTGCAATTAGATGACAATGCTAATGTGTCTTGGTCACAGTAATTGGAAAGTACATGGTTAATAATTTAGCTAGAGGTAGCATCTAGCTTCCTCCCATGTGTAAATCCACTTGTTAAATATTTTCCACAGTTGTGTAATAACCTTCAATCAAAGAAAATGTCATTTTTTGTTTAAGAGTATAACTTACTTTTGTACTTGTTAGGGGTCTTTGTGTAGCAGTGGCACACATCTCGTTTTGATATGTTAGTGGCTAGACCTTGGTTTTTTGGGAGTAGTCGAGTCCGGTACTCATGCCAATGGATTGTCCATTGCTCGCTACTGTTGTGTTTTCTCCTAGGCATAAGACAATATTATGAGTAATGAAAATAATAAATTAGTGTGAAAAATAGTTTTCTTATGTATGGATTATTTTAGCATGATTTGAGTTATGAAGCATAATTAAATGTGAGAAAATAGATTTTCAAAAAAAAAAAAAAGTGAAAAAATAAGTTAGGCTATAAAGTATATACAAATATGTATGAAGAAAATATGTTTAGATAACTATAAGCCAGTCCAAGCAAGTATCTTTGACAGTATTAAACAAATAATATTTGTCTATGCCCAACTTAGTTTATATATAGTTTTAAATCCATGCCAACAAATACATTAAGCAAGATTATATGCAGATTAGATTTCAGTCGTGGTTTTACTATTTTTATTGTAAATCCTCAAACCCAAAAGTATGTTCCACCACAATTTTGATGATATATGTTTTGTATCTTCAGTTTAATGTTGTTAACCATTTCTAATTTTAATAAGATTTTTCTCAAAGAAAATGTAGTGATACACATTGAGAAGGCTTTGTAACCCAATGGCATTGATTTATTTTGTTGTCGATGACTTTAGAACCTAAAAAAAAAAAAACCAATGTCATTTCTTATGAACTCAATTTTTTATTTTATTTTTTATTCTTTGGTTTAATAACTGATTATTATTTTCTTTGGTTTCTCAAAGCTTATAAATCTTTTACAAGAGTTAAATTTACAAGAAAAATAAGCTAAATAATAGAGAAAAATTTTCAAAAGAAACTTTTATTAATTTTTTTTAAAAAAAGGTTACATTGTAAATTGCATTTTCTAACTTTATTTAAAATACAACATCATCCTTCTCATTCTATAATTCTAAAAAGTAATTATAGAAAGGATTTAATCCTTAAAGAGATGAAACAAGTCAAATAACACAGTCCTACTTCTTCTTAGAGAAGAGAAAAAAACTTAATTAGGAAAAAAAAAAAACATAAAATCCTAATTCAAATTATCTCTCTCCTATTGTAACTATTAAATTAAGAAAAGAAAAAAAAGGTTTAAAATGCAATTATTTTAAATAGTAGTAGGTACTAGGTGCTATCAAAAGTGACGAAGAGGCTCTATATTTGTGGTAAAAACATTGGGATTCCACGTTAGATGTTGCCAATTCCTGGAATTAAAGAGGGAAAAACTCTTTTCCAACCTTCTACTTTTTCATGCTCTCGTCCTATTGCATGCATTTCAGTCCCGCAGTCAAACAGGTTGTAGAGCAGGATTATTGTTGCTGCAGGTTGTTTACAACAATAGGTAAATTCAATTTTAAGGCTATGGCTTAGCAAAATGATTCTTAATAAATCTGTGACAGATTGATGTGAAAAAATTAATACTAAATATTTGTGGGCTTACTGTGGTTTTAGCTGGGCGTAATGGGTTTCTTACTTTGATCCAGCATCAGGAGCCTTCACACTTGAGTGAGAACCAAATTAAGACCAACGACGTCGTTTTATATCAGTTTTTGTTTTTATTTTAAAAAACACTCAAAACGACGTCATTTTGTGATATATAAATAAACCCTATTTTGTCAAAATCTTAACTTCAAAAACTGCAACAGCAGAGAGTGATCCCTGGCGATTTCGTGAGATGGGGGTTCGCTTGGATTTTGTAGAACTTCAAGCTTTGAAACTGGGTTCTCGTCATATATTTGTTGGGAGACTACCATATAGATCATTGTTTCTGAGAATTAGATATTCCAGAGAAGATATGTTGAAGATGGAAGAAGGTGAAACTCCTGTTAGTTCATTATTTTCTAATCTCAATATCTCCTAATTGAGTAGGTTCCCAATCTCTTCAGGAATTTCAGCTTTAGAGTAGCTAGACATAAAGAATTAAAATGGAACAGTTTAGAAGATGCAACTAACATAGATTAATTTTTAGTATTATTTTGATGGAAAAACAAAAAATGAGTAGGATTGTTACATTCCAACTACCCCTCAAACATAGCTATGTTCCCAAATCCCCAAATTATTTATCCTTAAACTATACCTTTGAAACTATTTTGGCCGAGGAACAACCTCTCAAGTCTCAAGCATGGTAATGTTGCCAATTTCTCTTGGTACGCCTCCTGTAAACATATTTGAAGACAAGTGATTGAATTTGAAGCTTCCTGCCTTTGTATTAATGGGAAGGAATCTGTCAAGGTCAACTTCACATTTACTCAAATAGACAACAACTAAATTGATCAGTAACCATGTGAAGAGAAAAATGGTGTGATTTCAATTCATGGGGTCTACTTCAAACTTTTACACTTAACACCTTATCACCCCATTAGATCCTTATCTTAGGAACCCAATTTTAAAGTTTTAGGTTAGAACATAGAGGCATATATGAACTAGTTGATACGATGTGTGGGTATGTTTCTTACAGGTTTGTTTTGAAATATGTTGTAAGAAATTATTTTATGGTCTATGTATACCGGTCATTATGTGTTATAATCTTTGAAGAAATAGATTCAATTATATTACATGTCATTAAAAAGAGAGTAATATAAATTGTTAAGATTAATATACTATTGCTTGAGTGAATGAAAAATATGTAATTATTTCCACTAACTAAAGTGAATTAGTTTTTTGCAAAGTAATCAACATTTTGTGTGGTGAATTAGTGATTGTTATTTCATTGATGGAGCTAATACTATGTTTTACTCAATTAGGTGAATTTTAAAATTTCAGCTCATTGACTTGTGTTCTTTGTTTCTAAGAAACATGAAAATTCTGTGTCCACATTAACTGCATCTGGTTGTGAAGGAAATTGAAGTAAAAGATTGTACTTGGTGTAGCTTTTTACATGGGTTGATTTCCATCTAAATTAGTGTAGGCTTCTTTGGGTTTTTCTAAGAGAATATATAAACGATTTCTGCTGTCAGTTTACTCTCTCTCTTTTCTTTGATGTTATTACCTTATTTTTGGTCATAATAATATGCATTTTGTGAAACCCCAAGAACTGTTTTGCTTCTTGTGAGAGGAAAGGCCTTCTATAGAAGGTTCTTCAATTCTTGTTGCTTTCATGTGAGCATAACCACATTGTGGTCAACATTTGCCAAATGAAGTGTATTTTCATGATCCATTCCAAGTTTATGGCCTTTCTAAATTTGTTGGCCAAACTTTAGAATGCGTTTTATGGAATGAGCTTAATTTCCTTGGACAGCTAATTGGCATATGAGGAGTTCCTTTGTACAATGATTGTTTAGAGAATCTGTAGCCTGGGACTATATTTGTGAAGGTTAAGGTTTCTATGGAAACTAGAATCTTCATGAGTGAATTGAATTTTCCTTTGCTATTTTGAACCAAAATTATAGTGACATAGAACTCTAGGACCATAGCTTATTTGATAGTTTTTTTTTTTCTTATGTATATATTTAGTTATTTTTTGGAGGTGTTATGTTTTTCAATATCACTTGGGAAGAGGCCATGTTGGTGCATCTATGAAAGCAAAGCTTTATTACTTGTTGGAGCAAAGAGCAGCTGATTGGTAATTCATTTAGTTGATGCTTGTTTCCCTTTGCACCTTTTATTAAATACTTATTGGAGAAAAAAAGATATTGATGTTTGTACTGTATGCATATCTTCTCTCCACATTTTGCTATCCATACTTCTGTCTTTTTTTTTGCAGCTGATATTTTGTTATTCCTTTGTGGAGAGGAAGTGGTTACACAACAATGTTTGCTCAAGGTTTGGTTTTTAACTGTTGGCTTTATATCACATATGCTGTTTTTATTAAGCTTTGTATATGTGCTGAGCAAATTTCATTTAGCATTGTTGGTGGAGTAATATAATCCTGGAAATTCTTATAAAAAATAACCCTGGATATTAATTATGATAATTAATCACATCATCAGATTTTCCTTTACCTTAATGCTGGTGCAAATTACTAATCTACTGGTCTATTTAGTTATGAAATGTAAAAGTATTTATTTGCTAGCAAATCATGTATACATTTGACCAGGAGCTGTAATACATGCGAGTGTGCAAACCCAAATAGAGGCTGCCACCAAACTCAAACAAGCTTGTGTTTTTTTATGATCATTAATATTTTAGAAGTATCTATTCTCTTCTTTTGATGTTTTCTGCACTTAGCTGAAGCGTATGCAATGGAACGTTCAAAGGAGAAAAATGCATTGGCAAGGTCTGTGTTGCAGAACAAAACAAAAGCATTATCTATTAAAGCTTGAGCTGAATGTGTTTCAATTTACAGTTGATATGTCATAACACAAATAGTTTTGGAGGCACAGTATTTTTTTATTAATAAAAATTGTTATATACTTATTTAAAGAATAATAATTAAAATTGTTTTATAGAAGTACAATAGATTTTGGAATCATTCTAATGGGTATATACTCAACCATCTACTTTGAATCACTCAAAAATACAAAGCATCTATTTGAGGGTTTACATCATTCTATAGTAACCAACGGAATAAAATCTACAATTTTTGATGGTCAATTCATTCTTCTCCTACTATTGCTGTTGTATGCACACTAATATCTTGATAGGGATTAGGCATTAAGGAAAAAGTATAATACATAAATAAGATATTTTTTTGATAATGTTGTATGCACACTAATAATCTGATAGGGATTAGGGATTAAGGAAAAATTATAATACATAAATAAGATTTTTTTTTTTAATTTGATAGTGGGGGAGGGGGGGTTTAAGCCGTGGATATCATAGACATCAAGAGGTGCCAACCAATTGAGCCAAAAGGCTCCTAGCATAATACAAAAATTATAATACATAAAAAAGATTTTTTTTTGATAATTTGATAGTGGGGGAGGGGGGGTTTAAGCCATGGATGTCATAGACATCAGGAGGTGCCAACCAATTGAGCCAAAATGCTCTTGGCATAATACATAAATAAGAATTGAAGAAAACATTCCTTTCTGTAAGCAACACATATTAAACTGCTAAATGAAGTTTATATTTGACTCGGTATTCTCCTTCTTGGAGGAATCCTATTGGACTGAATTTACCCTTTTCTTTATACTTAATATTATTGTGGTCCTTAGTAGACTTTCCATAATAACTAAATTCATCTTCTTTGTACTAATGAGTACTGCAATTGCCTAGCGCCCTGTTATTCAGGTCTTCAATTGACAAGACTTTTCAACTGCCTTACTAGTATTCTAATGTATACCCTGAGATATGTTTCTAATTAATTCAATTAGAGAATAAAAATTTAAATTGACAAGACTGTTCAACATTACTATCCTGTTTCAAAAGTTCTTTCCCAAACTAGATTGGTCTATCTACTGAAATGGTTGAGCCCCAGTTCTTTATTCTCTTTTTACAATTTTGTTCTAGAAAATCTATTTCAAGTAACCTGTTAGGGTTATGGTAACCTGTTAGGGTTATGTTAACCTGGTAGGAATACTATTTGAAACAATACATTTAATATCTTGTAAAAGGCTATTTTAGCTAGTGCTTTCAAAAGATTTTTAAGAATGTTATATGTTTTTACACTCTTACAAATTTTGTAACACCATAAAAGAGGCCCAAATCTGATCCATTGGGTCTAGTCATTCTCTCTAGTCACTCACCATGTTCGGTACACAAGTTGCAGAAGAACCCGCACAAATCACCTTCACCATTTTCATATTTTAAACGGATAAGTAAAACTTCAGAGTTTTCAAAATTCCCCCTCTCTTAGTCTCAGTCTCAGTGGTTAGTATGGGTGTGAAGAACTTGTGGGATATCCTGGAATCATGCAAGAAAACTCTACCACTTCGCCATCTCCAGTAAGCTTCCCACTTTTCTTTTTTCTTTTTCTCGCCAACCAAACAGACCCTAATGATTATTTTTCTTTTGCGATTTATGTTTGGTTTTTAAAATTTTAAATTATGGGTTTTTAGGAACAAGAGGGTGTGCATAGATCTCTCTTGCTGGATGGTTCAGCTTCAAAACGTTAGCAAATCACACTCTTGTATGAAAGAGAAGGTTTATCTCAGAGGTCTCTTTCACCGCCTCAAAGCTTTCATTGCTGTTAATTGCACCATTGTTTTTGTTACAGGTAATTCATATGCTTTTGTCTTTCTGGGTTTCTTCAATTCTATCATTTACTTTTAAAACTAGATGTGTAAAGACAAGGTTTTTAGTCAACATGGGAATTAGATTACTTTTTAATTTAATCCTTTACTTATTGTGAAGATTGGGTTTTTGGTTTTTTGTCAAAGAATGACCAATGGGGCACTTGATTTTTTGGAATAGTTAGCATAGATGTTTGTGTTGGTGATTTTTCTTTTTTAAAATGAGACTCTTATAATGTCACTGTTCTCTGTATACATTCTATGTACATGAGATTTGGCTCCTTTAGTGGTTAATGTATGAATTCTCGCTTATGAAAACAATGTATTCGGTTAAGATGTCATTGCTTTCAGAGCATGACATTTGACCACATCTCTTAATTTAAAGTAATCTTTGCTGCCTGTAGATGGATCAATTCCTGCTATTAAGTTATCAACTCATAGACGCCGCTTAAATTTAGGAAGTGAGGTAAGAATCCTTGCATGCAAATGCAATCACTGTATGTTATATTGTTGTTTACTTTCTTTTAAACTTTTTTGGGTCCTTTTTTTTTTTGGAAAGTTCTTCATACTAACTTCATTTGGTTTGTGAAGGCAGGTTACTCAAGATGATAGAAGCTTGAAAATGTTACCTCTCCATGAAGAAATATGGGGTCCGAGTTTTCATGCATGATAAAAGAGGCTAAAGTTTGGGGCATGGCACTTGGCATCCCTTGCTTAGATGGGTAATGTCTACTTTTAAAGTAATTTTTTAAAAAAAATATAGGATTATAGAAGCAAGAGCTCGCTAGTTTTTGTTCAAATAAAGGAATATTCAAATTTATTTGCATGAAATCTTTTAATGGGTTTAATGAATAAAAAAGCATAACAAATGGAAAATAAAAGAATGAAATAAATATAAAAAATTTATTTTTCTTATTAATCTAACCAATCTTGATAAAAGAATTCTTGTCTAATCTAAAATTTTCAGGTCTAGTATGGTTTATTTTGCATGATATTATGGTAAATCATGATGCATCCCTTCATTCAATGTATGGGAATACGTTTTCCATAAAAGAGGAGAGAAGGGCCTTGATTCATGGAAATGCTTTTGTGAAAAAATATTAGCAACCCCCCCCCCCCCCCCTTCTTTTTTTTTTTCTTCTATTGTAAACAAAGAGACCTGGACTAACTCTCGCTCTCTCTCTCTCTCTCTCTCTCTCTCTCTATATATATATATATATATGTATATATATATATATTTTATCTAAAATATCGGATCAAGGAAGCCGAAGCACAGTGTGCATTATGAAACTCAGAATCGTTATGCGTGAGTACCTATTATTAGTCATTTGGAATTATTCCATAGGAGTCTTAGGAGATGCATACTATGCGCTATCATATTCTTATCATAAAACATCATTGACATTGTTATCATCGTTATCATTTTTCATTAACATTACTATAACGACCATTAGGATGGATGTTTCACTTTGGACTCAGATGTCTTTCTTTTTGGTGCAAGGACGGTGTACAGAGATATATGCCTTGGTAAGTAGATTCACATTTTGTTGCATATTGAAATTCTGTTGAGTAACTTATTTTTTGCGTACTAACTTTGCATCCATTTTGCTAATAAATTAGGAGATGGTGGTTATGTCACTTCCTATGAAATGACAGACGTAGCGGGACGGCTTGGATTTGGAAGGAACTCATTGGTAAATTTCTAATTGTCAATGTAAAATACTTATGAAGCTTTTTAGAACAAAAATAATAATAATTCTTTTGATATGCAATTGATTAACAATGACAACAACCAAGCCTTAATCCCAATTATTTTGGACTTGCTACTTCGATCTGGGGTCACGTGTGTGGGGTCTCAAATAATACCTCTTTTGTGTAATTTTGTAATTCTTTTAGGTTATGGAGTGCTTATCATCACGAGTCAGTCGAAACCTTTTTCATTAATAACTTATTTTACTAATAAAAAAAAAAGTGAAAAAGAAATGACAGAGTATATTTTGGATAGGATAATATGATGGAGAATATATGTGGCCAACTTTAAATTAGTCTATTGAGGATCTATAGCCAATCCCAAAATTTTGGGATTAAAGTTTTGCTGTTGCTATTGATTTATAGCTATGCACGTGTTTTGATCATCAGTTCCAAATATTTGGTTTTACAAAATGGAAGACTTCACATTGCTATCACCATTGAACATTTTTTGGCCTTCTAGTAAGTAAGCATGATTCACAAAGGGATGATAAGCACTTGCAAGTTATTGATGTATATTTGAAGCCCAAGTGCCCACTCAGCAGATTCTGATGCTGTGCATAGGTAAAAACGTCAGTTCTGTTGTTTGTGGGGGCTAATGCTGGTTGCTGCATATGTCAGAGTGTTTAAAAATGTAATATGTTTGGACCTTTTTTATTTATTTTTATTTTCCTTTTCGTCCCTTTGTTTAACTTATAGATGATTTGCTATACACTATCTTTCATTTATTTTTTCTGCCCCAGTCATGTTTTAAACTCTAACCAACTCAACCGGTCAATCCCCTGCCTAAACCCAAAAGAAGCTGAACAGCAGCTGTAAGGTTGTGGCTTTTGATCATTTTACAGATATGGGAATGCAACATGTATTTATATGAAAGGATCAATTAGGTAAACTTCTTTAAAAGAACCCAGTCTTTCTGATTCCATTAGAGTTTCGGAAATAATGATATTTGTTAGTTTATTTCCTCCCCCCCCCCTAAATAGAATGTCATGTCTTTTTCCCTGGCTTTTCTGATGAAAGCAAATATGATGTGATATTACTCCCAGCATGCCAAGCATTGCTGTTTTCAAAATCTACATCCACACCATTTGATAGGATTGCATTTTCCATTATAAATGAGACTAATATGCAACTTCTTTTGGTTTCGGCAGAGCTAGTCTACTCAGCCAAAATTCTATATGCTCTAGCTGATTATGATGGCATTTTGAACTGGAAGTTTGATTATGTCCTTATCAAAAAAAAAAAAAAAAAGAAGTTTGATTATGTCAGTTGAGTATTTGGCCAATGGAAAATCTTTTAATGATAAAAACACTTTAATGCAATGAAGCACTTATCTGTAGATCAGTTCCATATAATCTAGTCTTTAATATTATTATGGTAAGAATATTTTAGTCTTTTTAGAAGTATTTGCTCAAGAAGACATAAGACAAGTAACTTATAAACGGGGAGAATTTTTTTTTTCACCAGTGGGTATTATAATTAATGAGCTTTTTACAAAATGATAAATAAAGGGCATGAAAATGGACATGAATACACCTTTAAATTTATTATCTGCAAAGTCTTAATATGTATTTCATGCAAAATGCTAATTGAGTGCCAGCACCTGATATCTGCGCGAAATTCACCATGTAATAGTTCTAGGGTTGGTAGTACATGTTACTTCAATTTCCTGTAATAGGCCACAGCATGTTATCAATTTGAACCTATACACGGTTCAATAGGGTTCACCAAAAGCAGTGAAACTCAAGCTCTTAGCTTACCATCAGCTGGGTAAGTTTTAGCTTTTCCCACACTGCCTGTATTATTCTTAGCCCATCTATAACTGGATTTAGATTGTATTAGCGTGGTGCTTATATTGCAAAATCTTGGGAGTGAAGTACTGAAGTTGCTTTTTTATTGCTTTGCCTTTGTAGGGTCTTGCTCAATATCCTTTTTAATGTGATTTCAAACTCTAAAATTACACGTCACATAAGTGAAAGAGATTCCATGGGTTAATGAAAATTAATTAGAAGCATGTTTTATAGTCATATATACAGCAAAAATGATTCCCAATGTCTAGTTTGTTATATTAGATCCTATAATGTTTTCAAGTGAATATTAGTTTGTTCAAACAGGGTTTATTTTCTTTAATTTTTGAGTGTTAAAAAAAGTATGTCATGACACTCACAAGTTGATTTTTGGTCATTTAAAGAACGCCATATCAAAGTGTGCAAAGTGCACACAATGGTAACAATTTAATGCAAATGCCGTGATGCCATGTATTATAGTTATTGTGGCTGCAAATACAAACTTGTTTATCAGAATTCAAGTTGTTTTACGCTATATGCAATCATCAACATCCAGTCAACAGTTTTGGGTGAGACGTACCATGCCCATAGAAGTTTATTGTTTCATTAACAAATCTCCTACAGTTCTCTTCCTTGACAACATCTGCAGCTATAATTGTGATATGCTTTGCACTGATACGTCTTGCATTCTCACTGATCACTCGGAGCCTGTTCTCTCTCCTAGAAACAAATACAAGATTCGCTCTCCTCTTTGCATATTCTTATGCAATTTGTTGAATTCACAGGCAAGCCAGATATGGCATGACCTTATTAAACTGTGAAAAATATTATATATCATGAAAGAGAGTGTATTTTAATGTAGATCAAGTCAAATGAACCACTTATGTGATAGGCATGCATAACTCCTTATTTTGCAACCCATTTTAGCTTTTGAAAAGAAATAGCATTCCTTGTCTTCCAATTATGATATTCTTGCAATCCTAAAGAGTGGTATGTGGCTGAATTGATGGTCACTGTTATTGGGAACTTGAGAAAGTGATAAAAGGGATTTTCAACTTTGAGTTTTTACATATAGAATGGAGACAAAATTCGATCTATGCCACTTGCACTAATAATAAATTACTGCTTGTCCCAAAAGTAAAAGTATAAGTTGTTAAGAAAATGTGAATTTAGCATTTAATCATTATTCTAATATTGGGAAAAGAAGAATTATTCGTTCATAAGTGAGTACTTGAATCCCAATTTAAATAGAGGGCACAACTAGTAAATGGAATGGATAAAGTTGGTTTTACATTTTAAATCTTTTCAAACAATATGCTTATTCCTACATGATCATAGAAACATAAACCCCATGCTGCAAAATGATCCAATTACCAATTCCAATCACAGTTGATTTATAATTATTCTTATTTAGTAATTGATTTAGTTTTACATGATCACCATCTTATTTTAAATTTTTTCCTCATAGATACAATATTATTTAAATATATAAAATCTGCTTCGTGAAAATTGTTTTTTATTTTATTTTTTATCATTAAGTCTAAACTTACCAATGGATAAAAGTGATGTTAGCGGTGAGTCCATATGAAATGTTATTCCTACATGATCATAGAAACATAAACCCCAGGCTACAGAATGATCCAATAACCAATTCTAATAACATTTGATTTATGATTATTCTTATTTAGTAATTGATTTAGTTTTACATGATCACCATCTTATTTTAAAAATTTTCCTCATAGATACAATATGATTTAAATATATAAAATCCGCTTCATATATATATATATATATATATATATTTAATCATTAAGTCAAAACTTATCAATGGATAAAAATGATGTTAGTGGAGAGTCCATATGAAAGTAATTGCATAGCACTCACAACTTGGTATCTAAACAAGTTGTGAAAAAATTGTGGAATAAGTTGTATCCATACTATATAAACATGGCAAAATGGGCAAGTCGAGTTCGGGTTGCAGGTAAAAAACAGGTCATTTTAAGTGGGTTAATAAGGGATTTGGGTTAATCGAGTTGCAGGTCGAGTCGAGTTGACCTGTATTTTTCACATGATTTTTTTTTTAAATAAAGAAAACACCATGTATTTACCATTTGAAAAATCATGCAACAAATTTCTTAATGTAAATTGTATTACTTTGAATTCATCACTTATATCAAGAATGAACTCAATTAAACTTATTGATACTTATTCAATAATTTTAAAATTATACAAATTTTAACATTGCTATCTAAAACAAAATAACACAAAGATAAGTAAAACAAATACACAAGTTTTATTTCTACACAATATTAACATCTCAAAATATAAAACAAAATTATAAATGACTTATTGGATAACTCATTTGACAAAGAATAAAAACATATAAGAAATTTACAATTGTGAAAATTAATTTTTTAATATATTATCAATTGTGGTTATCACTCTATTTCAATTTGAGATATGCATTAAAATTTGATTGTTTACTTATTTATACAAGGTTTCTTTTATGAATATCATATCATTGTTAAGCAACACACACTCTAGGGAATATCATAATTTATTTTGAAAAACCTTTTATTTTGGACATAAATTGTTAAAAAATAGGTCTAAGCATTCATAATTTATGCTAATTTGATACTTTGACTTCACTATTTTCACACTTGTGAATGTTTCTCACACGTCTACAATTTTAAATTTATGTTTTTAATTCTACTGTAACTAGATTATCTTGGCATGCACTTTGCTATTTGATATCTAAAAATCTTTACTCATTACAGAATGCTCAACCATTCATCTTTCAATTAATTTGTATGTAATTATGTAAATATCTCAATTATTTCCTTAAAGCTAGCAACAAACTATTAAACCAATATCGTCTTAATTTTTTTTGCCAAAAAAAAAAAAGTTTTAAAAAATGGTTCGGGTTTGGTTCTCGTCGCAAGTCAGGTTGACCTGTAAAAAATATGGGTTGGATCACAGGTCAACCCGTTTTTACTTCGGGTAAAAAAAATCGGGTTCGAGTTGAGTATTTTTCAGAACGGGTCGGACTGGGTTAGAAAATTCTGATCCATTTTGCCATATCTAATACTATAGTTGTATAGTCAACTATTATGTAAAAATAAAATTAATAATTACATGACTAATACTAAAGACACAAAATTTTACAAATTATGTTTAGTACATCACTAGCTTATGGATCCACAACTAACACATTTTTTAATGTACACCAATCGCAAGTGGCCAACTCAATGGCTATAAGCAATGTTTTAAATTACTTATTCCTAACCCATATTATTACTAAGCCTTGTTTTGATAATTAGGATTGCTTATCAAAAAAAAAAAAAGATAATTAGGATTGAATTTGGCAACCCAACTAATTAAGCTAACCAACCCAACTATCAATTGCTAACTTGTCATACCAGTCACTCACAGCCTCGATGTTACTATATGACCCACACACAATACAATTTGTACGGATTCAAAAAGGAAACTAAGGCAAGAGAGGCACAAGAATTATGAAAGATACAGACAAGGTGAAGCAATAATTAAGGAAGAATTATGTTAAAAAGGAAACTTCCCATCATCCCCCTAGCTCTAAAGAGTATTTATAGGAAGCATTCAATCCTTTAAGAGATGAAATAACATAATCCTACTTCTACTAGAGAATGGAAATCAACCTAATTAAGGGGAAAAGATAAATCCCAACTGAACCAAGGAAAAGAAAATTATGGTCCAACTACAAAAGCATAAAATAGCGGGATATCTTGGAATCATGCAAGAAAACTCAGTTTCAAGTTTATTTAATTAAGATATCTCTATTAACTTCTAGTTTTTATTTATTTTTTATTTTTTCTGTAGTCCACCTTCTCTCCTATGCATTAGTTATAATTAAAGAGAGCAATAATTTGAGATAAAGTAATTTTTACATTAATCAACATCCAAACTATTACTTTAGGAACAAGGGAGAGAAAAGTGTGCTAAACAATTGCAATTCATTCTTAACAAAAGTACTGTATATACAATAATGGCGGATATATGAAAACCATCAAATAAAGACGTACTTCTCTTTCTTACTTCCATTGCATCTCTGCACCATCCTCTAGCATAAACTTACCTCCAGTCATTTCACTTCCAATCCAACCATGTGTTGCAATTTTTATTCCAACATCATCTTTCACTTCAAATCTCAGTGTCTCATAGAAATTTACAAGAGCTGCCTTTGCAGCCTAGTGGTTCAATTTTCAAAACACCAAAAGAAGAAGAAAACCAGTAAGTGCTGTCATTTATTAAGAGAAAATGGCATCAAGTGAGATGGAAGAGGGCAAAACAAAGAAAATGCAAAGGAGAAATCAAATTGACCTCATAAACTTGTGTGTGTGTGTGTGTGTGTGTGTGTGTGTGTAACCATGTGCATATGATACCGATTGGTTTTGATAAAATCTATAATCACAAAGTTAGGAAGACCATGAAATTGAATCATCATATTCATTCTTCTAAGACATTTCTAGCTAAGAGTTAATGACATGCATATTTTCTCCTAATTATGGTGCTGTATAAACAATGAAGCTTACACTAAGGTCATGCATAGTTTTTATTCTGATTTTATCCTCTTCAATATATGGTAAATTTATCCCATCAAAAACCTCTTTTATGTTAAAAATAATTGCAGACTCACACGATACATGAGAATAAATAATTATTTTGTATTGTAATATATTGTATAATTTTTTCTCTAAAATTTTTTCAAGATAATTTGTTCTCTCTAAATATGAAACAATTTCTATTCAGTCCAATTAGGTCTACTTCAGTTCAATTTGGTTAACTCGGTCAATTTCGGTCTTCCTTTAGTTTATTTTAGACTAATTGGGTCTTAAATTAATTCTTTTTATAAGTTTTATTTTTTATTTCAGCTCAAAATTTCTTTTTCTTTTTCTTTTTTTCTTGATTTTTGGGTTGAAAAGTTTGAAATTTTATTATATTTAGGCTAAACACTTTAGTTTTGAGTTAAAAAATACAAAGAAAATACTAAAATAGACATTAGAAATTAGAAATATGAGCCTTAAAAATGCAATAAAAATTATAAATAATTAAAGTGTTATTCGGTCCACATTGGTTCTATTCAGTCTATTCTGGCCTCTTTGGTCCAATTTGGTCCTATATAGTCCATTCTATCCTCTAAAATTAAATTCGATCCATTTGGTCATATTCAGTCCACTTTGGTCCATTCAGGTCACATTGGAATTATTCGGTCCACATTGGTTTTATTCAGTCCATACTTTGGTTCATTCCATTCCACTTCAGTCCAATCTATCCACATTAGTCCTATTCGGTTCACCTTGTTTCTATTTGGTCCTATGTCCATTTGGATCACGTTGGTTCATTTTGGCCCGCCTCGATCTATTTTTGAGCACTTACATAATGAAAAAGTACATGTTTGAGTTGAAAGCACCTAATATAAATCCAAATTTATTAAAAATATATATAAATCTCAAACTCATAATATCTAAAATTTTAAACATAACATTTGTTGTGTATGCCGTTCAATACACAAATTAATTAAAATTCATATGTAAACTAAGGAAAATGTATCCACTTGTCACAACTATGGTTTCTAAGACCATATTTTTATTACATAATATAATATAAATGATTTTCTAACGTCATGTTCAATTTAAGTTCTTACTTGGCTAATGTTTGGTCGCCATTGACCAAAATTTTCATATTAATACTATAGCTTGAATTGTGAGTGATGGCAGGAAGTCTACTCCAGGAGTTTCTAGAAACCCAAGAATCCACCACAACCATTCCCGAGCCACCTCCGGTCCAGCAATGGTGTCCACCTGAAGCTCACAGCTTTAAGGTCAACTTCAATGCTGCGGTTTTTAAGACAGAAAACTTGGCTGGTTTGGGCGTCGTGATTAGGGACTGGCGTGGGAAAGCTATCGGCGCTGTAACCATGTCAGTTTGACTGGCTCAGACGGTGGTGGAATTGGAAGCAATGGCGTGTCGTCGTGCTGTGCAGTTTGCCAGGGAGATAGGACTTTCACAGGTCATTTTTGAAGGTGACTCTTCAACAGTCATTAAAGCTATTTTGGAGGGGCCCTCGGATGCCTTACCATATGGTCATGTCATTGAAGATATTCGCGTTCAAGCTATGGACTTTCAGCTAGCTGTGTTCACTTATGCTCCACGTACTTGTAATGTAGCTGCTGACGCTTTAGCAAAAAAAGAAAAATCTTGTAGGGGCACTCAGGTTTGGCTAGAAGAACTACCTGAGGATATAGCCTCTTTAGCTTGTTTTGATGTCCACTGATGTTTCCTTTCTTTTATTATGAATAAAGGCCCAGACCCTGTTGGGCTGGATTCCCAAAAAAAAAAAAAAAATTATGAGTGATGGCATATTTTTTGCTCGATTCATGTAATTTTCCGATTTCATACTTTCATGTACTTCTTATGTTTGTTTACATAGTAATTTAGAGATTAATGGATGCTTGGAATGACAATTCCGTGTGTCAAAAATCATAATTTACTCTTTTTGAATTTGTTTTTTTATTCAGGAAAGATACTTCATCAATATTTGAAGGCTGTAGCTGCTATACATGCCAAAACCATAGAAAAGCATATATTAATCACCTACTCAATGTTCACGTAATGATGGCTTAGACACTAATAGAAATGTACAAGTTTTCATTGGTCCCAATAATAATAATCATAATCCTATTTTGTTTATTATTTTTTTTTTTTAAATCATAATCCTGTCCTTGATGTTGAAGACATTACACACATCATTTTTTGAGATTCTTCAGCACAATAAGAGAATAAATTTAAGGCAGGAAACTTTGAGCAGTTTCACAGACAGTTTAATGAGGAACTCAAGTGTAAATAGGAGGGATTAAATCCTAGATATTAATAAGTGAAGGGCTTCTAATTAGAATTCAATTGGAGTCTAGTGTTGTCATAATCCTGTCCTTGATGTTGCAAACATTTCAAACATCATTTTTTTGAGATTCTTCTGCACAATAAGAGAAGTAATTAAGGCAGCTAACTCTAAGCACTTTCACAGAAATCCACGCCTTTTTTCTCCTTCTCATTGCAAATTAAATTGGAGCTTCATTGCATAAGTCGGAGTTTATAAAGAAAATGTTGAGAACCAATAAGAAGATGGAATCTAGGTAGGCTGCTTCAAGGGGACCTGGGCCTCCATAGCCAAGAGAGAGAGAGAGAGAGAGATTTGCACAATTGCAGTGTATTCATCAATGAGTAGTTATAGTCCAAGTGTACCTTCTTATATCAGACTTGGATACTAACTAACCCCCAGATTATCAACTAAGTAAGCTAACCAACCCAACTAACAATTGCTAACTTGCCATACCAGTCAATCACAGCCTCAATGTTACTATACAACCCACACACATTACAATTTGAATAGATTCGTAACAAAAAACCAAGGCAAGAGAAGCACAAGAATTATGAAAGATAGAGACAAGATGAAGCAACAATTAAGGAAGACTTATGTTAAAAGGAAACTAAACTAGTTCATGGCAGGCTACAACAAATGCTTATGACTAAATAGGCTTTTTAGCCAAAACAAGCCATCAATGCTTAGCTCAAATCATTTTTTTGCCTTTGTTTATTTTCTCTAGTAATTAACAATGGTGATCATTTAAATATCACCATAGAAAGAAGTGAATTATTGTTTTCAGTATGATTTTCATGTATGCTAGGGCCATACTTCTCTGAGGATTCTAAATAGGACCTTCAAAGTTCATTAACGACAAACTTTCTTACAAGTGGGAGAAAGCATGCCACAGGACACTATTGAACTGACTTGAAGGTTGCAAGTTTCATGCTCATTTTTGTACGTTCAATACAGGTTACAAGACATGCTTTCGTATTACAAAGGCCTTTAGCCAAAGCAAAGCTTACTATTCACATCCCACTTCTTATAGGTTTGAGATACCTGTTCTAAATTTTCAATTAAGAAATTGCATACCAGTAGCAGATATATGCCTAGGAACATGCAAATATAATATCAAATGTCATTTTGGCGAAGGTGCAAAACTGGGTTGAGCTGTAGTACTTTTGCAAACATAATCAAGGAACCAACATAGCCTAGCCCGGTGATGGGTTCAACCATCACTGTCCTCACACAACCTTCGGTTTCATAAACATCTTCTTCTTTCTTCCACTCCCCCCCCCTTCCCCCCCCCCCCCCTAGTGAATTAGAATCTATTCATCCCCAACAATTACAACAGTATTAATTAATAAAGTATAACATTTTGTGTCCTAAACATATTTTTGTTTTTTTTAGATGAATGGGAATTTATTTCATAAAAACAATTACAGCAATATCAAGACAAGCAGACTACCAAAGAATAAAAACCATACAGAGATCCCTATAAAAAAATGGGATAAAATACTACAGATAATAGGACAACATATCATCAAAAGCAAACGGAAGAATATACCAATCCAACTGTTAAGACTTAAGAATCAGATAGTCTCCTATTTATCAAAAAAAGAAACGAAAAAAAGAATCAAATGAATCCTTGATGTGCCTGCTTGATGCCAGTCTCCATCTAACCTTTAAGACAATAATCTTGAAGATAGTTTCTTCATCTTTAGATTGTTACCATGCCATTGAGTGTTTTCTCCATCCAACTGTGATATATATGAGCAATCCAAGCAACTTTAAGAATGAGAACAACAAAGTTCTTTTGCCTTTTAGAACTCCAATTGCCCAAGCTAACTCTGCATCCCAAGTACCAGGTTTTCTAGGAATGGAACAAAGCTTAACAGTTACTCCCAAATATGTTTTAATAGCCAAGAGAATAGAGACGATGACCTCTACTTTCTCCATCTTCTAAAAATGCAATGAAGTACACCATCTTGATAAAACCCATTGCAGCCACCAATCCCTAGTGGATAATCCTATTCTTAATAGCTAGCCAGTAGCCAAGCAGTGAAACTATGCTTGCGAACAGATTCAGAAAACTACAGAAGCTTGCACTACTAAATTTTCGGTAGAGTAACTCCAATAGCACTCCATGTTTCCTAAAATTCAAATATTACAGATTTTGCAAGTTTTGAAGTGACATTTTCTTCTATATTCTTAATTTATTATCAATGTTTCGCATTAGTATACTGCCAATTCTAGTTACCTACAATATGCCAATTTTGTTTCTTCAATGAATATACGATTTCATCCTCATCACTAAAAAAAGAAAAAAAGAAAAAGAAAAAGAGGAACCGCAATATAGCAATCATCCAGCCAAAGATAATTAAGTACCATTCCCATCTTCAGTAAGACTTATGAGAAATTGTCCACCAAATAGGAGTCTAAAATTGTTGTTCTTCATTGAGACTTTACAAAGTGATCGCTAGGAGATTCTAAAGAGAGCTAGCAAGATAGCAAGATCCCAGATGAACAATGGGAATAGATCAACTCTTTTATATATATATATATATATATATATATATATATATAAGTAACAGAAACAAAGCCTAGGTGCCATTTCAAGGTATAGTATACTAATTTTATTGAATCCATTGCTTGTCTAAACTAAAATTTGATTTTACAATATTAATCTACAGGGATTGAGTGAAACAACAAATTTGATTGCCTTTGACGTTCATAGGAAGAAACACCATATTCATATATGTTAATGGAGTGTATTAACTAACACAATGATGTTATAGACACATCCAAATATTGATCAACATGATCGCATAACATTTGCACTAAATATGAAGAATCATACAACATGTACTTACAATGAAACAACACCCTAAAGCTTGTGCCCATGTGATCTAAACGTCATCAAAATATTGATTAACATGATCAAATGACATTTGTACTAAATATGAAGAATCTTACAACATTTAATTAAAATGAAACAACACCCTTAAGCTTGTACCACATATGATCGAAGAATTGAAAGTACATAATTCTCCGTTGCTTGTTCAATAATAAAGGACCACATACGCTCCAAAACCCAACCACAAAGCCGAGTGCCATGCTCACATAGAACCAATCAACTTCAAGTCCACCGGTTTCTTTACTACTTATGGTTTCATTGTTGGGTTTTACACCATTTGTAGTACAATTAACAGTAAGGGGTGGTCCACAAAGTTTGTTTCCAACATAACTGGATGGATTGAGGCTTTGTAGCTGAGTGCTCAAAGGGATTTTCCCAGTCAAATTGTTGTTTGACAAGTTTAAATGATTTAAAAATGTCAAACTTGACATGCTTGAGGGAATTTGACCCGAAAGTTGGTTCAAAGAGAAGTCTATAGATTCCAAAGATCTCATAGTACCTATATTCTCAGGAATACTTCCAATTAAGAAATTATATGACAAATTCAACGATTGTACTCCTTGAAGACTAGTAACTTCTTTGGGGATTTCTCCTGATAAATTGTTCTTGGAGAAGTCTATGCTTTTTACCAGTTGAAGAATGGTGCTATACTCTAGAATGTTCCCCTTTATAACTAGCAATGCACTTTCAAGAGGAAGAGTTCCACCATAATAATCAGATTGAGTATAAGAATTCAAGTGGTCATTTGAAATATTATTTGTGGCCATGGCACTAAAATTTTTAACACATCTAGGTATGCTTCCAGATAGCTTATTATGTGAAAGGTCCAATATATGGAGTGAAGTTAGAGCGCATAATTCTTTTGGTATGTGACCATGGAAATAGTTTGAGCGAAGGCTAAGAATCATCAAGCTTGTACATCTATGCCCAATCCATGAAGGTATGTTTCCAGCAAGCCTATTTTCAGCAACATCAATAATTACCAACATTTCACAATTTTTCAAAGATAATGGTAATTTTCCAGAGAATTTGTTGTTGTATAGGTGCAAAGATTTAAGATAAGTCAAAGATCCCATGGATGTTGGAATACTGCCACTGAAATTGTTGTTCCTCAAATTCAAGACCTCCAAGTTGTTCCAATTCATCAAACAATCAGGTATTATTCCTGATAAAAGATTTTTTTCAAGATTGAGATGTTCTATTGTTTTGGGCTCATTCACCTTGAAACAAAAAAAGTGAGAAATAGATCTAGAGAAGGAATTGTTAGAAAGATCTAGCACAAGCACGTTAGAGGATATACAAGGTAACGGACCTTCGAAATGGTTTGAACTTAAGTCAATCACTGGAGCAGACAAAATCACGGGACTTTTTGGAATTTCTCCATGGATTAGATTGTGGGAGAGATTTAGATAGTAAAACTGTGAAGACAAGTTCCAAAATGAAGGAGAAACCACATCTGAAATCTGTGTGTAAGAAATGTCTAAAATTTGCATATGCCTTTGTAAACAAAGCCATGAGGGAAATTTTGGCCCTAAATTCCATGATCGCAAGGATAAATACTCAAGCTGAAAAGGAGGAATCCAATTTTGACTTGCTTTTAAATTCAATTGGTTTCCAGATGCAGATAGGTACCTCAAACTGGTTAAATGGGAAAAATGAACTTTAGACACAACACCTTTCAACATATTAGATTCAAGATATAAAGTCTCAAGTTTGGAAAGCTGTCCAAAACTTTGAGGGATTGTTCCGTTGAATTGATTGTTTGAAAAATCTAGGTATGTCAAAGATGAAAGATTTGATAGAGACACTGGAAGTGGACCCGAAATTGAATTATTCCTAAGAGAAAGAAGTACTAGTTTTTTAAATGGCCCAAGTACATCAGTTAAATGACCAGAAAGTCGAGCATGATTTAATTCTAAGGTCTCTAGTCTATACAACCTTGATAAAATTTCTAAGATCTTAGATGCCTCTTGATTCAATCTGTTGGATGGCAAGTCAATTCTAATACTAACAGCAGATGTTAGGTTTCCAATGGCACAAGAGATTGTACCCTGCAAATTATTGTAGCGAAGGTCGAGAAACTCAAGACGACTAAAACTATACAAACAATTGGGAATTGAAGAGTTGAAATTGTTTCTAGATAGATCGAGGTGACTAAGAGAAGTCATGTTTTGGAGATCAACAGGGATTGGACCTTGAAAGTAATTGCCAGATAGATCTAGAGAAACAAGATTACGAGGACCAAAGATCCATGATGGGATCAAAGTGTTCTCTAAATAGTTACCTGAAAGATCGAGGGTGAGAAGAGATGAAAAGTTAGCAGTGGGAGTCGGTGGAATGAAATGCCTAAGTTGGCAATCGAACAACCGCAAGTCTAACAAGGAAGGGAGTGTGTTTGTGACTTGAACCCAATCAGAGGCTTTGCTAAGATTTACATAACTCATATCGAGATGTTGTAGCAAAGGAAGTCTAGAAAGCCATTCAAGGTTATTCACATATAAACCATAACTTGTGTAACTTTCGAGATTGAGAAAGCGCAAATTGGAGAGATTTCCTAGTTGATGAGGTATGAGTCCCACAAATCCCGCATTAGAGAGATTAAGATGGGTTAAACTCTTCATTAAACCGAGAAAGGAGGGAATAGCAGTAGAAGTGAAATTATTGTAACTGAGGTCAAGGTAATTCAAATGCTTCAAATCAAGCAGAGAAGGATTTAGCTTACCACCAAACTCTGACAGCACATAATAGCCTGTAAGATTGAGTTCGTGGACATGAGCAGTGAGGTTGTGGCAAACAACACCCTCCCATAGACAACAATCCCCATGGGCAGTCCAAGAGGAGAGCCGGTTTGATGGATCAATAAGGTCTTGCTTGAAGTTGAGAAGAGCGTGTCGCTCGGTATCGATGCAACGAAGCTCAGAAAGTCCGGTGCAGAAGAATAAGAGGAAGTTAGGAAGAAAGAGAAAGGCAAGGAAAAGGAATGAAACGGGTCTGAAGGAAGCCTCCATTATGAGATGAGATTAATAGAATTAGAAGTAGACAGTTGTGAAAACAATAGTAGTAATTGGTGGGTAATTTATAGGAGAGTGATGATAAGGAAGGTCTAGTGCAAATCAGTTTCTTTCAGCTCTCTCTCTCTCTTTTTGATTTTGATTTTTGTTTGACGCTTATAAAATTCTACACCATTATTTCCAGCCAGGTGTGTGACTAGTCGTAGTCCTAGTCCAGCATTGACTGACTATTGTAGGCACTAATAAGTAGTAGGACCCTTCATTTTTTTGTTGATATGGCCCCCTATCATATCAATTAGCTTACCTGCCAATAAGGAAATTTCATTGGTCAATCTTAATAGTTATTACTCTTAACTTTTATAAAAATTCAGGAATCATTAAATTGAGTATTTTTGGGATGGGTGGGAGCAATAAATTTTAATGGAATACAGAGCTTTCTTGATTTATATAAAAAAAAACAATTGAGAAACTTTTGTTTTTTGATAAAATATATTGAGATTTGAGAAGCACCAATAGCATGCTAAAATTGCATATTAAAAAAATGATAAAAGTTAGTATGGAGTTTAGCTTGATTTTACGGCTTTTTTGGCCAAAAAAAAATACTATTATTTTTTTATTATTACAAATAATGGTAAAAATCTTATTGGGAAATAGCCTCTCTTTATAAACATTATTTTAAGCATTAAAATATCACCATTTGCAATAAAATTGATTATTTCACATTTTGCATTGAAATGGCTTGAAAACACAACTTTAGTATAAACACATTTTACACTAAAATTGCAAATTTTGAAGTTTTGATACAAAACATGATTTTTTTTAAGAGGCTATTTTTTTAAAAAAATTTCCACATAAAATAGTATTATTTTTTCTAAAATCTCTAGATTTTACTTTAAAAGTTTTGCAAGAAAAGGGAGTATAAAAGGTTTAATGATATTGTAACTATATGCAAAATATTACTTACTAGTGTATGCAAAATATTAAAATTGAAGTTGTTTAACTTTTGGCTAACCACATAAGATCATGCTATATAAGCTTTTGGGACTTCAATATATAATATAGACAATTATCATGAAGCATATACTATAGATTTTCAATTTACTTCCTTCTATATGCCTAGAGATTTTATATTGTTCTAATTAATCTAAATTGTTTCAAATGCCCTTTTTTGGAACTTTAGAGTTGATTGATGACATGTTTTCTATATTTCCAACTCAATGCTTTTCAGGAAATGTTCTTCATAAAGAATTGGACAAAGAGTTGAGCTTGATGGTTTAGGACTTGTATATATTTAAAATCATTTAAAATCCAAGCGATATGAAAGAGAGTCCTCCAACTTCCAAAACATAATAGAGACAATTAGTCTTATAGTAATTACAAAATTATGACTATTTTTTATTTGCAAAAGAAAAGATAAAATAGAGACTAAACAAAATATCCAAAACTTTGAGTCTCCATTTGAAAACCCAAATTAGACTGGCTCCTAACCATAATGGGGCTACTATGCTGCCACCATTGTGACCAAGATCAAATACAAAATGATATTTCTAAATTCATGACTTTTCAAATAGTAATAAATTCATTTTACTACTTTTTTATTTTAGGAAATTATAAATTTATAATTCAAAGCCTTTAAACCTCTAAAGTCTTGAAAACAAAGTTTTGGAGACTTCGATTTTTATTGTCCACAGTCTTTGGATTTGGAGTAATCCATTCGCTAGGCAGAACTTTTCAATTTAAAAAATTGTTTCTTTAGTGCCTAATTTTCCACACTAACAATAGCATTTTTGTCTATCTAAATTTTTCAAGAAAGTGTTTTTCAAGAAAATTAAAGCTTGAGTCTTTCATTTTTCTGTAAATAAAAGTTTATTATTTTGTTTTGTCAAAAAAAAAAAATTATTGTTTGGCTTTGTCTAACACAATTGATGGGGAGTATGCTTGATAAAATAAGAAGGATGTTAGTTTGAATCTCTCATTTTTCCTTCCTTGAGGCCAAACATTTTTTATAATTTTTTTTATTAAAAATAAAATAAAACAAAAGGCTTGTCTTCCACTAAAAAAGTAAAAAATAATAATAATTTTGTCTTATCGAAAGCATTCAAAATTTCTAATCAATTCATGATTCATGTTCATAGAGTTTAGACTACAAAAAGCAACCACAATCATCTTTCTCACAAGTCACAAAACATAAACCCTTTATTATATTATTAAAGGCTTACTCATAAAAAATTACGCTAAACATTGGATGCTAATTTATAGCATAGTCTTCCACTGCAAAAAAAGAAGTCTTCCACTACAAAAAAAGAAAAGAAGTCTTCCCGAAGTCTTCCACTACAAAAAACGAAAAGAAGTCTTCCACTGCAAAAAAAGAAGTCTTCCATTATAAAAAGCAAGTTTTTCATTTTTAAAGACATTAATAGTATGAGGAATATTCTAAACACAGCAGTTTTTACAATAGCCGATTAGACAAATTTTTATCGATTCTTATCTGAGCATGTCATCAATATCGTGTTTTCACTTATCAAATTATTAATAATAATTTGTCTTTTCAATAGTTTTGATTTTTTGTTTTTTGTTTTTTTGTTTTTGTTTTTGTTTTTGTTTTTTTTTTTTTTTTTTGTGGCATTGGCTTATTTGAATTCTTCTTAAGTAAGATAAGTTTTTTTTTTTTTTTGGAAGAATTTGAGTAACATAAGTGATTAGGTAGAGTCCTTCATTAAACTATGTCATTAATTTGAATCTGTCATTTTTCTGGAAAATGAGAGATTAATTGATGGTTTATTAATTTTTAACAGATTAATTGATGACTTAGGACTTGTGTGTGTGTGTGTATTAAAAGGAGTCCTCTAGTTTGCACGATGTTAATAGAGACAACTAGTCTCATAGTAATATGAAAGGAAGTACTAAATTTGCTATCAAAGTTTCTCTCCTCTCTTCCCCCTAATTCGAAACCGCCAATGCCAAATTTTTGTGGAATTCAGCACTTAGGGTAGTGAATTCTCCCAAGTCTCTTCTCAACAACCTAATTAGTTGGCACAATCAACATAACACCTATAAACTCAAATGTTCATAATATTTAGTTGAAAGGCTCATAAAATTTAAAGAAAAATAACCCAAACTTTGAGTTTCTTATTCGAAAACTCAATTTAGATCAAATGCCTCCTAACCATAATGGAGCTGCTATGTTGCCACCATTGTGATCGAAATCAAAATACAAAATGATAATTCTAAACTGCTAATTGTTCAAATAATGATAATTCAATTTATATACTTTTTTGTTTGGAAAATCACAAATTTATAATCCAAAGACTTTGAACATCTAAAGTTTTAAAAGAGAATTTGGAGACTTCGTTTTTCTTTTTTAAAGTCTTTAAAGCCTCTATTACGTTGGCCAAAACTTTCCACACGTTAGCGTCTAGTTTTCTCCACTATATAGTTTTTCCAAGAAAGTGTAGTTCTAGTAAAGTAAAGTTTATGGGTCTTCAAAATCTTGTCCACCGCCTAGTTTTTCCAAGAAAGTGTAAACTTTCCACACGTTATAGACTAATAGGGTCTAGTTTTCTCCAAGAAAGTGTAGTTCTAGTAAAGTAAAGCTCATGGGTGCCCAAAATCTTGTCCACCATCTAGTTTTTCCAAGAAAGTGTAGACTTTCTACACGTTATAGTGTCTAGTTTTCTCCGTGAAAGTATAATTCTAGTAGAGTAAATCTCATGGGTCCCCAAAATCATGTCCACCTAATTTTCCACACTTTAGTGAAAGTGTAATTCTAGTAACACTAAAGTATTCTTTTTTTGATAAATAGTAGCACCAATGTTGAATACATACAATAGCATTTTTCTCCATCTAGTTTTTCAGTTAATATAACTTATAAATGTATTTAACCGAAAAAGCCTAAATCCAACATATAGGAGCTCAATTATGATATATTAATCACTCATTCCTTTCATCATTATTCGATGTTGGACTTCACTCACACGTGTACATCCAACATCTAACACTCTCGTATTAAAAAAAAAAAATCTAATTCT
Source organism: Castanopsis chinensis (assembly GCA_032878915.1). Taxonomy (NCBI): domain Eukaryota; kingdom Viridiplantae; phylum Streptophyta; class Magnoliopsida; order Fagales; family Fagaceae; genus Castanopsis; species Castanopsis chinensis. Next base: position 6,435,479 of record JAVQMG010000093.1, on the reverse strand, counting down.
CAAGTTCTAAGAGGTGACAAATCTGATGTGGATAAAAAATCCATATAGAACTCAAGTTTCTTGAAATAAATTGTAAGATTGTTATAACTTATAAGAGAACTTGAGTCTTAAAGGATTTTTATAATATTTAAGTTTCCTTTAAGGAATTAAGACTTGAATTCCATGTGAATTTTTATCCGAACTCAAGTCTCCACGTTGATTTTTTATCCACATCATATTTGCCACCTCTTGGAAATCGAGTCATCGAGAAATGAGTTTCTTGAGTGAACTTGAGTCTTAGAGACTCAAGATGCTTCATAACTAAAATGTTTGTTTTTCAACCACATAACAAAATTGTTAACAAAACTGTCCAAAGGGGAAAAAAAATCTAGGTTTTCTTTGCTAATGGGGTAAAATTTTGGTAGGGTACTGAAAGTCTAGATAGAATTCCCCAAGTCAGAAAAAAAATACTATTAAAATGTGTCAATGTCAATTAGTTAAATGCATGGAGTAGTATAGGCATCTTTGATGTCTTATGTTAGTCGTTTTGGTTTTAATTGATTTATATACTGTTTGTTTAATTTAATGATTTTTATTGTATTTCTCCGAATTTTTCAGAACTGTTTGAAAACTACTGATGGATTTGATCGAGATTTTCTTGTTTTAAGAAATCTTGGGCAATTTTTTTGAACTCATCTTATTTTTTAGACCCTTAACAAGAAAGAGCCATTTGTTTGAAAAATGAGTGTTGTTTCTCTAATTCACTTGGATAAAATGCTTCTAAATTAGGATAAAACTATCTTGTCTCATTGTCTTTGGTTTCTCTCTCTCTCACACGGGAATCTTTGCGGAAAGTTAAAAAGGCAAGCAAACCCGTGACGATTATGATAGACCAAGTGAAAAAGGAAGCTCTAATGAACTACCACACCCGGCCACAAAGGAATGAAAGGTTCACATACTTTATGGCCCATGGTGACTATGATTGTGAGGAGTACTTGGATGTGGTGACTTGGAAGGTTGATGGAATTTGGAAAATGGGTTCAAATACTCTGAAAATCATTGGATTTCTTGCATCCAAATTAATTCTTATTTTTTATATTGATTATTGTTGGTTGTTGCATTATTATCTTTCCTTTCCTTTGGCGTATACACTTTTTTTTTTTAGGAAAGCGTCTTGGGTCATTTTGGTTGGAGTAATTTAATTTAAAAACAAAACTTTATAAATTATTTTGTAAAACAGAGTCTTATAAAATAAAGCAACTTAGTGTTGCTTATTTGTGCTAATTGCTCAATTCATGTAAGATTATTGCACTTGTTCGCAATGAGAAACTATTACACAGCTAGGAGACAAGAATACGATTGCAACCCATTGTAGGCTAATGATTGTCATTCTCTTATATTCAAAGCTAAAATCTACACTCTTGAAGCCCCCATACTTATTAAGTCATTTAATAATTTTCAAATTGTAATATATGCATACCACTACAAACAATATAATTGGAATTAAGTTCTATGTCTTTATATATGACATATGTGAACTCATATCTAGATTGCAATCAGATGACAACGCTAATGCGACTTGGTCATAGTAATTGGAAAGTACAAGGTTAGTCATTTAGCTAGAGGTAGCATCTAGCTACCTCCCATGCGTAAAACCACTTGTCAAATATTTTCCACAGTTGTGTACTAACCTTCAATCAAAGAAAATGTCATTTTATATTTAAGAGTATAACTTACTTTTGTACTTGTTAGAGGTCTTTGTGCAGCAGTGGCACGCGTCTCGTTTTGATATGTTAGTGGCTAGACCTTGGTTTTTTGGGAGTAGTCAAGTCCGGTACTTATGCCAATGGATGGTCCATTGCTCGCTACTGTTACGTTTTCTCCCAGGCAAAAGACAATATTATGAGTGATGAAAATAATAAATTAGTGTGAAAAATAGTTTTCTCATGTATGGATTATTTTAGCATGATTTGAGTTATGAAGCATAATTAAATGTGAGAAAATATGTTACGCTATGAAGTATTTACAAATATGTATGAAGAAAATATGTTTAGATAACTATAAGCAACTCCAAGCAAGTATCTTTGACAGTATTAAACAAATATATTTGTTTATGTCCAACTTAGTTTATGTATAGTTTTAAATCCAGGCCAACAAATACATTAAGCAAGATTATATGCAGATTATATTTCAGGCGTGGTTTTACTATGTTTATTGTAAATCCTCAAACCCAAAAGTATGTTCCACCACAATTTTGATGATATATGTTTTGCATTTTCAGTTTAATGTTGTTAACCATTTTTAATTTTAATAAGATTTTTCTCAAAGAAAATGTAGTGATACACATTGAGAAGATTTTGTAACCCAATCCCAATGGCATTGATTTATTTTGTTGTCGAGGACTTTAGAATTTAAAAAAAAAAAAAAAAAAAAAAACCAATGTCATTTCTTATGAACTCAGTTTTTTATTTTTTATTTTTATTTTTTGGTTTAATAACTGATTATTATTTTCTTTGGTTTCTCAACGCTTATAAATCTTTTACAAGACTTAAATTTACAAGAAAAATAAGCTAAATAATAGAGAAAACTTTTCAGAAGAAACTTTTATTAATTTCTTTTAGAAAAGGTTACATTGTAAATTGCATTTTCTAACTATGCTTAAAATACAACTTCCTAGTTCCCACCATCCTTCTCATTCTAAAAAGTATTTATAGAAAGGATTTAATCCTTTAAGAGATGAAACAAGTCGAATAACACAGTCCTACTTCTTAGAGAAGAGAAAACAACTTAATTAGGAAAAAAAAATATAAAATCCTAATTCAAACTATGAAAAAGAAAATTCTAGTCCAACGAAGAAAACAGGAAAAAAAAAAAGTCCAGCCCAAAAGTACCAAATTTTGTAACACCATAAAAAAGGCCCAAATCTGATCCATTAGGTCCAATCATTCTCTCTAGTCCTTCACCATGTTCGGTACACAAGTTGCAAAAGAACCCTCACAAATGACCTTCGCCATTTTCATATTTTTAACGGATAAGTAAAACTTCAGCGTTTTCAAAATTCCCCCTCTCTCAGTCTCAGTCTCAGTAGTTAGTATGGGTGTGAAGAACATGTGGGATATCCTGGAATCATGCAAGAAAACTCTACCACTTCACCATCTCCAGTAAGTTTCCCACTTTTCTTTTCTTTTTTTCTCGCCAACCAAACAGACCCTAATGATTATTTTTCTTTTGGGATTTATGTTTGGTTTTTAAAATTTTGAATTATGGGTTTTTAGGAACAAGAGGGTGTGCATAGATCTCTCTTGCTGGATGGTTCAACTTCAAAACGTTAGCAATTCACACTCTTGTATGAAAGAGAAGGTTTATCTCAGAGTTCTCTTTCACCGCCTCAGAGCTTTCATTGCTGTTAATTGCACCATTGTTTTTGTTACAGGTACTTAATTCATATGCTTTTGTCTTTCTGGGTTTCTTCAATTCTGTCATTTACTTTTAAAAGTAGATGTGTGTTTTTAATTTAATCCTTTACTTATTGTGAAGATTGGGTTTTTGGTTTTTTGTCAAAGAATGACTAATGGGGCGCTTGATTTTTTGGAATAGTTTGCATAGATGTTTGTGTTGTTGATTTTTCTTTTTTAAAATGAGACTCTTATAATGTCACTGTCCTTTGTATACATTCTATGTACATGAGATTTGGCTCCTTTAGTGGTTAATGTATGAAATCTTGCTTATCTATGAAGTATATGAAAACAATGTATTCGGTTAAGATGTCATTGCTTTCAAAGCATGGCATTTGACCACATCTCTTAATTCTAAGTAATCTTTGCTGCCTGTAGATGGATGAATTCCTGCTATTAAATTATCAACTTATAGACGCCGCTTAAATTCAGGAAGTGAGGTAAGAATCCTTGCGTGCAAATGCAATCACTGTATGTTGCATTGTTATTTACTTTCTTTAGAACTTTTTTTGTTGGCGCATTATGCTTAGTTGTTATCAGAAGTGATAATTTCGATCCTGTGTATTAGCCACTTTAGGTGATAAACATAGTTCTATATCAGGAAAAATATTTTGTTGCCAACAGAAAAAGATTCTAGAATAAATGCCATCTAGATGATCTAAAGAAGGAACTGACCATTTTTTTTAAAAAATTGACTGTACTTCTCTCTTGGTGTACTAGTTTTTTTTTTCCCCCTAATACAATTTTTTGTTACTTATCAAAAAAAAAAGAAGGAACCAACCAAAAAAGGAGAAAAGAAAAGGTTCAAAAGGAGGAAAGAAAGTGTGAAGACACAATTTAATTAGAGGGATTTGATGAGTTGGATTATCAATCATTTTTTTTAAATGGTAAGTTGTACACACATCCAGTAAATCTTAAACCCATAACCTCATCCTTCACCTTAATCTTACAAGGGAATGAGGTGTCATTTAAGCTACAGCTCATTGGCATAATTCAATATCATTAATGAGGGACATACTTTAATATTATCATCCTCAATAGAAGTAATGCTCTCAAAATAAAAAGGTATTCACTGGAAAGCATACTCTAAAACATAAAAGAGCAGGTAACAGAAAAAGATTCGGCTACACCACCAGCAGGTGCAGCCAGGGGTGGGGAGAGCTTTGGCATATTTTCCCAGAATAGTGGAAAAGAAAATGAAGACTATCATCAATTTATGGGCAAGGTCCAATACGAGAAGAGCCAAGAGAGTCCAACCATTAACTTATAAATATGGTTAGCAAGATCTGAGTGATGCAATAGCAAGGTACTACTATCTACAAACTTCAAATCATGAATATCAATTTTCTTCACGTAAATGCAATTTTGTAAAAAGCCTTTACATTGAATCCACAATTTTTCTGATATCATCGGACCCTAAGTGTGTACAAGAGATAATCGAATTGCACTAGTATAAACTATATTATGTGTAGTATAAACAACAACAGCAGCAGCAAAATCAACCAAACTTTGGTCCCAAAACTTTGGGATCGGCTATGAATCCTCGACAAACTAGGTAGGGAATTCCACATGTATTCTTTTCCGCTATTCTTTCCTATCCAAAATAATACCCATTGTCACCTTCTTAATTTACATGTTCATTTTTACTACTGATGTTATGTTAGGTCTTCTTCAATCTTTTGCGTTCCCTCTACTTGAATCAACCCACTCTTCCTCATTGGTGCATTATTTGCTCCCTTCTACACATAAACAAACCATCTCAAGCTCATTTCAAATCCTAAGTTTCTTTGTCTTTCCATTTATCCATTTTGAAATTCTCATTTCAACTACACTAATTTTGTGAATATGGTGCTTCTGATCAGTAGCTCAAACATTCAACACCATAGACCATAGCTAATCTTATAGCAGTCTATTATTACTACTACAATTTACTTTTTGGTATCGTTTAAGACAAAAAAGAAGAGTTTCAGTTTAGAGTTAAATACAAAACAATCACACCTACCATTTTATCTTCATAGAGCAGTCTACCTTATTTTAATCACACCATTCATATATATGCTGAAAATTTCTGCCAATTTCATGCATTCTTTGCATTAAACCATAAGATCAAACATTAAGAAGTTTACTTGAACCTTTTTATACCCTGATGAGCTCATAATTCTAATATCAAAGCTCCTAGTCTCCTACCTCTAAATATGAAGGGGAAATGAGAGGGATTGAGGTGGGGTAGACAAAGTTTAATAGAAGAATAAGATTAACAGGGCGTGAAGTTCAAGTTCATGTTATTTAGTCCTGAATAATTGATGTGAAATGATAATCTCTGTTTGGTTGTTTAAACTATTCTGAAAAAAATCAAACTAGCAGCATAAGATCTACAAGAATTCAACAAATATGAGAAATTTGCAAAAAAACTAAACGTTCTCACCATTAACCAATAGAAAAATCCACGTAGAAGATTCAAAACTTTAGGAAGATCATGATGTACTAAATTTATCATTTCAGCAAGATCTGCAACATCATAAACCAATTCATAAAACATTCAACAGTATATTTCATTTCAAACTGTACAAATATTTCATTGAATCAAGATCCACACAAATAAGCATTATGTAAGTTTGTAAACATTAAGCACAATTACAAAATTAAGGAAACAAACACATAGAAAAGCAAATAGAATAATTTGAGATTCACTCAGCACTCATAGAAAAGCAAATAGAATAAAATGAGATTCACTCAGCAATACAGATTCTGTCCTTTGGTCATACTTGGAATTGCAGTCCTCACTAAAATAGCAAAAGATAGCATTGCATCAAATGATTCAAAGTAACAAGGATCAATGATAAAGATCATAAACAGAGAAAGGAAAAAATGAAAACAATATCTGACATAATTCTCATAAATTTTCAAGAATGCTGCAATGAATTGAAATAAATGGAATTAGAAAATAGCCAAACCAACATTAGGCATTAAAAGATCTCACGTACATATAGGCTATAGCTAAACAACCATAATGGAAAATTGATGGATCTTGACAAAAGAGCAATTAAGTCAAAGATGGCTGTCTCACACTCACTCTCACCAGCAGCTTTACAAAAGAATTATCCACATCAGGGATCAATGTGGTAAACAAAGTGAGAAATGGAACATGGTAGGCCACTAATCCCAGAACTAAATGATGGGCTAGGTTTATGCTCAAGCAATTAAAAAAAAAATCAGACAAAGTTAAATTCTGATAAGATCATTCTAATCACATTCTATGAGATAGGCCATGAGATTAAAAAAACTCATGGATGCTGATCTGAGATGCCATGTAATGAGTGAAATTTTATCTAAACCTGTTTGGAGGAAAATTGTGTCCAAAAAGGGGGAGGGGTCAGTTACTTCAATCCTATTTGCAATCGTAATTGGAATCATGTGATATAACATGCAAAAAATGTAGTAAAAAAATGCACTCCCTCTGTCAAGAAATAAATGAAAGTTTGCAAAATGACACACATTAATGAAACAAAATAAACATTGTAATCTTCCAAAACGCTTTTAGGAGGGCAAAGTGTTTTGAATTATCCTATGCCTCCCATCTTGGGCAATTTACAAAGATTATTATGCCTGTTTTGTTTGATTAAAATGCAACAATGTGTTAGAATGTGTTTTATATGTTTATCATCACAGCTACAATCATTCAAAGAAAGATAAATCAAAAAGTCAAAAATAAAAGCAGCTAGTAAATCCATATCCAACTTACCAGAATAGTGATCTCGATATGATTTTCCGAGACGACCTATATCGTATACTTTTATCCCGCCACACAAGTCTCTATGGCGTTGCATTGGTTTGCGATAAGAAAATTCGCGGAAGAGTACCTCATACTCCTTCTGGTTGTAAGGCATTCTAAGAATTTCCATCAGTTTCTCCTTAAACTGAGAATTACCTCTTCCAATAGTTCTCTTAGCATGCCACTGGTGGTGTACATCCTTCTCAATGATACAAAGAGGAATACAAGAAAATTCCAAACAACATAAAATCGACAGGTAATGAACCAATAGGGTACAAAATTCATATACAAAAAGAAAGCAAAGTTGTTGTGAAGTTAGATACATACAGCTGAGTTCATTAGCAACTTATTTGTAACAGCAAGCTTTTCCGTATCAGCTAAAGTTTCGAAAGCATCATCCTCAAGTTTCACCTGGTGACATGCAACCCAATACAAGCTAATTTCATACATAAAATCTATTGGAAATACATATACAAAAACCTTTCTTCTTCTTCTTCTTTTCAAGCATTATAATGCTAAAATCATATGCAAACAAGGAAAATTATGAAAAAAACGTAGCCAAACTAGGTACGTACAGCTGAGTTTGCTTCAAACTTCGTGGCATGAAGTGAAGTTTCACCACCAACGTTTTGAGCTTTCAATCGTTTCCCCCTTTTGGCCTAAATATCCGCAGCAATGTCATCTAATTTCTGATGATTCAAGAACAACTGATAACTTCCAGAATTTAAACTGGAACCCTCACCCATCCCATTAGAAAACTGATTTGCAGGTTCTAATTTCTCCGTCTTTATTGTCTTCAAAATCTTTGGTTTAGTACGTGGAACTTCTGGACTTTTAGGATCTCCCCTCTTCACAGAATTCCTCCAATCTTCTTTTCTTGAAGTCACTGAATTCCTCCTATCCTCTTTACTTGGAATCGTTGAGAACATCATATCTTCTTCTCTTGGAATTGCTAAGTTCCTCCTGTCTACTGCTCCTCTTGGAGTTGTCAAGTTACTCTTATTATTTTCTTTTAGAGTGGCCCAATTGATCCCATTTCCATTAGACAGCGCGTTGTCCTCCCCTTCGTACTTTTTATAAACAGGCATCACGCCCTCTCCAGAGATTTCCAGTATATAAGAATTCCCATCTACCCTCAAATTATCCAAAAACATCTTGTATTGTGGATCTAAATCATTATCGACATCATCATCTTATTTTTCTTCAAAAGACTTCCCATCTTCCCTCAAACTAGAAGTGAACATGTTGTACTGTGGATCAAAATCATTATCACCATCATCATCTTCTTTTCCTTCAAAAGACCGGGATTGTTCTTCACTGTGCTTACTTAAGGCAAACAAGAAATTGTTGTAATCCTCGTCTATTAGTGGACCATCTTTACCATCATCCCCCATGGTTGTTCTAGGTTTCTTTGAAGCACGAGAAGAAGTGGGCTCAAACTTGCGACGACCAAAGAGCAATCTCTTCGATGGCCTCTGCAACTTCACATCAATAATGCAGTCTAAATCTTCAGGAATAGACAGCTTGTCTGAAACTGAAACGGAGGATTTCTCCTTAGCCTTAGAGGCTGCCATTCTGGTTTTAGGAACTGCAATACACAACAAGTGCCAAGAATAAAAACAAGCAATGTCCCTGCCATTCTGCCATATATCTCAAGGGGGCATGGCATGGCACGACCAAACAAGGGAACGAAGCAAATCACAGTATAAAAATGTGAAGACCATGCCAATAGCCTTTTATAAGAAAAACCCAGATTCAAATCCTCCTAACCATTGAATTTCACACACACACACACACACACACACACACAAACCCAAAATGCAGCAAACAGAAGTAATAGTAGTTCCATTATCACTAGCCTCAGAACCTAAAGTATGAACAAATTGTACAAATAATAAGCCTTTTTTATAATCTTTATTGTACAAATGATTCTCATAAGCTAAAGCTAAGTCACATCTATATATATATATATATATATATATATATTACAGTTAAAGAAATAATTTCATCATACAAGGAAATTGGAATTTTGGTAACTCCAAAAATCCCCAATTCTTAATTTCAATTCTACAAATAAAAATCAGAAGATAATCACAACTAAAGTTCAATTACGTGTTTAACAATCAACAATTTGGATTATATATAAAAATGGAGCCTTAAAAACCCTAACCCTAACAATGCAATCTCTTGAAAGTGCAGGAAAAATTACAAACCAGTCGGAGATCGATATTCCGGTGACGGAAAGTGACGTGGGGATCGGAATTCTGGCCACTGAGGCTTGCTTTTGCTGGTTTTGTCTTCTTCTTCTGTTTTTTCTTTTCTCTTTTAGAAATTAATTTCTAAATAACACTTAGCTTTTGAAATTCAATCATATAGCTTTTTTTTCTTATCACGTTTTACGATGTATTGAAATTTGAATTGGTTTTGGAAAAGTACTAAAGTTACAAACTATTTATCTTTTGATTTTTCATTTTTATTGAACCTAAAAGGCCTTTTTTATTTTTTTTAAATGTTAAACTAAAAATTATACCCATTAATTTTCCTCAAAATTTCACTTATCATTTTTTCCAAGAAATGTTAAAAAAAAATTGATCAAAATTGAATTAATTTCTACAACTTCTTTCTTTAAAAAATAAAATAAAATAAAATTCTACAACTTCTCATTAATTCATTTAAGTCCTATCACTCTCTTTCTTTTTATGTTCAATGTAATCCTTTTGCCCTTTTCTGTTAAAATGTGCTGTAAATGTTTAAATATTTATAACAATGAATTATTTGGACAAAATTAGAAAGTGTAATTTGTAGTGTAGTGAGAAAAAAAATATTTATTGTATTGTTTATAACTAAAAAAAATATTTTAAATTATGTTTTTTTTTAAGAGCATGAATTTGATAAAGTGATTTGAGTGGAAGGTTCTACTTTTTATGTAAGTGCGTGAGATTTTCAGTAGTTTTCTATACATATGTAACCGTACTCATTTATAATTTTGAAAAAATAAATAATTAGTTGCTTGAACAGTTCTAAACACCCAAGTTATGGGAAAAAAAAAACCGATAATTTTGAAATTGACAAAACTATAGTACAAATCCTTAAGTGTTTTACCTTAGGTTATCTAATTGAATTCAACCATTGAGTTACATGGATTAATATGATAAATAATAAATATAGTGTTATCTTTTTTAATGATAATTAAATTCAACAATGCAGTTTATTAATAAATACAAACACATGATTAAATTTAATCCGAGAAGTAAGAGTATTTAAATATATATATATATATATATTGCAATCTATAAAATGGTAGGCCCCACACTTGAATTTATTATTTGGCTAATATTTTCTAAATACAGTTTTAAAAAAATTGTATCCTATTTTCCTAGTTTAGAACACGATTTTGAAAATGGCTAAGAGGTGTTTTCAAGATTCTAAAAATGTTTTTTATTATATAGTTGTAAATAAATTAAAAACAGTAGACTCCACGTATTTATCCAAACTCTTTTATCTCTTAAATTAAGGCGCTTATCTTTATCACAAGAATTCCCACACTTCAAATTTAAAACTTATCATTAAAAAAAAAAAAGTACATGATAAACTCTATTCCCTTATCATTATCCACACAAAGAAGAAAGTTATCTTATTAATGTTAACTAGCTTGTAACCTCATGCATATGCATGAATATACTTAAAATATTCTTACTTATTTAATTTAAATATTATTGATAGTCATTTTTTTTGTTTTAATTATTTAAAAAGTCTTGTAAAAATATTATTAAGTAGAAAATGTAAATTTTCCATATTTTTTAAAATTTTTTATGTTCATTAATTCTAAACTCTTTAATTTTTGTATGGTATTTTACTTTCAAGAAATCAAGTACTAAGTAAATTTTTTTTCACTTTTTTTTTTCTTTTGTAAATTTTATATTATTAAGTGGATTATAAATATTTAAGATGGTAATTAGCATTTAGATTGTAAACTATGGAGTGATTTGTCTTTTTTTTTTTCCTTTTTTTATGGTGCTTTACTTTCTAAAAATCAAGTATTGGGTAATTTTTTTTTTGTAAATTTTATATTATTAATTAGATTATAAATATTTAAGATACTAATTAGTATTTAGAGTGTTGACAGGGGAGTGATTTATCTTTATTTTCTTTTTCTCTTTCTTTTTGTATAGTGCGTTATTTTCAATAAATCAAATACTGGGTAAATTTTTTTTTTCTTTTGTAAATTTTTTTCATTTATTCATTTCTAGCAACTATATTTTTCAAATTCTCAACTACTTTATTTTTTAAATCTTCCAAGGTTATCATTTTTGGTAACATTTTAATTTGATATTGATCAAATCAATAAAATTTGGAATGAAATTTGTAGGGACTGGATTTAAATCCTAAGCCTAAACGACTAGAGGACCCAGGCCTAAATAGCCCCACACAATGAATTTGTAAAGAGCGGGCTGTAAAACTAGGCTTCTATGGGTTAGATAACATTCTCTATGGGTCAGGAATAACAAGGAAGCAAGGAAAGACAGAAGGCAGCCACAATATTGCAAACGAAAACTCTTCTTGGCCAAGTCCAAGGAGATTGGTTCTTCAATATATCACTTATGGGACTTATTTACAGTTTCAGTTCTTTGTGCAACAGTGTTTTTCTCTATTATTTTTTTGATCTGCTCTCTTTAAGGACTTTTTGTCTTATATAGACCATTTTAGACGATCCAGGCCTTTCATTTGTTGATCAAGCTAGCTACCACTCAAGTGCTAGTCCCATCAGGCACCTTCCCAAAACCCCTATGAGATGCAGCAGCCAAGACAACACTATTTAAGGATCTTTTCCACATAAATGCGGCCAGGAAGTTTGATAGGATGCATTAAATGGGGTGGCAGCCACCATCCCCTTAGCATGTCAAGGCTAACCCTCGCTCCTAGCCCATTCTCTACAATATGTCCTCCTCTGGTGGCGTGCCGCTGACGTGACCCCCCATCCGAGGGTGGGATCTCCTTGAAATTGCCCTTGCCTCCTCGGCATATGGCACGACACATGGCAATGCTACTTCACCAAACTGCTGCACCCCACAAAATTATTCATTACTTTTCCATACAAAATTCATTAATTTGTTTGCCTAGTTTTATTTTTTAGGTTATGATTATTATTCATTAACTTATCATTATCCCTTTCTAATTTTTCTTTTAAAAAACCTATCAAATTTTAATTTAAGGGATTATTATTATTATTTATTAGAAAATACCTCATATCATAATCCTTTAATCTTCAACTAAGCTCTGAGCACGGGCGTGAGGCTTTTCTATTTTTTGGGTAGAGGTTAATAATTTGAATCCATTATAATTTAGGATTACTACATTTTCTAATCATAAAATACATGCGTGTGCTCAGAGACTTTTCTATTTTTTGAGTAAAGGTTAATAATTTGAATCATTATAATTTGGGATTACTGCGTCTTCTAATCATAAAATACCCAAGGGTGTGTTGAGTGTTATACATTTGTGGATGAAATATTTTTTTCATCACACCCCTAGGTAATTTATGATTAGAAAATGTAGTAATTCCAAATTATAATCAATGCAAATTATTAACTTTTACCCCATAAATAGAAGAGCCTTTAAGCACACGAGTAAGATCATGCTTAGATGCTAGTATACTCAAATTGTTTGATAGATTATAGATTACGACAAAGTGTGAACTTGTAACATCCACCCCATAATCTCAAGAGAAGTACTACGTCCACACATTTTCACAATAAGTCACATGAGGTAAGTTGTTATTAGTTCATATTTGAATTCATAACTTAAATTACTTTTTGGCCCATCTATAACAACTAATAGCAATCTACCACTTCGGATTTATTGTGAAAATGTTGTAGACATAGTATTTTTCTAATCTGAAAGTTTAAATTTTGTCTATTTCATCCTTAAAGTTTGTATTTATTGTCCTAAATATTTCTTCAAATTAACCTATCTTTAATATAAACTATTAACAAGTTTTAATATATATATATATATATATATATATAGAGAGAGAGAGAGAGAGAGAGAGAGAGAGAGAGAGAGGTTTTGGATTTGGTGGATTGGACCAACGGTGTGGATGAAGGTTAGTGGTGGAGCTTGGGGATTAGGGGCTTTTGGTTTAGGTTGAAAGAAAAATATAAAGGGGGATAAAAAAAACACATCTACCTCCTTTTTTAACAGTTGAATGTAAAAAAAATACTAACAGAAGCACTAGGAATGGCAACGGGCCGAGTTCAGGCCGGGTTTTTAAATACCCTGACCCGACCCGCGGGTCTAAACCCGCGACCTAAACCCAGCTTGATTATTAAATGGGTTTTTTTTCCTGAGCCCAGACATGCCCAGCTTGGCTCCATGGGCCCCGTTTAGCCCAACCAAATTTGGGCCCAGCGGTGGTCCAAATTGTGGCCCAACAAAAAAAAAAAAAGAAAAAGAATTGAACTTCGGCATACACTTACAAAATATGGTTGTGTTTATGTAATGAGATTGTTGTGTTTATGTAATGAACTCCGGCGTACACATAAAATCCACCATATATTGCCTGAAGAGAGGCTGAATGCCACGAGACCTAAAGAAGAACTCAACGGCATCGTTGTGTCCGCCATTGTTGTGCCATACAATTTAAAAAAAAAAATTCACAAAATCACAAACACAGATTCCCTTTCAAACACAGATTCACAAACATAGATTCACAAAATCACAAACACAAACTCAAATTTGAGAGAGGACATGAACCCAAAAAAAAAAAGAACCTAAAAAAAAATTGGAGAACTCGGTCCACCAAGGCTCTATCTCCAATCTCAGACTCCTACTCGGCCTCTCTCTATCTCAGACGACCAAGATCTCCGTTGATGAGCTGTGAGGGGCTGAGGCGCTGTGAGGGGTTGAGGCGTGAGGGGCTAAAGGCTGAAGCGTGAAGCTAAGGGCGTGAGGGGCTGAGGCGTGAAGCTGAGGACTGATGGGAATGAAGCGTGAAGCTAAGGGTGTGAGGTGCTGAGGCGTGAAGCTGAGGCCTGATGGGAATGACCAAAAGAGAGGGGCAGCTGGGCTATGTAGTGAGGAGTGACTTAGGGAGTTAGGGTTACAAAATGATATATATATATATATATAAGGGGGGTGTTTTAGTAATTTAACATACCGGGTATTTATCCGGGCCAGGTTTCAGATTTTTTTTTTATAAAACCCAGACCTGACCCGGACCCGCTTCAGGTTTTTTTTTTTTAAAACCCATACCCGACCTTATTCTTTATCAGACCGGGTAAAATCTGGCCCATTAGGGTCAGGCCGGGTCGGGTATCCACGGGTTGGATCTAAATTGCCATCCCTAAGAAGCACATTGGGTGGGTAGAGTGAAACTTTTTCAGTATATAGGTAGACAATATGACTCAAAGCACAAGCGGCTAAAACATAATTAACCAAACTTTATATTATTACTAGTATTATGCTTGTGCGATGCATGGTTTAATCAAGAATCATGAGTAAATTAATGAAAATAAAAAATTATTTTAATTAAAATTAAATAGATAACAAAAATAAAGTAATATTTTACTCTATGTTTTTTTAAACAAAGTAACCTTTACTTTAAGTTATATAGTGAATGCATATTGCGTAAGATTACTTTTTATAAAAAAATAAAATCATATATAAGTCCAAAATTAATTGAATGAAATATGGTAGATAACTATGCAACTAAAATAAAATGAGATGCCTAAAAAAATATAAAGGGAGTTTGCGTAATTAAATCTCAAGTGCATATTTAAATGAAAAACTTGAATTAAATAAATAAAAAATAATAATTGAAAGCATATTTAAGTGGTGACCTCAACGTAATAGTTAAGTGTAAGGACACAGACTGAGCCTTGAGCCCAAATGCGGGGCTGGGCCGGCCCAAATGGCCGTTACAATAGAATTTGTAGAGGATAGGCTTAAGGCCTAGACTTCTTGAGGCTCTAGAAAGCTATGGAGCGCAGGTAAAGTCTGTTGCTGTCGTGCTGGGGAATGAGGGTACACTTTTGCCTCTGCTCGGACGGGGGCCGAGAGCGTGTGTCTGGACCTTTCTTCTGTTTGTCCTCAGGGTGGAAAGAGAAAGGGTCCTTCTTTTTCTCTGGCCAAAAATCCCCCTTTCAAGTAGTCCTTCCTTCTCTATTTATACTTCCCATGCCTGGTTCCCATCTGTCATTTCCTTGAAAACGCTCCCCAATGCCCTTAAGGCTGCTCACCGTCCTCTCAATAGTCATTTCTCCATTAATGCGGCCAGGTGGGTAGGTAAGAAGTCTTTAATGCGGTGGCAGGAACTTTATGCAAAGCATGTTTCCCTTGTCTCCCACTTCGGCATCTCATAAGGATATAGGATGACTCGTCGAGCTTCAGGGGCCCTCCTCCGGGCGTTTTGCTACCATGTTCTGTCCCCGATCCTACGTCCGAGGAGACCCTCTCCTCGGCTCAATTCTGACAGGCTGGCAGCCTGGTCGGCTGGCCCTTGGGCCCTAGGGTTAGAAGGCCTTGCTCCCGACACCCGACCCCTTTAGGGAATTGGCGCCCTCGGACTAGGCCCGAGGCCCACATGGTGTCCTGGTGCTTTTACCCCCACAATAGCCCCTCAAAAAATCGTTTGACTTCGATCCGAGGAGTCAGACGGATTTTTGACCCACGAATCTTCCCTTCACGTGACATTTAAATTGTCACACGTGCGGAGTACGCCCGCGCCTTCTGGACGCCCCCCTGACGCTTCGTAACACGCGACGCCCGCATTAAATGCGCTAAGTAACTCCCTGTTGCGCACGTTCTACGGTGAGATGGGGATCCAACGGCCTGGATTCGCCCCCGAAAATTTGAGCGGGACGTTTCCCACGAACCGCCGTTTCCCAATCATCTAAAACACTTCGGTAGACGCGATATTCATCATTTCTTCCAAAGAGCGAACTCACTGCAGAGCCATTCAACTTCTTACTTTCCTCCAACAAGTTCCCAAAGTGCGCACGTCTTTTCTTGTGTAAGTTTCTCCTCGGCTGTCAACTCCTCTTTCCTCTCTTTACAAATCCACGTCTCTAGCTTCGATTCCATGGGTAGGTTTAAGTGTCTAGTGGATACGCCCTCCGGCATGGAGGGATTCAGGACCAAGTATCACATCCCTTCCGATGTGGGCCTGGAATACTGTCCCCCTGGGTCTGTGGCAGGCTCTAAGCAAGCGGGGCAAGTCGTCATTCCCATTATTGCCTTTCTAGAGGGCGGGATGACACTCCCCATGAAGGAGGTGACTAGGGAGTACCTCCGCAACCATAGGCTATGTCCAGACTAGTGTACCCCCAATGTGTTTAGGATTCTAGGTTGTGTCGATGCTCTGAACGAGCAGATGGGCCTCCACCTTACATGGCACGATGTCGTTTACATGTATGAGTGCCACCGGCTGAGAGACGCAGGCTACTACCTCAAGTCGAGGTCTAGCGCGGTCCGGCTTATCTCCTGTCTGCCAAAGTCCAACAAGGGCATGAAGGATGATTATCTCCTCGTTACAGGGAGGTGGTATGACGGTCTCCATTGTCCAGTGAGGGCAGGGCAACCAGGTGTGACTCTCTAGGATTTAAGAGCTTTAGTTTGCGAAGTTCCGCCCCATTTCGATTCCCTTAGTAGTTTTGATGTTCCTTGCTGCCATTCTTATTTGTTCCGCGGCGAGTATCTAACTTCATTTGCCTCCTCTACCTCTTTCTTGCAGATAAGCGACACACATCTCCCAATTTGGGGAATGTTAACGTCTCAGACCTTAACAAGGTTCTGAGATCCGAGGTTTTCGTGAACGGCGACTTACAAGTGAGGGCCGCCTATCTAATACTGGGGTACGACCCCATTTCGAAGGGTTTCGGCGAGGTTGAGGACGCCATTCTCGCAGGCCACCGGAGGCGAGCTCGGATCGACGTTCGCTACGACGGTTTCCTTGCTCCCCGCGCTTTGCCGGACGCGCCTTCCACAATTCTGTACGGTCAGCCCATCGAGGCCCTTCCCCTAGCGGCGCATCAAGAGATCCAGGCGGTCCGAGAAGATTCCGCGGCTTCCTCCTCACCCCTCGGCGACGAGATTGACAGGTTCAATCTAGAGGAGGCCGAGAGACCGTTGGCAGGTCACATGGTCAACATCTCAGACGAGGAGGAGACCACCTCGGACAGGCATTCCGGTATTCCGGGCTTTGTAGTTGCGATACCGGAAGTATCCTCTGGCGAAGACGACGATATGACGACGTTAAGGGATCTTTTCGCCAAGAAGAGGGGGACCAAAGTCCCCAAGGATGACGCCTCCGGGTCCCAGCCAAGGATACTCCCGCCTCCACCTCCCCCTCCTGCGGACCCACTCCCTCCTCATCCTAACGTCCCGAGGAAAAGGAGGAACGAGAACGAAGAGGCTGATAGGGAGAGGGAGAAGAAGCAGAAGCATCAACGGCAGCTGCAGCAGGCTGCTGGTGGCGGAGGACGGGCCTTGTCTGTCGAGAGTGGGGAACTACGCGGACAAGCCGAGGTCCGCCGAGGGGAGTCCAGTTGGTTCCCCGCTCTCCAGGTGGACGAGGCTCCGATCCCACTGAATGCGAGCATCCGGGATTACCAGAGGGGCCATGCCTCCTACTTGGCCAACACTTTGGAGCAGCCTCTCCTCCTGCCCAGGGACATGGAGGACGTTGGGCGGATGGGCCGGACGCGTCTCTTTCTTTCTCTCAAAAGGAACCTGGCGTTGGTAAGTGCCGTCTCTCAAACCCTTTGCCACCACTTCGTTCTACGTGCATGAGAACCAGCTACTAATTGCGCGTCTTCTGACTTGTCTTTGCAGGCCACACAGGAGGCCTTCGCCGCCGACGCAATGGTAGATCACTACCAAAACCAGGTCGGCGCTGAACAGGCAGCCAAGGCTGAGGTTGAGAGGGAGCTGACCCGGGCCGAGGCAGAGAAGACCGACCTGGCCCTCAAGCTAACCTCGGAGCAGAGTGAGAGGAAAAGTCTGGACGCGGGCCTCAAAAATGCGACGGCGCAGGCGGAGGCCCAACGCAAGCTTCTGCAGCAAAGGGAGGAGGCCCTGGTCAAGGCGGGGCAAGAGGTCTCCAATTTGAGAAGGGAGCTTGCGCAGGCCGAGGAGGCGGCTCGCACTATTAGGGAGACGGTGGAGGCCGCGAACAAGGCTGCTTTCAATGAGGGGGTCGAAGCGACTGAGAACCGCCTGACCGAGGAGTTAGGCGAGCTGTGCAGGGAGTACTGCCAGCAGGTTTGGGCCGAGGCCTTAAACGCTGCGGGACTTCCTGCCGGCTCTGAGTTGAGGGCACCCGAGAGGATCTGGTATCCAGAGGATATCAGGTTCGTTGAAGACGTTGCTCCAGCTCCGGTCGGCGCTGAGATCACGGCCTTGGAGCAGCCCCTATCCTCCCAGGTGCAAGTCTAGCCCCCCGATGGGGTTGTCGCCCCAGAGGGGGTGTCGGACAAGCACGCCGGGCAAGTCCTCCCTCCGCCTAAGCCAAAGGACAAGGGGAAGCAGGTCCAAGACCCGTCCACGGTCATCACAGGCATAGAAGACGGCCAAACCATAGAGGACCGCACCAAGCAGCCGAAGGAACCTCCATTGAAGATCAAGGGGTAGGCAGGCTCGGGCTCCCCTCGTTGCTCCGCATGGTCCTCCACTCTAGGCGGCTATTTTGTGTAGATGTTTCATTTTGTTCTGTTTTGTTCCCTTGGTTTGCCTTGTATTTCTTTTTCCCAGCTTTCTTTCGAACAGCTTATCGTTGATGTATTTCACCCTTTTACCCTTATAGTGTAACTTCTTTAATGCATTACTTCTATTACGTTGTTGTTCTATTATTATTCCATTTTTCGTATGTGAACGCTAAGTGACTCAATGTCCGAGGTGGTAGCTTTAGTGCCCACGGGTATTGTTCGAAACCAGGATAGGCGCGGTTTAGCCACGAGAGAATCCCAACCTTTAGCGAAGTTGTTCGTTAAACTTCAATCTCAGCACTTAGTAAAAATTGGCTGAACCATGTTGAATTCGCCTAAGGCAAGAGGTCCGAGGACCAAGCTTAGCCCTAGTTAGCGCTTCACGCTTTATAAAAATTGATAGGGCCCAGTTAAATTCCTCTAAGGTGGAAGGTCTGCGGACCTGGCTTAGCCGAGGTTGACATTAACATGTAATTTAAACATAAATCGCGTGTGTTAAAATTTTCCTAAGGCAGGAGGTCTAAGGACCTGGCTTAGCCCCAGTTGACATTTAACACGTAAAACAAAATGAATCGTATGTTAAATTTTCCCAAGGCTGGTCCGAGGACTTGGCTTAGCCCCAGTTGACATTAACATGTAATTTAAACATAAATCGCGTGTGTTAAAATTTTCCTAAGGCAGGAGGTCTAAGGACCTGACTTAGCCCCAGTTGACATTTAACACGTAAAACAGAATGAATCGTATGTTAAATTTTCCCAAGGCAGAAAGTCCAAGGACCTGGCTTAGCCGAGGTTGACATTAACATGTAATTTAAACATAAATTGCGTGCGTGTTAAAATTTTCCGAAGGCAGAAGGTCTAAGGACCTGGCTTAGCCCCAGTTGACATTTAACACGTAAAACAGAATGAATCGTATGTTAAATTTTCCCAAGGCAAAAGGTCCGAGGACCTGGCTTAGCCGAGGTTGACATTAACATGTAATTTAAACATAAATTGCATGCGTGTTAAAATTTTCCTAAGGCAGAAGGTCTAAGGACCTGGCTTAGCCCCAGTTGACATTTAACACGTAAAACAGAATGAATCGTATGTTAAATTTTCCCAAGGCAGAAGGTCCGAGGACCTGGCTTAGCCGAGGTTGACATTAACATGTAATTTAAACATAAATTGCGTGCGTGTTAAAATTTTCCTAAGGCAGAAGGTCTAAGGACCTGGCTTAGCCCCAGTTGACATTTAACACGTAAAACAGAATGAATCGTATGTTAAATTTTCCCAAGGCAGAAGGTCCGAGGACCTGGCTTAGCCGAGGTTGACATTAACATGTAATTTAAACATAAATTGCGTGCGTGTTAAAATTTTCCTAAGGCAGGAGGTCTAAGGACCTGGCTTAGCCCCAGTTGACATTTAACACGTAAAACAGAATGAATCGTATGTTAAATTTTCCCAAGGCAGAAGGTCCGAGGACCTGGCTTAGCCGAGGTTGACATTAACATGTAATTTAAACATAAATTGCGTGCGTGTTAAAATTTTCCTAAGGCAGAAGGTCTAAGGACCTGGCTTAGCCCCAGTTGACATTTAACACGTAAAACAGAATGAATCGTATGTTAAATTTTCCTAAGGCAGAAGGTCCGAGGACCTGGCTTAGCCGAGGTTGACATTAACATGTAATTTAAACATAAATTGCGTGCGTGTTAAAATTTTCCTAAGGCAGAAGGTCTAAGGACCTGGCTTAGCCCCAGTTGACATTTAACACGTAAAACAGAATGAATCGTATGTTAAATTTTCTCAAGGCAGAAGGTCCGAGGACCTGGCTTAGCCGAGGTTAACATTAACATGTAATTTAAACATAAATTGCGTGCGTGTTAAAATTTTCCTAAGGCAGGAGGTCTAAGGACCTGGCTTAGCCCCAGTTGACATTTAACACGTAAAACAGAATGAATCGTATGTTAAATTTTCCCAAGGCAGAAGGTCCGAGGACCTGGCTTAGCCGAGGTTGACATTAACATGTAATTTAAACATAAATTGCGTGCGTGTTAAAATTTTCCTAAGGCAGGAGGTCTAAGGACCTGGCTTAGCCCCAGTTGACATTTAACACGTAAAACAGAATGAATCGTATGTTAAATTTTCCCAAGGCAGAAGGTCCGAGGACCTGGCTTAGCCGAGGTTGACATTAACATGTAATTTAAACATAAATTGCGTGCGTGTTAAAATTTTCCTAAGGCAGGAGGTCTAAGGACCTGGCTTAGCCCCAGTTGACATTTAACACGTAAAACAGAATGAATCGTATGTTAAATTTTCCTAAGGCAGAAGGTCCGAGGACCTGGCTTAGCCGAGGTTGACATTAACATGTAATTTAAACATAAATTGCGTGCGTGTTAAAATTTTCCTAAGGCAGAAGGTCTAAGGACCTGGCTTAGCCCCAGTTGACATTTAACACGTAAAACAGAATGAATCGTATGTTAAATTTTCTCAAGGCAGAAGGTCCGAGGACCTGGCTTAGCCGAGGTTGACATTAACATGTAATTTAAACATAAATTGCGTGCGTGTTAAAATTTTCCTAAGGCAGGAGGTCTAAGGACCTAGCTTAGCCCCAGTTGACATTTAACACGTAAAACAGAATGAATCGTATGTTAAATTTTCCCAAGGCAGAAGGTCCGAGGACCTGGCTTAGCCGAGGTTGACATTAACATGTAATTTAAACATAAATTGCGTGCGTGTTAAAATTTTCCTAAGGCAGGAGGTCTAAGGACCTGGCTTAGCCCCAGTTGACATTTAACACGTAAAACAGAATGAATCGTATGTTAAATTTTCCCAAGGCAGAAGGTCCGAGGACCTGGCTTAGCCGAGGTTGACATTAACATGTAATTTAAACATAAATTGCGTGCGTGTTAAAATTTTCCTAAGGCAGGAGGTCTAAGGACCTGGCTTAGCCCCAGTTGACATTTAACACGTAAAACAGAATGAATCGTATGTTAAATTTTCCCAGGGCAGAAGGTCCGAGGACCTGGCTTAGCCGAGGTTGACATTAACATGTAATTTAAACATAAATTGCGTGCGTGTTAAAATTTTCCTAAGGCAGGAGGTCTAAGAACCTGGCTTAGCCCCAGTTGACATTTAACACGTAAAACAGAATGAATCGTATGTTAAATTTTCCCAAAGCAGAAGGCCCGAGGACCTGGCTTAGCCGAGGTTGACATCAACATGTAAGTCAAACATAAATTGCGTGCGTGTTAGAATTTTCGTAAGACAGAAGGTCTAAGGACCTGGCTTAGCCCCAGTTGACATTTAACACGTAAAACAGAATGAATCGTATGTTAAATTTTCCCAAGGCAGAAGGTCCGAGGACCTGGCATAACCAAGGTTGACATTAACAGTTAATTTAAAATTGAACCGTGTTAAATTTTCCCAAGGCAGAAGGTCCGAGGACCTGGCATAACCAAGGTTGACATTAACACTTAATTTAAAATTGAACCGTGTTAAATTTTCCCAAGGCAGAAGGTCCGAGGACCTGGCATAACCAAGGTTGACATTAACAGTTAATTTAAAATTGAACCGTGTTAAATTTTCCCAAGGCAGAAGGTCCGAGGACCTGGCATAACCAAGGTTGACATTAACACTTAATTTAAAATTGAACCGTGTTAAATTTTCCCAAGGCAGAAGGTCCGAGGACCTGGCATAATCAAGGTTGACATTAACACTTAATTTAAAATTGAACCGTGTTAAATTTTCCCAAGGCAGAAGGTCCGAGGACCTGGCATAACCAAGGTTGACATTAACACTTAATTTAAATGTGGCGGACAGAGATGATAATATTTGACAATTGGCACAAGAGAATGATATCTGAAAACACGGCGGACACGCCTTTCATCAGTAGTAATACCTTCGAAGGTTATTTACATTAAAAGGTCGCTTTACAAGTTTGTCATCCAGGTCGGCTAGATAATATGCCCCAACACCTGCCACTGAGGTTATCCGATAGGGTCCCTCCCAATTCAGCCCCAACTTCCCCCACGCTGGGTCCTTTGCCGTCCCTACGACCTTTTTTAAGACCAAGTCTCCCGGGGCGAGAGGTCTAGACCGTACATGAGAGTCGTACCTCCGCTTGAGCTGCTGCTGGTAACTGGCTAGTCGGACCATGGCGTTTTCCCGCCTTTCTTCCACCAAGTCTAACCCTTCCAGCAGCATGTTGTCGTTGGCTTCTGGAGCGAAGGACTGCATCCTCATCGTTGGGAACCCCATCTCCACCGGAATCACGGCCTCGGCGCCATACGTCATCGCGAAAGGAGTCTCCCCTGTGGATCTTCGCGGCGTGGTTCGGTAAGTCCATAACACATGAGGTACTTCATCCACCCATCTACCCTTCGCATCATCTAATCTTTTCTTGAGCCCATTGACTATCGACTTGTTCGTGGCTTCAGCCTGGCTGTTTCCTTGAGGGTAAGCTGGGGTGGAGTACCTATTCGTGATGCCGAAGTCTCCACAGTATTTCCGGAAAGCTTTGCTGTCAAACTGCAGTCCATTGTCCGAGATAAGGGTATGGGGAATCCCGAATCTGGTAATGATATTCTTCCAGACGAATCTTTTCGCGTCCACGTCTTGGATATTCGAGAGTGGCTCGGCCTCAACCCATTTAGTGAAGTAGTCCGTCCCGACAAGCAGCCATCGCTTATTGCCCGCTGCCCTTGGAAACGGTCCCACTATGTCCAAGCCCCACTGTGCAAACGGCCAAGGGCTGACCAATGGATTAAGAACGCCACCAGGCTGGTGGATGTGGGGCACATACCTCTGACACTGATCGCATTTCCTCGTGTACTCCTGTGCTTCTCTCTGCATGTTTGGCCACTAGTACCCCTGCGTAAGGGCCCTGTGAGCTAGTGACCTTCCGCCCGTGTGGCTACCACAAGTCCCCTCGTGCAACTCTTCCAAGAGCTGTTCCGTCCTATCCGGGTGTACACACAGTAGGTATGGCCCCGAAAACGAGCGTTTATAGAGCTTCTCGTCCTCGGACAGCCAGAACCGAGGAGCCTTCCTGCGGATCTTGTCGGCCTCTACCTTGTCCTCTGGTAGCGTGTCGTCTTTTAGGAATAACACTATGGGGTCCATCCAACTGGGCCCTGCTCTGATTTGCTGGACCCGCACGGCCTAGCAGCCCGTTCCGGCTGGCTTAAGCAAGTCTTCAACGAGAATGACCCGAGGGAGGCCATGTGCCGATGAGGTAGCGAGCGTCGCCAGGGAGTCCGCGTGGGTGTTTCTGCCTCTGGAGACATGCGATAGTGTGAAGGATTCGAACTTGGTCTGTAGGCGCATGGCACGGGCTAAGTATTCTCGCATTCTTGGCTCTCTCACCTCCAATTTCCCTTCCACCTGGCCGACCACCAGCTGTGAGTCTGAGAACGCTCGAACCGTCTTTCCTTCCATCTTCCAAACCATGTCCATTCCCACCAGCAAGGCTTCGTACTCGGCCTCATTGTTGGTTGCCGGGAACGCTATCCTCAGAGACTTCTCGATGACGATCCCATCCGGCGATATCAGGACTACCTCAGCGCCTGACCTTCTTTGGTTGAGGCTCCGTCCACGTAAGCTTCCCACACTGGTTTTTTCTCGCATGAGGCTATGCCGATTTGCTTTCTGCCTGAGCCACATCCCGTTAGACTTTCTTCCGGGGAGGGCTTAGTGAACTCGGCCACCAGGTCGGCTAGGACTTGCCCCTTTACAGACGTGCGAGGGAGGTACTTAATGTCGAAAGCCCCTAAAAAGGTCCCCCATTTGGCGATCCTGCTGGAGTAGTCAGCGCTCCGTAGGACGGACTTAAGTGGGAGTTGGGTCAGAACGACGACCGTATGGGATTGGAAATAGTGCGGGAGCCGACGAGTGGCGTGCACCACGGCCAGAACCGCCTTTTCCAACGGGAAATACCGGATCTCGGCCTCCTGCAAGGACTTGCTTACGTAATAAACTGGCCTTTGTATACCATCATCATCCCGCACCAGGACAAGGCTGACGGCGTGGGCCGCCACCGCTAAATACGCAAAGAGGACTTCGTCTGGATCGGGGCGGGACATAACGGGTGGCCGAGAGAGGTATTCCTTCAGCTGCTGGAATGCCAGGAAACACTCCTCG
Source organism: Castanopsis chinensis (assembly GCA_032878915.1). NCBI lineage: Eukaryota > Viridiplantae > Streptophyta > Magnoliopsida > Fagales > Fagaceae > Castanopsis > Castanopsis chinensis. The sequence continues at coordinate 6,410,455 of JAVQMG010000093.1, read as the reverse complement.
GTCCATTCGAATCCCTTCCATTTGTTTAGTAGTTGGAAGAAGGGCCGGCACGTCCGCGGAGCGGGAAATGAACCTGCTGAGGGCGGCCGTCATCCCTGCCAGCTTCTAGACCTCCTTTGGGTTTCGAGGTGGTTGCAGGTTACAGATAGTGGTGATCTGTTCGGGATTGGCCTCTATGCCCCTGTGAGTAAGCATGTAGCCTAGGAATTTACCAGACCCTACGCTGAAGGAGCACTTAGAGGCATTCAGCCGCAACTTATGTTCCCGCAAGGTCTGGAACGTGCTGTCTAGGTCGGCCACATGGTCTGATACGGCCTTGCTCTTCACGACCATGTCGTCTACATATACTTCGACGGTCCTTCCCAACTGTGGCTCGAACATCCGAGTCATCATCCTCTGATAGGTAGCCCCTTCATTATTCAGACCGAAGGGCATCACCTTATAATGGTAGTTACCGGTGGGGGTCACAAAGGCGGTTTTCTCCTGGTCCTCCAAAGCTAGAGGTATCTGATGATACCCCTGAAAGGCATCCAGAAAACTCATGCGGGGGTGGCCGACCGTCGCATCTACCAGTTGATCTATGCGCGGCATCGGGAACGGGTCCTTGGGGCAGGCCTTGTTGAGGTCTGTGAAGTCCACGCACATTCTCCATTTCCCATTTTTCTTCTTCACCACGACAGTGTGCGCCAGCCATTCGGGGTAGAATACTTCCTTGATAGCTCCAGCCCTCTTGAGCTTGATGACCTCCTCCTTCACGACTTCGGAGTGTTTCACGGAGGAGCGCCGAGGGGGTTGTTTCTTTGGCACTGCCGCCGGGTTAACATTCAGATGGTGGCATATGAAGCTTGGGTCAATTCCAGGCATCTCATGCTCGTCCCATGCGAATACGTCGAGGTTTCCTCTCAAGAACGCAACCAACTCCTCTTTCTCTTCGGTCGGTAGCCGAGCCCCAATTTGGAAGAACCTTTCTGGGTCATCGTCCACGGGGACTCTATCTAATCCCTCACACGTGGGCTCCTCCACCATTGCTGTTCCGGCGGTGGCAGAGGAGGCTAATTGCTATGAGGTCTGAGCTGCCGGGGCCGCGGCCTCGGTGTCCGGCCTGCGTAGTATTGCGGCGGTCAGGAATTGCCTTGCCGCGGACTGGCTCCCAATGATTTCCTCGACTCGGCTGTCGAAAGGGAACTTCACCTTGACGTTGAGGGTGGAGGGGACAGCCCTTAGGGCATGCAGCCAAGGTCTCCCCACAATGGCCGTATACGGGGAGTAGGCATCCACTACGATGAAATCCACCTCTACCACTGCCGGTCCCGACTGTACGGACAATCTGATCTGCCCCTTGGGGATCACCATCTTTCCCTCGAAGCTTATCAGGGGCGAGTCGTAGGCCGAGAGGTCCTCTTCCCTCAGGTTCAGCCCCTTGTACAGGTCGGGGTACATGATGTCTGCGCCGCTTCCCTGGTCCACCATCACCCTCTTTACATCATAGCCTCCAATCCTTAGCATTATAACCAGGGCGTCGTCGTGAGGTTGGATGGTCCCTTCCTTGTCGGCGTCCGAGAAGGCCAGCGTGGGCGGCTCATTTCCCTTGATCCTCTTTGGCTCGGAGCCAGAGCCCCCAGCATGGGCCCGCGCCACGTTCATCACCCTAGAAGGGCGCGAGCCAGTCCTCCCAGGAGCTGCGAAGATGGTGTTGATGGTTCCCAGAGGAGGCCTTGGGGAGTGGTGGCCCTGGCCTGTCGGACCATGATGTTCTCTCCCCCCTCCTGGTCGTGCACAAATTGTCTTAACTTTCCCTCCTTTGCCAACTGTTCAAGGTAGTAGCGCAGGCTCTTGCAGTTCTCGGTCGTATGGCCGTGCTCTTGATGGTATTGGCAGTGGAGGTTCTGGTTCCGCTTTGCGGGATCACCTATCATCTTGCTGGGCCACCTAAAATAGGGTTCGTGGCGGATTTTCTCAAACACCCGCTGCATGGGTTCGCGGAACACAACGCCGACCGCCTGCGTTGGTATCCGACGTGGTTGTCCGACGAACTCTCTCCTTGGCCTACTGTTGCTGTATCCGTCCGACCTGAAATCCCTCCTCTCTTGAGGGATAACCTTCATCTTGGCCTTCACTTGCAGCTGATCCTCCTCGACCCGCGTGTACTCATCGATGCGGTCCATGAGACGACGTACACTCTTGACAGGCCTTCTGGTCAGCGACTTCCTCAGGTCATGCTCATTCGGCAGGCCGACCTTGAAGGTACTTATGGCCACTTCGTCGAAGTCCCCATCGATCTCGTTGTACATCTCCCAATACCTGTCAGTATATGCCCTAAGGGTTTCTCCCTCTCTCATGGCCATGGACAACAGCGAATATAGGGGCCGAGGGACCCTGCTGCAGGTGATGAACCGTGCTCCGAATGCCCTGGTGAGCTCTGTGAAGGAATCGACAAAGCTCGCCTTTAGGCTGTTGAACCACCTCATCGCGACGGGTCCCAAGCTGGAAGGGAAGACCTTGCACATCAGGGTCTCATTTTTCGAGTGCACCGCCATCCTCTGGCTGAAGTGGCTCACATGCTCTACTGGGTCCGTCCTCCCGTTGTAAATTGTGAAGGTTGGCTGGGTGAACCTTCTTGGAAGCTTCCCCTTCTCAATCCTCCGGGTGAAGGGTGACTTGGAAATTTGGTGGAGCGCCTTGCTCAGTGCATTGTTGGCCAGGCCTCTGGAGGACGTCCCCTTGTCCTTGAGTGGGCGATGGTGCTCGCCCTCCTGGGAAGAGGACTCGCTAAGGGGAGTCCTGGACCTGGAGCTGTCAGAGCTACTACTGGCATCCACTGAGGACCGGTTTGAAGGGGTAGGCGTGCGCCTCCGTTTTTCCCGGCGCAGCTTCCTTCTCAAATGATCAACCTTCCTTTGCAGGGTCTCAACACTTTTCTCGCAGGAGGTTCTACTACCACCGCGTGCATGGCTCCTCCCGCGCGTACGTTCCGTGTGGACACTGGCTTCGCGCTCTCTTTCTAACCGCCCAAAATGGTCCTCTCGCTGGGACCCCCTGGACTCTGCATGACGTGAACCTGAACCTTCCATGGCACTTCCAGTCCCTTCAGTCAAGGCTTCCCACAGACGGCGCCAATTGTAAGGACACAGACTGAGCCTTGAGCCCAAATGCAGGGCTGGGCCGGCCCAAATGGCCATTACAATAGAATTTGTAGAGGATGGGCTTAAGGCCTAGACTTCTTGAGGCTCTAGAAAGCTATGGAGCGCAGGTAAAGTCTGTTGCTGTCGTGCTGGGGAATGAGGGTACACTTTTGCCTCTGCTCGGACGGGGGCCGAGAGCGTGTGTCTAGACCTTTCTTCTATTTGTCCTCAGGGTGGAAAGAGAAAGGGTCCTCCTTCTTTTTCTCTGGCCAAAAATCCCCCTTTCAAGTAGTCCTTCCTTCTCTATTTATACTTTCCATGCTTGGTTCCCATCTGTCCTTTCCCTGAAAACGCTCCCCAATGCCCTTAAGGCTGCTCACCGTCCTCTCAATAGTCATTTCTCCATTAATGCGGCCAGGTGGGTAGGTAAGAAGTCTTTAATGCGGTGGCAGGAACTTTATGCAAAGCATGTTTCCCTTGTCTCCCACCTCGGCATCTCATAAGGATATAGGATGACTCGCCGAGCTTCAGGGGCCCTCCTCCGGGCGTTTTGCTACCATGTTCTGTCCCCGATCCTACGTCCGAGGAGACCCTCTCCTCGGCTCAATTCTGACAGGCTGGCAGCTTGGTCGGCTGGCCCTTGGGTCCCAGGGTTAGAAGGCCTTGCTCCCGACACCTGACCCCTTTAGGGAATTGGCGCCCTCGGACTAGGCCCGAGGCCCACATGGTGTCCTGGTGCTTTTACCCCCACATTAAGAATTATGAACAACCCAAATTACTAAAATTAAAAAATAAAAGGAGATAAACTTACATAATAATTGAATTTTTGTCTTTGAAAATGAGGTAGGAGGCACCGAATTTAACCCTATCAAAACAAAATGTGTAAATATAAATTTCAAGAATTTTTTTTGAGAAAAACTCAATACCAATAGTATTTTTTGATCAAGTGCTTCGAAACCTCGAGAAAACTCCCTGAAAAAAAAAACATGAATAATAAAAAAAAACAAAGAAAATTAAACAAATAACAAATAACCTTAAAAAATGATAGATAGTTGGACGTTCAAAATATTAATAAAAAAATCATGAATTTGGCCTTATTATTTATAGTGTCTTGGAACTCTAAATATGAGAGTCATGGTATAATAAAACTATTATCCATAATCATTCCTATATTTATCCGACAAATAAAATTAAACTTCAACCAAAAAACAAACGTTGATAAGAAGTTGTTTTTATTTAAAACAATAATTTTTTTTAATACAATCATACAAGATAGAAATTCTACTCTAACCTAATCTAAGTGTATATGTGTTTGAAGTTCCCTCTTGGAGACTTGAACCTTAGTCCTTACCTCTCACACCCCACAAGTACTTATACTTGTGGAGTGATCATCGCACTAAGGCTGTGCGGTGGTTAAAACAATAATTTTAAGTTGTGAAGAAGTTGATATAAGCAAAAAAAGAAGAAATTTAAATTAAAACCCAATACCATACATTTTGTCGGAAAATATATGAAATTTTCCCTTGTGCATTGAATAGGACTCAATTTTGTTTCAGATAATAGAAAATAAATAAAAAATTGCTATAATTCTGTCAAATTTATCATTGCTCCCCATATGCAGAATCCTACTGAGACCTAGCATTAAACACCTCACAGGCACTATTATAGAAACTTTTTTTAACATTTTGTCGAACAAAGCAAAAGCTGATATTTAAATTGCCACAATTAAAAGCACAATCACCATTCAAAATTTGAGAGATAATTAGGATAATTAATCGATATTTAGTTATAATAAAAAAAGAAGATGAAGCAAAAGAAGAGTTTGAAGAAGTTATTCATGACTAGATTAGACTATAACTGAATCAAGCGAAGAATGAACTTTGCCCATACACACAAATCATCTTTCACCATCGTCATCCAAAAATCTCTACTTGAATCTCAAATCATGAACCTAGAATCACATAAATCACAGGTCCTCTTCTTCGACTTGCTCTTGCTCTTCTTCGTCGTCTTCTTCTTTGACAAACTTTATCTTAACAAACTACATGCCCAAAAGAACACCTTATGAGTTATTTCAAATTAGTCTACATGCCCAAGCTGAAGGAAATTAGTAAGAGCAATTGGAGTCAGTAAAATTTTTATTAATTTAAAGGAGAAGAGAACAACGTCAGAAGAAGTTACCATCTTGATGTTAGGGATGTGGGAAATTTTGGGCCACTCCTCTCCTATCTTTCTTTCGCAGCATTCATCTATAATTGGACTCCCCTAGATCTCGAATTTCTGTAATGGAGTTATAGGAACGAAGTTCGGCAGTGACTTTAACTTTGGGCAATCGTAGATCTTCAAAATCGTTTTTTTGCTTTTGGGTTGTGGGTTTGATATGGTCTGATTATGGTGGTTTGTGGGTTGCGGTTGTTGTGGGTGGTGGCAATGCTGCTGCCTGCTGAGCTGTGGTGGTTATGGGTAAAACGAGAGAGGAGAAGGGGAACGGGAGAAATAGGGTTTGAGGAAGGAGATTTGTGGGTAAGGTGGGTTTTGATTGAGGAAGGTGAAGGTAGAGAGCTATTTTTGGAGGAAGGAGAAGGCAGAGAGCAGGTTTTTGCGTTTATCGGGTTTTAGAAAAGTTTTATTTTGTGTGAAAGGTTTTTTTGTGTTTATGTTTTTTTTTTAAATATTATGCTGACGTGAAAAATTGTGGGAATTTCAGAAATTTCGATTTTATATATATTGATGATATGATGTAATTATCTCAAAATTTTATTGCTTTAACACTGATTTCTATAACAAAAAAATAAATTATTATTATTAAATAATGAACTTGTAGTTATTAGTTATTTTTATTTATTTATTTATATATGATTATTATTATTATTATTATCACTTTTAAAATGTAACAATAATGTTTTCTTTTCCTTTCCCCTAGCTTCTTTATTATTATTTTTTTTAACCTCCGTTTTCCTTTATAGATTTTGAATACACATTGATGGGAAAGATTTTCTTTCTATTTTTTGAATGAATTTTATATAAAAGAAATTCACCCAAATAGAAGAAAAAAGTTGAATATAATTAGGTGGGGTTGCAAAGGGGTTGAAATTCTTACGTATTATCCCTCGACCCCTTGGCTCTCAAGTCTCAACCGAATCAAGTTTTTCTTACTTTGATGACTTGAGATACATGCGTACGAATCACATTTTCTTGCTTTAATGACTTGAACTACTTATCCATAGATCTAGTTTCTAAATCCTTTCATGACTTCCTAAAACATCTTGATTCTTGACGAATTAACTTCTAACACTAGAAAGCGTTATTCAACATTTTTTCTTCCTTAATAATGAACATATGTTAGCTGGGATGCAATGGCTAGGACTTATTAAGAGCATTTACATCAGGCTTAATGAATTTTTAGCTAAATTTAGTATAAAATCTTCACTTTTGTTAGTTTAGCTAATATATTATTTACAAACAATTACATCAATTTCAATACTCTATCACTATCCCATTTTAATATTATTTTCTCTCTTCGTAAATATCATTTTTTTTTACACATGTACACCATCCTTCCCAAACACCTACCAAAGATCAAAACACTCAGCTACATTAGATAAATTTCACATTTTATCTTTGGAATCACTACCGCCTGAGATAAATAAATAAATAAATATTTATTTATATGGGTTAAATAAATAACAACACAACCATTGTAGTCTCCCTTTGAAACCTCTGTTGATTGGAAAATATCAAAATAAGCGAGAGACATACGCATGAGATAGAGAGGAAGTACGTACGCTAAGTCAAGCAGAGAGAAAATGAATAAAAAACAATTTTTATTTTTATTTTTATGTAGCGATGTACAATGTTTCAATAAGGGTATTAAGGACATTGTTCATTGTTAAAAAAATTGACAATTTATTGAGCTCGATGAATGAGGCTTTGGGTGGGTTTAGCCAAGTTTTTAGCTAAACTAGTGCATTTAACTGGGATTCTTTCATTTGAACTTTTGGCAATTGCTAATGATATATTAGTGCATTTTACTCTATAGCGGGACTAAATGAGGCCTTGTGTTTGACGCTGCAACTATCAACAACACATTTGATCTTAATATGGTTAAAGTGCTGAAAGCTTTGTATCTCAACTGGTTGAATTTTTTGGTATTTAAAATAGAGATATTTAAGATTTATCTAAAAATAAATAAAATAAAAAATATCAAAAACATTTAAGATTCGAATTATCTCTCTCCTATCGAAACTATCAAATTAAGAAAAAAAAAGTTTAAAATGCAATTATTTTAAATAGTAGAAGGTACTAGGTGCTGTCAAAAGTGACGAAGAGGCTCTTTTTTTGAGGTAAAAACATTGGGATTCCATAGTAGGTGTTGCTAATTCCTGGAATTAAAGAGGAAAAAACTTGTGGATTCTAATTAGTCCAGCTGGTAAAGTCTTTGAAAGTTGTATAAGAGATTTGAGGTTTAATCTCCACATACACTAAAAACTGATTGGTGTCTTGGTCTGATAATAAAGAGCTATTATTAAGAGGACGCCATAGGTTGAAACTCTCTCCAAAAAAAAAAAAAAAGTGGGAAAAACTCTTTTCCAATCTTCTACTTTTTCATGCTCTCGTCCTATTGCATGCATTTCTGTCCCTCAGTCAAACAGGTTGTAGAGCAGGATTTTTGTAGCTGGTTGTTTACGACAATTGGTAAATTCAATTTTAAGGCTATGGCTTAGCAAAATGATTCTTAAATAAGGGCTTGGGTTTGACGCTGCGATTATCAAAGACTACATGTGATTTTAACATGTTCATAGCTCATAAGTACACTTGACCACCTAGCTGGGAAAGTTGATGATCAAGTCTCAAACATCAATGGAAGAAGGCTGTGGAAAAACTTTGATCATCCCACTGGCACGCTTCTTACTTTGATCCAGCATCAGGAGCCGTGACACTTGAGTGAGTGAGAACCAAATTAGGACAAACGACGTCGTTTTATATCAGTTTTTGTTTTTGTTTTTGTTTTTTGTTTTTAAAAAGCACTCAAAACGACGTCATTTGTGATATATAACTAAACCCAATTTATCTCTTTTTCTTTTTTCTTCTTCTTCTTCTTCTTCTTCTTCTTCCTTCAAACTCAGCCGCCTCTCTCTCTGTATCTCCTCTCATCCTCTCATTCTTTGAGCTCTCTATCCCATTGAAAGCGCACATATATTATTATAGGCGGTGCACCTACTGGTGTCGGTATTCAGAAAACGCTGCCAACCACCGCGCCGGATTCATGCGGTGGTGCTCTACGGCGGTCGGCTCGGTGCGGCGAAGGGCGGTACTATCGGTGGCGGGCAGTGGCTGAAAAATGCTGCAACGTTTATCATCAACAAGAATTTCAAAGACGACACTGAACCATGTTTCCTCAGCCTATGATGTTGTTGTCCCAAAACACTCAACATTCACCGCCTTGTCTTCGCAACCAAATCTTCAAAAACTGCAACAGCAGAGAGTGATCCCTGGCGATTTCGTGACATGGGGTTCGCTTGGTTTCTGTAGAACTTCAAGCTTTGCCACTGGGTTCTCGCCATTACAGCACAAGCCGTTGGACTCTGTTATGGATATTCAGAGAGTGAAGGATCGCTCGCCTGAGGACATTGCTTCCGCCTGGGATGATGTAATGTCTCACAAAAACTTCCAATTTTTTTTATTCTGTTCTTTCTGCCTATGAATCTTAGTTCATGTGATTTTCTTGTACTTTTTTTTTAACAATGGGGTTTTTTGGTTTATTGCATGAATTTCTAGAAGTGAGAGCGAATTGAATTTGAGATGAATTCTTGGCGGATGAAATTTACTATTAATTTAGGTACTATAGGTGTATGTTTATTTGTGTGCGTATATGCTGACCTTGCTTGCAAAAGGAATGCGATTATTATCAGAGCCACTAGAAAGTGTGGGAAAGTAAATGTAATTTATTTGTACTTAGCTGATAGCCTGTTTGGTTGCTTAGAATCTTGGAGCTGATTTTTTTTTTGTACACTCTGTTTCTATTTGGTTCGTGAGAAAGGTTGTGAAAGTAGACGGAAATTTTATTTTTAAGGGACTTGAGGTTAAATTGTCATAGATCTATTTGGTTGGTTAGGAAACATTTGAAAAGATAAACGAATTTTGAAGATGTAATTTTTAGTGCTTTTTTCTTTTCTTTAAAGCTGGAATTTTAAGTTTTTAGCTATTGAAATGGAAGAATAATGAACATGGTAGAGGCTGGTACCGCAGTTTGTTTAATGAGAAAATTTGGGTAAAGCACCAGAGAATCAATAAAGCTAGATTCTGGAAAAGGTTCATTAGTCAAGTTATTATACCCCAACTTGAGCAATTGGACTTGTGTTCTTTGTTTCTAAGAAACATGAAAATTCTGTGTCCACATTAACTGCATCTGGTTGTGAAGGAAATTGAAGTAAAAGATTGTACTTGGTGTAGCTTTTTACATGGGTTGATTTCCATCTAAATTAGTGTATGCTGCTTTGGGTTTTTCTAAGAGAATGTGTAAATGATTTCTGCTGTCAGTTTACTCTCTCTCTTCTTTGATGTTATTACCTTATTTTTGGTCATAATAATATGCATTTTGTGAAACCCCAAGAACTGTTTTGCTTCTTGTGAGAGGAAAGGCCTTTTATAGAAGGTCTTCAATTCTTGTTGCCTTTGTGAGCATAACCACATTGTGGTCAACATTTTCCAAATGAAGTGTATTTTCATGATCCATTCCAAGTTTATGGCCTTTCTAAATTTGTTGGCCAAACTTTAGAATGCGTTTTATGGAATGAGCTTAATTTCCTTGGACAACTAATTAGCATATGAGGAGTTCTTTTGTACAATGATTGTTTAGAGAATCTGTTGCCTGGGACTATATTTGAGAAGGTTAAGGTTTCTATGGAAACTAGAATCTTTATGAGTGAATTGAATTTTCCTTTGCTATTTTGAACCAAAATTATAGTGACATAGAACTCTAGGACCATAGCTTATAGATAGTTTTTTTTTTTCTTATGTATATATTTAGTTATTTTTTGGAGGTGTTATGTTTGTTAGTATCACTTGGGAAGAGGCCATATTGGTAGAGGTGTTTAGTAGGATGTTGAAAAGAGTGGAGGAAGCTGGTTTGATCCATGGTTTTAAAGTTGAGAGTAGGAGGGGTGGTGGGGAATGTGTTTCACATCTTTTGTTTGCAAACGATACTATCCTTTTTTGTGATGCAGATGGGAGCAAATTCTGCATATTCGATTGTTGTTACTTTGTTTTCAGGTGGTAACAGGGTTGAAGGTAAATGTGCATAAGAGTGAAATGATTCCAATAGGAGAGGTTGTTGATGTGCATGTCCTGGCTAATATTTTGGGCTGCAGAGTTGGATCTTTGCCTATGTCTTATTTTGGCATGCCGTTGGGGGCTTCTCATTATTCCCCTTCTATTTGGAATCCAATTTTGGAAAAATTTGAGCGGAAATTAACTGGGTGGAAGAAATTGTACTTGTTTAAGGGGGGTCGATTGATGTTACTCAAAAGTACGCAATCTAGTCTTCCTACTTATTTTCTATCGTTATTCACCATTCCTACTCATGTGGCTAATAAAATTGAAAAGTTACAAAGAGACTTTCTATAGGGTGTTAGCAAGCCTCATCTGGTAGGTTGGGATAAAGTTTGTGCGCCTATAGCCAATGGCGGCTTGGGGATAAGGAAACTTACTACTTTCAATAAGGCCTTACTGGGAAAATGGTTGTGGCGGTTTGGTAAGGAGGAGGATCAGTTATGGAGGAGGGTGGTAGCTTTAAAATTTGGGGAAGATTGGGGGGGTTGGACCTTAAAGCTAGGTCAGGGAGTTCATGGTTGTGGTTTGTGGAGAGGTATTCGCATGGGATGGGAGGATTTTAGCAAAAATTGTCAGCTTCTTGTTGGATTGGGGAATAGAGTGAGGTTTTGGCAAGATGGGTGGTACGAGGATCAACCCTTTCAATTGGCCTTCCTAAGGCTGTATGGTAATGCCATTGATAAGGAGATCTCTGTTGAAACTTCTTTGTCTAGGCAGGGGGCGGAAGAGAGAAGAATTTGGGATGTTTGTTTTATTCGAGAATTTGAAGATTGGGAGATGGATGAAGGGCTGCAGTTCCTTCGTTTATTGGGAACTAATACTCCTTCGAGGGATGTTGGAGACTGGATGAGATGGAAGTTAAAGTCTAATGGGGAATTTGACATCCGGTCGTTCTATAATAAATTAAGAAACTGTTCCTCAATTGTCTTTTCTTGGAAAGCTATATGGAGAGTTAAGGCACCTAGGCAAGTTTCTTTCTTTGTTTGGTGCGCAGCTTGAAATAAGATCCTAACAGGTAATAACTTGAGATTGAGGAGATTAGATTTTGTGGATTGGTGCATTATGTGCCGTTACTATGGAGAGATAGTAGGCCACTTACTTCTTCATTGTGAGATGACTTATCGGTTATGGAGCTTTGTCTTTAGAACTTTTGACTTGTCTTGGGTTATTCCTTTTTTTTTTTTGGATCAATAACGTAAGAATATTATTAATAATAAAAAAATTGCCAAGCCGAGTACATTGGGGACACAAATCAAGAAACAAAAGAACAACGGTCAAGAAAAATAGAAAAGGAAGAACAAGAAAAATGAGAAAAAACCACACTCCATTCAAATAAAGTGTGTAAGAAAAAAGACTTAATCTCCAGCAAAGAGCATTCGCAACCCTCAAAACTTCTAGCATTCCTTTCTCGCCAAATGCACCAAATCAAGCAGTGAGACACTAATTTCCAAACATCAATGTGACGGTGTCGCGCAAACTTTCCTTACCAAGCCTTAAACAACTCAAGAACAGTATGAGGCATAACCTATTGAATACCAAACAAGCAGAAAACTAAAGATCACAACTCCGAAGCTATGGAGCAATGAAGTAGAAGATGATCCATCGACTCCCCACACCTCTTACACATATAGCACTAGTCAAGCACTATCACTCGTCTCTTATGAAAGTTGTCTATTGTTAAGATCTTACCTAAGGAAGCAGACCAAGAAAAGAAGGCTACCCTTGGAGGAGCCTTCGATTGCCATATCATTTTCCATGGAAAGGAAACAAGATTATGAGGGTAGAAGGAACTGTAATAACCTCTAACCTCTAAACCTCTATTCTTTGCAGGCTTTCAACAAACCTTATCTGGGCCAAACCTCCGCACTGACGAGGAATAGACTAGCCCCATAAACCGGTCAAAAGCTTCTTCTTCCCAATCTTGTGGTGGACGACGAAATTGCATATTCCAGTGAAACCTTTCAGCAGACCAACCCATAACTTCAGCCATTGAGGAATCCTTTGACCTACTAAGATAGTAAAGCTCCGGAAAGGCCTCTTGGAGAGTACAATCCCCACACCACACATGCTTCCAAAATTTCACTCTAGTACCATCTCCCACATCATAAACAAGGAATTTAGAGAAGTTCAACCAGCCACTTCTGATGTATCTCCACAAGCTGACCCCATAAGGACTTGTCACCTTCATCGTACACCAACCACCCCAAATGTTATCATATTTTGCCTCTATAACCCTCCTCCATAAAGCATCAGTCTCCATGCCATATCTCCACAACCATTTATCTAGTAAGGCAGAATTAAAATTACCCAACCGTCTTATACCCAACCCCCCAACCTGCAAAGGCCTACAAACCTTGGTCCAATTAACTAAATGAATTTTAGGTTCACCATCAATCCCATTCCACAAAAAACCTCTCTGTAATTTCTCCATACACGTAGCCACCTTACCCGGTAAAGGCAGAAGGGAAAGAAAGTATGTAGGTAAAGACGATAGTGAGCTTTTAATGAGTGTCACCTTACCCCCTTTAGATAAATACATTCTCTTCCAACTAGCTAATCTCCTCTCCATTCTCTCTAGGATAGGATTCCAAATAGATAAGTTCTTAAATTTTGCCCCTAATGGAAGGCCTAAATATTTCAAGGGCAGAGAAGACTGTCCACACTCCAACAAACCCACCAAAACCTCCAAGTTGGGTACCCCACCAACAGGTACCAACTTAGACTTCCCCAAATTAATAAGAAGCCCTGACACCTCCTTAAATCTAGCAAGAATCGCCCTCAAATTAGAAATCTGAGAAAGTTTAGCATTACAAAAAATCAGAGTGTCATCTGCAAATAAAAGGTGAGACACCATCACTGATGGACCAGCCGTACTACTCACAGAAAAGCCTAAGAATTGCCCAGCGGAGGCAGCCACATCCAACATACGACTTAATGCCTCCATCATAATATCAAACAACAATGGAGATAAAGGATCCCCTTGCCGAAGCCCCCTAGAACTTCCCAAGAAATCAGTTGGGTTACCATTGATCAGAATGGAAAACTTTACAGTTGAAATGCAATACCTTATCCATTTTCTCCATTTCTCTGAGAAACCACAATGCTGCAGCATATACATTAAAAAATCCCAACTCACATGATCATACGCCTTCTTCACATCCAATTTACACAACACACCCGGAACTCTTGACTTCAATCTGCTATCAATACATTCATAAGTAATCAAGACGGAATCCAAAATCTGTCTGCCCTTCACAAAAGCATTTTGTGAATCCGAAATAAGCCCATGCGCCACCCTACGAAGCCGATTAGCCAACACCTTAGAAATAATCTTATAAATCTCACCAACTAAGCTGATAGGCCGAAAATCCTTTGCCTCCACAGCATCCACTTTCTTAGGAATAAGGGTAAGGAACAAAGCATTAAGACTCTTCTCAAACACCACCTGAGTATGAAAATTGTAGAATATAGCCATAATTTCTGTTTTCAAAACACCCCAACAAGACTTGAAGAATGCCATGGAAAAGCCATCCGGGCCAGGTGCCTAATCACCATTACAATCATAGATCACCTCAAATACCTCTTCTTCCTTAAAAGGCCTATCTAGCCAACTTGCATCTTCCACCGAGATGCTAGAAAAATCCACATCATCTAAAACAGGTCTGTGAGCCACCTCCTCAAAATAAAGTTGCCATTAAAACTGAGAGATACAGTATGCTATAGCAGCCGGGTCCAAGGACAACACTCCATCCACCATAAGCCTATCAATAGAATTAACCCTCTTGTGAGAGTTAGTTATACGGTGGAAAAATTTAGTATTCCTGTCTCCTTCCCTAACACAGAGAACTCTAGATTTCTGCCTCCAACATATTTCTTATAATAGAGTAGCTTTTTCTAACTCATCACGAATTCTCCCCATTTCCACCCTTTCCTCCGCTGATAATCCCCGACTCTCCTCCATATTCTCTAGAACATTAAGGTTCCTCCACAATTTTTTAATCCGAACGTCAACATGATCAAACACCTCCACATTCCATCTTTTCAAATCATTTTTAAGGAGCTTTAATCTATTGGCCAGAATAAAACTCGGTGCACCGTGAACCTAGTAGGAATCCCACCAAGACTGAACCCTATCCACAAAACCTTCATCCTTAAGCCACATTCTCAAATCTAAACGGCATACTCCCTCTCTGAAAAGATCCACCCTCAAGGACAATTGTAAAATAATCTGAGCACAACCTAGACATCTGTCTTTGAGAAACTGTTGGAAACTTATCCTCCCAATCTACAGAAAACAAAAATCTGTCCAGCCTAGCCTTTGAAACAACTTCTCTAGAATTTGACCAAGTAAAAGTACCCCCTTGCAATGGCAGATCAATGAGACCCTGTTCCGAAATAAAATTGGAAAACTCCCTCATAGCAGTAGTGAAAGAATTAGATCCCAATCGTTCGGAAGGGAACCTAACCACATTAAAGTCACCACCCACACACCATGGGACACTCCACCAGCTATTCAAGCCACAAAGTTCCTAATCAAGTTTCTAACCTTAAGCCTTTTATCCTGCTCGTTCAACCCTCTAACGTTCCAAGAAATAATCTTCACATTCATTGGTAAGACACAACCGCCCACTCAGAACTTGCACTCCTGGCTTTATTTGTATCAAACTCAACATTCAAAGATGACAACAAATTGTTTAGCTCTCGCTGACCTTTCTGTCCAGACTTGACCAACTTCGTCTGATCACCCACCACAGCTTTTGGCTTATACCTAGATCGATCTCAGATTTGGTTTTTGGCTGGTGGAATTGGTTGGGGAAGCACTCGTCTCAGATTTGGAATTTAGTTTCGTTGGGCATCCTATGATGTGTTTGGAAGGAGTGGAATCGGCGGATTTTTGAGGATTTGAATAGCACCGGTGATCAGTTGCTTGCTTCTTTTAGTGGGACTCTTTTTGATTGGTCCAGAGCTTGGGACCTCACAGCTAGTGACTCTCTCCTTTTTTTTTTAGCTCCCTTTCTCTTTTGTAGTTTTTCTGTTGTTTGGTTTTCTTTTGTATCTTTGTTTAGTTTTCTTCCTCTTGTTTTTTCTAGGTTTGCTTTATGTTCTTCATGCATAGAGTAACCTTTCGTATATATGTACTTCACTCTTACTTATCAACGAAAAAAGAGCAGCTGATTGGTAGTTCATTTAGATGATGCTTGTTTCCCTTTGCACCTTTTATTAAATACTTCTTATTAGAGAAAAAAAGATATTGATGTTTGTACTGTATGCATATCTTCTCTCCATATTTTGCTATCTATACTTCTGTCTTTTTTTGCAGCCGAAATTTTGTTATTCCTTTGTGGAGAGGAAGTGGTTACACAACAATGTTTGCTCAAGGTTTGGTTTTTAACTATTGGCTTTATATCACACATGCTGTTTTTATTAAGCTTTGTATATGTGCTGAGCAAATTTCATTTGGCGTTGTTGGTGGAGTAATTTTTTTTTTTTTGATAAGTAAGAATATTATATATACGAAGGCTACTCTAAGCAAGGAAACTTAGAGCAAACCCAAAGACAACAGGAAGAAAAAACAACTGAAAACAAAAAAGAAAACCAAACAAAAGAAAAATTACAAAAGAGAAAGAGAGCTAAGAAAAGAGGGGAGAGAATCACTAGACGTGAGTCCCCAAGCCTGAGACCAATCAAAAAGAATCCCACTACAAGAGGCAATCAACTGAACACTAGAACAATGGAACTAAGTTCCAAATATGAGACGAATGCACCATAGAATGCACAATCCGCTCCTTCCAAATACACCATAGAATGCACAATGGAACTAAGTTCCAAATATGAGACGAATGCTTTCCCAACCAATTCCACCAGCCAAAAAGCAAATCCGGGATTGATCTAGGCAAGACCCAAGACAAACCTAAAGTTTTTAAGGCAAAACTCCACAACTGATAAGCCAACTCACAATAAAGAAGTAAGTGATCTACCGACTCTCCACAATGACGACACATGATACACCAGTCTACAAAATCCAAACCCCTTAATCTCCTCAAGTTATCGCCTGTAAGGATCTTATTCCAAGCCACACACCAAACAAAAAAAGATACTCGCCTAGGGGCCTTTACTCTCCATATTCCTTTCCAAGGAAAGACAATTGAGGAAGAATCTCGCAACTTGTTGTAATACGACTGAATGTCAAACTCTCCATTAGGCTTCAACTTCCATCTCATCCGGTCTCTGACATCCATTGGAGGAGTATTAGCACCCAAAATACGAAGAAAATGCAGCCCTTCATCCATCTCCCAATCATTAAATTCTCTAATGAAACGAACATCCCAAATTCTTCTATCCTCCGTTCCCTGCCTTGACAAAGAAGCTTCTACAGAAGTCTCTTTATCAGAGGCAATGCCATAAAGTCTAGGGAAAGTCACTTGAAAAGATTGATCCCCATACCACCCATCCTGCCAAAATCTCACTCTATTCCCCAAACCAACAACAAACTGACAATTCTTACTAAAAACCTCCCCTCCTAAGCGAATACCTCTCCACAAACCGCACCCATGGGCTCCCCTACCTAGCTTTGAGGTCCATCCCCCCCAATCTTCCCCATATTTTGACGCAACCACCCTCCTCCATAACCGACCCTCTTCCTTCCCAAACCGCCACAACCATTTCCCCAATAAGGCCTTATTGAAAGTAGTAATTTTCCTTATCCCCAAACCACCGTTAGCTATAGCCGCACAAACTCTATCCCATCCTACTAGATGGACTTTGCTATCACCCCATAGAAAGTCCCTTTGCAGCTTTTCAATCTTATTAGCCACATAAGTAGGAATGGTGAATAGGGAAAGAAAATAAGTAGGAAGACTAGAAAGCGTACTCTTAAGTAACATCAATCGACCCCCCTTAGACAAATACAATCTCTTCCACCCTGCTAATTTCCGCTCAATTTTTTCCAAAATAGGATTCCAAATTGAAGGGAAATTATGCGGGGCCCCCAACGGCAAGCCAAAATAGGACATGGGCAAAGATCCAACTCTACAACCCAAAATTTCCGCCAGGGCATGCACATCATCAACCTCCCCTATAGGAACCATCTCACTTTTGTGCACATTGACCTTCAAACCTGTTACCGCCTGAAAACTAAGTAACAACAACCGAATATGAAGAATTTGCTCCACATTTGCATCACAAAACAGGATAGTATCGTCTGCAAACAAAAGATGTGAAACACATTCCCCCCCCACCCCTCCTTCCCTCAACTTTAAAACCACGGATCAAGCCAGCTTCCTCAATTCTTCTCAACATCCTACCAAACACCTCCATCAAAATCAAAAACAGCATAGGGGACAACGGATCCCCTTGTCTTAAACCTCTTGAGCTACCAAAAAAATCAACGGGAGACCCATTAATCAAAATAAAGAACTAAACTGTGGAAATACAAGTTCGGATCCACTTACACCACCTCACTCCAAATCCCATTCTATTCAACAAATACAGCAAAGCCTCCCAATTCACATGATCGTAAGCTTTCTCAATCTCAAGTTTACAAATGACTCCAGGAATCCTACTCTTCCCTCTGCTATCCACGCACTCATTCACAATAAGAACTGAGTCAAGGATTTGTCTTCCACCCACAAAGCTACTCTGAGTCTCAGAGATCAACTGATCTAAAACCACTCTCAAACGATTTGCCAAAACCTTAGCCAAGATTTTATACATGCTCCCCACTAAACTAATAGAACGGAAATCTCTAATATTAGAGGCGTCATTCTTTTTAGGAATCAAAGCAATGAAGGTAGCATTGAGAGATTTTTCAAATTTACAATGCTGGAAAAACTCATCAAAGACCGCTATCACGTCATTCTCCACCACTCTCCAACAATGCCTGGAAATTCTTATAAAAAATAACCCTGGATATTAATTAAGATAATTAATCACATCATCAGATTTTCCTTTACCTTAATGCTGGTGCAAATTACTAATCTACTGGTCTATTTAGTTATGAAATGTAATAGTATTTATTTGCTAGCAAATCATGTATACATTTGACCAGGAGCTGTAACACATGCGAGTGTGCAAACCCAAATAGAGGCTGCCACCAAACTCAAACAAGCTTGTGTTTTTTTATGATCATTAATATATCAGAAGTATCTATTCTCTTCTTTTGATGTTTTCTACACATTAGCTGAAGCGTATGCAATGGAACGTCCAAAGGAGAAAAATGCATTGGCAAGGTCTGTGTTGCAGAACAAAACAAAAGCATTATCTATTAAAGCTTGAGCTGAATGTGTTTCAATTTACAGTTGATATGTCATAACACAAAAAGTTTTGGAGACAGTTTTTTTTATTAATAAAAATTGTTATATACTTATTAAAAGAATAATAATTAAAATTGTTATATAGAAGGAAGTACAATAGATTTTGGAATCAATGTAATGGGTATATACTCAACCATCTACTTTGAATCACTCAAAAATACAAAGCATCTATTTGAGGGTTTACATCATTCTATAGTAACGAACGGAATAAAATCTACAATTTTTGATGGTCAATTCATTCTTCTCCTACTATTGCTGTTGTATGCACACTAATATCTTGATAGGGATTAGGCATTAAGGAAAAAGTATAATACATAAATAAGATTTTTTTTGATAATGTTGTATGCACACTTATAATTTGATAGGGATTAGGGATTAAGGAAAAATTATAATACATAAATTAGTTTTTTTTTGATAATTTTATAGTTGGGGGAGGGGGGGGGTTTAAGCCGTGGATGTCATAGACATCAGGAGGTGCCAACCAATTGAGCCAAAAGGCTCTTGGCATAATACATAATTTGAAGAAAACATTCCGTTCTGTAAGCAATACATATTAAACTGCTAATTGCTAAATGAAGTTTATATTTGACTTGGTATTCTCCTTCTTGGAGGAATCCTATTGGACTGAATTTACCCTTTTCTTTATACTTAAAATTATTGTGGTCCTTAGTAGACTTTCCATAATAACGAGATTCATCTTCTTTGTACTAATGAGTACTGCAAATGCCTTTTGCAATTGCCTAGTGCCCTGTTATTCAGGTCTTCAATTGACAAGAATTTTCGACTGCCTTACTAGTATTCTAATGTATACCCTGAGATAGGTTTCTAATTAATTCAATTAAAGAATAAAAATTTAAATTGACAAGACTGTTCAACATTACTATCCTGTTTCAAAAGTTCATTCCCAAACTAGATTGGTCTATCTCTTGAAACGGTTGAGCCCCAGTTCTTTATTCTCTTTTTACAGTTTTGTTCTAGAAAAAAGCCACCATTTTAGGAACTTTAACTTTCCAAATGCCCCTCCAAGGAAAAGTGGAAAGAGCTGCATTTCGAATCTTATGGTAAAAAGACCGAGTATCAAACTTTCCACTTCCATTAAGATCCCAACTAAGCTTGTTACACCCTCCACCCCTAGGAGTTCGGGTTTGGATGAAACGAATAAGGGAGTAGGAAGCCACTAACTCCCAATCATTGAATTCCCTACAATATCTTAAACTCCACACTCTGTCATTATTATCCGTAGGAGGGCGTAACACAAAAATTCTAGTCCAACTAAGAAAACAGAAAAAAGAAGGTCCAGCCCAAAAGTACCAAATTTTGTAACACCATAAAAAAGGCCCAAATCTGATCTGTTGGGTCCAATCATTCTCTCTAGTCACTCACCATGTTCGGTACACAAGTTGCAGAAGAACCCGCACAAATCACCTTCACCATTTTCATATTTTTAACGGATAAGTAAAACTTCAAAGTTTTCAAAATTCCCCCTCTCTCAGTCTCAGTCTCAGTAGTTAGTATGGGTGTGAAGAACTTGTGGGCCCACTTTTCTTTTCTCTTTTTCTCGCCAAACAAACAGACCCTAATGATTATTTTTCTTTTTGGATTTATGTTTGGTTTTTAAAATTTTGAATTATGGGCTTATAGGAACAAGGGGGTGTGCATAGATCTCTCTTGCTGTATGGTTCAGCTTCAAAACGTTAGCAAATCACACTCTTGTATGAAAGAGAGAGTTTATCTCAGAGGTCTCTTTCACCGCCTCAGAGCTTTCATTGCTGTTAATTGCAACATTGTTTTTGTTATAGGTACTTAATTCATATGTTTTTGTCTTTCTGGGTTTCTTCAATTCTGTCATTTACTTTTAAAACTAGATGTGTGTTTTTAATTTAATCCTTTACTTATTGTGAAGATTGGGTTTCTGGTTTTTTGTCAAAGAATGACTAATGGGGCACTTGATTTTTTGGAATAGTTTGCATAGATGAAAATGAGACTCTTATAATGTAACAGTTCTCTGTATACATTCTATGTACATGGGATTTGGCCCCTTAAGCGGTTAATGTATGAATTCTTGCTTATCTATTAAGTAGATGAAAACAATGTATTCAGTTAAGATGTCACTGCTTTCAGAGCATGGCATTTGACCACATATCTTAATTTTAAGTAATCTTTGCTGCCTGTAGATGGATCCATTCCTGCTATTAAGTTATCAACTTATACACGCCGCCTAAATTCAGGAAGTGAGGTGAGAATCCTTGTGTGCAAATGTAATCATTGTATGTTGTTTACTTCTTTTAAACTTTTTTTGGGTCCTTTTTTTTTTTTGGAAAGTTCTTCATACTAACTTCATTTGGTTTATGAAGGCAGGTTACTCAAGATGATAGAAACTTGCAAAATGTTAACTCTCTACAAAGAAATATGGGATCCGAGTTTTCATGCATGATTAAAGAGGCTAAAGTTTTGGGCATGGCACTTGGCATTGCTTACTTAGATGGGTAATGTCTACTGTTAAACTAAAATTTTTTAATATAGGATTATAGAAGCAAGAACTCACTAGTTTTTTGTCAAATAAAGGAATATTCAAATTTATCTACATGAAATCTCTTAATGGGTTTAATGAATAAAAAAGCGTAACAAATGGAAACTAAAAGAATGAAATAAATATAAAAAAATTTATTTTTCTTATTAATCTAACCAATCTTGAAAAAAGAATTTTTGTCTAATCTAAAATTTTCAGGTCTAGTATGGTTTATTTTGCATGATATTATGGTAAATCATGATGCACCCCTTCATTCAATATATGGGAATACGTTTTCCTTAAAAGAGGAGAGAAGGGCTTTGATTCATGGAAATGCTTTTGTGAAAAAATATTAGCAACCCCCCCCCCCCCCCCCCCCTTCTTTTTTTTTTTTTTCTTCTATTGTAAACAAAGAGACCTGGACTAACTCTCACTCTCTCTCTCTCTCTCTCTATATATATATATATATATATATTTTAATCTAAAATATAGGATCAAGGAAGCTGAAGCACAGTGTGCATTATGAAACTCAAAAACGTTATGCATGAGTACCTATTATTAGCCATGTTGGAATTATTCCATAGGAGTCTTAGGAGATGCATACTATGCGCTATCATATTCTCATCACTGACATTGTTATCATCATTATCATTTTTCACTAACATTACTATAACAACCATCAGGATGATCTTGGGATAACTTGTTATCTTACCATTCAGAAAATTGCAATTGTATTAGCTATTTTGATCAGAATTTTGTAACATCGCCACTAATGATAAGCCAAGAGGCCCGGCTACCTCAAATTAGTCAGAAATAGATTTCTTGGTTTTATTACTTCTGTTTTGGATCGGTATGGGTGGATTTCGTAGTTTTTTTATTGAATCGAAGTTGTTTCAGTTGGTGATTGAGGAAGGGGGGAATTTTTTCTCCCTTAAGATTTTTGAATGGGGGAAGTATTTCATGCAATCAATTTTCATGGGTAAGAATGCAGCACGCTGGTTAATGCATAGTTTGGAACACATGGTGATTGGGGTTAACCCCAAACACTTCTTCACGCTCAGGGAAGGAGACACTGCTTACATGTTGCAAAGGGGTTCTAACTCGTTTGGCCAATTCTTGTTAGTGACAGAGCTCAAAGTAGGCGGGATGAGAAGATCTATCATTATTCCTGCAGGTAAGGTACAACAAGGTTGGAGGGTCTTTGGGATTGAATTAAGGAGAATGTTGGAACCCTCTCAATATGCACTGGGTGGTCCAAAAGTTGTACCGCACAAGTCTAAGTTGGTGTCAAGGATTCACCCTTCTCGGTCCTTTGCTGAAATGGTAAAAGCTCCGGTGCAAGTAGGGAAGCATTCGCAGCAGCCCTTCGTTAGCGAGAAGGATATGAATCATGTAGTGGAGAATACAATGGAGCATTCGAGAGACAAACCTTGTACACAGGTGGTGGCTGTTGAAGGTCCGGTCGAAAATGTTATCCCGGTAGCCGTGGGTGGTGTGGAGGGGAGAGACCGTGGTATTTTTGGAGAGACTAAGTTTAAGGAGAAAATTCCGGAACAAAATAAATTCAGATTTCCTTTGAATATTTTGAATTTGAAAGACGTTAATTCTGGAAGGGAGCGGCAGTTTCAGAAGTCTAGCTGGTTAGGGAAGGGTTTGATTTTGAAAGTAGATGAGTTTGGGAAGAGGCGGGTATCATGGAATCGTTATAAGGGTGAGAAACAAGAGGTAAAGTGGGTAGCACGTGGGACCATTTCTGCCCAGGATGTTGTTAAGGGAAAGGAACGTGGGCCTACAGAAACCCATGAGTTGGGTAAATTTAAGAGCTTATCAGGCCCATTTCCGACAAGCCCATATAACTTTGAGGCAGGAGATTGTTCCACGTATAATCAAAACAATACCAGCCCATTTTTTGCTGGCCCAAATGTTGTTGTAGGAAATAATCCGTCATGCTCTTCTGGCCTGAGCTCAAAGTTGAGCGATATGAGATCCACGGCGCATCCTGTGAGCTCGTTGACCGCACCTGTGTCACCAAGGAAGATTGCGATGAGTCCGATGGTCAACCTGGGCTCGAATTCTTCCTTACCGGTACCGGAAATCCCAAGCGGGTATGGGTATGGAGATCAGATGAGTCCGAGCCGGCTTACCCAGTCACCCACCATGCCGATATTGACAGCGGAAGTGTCCCAGGCTGCCGTAGTGCTGAGTCCGACATCCTTAGCACCGATATCTACTTTCTTGGAGCCAGTGGAGACGATATTGACAGCGGAAGTGGCCCAGACTGCCGTCGAGCTGAGTCCGCCATCCTTAACACCGATATCTACTCTTCTGGAGCCAGCGGAGGAGACGGTGCTGTTATGTGGGGACCCGATGGAAAATCTGTGGTCAATTCTTCATCTCTAGCGGCGACGAAGGATGAGGATGAGGATTCTATAGGTCCGGAGGTAATGGTGACAGCCCAAGAGTATTCTGATGTTAAGGGTGTACTCCACTGTTGTCCCACTATTAGGGAATTGGTTGGAGATTTGGATAAATCTTGGGGTAACTCCAAAGAGTGGATGCTACAACTGCGTGATGGTCGGCAATTAGTGCTTCCTCTGTCTCTATATGCTCCAGAGAGTGTGTCGGATTGCTCAGTTACGGAGGTAGAAACTGTAACAGGTACTGATCCTTTTATCAATGAGGGTCAGATGGTTAGCTGGGCAGATGATTGTGATGGGTTAGTAGATTCATTGTCTATTGTTACTGGGTCAGAGGAAGAGCTGTGGGAATTTGATGAGAGATCGAGGACTTGGGAGAGTAGTGGAAAGCCTTTAGTTGTGACACCTTTGGCCACTGAAATTCCCTTGGAGTTGGAGTATAGTTCTGGGAAAGGGGGTGGGTGTAAGGAGACTGTTGATAGTAATGAAGTATCACAATGGGTAACCAATCGGATCAAGGCTTTTAGAAAATCAGTGGGCACTACTTTGGAAGGTTTTAAGGAGCAAATTACGGGACTGTTGTGAGCCTTAGAGGCCAGAAAAAAGAATAAAAAGCTTCACGCATTAGATGATCATATGAAGCAGGGCAAGTCTGGGCAGAAAGGTTAGCGGGAGTTGAAAAATTTATTGACCTCTATGAATGTTGAGATCGGTTCAAAGAAATCAAGGAATGCAAGTAAGGAGCGGGCTGTGGTGGTTCATCAATGAATTTGAAGATCATTTCTTGGAATGTTAGAGGGTTGAATGATAGGGATAAAAGGCTTCGGGCTCGAAATCTGGTTAGGAAATGGGGACCAGATGTTATTTGTCTTCAAGAGACTAAAATGGAGTTGATAACTAGGGCTGTGATTCGCAGTTTGTGGGGCGGTCAACATGTTGATTGGTCTTATCTAGGCTCTTGTGGAGCTTCTGGAGGGGTGCTACTTATTTGGGATACACGGGTTGTGAATAAAGTGGAGGAAGCAGTGGGGCGTTATTCAATTTCTTGTAAATTTACAAGTGTGACAGATCAGTTTGTATGGGCGTTTACTGGTGTATATGGACCTAATTCTTTGAGTGATAGAAGGTTATTATGGGAGGAATTATTTGGTTTGAGCAATTGGTGGAATGTTCCATGGTGTGTGGGTGGTGACTTTAATGTGGTAAGATTCCCTTCTGAGCGCTCTGGTTCTTCATCCTTTACTGCTGCTATGCGGGAGTTTTCCAGTTTTATTTCTGAGCAGGGCCTCATTGATATTCCGCTTCAAGGGGGATCTTTCACTTGGTCTAATTTTTGTGAAGTTGCTTCGAAGGCTAGGCTGGACAGATTTTTGTTTTCTGCAGATTGGGAGGATAAGTTTCCATCTGTCTCTCAACGACGCATGCCTAGGTTGTTATCTGATCATTTCCCGATTGTTCTTGAGGGTGGTTCCTTTCAGAGAGGTAGGAGACCGTTTAGATTTGAGAATATGTGGCTTAAAAGTGAGGGGTTCGTGGAAAGGTGCGAGCTTGGTGGGAATCTTATAATGTCCTAGGAGCTCCGAGTTTTGTTCTGGCCAATAAACTGAAACTCTTGAAAAATGATTTGAAAAAATGGAATGTGGAGGTTTTTGGTAATGTTGAAGATCGGGTGAGGAAATTGTGGAAAGATCTTAGTGATTTACAGATGATTGAGGAAAGTCGGGTTTTATTGCAGGAGGAAAGGCTGGAATTGGAGAGAGTTCGAGGTGAACTAGAAAAAGCTACTTTGATGGAGGAAATCTGTTGGAGGCAGAAGTCTAGAGTCCTTTGTATTAGAGAAGGAGACAGGAATACCAAATTCTTTCATCGTATAGCCAACTCTCATAGAAGATTTAATTCCATTGATAGGCTTATGGTGGATGGAGTTTTGTCTTCAGATCCAGAGGCTATAGCAGGTTGTATTTCTCATTTTTATAGGCAGCTATATACTGAAAATGTGACTCATAGACCTTTATTAGATGATGTGGAATTCTCTTGTATTTCAGAGGAAGATGCCATTTGGTTAGAAAGGCCATTTGATGAGGAAGAGGTGTTTGGGGTGATTAGTGAGTTCAAGGGTGATAAGGCTTCTGGCCCGGATGGTTTTTCTATGGCGTTCTTTCAGTCTTGCTGGTGTATTTTAAAGGCTGAAATTATGGCAGTGTTTCAAAACTTTCATACTCAGGCTGTGTTTGAGAAGAGCCTTAATGCTTCTTTACTTGCTCTTATTCCCAAAAAGGTGGATGCTGTGGAGATTAAGGATTTTCGGCCTATTAGCTTAGTTGGTGGGATTTATAAGATTATTGTTAAGGTGTTGGCCAATCGTCTTCGAAGGGTGGCTCATGGGCTTATTTCAGATTCTCAGAATGCTTTTGTGAAAGGTAGAAAGATATTGGACTCCTTTTTAATTGCTTCTGAATGTATTGATAGTAGATTGAAGACGGGTATTCCAGGAGTGCTGTGTAAGTTGGATGTGGAGAAGGCGTATGACCATGTGAGTTGGGGTTTTTTAATATATATGCTTCAGCGTTGTGGGTTTTCAGAGAAATGGAGAAAATGGATAATGTGCTGCATCTCAACTGTTAAATTCTCCATTCTCATCAATGGTAGCCCTTCTGATTTCTTTGGAAATTCTAGAGGTATTCGGCAAGGGGACCCCTTGTCTCCATTGCTATTTGATATAGTTATGGAGGCTTTGAGTTGCATGTTGAATGTGGCTGCTACTACTAGACAGTTCTCAGGCTTCTCTGTAGGTAATACGGCTGGTAACTTGGTGATGGTGTCTCGTCTTTTATTTGCTGATGATACTCTTATTTTTTGTGATGCTGACCCTACGCAAATAGCTAGGTTGAAAGCTATTTTGGCTAGATTTGAGGAGGTCTCAGGCTTAAGGATTAACTTGGGAAAATCTGAGTTGGTTCCTATTGGTGAGGTCCACAATATGGATGTTCTGGTGGGGATGTTGGGTTGTAGGCAGCCTTCTCTTCCATTGAGATATTTGGGCTTACCGTTGGGTGCTAAATTTAAGGAGTTGTCAATTTGGAATCCGATTTTGGAGAAGATGGAGAGGAGATTAGCAGGGTGGAAGAGGTTGTATCTATCTAAGGGGGGTAAGGTAACTCTAATTAAAAGTTCTCTTTCCTCCTTACCTACCTACTTTCTTTCCCTTTTGCCTCTACCTGAAAAGGTGGCAAAGCGGATGGAGAAGTTACAACGAGACTTTCTGTGGAGTGGTATTAGTGGTGAATCTAAATTACATTTAGTCAATTGGGCTATGGTTTGTCAGCCGCTACAGGTTGGAGGGTTAGGGATTAGACGTTTGAGGAGTTTTAATTTTGCCTTGTTAGGAAAATGGTTATGGAGGTATGCCATGGAGACTGATGCTCTATGGAGGAGGGTCATTGAGGTGAAATATGGGAATGATTGGGGTGGTTGGTGCACGAAAACGGTGACTAATGCTTATGGTGTTAGTTTGTGGAGATATATTAGAAGTGGCTGGTTGAATTTTTCTAAATTCCTTCTGTATGATGTGGGGGATGGTACTCGTGTGAAGTTTTGGAAACATGTGTGGTGTGGAGATCGTACTCTTCAAGAGGCTTTTCCGGAACTTTATGGTATTAGTAGGACAAAGGATTCTTCTATAGCGGAGGTTATGTGTTGGTCTGGTGGGAGGTTTCATTGGGATGCTAAATGTCGTCGTCCTCCACAAGATTGGGAACAAGAATCCTTTGATCTGTTCATGGATATGGTTTACTCTTCGACGGTAAGGGGATTGGGTCCTGATCAGGTTTGTTGGAAGCTAGCAAGGAGTAGAGGTTTTGAGGTTAGAGGTTTCTATCTTTCTTTCTGCCCTCCTACCCTCTTATCTTTCCCTTGGAGAATGATATAGCAGTCGAAGGTCCCTCCTAGGGTAGCTTTCTTTTCATGGTCTGCTTCCTTAGGTAAGATTTTAACAACAGATAACCTTCGCAAACGACGTGTGCTAGTTCTTGATTGGTGCTATATGTGTAAGAATTGTGGGGAGTCAGTGGATCATCTTCTTCTTCATTGCCCCATAGCTTGTGAGTTGTGGTCCTTGGTGTTTGGTTTGTTTGGAGTTTATTGGGTTATGCCTCATAAGGTTATTCAGTTGTTTGAGTCTTGGCAGGGTATGTTTGGGCGGCATAGAAACATAGATTTGTGGAGACTTGTGCCTCATTGCTTGCTATGGTGTATTTGGCGTGAAAGGAATGCTAGAAGTTTTGAGGGATGTGAACGCTCCATGTTAGAGATTAAGTCTTTTTTTTTACACACTCTCCTTGATTGGAGTGTAGTTTTTTGTCATTTTTCTTGTTCTTCCCTTACTATTCTTATTGATCGTTGTAATCTTGGTTCTTGATTTTAGCCCCCATAGTATATTCCTAATGTACTCGGGTTGGCTGCTTTTCTTTGTTTAATAAAATTTTCGTTACTTATCAAAAAAAAAACAACCATCAGGATGGATGTTTCACTTTGGACTCAGATGTCTTTATTTTTGGTGCAAGGACGGTGTACAGAGGTATATGCCTGGGTAAGTAGATTCACATTTGGTTGCATATTGAAATTCTGTTGAGTAACTTATTTATTGCGTTGCATCCATTTTGCTAATAAACTTGGAGATGGTGGTTATGCCCACTTCCTATGAAATGACAGACGTAGAGGGACGGCTTGGATTTGGAAGGAACTTATTGGTAAATTTCTAATTGTCAATGTAAAATACTTATGAAGCTATTAGAACAAAAATAATAATAATTCTTTTGATATGCAATTGATTAACAATGACAACAACCAAGCCTTAGTCCCAATTGTTTTGGGCTTGCTACTTTGATCCTTGTTTGATTGGTCACGTGTGTGGGGTCTCAAATAATACCTCTTTTGTGTAATTTTGTAATTCTTTTAGGTTATGGAGTGCTTATCATCATGAGTCAGTCGAAACCTTTTTCATTAATAACTTATTTTACTAATAAAAAAAAGTGAAAAAGAAATGACGGTATATTTTGGATAGGATAATATGATGGAGAATATATGTGGCCAAACCTAAATTAGTCTATTGAGGATCTATAGCTAATCCCAAAATTTTGGGATTAAAGTTTTGCTGTTGCTATTGATTTATAGCTATGCATGTGTTTTGATCATTAGTTCCAAATATTTGGTTTTACAAAATAGAAGACTTCACATTGCTGTTACCATTGAACATTTTTTGGTCTTCTAGTAAGTAAGCATGATTCACAAAGGGATGATCAGCACTTGCAAGTTATTGATGTATATTAGAAGCCCAAGTGCTCACTTGGCAGATTCTGATGCTGTGCATAGGTAAAAACGTCAGTTCTGTTGTTTGTTGGGGCTAATGCTGGTTGCTGCATATGTGAGAGTGTTTAAAAATATAATATGTTTGGACCCTTTTTTTTTTTTTTTCCTTTTTGTCCCTTTGTTTAACTTATAGATGATTTGCTATACACTAGCTTTCATTTATTTTTTCTGCCCCAGTCGTGTTTTAAACTCTAACCAACTCAACCAGTCAATCCCCTGCCCAAACCCAAAAGAAGCTGAACAGCAGCTGTAAGGTTGTGGCTTTTGATCATTTTACAGATATGAGAATGCAACTTGTATTTATATGAAAGGATCAATTAGGTAAACTTCTTTAAAAGAACCCAGTCTTTCTGATTCCATTAGAGTTTCAGAAATAATGATATTTGCTAGTTTATTTACTTCCCCCCCCCCCCCCCCCCCCCCCTCCAATAGAATGTCATGTCTTTTTCCCTGGCTTTTCTGATGAAAGAAAATATGATGTGATATTACTCCCAGCATGCCAAGCATTGCTGTTTTCAAAATCTACATCCACACCATGTGATAGGATTGCATTTTCCATTATAAATGAGACTAATATGCAACTTCTTTTGGTTTCGGCAGAGCTAGTTTACTCAGCCAAAATTCTATATACTCTAGCTGATTATGATGGCATTTTGAACTGGAAGTTTGATTATGTCAGTTGAGTATTTGGCCAATAGAAAATCTTTTAATGATAAAAACACTTTAATGCAATGAAGCACTTATCTGTAGATCAGTTCTATATAATCTAGTCTCTAATATTATTATGGTAAGAATATTTTGGTCTTTTTAGAATTATCTGCTCAAGAAGACATAAGACAAGTTACTTATAAATGGGGAGAATTTTTTTTTCACCAGTGGGTATTATAACTAATGAGCTTTTTACAAAATGATAAATAAAGGGCATGAAAATAGACATGAATACACCTTGCAATTTATTATCTACAAAGTCTTAACATGTATTTCATGCAAAATGTTACATGAGTGCCAGCACCTGATATCTGCACGAAAATCACTGTGTAATAGTTCTAGGGTTGGTAATACATGTTACTTCAATTTCCTATAATGGGCCACAGCATGTTATCAATCTGAACCTATGCACGGTTCAATAGGGTTCACCAAA
Source organism: Castanopsis chinensis (assembly GCA_032878915.1). Lineage (NCBI taxonomy): Eukaryota > Viridiplantae > Streptophyta > Magnoliopsida > Fagales > Fagaceae > Castanopsis > Castanopsis chinensis. The sequence goes on along the minus strand of JAVQMG010000093.1, from coordinate 6,380,255 downwards.
AGCATTGAAACTCAAGCTCTTAGCTTACCATCAGCTGGGTAAGTTTTAGCTTTTCCTACACTGCCTGTATTATTCTTAGCCCATCTATAACTGGATTTAGATTTTGTTAGTGTGGTGCTTATATTGCAAAATCTTGGGAGTGAAGTACTGAAGTTGCTTTGTATTGCTTTGCCTTTGTAGGGTCTTGCTCAATATCCTTTTTAACATGCCAAACTTCAGCAGATATGCGCTCAGTTTTTTGAGCGGCATCTTGAGAAAACAGGTTCTTCATTCATTCCCTTGTTCATATTTCATGCCTTATATGCTCATGCACACATACATTAAATGTAAGAATTTATACAAGCACTTTGTTGATTTTGGTTGTCTTAAATAGTCAGAGTTTGTAGTGGCTAAATGGAAGTCAAGGATTTTGGCTATTGTCTTGGTAACTTCCAAAACAAATTTCTCATGTGAAGTCAGAATGTCGAATCTTTCCAATGGTTAAAATTTTTGGTGTGTTTTTTTCAATGGTTTAAGTTTTAAAATTGTTCAAGTCTTTCAATTTGAATCTAAAACTTGGTGGATTAGGAAAATGTAATTTTAGGATGCTTATATTTGAGAATTGTCATGCCAGATGCTTCAAGAGCATGAAACCTGTCCATCTGTGTGCATTACTTGTTAGTAGTCTGAAAGAATTCACTTTTGTATACCCAAGATATCCGCAAAATGTTATGGGTGCTACACATCTTAGTCAAGAAACTTAACACATTTTGAACAAGCACAAGTATTTTACCAAGAGCCTTGTAGATCAGCAGCATTGGCTAGTCTCCTTTCTAAGAAGAACCGGGATTTGAATTAAAAGTAACATTTGAATTAGAAAAGAAGAAGAAGAAAAGAAAAAGCACAAGTAATTCAAAATGCTTGCCGTACCTATATCTAATTTTTTAACAAATTTTTTTTTTTGATAGATAACAAAAAAATTTTATTAAGAAAAAAAATAGCCAACCTAGGTATATTGGAGATGTATTGTGGGGGCAAAAAATCAAGAACCAAAATTACAATGATCAAGTAAAAGAGTAAGAGAAAAACAAGAAAAATGCGACAGGGCTACACTCCAAACAAGGAGAGTGTGTAAGAAAAAGGACTTAATCTCTTGTAAGGAACGTTCACATCCCTCAAAACAGCAAGCATTTCTTTCCCTCCAAATACACCACATCAAATAGAGTGGCACAAGTCTCCAAAAATCTATATTGCGATGCTGCCCAAAGTTACCTTGCCAAGATTCAAACAACTCAATAACCTTAAGTGGCATAACCCAATGCAGCCCAAGCAAACAAAACACCAACGACCACAACTCACAGGCTAAGGGACAATGAAGTAGAATATGATCCACCGACTCTTCACACCTCTTACACATGTAATACCAATCAAGAACAACAATATGCCCTTTGCGAAGGTTATCGGTTGTAAGAATCTTACCTAAAGAGGCTGACCATGAAAAGAAAGCCACCCTTGGAGGAACCTTCGATTGCCACACCAACCTCCAAGGGAAAGAAAGGGAAGGAGGGTAGAAAGATAGATAAAAACTACTAATCTCAGACCCTCTACTCCTAGCTAGCTTCCAACAAACTTTATTTGGGCCAACCCTCAGCACTTTTGAAGAGTAAACAATGTTCATGAACCAATCAAAAGATTCTTCCTCCCAATCTTGCGGTGAATGACGAAAATGGAAATTTCAATGCAGCTGCCCACCAGACCAGCCCATAACCTCCGCCGCTAAAGAATCCCTTGCCTTGCTAAGATTGTATAGTTCTAGAAAGGCCTCTTTAAGGGAACAATCTCCACACCACGTGCTTTCAAAATTTCACTATATTACAATCATCCACATCATACCGTAACAGTTTAGAGAAGTTCACCCAGCCACTTCTAATAAACCTCCAGAGCTAACACCTTAAGGACTAATCACCTTTTTTCGTGCATCAACCACCCCAAATATTCTCATATTTTCCCTTTATGACCCTCTTCCATAGCACATCTGTCTCTAAACCATACCTCCACAACCATTTGCCCAACAAAACAGTGTTAAAACTTCTCAATTGTCTGATGCCTAGCTCCTTAACCTGCATTGGTTTGCAAACCTTCGCCCATTTCACCAAGTGAAATTTAGAATCATCATTCATACCACTCCAAAGAAAATCTCTCTGTAGTTTCTCCATACGATTAGCAACCTTCCTAGGTACAGGAAGAATGGAAAGGAAATAAGTAGATAAGGAGGATATGGTACTTTTGAAAAGAGTGACCCTACCTCCCTTAGATAAATTAAGTCTCTTCCAACCTGCTAGTCTTCGTTCCATCTTTTCTAATCAAATAAGTGGAAAAAATGGATTTTGTGTTGCATTTCAATTGTTAAATTTTTTAACAAAATTTTTTATAATTTTCACTTTATTATGTAAAAAGTTTTGACAGTGAGTAATGAGTAATGACTCCATTTTTCCCATAAGCAATAATAGGCTGAACGTCAAAGTGCAAAAGTTCACTACTCAGGGAAAAACCACTTAGAACAAATGGCCTGAAAAGCTGGTTTACACTTCATGGAGCACTTTTCATTTGGCACTTTCTAAAGTTTTAGACCTCAAATTAGTGTTTTATTCTATGAGTTTGTTTTAATATGTTGTTGTCAATAACCATGTGCCACTGTTAGACGCTTAGGCCATTGATAACTCCTTCAATAGAATTATAGTGCTGGTAAATTGACATTTGGCTCCAAATATGAAGCACAAGATATATAATTAGGGCATGCAGAGACTTGCTCAAACCATAGTTCGTGATATTAAAGGCAATATGAGAAGTAGGCAAATGTAATAAACATCTGAGGTATGTATACATGATAGCCAGTTGTAACTTGGTTGTTAAAGCTTAGTTCTGTCTTCATTGCCACACTAGGCTTTGTTCTCTCTGGGACGTGACAATTGGAGATAGGTGCTAGATGTTGCTTGGATTAGAAAAATAAGTCAATATATAACTCCTTATTTCATTTATCAAAATTGAAGGAATGTGAAATTTACATAAACATGAAATAACATAGGTGATAGACTGACAGTGAAAACAAGGGATTGCAAGTCGTACTGATCAATCACATTCACATACATAATAAAGTGAAAATTATAAACTTTTGAATTACGAAAATTTTGTCTATTTTTTTTTTTCCCAAGAAGAGTGTAACTGAAGAGTGAGGATGAGAGAATAGCGATTCCAGACCCTGCAATTCCTAACTAAAACAGCCTTGGCTTACAAATCTAACCGTTTAGCTTTTAAAACTTAGATGCTGGTTGATGATTTGGAGGTCAATGAACAATAAGATATGACATCCTATGTTGTAATTATTTAAAAAAAAAAAAAAAACAAATAAACAAAACTACTACTTGGGTTGTAAAGTAAAAACTACCCTTAAAAGCATTTGCATTAGTTCGTACAAAGGTTTTTGTCTATTTTAGTATAATGACTTGCATTTTGTATTTTACATACTTTTCAAAACTCCTCACATCAAATTATCTATTTTATACTATTTCAATTTTTCTTGATTTTTTAAAATTGTTTCTTTTTCTTTACACATAACAATCACCATCTATTCTCTTCCTTCATCCTCTAGATATGTAAAAAAAAAAAGAATAAACAACTAAATGAATAGTATCAATATAAATTTCCACTGTTAATTTGTAAATTTACACAATTTTATATAGACTAATGTGTGTTATTTTTCTAAAAAACTAAAGGTAGAGTAAGCACAAAATTCAAGTACATCATTTTATTTATTTAAGACTACTTCACATAATTACCTACTCATGAAACTTGTAATCCTTACCAATAAATGTGGAAACATGGATGTAGCGGTGACTTCCTCAAAGTAGAGCGTGTGTCCTAAACTTGCAATGTTTACAAGATCATCAACTGCAGAATTTAGGAAAAAAAAAACTATTTCCTCTGTCCCAAATTGTTTGGCCTAGTTAGAAAAATCTAATTATTTAGGGAAACATTATTAATTGCCTTATCTCTTTAAAAAAAGTTAAAATTTTTCTAAAGTACCCTTAAAAAAATTTATCAAAATATTATTTTAAAACATTTTTTTTTTTTTTTATAATTTGAATAAAGATGACAGTGGATTTCAAAATTTAGGTTTTATTTTATTTTTTTAAATTAAAAAATGCTCCCACAAATAAATTAAGGGCATAAAGGGAAAGTTAATAAATTAATAGTGTTTGACTTTTCAAACAAGACATAATTTTAGGACATCCTAAAATGAAATACAGGCCAAACAATTTGGGATGGAGGGAGTATTTAAAAAATAATAATGTAACAATATTATGTGAATATAGCAGTATAAAAAACAAGTTTATTTATTGAGTCAAAGACCCTTACAAGTTGCAACTCCAATGACATGCCTATACCAACTCTAATAGCCTTCTTACATGAGTGAGCATTAATGTGATTTCAGACTCTAAAATTACACATCACAAGTGAAAGAGATTCCATTGGTTAATGAAAATTAATTAGAAGCATGTTTTATAGTCATATATACAGCAAAAATGATTCCCTATGTCTAGTTTGTTATATTAGATCCTATAATGTTTTCAAGTGAATATTAGTTTGTTCAAACATGGTTTATTGTCTTTAATTTTTTAGCATTAAAAAAAGCATGTCATGACACTCACAAGTTAATTTTTGGGTCATTTTAAAGCATGCCATATCAAAGTACGCAAAGTGCACACAATGGTAACAATTTAATGCAAATGCCGTGGTGCCATGTATTATAGTTTGTTGTTGTGGCTGCAAATACAAACTTGTTTATCAGAATTCAAGTTGTTTTATGCTATATGCAATCATCAACGTCCAGTCAACAGTTTTGGGTGAGAAATACCATGCCCATAGAAGTTTATTGTTTCATTAACAAATCTCCTACAATTCTCTTCCTTGACAACATCTGCAGCTATAATTGTGATATGCTTTGCACTGATACGTCTTGCATTCTCACTGATCACTCGGAGCCTGTTCTCTCCTAGCAACAAATACAAGATTTGCTCTTCTCTTTGCATATTCTTATACAATTTGCTGAATTCACAGGCAAGCCAGATATGGCATGACCTTATTAGACTGACAAATATTATTTATCATGAAAAAGAGAGTGTATTTTAATGTAAATCAAGTCCAATGAACCACTTATGTGATAGGCATGCATAACTCCTTATTTTGCAACCCATTTTAGCTTTTGAAAAGAAATAGCATTCCTTGTCTTCCAATTATGATATTTTTTGCAATCCTAAATAGTGGTTTGTGGCTGAATTGATGGTCACTGTTATTGGGAACTTGAGAAAGTGATAAAAGGGATTTTCAACTTTGAGTTTTTACATATAGAATGGAAATTCGAACAATGCCACTTGCACTAATAATAAATTACTGCTTGTCTCAAAAGTGCCACTTGCACTAATAATAAATTACTGCTTGTCTCAAAAGTAAAAGTATAAGTTGTTAAGAAAATGTGAATTTAGCATTTAATCATTATTCTAATATTGGGAAAAGAAGAATTATTCTTTCATAAGTTGAGTACTTGAATCCCTATTTAAATAGAGGCCCCAACTAGTAAATGGAATGGATAAAGTTGGTTTTACATTTTAAATCTTTTCAAACAATATTATGTTTATTCCTACATGATCATAGAAACATAAACCCCAAGCTGCAAAATGATCCAATAACCAGTTCCAACCACAGTTGATTTATAATTATTCTTATTTAGTAATTGATTTAGTTTTACATGATCACCATCTTATTTTAAATTTTTTCTTCATAGATGCAATATGATTTAAATATATAAAATTTGCTTCGTGAAAATTGTTTTTTATTTTATTTTTTATCATTAAGTCAAAATTTATCAATGGATAAAAGTGATGTCAGTGGTGAGTCCATATGAAATGTTATTCCTACATGATCATAGAAACATAAACCCCAGGCTGCAGAATGATCCAATAACCAATTCTAATAACGGTTGATTTATGATTATTCTTATTTAGTAATTGATTTAGTTTTACATGATCACCATCTTATTTTAAAATTTTTCCTCATAGATACAATATGATTTAAATATATAAAATCTGCTTCATGAAAATTGTTTTTTTTATCAGTAAGTCAAAACTTACCAATGGATAAAAGTGATGTTAGTTGAGAGTCCATATGAAAGTAATTGCATAGCACTCACAACTTGGTATCTAAACAAGTTGTGAAAAAATTGTAGAATAAGTTGTATCCATACTATATAGACATGGCAAAATGAGCAGGTTAAGTTCGGGTTGCGGGTCAAAAACGGGTCATTTTAAGCGGGTAAAAAAGGAGTTCGGGTCAATCGGGTTGAGGGTCGGTTTGACCCATATTTTTCACATGAATTTTTTTAAAATTTTTTATAAAAAAAACATGTATTTTCCATTGCAAAGTCATGCAACAAATTACTTGATGTAAATTGTATTACTTTAAATTCATTACTTATATCAAGAATAAACTCAGTTAAATTTATTAATACTTATTCAATAATTTTAAAATTATACAAATTCTAATATTGTTATTTAAATCAAAATAACACAAAGATAAGTAAAACAAATACACAAGTTTTATTTCTACACAATATCAACATCTCAAAATATAAAACAAAATTACAAATAATTTATTGGATAACTCATTTGACAAAGAATAAAAACATATAAGAAATTTACAATCTTGAAAATTAATTTTTTAATCTATTATCAATTGTGGTTGTCACTCTATTTCAATTTGAGATATGCATTAAAATTTGATTGTTTACTTATTTATACATGGTCTCTTTTATGAATATCATATCATTGTTAAGCAACACACACTCTAGGAAATATCATAATTTATTTTGAAAAACCTTTTATTTGGGACATAAATTGTTAAAAAATAGGTCTAAGCATTCATAATTTATGCTAATTTGATACTTTGGCTTCACTATTTTCATACTTGTAAATGTTTTTAACACATGTCTACAATTTTAAATCTATGTTTTTAATTCTACTATAACTAGATTATCTTGGCATGTATTTTGTTATTTGATATCTAAAAATCTTTACTCATTACAGAATGCTCAACCAGTTATCTTGCAATTAATTGCATGCAGTTATGTAAATGTCTTAATTATTTCCTTAAAGCTTGTAACAAACAATTAAACCAATATCGTCTTAATTTTTTTCTTTTTTTTTTTTTTACCAAAAAAAAGTTTTAAAAAATAGTTTGGTTTGGGTCGCGAGTCGGGTTGAGTCAGAAAATTATGATCCATTTTGCCATGTCTAATAGACTAATACTATGGTTGTATAGTCAACTATTATGTAAAACATAAAATTAATAATTACATGAGTAATATTAAAGGCACAAAATTTTACAAATTATGTTTAGTACATCACTAGCATATGGATCCACAACCAACACATTTTTTAATGTACACCAACCACAACTGGGCTGTAAGCAATGTTTTAAATTACTTATTCCTAACCCATATGATTACTAAGCCTTGTTTTGATAATTAGGATTGGATTTGGGCCCACACTTTACAAAATGATGCCCAGGTCAAAGATAAACTTCTTTAAGGATCTTGAACGCTATCATTTTAGTATAAAGGCCCAATAGTCCACTGGACCCAAAAAATGAAGAAAAAAAGATTCATTTAGAATAATAAATAAAAAGCATAAATAATCTTCCATACTTCAAAGAAGGAAATCCTAACTATTTATATAATATAAATTCTAGTAAACATTGAATACTAGACTTGTATTGATCAATGAGTAGTTACAGTCCAAGTGTACCTTCTTGTATCAGACTTGGATGCTAACAAACCCCCAGATTATCAGCTAATTAAGCTAACCAACCCAACTATCAATTGCTAACTTGTCATACCAGTCACTCACAACCTCAATGTTACTATACAACCCACACACAATACAATTTGTACAGATTCCTAAAAGGAAACTAAGGCAAGAGAGGCACAAGAATTATGAAAGATACAGACAATGTGAAGCAATAATCAAGGAAGAATTATGTTAAAAGGAAACTTCCCATCATCCCCCTGGCAAATTATTGTGTACTCCCGGAGTACAATAAATGCGTACTCCCTTCTCTTACATGAATGGTGAGTTCCACTAATTAAATTCATGGTGAGACCCATCATTCATGTGAGAGAAAGGAGTACGCATTTATGATACTTCGGGAGTACCTAATAATTTTCCCATCCCCTGGTTCTAAGGAGTATTTATAGGAAGCATTCAATCCTTTAAGAGATGAAATAACATAGTCCTACTTCTACAAGAGAATGGAAATCAACCTAATTAAGGGGAAAAAAAATCCCAATTGAACTAAGGAAAAGAAAATCATGGTCCAACTACAAAAGCATAAAATAGTGGGATATCTTGGAATCATGCAAGAAAACTCAGTTTCAAGTTTATTTAATTAAGATATCTCTATTAACTTCTAGTTTTTATTTATTTTTTATTTTTTCTGTAGTCCACCTTCGCTCTTTTACACTAGTTATAATTAAAGAGAGCAATAATTTGAGATAAAGTAATTTTTACATTAATCAACATCCAAACTATTACTTTAGGAACAAGGGAGAGAAAAGTGTGCTAAACAATTGCAGTTCATTCTTAACAAAAGTACTGTATATACAATAATGGCGGAGATATGAAAACCATCAAATAAAGACTTCTCTTTCTTACTTCCATTGCATCTCTGCACCATCCTCTAGCATAAACTTACCTCCAGTTATTTCACTTCCAATCCAACCATGCTTTGCAATTTTTATTCCAACATCATCTTTCACTTCAAATCTCAGTGTCTCATAGGAGTTTACAAGAGCTGCCTTTGCAGCCTAGTGGTTCAATTTTCAAAACACCAAAAGAAGAAGAAAACCAGTAAGTGTTGTCATTTATTAAGGGAAAATGGCATCCAGTGAGATGGAAGAGGACAAAACAAAGAAAATGCAAAGGAGAAATCAAATTGACCTCATAAACTTGTGTGTGTGTGTAACCTTGTGCATATGATATTGATTGGTTTTGATAAAATCTATTATGACAAAGTTAGGAAGACCATGAAATTGAATCATCATATTCATTCTTCTAAGACATTTCTAGCTTTGAGTTAATGACGTGCGGATTTTCTCCCTATTATGGTGCTGTATAAACAGTGAAGCTTACACTAAGGTCATGCATAGTTATTATTCTGATTTTATCCTCTACATAATCTGGTAAATTTATCCCATCAGAAACCTTTTTTTTTTGTTAATAATAATTGCAGACCCACACGATGCATGAGAATAAATAATTATTTTGTATTGTAATATAATGTATAATTTTTTCTCTAAAATTTTTTCAAGATAATTTGTTCTCTCTAAATATTAAACAATTTCTATTCGGTCCAATTTAGTCTACTTCGGTTCAATTTGGTCAACTCGGTCAATTTCGGTCCCCCTTCAGTTCATTTTAGACTAATTGAGCCTTAAATTAATTCTCTTTGTAGGCTTTATTTCTTATTTTCAAATTTTCTTTTTTTTTCTTGATTTTTGGGTTGAAAAGTATGAAATTTTATTATATTTAGACTAAATACTTTAGTTTTGAGTTTAAAAAATACAAAGAAAATATTAAAATAGACATTATAAATTAGAAATATAAGCCTTAAAAATGCAATAAAAATTATAAATAATTAAAGTGCTATTCGGTCCACATTGGTTCTATTCAGTCTCAACTGTCCTCTTTGGTACAATTTGGTCCTATATAGTCCCTTATGTCCTCTAAAATTAAATTTGGTTCACTCGGTCATATTCAGTCCATTTCGGTCTATTTCGGTCCATTCAGGTCACATTAGACCTATTCGTTTTACATTGGTCCTATTCAGTCCATTCTGCCTACTTTGGCTCTATTTAGTCCTAGTCGGTCCATAGTAGTCTCTTTGATCCACTTTAGTCCCATGCGAAACATTCGGTCCACTTTGGTTCTATTTGGTTCATTCTGTCCACTTCAGTCCAATCTAACCACATTGGTCCTATTCAGTCGACCTTGTTTCTATTTGGTCCTATGTCCATTTGGTCCATTCGGATCACATTTGTTCATTTTGGTCCACCTCGATCTATTTTTGTGCACTTACATAATGAGAAAGTACATGTTTGGGTTGAAAGCAACTAATATAAATCCATATTTATTAAAAAAATATATAAATATTAAACTCATACTATCTACAATTTTAAACATAGCATTTGTTGTGTTTGTCGTTCAATGCACAAATAAATTAAAATTCATATGTAAACTAAGGAAAATATATCCACTTGCCACAACTATTGTTTCTAAGACCATATTTTTATTATATAATATAATATAAATGATTTTCTAACATCCTGTTCAAGTTAAGTTCTTACTTGGCTAATGTTTGGTCGCCATTGACCAAAATTTTCATATTAATACTATAGTTTGAATTGTGAGTGATGGCATGTTTTTCGATCGATTCATGTAATTTTCCGATTTCATACTTTCATGTACTTCTTATGTTTGTTTCCATAGTAATTTAGAGATTAATGGATGCTTGGAATGACAATTCCATGTTTCAAAATTCATAATTTACCATTTTTTGAATTTGTTTTTTTATTCAGGAAAGATACTTCATCAATATTTGAAGGCTGTAGCTGCTATACATGCCAGAACCATAGAAAAGCTTACATTAATCACCTACTCATGTTCACGTAATGATGGCTTAGACACTAATAGAAATGTACAAGTTTTCATTGGTCCCAATAATAATGATAATAATTCCTGTTGTTGTAGTAATAATCATAATCCTCTTTTATTTATTATTATTATTTTTACATCATAATCCTGTCCTTGATGTTGCAGACATTACACACTTCATTTTTTGAGATTTTTCAGCACAATAAGAGAATAAATTTAAGGCAGGAAACTTTGTGCAGTTTCACAGACAGTTTAATGAGGAACTCAAGTGTAAATAGGAGGGATTGAATCCTAGATATTAATAAGTGAAGGGCTTCTAATTAGATTTCAATTGGAGTCTAGTTTTGTCATAATCTTGTGCTTGATGTTGCAAACATTTCAAACATCATTTTTTTTCAGATTCTTCTGCATAATAAGAGAAGTAATTAAGGCAGCTAACTTTGAGCACTTTCACAGTAATCTACGCTTTTTTTCTCCTTCTCATTGCAAATTAAATTGGATCTTCATTGCATAAGTTGGAGTTTATAAAGAAAATGTTGAGAACCAGTAAGAAGATGGAATCTAGGTAGGTTGCTTCAAGGGGACCTGGGCCTCCATAGCCAAGAGAGAGAGAGAGAGATATTTGCACAATTGCAGTGTATTCATCAATGAGTAGTTACAGTCCAAGTGTACCTTCTTATATCAGACTTGGATACTAACTAACCACTAGATTATCAGCTAAGTAAGCTAACCAACCCAACTAACAATTGCTAACTTGTCATACCAGTCAATCACAGCCTCAATGTTACTATACAGCCCACACACAATACAATTTGTATAGATTCCTAACAAAAAACTAAGGCAGGAGAAGCACAAGAATTATGAAAGATAAAGACAAGATGAAGCAATAATTAAGGAAGACTTATGTTAAAAGGAACTTAACTAGTTCATGGCAGGCTACAACAAATGCTTATGATTAAATAGGCTTTTTAGCCGAAACAAGCCAGCAATGCTTAGCTCAAATAATTTTTTTGCCTTTGTTTATTTTCACTAGTAATTAACAATGGGGATCATTTAAATATCACCTTAGAAAGAAGTGGATTATTGTTTTCGGTATGATTTTCATGTATGCTAGGGCCATACTTCTCTGAGGATTCTAAATAGGACCTTCAAAGTTCATTAACCACAAGCTTTCTTACAAGTGGGAGAAAGCATGCCATAAGACACTATTGACCTGACTTGCAGGTTGCAAGTTTCATGCTCATTTTCGTACGTTCAATACAGGTTACTAGACATTCTTTCGTATTACAAAGGCCTTTAGCCAAAACAAAGCTTACTATTCACATCCCACTTCTTATAGATTTGAGATACCTGTTCTGAATTTTCAATTAAGAAACTGCATACGAGTAGCAGATAAATGCCTAGGAACATGCAAATATAATATCAAATGTCATTCTGGCGAAGGTGCAAAACTGGGTTGAGCTGTAGTACTTTTGCAAACATAATGAAGGAACCAACATAGCCTAGCACGGTGATGGGTTCAACCATCACTGTCCTCACACAACCTTTGGTTTCATAAACATCTTCTTCTTCTTTCTTCCCCCCCCCCCCCCTCCCCCAACAGTGAATTAGAATCTATTCATCACAAGCAATTACAACAGTATTAATTAATAAAGTATAACATTTTGTGTCCTAAACATATTTTTGTTTCTTTTTAGATGAATGGGAATTTATTTCTTAAAAACAATTACAGTAGTAACAAGACAAACAGACTACCAAAGAATCAAAATCATACAAAGATCCCTATAAAAAAATTGGATAAAATACTACAGATAATAGGACAACATATCATCAAAAGCAAACGGAAGAATATACCAATCCAACTGTTAAGACTTAAGAATCAGATGGTCTCCAATTTATCAAAAAAGAAAAAGAAAAAAAAGAATCAGATAGTCTCCATCTAACCTTTGTTTCTAGATGAATCCTCAATATGCCTGCTTGATGCCAGTCTCCATCTAACCTTTAAGACAATAATCTTGAAGAACGTTTCTTCATCTTTAGATTGTTATTATGCCATTGAGTGTTTTCTCCATCCAACTGTGATATAAATGAGCAATCCAAGCATCTTTAAGAATGAGACCAACAAAGTTCTTTTGCCTTTTAGAACTCCAATTGCCCAAGCTAACTCTGCATCCCAAGTACCAGGTTTTCTAAGAATGGAACAAAGCTTAATAGTTACTCCCAAATATCTCTTAATATCCAAGAGAATAGAGACGATGATCTCTACTTTCTCCATCTGCTTAAAATGCAATGAAGTACACCATCTCGGTAAATCCCATTGTAGCCACCAATCCCTAGTGGATAATCCTATTCTTAATAGCTAGCCAGTAGCCAAGCAGTGAAACTATGCTTGCGAACAGATTCAGAAAACTACAGAAGCTTGCACTACTAAATTTTCAGTAGAGTAACTCCAATAGCACTCCATGTTTCCTAAAATTCGAATATTACAGATTTTGCAAGTTCTGAAGTGAATTTTCTTCTGTATTCTTAATTTCTTATCAATGTTTCACCTTAGTATACTACCAACTTTAGTTACCTACAATATGCCAATTTTATTTCTTCAATGAATATACCATTTCATCCTCATCACTAAAAAAAGAAAAAAGAAAAAAGAAAAAGAAAAAGGGGAACCACAATACAGAAATCATCCAGCCAAAGATAATTAAGTACCATTCCCATCTTCAGTAAGACATGAGAATTTGTTCACCTAAATAGGAGTTTGAAAATTTATAAAACTTCCACATGGCAAATAGCTAGTAAGTGTCTAGAATCCCTTACAGTAATAAGGAAGCAATAAGTAACAGAAACAAAGCCTAGGTGTCATTTCAAGGTACAGTATACTAATTTTATTGAATCCATTGCTTGTCTAAACTAAAATTTGATTTTACAATATTAATCTACAGGGATTAAGTGAAACAACAAATTGGATTGCCTTTGACGTTCATAGGAAGAAACACCATATTCATATATGCTAATGGAGTGTATTAACTAACACAAAGATGTTATAGACACATCCAAATATTGATTAACATGATCGCATAACATTTGCACTAAATATGAAGAATCATACAACATGTACTTACAATGAAACGACACCCTAAAGCTTGTGCCCATGTGATCTAGACATCATCAAAATATTGATTAACATGATCAAATGACATTTGTACTAAATATGAAGAGTCTTACAACATTTAATTAAAATGATACAACACCCTTAAGCTCGTACCACATATGATCTAAGAATTGAAAGTACATAATTCTCCACTGCTTGTTCAATAATAAAGGACCACATACACTCCAAAACCCAACCACAAAGCCGAGTGCCATGCTCACATAGAACCAATCAACTTCAAGTCCACCAGTTTCTTTACTGCTTATGTTTTCATTGTTGGGTTTTACACCATTTGTAGTACAATTAACAGTAAGGGGTGGTCCACAAAGTTTGTTTCCAACATAACTGGATGGATTGAGGCTTTGTAGCTGAGTGCTCAAAGGGATTTTCCCAGTTAAATTGTTGTTTGACAAGTTCAAATGATTTAAAAATGTCAAACTTGACATGCTTGAGGGAATTTGACCCGAAAGTTGGTTCAAAGAGAAGTCTATAGATTCTAAAGATCCCATAGTACCTATATTCTCAGGAATACTTCCAATTAAGAAATTATATGACAAATTCAACGATTGTAATCCTTGAAGACTAGTAACTTCTTTGGGGATCTCTCCTGATAAATTGTTCTTGGAGAAGTCTATGCTTTTTACCAGTTGAAGAATGGTGCTATACTCTAGAATGTTCCCCTTTATAACTAGCAATGCACTTTCAAGAGGAAGAGCTTCACCATAATAATGAGATATATTATAAGAATTCAAGTGGTCATTTGAAATATTATTTGTGGCCATGGCACTAAAATTTTTAACACATCTAGGTATGCTTCCAGATAGCTCATTATGTGAAAGGTCCAATATCTGGAGTGAAGTTAGAGTGCATAATTCTTTTGGTATGTGACCATGGAAATAGTTTGAGCGAAGGCTAAGAATCATCAAGCTTGTACATCTATGCCCAATCCATGAAGGTATGTTTCCAACAAACCTATTTTCAGCAACATCAATAATTACCAACATTTCACAATTTTTCAAAGATGATGGTAATTTTCCAGAGAATTTGTTGTTGTATAGATGCAAAGATTTAAGATAAGTCAAAGATCCCATAGATGCTGGAATATTGCCACTGAAATTGTTGTTCCTCAAATTCAAGACCTCCAAGTTGTTCCAATTCATCAAACAATCAGGTATTATTCCTGATAAAAGATTTTTTTCTAGATTGAGATATGCTATTCTTTTGGGCTCATTCACCTTGAAACAAAAAAAGTGAAAAATAGATCTAGAGAATGAATTGTTAGAAAGATCTAGCGCAAGCACATTAGAGGATATACAAGGTAACGGACCTTTGAAATGGTTTGAACTTAAATCAATCACTGAAGCAGACAAAATCAGGGGACTTTTTGGAATTTCTCCATGGATTAGATTGTGGGAGAGATTTAGATATTGGAACTGTGAAGTCAAGTTCCAAAATGAAGGAGGAGCCATATCTGAAATCTGAGTGTAAGAAATGTCTAAATATCGCATATGCCTTTGTGAACAAAGCCATGGGGGAAATTTTGGCCCTAAATTCCATGATTGCAAGTATAAATCCTCAAGCTGAAAAGGAGGAACCCAATTTTGACTTGCTTTTAAAGTCAGTTGGTTTCCAGATGCATGTAGGTACCTCAAACTGGTTAAATTGGAAAAATGAACTTCAGACACAACACCTTTCAACATATTAGAATCAATATATAAAATCTCAAGTTTGGAAAGCTGTCCAAAACTTTGAGGGATTGTTCCGTTGAATTGATTGTTTGAAAAATCTAGGTATGTCAAAGATGAAAGATTTGATAGAGACATTGGAAGTGGACCCGAAATTGAATTATTCCTAAGAGAAAGACGTACTAGTTTTTTAAATTGCCCAAGTACATCAGTTAAATGACCAGAAAGTCGAGCATGTCTTAATCCTAAGGTCTCTAGTCTATACAACCTTGATAAAATTTCTAAGATCTTAGATACCTCTTGATTCAATCTGTTGGATGGCAAGTCAATTATAATACTAACAGCAGATGTTAGGTTTCCAGTGGCACTGGAGATTGTTCCCTGCAAATTATTATCGACAAGGTTGAGAAACTCAAGACGACTAAAACTATACAACCAATTGGGAATTGAAGAGTTGAAATTGTTCCAAGATAGATCGAGGTGACTAAGAGAAGTCATGTTTTGGAGATCAACAGGGATTGGACCTTGAAAGTAATTGTCAGATAGATCTAGAGAAACAAGATTGAGAAGAGATGAAGAGTTAACAGTGGGAGTCAGTGGAATGAAAGGCCTAAGTTGGCAATCGGACAACCGCAAGTCTAACAAGGAAGGGAGTGTGTTTGTGACTTGAACCCAATCAGAGGCTTTGCTAAGATTTACATAGCTCATATCGAGATGTTGTAGCAAAGGAAGACCAGAAAGCCATTCAAGGTTATTCACATATAAACCATAAGCTCTGTAACTTTCGAGATTGAGAAAGCGCAAATTGGAGAGATTTCCTAGTTGATGAGGTATGAGTCCCACAAATCCCGCATTAGAGAGATTAAGATGGGTTAAACTCTTCATTAAACCGAGAAAGGAGGGAATAGCAGTAGAAGTGAAATTATTGTAACTGAGGTCAAGGTAATTCAAATGCTTCAAATCAAGCAGAGAAGGATTTAGCTTACCACCAAACAATGACCGCTCATAGGCATCAATTTGTTCCTGACTCGAAAAATAATCCCAAACAGGAGGGAAGCTGCTGAGATTGAGTTGGTGGACGTGAGCGGTGAGGTTGTGGCAGACAATACCCACCCATTGACAACAATCCCCATCACCAGTCCAAGAGGAGAGCCGGTTTGATGGATCAATAAGGTCTTGCTTGAAGTTGAGAAGAGCTTGTCGCTCGGTGTCGATGCAACGAAGCTCAGAAAGTCCGGTGCAGAAGAAGAAGAAGAGGAAGTTAGGAAGAAAGAGAAAGGCAAGGAAAAGGAATGAAACGGGTCTGAAGGAAGCCTCCATTATGAGATGAGATTAATAGAATTAGAAGTAGATAGTTGTGAAAACAATAGTAGTAATTGGTGGGTAATTTATAGGAGAGTGATGATGAGGAGGGTCTAGTGCAAATCAGTTTCTTTCAGCTCTCTCTCTCTCTGTTTGCTTTTGTTTTTGTTTTACGCTTATAAAATTCTACGCATCATTATCTCCGCCCAGGTGTATGACTAGTCGTAGTCCTAAGTCCAGCGTTGACTGACTTTTGTAAGCACTAATAAGTAATAGGACCATCTATTTTTATGTTGATATGGCCACATATCATATCAATTAGCTTACTTGCCACTACGGAAATTTCATTGGTCAATCTCAATATTAATTACTCTTAACTTTTATAAAAATTCAGGAATCATTAAATTGAGTTTTTTTGGGGATGGGGGGGAGCAATAAATTTTAATGAAATATAGAGCTTTCTTGATTTATATAAAAAAAAAAACAATTGAGAAACTTTTGTTTTTTTTATAAAATATATTGATATTTGAGAAGAACCTATAGCATGCTAAATTGCATATTAAAAAATGATAAAAGTTAGTCTGGAGTTTAGCTCGATTTTACCACTTTTTTGGCCCAAAAAAAAAAATACTATTATTTTATTATCATTACAAATAATGGTAAAAATCTTATTGGGGAATAGCCTCTCTTTATAAACATTATTTTAAGCATTAAAATATCACCATTTGCAATAAAATTGATTATATCACATTTTGCATTGAAATGGCTTGAAAACACAACTCTAGTATAAACACATTTTACACTAAAATTGCAAATTTTGAAGTTTTGAAACAAAACATGATTTTTTTTTTAAGAGGCTATTTTTCAGAAAAAATTTCCACATAAAATAGTATTATTTTTTAAAAAATCTCTAGATTTTACTTTAAAAGTGTTGCAAGAAAAGGGAGTATAAAAGGTTTAATGATATTGTAACTGTATGCAAAATATTACTTGCTGGTGTATGCAAAATATTAAAACTGAAGTTGTTTGATTTTTGGATAACCACATAAGATCATTCTATATAAGCTTTTGGGACTTCAATTTATAATATATAGATAATTATCATGAAGCATATCCTATAGATTTTCAATTTACTTCCTTCTAGATGCCTAAAGATTTTATATTGTTCTAATTAATTTGAATTGTTTCAAATGCCATTTTTTGGAACTTTAGAGTTGATTGATGACATGTTTTCTATATTTCCAACTCAATGCTTTCCAGGAAATGTTCTTCATAAAGAATTGGACAAAGAGTTGAGCTTGATGGTTTAGGACTTGTATATATTTAAAATCATTTAAAATCCAAGCAATATGAAAGAGAGTCCTCCAACTTGCAAAACGTAATAGAGACAATTGGTCTTATAGTAATTACAAAATTATGACTATTTTTTATTCGCATAAGAAAAGATAAAATAGAGGTTAAACAAAATATCCAAAACTTTGAGTCTCCATTTGAAAACCCAAATTAGACTGGCTCCTAACCATGATGGGGCTACTACGCTGCCACCATTGTGACCAAGATCAAAATACAAAATGATAATTCTGAATTCGTAATTTTTCATATAATGATAAATTCATTTTAATACTTTTTTTTATTTGAGGAAATTATAAATTTATAACTCAAGACTTTGAACCTCTAAAGTCTTGAAAATAGAGTTTTGGAGACTTTGTTTTTATTTTCCAGAGTCTTTGGATTTAGAGTAATCTATACGCTGTGCAGAACTTTTCAATTTAGAAAATTGTTTCTTTGGTACTTAATTTTCCACACTAACAATGAATACACTTAATAGCATTTTCGTTTGTCTAGATTTTTCAAGAAAATGTCTTTCAAGAAAATTAAAACTTGATTGCAAGGCCTTAGAATTTTGACAACAAACAATAGGAGACATCGAAATCTAATACTATGTAAACTGGGTTTTCTTTGTTGACAGCTTGAAATTTTGGTAAGGTGTGAGTCCCTAAGTAAAATAATAATAAAAAAAGTCTGTTTAAAATGGTTCAGTGTCAAATTGTCAATTAGTTTATGCATGAAGTATCTTTGATATTTTTACTTAAGTTGTTTTGGTTTAAATTGATTTGGCAGTGAGGTTATGGCAAACAACACCCTCCCATAGACAAAAATCCCCATGGGCCGTCCAAGAGACGAGCCAGTTAGAAGGATCAATAATGTCTTGCTTGAACTTGAGAAGAGTGTGTCGCTTGATATTGATGCAACAAACCTCAGAGAGTCCGGTGCAGAAGAAGAAGTAGTGAGGAATAAAGAGAAAGGCAAGGAAAATGAATGAAATGGGTCTTAAGGAACCCTTCATCATCAGATTATTATTATATTATTAGCTGCAAGGCTTACTCATAAAAAATTACACTAAACATTGGATGCTAATTTATAAAGACTGACGACAGTCTTATGCCGATCAGTTTTTCATTTATTTATTATTTATTTTTAACCCTTGGGATTCATGTGATGATGAATAAATTAATAAAATATAAAAATATAGCCCGTTTCACATAAAATAAATAATAAAAGAGCGAGTCTCCTAAAGTCTTCCACTCTAAAAAGTTGTGTCTTTCATTTTTCTGTAAAATAAAAGTTTATTATTTTGTTTTGTCAAAAAAAAAAAAAAATTATTGTTTGGCATTGTCTAACACAATTGATGGGGAGTATGCTTGATAAAATAAGAAAGATGTTAGTTTGAATCTCTCATTTTTCCTTCCTTGAGGCCAAACATTTTTTATAAATTTTTATTAAAAATAAAATAAAGCAAAAGGCTTGTCTTCCACTAAGAAAGTAAAAAATAATATTAATTTTGTCTTATCGAAAGCATTCAAAATTTCTAATCAATTCATGATTCATGTTCATAAAGTTTAGACTACAAAAAGCAACCAGAACCATCTTTCTCACAAGTCACAAAACATAAACCCTTTTGCATAGTCTTCCACTACAAAAAAAAAAAAAAAAAAAAAAAAAAAAAAAAAAAAAGGAAAAAGAAGAAGAGTCTTCCACTATAAAAAGCAAGTTTTTCATTTTTAAAGACATTAATAGCATGAGGAATATTCTAAACACAACAGTTTTTACAATAGCCGATTAGAAAAAATTTTATCGATTCTTATCTGAGCATGTCATCAATATCGTGTTTTCACTTATCAAATTATTAATAATGATTTGTCTTTTCAATAGTTTTGATTTTTTTTTGGTGTGGCATTAGACTTATTTGAATTCTTCTTAAGTAACATAAGTTTTTTTTTGGAAGAATTTGAGTAACTCAAGTGATTAGGGAGGGTCCTTCATGACACTAAGTCATTAGCTTGAATTTGTCATTATTCTGGAAAATGAGAGATTAATTGATGGTTTATTTATTTTTTAACGGATTAGTTGATGACTTAGGACTTGTGTGTGTGTGTGTGTGTGTATTAAAAGGAGTCCTCTAGTTTGCACGATGTTAATAGAGACACCTAGTCTTATGGTAACTAGTCACAGACCCGCGCAATGCGCAGGGTAATTTTGATATCATATTATTTTTTGTTAAGTAAAGAATGAGAATAATAGTTGAGATTTATAAGTAATAGTCCAAAACTCATCTCACAATAATGTGTTTACATTGTAATATATATAATAAATTTTATGTAAGTAAAGAAGTCTTTATCTTGATTTTGTGTGTGTGTGTGTGTGTATTTTGGCGAGGAAACATGTTGCATTTTACTTTCAATCATTATATATTGCAAAATATTTTGTAATACGTTATAATAGTGTGAGATATGTATCAAAACACAACACAATTAAAAAGTGGAAAATGTATAATTTTTATTAGATTATGAAAATGAATCTTGTTGGTTTCATTTGAATATTAACATTATTTTGCATTTTTGGAGAAGCTACTGAGCAATTTATCTAAACTTTGTTTCCATTTTATCACATAAGAACTATTAAACAAAATTATAATAGTTTCTATTTTGATAATCACTAAACTCATGTATGAGAATCAACTATTACAAAAAAAAATTCTCCTCAAAACATATATTGATTTATATTATTCCATTCCATACAATTTAGAAAATGTGAAAAGCTAAGGAAGCTAAATGTGTAGTTGGTCATTTCTCCAAAAAAATAAAAATGCGCAGTTGATTTTAGTCAATTAATAAATAGCATAAATGGGGTAGGGTAAAGCAAATGTATTCACGGTATAATTGTTTATATATATCCATATTTGTTTTTGTATAATAATACTCTTGCTTTCTAAAATATTCATGTAGCAACTGTATCTTGTTTGATCTTTCCCAGTTTTGCAGCTTTAACCCAACTCATAGCATATAAACCAATGATCATGAAAAAGAACCTAGCAAAATCAAGCCAAACGCGATTTCTAAATTTTAGTGATAATTAACAAAGAGATCAAAAAATATCACAAATATGTAGTGATAATTAAAAAAAATTCCATCACAAATACTATACTTACTGTTTTTAAGAGAGATTAAAAGAGAACATATATAAATAATATATATATATATATATATGTGTGTGTGTGTGTGTGTGTGTTGTGTGTGTGTGTGGAAGGGAAAAATGTATATATGATACATAAGTGTTGAGAGAGGAGAAAGGTTGGAGAAGAGAAAGAGACTTTGTATGTTTTAGTAATTGAAAAATGTATTTATAATTGGTAAGTTGCATAATTAATGTTATAAAAAAACTCATCAAATCCAATGTAGTAACATAATAGTAAGTCTGAATAGAGGACTTGTGGGCTACCATATAGGCTTATGAAAAATTTAAGACTTTCCGTGTTCATTATTTTTTTTTTCCCAAAAATGTTAATCAGAGAAAACAATTTCCTTCATAAATGAGAATTTTATGGATTTTTTTTTTTTTCCAGTTAGATAGAAGAAATATATAGGAAGGCGAAAAAAATTGATTGTATTTCTAAAAGAGCTAATAGTGAATATCTAAGTACATATTATTTAAGAATTATAATAGTGAAATTTGTAGTACAAAAGAAATCCCTAGTTGATTTCCTATTGTATCTATCTATTATATTTCTTATGTTATTTCTACTATATTTTTGAATATTTAAGGAGTATGATGGAGTGAAGTGCAACATATCATAACCAAATTGAACAATAAGATATAAGATATAAGTTTAAGGGTTTTTTTTTTTTTTCCTCTCTTGAGAATTAGATAAGCTTAATTAAGCTAATTACTAAGGTAATATGATTTAATTCATGTTGGACTATACAAAATCGTTCTATTTATTATATATATATATATATATATATATTGGTTAGCATGATTTGAATTAAGTTGCAAGATTTTCTAACAATGAGATCACGTCGAGGTATATGCTTCAATTGAGAGAATTTTTTAATTTCGAAGTAATGGACATTAGTATTACCATGGAAACATAAAGAAATATTGCATGCATGTCCACAGTTATAAAGTGGATGTAATAGTTATAAATTGTAAGAATTGTTTTTTTTTTTTTTTTTTTTTTGAGAAGATAAATGTTGCCCAAATACAAAGAAAAAGACGAACACCATACAGTCAATACTTATCAATCATAATATTTTGTTTCCTCTTCCAAGGTGTCTTAAGAAGTTATAAATTAGTATTGATTTAGATGAGATTAAAAGAAAATTAGCAAGGATTTATGTAGTATTTAATTTAAAAATTACAAAGCTCTTCAGAAAATAAAATTAACAAATGAGAGGCAAATGATCATGTACTAAATCAATAAAACGCATTCTAATTCTTTAAACACAAACAATTTTAATGGGTAAAACACAATTATGTAAAAAAAAAATTGTAAATATGAATACAAAGAAATAGAATATCAATTGAAAAAAAAAAAAAAAACATGGTATTTACAACCCTAGAAAAGAAAATCCAATACAAACCTTTACATCATAATTTGTCAAAAAATTAATGAAAATAACCATATTAAACTAATTTATAATCCCAAATACAAAGAAAAAGAGGAACAACATATGGTCCATACCTATCAATCATAATATTTTGTTTCCTATTCCAAGTTATCCTAAGAAGTTAAAAATTAGCATAGATTTAGATGAGATTAAAAGAAAAGTAGCAAGAATTTATGTAGTATTTAATTTAAAAATTACAAAGCCATTCAAAAAATAAAATGAACAAATGGGAGGCAAATGATCATGTACTAAATCAATAAAATGCATTTCAATTCTTTAGACACTAACAATTTTAATATAATATAAAGAAAAATTGTAAACATGAATACAAAGAAATAGACTATCAAATGAAAATTGGAAAAAAGAAAAAAGCAAAGAAGTTCAGGTGAAGAAAAAGAAAAACTAACCTCAAATGGACCTTCCAATTCTAGATGTAATTTGGTGACTGATGGGGTGGAAAGAAAGCAATTCACACCCTATATATATATATATATATATAATCAATCGGTTCTAAATCCAAAGGGAGGCAATTAAATGTTTTGATGGGGGGAAAGAAGCCGTTTTTTTGATAAGGAGATGATAAGTCAGAGAGAGAGAATGATTGATTGCTGAATTTAAGGGAATTTGGATTTAATGGAAAAGTCTTTAATAGTGTAAACATTAGCCGTTTGTTTGATGGGAAGATGATGAGTTGAGAGAGAGAGAATGAGATTGATTAAAGAGAATATATGAAGTGGGAACCCAAAAAAAAAATGGAAAATAAAAACGTTGTGACATGGCGATGATGTGGCTCAACTGAAGCGTAGCAACAATAAATGCTACACTTCAGCTTTTAGATATATATAGATATGAAAGGAAGTACTAAATTTGCTATCAAATTTTCTCTCCTCTCTTCCCCCTAATTAGGAATTGCCAATGCCAAATTTTTGTGGAATTCAGCACTTAGGGTAGCAAATTCTCCCAAGTCTCTTCTCAACTACCTAAATTAGTTGACACAATCAACATAACACCTATAAGCTCAAATGTTAATAATATTTAGTTGAAAGACTCATAAAATTTGAAGAAAAATAACCAAAACTTTGAGTTTCTTATTCGAAAACCCAATTTAGATCAAATTCCTCCTAACCATAATGGGGCTGCTATGTCACCACCATTGTGATCAAAATCAAAATACAAAATGATAATTCTAAACTCCT
Organism: Castanopsis chinensis; assembly: GCA_032878915.1. Classification (NCBI taxonomy): domain Eukaryota; kingdom Viridiplantae; phylum Streptophyta; class Magnoliopsida; order Fagales; family Fagaceae; genus Castanopsis; species Castanopsis chinensis. The sequence continues at coordinate 6,356,231 of JAVQMG010000093.1, read as the reverse complement.
AATTGTTCAAATAATGATAATTCAATTTATATACATTTTTTTGTTTGGAAAATTAAAAATTTATAATCCAAAGACTTTGAAAATCTAAAGTCTTAAAAGAGAGTTTTAGAGACTTCTTTTTTCTTTTCTAAAGTCTTTAAAGCCTCCTTTACGTTGGGCAAAACTTTCTACACGTTAGCGTCTAGTTTTCTCCACTGTATAGTTTTTCCAAGAAAGTGTAGTTCTAGTAAAGTAAAGTTTATGGGTCTTCAAAATCTTGTCCACCGCCTAGTTTTTCCAAGAAAGTGTAAACTTTCCACATGTTATAGATTGATAGTGTCTAGTTTTCTAAAGTCTTTAAAGCCTCCTTTACGTTGGGCAAAACTTTCCACACGTTAGCGTCTAGTTTTCTCCACTGTATAGTTTTTCCAAGAAAGTGTAGTTCTATAAAGTAAAGTTTATGGGTCTTCAAAATCTTGTCCACCGCCTACTTTTTCCAAGAAAGTGTAAACTTTCCACACGTTATAGATTGATAGTGTCTAGTTTTCTAAAGTCTTTAAAGCCTCCTTTACGTTGGGCAAAACTTTCCACACGTTAGCGTCTAGTTTTCTCCACTGTATAGTTTTTCCAAGAAAGTGTAGTTCTATAAAGTAAAGTTTATGGGTCTTCAAAATCTTGTCCACTGCCTAGTTTTTCCAAGAAAGTGTTCCACACGTTATAGACTAATAGTGTCTAGTTTTCTCCAAGAAAGTGTAGTTCTAGTAAAGTAAAGGTCATGGGTGCCCAAAATCTTGTCCACCATCTAGTTTTTCAAAGAAAGTGTAAACTTTCTACACGTTATAGTGTCTAGTTTTTTCCAAGAAAGTATAGTTCTAGTAGAGTAAATCTCATGGGTCCCCAAAATCTTGTCCACCTAATTTTCCACACGTTAGTGAATGTGTAACTCTAGTAACACTAAAGTCTTTTTTTTTTTATAAATAGTAACACCAATGTTGAATACATTCAATAGCATTTTCCTCCATCTAGTTTTTTAGTTAATATAAGTTATAAATATATTTAACCCAAAAAGCCTAAACCCAACATATAAGAGCTAAAATTATGATATATTAATCACTCATTCATTTCATCATTATTCGATGTTGGACTTCACTCACATGTGTACATCCAACATCTAACAATTGAATTAAAAAAAAAAAAAAAATCTAGTTCTCCATTTCTAAGAAGTGAAAAAGCTGATGTGGATAAAAAATCCATGTAGAAATCAAGTCTTAGAGACTCAAGTTTCTTGAAATAAATTACAAGATTGTTATAACTTATAAGAGAACTTGAGTCTTAAAGGATTTTTATAATATTTAAGTTTCCTTTAAGGTATTGAGACTCGAATTTCATGTGAATTTTTATCCGAACTCGAGTCTCCATGTTGATTTTTTTATCCACATCATATTTGGCACCTCTTGGAACTCGAGTCATCGAGAAATGAGTTTCTTGAGTGAACTTGAGTCTTAGAGACTCAAGATGCTTCATAACAAAAATGTTTGTTTTTCAGCCACATAACAAAATTGTTAACAAAAACTGTTCAAAGGGGAAAAAAATCCAGGTTTTCTTTGCTAATGGGGTGAAATTTTGGTAGGGTACTGAAAGTCTATTTTTGTGTACTTACATAATGAGAAAGTACATGTTTGGGTTGAAAACACCTAATATAAATCCAAATTTATTAAAAGAAAAGAAAAAAAAGATTTTCTTCGATTGAAGATTAGTACACAACTGTGGAAAATATTTAACTAGTGTATTCACGTATGAGAGGAAGCTAGATGCTACCTCTATCTAATTTATTAATCCTTGAACTTTCCAATTATGGTGACCAAGTTGCATTAACATTGTCATTTGATTGCAATCTAGATATGAGGTCACATATGTCATGTGTAAAGACAACTTAATTCCAATTATATTGTTTGCAGTGGTATGCATATATTGCAATTTGAAAATTTTTAAATGACTTATAAGTATGGGAAGCAAGAGTGAAGATTTTAGCTTAGAATATAAGAGAATGAGAATCAATAGCCTACAATGAATTGCAATTGTCTTCTTGTCTCCTAGCTGAGTGATAGTTTCTCATTGCGAACAAGTCCGATACTCTTACATGAGCAATTAGCACAAATAAGTAACACAAAATCGTGACGGGTGTGGCAGTTCTATTGGTCCATCATAAGTAACACAAAACAGAGCTTCCTTCTTCACTTGGTCCATCATAATCATCACAGGTTCGCTTGCCTTTTTAACTTTCCGCAACGACTACTCTGAGAGAGAGAGAGAGAGAGAGAGAGAGAGAGAGACCAAAGACAATGAGAAAAGAGACTTTATCCTAATTTAGAAGCATTCTATCCAAGTGAATTAGAGAAACAACACTCATTTTTCAAACAAACGGCTCTTTCCTATTAAGGGTCTCAAAAATAAGAAAAGTTCAAACAAATTGCCCAAGATTTCTTAAAACTAGAAGATCTCGGACTCGATCAAATCCATCAGTAGTTTAGAAAAAGTTCTGAAAATTAGGAGAAATACAATCAAAATCATAAAATCAATAAATGGTATATAAATCAATTAAAACCAAAACAACTAACATAAGACATCAAAGATGCCTATACTACTCCATGCATTTAACTAATTGACTCTAACACATTTTAATAGTCTTTTTTTTCTGAATTGCGGAATTATATCTAGACTTTCAGTACCCTACCAAAATTTCACCCCATCAACAAAGAAAACCTGGATTTTTTCCCCCTTTAGACAGTTTTTGTTAACAATTTTGTTATGTGGCCGAAAAACAAACATTTTAGTTATGTAGCACCTCGAGTCTTACCTCGAGTCTCTAAGACTTGAGTTCACTCAAGAAACTCATGTCTCGATGAATCGAGTTCCAAGAGGTGGCAAATATGATGTGGATAAAAAAATCAACATGGAGAGTCGAGTTCAGATAAAAATTGATGTGGAATTCGATTCTCAATTCCTTAAAGGAAACTAAAATGTTATAAAAATCCTTAAGACTCAAGTTCTCTTATAGGTATAACAATCTTATAATTTATTTTAAGAAACTTGAGTCTCTAAGACTTGAGTTCTACACGGATTTTTTTATCCACATCAGCTTTGTCACTTCTTAGAACTCAAGAATTAGATTTTTTTTTTTTTTAAATAAGAGAGTGTTAGATGTTCAGTGTATACGTGCGAGTAAAGTCCAACATCAAATAATGATGAGAAAAATAAATGATTAATATATCATAATTGAGCTCATATATGTTGGATTTAGGCTTTTTGGGTTAAATATATTTATAAGTTATATTAACTAAAAAACTAGATGGAGAAAAATGCTATTGAATGTACTCAACATTAGTGTTACTATTTATCAAAAAAAGAAAACTTTACTAGAATTACACTTTCACTAATGTGTGGAAAATTAGGTGGACAAGATCTTGGAGACCACGAGATTTACTCTACTAGAACTATACTTTCTTGGAGAAAACTAGACACTATAACGTGTAGAAAATTTACACGTTCTTCGAAAAACTAGGCGGTAGACAAGATTTTGGGCACCCATGAGCTTTACATTATTAGAACTACACTTTCCTGGAAAAATTATACAACGGGGAAAACTAGACACTAACGTGTGGAAAGTTTTGCCCAACGTAAAAGAGGCTTTAAAGACTTTAGAAAAGAAAAACAAAGTCTCCAAAACTTTCTTTTAAGACTTTAGGGGTCCATTTGATATTCGCTTATTTTGCTAAAACTCAAAAAAAATTGTTGAAAGTATTATAAATAAAAATAAAAGTTAGCTGAAATAGTAGAATGAGACCATGAATAGTACCAAAAACTGCAATAAGGCCCATAAATAATAGCAAAAATAAGTTAGCTTTTTAATTTGGAGCCAAATGCACACTAGATGTTCAAAGTCTTTGGATTATAATTTTGTAATTTTCAAAACAAAAAAAAGTATATAAATTAAATTATCATTATTTGAGCAATTAGGAGTTTAGAATTATCATTTTGTATTTTGATTTTGATCACAATGGTGGAAACATAGCAGCCCCATTATGCTTAGGAGGCATTTGATCTAAATTGGATTTTCGAATAAGAGACTCAAAGCTTTGGTTATTTTTCTTCAAATTTTATGAGTCTTTCAACTAAATATTATTAACATTTGCGTTTATAGGTGTTATGTTGATTGTCTCAACTAATTTAGCTAATTGAGAAGAGATTTGGGAGAATTCACTACCCTGAGTGCTGAATTCCACAAAAATTTGGCATTGGCGGTACTGAATTAGGGGGAAGAGAGGAGAGAAACTTTGATAGCAAATTGAGTACTTCCGTTCATATTACTACAAGACTAGTTGTCTCTATTAACATCATGCAAACTCAAGGACTCCTTTTAATAAATAAATAAATAAATATATATATATATATAAGTCCTTAGTCATCAATTAATCCATTAAAAAAAATAAACCATCAATTAATCTCTCATTTTCCAGAAAAATGAGAGATTCAAACTAATGACTTAGTTTTATGAAGGATTCTCCCTAATCACTTGTGTTACTCAAATTCTTCCCAAAAAAAAAAATAAATAAATAAACTTGTGTTACTTAAGAAGAATTTAAATAAGTCTAATGCCACACAAAAAAAAAAAAATCACAACTATCGAAAAGACAAATTACTATTAATAGTTTGATAAGTGAAAACATGATATTAATGACATGCTCAGATAAGAATCAATAAAAAATTGCCTAATCAGCTATTGTAAAAACTGTTGTGTTTATAATATTCCTCATGCAATCAATGTCTTTAAAAAAGAAAAACTTGCTTTTTATAGTAGAAGACTTCTTTTTTTGTAGTGGAAGACAATGCAAAAGGGTTTATGTTTTGTGACTTGTGAGAAAGATAAGACAAAATTATTATTATTTTTTACTTTTTTTAGTGGGAGACAAGCCTTTTGTTTTATTTTATTTTTAATAAAAAAATTATAAAAAATGTTTGGCCTCAAGGAAGGAAAAATGAGAGATTCCAACTAACATCCTTCTTATTTTATCGAGCATGCTCCCCATCAATTGTGTTAGACAATGCCAAACAAGAAATTCTTTTTTTTTTTTTTGACAAAACAAAATAATAAACTTTTGTTTTACAGAAAAATGAAAGACACAACTTTTTAGAGTGGAAGACTTTAGGAGACTCATTTTTATTATTTATTTTATGTGAAACATGCTTTATTTTTATATTTTATTAATTTATTCATCATCACATGAATCCCAAGGGTTAAAAATAAATAATAAATAAATAAAAAACTGATTGGCACAAGACTGTCGTCTGTCTCCTATAAATTAGCATCCAATGTTTAGTTTAATTTTTTATGAGTAAGCCTTGTAGCTAATAATATAATGATAATCTAATGATGAAGGGTTCCTTAAGACCCATTTCATTCCTTTTCCTTGCCTTTCTCTTTATTCCTAACTACTTCTTCTTCTGCACCGGACTCTCTGAGGTTCATTGCATTGATACCGATTGACACGCTCTTCTCAAGTTCAAGCAAGACCTTATTGATCCTTCTTACCAGCTCGCCTCTTGGACTGCCCATGGGAATTGTTGTCTGTGGGAGGGTGTTGTCTGCCATAACCTCACTGCCAAATCGATTTAAACCAAAACAACTTAAGTAGAAAAATCAAAGATACTCCATACATAAACTAATTGAAAATTTGACACTGAACCATTTTAACCAAACTTTTTTTATTATTATATTACTTAGGGACTCATACCTTACCAAAGTTTCAAGCTATCAACAAAGAAAACCTAGTTTACACGGTATTAGATTGCGATGTCTCCTATTGTTTGTTGTCAAGATTCTAAGGCCTCACAATCAAGCTTTAATTTTCTTGAAAGACACTTTCTTGAAAAATATAGACAGACAAAAATGCTATTGTTAGTATGGGAAATTAGGTACTAAAGAAACAATTTTCTTAATTGAAAAGTTCTGCCCAACGTATGGATTACTCCGAATCCTAAGACTCTAAACAATAAAAACAAAATCTCCAAATCTCTCTTTTCAAAAATTTAGAGGTTCATAGTCTTTTAATTATAAATTTATAATTTCCTAAAATAAAAAAGTAGTAAAATGAATTTATCACTATTTGAATAATCACGAATTCAGAAATACCATTTTGTATTTTGATCTTGGTCACAATGGTGGCAACATAATAGCCCCATTATGGCTAGGAGCCAATCTAATTTGGGTTTTCAAATGGAGACTCAAAGTTTTGGATATTTTGTTTAACCTTTATTTTATCTTTTCTTTTGCAAATAAAAAATAGTCATAATTTTGTAATTACTATAAGATCAATTGTCTCTATTACGTTTTGCAAGTTGGAGGACTCTCTTTCATATCATTTGGATTTTAAATGATTTTAAATATATAGGAGTCCTAAACCATCAAGCTCAACTCTTCGCCCAATTCTTTATGAAGAACGTTTCCCAGAAAGCATTGAGTTGGAAATATAGAAAACACATCATCAAACAACTATAAAGTTCCAAAAAAAAAAAAAAATGGTATTTGAGACAATTCAGATTAATTAGAACAACATAGAATTTCTAGGCATCTAGAAGGAAGTAAATTGAAAATCTTTAGTATATGCTCCATGATAATTATCTATATTATAAATTGAAGTCCCAAAAACTTATATAGCATGATCTTATGTGGTTAGCCAAAAGTCAAACAACAATCAGTTTTATATATATTATCAATTGTAGATTTCCTTAACATTTACATTTCCACACTCTAGGGAGGATCACTTTGTCATGGCTTCATCATAATATATATATATGACACACACGAAATTGAATTTCAATCTATAGTATTCCTTCTATGATAATTATTCTTTATCATTATGCCAAGATACTCATTGGTTTTTGGTGTAAGTGGGGTTTAAACTCCAAATCTCTTATTCAACAATAAGAAATTTTACTAATTGAGCTTAAAATTCACAATGTATACCATATTTATACTTAATAATTCATCGATTCAATTTTAATTAAAATAATTAAAGTCTTTGACCTATCAATAATAATAATACTATTTATAATAAAGCATTAGTGGGAATATATCAATAATAATAATAATAATAATAATAATAATAATAATAATAATAATAATAATAATAATAAAGCATTAATGGGAATATATTTGGTATGAGTAAGAAACAGCATTTCTAAGAAACTTTTGTCTAGAGAAAGATTTCAAAAACATTGGAGATGGTAATTGATAAGGAATATTTCTATTTTTTATGCATCATCAGAAATTAATGTCCCAAAAATTTTAAGATTTAAACACTTGCACATTCATAATTATTCTGTTGGTTTTCTCGATGATAAAATTGTTATTGTGCCCTATCCATTTGAGCTAAGTTCATTATGCTCAAACTTTGCATAATATAACTATACATTTTGAGAATACACCAGTAAGTAATATTTTGCATACAGTTACAATATCGCTAAACCTTTTATACTCCCTGTTTTTGCAACACTTTTAAAGTAAAATCAAGAGATTTTTGAAAAATAATATTATTTTATGAGAAATTTTTTTTTGAAAAAATAGCCTCTTAAAAAAAACATTTTTTGTATCAAAACTTCAAAATGTGCAATTTTAGTGTAAAATATGTTTATACTAAAGTTGTGTTTTCAAAGTCATTTCAAAGCAAAATGTGATATCTTAATGCTTAAAATAATGTTTATAAAGAGAGGCTATCCCCCATAAGATTTTTAACATTATTTGTAATAATAATAATAAATAATATATATATATATATATTTTTTTTTTTGCCAAAAATGCTGGAAAATCTAGCTAAACTACCAACTAACTTTTATCGGGGATATTTGGATACTAACATAGTAAAGGGATAGAATGTAGTAAGTTAACACGCATTTGAAAGATAGTTAGAAACTAACATCTCGAGTTTTAGAAACTCGAGTTCCATATAAAACTTAAGGCTTAAAGGCTCGCTTTCTACTTGCTGAGTTGGAGACTATTATGCACTATTATGCCACATAGATCTCGAGTCTTAAAGACTCGAGTTCTACAAAGCAAAACCTAGTCTTTAAGACTCGATTTTCTTCGAGAAATGCCATTGATCTTGAGTTTGCAAAACTCGATTTCTACCGGAATAAAACTAAGGGTTTTATGTATCTAGTTTGAGGTTATGTGGAAATGAGGGAAAAACAAAATTCCCAGTGGATTGATGTGGTTTGATAATGAATAAATGGGAGTAGTGATAGAGCTGAGTGCGAGACAGTGAGAGAGCTGAGTGAGGTTTTAAGTGAAAGGTCTCCGATGAGAGGAGATGAGAGTTTTCTACCGCCAATGAGATGCACTTGTCTCCGATAGAGTGAGGATTTGTCGATGGGTTTTCTGCCGCCGATGGATTTTTTTCCGCCGATGAGATGCACTTGTCTCCAGTGTATGTTTGGGTGTGAAGGAGAGTGAGAGTGTTCTGGAGTCTAGATGCTTAAGTGTTTGAAATAAGATCACAAATCGAGTATTAGAAACTCGATTTCAACGTGGCTCCATGTGGAAAAAATTCCATGTCATATGTTTGTAGCTCAGGATCTCGAGTATTTGAAACTCAATTTCTACCCGGAACTCGAGTTTTAAAAACTCGAGATACTACTTTTCCACTTTATTTTGAAACTGGGTAACTAATGAAATTCTTAGCAATCTAATGTTAAATGAAGAAAAAAAAAATCAACTTTTATCATTTTAATATGCAATTTAGCGTGCTATGTGTGTGTTTGGATATTACTTATTTTGCTGAAATTGAAAAATTATTGCTGAAAGTACTATAGATAAAAGTAAAAGTTAATTGAAATAGTACAATGAGGCTTATAAATAGTACCAAAAAGTGCAGTAGAGCCCATGAATTATAGCAAAAACAAGTTGAATAGTGAAATAATTTTAATTTTTAATCCTAGCCCAAACGCACATTATATGTGCTTCCCAAATCTCAATATATTTTGTCAAAAAGACAAAAGTTTCTCAATTGTTTTTTCTATATTCCATTAAAATTTATTGCTCCCACCCATCCCCAAAAAAAACTCAATTTTATGATTCCTGAATTTTTATAAAAGTTACACAAGTAATGACTATTAACGTTGACCAATGAAATTTCCATATTGGTAGGTAAGTTAGCCGAGAAATTGAGGAATATCCAGAGAGGCATTTAGGAAATCGGTCTGAGCATTTCTACCTCTTTTACTTTCCAAACTTTTGTGCTCCTTTAGAGATTTTTGCTCGTGCATCCTTGCCTCGTTCAAGTTCTTCCTGCATCCTCATGATCTTGTTAGTCTTTGTCTCTCTCTCCCTATCCATCTTTGATCTTTGTAGAGTCATCTGAAAGTTACTTGGTTTATTTCCAAAGTTCAATAGGATGGACAAGCTAGGAAGGCTGATTAGCAAATAGCAGCCAAACAAGATTGCCCAATTTAGGAAGATCCATTCCCTTTGATAGTTGTGATCAAATAGAGAGTTAGGTTCCCACTTCTCCCCCTCAATGATGGTATGACTTCTAAGTTTCAATCTCCATTGATGCTCAGCATAACCACACAAAATTTAACAATGTGTTTGCTTAATTATTTGGCTAATAAAAATATATTAGTTGGTGTAACTCAAAAAAAAATTTTATACTATTATTGGATGAATATTTTGTCAATCTTCACATTTATTATCACACTCAACAAATTTGTGGAATTTTAAACTAATCGAGTGTCAGTTACTTTTTTTAATCCATATATCATCCATATATCTATACATTTAACATGTTCTAAAAACATTTTTATAAAAAAACAAACAAAACAAAACAACTGTACTAGAAATTGTTCGTATTATTCGATCCCTTTAACAAATGATGAACATAATGATTTGCGAAAAGTATATAATTCAACAATAAATTTGACAAAATACTTCATCAACAAAAAAGTATTAAATAGTAACATTAACTAAAAATATACACTAGGTATAACTTGAATATTAACCAAATGTATGTTGTGTATACACGTATAGGGACATGTGAAAGAGTTTCTCCTTCTCCTTTTCCTTTTTCTTTTTTTCCTTTTGGGGAAAAAAAGAAGACAACAAATAAAGCTATTAAGGACACAAAAGGGTCAAAAACCCATGCAGATCAATTGGCATCTACTAATGTTTTCAACATAAATATCTAATGTTGAAATCTCCACATCCTCAACTATCAAATTATTCAAAAATAAAGGTGACAAAAGGAGCATCATAAACCATCCCCAAATATTGCAAATCAAATAGATAGGGATCATCACAAGTTTGGCAGGTTTGGGTGAAGGTTGCACCCATCATCTAATATTGTTCGGTTGAAAATGTTTGACGGGTTATTAATCACCCTTACAAATAGTGAGTAGTGTCAATGGAAGCTGTGAGAATAAAAGAAAAGCCAGAAAGCATGTTTCAAACAAAGAATCCCTAGAAAATAATTTTCAGCAATACATACAATTACTTCCAGAACTCTTCTTTTTACCTTTCCTCTTGAATTTACATGTCAAAGCATACTAACATTTGCTTATTACAATCTGGAAGGCCAAGTACAATATAGTCAAGGATTGTAATCAGTTATTTAAATGAAAAAAAAAAAAAATCTACCAAAATGATATTCTTATTTTCCTAATAAAACTTATTACTTAAAATAAAAAAATAAAAAAAAATCTACCAAAATTGTCTATCCGCAAAATAAATTTCCGATACTCTTAGTTGAACCTTAACTTTTGTAGAGAGAGAGAGAGAGAGTGATGTGAGAAAAAGAAAACTATAGGACACTACACCAAGAGCTGTATAGCTCAAAGGCATAGCCTACTCTCCTTTATTAGGAGAACTAGATTCAAATCCTCCTTCCCATTGTTGCTATCGAATTAGAGCAAAAGATTACAGATATCACTTGCACTGCAAGATAAGTTAGTCCCTGGTAATTTCAAATTCAGCACCAATTGGTAGATGATCACTTGGGTGGCTGTGATTTGGTAATCCACCAACAACATCAGATGAGTCCAGTTCTGGAAGCTCCAGGAAACTGACTGGCTTTATGTTATCAGTAGGGGAAAATAATATATAATCAAGAGTATTGGTGAAGTCCGGAGTGCAGTTTGTAAATGGTGGTTCTCCTCTAAAAAAAGCATAGACACTGCACAAGGGAATAGGCATGTCCTCTAAACACTCCACAGCCGGTGCCAGGGGAGAGTTTCCTGAAATGAGGTACTGGTAAACCTGAAACAAGAAGAATGTTATAGCCATTTCAAGAACTTATGAGCTATGAACATTAACTCATCTCTATAAAAGCTTACAACATTATCTGAATCTGGCAACCAAACAAAGCCACTTGTAAACCACTTGGGTTTCTTTGACTACCAACTACCAAGTTTATTGGACAATTTGGCTGGCTAGCAGCAAAACCAACCAAGCTCAGCTTCTATTTCGTGCTTAACTTTTGCTTTTTGATGCACTTAAATGAAAAATAAATATATTAATTCAATTTAAACGTTAGATATTTATTCAGTCACTAAAGACTTCTCTTTTTTTCTTTTTCTTTTTTTGTGTAATTATCCCTCTAAAAGAAGCTCAGCTTCTTTTTGTTTGTCTTTATTATTTTCTATTTTCTTTTATAAATTTTGAAAATACTTTTGAAAAAATTAATTAAATTTTGGTATCATTTTTTTTTATAAGTAATAAAGATTTTTTTATCAAGGCTGCCATATTCTATTCATTTAATATATTAATTTGTATTTTAGTTAATCATTAAACTATTTATGACATCATAATGTTCTGACATCCGGTGTAACCCTAGTTCCACCATGAACCTCTTCATTCACTCGCCCCCCTTTTTAATTTCTGTTTTTAAAACATTGGTAATAAGAACCAACTGTTTGGACTTTGGATCAAAATCAAACTCAGAGGGAAAATCTAAACCAATACCAAAAAAGTATCAAAAAAAAAAAAATCAAGGAAAAATGTAGAAAACCAACTATAAGCTAAATAATAGGAAACTAGATAAATCAAGGGGTTGGAAATTCTGACAAACCTTATCCCCTGGGGTTGAATTGAAGTCACCAGCCACTACTACTGAAGGTGTACATTCAAGTCTGTTGGATACCAGTGTTCTAAACAAAGCCAAGCGTGATAAAAGATATTTAGCTTGAGCAAGCTTGACATCAGCCCATTCTGGATCCCTGCAGCAAAGCATCAAAGTTACTTCAAGTGATAAAATACAGAATATAACATACTTATGGAAGATTGAACCATTTTACCAGTAAAGGTGTGTGTTTGCCACAATAACAACATGGTCTGGAAGATCTTTGAGTTTGAATGCAGCCATAATCCCAACACAATCACGTTTTAGTCTTACACAAGGATCATTGGGATCTCCACGATCCTCTGGGGCCTTTTTCAATTCTAAACCTAGAAGAAGATCATTCATATTAGATGCAAGCATACCACGTCAAGTACTAAGAATGTAATCAGCAACCTACTGAAGTTCTAGGGTAAAAAATGTCATCCAAAGAAAAGTAAAGATGAAAACCCTTGGGGATTGTATCATGAGTTTTTTAAGGAAAGGAATGACAAGAATAACACAAATCTGCAGGGATTAGGGAAAGGAAAGGAAAGAAACGAGTACAGTTCAATTTGTTGTTTAGATGTTCATGATAAAAAGTTGAAGAAATCTATTATCCATTATTTTGTTAGTGAGAGGAAACGGAAGGGAAAGACCAAAAGAGTATATTTTTATTTTACCATTATCTTAATTTTAATTAGAAGCCATGTTGTGAGGGTTATGCACGACAGCTTAGGCTTTGCCACCTAAAACAGTCTTGTAATCCTTCCTTAGGCTTCAACAGAGGGTTGTTTGGAATCATGACCCAACCGAAACACAATTGTTCGCGAATGAAATTTTATTAATAATAATAGTCTACATACAAATAAACCATTTGGGGCTTTCAGGAAATAAAGATAAATTCAAACTACTAATCCAAGAAAGTAGTCTAAACTAATCCAAATACATAAAGATAAAGTTAGGTAGGACAAGGTTAAGCTTATCTTAGGGGATTTTCTTTATCTTTATGTATTTGGATTAGTCTGGATTATTTAGACCACTTTCATGGATTAGTGATTTTGAGTTCAGCAATGAGTAGTTTTCATGAATGTTATCTTTAACTTTATTCCCTGAAAACTACAGAGGATTTACTTATGTGCAGACTATTATTTATTACTAAAATTTTATCTGTAGAAAATTGTGTTTCTGTTTGGCAGTGATTCCAAACAACCCTTAGGTGATGAATCCCAAGGAAGGATCACAGGACTGTTCTAGGTGGTGAAGCCTAGGCTATTTTGCATCAACTTGGTATCAGAGCAAATTTTCGATTTCCACTGCTCCTAAACACAAACATCCGACTGATGCGAAACCAACCACAATTGTGAATCTGAATCAATACACCTACATATGGCCCACGTTAATTTCAAGTTCTTACCCCCACAAAATCATGAACACACCCAACTGAGACTTATGCCACCACCAAAGTTCCCAAAGAAACAGAGAAACCTGCTACTACCCCTTCCAAGCCCATCATCCCTATTCATGCCTGAAATCCCAAAAACCATCACTCAACCACCACAAAACGCACCACCACCGCCAACAAAAAACCCAACCTCATAATCCCGGCCACCATCAGAAAACCTAGATCCAGAAAAACCACAACCCACACCGTCAAATAAAATCCGCAAGAAGTCAGTGCCGCCATGTGACACTGCTGCCAGCCTTTGACGCCACCACCGCCAAAGACATTGCCACACAAGGATTGCCGATCTCTCAACACCGTGACACGAGGTTTGGAGGTGTACCCGAGATCCATTCCAGTCAACCCACAAGTACCGATCTGCAATGTTGTTCATGCCAGCGAGAGTTGTCACCAACGAGACCCATGATCGCTCCAACGAACCTAGCAAATCTCTCAAAACTGCCCTCTGATGTCTAAATTCAACTTCTAGTTTTTGTAGTTTAGGCCTTTGTTTTCACTTTTTAGTATTCTTTTCTTCTCGACTTATTGTTTTATAAAAAGAATCAACAGCAGAAAAGATCCAGGCAGAGTCAAATGAGGAGCCCACATGGAGTCCAACTTTCTTTCTTAAGCCAGGCGATTCATGTCCAGTGACAGCCCAGGTTACTAAGACAGTCCAAACCAAGGTGTGGAACCAAAAAAGGCAATTACAAAATTTACTTATTATGTTGATGCAACACCAACCACATTGATTGACGTATCAGTTTGTAAGCTATTTGTAGTAAAAATTAAATTATTTTTAGCATTTTCCAAGACAATAAATTGAACCACCAACAAAAGGTGGCAAAGGGATAAACCACCAGCCGCATGCTACTACCAACAAAGTATGTGGGCGTATCAAGGGATGGTAGCAATATTTACACAGGAGTCATTACGGGGAAGTAGGGGAAGATTAATGGGGGGAAGTAACATGAGGCGAAATAAGGGTCACCTGAATAGAGACACTCTCAGTTTGAATCTTGAAATTGAAAATTGGGCCAAATGGGAAAGTAAAGTGGGTTGGGTTGGCAACAGTAGAACACTAGATATCATCTTAGCCTTCTACAATTCAAAGTAGTTGGGAAGGGAGGGAAGGGTAGGTTAATTGGGACCAAAAACCAACTGGAGAGATGCCATGATTGAGGAAATGGCAGCACAACATGAAAATACAACTTCAGAATTAGTCGAGTTTCCTAAAGGGAAAAAACTATTGGCTGCTCACGGTTAAGAGCAAGGCAGATGGTCTATAGAGAGGTACAACGCTAGAGTGACTGCAAAGGGGTTCACTCAAACCTACAGGACTGACCATGATGAACTTCATATATGTCCTTTTGTCATTTAGAGCTAATTTGAACTGAGCACTGAATCATCTTGAGGTAAAAAATTTTATCTTCCGTGGTAACTTAAGAGAGGAAGTTTATATTCATATTCCTCCAGGTTTTAGGAGTCCCTCAACTCAAGGAAAGTTGAGCAGAATGAAGGAAGCATAGTACAGATTAAAGCAATCTCCTAGACTTTGAGCAATTTACTCAGTTTATGTGGGGTTATGGATAGAAATACATCAAAGTGATCACCCTTATTTATAGAGCATTCACTTTAGGTTACAGCTCTTAAAAATATAGTATCATGTGATGACCTAAGTAAAAAATATTAAAAGAATGTCTAGCTACTGAATTTGAAATAAATGACCTGAGCATTTTGAAGTATTTTCTAGGTATTGAAGTAACAAGGTCCAAGCAAGGTATATTTATATCTTGCAGAATGTGTTTTTGTCATCTCCTAGTAGATATAGAAATGCTTGGCTGCAAGATTTGTGACGCCCTGGAAGATTGAATCATAGACTGGGTGAAGATTCAAGGGATGTACTAGCTGATACAGAGAGATACCTACGCCTAGTTGGAAGACTTATTTATTTGTCAGTTGTCACACACTTGTCTAGATATTGCATATTTTGTCAGTGTAGTTAGTCAATTCATGCATGCGCCACAACAATCCATATAAATGTTTACCATACTCTTTGGTATCTGAAATCATCTTTTGGTAAAGGATTACTCTTATTTTAGTCTTAGTTACTTATCAGTTGAATCCTACACAAATGCAGATTAGGCTGGCTCCATTATTGACAGAAGATCTACAGAAGATCTACCTCATGGTACTGTAACTTTGTTGGAGATAATTTGGTTGCTTGGAGTAAGAAACAGGCAATTGTAGCTAAATCCAGTGCAGAGGCAGAATTTCCAGCACTGGTTCATGGTATTTATGAGTTTTATTTATTTATTTTTTTAAGTGGTATTAATGAGCCTCTTTGGGTGAAGATTATTGAAATGATTGGGGTTTTATACTCAAGAAATACTGCTCACAATCCTGTGCAATATGATAGGATCAAACTATTAAGTTTGACAGACACTTTATCAAGGAAAAGCTGGACAATGGCATCAATTGTACTCCATTTGCAAAAACTATGAACTAACTAGTAAATGTCTTAATCAAAGGAGTTTCAAGTAAAGCATTTCATACTATTTTAAGCCAGCAGGGCATGAGCAATATTTTCGCATCAACTTGAGGAAGAGTGTTGGGATTCATGTTTTTTTTTTAATAAATAAGTAAAATTTTATCAACTTAGAAGAGAAAAGGCACCATACAGTACACAGGTTGTATACTAGAGGTGAATCAAAATCCAATAGAAGTATAGCAGAGTTTTGGAATACATAGTTTATTCTAAATGTCTCTACTTGTCAGGGCATATCTGTAATTTAGATATTAATTGCCACTTAAGAGCAATAAAAGTATAAAACAGGTGTTAGGGTTCATTAAGAAACCTCACACACAGCTTTTCCAAACCGAACATTCTTATTTTCCACTATTGACAATAAATCAGGAAAAAAAAATCAACTCAGGCAACTTCCTCAAGCCACACATGATTTCAAGATTTCTTTGGCATTTGAGTTTGCTTTTCTCAAAGCTTTTTGTGACCCACTCTTGATACTAACAAGAAGACATTGCAATGTACCACACTTTTTTTTTCTTATGTTAGCCAGACAACAGTGAACAGTGAATAACTATGGCTCCAATTAGGGAAAATGTCAAAAAACAGAAAAGACACTTGCTCAAATTATTAACAAAAGGAAACTTTATATATAAAAGGACAAAAAAAATTACCATTCTCTGGTTCAGCTCTTATATTTCCACTAGTTGGCACATCATGTTTGTCATCACCTAAAATCTGTCCATCTTGAATTGAATTTACCAGATCATTGTATTCTATTTTCTCCTCTAATACCAACTCTGCACTGAACCAATAGTAGGAATGAAGTTTAAGAAGATGTACAACTAAGATAAATTGGTACTATTATTATGAGCATATGACTTTGTGAAGTTGTAGAATGATCAGTGATTAATACTTTACGCAAAGTTACCATCTTATTGTTCGATTGAGGTCCCAAGTCATTTTGCCAAGAAAAAGTTCATTTTATTATCTGAATGTTCACCTTTTTCGGAGGGCAGGATTTTCCAAGACAATATAAAAATGAAATTTCAAATGAGTTTACAAATTTTTTAATAATTTTTGAGAAACTTCTTCAACTTTCACATGCTTTTTAGAGTGGACAACTATGAAGCATGGACACTCCAAAATCCCTGGCATGTGCCAAATATGGACACACCAGGACACTCTTGCATGCGTATCCTTAGTGTGTTGGGAGAAAATTTATATATTACTTTACTAATGTTTTTAAAGATTTTAATTGATTATTTCAAAATTTTAAAATAAATACAAAATATACCTAAAGATGAATATTAATTAATTTTTGTATTCTGCCGCTCATTTTTTAATTTTTCAAGAATTTTCATGTCATCATGTCCTGTGTCTGTGCTTCTTGGGTGGACAGACATACATGTTTGTGTTTGAAACTCCTATCTTTCACTCATGTTCTAACGAAGAGTTAGAAAGGCCTTTAAGGCCCTTTGCCACTAATATTATTAAGCCAAGGCCATTCACACATTCAGAAATGGTTAGGTAGCTTCCTTTTTAATTTACTATTATTGATTCAGGTTGAAAGCAGTAGAAGGGCACATAAAGGCATTGAGAAGAGACTAGATACTTGTTATACATGCCAAGGGAAGAAATCTAGCCACTAAAATTTGGAGGGATTAAGGCTTTGTTTGATTACACAACCATTGTGTGCCATTGACAACCTAAAATTGTGTCAGGAGTAAATATTTTTTTTCCTCTGTTTCCCTTTCCTTTTCCTTTTTCATTTTTTCTGTCCGTTTGTTCTCTCTTTTCTCTACTTCAATGCCAGCCCTTCTCTCTCAGCCACCAAGAACCCAAAAAGCCTATATCAAAATTCCCAAATCAAGCCCTATAACAGCAACACTATTATCACCCAAAATCACCACAACCAAAGCAAATCCATTTCCCTACACCTTCACTTTTTGTGCATACAAAACACATTCAACATCTGTTCAGGGCTTTTTCTTTTTTAACAAACATCATGTGGCAAGATCCCATCGGAGGAGACTTACCCAGTCAGCCCAACAAAAGGCCCAAGGCATGTACAAGCACATGGACCCAATAAAACCGCACTATACGGGTTTGCCTAACAAATCTCAAATCATCACTACATGGCATGGACTTAAGGTCCATCACAGCACAATCGGCCCAAAGACTTATCCTCCTCACCACACAGCATGGACCAATAAGCCCAACAAAGTTCCTCAACAAACTGGGCCTAAAAGGCCCACTCCACACAGACCAAGAAGAGGGCACCTGGCCACCCATTTGCTAGGTAAGGCTTGGTCCACTCCAAAGTGATAGGCCATAAACAAAATTGGCTCAATGCATCCCAAGACAAAGGAATAATATAGCAACTACTGGGAAACTAGACAACTGTTGGACTGGTCATCTCCTAGTTCAGACACAACCAGACGGACAGCTGGACAATTTAAACTAAAACTCTAAAAGACAAAATGTCAAGATAAAGTAACAACAGTACACATAGGGAGAAATTTAAAAACCTTTTTGCAGCATGCTATCAACTAACACACAATTTGACACCTTGACAGAGAGAATGTAGGAATGGAAAAAAGGAAAGGAAGGCTCCCTTCCTCATGTTTGAAATTTCTGTCATAACTTAAGAAAGCCATGACTGAAACTCCAATAGAGGGGGGAGAGAGCCACTAAATTTCTTCCTCCCTTGACACCTCTCTCCATCACGAAAATGGATAATACTCAATTCATGAACCAAGCACATGAATCACGGCAGGGAAAACTTAGAGAAACATGGTTTGGAGGTCATTAGGGTATGTTTATTTAGTGATTCAACAGCTTCAAGAAGCATGAAGCTTGGCATGTCCCCTCCTACCACTTTGGTCTTTGAAAAACCTGTGTACACTATAGAGCAAGCAAACTCTAACATGCATTATTGACCTTTGACATTGCTTAAAATAATGAGACCTTCCTTACCCTTAACACAAAAATCTGATTTAATGCTTAATTAATGCAAGCCATTCACTGTCCAGCCTTTTGAATGACTTGCACTGATTAGGAAAGGGGGCCAGATGGATAGAGGAGAAACAAGACATGCCATTCTTATCTAAGGAATAGGAAGAATGGTCAAAGGACCAGCGCTCCTATCTCTGTTATCCTTCACCAACTCACTACTAAAAATTCTATAAAAACATAGAGCATTCATCAATATTACACACTACCTCATATGACAACAAGTTCTTCTAACCAAAAATACCTTTTAGTTGATATACACCCATTCCCACAACAGAGCCTTCATTATAAACAGACCCTTCCTTACCGTCACTCAAGTACCCACTTTTTTTTTTATAGATAATCAGGAAATTTTTATAAATGATAGAAAAATGAGGAATACAAGAAGTTCATGATGATGAACAACAAGTAGAAAAATGAACAAACAGCACAACAAACAGAGGGAAATCAGGAAACTAAGCTAAGGGAAGACAAAAACTCAAAGAGAGGAGAGCAATCAGTAAAACCCCAACACCGAGACCACTCAAAAAGACTACAATGGCATAAAAGCTTTAACTCATCCAATATCTTCCATTTGTCCTCAAAGGATCGACGATTTCATTCCAATCACACAATCCACATTAAACACCCCAGAACCAAATTCCAAATGTCTGAGTTGTGCTTCCTAAGCCACTGATGCCAGCAAGATAACAAACCCGCCACCAACCCCGACATAACCCTAGGAATATCAAAGGCCTGAAGCATAGAAGTCCAAAGGGAGTGGATACCCACAGATAGCCTAAACAACAAACATATTGATACTTCAACATGAGGATCATCATCTAAGCGTGCTTTGTGTATAGGAGTTTGTTTGAAGCCTTGTTGTGCATGGGTGGACACACTTACTCTTCCTTTCAAGCTATTCTAAGTTTTACCTCTCTTCTCATATGATTTCTTAATGGAAGAAATCATATAATATTTTTGCTTGACCATGGATGGATAAGATGTATTTATTACGATAGTGTTTGTTTCATTTATTGACTACATGCTAGAATAAGTAATGTATTGGCTGCCAAAGTTGCTTTTAATTGTTTACCACTGGATTTCCTAACTTCGACTTATGGCTAGATTTTTTATGCATATTGACATTCAGTTAGAATCAATTCGTGTTAATCTATTGCTACAGGGAATTGTAAGAAGATTTTTGCATTTCTAGAGAAAGAAAGACTCTAGACAAAGAGAGGGAATTCACACCTCAATCTATACTCCAATATGGAATTACAACATTCTACTAACAAGCTGTTTTACAATCCATGGACATGGATATCTATAGCCTAGGAATTAGTTATTGATGATAACATCATCCTAATTAACTAACATTTATCACATGCTAGAATACAATTTTTTTTTTTTTGATAAGTAACGAAAAATTATATTAGAGAAGAACATAGCCCGTACATAGGAAATGTACTAAAAGGGCAAAAACATCAGGAAACCAAATTACAATGATCAAGCAAAACAGAAAGAGAAAGACAAGAAAAATGTGGTAAAACTAAACACCATTCGAGAAGAGTAAAAAAGAAAAAGGACTTAAACTCAAAAATGGACCGTTCGCGAACCTCAAAACTTCTAGAATTCCGTTCCCGCCAGAGACACCACATCAAACAATGCGGCACCATTCTAGAATACAATTGTAACATATTAATCACAGGCTAGATTTAACTTCTTCCTAAAATCTAGCATGTGCATGTGCCTTTAACTAATTTTCCCTCTAATTTTCAAATACTACAACAAACTTGGCGCATGTAGATTTAGCTACAATAACAATACGGCATTGCGAAATTCAACCCTTAGGCTTGGCTGGCCTTGCGCCACGTCACTCCTCCGTACCACGGCACCATGTCACGTCATCATCATCAGTGTAATGCATTAGACGCCAGCATCAAATTGTCTAGATCATATTGGAGTCAGTAGTTGTGCATCTCTAGTGTGTAAAATCTCACTCCTCCAAGCTTCAAGTTGGCTCTTAGTGGGCTAAGGAATACTCTGGTAGTCACTGACCATTTTCTCGGACTGATAATGAGTCCCAGGTTGGGTCCCCATCACAAACTGACATGTGTCTTTGATTTAAAAAACCCCTTGACAACATCCCCAAACCCAAATCTCACAAAACTCAAACTCCACTTGCTACCCCCACTAGAAAAACCACCATGCCATCGTGCTAATACTACAACAATTCACACATGCAAACACCCTAGCTCATCCATAAAAGAAACAAAAATCCCATCAACGCCAGCACAAAATTCCACTAACTCACACAACAATCCAAATCAGGACCCATTCCACATAGCCATTGCAGAACCATACATGTATGCGGCTTTGCCATGAACCACCATGAACTTCACCATTCACAACAAAAGCATATAGCCCAATGCTACCATCTAGCTACCAAAACCCTAGGCAAACCAACACCCACTATGCACATTCAGCCACCATGACTAAAAAACCTCAAACCAAACCCCACATCCATCATTCAAAACCGCCTACACTGCCAAACAACACCAAAACCCATCCTTCGAAACCAAAAACCCATGTGAAACCCAGACCAACAAAAATCATCACTAATTCAAAGACCCATGCCAAAACAATTTCCAAACATTCAACCTCACATGGCCAAGCCATACCCACGTGAATTCTCCATTAGTTGATCAGCCACCAAACATTAAGAGATGGAGTAAGTGATTTGGTTATAGAACTGAAATTTTTGAGGTTTATTTACTGAAGTTTGTAGCATGAAACTGTGGAATGGAAGTTATGATCTTCAGGGTTATGCAGTGAAAGAGAAGAAGAAAAGAAAGAGAGAAAAGACAAAAATAAGGGAGAGAAGAAAAAAGAATGAAATAGAATAGTAAAAGGAGGTGATGGAGAAATATGGCTGGAGGCTGGAGGTAGATTGTTAAAAGAAAGAACAGTTGGTCAACAGTGAGGAAGGAAGAAGAAAGGAGAGAGAGGTAGCAAAGACAGTAGAGGGGGTGAAGGTGAAGGAGAGAAAAGAGAAAGGAAAAAAAGAAAAGAAAAGAGAGGAGAGGGAAAATTTTGAAGAAAAGGTGGGGGAAAAAAAGTGTAACTCCCAAATAGCAGTATTTCATACAGTTCACGACAAAAATGTAAAGGCAATTGACAGGGAAAATGGATTGCCCAGGTTTGCCAATGTGAGGGACCAAATTGACTAATTTTGAAACCTTAGAAACCAAATTGACTATTCATGTAGACTTCAAGGACTTAATCATAATTTAGCCTATTTAATTCTATGTTTTATTTGGTTTTTTCTAGATTCAATGGTAATTTTGTAATTATGTAAGTGTCAATTGTGGGTCATAATTGTGGGCCTTGGGTTTTATTTTATTATAAGGTAAGTATTATTAGTTTAAGGGCTTTTATGTGTGGGTTTTATTCAAATTCAACAGGAGTTTCTTAATTAGTAAAAGTAGGAGTTCCAGCTCTACTAGGAAAAGTGTCACTGTACTCAAAAAAAAAAAAAAGGGTTGATTAATTTAAGAGACTTGGTATTTTTAATTGTTAGTATTGAGGCACGTTAACCTTAGCGTGTTCTTTTCATCTTTATAAGTCTCTTTTTTCTATTTCCTTTGGCATTCTGACACTATTCATGTGTACTGTTCATGTGTCTGCCCACATGTATTGTTCACGACAATAATCACATTAACTGTTCATAGCTTTTGGACAAGTTCGATCTCAATTTCTTCTCACCTCTATTGCAACCCTTGACTTCCCAGTTCCCATATCAAACCCTAAACCTTCTTTCTAAAGTTCTAAACACTAAGTATAAATCCTCCAAACCTTTAGCCTACCACAAGCACATGTAAACAGGCTCCCCAATTTATCTTACATCATCATTCATTGAACTATGAGTTTGATGTCCACAAAAATAAAAAATTATTGCCCTCATCTATTTTGAATCAGTAAAGAGGAAGTTTAATATACCTTTTCTGCTTATAGAAAATTCCACATCCATCACGCTTCTGCCCATTTCTCTGCACATAAATACTAGAATATCCAAGACTCTCCATATTCCCCTTGTAAAAGCTATCATACTCATCAACTTCCTGATAAAATTGTAACATATAATTCACAATAACTAACTTCACAAACAATATTTATGTATGCTTGCATGGGTCCAAGCATGAAAAAAATCTTAAGGAAACTCAACTTACTAACTAGTTGGATTAAGAAGACTGTTAATTTTTCTCAGTGTGTGAAGTGTACATCAAACAGACCGCAAAAAAGGGGACAACAAGTGAAACAAAACCTGCAGGCAGAGAAAATCAGCCCCGAAGTTCTTGAGAACAGATAAAATTGCCTGCGAACGAGCTTTCCACCTGTAATGAGCACAATTTACATATATAAACTAATTGATTTTCTTCAATGTCAATAAACCTCCCGCAATTGCAAATTCAAAATCTACAAGGGCAAAAATGTAAACTTATAATATTTGAACATTCAAAAATCCATAACTCTCCGTGTGATATGGCCACCAGCTAACTTCCCAATCGTTGCAAAGGTGAAAAAGGAAAGTTAATGACAAAAAAAATTATACTTGAAAGTAGGATACAAGGTCAAAAAGGAAAGTTAATGAAAAATATATATATACACACACACACACACATAAATCAATATACAAGTCCCAGAACTGAGGCAGTATTACATCTGCTTTTTAAAGCAAGAAACTAACAAGGTCTAAAACATTTAGAAGTAGAAGGCTTATCTGATGCAAGAAGCACCAAAATCATTTAAAATTTTATTTTGAATTTGAAATTATTTCTGTTTTTGAATTTTGAATGTAGCTTTTTAATGTTGAGGGTTTTAAGGGATTTAATTAGGTATTTTCCATATTGGTGTAATCTGTAAAACATATTAAACTCGTGCTCTTGTAATTGTGAAAGGGAGTATGATTTGGAATAAGAATTTTATGAGTTGCGAATGTGCTCCTCTTTTTTTTGGTGGTGATGCCAAACACCCTTGGGTGGTGATGCCAAACACCCTTGGTGGTGATGCCTAAGGTTTGCAGGCAGATTCTAGGTGGGGAAGCTTAGAATTTGTTTTGTTTATCCTTTTGTTATCCTTATTTTCCTACACTGTTCTACATCATTATCTATAATAGAAAATCCCTGAGCGTTTGCTTTTTCAAAAGCTTGTCACATCAGAAATAATAACATGGAACCCTGTATTTCATGTGAAACCTACAGGCTAGTCTAAAGAATGAAATAAAGAAAAGAAACAAAAAAGAAAACTGACAAGGTTGTTTTCTACACCATGAACAGAATCATAAAGCAAAAACTACCACTAGAAACCAAAAGTACATCAATATGTAAAATTTATAAAGGATTCAGAAAGCTTCTGAAGTGAAGACAAATTGATCTAAAAGAAGTACCAAAATAGTAAAATGCCTATAAAAATAAAAATAAAAAGGTATCAAAATGGTAAAATACCACTACCAAACAGAAAAAGGGTGGGTAAGAATAAGATGATAATGAGTAGAAAATTATCAGACTTCATGATGTGAGCATAATTAAACTGGATGGAATCGCAGATGAATTGCTCAAAAATGAGAAGACTGTAGCTAGAATCAAGACCAACATGAGCACAAAAAAAAGTGAAAGATATATTGAACATTTGTAGGCGGCAATGCAATTTTCGGAAGACAGAAAAATTAGAGAGAACAGAACTTCCAGGAGGAAGAAAGATAATCACAAAGTTGCAGAACAGTCTTCTACAACAGAGTAATACATGCAACTATCAACTCAAGTTTTGTAATTATAGATTTCTGCTTCCATTGCAGGCTGTAATATTTTATGTTTTTTTATGTGAACTACAAAGTTTCTAGTAATCACAACTGCCAATTGATATCACTACCAGTTTTAGAAAACTTGAGCTTCAGTTTGAACAGTTTTTTTCTATAAGCATAGCAATATATACACACACACACACACACACACAGAACGTAGAGCTTTTGTTAAATTTTGATGGTGGGATAGAAGTTCTTAACTTAGTAAGCAATATTTAAATCTGATTTAACTTTATTGGAATTTAGTTTCATGGGAATAGTTATAATAATCCAAGGCTATAGTTGTCTTGATTTAGAAGGTATAGTATCTTTTTAAAAATATTTCAAGTCTGAACAGATTAGTATTCTTTCAGATTAAAACTTCTCATATAACCAAGCCCTCAATTTTGCACAGCCTACAGAATTTAAATGTGAAAAGCTTCATACAACATAAAAATTTTGTAAGAGAACTACTTAGAAATAGGAAATGCCAGCAGAAAAACAGGGTGAATTTTCCTGGGCTGTGTTCAATGATTGACTGCAAAAGTTTGTGAGATACAAATATCCTTTTACAAATTTGTAAGAAAATACTAAACATTTAGATTATGCAATGAGAAAAAATGTGGGGAAATTTTAACTGGAAAAATAACTTGTTAGTAGGCATATGCAAAGTACTGACCACAACTATAGATGAAACCAATGCATTTTCCTGTTATATATGTTCATACAAAAACAAACTGAGCTCCACATATTTTACAAATACATACATGTCCTTGATCATTTTCATGAAAAATTCATTGTCTGCTATACAAAACAACGATCTCAAAGGCAATATCAACTGTTATTAATACTATACCTCATTGGAGCAACCAAAAACAAATGGAAATTATTAATATCAATATGAGAATGACATAAAGGAAACTTATCTAGTAAAGAAAAAAGATTGAAATTAATTATTTCACCTGAGACAAGGAGATGGAGAGTGTGGAAACAGAGAACTCTTCACATACACCTACACCAAATAAAGGGAGAAAAATGATTTTAAAACGTCAAGCTCAAAGTTTTAAATGGTGAAAAGGAAGCTTAAATCCTAATTAATACGCATTAAAAGCTTTCACATTGTAAACTGAAATAATCCGAATCCTATCATTTAAGTATCCAAGTAAAGATATGTACTAAATTGGAACAACTGATGGTGCAATTATAGCATGGTACAAGAAAGAATATCCTCTTTGGAAACCAAAGGCTAAGGCAAAGCCCAAGAATAAGTGTCCACGGTAGTTAATTAGGTTTTTATATTGTACTTGGTTATTCTAGAGTCAATGGTATCTTAGAAATTTTACAACTGTTGGGTATGAGCTATAGCTAAGAGCCATGGGTTTTATTTTATTAATAAGTCTTATTTACTTTATGGGTCTTTATGTATGGGTTTTGGTTTAATTCTTGGTGTACCAGATCTGTTAATGGACCTTACGGTGTTGGTTTATGGAAGAGTATCAGTCAGGGTTGGCCTTCTTTCTCACGCCATATTCGGTATGATATTGGTGATGGGTCTAAGTGAAGTTTTGGCAAGACCGTTGGTGTGGAGAGACACCTCTTACAGTTAGCTACCCTGACCTATTCAGATTTTGCAGGAATAAAGAGGCTAGTGTGGCTGAGCTAGTGAAACCCCCCAATGGGGTCCTTTTTTGGGATGTGAGCTTCTTTAGGGGTGCATATGTTTGGGAATTAAAGGCTTTGTCGAGCTTCATGGAAACCATATCTGGTTCTTCAATAAGGGGTTTGGTGAGGATAAGATGTGTTGGATTCCTAGCAAAGATAAGGGGTTCTTGGTGAAAGATTATTATAGAATTCTAACTGGTCCTACTATCTTCGGTTTTCCTTAGAGAAGTATTTGGAAGCAGAAGATTCTCTCTAGAGTAGCTTTGTTTGTATGGACTGCTGCCTTAGGGAAATGCTTGACGATTGATAACTTACGAAAAAGGAAGGTGTGGATTTTGAATTGGTGCTACATGTGCAAGATTAATGGTGAATCCGTCGACCATCTCTTCCTTCACTATCCCGTTGCTATGAATCTATGGTCTATGGTTTTGGGTTTATTTTAAGTATTTTGGGTTATGCCGCATACTGTTTTGGGGCTGCTATGGTGTTGGCGGGGCTGCTATGGTGTTGGCAAGGCAGCATTAGTCGTCATCAAAATGGTTATATCTGGTCCATCGTTCCTCATGGCTTAATGTGGTGTCTTTGGAATGAGAGAAATAGTCGTTTTGAAGATATTGAGAGATCTATTTAGGACCTCAAGCTTTTCTTTTTTAGAACTTTATTGGATTGGTTGTTTGCTTTGCAAAAACAATCATTCCCTTCTTTAATTAATTTCCAAGATTCTTGCAATTCTTGTATTTGATTTGTTGTCCCCTTGTTCACTCCCTGTGTACTAGGGCATTTCCTTTTTGGTATCAATATAATCTTATTACTTATAAAAAAAAAAAAAAAAAGTTTTGGTTTATTAGTCGAACTATAATAGTAGGAGTCTTATTACTACTAGTACAACAAAGAGTTTTTATATATATTGTGCTCAATGTATTCAAAGGAGGTAGAGTGTTGATTAATAAAATTATTGAGTGTCCTTTACTAGTCCTTTCTCCTTCTCTCTTTTCTTTCTTTCTTCTCTTCTTTTTCTTTCTTTCTCACAAGTACTCTTCATTCAGCCACTGAACACCCTAAAATTTCTCTCTAATTTTCTTCAAATTCCCCAATCTGTCCTACATCAACAACTAATATTAGGAAATAAAAGTAAATCACATTACATAGTAAACTATTATTGTTCTGAAATGAATTTCATTTCTTTCACATGGATAATATCACTAGTTTTGCAATTGATCTCTAACTCAAATGATACCTTTTTTCTGTAAGAGCAATGTGAAGGGTGATATCGTGGGTTCAAAATTCTTTTTACAAGAATGTTATTAGAAAAGGAAAGGGTGTTATTAGAAAAGGAAACGGGAAGGAACGAGGATGTGTACTAGCCCAAAGAATACAGCTCAAAATGAAAAGGTGTCAATAAAATCAGCAAAGGCATAAAGGGGCGCCACCCAGAGCATGTATCCAATTAAACAATGTCTGCAAAATAGGCTCTTTGATGATATCAGGACATTCGACGCCATCAAAGACTCATCTGTTTATTTCGAACACAGATTCCACATGATGCACAAGGACAAGGCTTGCCATGCCTTGGCTTCTCCCTGGCACTGAAACCAACCTTGCCAACACTAAGTTAAATCACAGATTTAGGCATCATCCAAGCCAACCCAACCAAAGTAAAGATAGGACCATATATTGGATGCCATAGAGCAATGGAGGAGCAAATGATCTATAGATTTCCTGCTACATTTACACATACAACATCAATCAACAATTAAAACGCAATGCTTCCAAATGTTATCCACTGTTAGAATTCTTCAAAGGGCCACAATCCACACAAAAAATGCTACCTTTCTTGGAAACTTAGCCGTCCAGATGCTCTTCCATTGGAAAGAGACTCTTGTAGGACCCCTAAGAACATTATAATATGATCCCACCTCAAACACTCCTTTCTTTGATGCCAAACCACAATGCTTGGTCTTGACCGAATGAGGTAGGCAAATTATCATATAGTGCCCCAAGAAATATGAAAAGCTTCTAACTCCCAATCCTGGAAAAGCCAGATGAAGTGAGGATTCCAATGCCCAGCTAGATATGAAGACACTAAGGCATCCTTGTCCACTGCTAAGTCAAACAAGTTGGGACATAAATCCTTAAGGAAGCAGTCACCACACTAAATATTTTTCCAAAACCTCACCTTGGACCCATCTCGAACTCCAAACCGTAAGAAATTGGAATAAGAATCCCATCCTGAGCGTATGCCCTTTCACAAGCTAATCCCATGTGAACCCAAATTTGCTCCACTGTCCAAACCTCCCCCACCCTTCTCCATATTTGGCATAAATTACTCTCCACCACAAATGGTCCCTTTCCACTCCAAATCTCCAAAACCACTTTCTTAAGAGGGCTTGATTATAAGAATTGAGTTATTTGATACCCAAACCTCCCTCTTTAACAATGGAGCAAACCACTCTGCAGTCCACCAAATGGAATTTATTAATGTCACCAATGCCTCCCCATAGGAAATCCCTTGGAAGTTTCTAAAACTTATTGACCAAATTAGTTGGCATCGTAAAGACAGACATAAAATAATACTACTAGTTTCGTAAAGACTGACATAAAAAAAATACTACTAGTCTTCCAAAATAACATTTGAATGAGCACATAGGTCCAAGAAAAGTGTTAAGACACCAACTGTATTGCATTAATGAACACAATATAAGTCAATCCTTTTCAATATCAAAAAGGCACTATCAGATAATGATGCAGGATATGCATACCATAAGAATTTAATGGACAGACATGGTAAGGGATCAGCAATAGAATGTTGCCTAACATAAATTCAATGCTTCTTTAGTACTAATGGTGATACAGTAGAGGCTGCATCAATTAGCCCTAACATTTGAAATTTTTCATCAAGAAATCAGATTACGGATGCTCTATTTGGAACTAAGGAAATAAAAGCTGAATGATGAAAAATGTAGAAAGGATGACAAAGTAGAATATAGAAAAGATACCAAATTTACTTCATATGGTGTTTGGTAGGAGGAAAAAGTGAGGATAGAAAACTGATATCAATTTCCTTTATTTGACTGAGAAGAAAAATTGGAAGAAAGAGATAATCAATTGTACGAATTTACTATTACACCCATATTAAACAAAAATCAATTCTTTTTCACTATTTTTAATATTACATAAATTTTTTTTTTTAAAACAATATGAATTGTGAAATATCATATTGCATCAAGTAGAATTTACAAAAATAGGATCCAAATTCATTATAGGCTTCCTGTAGTTTATTGAATAATGTACAGTGATTTTTTTTTCGTATTAAATCCACTGTATTTTCATAAACACTAATAAGGTAAGAATGAAAATGGTTTTTTTCATATTTGATACAAGAAGAAAAAATAAGGGTTAAAAATTTTTTTTTTTTTTGATAAGTAAGAATGATATATATACACGAAAGGCTACTCTATGCATGAAAAACATAAAGCAAACCCAGAAAATACAAGAAGAAGAAAACAGAAAAACAAAAGAGAAAACCAAACAACAAAGAAATTATAAGAGAAAAAGGGAGCAAAGAAAAGAAGGGAGGGAATCACTAGACGTGAGTCCCCACGTCCGAGACCAATCAAAAAGAGTTCCACTAAAAGAAGCAAGCAACTGATCACTGGAGCTATCCAAATCCTCAAAAGTCCTCCGATTCCATTCCTTCCAAATACACCATAAGATGCATAACGGGACTAAGTTCCAGATCTGAGACGAATGCTTCCCCAACCAATTCCACCATCCAAAAAGCAAGTCTGGGATCGATCTAGGAATAACCCAAGACAAGCCAAAAGTTATAAAAACAAAGCTCCATAACCGATAAGTCATCTCACAATGAAGAAGTAAGTGGTCTACCGTCTCTCCACGATGACAACACATGATGCACCAATCCACAAAATCCAATCTCCTCAATCTCAAATTATCTCCCATTAGGATCTTGTTCTAAGCTACACACCAAATCCAATATTGCTTTCATACCAAATTTGCATGAAGTTCATTTTTCGTTATCAATCTTTAAAAAGCTCTTTTTTTTTTACCTTAAACTATTGATAATTTTTTACTTTTTGCCCTTCAACTTAAAAAATGTCTTTTTTGTCCCTGAACTATTTACATAAGTTATATTTTCAACCTTAAACTTTAAATAGATCAGTCATGCCACGCATATACGCCGCAAATTGCAAGCTTCTACTTACTTAATGATAACATAACCAGTTACACCTTATGAATGCAAAGAAAGAAGAAAGATAGTATAAGAAGTACATTGGATAATTGGTATTCATACCTGAGCCAAAATATTATACGAGACAAGACGGAATCTGATGCCTGCAATATAACATTCACATTATTTCAAGTTCAAATTGTGAATTAAAATCATGAAAAATCATACATCATTAAATTTTATTTTAAATGGTCATCTCATACTTGGTGGGAGTCGCACCAGTTTCGAGGGTCATGGACTATATATTGACTAACAAACTATAAGATTTAAAGTTGGATTTGAAGAGATGGAACAAGGAAGATTGGAAGAGTTTAGAACTGTGATTCTCAAAAAGAATAATTTGCTACATGATCTCAATGAGCTAGACGCTATAGAGGGAGAGCAGATAGTTAACAAAATGATCTCAATGAGATTTTCTTATCTACTAAATGAAGTTTCATATTTGAATGTTTCTTGAGCTCTTTTTGAGCTTAGAAATTAATATTTGATTGTTTCAATTTCAGTCATTTATCCTTTTCTCTACTTTAATCTTGTTTGTTCTTCTTAAACTCTTCTCTTACACTAAACTGAAGTCCTCACCACATCACGTTGCCCTCCCCCTATCTCCTTACATCATATAACAATAGAAGTGGTTAGGTTTCTTAACTGTCACACCCCCCCTTTATTAGAACAATCTGATTCCTTCTTCGCCTCCCCTTTTAACTACATTCTCCTCCTCCACCCCAACCCCCCATCTCCTCTCTTCAAGCACCATATAATTAATAGAAATGGTTAGGCTTCTAAACTGTCACACTCCCTTTAAGAAAAATCTGATTGCCTCTTCAACTCCCCTTTTCGCTACACACATCCTTTTTATTGATGAATGGTTGAAAAAAGGCTCATTGGCTGGTTTTCAAAACCTTACAGAAACACAAACTTTTGATGAAACCTAACCATCTTCAAGACCAATCAGAAACCTCCCCCATGCTATGCCAGCTCATCCAGCTCCTACCCTCTCCTTAGAATCGGCAAGTCAATATAACTAATTAGTTAACAATAGATGGGACCAAAAGGCATTAGGTTGCCACGTATTACATCCTTCCCCACTACTATGAGCCACAGTGCACCTATTACAACCTGTGAGAGGTTCCTCCCAGTACCAAATCTCAGAGTCAGAGTCGGTCATTCTCATAAAAAATGCAAGGTTGAGACACCCTTCAACCTAGGACAAATGACAATTTTTTTTTTTTTTTTTTGATAAGTAATGAAAAATATATTTAAAAAATTAAAAAGAAATGTCACCTGAGTAGAGTATACACAAGAGACAAAGCACAATCACATGCATACAGTACAAGAGTCCATTAAACCATCGACTAAAGAACAGAACAAAAGCCTAACACTGCTACCTAGTCCATGAGATTCTTAAAAAGGAAAAGTTTAAGATCTGGAACTATTTTTTCTAAATCCTCAAAGTGCCGGTTATTTTTCTCCCACCAAATGCACCACATCAAACAATGAGGGACCACCATCCAAATAGCACCATTTCAATGCCGCCCAAACTTCCAACAAGCCAAAAGCTCAACCACCGTCTTTGGCATGGTCCAATGAATGCAAAACAAAGTGAATACCATAGACCATAGGTCCAAAGGAATAGGACAATGAATAAGGAGGTGGTCTATGGATTCCCCATTTCTTTTACACATACAACACCAATCTAAAATCCAAATTTTCCACTTCGGAAGATTATCAATAGTCAAAATATTCCCCAAATCTGCAGTCCAAACAAAAAACAAAAAACAACTCCAGAAGGGATCTTAGGCCTCTAGTCTTCCAGGGGAAAAGACTAGGCTATTCTTTTAGTCAAAATTTGGTAAAGCGAATGAACCTCAAAACCTCTTCTCTTAGCAGGCAACTAGCAAATCTTATCTTCTCCAACTCCCCTCAAAGAGACTCCATAAAATACTATCTATAAAACTGGATAAAGACTCCAATTCCCAGTCTTGAATGGCTCTTACAAAATTCAAATCCCGAAAGAGAACACCATTTGGGAATTTCATCAAATTAGCCACATCAGTCTCCTTATTTCGACTTATAGTGAATAGTTCTGGATAGCAATTTCTCAAAGTGGTGTCCCCACACCAAACATCTTGTCAGAATTTAACAATAGATCCAACCCCAACCTCAAACTGGATGTGACAAGAGAAAGAAAGCCAGCCACAACTAATAGATTTCCACAAACTCACTCCATAAGTACCAGTGACAGGACAAGAGCACCAACCTTCCTCTTCACACCCATAGTTAATCTCTATCACTCTCCTCCACAACCACAGAGCCTGTTGCTCATTCCCAAATCTCCAAAGCCATTTTCCAAACAGTGCTTTATTAAAATTTCTCAAAATCCTGTGGTAATCTAGTATTAGAAAAAGTAAACTAAAGATCCAAACCCTAAAACAGCCCAAAGATGGTCAAACAATCACATTTTGCGACCAAAATAAGAATAGCAAACTTGAAAATGCCCCTAAAAGTAGCCTACAATTTTAAAGCAAATGTTAAAATAGAACAGGCAGAAAAATATAGTTGTACCATCAGGTCTACTTCTTGAATTAATATCACTTCCTTCCACAGAAATGAACTCCCGATATATTGGTGATGCTGTCGTGCTCATTTTGTTCGATACTATTCTGCAACAAATTAGACATAAATCCCAATTAAAGGATACCCATGATTCTCAGAACTTTGGAAGTTTAACAGTGATAATTGGCATCATGTACTACAATTGGTGAGCTATTTTTAAAAAAAAAAAAAAAAAAAAAAGATAAACAAACTTGTTTTAAATGACTAGCTTTTCAAACAATATTTCTGCAACATCCAGTAAAAAGCACTAAAAAAATACAGCCTGTTGTACAATCTGAGTATCTACACTTATGTCAATTAAAAAGCATGACACATATCCATTGTTGGGAGCAAATGGCAAATTATCATTTAGGTTTTTAAAAATTTCGAGAAAATACCAAAGCTATACTTCATGTATTTTAAAGCAAAACTGAGAAACACATATCTCACAAATTCAAGAATTACATAACAATGAGAATAAAAAATAGTTCATACATAACATATCAAATGATATTTGCCATCCCAATCCCATTTGCTTTGCCACTCAATGAATCCAAACAAAACGATGCGGTGAAAAGAAATTAGATATGGTTTAGAAAAAGGATTTAAAGGGTTACGGAAGTAGTCCGTTTTCAATAAAATTGTACTTAATTATTGAAAAAAATAAAAAAGAAATTCCGAGCAAGAAAACAAGATTACAGCTAGGAGACGAAAATAGGATTGAAGTCAGAACCCTAGGCTTAAAGAGCTCAAGAACTAATCAAGGTTGCGTTTGGCATTGGCTTAAAAAGTCAGCTATTTTTCACTATTTAGCTTATTTTTGTAACTCTTCATGAGTTTCATTGCACTTTTTAGTACTATTCATGGGTCACACATAATTATTTCAGCTACTTTTTAGCTTATCTACGTTACTTTCAACAAAAATTTTTCAATTTCAGCTAATAATTTGTTTCCAAATGGACTCCAAATCTGAAATTCCATATATTAGATTAGAAAAGGTCACCTATAAAGACCAAAAGAAAAAGGTTATTCATAATAGCATATGGTAACCCTAGATTCCTAGCCCTATATAAGAGTTAAATCATAATTATCTAACTTCAGTAAAGTCATTGCATTTTTTTTTCCTTTGGACTTAATTTCTCCTACATCACAAAACCCATTCGGTAAAACATTTTAAAAGAACTCCCCCCCCCCCTCCCCACCTCCCCAAAAATAAAAATAAAAATCTGAACAATAAAACAACAAAAAGATATCCTAGTCCATTTGGCTTGCATTGCATTACTTGGCAACTTTTTTTTTATGTGAACTACTTACTTATCAGAACTATTTTCTATTCTTTTCCTCTGCAAAAACTAAAGTTCAATGAGCTCCAACTCAAAAGGTAATTCCTCCTCCCACAAAAATGAATGGAGGGTGAAACTCCGGATTCAAAACCCATCAGTGAAGTTAGTTCTTTGGTACCATGTATGTATCTTCATTTTGTTGCAACCCTTGAAAATATGAAGCAGCAATGACTGTTTTTTCACAATAAATCACTACAAAAGTAAAAACTGAATCCAAAAAAATCCAAATCCAATTCCAACCCACTTCAGGAAATCAATTTTGAAAAAAGAGAGTGCAAAATATGATATAGAAGAAGAAAGGGTGGAGGGTAGGGTGTACCTTTTGAAGGAGGGAAAAGTGGGTAGGCGGCAGGGAAGCGCAGGGAGAGCCTTTAGCATTTGATTGATACTAAAAATTTGATACTATCAACAACGCTTGTCTTTTTCACTCTGCTTACACATAAAACTTTTCATTGATTATTCGTTAGAGCCAAAAACTTATTAGACGGGCAGCTTATGTTTTCTTCATCCTCTCCTCTCCTTTTCTTTTTTTTTTTATAAGATTAGATTTTTTTTTGTTTATCATGTTTAATTAGACTTTACCTTTCCAAACCTTTAATTTTTATTTTATTAAAAATAAAAAGACTCCCGCATTTAATTTTGGGAGAAAAAAAAAGATTGGGTTTGTCAAACTGTAAACAATAAGAGAGATGCTACGTCCACAATATTTTTACAACATTTTCAAAACAAATCACAAGTGGCTAGTTGTTATTAGTTCAAATTTGAATCTACCACGAAGATTACTTTTTTGCCTCAATAATAACAACCTACCATTTAGGATTTGTTGTAAAAATATTATGAACATTTCATTTCTCAAATAATAAATGAATCAAGTCAATTCATTTGGATTCAATCCAAACAAAAAATTCCTGTGTAGGACAGTCTCATGAAACCTATGTCTCAATAACATGTGGGATCCACACGAACAAATTTGAGTTGGGAATTTATTGAACAAACACTAGTTGCTAGACTTATAACCCTACCTAGTTTTTGATAGATAGGGTCGACCCAGAATGACTAGTATTTTTCCACATACTAAACCAAACAAATAATTAAAGGCAAAATTTGCTGAACAGTACAATTTGGCAAAAATTTAAGGGCGATGGCATGCGTTCAAACTTATTTAGTTAGTTAGACTCTTTTTGGAAGTTGATTTTATCAAACTCAACTTCCTATTGAAAAATAGTTCTGACGTGGATTAAAAAAAAGAGGAAAAAGCCACGTAGAACTGCTAAAACTCGAGTATGTTATACTCGACTTTCATTAAAAGTCGAGTACAATATACTCAAATTCCATTGTGGTTAAACATAAACTGGAACGGTAAAATTTTGGGTAAAACAGCATGGAAGTCGTGTACAGTATACTCAACTTCCATTTTGTGCCCTTCACCTCCTGCAGTAAAACAACAATTCGATCATTTTATGCCCTTCTCTCTCTCTGGTGTCTCTCTTTCTACGCCGTTCTTCTCTCTCTCTCTCTCTCTCTCTCTCTCTCTCTCTCTCTCTCTCTCTAATGTGATTTCTTTCTCTTTATTATTGGCTGAAATGGGTTTTGATTTGCTTTCTAGGTTTAGTGATTTGGAGATTTGGGTTTAGTTTTTGTGTTTTTGTTTACTGTGCTGTTTCAATTTTACTATGCTATTTCAATTTCACTGTGCATTTGCTGAATTTGGTGCATTTGTTTATCATGCTAGATCTTAACATATTGATAAAATCATGTGAAATGATGTTTGTTCACAATATGTCATGCTTGTAATCATGTTTAATCTTTTTTTTTTTATCTTGTTAGATCTTTGATCCATGATAAATCATTCTCAAAACATGTTTTTCCTTTAAGTGTGTTTCTATGTATATATGCCTGCTAATTTTGTTCATCTTGTCACTCTTGTAAAACACATCCTTTCCAAAACATAAGCACAGCACACCTAACAACGACACCATCTGCCTTCTCTTTTTCAGCTTCTTTGGCAGCTTAGCCTAGACTAAACTAATATCACCAAGCTCCCCAAAACTGCTCTCCATGTTCAGCCACTCTTCCAGTAGCATTGTTCTTTCCTCTTTTAACTCAGGTGCAGATGTTCTGTAGTAGTTAATGGCTTTCTCAAAAACCCCTGATTCATAGAAAATAAAAGAAAAGGGTTAGAGCTTGTTTTATTTGTGATGAGATTTAAAACACAATGAAATTATAAATTTAAAGAAGTAAACAATATGATTTTACCAAAAATTCCCTACTTCTAGCATGCTGAATGCATTGCAGAAACTGCATATGCAGAAGTTGCATTTGCAGAATTTGGTGCATTTGCAAAAACTGCATGTGCAGAAACTGCATTTGCAGAAACTGGTGCTGCATTTGTTGAATTGGCAGAACTTGGTGCTACAATTGTGGAATTGGCAGAACTTAATGAGGTTGAAAAATTTGCTGCCTTGAATGATTCTATATATTTTCCACACCACTTGACTAACTCAAATCCTGTCATAAACTGCTTGCCATTTCTTTTCTCATTCCACCTAGTCCACAAAGCCCAAGCAATGGTCACAGCTAATGAGAGTACTTCCTCCCTAGCTAATTATTTTGTCAGGAGGGGGGGAATCTGAAAATTTTCCATAAATCCTACTAAGCTAATAACAAACTAAAGATTGTTGGTGATGATGCCAAAATTCACCAGTAAGCTACACGGTCCTCATGTGAGCAAAATAAAAACCTACACAACAACAAGAAAGGACCTAACAGAGAGCACCAGTGTGGTGTCGGTCAAAAACCCTCCGAAGGTCAAGTTAGAAACCTTATTTTCAACACTAGAGTGCTAGAGTTGAGTTAATTATGCGTACCTTGGTTTGTGAGGGTTTTGGGGTATTTATAGTCGCGTAGAGCCAAAGCCTATGCCTTGGTTAAGAAGTCTTTTCCTTCTAGGGAAGTGACTCCTTTTCCTTGTAGGAGTCTTCTTTGTTTGGGCTTAAGCGTGTAGATCAAGCAAAAACCACAGTAGCCCAAATGTAAGCCGCAACCACGCTCATATAAAAGGCCTTGGAGCCCAACACATGCCATGTGTTACATATGTTCGTCCACCACGTGTCCGTCACATATTTTCCTTTTCAACTGCCCCCCATTCCATGAATCCATCACCCTTCCTGACGGGTCCATGGAATGAGTCGCTCCGTTCTTATGAATCCGTCATGCACTTGCTACGGATGGATTGCCAGGTTGGATTAGGGTCATAAATGCACTTGAGGACACGTGGTGAGCCTTGATTGATAGCTTACTACAACTGAGGCGTCTCTTCATTGGTTGCACCGCTCCCCCTATATATATATATCACCTGTTCCTGTCATTTTCACATTTTGGAGAAATTTTTGCTGATCAGAGCACATCCGTCCTCCTTGTAACCGTCAGCTTGCAGTTCTACCGTTCAGTCATTCATTCAACTTTCTTCCGTCGTCTCTTCACTCAGTTCAACTGTAAGTTTATTTCTTCTCTTCTTCCACCCCCTTTTTTATTTATACGTTGGTCCGTTGTCCGCGTAGATCTAGAGTCTTAGGTTTCCTTCTCTGTCATTTGTAGGTGTCCGATGTCTAGTGAGACTTCCAGCGGCCAATCTTTTGTCCGTGAGGGAGTGGGCTATGAAGAGGTGTACCCGTCAGGTCAAGGAGACCCGGGTACCTCCGTTGAGGAGAGGGAATCATCATCAAGCTCTCCTTCCTATGCGGAAGAAGAAGGGCGAGGTGAAGACGGGTCGGAGTATGACTCGAATGACGATGTAGAAGGTGCAGATCCTCTCGTCCGGTCTGTGATAGGCAAAGACAGGTTAAGGGAGTTCATCCTGCTCCCTATGTGGATGGTGAACAACTTCACTTCTTCCATCAGCCTTCAACATTTCAACTCCCTTAGGGAAAAATACCAGATACCAAACACCATACCCATCCATCTACCATTCAAGTCCGAGAGGTGCTATTATAAGGGACTAGAAGATGTCGGCGTGTACGAGCAGATGCTCAAAGCGGGCCTTCGCTTCCCCTTGAGTGCCTTGCACCGTCGCCTTCTCAAGTATTTAGGTTTGTCCGTCACCCAAATCTCACCAAACGCTTGGAGAGTTTTCTTGAGGGTAGAAGTTTTATACGGAGTCATGTCTAATGGGACAAGACGGTTAACAATGGAGGAGTTCTTCAATTGTTACCGTCCGGATGAAATTGTTAAGTCGAAGGGTATGTATAGTTTTGTGGCGAGAAGCCCAGTACTTAGGTTAGTGTCCGAGACCCCAGACTCCAATCGCAACTGGAAAAGTAGGTTTTTCTTTATCTAAGGGGACGATTGGATAGGTCGTCCCGACGACCAGGAGTTTATGCCCGTTGATAAAACATTGGGCATACTATCACCGTCCGGTATGCGTCTCATTCTATCCGTCCTATCTTACTTTGCTACTGGTTGTCATTCTAACCGTCCTTTTTTCTTTGGCAGCGCATAGCCGTCCAGACATCACCGTCGAGCAATTCGATTTCCTTAAAAAAAATTTCCAGAAAACTGACCTGTCGGAAAGGACGTGGGTGAAGCTCGTCACCTTGGATACCATCCATTGGTATTGCGACGGCCCTGAACCTTCTGCCGCTGCACTTAAATATGACGCCGGAATACATAAACGTAAGTCTTAATTTGACTAAATAGCGATTTTTCTCGTCCTTCATGTATTCTTACCGTTCACTCTTTGTAAAAATGGACGATGCTAAGAGGAGAGCCCTTATTAAGCAGCAAGCTGCTAAGAAGAAGCAAGACCCTTCTAAGTCAGGTTTAGCCAACCCGTCTTCAAAAAGACAATTGGAGAAGCCTGACCGTCATAGCAAGAAGGCCAAACTTGTGACGAGACTGCCAGCTGTCAATGAACCAGTCACAGTGAAGTTACCCCCAAAGCTAGGCGTGGGTAAGGGTAAAGGTCTAATGACCAACCCTGACCCCGCCAAGGAGAAAGCTCCCGTCCTGCTCAGGGAGGACTCGTAGTATGCCCTCACTCAAATAACTTCGATCATTAAAGAGGAGGATTACGACGACCTGGACAACCACGTGACGGAGGCTATGGGGGAGACGTGCCTTTTCAGCCTTACATAGGTAAGCGTCCGTCGTTTGCTTTGTGAAGTAAAATTTGTTAGAAGTTACTTAAGCATGTCCTGTGTTGGTCCAGGCCGTCCTAATGTCCAAAGGTTTAATGGACCGTTGCCTTCATCGAGAAAAGATCTTGGAGCGTGTCCGTGCAAAACATAGGACGGCGGTGGAGGAGCTGGACGAGCTGAAGCTCTGGAAGCTTCATCATGAGCAGAAACTGAAGGCGTCCGAGGAAGCTCGTGAAAGCCTGGAGAAGGAGGTAGAGTTTTTAAGGCAGACGGTGAAGGCCAACGATGATAACATCCGTCAAGTAAGGGTTGAGGCCGTCCAGGAGTACAGGGATTCTGATGCCCTATTGACGGAGCTAGGAACTTCTTTGGCTGATGGGTTTGACGACTACATCCGTCAGGTGAAGGCGTCATTCCCTGACCTCAACCTTTCTCACATCAACATAGACGCCGGAGGTCAAACACCAGCTCATACTGTCGACTCTGAGGGGACCGCAGAACTTTTCGGTGAAGTCCCTGTTGAGGATGAGGCCCTAGGGGACGGTGAGGCTGGACCTGTTAACGATGATGCTCGTCCACCTAACCCTGATGGTTCCGGCGCCCCAGCTGATGCTCTCCTAGAATAGTTTTGCTCTCTGTAATTTTTAATTTTAATTTATCATTATTATTTATTTTTTAACATTTGGCTATGTAATTTTTGGTCCGTCATGTGGACCTTTTTTGTAGACAGTCTATTTTAATTTCATCCGTTGTATGTTTTTCATATGAATGAACTACTTGCTTCTTACTGCTTTCATAATCCGTTCACCTTATATATATTGCATCCTTCTCTTGGATGCCCTGTCCACTTTGTTGACTTTATAAACATCTTTTTGGATGCTCTGTTCACTAAGTAACATCCTTCTGTCCATTTTGTGGACTAGGTAAATAACATCTTTTTGGATGCCCCGTTCACTAAGTAACATCCTTTTGCCCATTTTGTGGACTTAGGAAATAACATCCTTTTGGATGATCCGTCCACTTTGTGGCCTAGGTAAATAACATCCTTTTGGATGATCCGTCCACTTTGTGGACTTGTAATTAACCTCTTTTTGGATGGTCCATACACTTTGTGGACTTGGTAGATAACATCCTTTTAGATGGTCCGTCCACTTTGTGGACTTGGTAGATAACATCCTTTTGGATGGTCCGTCCACTTTGTGGACTTGGTAGTTAACATCCTTTTAGGTGGTCCGTCCACTTTATGGACTTGGTAGTTAACATCCTTTTGGATGATTCGTCCATTTTGTGGACTTGGTAGTTAACATCCTTTTGGATGATTCATCCACTTTGTGGACTTGGTAGATAACATCCTTTTAGATGGTCTATCTATTTTGTGGATGACCCGTTTACATTGTGGATTTAAATATCATGCAAGTTGGTAAGACGTTCCGTATGTTCTGAAAAACTCCTCTTATTGTAATGGATACGTAGAACATTGTTTAAAAAATAAGAAAGTAGCATTTAGGCGTTTTGAAAGTACTGTAGGAAATAAAAACTATAACTATTAAGAAAAGATAAACTGGAAGTGAGGAGTATAATGGTGCTGTTGCTATCGTCTTCTATTGATAATACTTCTTTAGGTGCTCTGCATTCCATGGGTAACTTAGCTTCTTTCCGTTCAGGGTCTCTAGGTAGTATGTTCCCTTCCTGTGCCATGATGTGATCCTATATGGTCCTTCCCAGTTCGGTCCAAGCTTCCCTTGGGTGGCATCCTTTGTAGCGCCGAGTACTTTCTTTAGGACAAGATCTCCAACCTAGAAGTCTTTGTGCCTAACTCTAGAGTTGTAGTGTTTTGCCATTAGGTCCTGGTACCGTGCTAACCTTTGTTCTACGGCTGCCCTGACTTCGTCCACTAGGTCAAGCTGCACGCGCATGGCTTCATCGTTCTTGTGTTCTTCGTGGTTTCCAACACTTTCAATGAAAGCGCTATTGGTTGTGTGGACTGCTGTGCATTGTGTGGTGCTAATGAGACGTCGGGGCATATACTCTGGACTGGTAGCTTGTAAGGCCTACTTCAGCCGGTATGACTGCCACAGTACCATATGCCAAACGAAACGGTGTCTCTCCTGTCGGTGTTCTTGCCGTTGTCCTATACGCCCACAAGACACTTGGCAACTCATCCGGCCATATACCCTTTGCCCCCTCAAGACAAGTCTTGATGATTTTGAGCAAGGATCGGTTTGTGACCTCAACTTGTCCGTTGGCTTGTGGATGTGCGGGTGATGAGTAGTGGTTCTTTATCTCTAGCTGGGAGCAAAAATCCCTGAATGCTTCGTTGTCAAATTGCTTGCCATTGTCCGACACCAGCACTCTTAGTATGCCATACCTGCAAATAATATTCCTCCATACAAAGGTGCGGATATTTTTCTCTGTGGTGGTGGCCAAAGCCTCAACCTCCACCCATTTGGTGAAGTAGTCAATGCCAACTACTAAGAACTTTAGCTGCCTTGCCGCTATTGGGAACGGGCCCATGATGTTGAGCCCCCACTATGCAAATGGCCATGGGGCCGTTATGGGCGTGAGCTCTTCTGTAGGTTGCCTTATGAGATTGCTAAAGCGCTGGCACTTGTCACAGGATCTGACGTATATGTTGGCATCCTTCTGCATCGTTGGCCAGTAGTATCCTACCCTGAGGAGTTTTTGCACTAAAGACCTTGATCCTGAGTGATTCTCGCAAATCCCTTCTTGGACTTCTCTCATGACATAATCTGCTTCTTCTGGAGCGAGGCATCTCAAATAAGGCCGAGAGAAACCCCTTTTGTATAGAACGTTTTTCATCATGATGAACCGAGATGCCTTAATTCTTAGTTTCCTCGCAACCTCCTTATCGTCTGGCAACAGGCCGTCTTTCAAGTACGCAGCTATGGGAGTTATCCAGCACTGCTCATTGCTTACTTCCTGCAAACCCGTTCCATCTATTAGTGGTGAAGTTTGAACGAAGGATAATACCTGGTCGAGAATAGTCATCGGCTTCGGGGAGGCTGCCTTTGCAAGCTGATCAGCTTCTTGGTTTTCCTCCCTTGGGACTTGAATTAATTCGACCTGGAGGTTGCTTATTCAACTTTTCACTTCATCGAGGTATTTTTTCATTCTTTCACCCCTGCACTCGTAACTTCCGTTAATCTGACTGGTGATGACTTGGGAATTGGAGTAAACAACCACTCTTTCCGCTCCTGCAGCAATGGCGAGGTCTAATCCTGCCAACAAGGCTTCATATTCTGCTTCATTATTTGTTGTTGAAAAGCACAAACGGACCATGCACTTAATCTTATCCCCCTCGAGTGTGCAGATTACCACACTGATTCCTCCTGCATGCTTGTTAGAGGATCCGTCTGTATGAACACTCCATGCTGGAGGCTCACCTGCCTCCTGGTCGGTAAACTCCGCAATGAAGTCTGTCAGGACTTGGCCTTTTATTGCGGGTTGAGGTCGATAGCGAACGTCGTACTCGCTTAGCTTGATCGCCCACAATGCCATCAGTCCTGCTACTTCGGGACTACTCATCGCTCTTCT
The DNA here is from genome assembly GCA_032878915.1 of Castanopsis chinensis. Taxonomy (NCBI): domain Eukaryota; kingdom Viridiplantae; phylum Streptophyta; class Magnoliopsida; order Fagales; family Fagaceae; genus Castanopsis; species Castanopsis chinensis. Next base: position 6,312,769 of record JAVQMG010000093.1, on the reverse strand, counting down.
TAGGGGCTGGTTGGTCATGACGTTTATGACATGTGCTTAAAAGTACGGTTTGAGCTTTCTTGCCGCGGTTACCAATGCGAAGGCTAATTTTTCCATTGCTAGATACCTCTTTTCTGCTCCTCTGAGCGCTCTACTTGTAAAGTACACAGGCCTCTGTATTCTATCTTCTTTTCTAATGAGAGCCGCGCTAACAGCTGCCGGGAAACAGCTATATATAGAAACAACTCTTCACCTTGCTTCAACGGGCTAAGCAATGGTGGAGATGAGAGGTATGACTTCAAATCTTCGAAAGCCTTCTAGCACTTGTCCGTCCATTCAAATGATTTCTTTAATGTGCGAAAGAACGGTAGGCATTTGTCCGTTGCCCTTGAAACGAATCTGTTCAGGGCAGCTATCTTGCCATTTAAGCTTTGGACCTCCTTTAGCGTCTTCGGGGGAGCCAAGTCCATTATTACCTTGACCTTCTCTAGGTTGACCGCGATACCTCTTTGAGATACCATAAAACCCAAGAATTTCCCTGCCGTCACCCCGAACGCGCATTTGTTGGGATTTAGCTTCATGTTATAGGACCGAAGGATGTTAAAAGTTTCTTGGAGGTCGCTTAGGTGGTTACATTCGCGAACGCTTTTTACCAGCATATCGTCCACGTACCAGAGGCTGATGAATAAGAACAAAAGAGATCTTGACTAGTGATGAACGACATTTTCTCCTGATCCGTTTTATTGAGCTTGATCTGATTGTAGCCGGAGAATACGTCCATGAAACTTAAAAGTTCATGTCTCGCCGTTGAATCTACTAGGGCGTCAATACGCGGTAGAGGATAACTGTCTTTCGGGCAGGCCTTATTTAGATCCGTGAAGTCAACACACATTCTCCACTTCCCATTCGCCTTCTTGACCATCACTACATTTGCTAAACAGTATGGATAGTTTTCTTGTGCTGCAACATATGCTGAGATTAGAAATAAATCTAGTAAAGTTAAATGGTGGAAGCTGCTTTGGTTCCACTTAACTATCCTGAAGCATTCATTTATTGGTTGGTTAGCTATAATCAACAAGTTGTCCATGCGAGATACAATGGCCAAGTGGGGGTACTTGGGTGATAGCTTATGTGTTTTTTGTAGAAATTGCCTTGAGAGTAGAGATCGTATCTTTTTTTAATGTTCTTTCACTAGAAGAATTTGGGATGACATGATGAAATTGTGTCTAGTTTCAATTGATCAATTTGTATAGGCAAACTTGATGGCTTGGGGGGCTAGAGAGTTAAAAGGGAAGGGGCTGAGAGTAATAGCTTGCAAACTTGCTCGGTGGGCAACAATCTACTATATTTGCCTAAAAAGAAATGCCATAGTTCATGCAGAAAGAATTTGGACAGAATAACAGCTAAAGAGAAGTATGATTAAGGATGTCAAATCTAGATTGGGGTTTAAAACTAAGTTCAAAAAGTCAGTTTTAAATGCTACCATCTGTTGTAATTGGGGGGATTGATCCAAGTAGTATTTTAATTTGATCCTTGAAATCTTGTGCTGTTGTGTTTTGCCTATGTGCTACTGTGCTAAAGGTACTGGTTGGGATGCCTTATAGATGTTTTTGTTTAGTTGTTAGGGCAGTAGTTAGTGTGTTTTGCTTTGCCAATTGTTTTGGCCGGCTTGCTTTGGTTTTATGGTTAGTTTTGTTTTGATTGCTGTAGTAGGGAGGTTTCCCTTTGCTAGTTTATTTTGGGTCTTTCTTTGTAATTTGTGTTTTGTTTCTATAAATAAAAGTTGAATTACCCCCCAAAAACAAAAATGTAAGTCCTCTCTGAGATCTGCACTTATCCTAACCCTGATATGGAGTGGCTTCCCCTAACCTAAACTTTTTGTTTACAAAAAAGAAAAACTAAATTCCTTTCTCAAAGAAAGAAAAGAAAATAGAATAGATCAATCCATTCTTAATTCCCATAAATAAATCAATGTCAATCGATGATTTGTAGCCGACAAAAGAGTTTTAATAGGATTCAAATTTGGACAAGCATTCCAAACATCCTAAAAGTTCATGTTATCTCTTTAACTCTTTAGCCCTTAATGAGCTAACAATTAGTCACACCGACGGAGTCATGTGACCTCTTTAATCTTTTAATAAGTTCTTTTCTCCCTTAACTTATTATAAGCTAATTAGTCACGTCAAGCCTAAGTACCAAGACAAACAAATTCCATTTTTCTTTTTTAATATTTTTCATTGGTAAATGCATCACTCACACTCGCAATCAGACGCCCTAATAACTCGTGCAGACCCACCTCTGGTGGTTCATTACGATTAGCTACAAAATTCCCTCAATCTTTGTTTGAATAAAAAAATTTTATAATAAGAGTACAAATTTGGTAATAATGATATTTTATACCATTCAATAAAAGATTGTCATGTCAGCATTTTACTTAAAATTTAATACATCCTACCACACCTAATAACATCTTAATAAACTTTTAATTTTGTTGGATTTATATATGAGTTTACAATTGATTGGATGTGGTTATGCTTATTCTTAAATATGTGATAAAATTATATGGTATGTTGGAATTGGAGAAGTGAAACATTAGTTTTACACCATATCTTTACATAATTTAATCTCTTATAGTAATCTCTATATATTAAGAGTATTCAGAAAGTTGGTTATTGTCTTCTTCTACTTTTTTTTTTTTTCAAAAATACCCCTAATTTAATTAACTTATCTTTATTCCTAAAACATAAAAATAAGATTAAAATTGTAAATTGATTTTAAAAATTATAAAAAAAAACCTACCCATATTTATAAAACTAAACTATGTTCTATAAAACATCCCATTGCCCCATGTACACAACCAAAATTACCCCATGTTCCTATAAAATATATACCCCATGTTCTAAAAAAAAAAAAAAAAACTACCCCATGTTCCTAAAAAAATAAACAAAAAACCTACAAAAAAAAAAAAAAAAAAAGAGTCTCAGTGCACGCGTAAAGCGCATGTGATGAGACTAGCATGTTTTATACTTTCAAAATCAAGAGCGAGGCTACCATGAGAATGTTCTCATTAGCCCTTCTCATATTTGTCAGATATATATCTAAAGCATGAAAAATATCATTTATTATTGTTATGTTCCAGTTAAGTCACATCTGCGGTTATGTTATTATACTTTTTCTTTTCAATTTTTTCTTTAATTTTATTTTATCTTTTACATTTACTCATTTAAGGTGAATTAAAATCTTCATTATTTAACCATTAGAATATCACCTCTTTTATTTTTAACTCCTCTTCTTCTTCTTCTTCTTCTTTTTTTTTTTTTTTTTTATATTTTTTTTTTTATACAAGATAGAATTTCTACTTTAACCTAATCTAAATGTATACGTGTGTAAAGCTCCATCCTGAAGACTTGAACATCGGCCCTTGTCTTCCACACCTCACAAGCATTTATACTTGTGGAGTGATCACTGCACCAAAGGTGTGCGGTGGTAACTCTTCTTCCTATTATTAATTGCTCAACTTATTGTTACACTTTCTTCAACCTCTATCTCTTCTTTTTATCTCCCCACTACCTACTCTATAGTCTGTACCATAATATCACTCTTTCCCTATCCCTTCATCTTCCTTTATGTTGGCTCTTTTTATTCTCATCATTTTATTGTAAATTTGTCATTCTCTCCCTCATTCTATGTATAGTTTTCCCATACATAATAATAATAAAAAATTCTCTCTCTTTCTCTCTCTCTCTCAATTCTTTTCATTTTTTGGTGTTTTTTTTTTTTTTTTAGTTTTCTTATATATCTACTTTAAATTGATTAATTTTAAAATTTTCTACAATTTATTTTTGTGCTTTAAGTTGTTATATATTTTTTTCCTTTGATTGTTAAATTTTATCTTATTGCATTATAAAGATAGTATATAGGAATATATATATATATATATATGAACTATAAGTATATAATATTATTCCATTACATAAAATAACTTGGATAATTTGGTGTTTATTAGTGTATCTTTTATTTTTACTATTTTTCCTCTCATCTTATTTTATTCAAAATTTAAATCCAGCCACATCCTTTATATCATTAAATTAAAATATTTTCTCTCCTTTTTTATTTTAAAAAATTAAACATTTAGTATTTTACTTAAATTCAAATGAATTAACAAGGATATCAAACCAAATATAACATAAACAAACTAATAGTTATGGATATACTAATAGTTATGGATATACTAACTTAAGGACAACAAAATTGAATGAAAAATAAATAAATAAATGTTACAATGCATATTTTATGCATTAGAATCATCATCAAATTTGGGAAAACAATAAGCTGCCAACGAAGAAACAAAGAGTGAGAGAGATTTATGGTAAAGAAAAAAATAATGATATAAAGTAATAAAGAGTAAATGAAGAAAGAAAGAAAGAGAGAAAAAAAAATCAAACATCAATTAGTAACTTTTAATTAGAAAACAAAGGGCCCTCAAGAGAAGTAAAAAAATAAAATAGAGATGATCATACAGAGGACATTAAAATTTTTACAGTGCAATAAAATTAGTCTTTACATTCAATTAATTAAATCAATAATCAAAAGCTAAATATAATCATGCAAAATTTAAACTTAAAACTAATCAAACTCCAGCCAAAAAAACCATATTTCCTATCATAGCAAAAAATGAGACGTTCTCTAATAATAATAGAAATTACATAAGAAATAAAGTTAATAGTTTTTAAAATCTCATTTTGTATCTCAAAAAGCCAACCATGCAAAAATATTAAAGTAGCTCATTAGGATCGTGAATGTCCTCCTTTTGGAAATGTGGAGTTATGTGTAATTGACTTGGAGTTGGAGATGTACACAAATTAAATAATTCAATTTAATAATAATAATAATAATAACAATAAATCATGTTGCAATATGATTATGAAATGCATTTCTTTTCATAAAATTAGTCCATATTGTAAAAATAAATAATAATAATAATAATAATAACACCATCCTAAAAAAATTATTAAACGTGACAAGTAGGTTTGTGACTAGTTGTACCTAAAATGCTAAAACACAAACACATACCATATTTTCATAATGCCTAACATTAAGGGGAAGCTCTCACTCCCCTCATCTAAGGTCAAAACTTATATATATATATATTATGGGTAAACTTAATATGAACAGAGATGGCAACCTAATTTAGAAGAGTTTTGGCTAAAAAATTCATGGATAAGAAATTCATTTGAAAGTTCTCATGTTGATGTAAAAGCATGAATACAAATAATATATAATTCACCAAAGCAAACCTAACAAAATGCATATTCAAAGAGAGCATATGCAAGTGTACAACACATAATGGAAAGACGTCATATAGCCCAAAAAAAAAAAAAACACATAATGGAAAGATGTCATTAGTCATCACAAATTTACAATACAAACAAGCCTGAAATTGCCGCTGACGTCAATACCAATACCAAAAGAATACAAAAGCCATAAATAAATGTGAACTCAGATTGCTTAATGCTCTATACATTTAGGGTTGTGTTAACGGTTCATACCCAGCTTTTTTACAGTCTTTTACACAGCTTTATAAGTCTTTTTATCAGATGTGGGTCAGCTTTATAGGTAAAAAGAAAAATGAATAAAGAGACCAAAATAAACCCTTTTTCACGTCTCTCACCAACTCAAGCCTAGTCAAGCGTCTCACACAGAAAAATTTGAAAACTCATGCTTCTTTCACAGGAAAACAACACCAAACATTTTACAGAAAAGAAAAAATTGAAATCACAATCCTCTCACAGGAAAAAACCAACATAAAAAAAAAAAAAAAAACTAAAATCACAATCCTCAGGAAATAACAAAGTATCAGTAGATAAAAAAAAAAAACTCATCTCACAAGAAACAATTAACATCAATACATCCAAAAAAAAAACCATCTCACTGAAAAACAACCAACATCAGTACATCCAAAAAAAAAAAAAAAAACCATAAGAACATATGGGAGAACATAAATTTTTTTTGAAAGAGACGAACTGGGTTGATGGAGGGGAAATCAAGGAGGAGACGAACTGAGTTAGAAGAGAAAGCTGTGAAAAAAAAAATAGAAGACAAGGAACTGAGGAAGTTGAGCCAAGAGTTTCAGATGGGAGAACATAAAAATTTTAAAAGATGAAAAAGGAGAAGTAGAAAGGATGGGAGAAGATAAGTGTAAGAGCATTCACATCAGCTCGTTCAAAATTCTCATCTATTTTACACGAAAAAACCTACTTTTTCTATTTTACACACTCACTTTTACAATACACCCACATCAGTTCATCTATTTTACACATCTTTTAATTAAATAATCAATTACTTCACATTTTTTATTATTTTCCTCAACTACCCACATATAATACGTGCGCCCACTCTTTACACATCTGATTTGTTGCTCTCTCTCTCTCTACACCCATCTCTCCCTCTCGATCAACTCTCCCTCCCCAATCCACCATCTTAGATCAACTCTCCCTCTCCGATCCACTCCCCGCGGCTCCGATTCGCAATCCCCGCGACTTCGATTTGCAATCCCTACGGCTCCGATCCACTCCTTGCTGCTTCGATTCACGATCCGTAGCACCGATCCATTCCTCGCGGCTCCGATCCACTCCCCACAACTCCGATCCACTCCCCGTCACTCCGATTCACGATCCGCGGCTCCGATTCACGATCCGCGGCTCCAATCCACTCCCTGCCGCTCCGATCAACTCCCCGCCGCTCCAATGCACAATCCGCGGCTCCGATCCACGATCCCTGCGGCTTCGATCAACGATCCCCGCGGCTCCGATGTGTGTGTGTATCTCTGTTTTTTTTTTTTTTTTTAATGTATCTCTGTGTTGAGTTTTAACTGGGGTTGTTGAGCACGAAAATGAGAGAGAAAAAAAGGAGCGAACGAGAAAATTGTAAAATAATAGGATAAACGAGCTACAGTAGCCGTGTAAATAAACACGATTACTGTAGCTCGTGGATAGATATGCACATTTTTAGACATTTTCACATCCACTGATGTGAGATTTTTTTTGCTCAAAATGTGTAAAATTTGTAATTATTTGTATTTTAGAAACTTTTACACCCGTCGGTGTGGATGCTCTAATGGTGATGGGATACATGTGGTTGAGAAAAAAAAGGAGAAGTAAAAATAAATAAATTAAGGTAAAAGGTGGTTTGATGAGATATGTGTCTATCATGGAAAGAATTTTACCAAATAAAAATTACAAATTGTATTACAATACCACAAATTATCATAAAATTTTCACAACAGTTGAGTTGTCAAATCTTTCATGTGTGAAAATAAAATAAAATAAAATAATAAAATATTATATTAGGATTGACTATGACTAAAACCAAAAAAAATTGCGAAAATTTTGACATATCCACCATTAGATTATATCTTTTTCTTATATCTGTCATGCTTGCAAAATTTCTAGAAAATTAAAGATCAATATTGTGAAAATTAACCTTCATGAAGTGGTTCATTTAAGTCAAAGCAATCTTTTGTAACTACATCTCCATCCATTAGTGCTACAATATACATGTATCAAAAATAAAAATTAACAACATATTCATTTTAACCTATTTTTTAAAAAATAACTTTGAATAAAATAAAATACAATAGTGGTACTTTGTTTAATTATTTCTCAATCTTTTATCAACATTTTTTCATCTCTTCTTCTCTTTGATATTGGTAAAGAGAAAGAAATTTAGTTTGATATTGATAAAATGAAAGAAAGTGAATGGAAAAATATTGGTAAAGTGAAAGAAACTAGACGATAAAATAAGATTTTGTGAAAAATAAAAAATGAAAGGAAGGGAAATAAGTTGGGAGGACAATTTTGTCCAAAGAAAAAAGAGCCCTCCGCCTATACCAACCGTGTCCAATATTAAGAGGGCAAATTTCTCCAAATTTTCTTTCCATGTTATGTCATGTCATGTCTTGTCTTTTCTCTCATTAACTCAATTTTTTTATTTACGTGGGACCCATTTTGGAGAACCTCAACAAGCACCCTCCGGTGCTTGTTCAACATTCTCCATACATTTAAATCAGACCAATTATTATGGGTTAGCTAGCTGGACACTACTAATGAAAAAGTGAAAACTGAAATGAATTTACTTCATTGACCATGTCAATTCTATAAATATATATATATATATATATATATATTTTTTTTTTTTGCGGCAGTGCCTTCAGCTTTTGAAATTCATGCTAGCCGTCGGAGTTGGAAACCACGGCTTTTTTTTTGGGCTGAATTCAAAACCGTAGATGAGCTAAAATAAAAGGGGGGCAGTTTGGGTCCAATATTAAAATATGAATACATGTCACAATCCTCCAGTGCACTAACACTGGACCAACCTACCTCTTTTATTTTAGCTCAACTATGGTTTTCAATTCAGCAAAAAAAAACAAAAACATGGTTTCCAAATTCCAACTCCAACTGCTAGTATTAATTTCAAAATCTGATGGCACTGCCCAAAAAAAAAAAAAAAAAAAAAAAAAAAAAGAAGACAAATAGAATTGCCATGGTCAATGAAATAGATCTTTTAACATTCGTCGCAGCCATAATGGGTCGAGTGTCATTGGGCACTAGATCTAATTTAAACCCAAAATAAAAATTGTTTTAGAATTCAACTTCCGTGTCAAAATAAATAAAACGAAAAAGCAAGTTGAACTGTCTGAACTGAAGTCAAAGTGTCAAACTGAATCGAGAAAAATATACAAGAGAAATGTTAGGAATATCAATTTTGGCACAACTTTATGCTACAACTCGCCACATGACGAGTGGTGATTGGTAATGGTGTGTTAGTGAACGATGTAAGGACACACTTTTACCAATCATAACTCGCCATGTGACGAGTTGTGGTACAAAATTGGTGTCCCCAACATTTCTCAATATACCATCCTAATTCCGTCTACATGTATATAGAATTAGACAAAATATCACATTTACAAGGTAAAATTGTTGCAATAGTAATTTAAAAGTGTTAAATTATTGCATCAATAATAATAAGTTGCAATAACTTATAATTTTCAATTGCAAAAGAAGTTTTAATAAATTAAGAAACATTGTTGTAATAACTTAAAACGAAGGAATCATGGCAATAAATTGATGCCAATTATTTTTGCAATCTATTGCAATAAAAATTTCGAACTAATAGTTTATTGCAACAAAGTTAGCATTGTAATAATTTGATATTAATTCTTTTACATTCTATTGTGATGACAAACACAAAATTGCAACGAATATATTGTTACAAGAACTTAGCATCAATTATTTCATAATCTATCGCAATGACAAAATGAATTAATTATCTACTACAATAAATATATTATTGTAATAATTTAATCCGGCATATTTTGGTCAATTATTTGCAATTTATTGCAATAAGTTTCGTGAAGTAATAGCCTATACCTATAAGATATTCGAAATAGTAAACTGTTTATTGCAACTGTATATATTGTCATTGAAATATTTGGAGTTTGCACAAATCTATTACCTTAAATCTTATTGCAACATCTTTGTATCAATTATGCAATGACTTTAATGTCATTGCACTGATTTTTTTTGTTGCAATAAACATTTCTTTCTTGTAGTGTTCCTAAGCTAAGAGAGACATGAATATGGTCGAACAAAGTTGTGTGGATTAAGGGTTTTCCTTGATCCCCATCCTAAGCTAAGAGAGACATGAATATGGTCGAACAAAGTTATTTGATTCTTTACCTTGGGGTATTATCACTTTCATGAGAAATATAAAAAATTATCACTAATATTTATTGTTGAGTTGTGTTAACACCTATTAACAACAACACCTTATATAAAATTTTACCATTTTATGTCAGAATTTTTGTCAGCTACTCATCTTTATATCAGTCTTTTGTCAACTTTATAAGCTTTAAGGATAGCTTTATACAAGTTATTCCATTTATTCAATTTTTTTATTAAGTGAGACTCGCGCTGTCTTAACTTTAACAAGTACCACACTATTTATTCAATTATTTAATTGAAAAAAATTTTCCAATTAAATAATATTAGTATTTTCCCTAAAATTAAAAAACGCATTTACCAAGTTTTTCCTTTCTATTCTTCATTTTAATTTTATAAATGCCATTCCACCTTAATATCGATCACTTCATTATTTTAATAATTTTATTTTCTGGTTCTAATTTTTTCAATACAAGGACAACCTTAAGGATTAAAATAAAATATTTAAACGTTTAATGATAATTTTAAAATATGAGTAAAGATTGAGGACAAAAAATTGTAATTAAAGTATTAAACCATAAAAAATTAGGTTATTGGCTTTTTTTTTAATTCCAATTATTCGCTTAATTAAATTTTGTTTTGCAAAGGAGATGCTATTAGAGGTTGTTTGGTTTAGCTGAAAACATAATGTATTTTATTTTCATTTTTTGCTTTCTGTAAAATTTAAAAATGAAAATGTATGTTCGATTCCATTTTCATTTTTTCATTTTCAATATATATATATATATATATTAATTTTTAGCAAAAATGAGTTCTTGGCAATAGATCCTAAATTTCAATAAATAAAAAAACAAAAAAGGACAGTTCATTGAATTTCATCACTTTTGGTTTGTTCGGACTTTGGACAAGTTCTACTGTTCGGAGATGACAGCTTAATTAGACTTTTGAAATGCACACAAAAATGTCTGAATTCTGAATTCAGAATAAAGCATATATTGCTTTAGTTTTTACAACTCTACAAATTAGAGGGGTCCCACTTCTGTTAAATTATCGTCAATCACGTGCTCCAGTTGGAGCTTGTAGGTACACCACCGTCACCATCCACCGCGTACTCATGCTTTTTTGGTGGGACCCCATTCATTATGCCCCATCAGATTTCCTATGCACCAAACGAAACCTCTCTCTCTCTCAATCAATTATTAATTATCGAGGCTTTTCACTTTTCCTCGCATCTTAAGCTTATTGTTCTTCCACCTCTCTCCCTCCACATACTGTGCAAGAGGCACTTCACAAATCTAAGTGAGAAGGGTTAGGGTAAAGTTTGAAATTTAAGGTGGTGTTTGGAAGGGTAATTTGAGTTATGTTGTTGGGGGGTATTTTTGATATATATGTGGGTGAAAAAATATTTGAAAAAGTGTATAATGTTGTTTAAAATATGTGAAAATGTGTTAGGTTAAAGTAGAATTTATATTTTGTATAAAAAAGTTTTATTATTCTTGAATTTTTATTATATAAAAAATAGTAAAATACTATTTTGGTTTCTAAATTTTACCAAAAGTTTGTTATTCATCTTTAAATTCTAAGAAGTTCATTTTTCGTCTTTAAACTATTGAAAAGTTTATATTTCGTCCCTAAATTATTGAAAATATTTTATCAATATCTTTAAACTTTACTAAAAAATTTGTTTTTCATCTCTAAACTATTAAAAAAGTTTTTTTTATCATATTTTTGTTGATATACTATTCAAAAAAACTCTTTACAAAGTTTAAAGATGAAAAAAAAATTTTTTTTAGTAAAGTTTTAGTAACGTTTATGGATCAAAATAATATTTTATCCTATAAAAAAAAGTCTAGGACTATGAAAATTTTCACAGCTTCTTACCACAACTGTGACGTGGCAAATGTGATTGGTGAAAAAAAAATTATGAATTCATGTAAAAGTGATGGTTAATCACTCATAATTTGTCACATTAAAATTGTGACAAAAAATGTGTAAAATAATTTATGATCTTGACACTACTCTTATAATAATGGATCACTAATTTCATAACCAATATCAAAAAAGTTGATGAGTAAAGTTTGCGATAGATATGCCGTCAAAATAATGTCAATGAGATGGTATAAAAATAAATAATGTATAGCAAATCATATTTTGTCATTTTAATAAATTGAAAAAATAATTAATAAAATTTATTGTGATGGTAAAATTCATGAAAAATCAATTACTCAAAATTGAAAACAGTATAATATTAAAATAAAAAAGCTTTATTAATTGGTGCGTGAATGCATTGATCAAGGAATATATCGAACGAGTAATAAAAACAAATAAATAATTATCCCTTAAATTGAATGTTATGAAACTCTTAAAAAAAAATTGATTACAATAAAAAAATTTAACCTTAACGGATGCATTTTGAGTCTCATCAACTGAACTTGAAATAAGCGAAATTTAAACTTATTTCTTAATGAGTTCTAAATTGATTTTAGTGGATACATAACAGATTTCCTGTCAGTATATATAAACAGTCATGGTCTCGAGTGAGTTAGGGTCAATTTAGTTAGGCGTTTTGAGAGATTAAAAAAGCATATTTAATATCTAAGAGGGTATTTGGTATATGCACTTAAAAACTGAAAACATGTGCTTGAAAACATATGTGGAAATACGTATAAGTGAAAAAGTGTGTGAAAATATGTACAATGTTGTTTAAAAATTGAAAACATGTGTTTGAGTGGGTGTACCAAACTTGGTCTAAAAACTCTTTTTTGCAACCGCAACTCTTCATAACTTTTTATTTATTTATTTATTTATTTTTATTTTTTGCAAACACTCTTTTTAGACTCAAAACATAATTTTCCAACAATTTATACAAAATAACCCTTATTCTTGGGCCACAACTTTTGCACTACAACTTTAATGTGATGTAATTAGTTGTCTATAACTTTCACATAAACACAACATTTTTATAGAAAATTTCTGTTAACGAATGCTTTAAGGATATTAGTTTAAAACATGTTTTTAGAAATTTTTTAAGAGAAAATAAAAAAAAAATTAATTTTTTAACATTTTTTTAAATATTTTTTTTTTTATGAAAGTTGAATCAAATTTTTTCTAAAATAGTTTATTAACAAATTTCCGAGATCATTCGTTTACTGGACCCTTTATAAAATGAATTGTGGGGGCAGAAGTATCCAAATACCTACTTGGGCCTCAGGCCTGGTTCGAGAACGTTAACTCTTCCAAAGGGCTGCAGGGCGGGAATAAGGCCTCCTAACTTAAGGGCCCAAGAGTCCACCGATCAGGTCATTAGCCGATTGGGAAAGGTCCGAGGAGAATGGTCTCCTCGGACAACTGAAGCAAGGACCATAAGGTGCACCATGATAGGGAGGAACTCGTGAACCAACCAATGTTACTCCAGCAGAGAACAAGTGGGGAGTACTTTGCATAAAGCAACAATTAAAAACTTCACACCTACTTATCTGACCGTATTTAGGGAAGTGACCACAGGGGACGGTGATATCTATAGTTAGGGAAGGTTTCCAAGAAAACAATGGATGGAAAGCATGTGGTTAAATTGGATTATACAAATGGAAGGGGACCCGGCTTCCTGAAGACAAAGGCTTTTTTCTCCCAAGTAGAACAAGGGAAATGAATACAGGGACTTTTCGGCTCACGTCCGAGGAAAGCTAGAATCGCACCATTCATTGCACTGCTTTCTATCGTAGAATTTTATTGTTTAGGCCCTTTTTGTGTAAAATGAATAATTCTAGTACCACGAACAAAACCACAATTTTTGTCACAGTTATCTATGTGACGGTTGGAAAGCATGTGGTTAAATTATTAACAAATGCCCTAGACCATTCATTTACTAGACCCTTTATAAAATGAATAATTCTAGTACTACAAATTAAACTAACATTTTTGTCAAAATTATTTACATGACAGATAAAAAATATTAACAAATACCTGATTAAAACGTAAATTAATTTATTATATTAAACTTAATCATGTCAATTTTTTAATTAAAAATATTCTAATAATTTTTTTTAATTAATAATTTGATGATTTTAATTATAACAAAAGTTGTAGCTTTAGTAAACCATACTATCATTTTTGTTATAGAATTATTGATCTCATCTCATAGCTCTAGCTTTGCTCCATTCTATTTATGTGAGAACGCGTAAAACGATAAGATTCATATTCATTGTCGAGCTCAGACCCTCTCTCTCTCTCTCTCTCTCTCTGTCACTTGACATTTGACAATTTTGCTAGTTCATGAGTCTGAGAAGCTGAGACAATATTAACTATTAATTAGGCCACCTAAACATTACCCAAAAACATAAATGTTTTTTGTTTTGTTTTTGAGTGTTTTGTGGTCCGAAGAAAAGAGTGTCGGTTCTTTCTTGGGTTCTTTGCTTACTACTACACAGTCTACACGTACACTCTTTCCATATCCAACTGACATATAATATTCTTAAAAAAAAAAAAAAAAAAAGTACTTTTCTTATTTCTTCAGTGTGTTTGTGTTCACATAAATAAAGCACTACTCTCTCTCTCTCATTGTGGAAGCTCCCACTTATACAAACTGGTTTTTGCATTGTTGGGAGCTCTCAGCTCCATTCAGGGTATTATATTTAGATTTACTAAACTGGGTTCTTTTTTCTTTTTAATATACATTCCCCTCTCTCTGTCTTTGTAGAAGCTCCAACTTATACAAACTGGTTTTTGCATTGTTGGGAGCTCTATACAGGGTATTACATTTAGATTTACTAAAGTGGGTTCTTTTTAATATACATTCTTCTCTCTCTCTCTCTCTCTCTCTGTAGAAGCTCCTACTTATACAAACTGGTTTTTGCATTATTCAGGGTATTATATTTAGATTTATTAATTACTAAACTGGGTTCTTTTTATATACCTTCTTTCAAAACAAGTTTGCTTGAGATTCCCTCCTTTTCTTGGTATTTCTAGCTAGTTCAGGTACATGTGGTGATTCTTTTACTCTATATCTACTTTTCTTTTTCTCCTCCTTTTGACAAGCCGCCTTTATTTTGTTCACAAATTTGGATTCTTTTTTCTGTTTGTAAGTAATAATAATGGTCTTTCAATATGGTGCAATGGATAGATTTTTTCTTCTTTTCGTTTTGCGTTTGTGATGAAGAAGTTGCTGTATATATGTGTACAGTTTAATGGGGTGGTAATATACTGCTTATTGTATTAATTTGTGTATGTGTGTGGTGAGAGTGTTTATATTTTTATATAAAAAATTTATGGGAATATGTTTATTTTGGATATTTCCATGGGTGGAAGTAATGATGGTGATGTTTGTAATCAAATCCATCAATTATTTCACCAAGTGGATTTTACTATTGAATATAATTGATTTCTCAATCTTAATAATGAAATATGATAGATATCACTGCATGTATATGGTATGAATTAAGTTTGTTTTCCTATCTTTGGTCTGAGAAGCAGGTGTCATTTGCAATCTATTTCTTTTTCATTATTGATAGTAATGGTATTTGATTATAAATCAGATATCAGTAACTGCATGACTTTGTTGATTATGGACAACTAAGTTTCTATCATTGGTCTGAGAAGCATGTGTCATATACTCATATGTCAATCTATATTTTCATTATTGATAGCAATTATGTGCCATTTTATCCTATCCTTTGTTTCTTTTTCTTTTCCCTTCTTTTTAATTTTTTTTTATGGGTAAATAATTTATCAGTTTTTTGTACCTATCTGGGTATTTACATTTCTGGATTTACCACTGATGTAATTGAGTTAAAGTATTTGTCCATAAGCCAATCTTGTCCTATCCATCCCAACTTTGTCAGGTTACTATTTTGTTACCCCATGATATATATATATATATATATAAGTAGCACCTTTAAAGGATTTTTTCATGAAAGTTTTGATTTAATTGGGTTTTGGTTTTGTCAAATAACTCAAGTAAGTATTTTACACGAATGATATCATGTCAGTGCCAGTTCATTATCCATGGTAATCATATTATAGATTTTATGATTTCCAAGCAAAAGAAGAGGAAGATGGAATTGATTTTTTTTTTACTTTTTTTGATGCATGCTTCATATCAAACTAGTTTATCAATTTACTTAGGATTATGATTCTATTATCTATTTGGAAATTATGTATGGAATGAAGTCATTAAGCTTTTTTTTTTGTATGTCATTGAGCTACTTGTTGATCAATTTACTCATACTTATAGAAATTTCTGAAAGCAATGACCTGATCTGTTTTCTCCTCTGCGTTATCTTAGTTTTCTTCAAAATTTTCTGTATTTTGAACAATAAATTTTGATATGCACAGAATGGCCGGGACAAGATTAATCCAATGGTTGAATCTTCTAGTATTTGCACTTGTAATGCTCAAAACAGAAGGTGTTAATGTGGGAATTACTTTTATCCAGGATGCAGTGGCAAAAGGAGCTGGTAAGAAACCTCTTGCAAAATAAACTCAATAGATCCTTTTCCTTTCATAAACAATAAATTGTTTCAAATCTTCATTTCATTCTGTTCTGAAATTTGACATATGGAGCAGTTTGTCTGGATGGAAGTCCTCCAGCTTATCACTGGGATAAGGGAGTTGGTGCAGGAATTAACAATTGGTTGGTTCACTTTGAGGTTTGTCCTCTTGTCATATCCTGTCTAGTGTTTAGCAATTTCTTTAGAAACTAAAGAAACAATGGAATAATTAATGCTTGAACGGATTGCCTGCAGAAAAAAGAAAAGGGTAAAATTGCTAACACTGAAGCAATTTTTCTCCAACAGTAGAAAAAGCTGAATATTGTAATTATCCTAACATGCTATGACATTTGATCTGAATGCAAAAATTTTCTTTCAAATCTACTTCTTGAAGGCTTTTAACAATTTTTTTTAGTTAAATTCTTAAGTTATAAAATATTTGGGTCAATCTTAAATTTCTAATCTTTAAGTTATCGATATGTTACTTTTTTTCCGGTTTTTAGGGAGGTGGATGGTGCAACAATGTCACCACTTGCCTTTCCCGTACAAAGACTCGTTTAGGTTCATCTAAGCATATGATCAAGGAAGTTGCCTTCTCTGGGATTCTGAGTAGATTCCAAAAGTTTAATCCTGGTATGACTTAGTTGTTTATTGATTTAGCTAGTTATCTTAAGCTTTTGACAACCTTGTTCGCTGAATTCATTAATGGAATCTGTTTCAAATATCCAGACTTCTACAATTGGAACAGAATCAAGGTTAGATACTGTGATGGGGCATCATTTACCGGTGATGTAGACGCAGTCAATCCAGTAAGTTATTTGGAATTCATTTGGAATTTCAATTTATAACTTCAGATGAGAACCTGATTCTAGTGTATTTTTTTTGTTTATTTTTTCTTTTCTTGTTGGGTTTTAATTAAATAATAATTTGATCAGGCTACTAATCTTCACTTCAGAGGAGAAAGGGTTTGGCGCGCTGTAATTGAGGACCTATTATCAAAAGGAATGAAAGATGCAAAAAATGTATAGTCAATCCCTATAATCATTTGTTGAGTTTTCCCCTCCTGTAATCCTCACCCTATAACTCGTTATGACTTGACTACAGGCTATTCTCTCTGGTTGTTCAGCTGGTGGATTGACTTCTATTTTGCATTGTGATAGCTTCCGATCTCTCATACCTGTTGGTGCTAAAGTTAAATGCCTAGCAGATGCTGGTTACTTCATCAATGCGTAAGCTCATATATTTGTTCTTCTACTTTTACTTCATAACCTAATCAGTTTGAGAGTTGGTGTTGTTACACATCCATGTAAATTTCCCCGAACGTTGTCTAACAGGAATGATGTTTCTGGAGCACAACACATTCAAGAATTCTACAGTCAAGTGGTTGCAACACATGTATTCATACCTCTCTCTCTCTCTCTCTCTCTCCCTCCCTTGGATGAGGAACTTTTGTTTTGCAATTTGATGGTTTTTGCACCTATACTGCTATGATTTGGCAATTTATTGTTTATTTTCCCAGTTCCTCACTTATTCAAGTCTCTTTTTTATATATAGCAAGACAATAGAATTTATCCGTTCTCTCCTTCGAGGAAAGGAGAGCTCCTCCATTTTGTCAAGCTTTCATTCTATTTTAAAAATTAATACCTATTCTCAACCAAAAAAACAAAATCAATACTTGATTCTCAACGTAAATCTTTCTTTTGGATTCTAGGGATCAGCAAAGAATTTGCCTTCATCATGCACTTCAAAAATAAGACCAGGGTTGGTAAGTGCGTCTATTGTGATATTAGTTTCACACTTCACCATTTGCTATTTGAAGTTTCCAACATTTACCAACATTTCTCAATTGTATTGTAGTGTTTCTTTCCCCAAAATATGGCACAGCAAATTCAAACACCAATCTTTTTCGTAAATGCAGCCTATGATTCATGGCAGGTGAGCTTATTGTAGTCTATGACAAAGATTACTATTTCTTGAAGTTCTTTTTAATTAGATGTATTAGATATTTACATGTACTGTTCTTCCTCTGTTTTGTGAGAATTCCTTTGACACTTTCCTTCAAATATACACGCATGATAATTCCATTGCCTTGCAGGTAAAATAAATGTATGAACTGAAAATTAGATAAGTGGCCAATAGCTTGGGTTAAGAAGTATGAATTTCTTCTAGAATTGGTATCTCACTTGCTGTTGAACTTGTGTGCGTTATAACTTCTTAAGCAACATTATTGACATTATTTAAACTTTGAGAAGCAATTTCAAGTTTCAAATGTCATCTTTTGAACTCTGGCCTTATGGTTGATGCAATGTAATTCACTTTCTTTTAAAATAATATATATTGAATTTATATCATTTTTAGTGAAATTGGAACCCAAGGCCAGCCCCAAATCCACCCTCACTCACCTGCTGTGACTCTGTGTTTTAGGATTTATCTGTTTTTCTCTTAGTAGGATGTACCCATTTTGTATTTTTTTCCCTCTAAAACTTATGTTCTGCTTCTGGAAAAAGATTTTGAGAAGCATTCTCTGATAATGAAAAAAAAATAAACCTCAAGAACAATATGATGGAAAAGCATCATGTGATTATTGGACGTCCACTTTCTTTCTCTGGTGATTATCCTACTTCACGATTTTTTTGCCTTTTATTTTCATAGTAGTGAAAAATAATTGCACTCGTTCTTAAATACTGATGACAACTGGTAACACACATCTATAAATGAAATTATTACTTTTAATGTTTACTTTCAATGAAAAATTTCTCCCTTTCATTCCTCTAAGACTTGAATCTATAAATGAAATTATTACTTTTAGTGTTTACTTTCAGTGAAAAATTTCTCCCATTCATTCCTTTAAGACCTGAAATCATTGTATTCTTTCAGGTAAAAAACATTTTGGCACCAGGCGTAGCTGATCCCCATGGCACCTGGCATGAGTGCAAACTTAATGTAAAGAAATGCTCACCCAATCAAATTAAAACCATGCAAGGTGAATGTCAAAAGCTTCTTTCTTATCCTTGAACAATTCTTCAAGGAGGCAAGCATAGAGTTCTTCAAGCATATAGAATACCATTGCTATATATCGAGGAACAGGGTTGGTAATGATAATAACTGGCTTCTGGATACTTATTATTATGATGTTTATTTTCAGATTTTAGGCTGCAATTCTTAAGTGCATTGGGCAAAGCCGGCACCTCTTTATCTAAGGGGCTATTTATTGACTCTTGTTATGCCCACTGCCAAACTGAAACACAGGAGACATGGTTAAGGGACGATTCTCCAGTGCTGGGTAAAACGGTAAGGAGCAGCTTTATCCCTTTCTTCCTTTTTTGTTGTCCATTATTTTACTATCACATTTTTCTTCATCTTATTTTTTACCTTTCATTGTTGATTTCCTTTTTTATTTGCTGTGGAGAAACTCATTCCATTTTTTGTATGAAAAACTATTCTGCAGACAATTTCAAAGGCAGTTGGAGACTGGTATTATGACCGAAGTCCCTTCCAAAAGATAGATTGCCCTTACCCTTGCAACCCCACTTGCCACAACCGTATTTTCGATCCACAAGAACATCCAGAACTATAGATTTATGTAAAATTTATCATTTCTATGAATGATAGTTATAGGTAAAATGAGCTTGAATAAGAAAAAATGAACAGAAAATTAATGATTTATCAAGACTTCAAAATAAGCAAAAGGCACCACTGCATCAAATTGTGTGCTGGGTGTCTTTCCCTATTGTTTATGTATTCAATATTTACTCGAGACAAAAAAGAAAAGAAATCAACACATTCAGTGTTGATTCTATTATGAGCAGCTATATCATGTTGTAAAAGAATTCTATTATGAGCATCTATATCATATGGTAAAAGAATTCTACTCTGAGCATCTATATGTAGCACTGGGTTTAGCTCCAGCCATCTCGCAACGATGTAGTACATCAAATTGGATGCATTACGATCAACCTTGATTTTTAAAAGATAATGCAAAGGTCCTAAATCCCTCAGACTAAAGTCACCTTTCAGGCAATTTATCAGATAAAGAATGAATGGTAGACTAGTTCCAGTGACTGATATCGGCTACATAAATTAGAATGAAAATCTTCATATTTATCATAAGTAAACAAAGAATAATTAACTGAATCATAACTTAGAATGAAAATCTTCACAGACGATTATTAGAAGTAAACAAAGAATAATTAATATAAGATTCAGTGAAACCAAGACTGAGTAAGATTGTGCAAGTCAATTAAACCAAGCACGTAGTGCTTGCTTGAGACCGTTGATGGTTCTTCAATTTGCACATGTAATGTGGAAAAGTTGAATCAATCAACAAATCCCATAGGTTGCTCCACATAAATCTCTTCTTCCAGAGTCCCATGTAGGAAGGCATTTGAGACATCTAATTGTCTAAGAGGCCAATTAAAATGAATTGCAAGTTCAAGTACCACTCTAATGGTTGCTGGTTTGACAACAGGACTGAAAGTCTCTTTGTAATCCAAAGTAACCATCTTGTTGTTGGAATCCCTTAGCCACCAATTGGGCCTTGAACCTCTCAATAGAGCTTGCTTCAATTTATAAACCCATTTGTTGCGGATTACATTCTTGTTGGCTGGTCTTGGACATAGGCTCCAACTATCATTAGCATGCGATGCAGAAAATTCATCCTGCATTGCCTTTTGCCATTCCTTAAACTTGACAGCTTGAATGTAAGAAGAGGGTTCAGTAGTTGTTGCAAGAGTATGCAATGCACACAATGGATTTTAGTGGAATAATAAACTTGATAGTCTGGAAAGGTCTTTGGGTAATGAATACCAGATTTACTAAGTAACCATAGGGTGATCATTGTGAGGTGCAGAAGATGAGTCCAATGAGGAGTCTGATGATAGGGTGGTATCTGTTGTGGGTTGATTTGATGATTCAAGAGGGGTTGTAGGGCTGTTACAACAGGTGTTAAATAAGAAAATGGTCGACGGGTCTTAGGTGCTGCTTTATCTGAATCAGGCAAGGTACAACAGGTAGTGAAATTGTAGTTGAAGGAAAAGAGGTTATTACCTGATTTGTGGAGTCGGAGTTGCATGGATTCTGTCTCACTTGGTCAGAATCTGTTGCATCAGACTGAAGTAAGTTGAGACTCTCCCATCGGGCAGGAAATTGAAGTTCATCAAAGAACACGTGTCAAATCAAGTACACTCTGTTGGTACTTGGATCAAGACACCTATATGGCTATATCCTCTGTGATTAGCACTATTCCACAAGAATATGCACCTTTTGGAATGAAAAAGCAGATTGTGGATTGTCATAAGGCCTGAGCAAAGGATACCAAGCACAACCAAAAGTCCTAAGAATGGAGTAATCAGGTGTTTGATTAAGGAGCACTTGAAACGGTGACCGATTATCCAAGACTGTTGTGGGTAATCTATTAATAAGATAAATGGCTGTATTGAAAGCTTCAACCCAAAATGTTTTTGGTAGATGAGATTGAGCAAATAAAGACAACCCTGGTTCCACCAAATGTCTGTGTTTCCTCTCAGCTAGGCCATTTTACTGAGGAGTATTAGGACAAGACATGTGATGCATCATTGTTAAAAAATAAAGATGAGTTTGTTAGTGACTCAACTTCCAAAAGAAGTGCTGGCGTTATCTTCACTTAGTGATAGACTTTACAAATTGTATTTATCATGTAATTTGAATTGAAAGACTTCAAAGTGGAAGATCTAGTGTGTGTAAAGAACAAACATGAGCCATTTCTTGCAGTAATCTCATCACCGAGGTATGGTACACTTAGTTCCAAGTTATTCATATCAGCAGTGATATGATTTTTTGCTCCACTATCAGCAAACCAAGTTTAATCTTCATCTGAGTTAAATTCGGTACCCATAGCTACCCAATTGAGCTGTTGGGTGTCGTCCTCAATAAGCAAAATCCATTATGTGAAAGCAATCAAGAGCTTGATGTCCTTGCTTACCACAAATCTGAAAAGTTGGTCTGCTGTTGGCTAGAGAGGTAGAAGAGCCACTACCTGAATTTTGTGAAGGATTCTTCTTCTGATTTGATGGAGAACCTATAGATTGTGAAAAATTCTGACAAGGAGGTCCAGAGGGTTTGTTCTGTGAGTATAGAGAAAATCCTCCAAATGCTATTCACTGGACTGCCTATGATTAACAAGTAACATGTCACAATTAAGCTGTTCAGCTTGAAACTCATCAAAGGACCATTCACTGTGACTGAGTGGCTACTGTATAAGATATGATAAAAGGATGATATGAGCGATTCAAGCTACGGTTGATAGCGGATATTAAATCATCATCAACATCAATTGGCTTACTAGCAATTGATAGTTGATCAGCCAAAGACTTAACTTGCAGCAGGAGATCAGAACAAGACATGGATCCTTGCTGCAGGGACTGCAATTGGCCCTTGAGCTGTGATATTCTTGATTTGGATGGAGAGGCAAATCTATTGGCCAGACAATCCCAAACCTGCTTAGAAGAGGTATTGAGACCATAAACTGAGGAAATAACACTCTCAGTCATGGTGGAATTGAACATACTTAACAAGAACTAGTCCCTCTTTTGCCAAAGAACAAAATCTAGATTGAGGGTGGTATTCTTTTCGTCACCATTAGAGAAGAGCTTTGGTGGACACAGTAGCGGCTTCAGGATATAGTTTTAGGAAGTTAGTAAGGAGATGCATTTTG
The DNA here is from genome assembly GCA_032878915.1 of Castanopsis chinensis. Taxonomy (NCBI): domain Eukaryota; kingdom Viridiplantae; phylum Streptophyta; class Magnoliopsida; order Fagales; family Fagaceae; genus Castanopsis; species Castanopsis chinensis. Next base: position 6,289,892 of record JAVQMG010000093.1, on the reverse strand, counting down.
GGTAAAAAAGTGAATCTTGCAGTCTATGTAATTTCTTTATTACAAAATTTTTTATAGTACGTCCCAACAAGAGAATAAAAGACGAGAAATACCATGTCCATTATATTTTCACTATATTTTTCTAACAAATTTTGAAAAGGAAAAATGCTCAAAAACTCCTGAATTTTAAGCTAGTGGCCATTACACTTCCGAACTTTGTTTTAACTAATTTACTATTTTAACTTTGCATATGTGCAAAATTAGTACTTTAGTTAGTTTGACGTTAAGCTTGCATTTGAATTGGGCTTTTGCTGTGTTAGGCGTTTTGGAGCCCAGGTCACATGCACTGTTTATAGACTAACCATCCACAGAAAAATGCAGTAAGTGTTATATACAGTATTTTCAGCTTTAACATATATTTTACTACAGTATTTTCAACGATAACTTTTTAGTTTTTAGCGAAATAAGCCGCGTACAAACAGACACTGAAAACAAACGGACTAGTCGCGTGAGACACACATGAACATAAAAATTATCTGAAACCAGTGGAAAGGAGAGAGAAACCTGCGTTCAGCTTAGAGAGAGAAACAAAACTAGGAGAGAGAGAGAGAGGATCCCTCTCAATCCAACCGCACCATCCCTCAATCTTCCCACTGATCTCCCCTTTTTTAATCTCAAAGGAGCTGAATTTCTATGTCCCGTTGCAGTTTGTGGGTTCAATTTTCTGCAAGAAATCGTGGTTCGTGGGTTCATGGTCATCAGTTGGTCACACTCTATTAGCAACTAGGAGTAGGAGATGTTAAGCCCATTTAAAATGTGTTACTGAAGAAGTGTGAGGAGGAAGGTTTTGTATCAGAGGTTGAGTCAGTATATGACTTAAAAAAAACAAAAACAAAAAACTGAGGAGATCCTCTCTCTCTATCAACTGAATGCAGGTTTATCTCTCTTCTCTCCACTAGTTTCAACTGATTTTTTTTATCATCATGACTGTCTCACATAAATGAAGTACTAATTTGGGACATTTGTAAAGTTAGAGGTTGTAATGTCCACTAGACTAAAGTTTAGTGGGTGTTTTTGCATCTTTCCCAATGTTAGGTTTTAAGATGTTATTAGATATAATTTAAATTTATTATTGAAATTACTTTTTTTCTCAATTAGTGGCAGCAAGTAGCAATCTTCCACTTAGGCTTTATTGTGAGCGTATTATAAACATAACGTTTTTCACGTAAGATAAATTATAAGTTTATTGCATATTGTTTATTAATACGATGGAGATACTAATTATTGTTGCTAAGATTAAATTTTGGAAATTATCTATTGTTTTTAAATACAATCAACATACGAATTATTGTTGTTAAGTGAACTTTAAGCGAGATCTAAATACAATATTACAATAAACTTTTATGTATTAGTTTATTTCAAATTTGTTAAGATCTATATGATTTTTTTAAGATTTAAGATGAACAAATTTATACTTTGTTGTTAGGCTTACTATTTTTTGCCCCATATTTTAGATCAAATTGGTTTGTTATTGGGTGTGTTTTTTTTTTGGTTTAAAAAGACCAAGATATTGTTAAGATGATTATATTCAATTTCATTTCAGCTAGGCTGGATTAACTCATAATTAAATGAGTTTCATTGCATTAGAAAGTAACAAAAACTAATAAATAAATACTCTTTTCACTTAATGTTATGTAGCTCTCTAGAAATATTAATTGATTGCAATAAGAAAACTCAATCTTAATCATTGACACTTGTTAACCAAACCCTACAAGAAATAAGCAAATCCAAACTCATTTTTCAGCGAGTTCTTAATTTATTCTTATCGACGCATAACATAATTGAATTCAATAGTAAATCCATATAATAATTGATGTTACTCTATTTTGTAAAATTAAAAAAAAAAAAAAAAAAGTTATGAGTCTTGAGTTATTCTAGGACCGCTATTTTTGCCACCACTCATATGATAGGTCATGACTAGATGTCTATCATTTTTACATAGACTCACTATCTTTTCTTCACCATTCAAGCTCTAGACTTGCTCCACTCATTTATGAGAGAATGCGTAACATGATAAGATTGTTGGTGTCCGTTTGGGAATTAATATTTTTGTTACTAATATCTTATTTACATAATACTAGCCTCTAAGTACGTGTTCTTCTATTATTATTATTTTTTATAAAAGGAAACACACCTCTTTGTAAAGAAAGATGATGATGAAAAATTGTGGATATCAAAGGAATCGTAGAAAGAGACTTGAGAAAGAGATAAATAAGAAGAGATTAAAAAAAAGCATAAGATTAGTCAAAAAAATACCGAAACAAAAATACACAAACTAAAATAATAATAATTTAACAATATCAAAGGAAACGAACCTTTCTAAAATTGGATATGGTGATAAAGTAAGCAAAAAATTGAGGCAATCCAAAAGCCTTGTGCAAGGAAACTAATGTGTGAGATAGATGGTGTGTGTTAATTTTTAGGAAAAAGATACTTTTGTGAGATATATCTAAATAGAGATAGAGTGTGCTAACTTTAGAGTGCAACGGAATTTTTGAACCATGAAAAGTCCATCCCAAACAAGACAGCACCTGAAATAATAGTATAGATAAGATTAAAAGTTAAAACCTAGTCACAGTCATGTGACTTTTCCTTCTTTTGAAAAACTAAAATTTATATTATTTAAAATAAAATGGAAATAATAAAAATAGTATGAGACTCGCAAACCGTGAATAACTTAAAAGTTAAAAACTAGCTTTTAATAGGTTGTCAAACGCACGCATGTCTCTCTCTCTCTCTCTCTTTAATTTGTCGAGAAGTCGGTCTGGTGGACCCACAAGCTCGAGACAAGCACACCTAAAGACCGAAAAAAACATTAATGTTTTTGTTTTGTTTTGAGTGTTTTGTGGTTTGAATGAATGAGGGGGTGTTTGGTTAAAAAATTTTCATCACTCAATTTCCATCACTCATCACTCATCACTCATTACTCTTCACTCATCACTTATCACTCATCACCCATCACTTAAAAATATTATACCCGTTTGGCACCATCACTCAGTTTTCATCACTCATATTTTTCACACTATTTATGGGTCCCACATCTGTCAATCAGTGCAGCCTTTTCCTTTTTTTTTTTTTCTTTTTCTTTTCTTCTGGGTTCAGTCTAGCTTAACGTCAGAGTTTTTTTTTTTTTTTTTTTTTTTTTTTTTTTTTCTGGGTTTAGGTGATCTGGTACTGAAAAAAAAAAAAAAAAAAAAAAAAAAGTGAAGACCGAACCCAGAAAAAAAAAAAAAAAAGAAAAAAAAGAAAAGGAAACTAACGTTAACATTGAACCCAAAAAAAAAAAAAAACCTGAAGACCAACCCAGAAAAAAAAAAAAAAAAAAAAAAAAAGTCAATGGTCAAAAGTTGCGGCTGTGGGTCCCCTAATGTGTGTTTAATTACAAAAATGCCATTGAGTTATGAGTTATGGAAACTGAAAACAGCTAAAATGTGTTTTCAGTTTCCATAACTCATAACTCAAAAATCAGAGAATTGAGTGATGGAAACAGAGTTATGGAAATTGAGTTATGGAAATCCAAACAAAGTTTTTGTCATGGGTCCCACCATTTTTGAGTTATGAGTTATGAAAACAGAGTTATGAGTTATGGAAACAAGTAATCCAAACACCCCCTGAGTGTCTGTTCTTTAGTTATTTGATTACTATTAATTGCACTCTTATCAAGTCCAACTGAAATATTTGAAATTATTAGGTCTACCAAGAGGACTATTGACGTGGTCTTCTTGACCTTTTAACCAAAAAAATACTGTTATTTATGCAAATGTAACATCATCTGGTAATTTTTATTTTTTATTTCTCATGCTGAATAGGAAGTTCACACGTACATTTGCATAGGTGACATCATCTCATTAGTCAAGGAGGACCACATTAGCAGTCCTCTTAGTGTAAATAATAATTTCTCTTAAAATATATCCCTAAATAAAGAAAAATTATTGAATATTTCGAGAGTATTATTAGTGGGACCCATAGTAACGTATAGTTACCCATAAACAAAGCACTTTTCTTGTCTATTTCGTGTGTTTGTGTTTACGTAAATAGGAGCTCTCTCTCTCTCTCTCTCTTGTATGTAGAAGCTCCTACTAATTCAGTTCTTTCTCTTCATTACTAACAAACTGGTTTTTGCATTGCTGGGAGCTGTATATAGGGGATTATATTTAGATTACAAAACTGGGTTTTTTTTATTCACATTCTTTCAACAGAAAGAGAAAGCTCGCTTGAGATTCCCTACATTTTTTGCTAGTTCTAGTTCAGGTACATGTGGTGATTCTTTTACTCTATATCTACTTTTCTTTTTTACGTCCATTGGGTTATGTAGCCACCTTTGTTCTGTTCACAATTCTGGGTTTTTTTTTTTCTCTGTTTGTAAGTACTAATGGTCTCTCAATATGGTACAATGGATTTTTCCCTCTTTTCGTTTTGCATTTGTGATGAAGTTGCTATATATATGTGTGTGTGTACAGTTTAATGGGGAGGCAGTATAATTTGGATATCATATCTCCATGGATGAAAGTTATGATGGTGGTGTTTGTAAGCAATGTTAAAGGTGGGATTTTGTTGGTTGAGACCAGATTGCAATACCCTTTTTCTGCTCAGAGAAAATCATCAAGTGGATTTAACTAATAGATGCAATTGATTTCTTAATCTAAATAATGAAATATGATAGATATCATTGATTGCATGTATTTGATGTGAGAGGAATGTGTCATGCAATTCACTAATTGATTGCATGTTTTATGTATCAATCTATTTTTTTCCTGTTGATGGCAATAGCGGGTATTTGATCAAAATTCAGGTATCAGTAATTGACTAATTGCATGTTTTTGATATGGACAACTAAGTCTTGATCTTTGGTCTGAGAATCATATGTCAATCTATATTTTTGCCATTGATAACAATGACGTGCTATTTTATCCTATCCTCTGTTTCTTTATTTATTATTTTTAAATTTTTTTAATGTGTAATTTTTTTATCAGATTTTTGTATCTATCTGGGTTTTTACATTTTGAGAATTTCAATTGATATAAGCGTGATAAAATATTTGTTCCTAAGCCAGTCTTATCATATCCATCCCAACTTTGTGAGATTACTGTTTTGTTACCCATGATGATATATTAATATAAGTAGAACTTTGAAAGGATATTTTTCTTAAAAGGTTTGATGTAATTGGGTTTTGGTTTTGTCAAAGAACTCAAGTAAGTATTTTTCACTATTTTGATTCTTTTACCTATTTGGAAATTATGTATGGGACAAAGTCATTAAGCTTCTTCTTCTTCTTCTTTTTTTTTTTTTTTTTTTGAGAAGTCATATAGCTACTTGTTGATCAATTTACTTAGTAGAAAATTATGAAAGCAATGATCTGATCTGTTTTCTCCTCTATACTGTATTATCTTAGTTTTCTTCAATATTTTCTGCATTTTGATCACTAAATTTTGATATGTGCAGAATGGCTGGGACAAGATTAATCCAATGGTTGAATCTTCTAGTATGGGCACTAGTAGTGCTCAAAATAGAAGGTGCTAATGTATCAATTACTATTGTTAAGGATGCGGTGGCAAAAGGAGCTGGTAAGAAATCTCTTGCAAGATAAACTGATCAAAATTAGACCTATATTCTTTTCTTTTCAAAAACAATACATTCTTTCAAATCTTTGTTTCAATATGTTCTGAAATTAGACATATGGAGCAGTTTGTTTGGATGGAAGTCCGCCAGCTTATCACTGGGATAAGGGATTTGGTGCAGGAATTAACAATTGGTTGGTTCACCTTGAGGTTTGTCCTTTTGTCACATCCTGTTTAGCCATTTCTTTACCAACTAAAGAAACAACGCCATAATAAATCCTTGAACAGATTGCCTACAAGGAAAAAAGAAAAAGAAATGGGTATTAATACTGAAGCAATTTTTCTAATGCCAAATAGTAACAATAAATATTGCTCTTAAGCTTTTATGAAAAGAATCAGAAAAGCTAAATATTGTAATTTTGATCACATGTTATGACATATGAATGCTAAAAATTTCTTTCAAATCTAGTTCTTGAAGGCTTTAACAGTTTTAATTAGTAAAATTATTAAGTTGCAAAAAAGAAGAAGAATAAACTTAATTTTCTAATATCTTGATGTTATCTGTAAGTTACTTTTGTTCTGGTTCTTAGGGAGGTGGATGGTGCAACAATGTCACCCTCTGTCTTAATCGTTCAAAAACTCGTTTAGGTTCATCAAAGCACATGGACAAGTCAGTTAATTTCACTGGGATTCTGAGTAGAGTCCAAAATTATAATCCTGGTATGACTTAATTGTTTATTGTTTTAGTTAATCTTTCATGCTTTTTTCAGCTTGTGTCACCTCTGTTCTTCTGAGTCTTGCCTTTTAATGAAATTAATAGAATCTGTCTAAACTTTCCAGACTTCTACAACTGGAACAGAATTAAGATTAGATACTGTGATGGGGCATCATTTACTGGTGATGTAGAAGCAGTCGATCCAGTAAGTTAATTGGAATTTCAATTTTTAATTTCAGGGGAAGGCCTGATTCCAGTGTATTTTTCCTTTTTCTTGGTGGATTTTAATTAATAATAATAATTTGATCAGGATACCAATCTTCACTTCAGAGGAGCAAGAATTTGGCCTGCAGTAATTGAGGACCTATTATCAAAAGGAATGCAAGATGCAAAAAATGTATGGTATATGTATATCCCTATTATCATTTGTTGATTTTCCCCCTCCTGTAATCCTCACCCTGCCTATAACTTGTCAGGCTTTTCTCTCTGGTTGTTCGGCTGGTGGATTGGCTTCTATTTTGCATTGTGATAGCTTTCGAGCTCTCATACCTAGTGGTGCTAAAGTTAAATGCCTATCAGATGCTGGTTACTTCATCAATGTGTAAGCTCATATATTTGTTCTTCTATCTTGACTTCATATCATAAACAGTTTTGAGAGTTGGTGTAGTTAGTAGTTACACATTCATGTAATTTGCACCTAGCATTGTCTAACAGGAATGATATTTCCGGAGCACCACACATTGAAGAATTCTACAGTCAAGTGGTGGCAACACATGTATTATTCAAACCTCTCTCTCTCCCTTGTATGAATTGGCAATTTATATTGCACTTGGTTTTTTAGTTGCTCACTTATTCAAGTCTCTTTTTTATGTCCAACAAGACAATAGAATTTATCCATTTTTTCAAGCTTTCATTCAATTTTAAAAATTAATACCTATTCTCCACCAGAAAAAGAAATAAGCAATACCTGATTCTTAATGTAAATCTTTCTTTTGGTTTGTAGGGTTCAGCAAAGAATTTGCCTTCATCATGCACTTCAAAAATAAAACCAGAGTTGGTAAGTGTGTCTATTGTGGTATTATTAGTTTCACAGTTCTCCATTTCCTCTTCAACGTTACTGACATTTCTCAATTGTTTTGTAGTGTTTCTTTCCCCAAAATGTGGCACATGAAATTGAAACACCAATAATTTTTGTAAATGCAGCCTATGATTCATGGCAGGTAAGCTCATTGTATTCCATGACAAAGTTGCTATTTCTTGAAGTTATTTTCAATTTGATGTGTTACTATCCTCTGCTTGCAAGAAATCTTTTAAACTTTCCTTCAAATATATACATAGGATAGCTCCCTATCCTTGAGGGTAAAATAAACGTATAAACTGAAAAATAGAAAACTGGCCACTAGCTTGGTTTAAGAAGTATGAATGTCTTCAAGAATTGGTATCTCTCTTGCTTTTGAACTTATTTACATTTAACATGAGATGGTTCTGATATATGGAGACCACTCCATTTCTCATCCATAAATAATTAAAAGAAGGATAAAATTGGTATTGCCTCCCTAAGTCCCTTCATCTTAGAGGATATATAACATCATAACTTCTTAAGCAACTTTACTGACATAGTTTAAGTTAATCTGATTTTTAATGAAATTGGAAGCTAAGGCCAACCCCAATCCACCACACTCATTTCCCCATCTGAGCAAAGGCCTTGGTGCTTTGAAGAATGGTTTACCACCTTCACTCACTTGATGTGACTGTGTATTTTAGGATTTTTCTTTTCTTTTTTCTTTATCTTTTTTTTTTTTTTTTTTTTTTTTTTTTTTTGGGTAGCTGGGATGTTTCATTCAATATTTTTCCCCTCTAAAACTTATATTCTGTTTCTGGAAAAAGCTTTTGTGAAGCTTTCTCTGACAAATGAATAGAAAAAACAAAAATAAAGTCGAGAAAAAATATGATGAAAAAGCATCATGTGATTATTTCACATCTACTTTCTTTTTTATTTTTTTGTGATTATTCTACTTCACAAATTTTTTGCCCATACTGATGACAAATGGTAACACATATCTATAAATGAAATTATTATTTTTAGTATCTTCTTTCATTTCAAAATTAATCCCTTTCATTCCTCTAAGAGCTGATATATATTCATTGTTTTCTTTCAGATTAAAAACATTTTGGTACCAACTAAAGTTGATCCTCATGGAACCTGGCATTACTGCAGACGTAATATAAAGAACTGCTCGGACGATCAAATTCAAACCATGCAAGGTGAATGCCAAAAGCCTCTTTCTTATCCTTGAACAATTTTTCAAGGAGGCAAGCATAGAGTTTCAACAACTTCATCTTGTCTTCAAGAATAGAGTTCTTCAAGTATATAGAATACCATTGCTATATATCGAGGAACAAGATTGGTAATGATAAGAACTGGCTTCTGGAAATTTGGCTTATTATCTTGGTGTCTATTTTCAGGTTTTAGGCTTCACTTCTTGGAAGCATTGGAAAACGCTGGCAACTCTTCATCTAAGGGACTATTTATTGACTCTTGCTATGACCACTGCCAAACCGAATTGCAGGAGACATGGTTATTTGATGATTCTCCATTGCTGGCTAAAACGGTAAGAAGCAATTTTATCTTCTCCATTTCATCTTCTTCTATTATTTTATCAATTATTTTACTATCACGTTTTTCTTCATATTCTTTTTTACCTTTCATTGTTGATTTCCATTTTTTGCCGTGGAGTAACTCATTCCATTTTTTTGTATGAAAAACAATTCTACAGACAATTGCAAAGGCTGTTGGAGACTGGTATTATGACCGAAGGCCCTTCCAAAAGATAGATTGCCCTTACCCTTGCAACCCCACTTGCCACAACCTTGTTACCATTTAACAAGAACACCCAGAACTATAGATTAATGTCAACATTTATCATTCATATGAATGATAGTTATAGGTAAAATGAGCTTTATTAAGAAATAAAGAAAATAAAATAGTTGATTAATCAAGTCTTCAAAATAAGAAAAAGGCACCACTGCACCAAATGGTGTGCTGGGTGTCTTTCCCCATTGCTTATGTGTTCAGCACTTAATCAAGAATTTTTTTTTTTGATACATTCAACGTTGATTCTATTATGAGCATCTATAACACATTGCAAAAGAATTCTACTCTGAGCATCTATATGTGTATAATTAACAATTTCACGTTGTATGAGATGTGAACTCAATAGTCATTATTGGAAGTTTTTTATTATTCTTTTTAAAATTTTTAGAGTTTTAGGTTTTATACTTTTATTTCCTTATTTTTAGTAGCTTCATGATAGTTTTTGTGATTGTGTATCAAGGGACATGTTTAGGAATCTTTTATTTGGAAAATAATGTTTTTTCGTTATATCCATCTCCCATATACAAATGGCCTTGTTGTCTAATGATAAATTTCATCCAAATCAATGAAAAGAAAAGATTCAGGGCTTGATTCATCATTGGCATGCATTATAACGATGCAGATCACAGAGTTATCAGCTCAAAACCTGAGTTCCCTAATGCCAATCCTGCCATCCTTTGAAGCTTTATCCTCAACCTCAATATGTGCAATCTAAAATACAAAGTGTCTTTAGTGAACGAGAGATTTTATGAAGCATAAACTCAAACTCTCAAAAAAAAAAAAGGGGGGGGGGGGGGGGGGGGGAGAGGATAAGATAAGTTTGCGAGAAGCATCATGGACCCCTTTGCAAATTGTAAAGGGACAACTGTGCATGGTGGACTAATTCTTGTAATCAACAAATGCTAGCTGCTAATGTAAATAGTATTCATCATTGTATTATTTATTTATTTATTTATTTTTGTAGCATTGTAGCTTTGTTCAAAGTTATCATTGACAGGAAAGTGTACATAGTCAAAAAGTTAGATGAACCTTTTGTAATATTGTTTTAGACAATTCTATATTGGTGGTAAATATAATTGATGCCCATTTTGTAATAAATGACACGAATGGTCCTTATAGATATAATTTGTAAGAGATTCTTTATCTTTGTATTTATGCATCTTCTTTTTCTCTATAAAAAAGAAATGTAGAATATTTGTAATTATTAATTGCATACATGAGAGAATGATTAATGTTAATTATTAATCCTTTGATTCCAAATTATTAAAGAAAAAGATCATTAAATGGAACCCTTAACTCTTGAAACATGTTTTGATACATATACATACGCACCAAATTGATGTAGTGAGCTATAATGTCATGCAGTCTACAATCCTGGAAATGTTTCCATTGAATTTAAAAGTATGGAAATACCATCGAGATATGATCCACAATGTACACCGTAGGTAGATGTAATCGCTATTCTACTAAGAAATGTACAGCCAAACAATTAGGAAAGAAATAAATGAAAAAAAAAATCAAATCAAAGAAGATAAAACGACAAAAAAGATATTATTTAAAACAAAAAAGAAATGCCAATCTAATTCTGAGGTCCATCAACTCCAAAGAAACTAGTTTACTCAAGAAAATATAGAAGAAATTAAAAGTCACAATCCAAAATCTCTTCGCCGAAAACAGAATTAAAACATTTTATATAGACAGCAATGCATCAGCCACACATTGATAACACTGAAAGAAAATCACACAATTAGCTTTTCATATGTGCAAAGAGAAACAATGTTCTGGTGTCATATTTCACTAAACAATCAATGAGTAAAATAAGAAACATAAAAATATGATACACACCAACATTGACGTAATACACTCAAAACAAAATAGAACAAACACAATATTGGCCATATTAGCCATAAATGGAACATAAGAGAGATGTGATGGAGAAAGCACAAGATTAAAGCTATAAATTTATTCACCAACTAAGAAAGAAAAGGAGCATTTTGAACTTACCAGTTACCAATACCACCCAAAAACAATGCAGAGTATCAAAAATCAAAAGTAGATCCAGAGAGAATATATATTGAAAACTTTGATTTGGAAGCTCTTCACTAATGACTATCAACCTCAGGTCAAAGCTTCTCTCTTCTTGTATCAATTTGGGTTGGAAGACACACAATGAGAAAGAAACATAAGTCTTGCATACTTTTCATGAGTTGGAGGACCCCAAAATCATCATTAATATAAATCACAAATTACAATGAAAAAGAAACATTGTATAAATCTACATTGAAAATTTAAAGATTGTTTGAGGACTGAGTTATTGTTTTTCATAATTATAGTCTTTGGATGCTTTGGCTAGGTGATTTGATCAACATATTGATTTGAATTTAAAGCATCTCTTGAAATAGCCGCCACTATAGCAGGAACTTATAAGTTATGGAGAAAAAAAAACTTTTTTTTTTTTTTTTTCAATTAGTATTAGAGAATTTTTATTAATAAAAAAAAGAGAATTAAAATGTGAGAACTTGGGATGATGAAATTCAATCTCTTTCTTTTGCCCACAAACTGCAAATACTAACCCTTAAAACAAATAAATACCTATCAAATAAAATCGATCTAAGCCAGAAGTACACAATCAAGTAAAACAACTTTTATATTTGAGAATTAAAAAATAATATACTTAAACGAATTGATTATCGATTATACCTTAGCTTTAGCTTTCTTAGCCCATTAGTACTTGACTAACAAACACAACCCAGAAATTGCCAATGACATTACAGTATTACTTTTATGAAGAAATTATATTATAATTCCTTGTTTTAACATTCCGATTCCCCCCTTCCAACTTTTCACAGGAAACAAAAAATACAATCATCTCCCTTGCGTTTTCTAAAATTGACCATGTCATAGGATTCTGTCCATAAATAAATAAATTGAAAATCCATATCATTTTGTGATAAAATATTAGCATTATGCTTTGTGGTGCAAGGTACCCATAAGGCCATAACCCACTATAAAGAGCCGGGTTGGTATAGAAGAATTCATGTTGTCAATCCCATTTTATTGGGAATAGGACTGAGTTGAGTTGAGTATTTTTATTTATTTTTTGGTAACTTATTAAGTTGAGTTGGATATTAGCATTGTGGTTCATTTTTGGTAACTTTGTGCCCTTAGTGCTGGGTAATCTGTTTTGTTGTTTCAATACAATTCTACTTGATTCCAAATGTCAAATGTTTTATATATAAAAAAAGATTTTATACACTTCATGAAATATACCATTAGTTCTTCTTACAACTTCTTCGAATACATAAATAAATATGTTCCATCACAATTCAACCATCCTAAAGTCTTTCAAGATTTTTTCAGTCTTAATCTAAACAAGGCCTTAACCTTTAACTCATAACTATATATTGAATGAATTAATGACAACGCAAATGTCCAAAACAAAGAATCGGTCTCTGAACTATAGACCCCAACTAAATATACCAGTGAAGTTTTGATCCCTGCAAATAATGTGAAACAGATTAGACAATATTTTCGAGTCTTTTGTCTAAATATTGCAAAAAATCAAGTTTTTTATGGTTATAGGTACTGTTGAAAGTTATTTAGGGAAATGAGGAGATATTTAGGGAAATGAGGAGAGAGAGTGAATTTCAGCAATAGTGTTGCCGAAATTCTAAGAAAAAAGTAAGAGAGAGAAAGAGGGAAAAGGTGGAGAGAGAATCTAGAATTTCGATAACGCTGTTACCGAAATTCTGCTGCCCAACCCCTTCCTGTGCGCGAGTGCATGCGCGAGTGTGCGCAAGTGACTGAAGGAAGGGGGAAGAAATAAATGAGGAATTTCAGTAACGGTGTTGCCGAAAACGGAGGAAAAAAAATTGGGAAATTTCGATAATGGCAATACTGAAATTGGAAAAAAAAAAAAAAAAAAAAGAGAGGATAATTTCGGTGCTGCCAGCACCGAAATTGAATAAATGAGCTACCAAATATGAAAATATACTATAATAAGCATCCATTTCCCACTATTTTTAAAGAAACATTCTTTCTCTTCACCCCATCACTCATTCTTTTGAATCCTCCTCAAAAAGTCAAAGACACGAGACAAGAAGGATGGTGCCTGGAATTTTCCTACTATATATAAGAAATTCCGTTATATGCTATCCACATCTAAAGAGAAAATTTAAAAAGAAATAACTCATAGACACACAAAAATTTCACAATACATACACTATTTCTGGGTAACAAGAAACAAGTAACAACTATCAACTTTTTTTATTCAGCAAAAAAAAACTATCAACTTTATTTTTTTTTCATTTTCGGTAACAGTGTTGCAAAAACTTTTTTTTTTTTTTTTCATTTTCGGTAACAGTGTTGCCTTTCATTTTTTTTTTCTTCTTCCCCATTTTCGGTAACAGTGTTGCCGAAAACCTTTTTTTTTTTTTTTTTTTTCCCTTCCCCATTTTCGGTAACTGAACAGCCTTTCACTTTTTTTTTTTTTCTTCCCCATTTTCGGTAACAGTGTTGCCGAAAACCTATTTTTTTTTTCTCTCGGGCACTCGCGCACACTCGCGCACGGGCAGGGGCTGAGCAGGCAGAATTTCGGTAACACTATTACCGAAATTCTAAATTTTCTTTCACCCACTTTTTCTCTTTCTCTTTCCTATTTTTCTTAGAATTTCGACAACATTGTTGCCGAAATTCACTCTCTCTCCTTTGTACAGTCCCTATAACTATAAAAAACTGTATTTTTTACAATATTTAGACAAAAGACTCCAATATTTTCCCATTTCCATTTGGTCTAAGTGCAATTTCTCCGCCCTAGGTACCCAAAGACTTTTCTTTTTGGCTAGCTTGAGATCGTTTGAGTTTTGGTTAATCTTAAAATATTGTGTCACATCAGCTTTTGAGTTATAAGAATTTTACATCTTATTATATTAATATATGTTTTTTTTTGTTTAGCAAAAAAATAAACAATAATAAATACCTAATGTTATTTATTTTTTTTTATAATTTCATATACAAACATAACCATAGCTATGATCATTATTATCAAATTTTATATTTAAACAAAAAACTGTTAGGCTAATCAACAAAGGCCATAAAAAAAAAAAAAAAAAAAAGCCTAATCAACAAAGGCTACATGTGGCTTTTGATAATGTTTCCTTTTTGCTCTGTTGCTAGGCTAGTGATGTAGCTCTGACAAGCTTCAGGGCCCTTTCTTATACTTTTGTACTTTTTTATTTTTTTATTTTTTCACTATAATATGCCCATTCCGGGTAAGAGACTATATTATATTATCTTATAGCTGAAATTAGGTAAGAGATTAACGCTGCCCCATGTTCGGGGTATTTTGTGAGTGAAAGTAGCGTATATACTTTGTCAAGAACGAAAACGCATGCTTTTGTGGAATTATCACTCCTAGTCCTTGTTGCTTTGTGTTTTTTTTTTTTAACGTTTTTTTGTGGGTGTCGATATCTTGACGATGACGTGCAAGAAAATCCGAGACCAAGAGTTCAAGTTCATGGGGTCCCTACTCCCTAGACCCTAGAACTCTAATAGTAGAAAAAACAAATGTGGAAAAAGAAAAAGTTGGCTCTTGTCAGTCTTGTCACTCTCGTGCACCTGGTGTGTTCGGGTGAGCTAACCGTATATAGCATTTTATTATTGTTAATCTTTAAAAGCATTAAAAATAAAAAGGTTTAGCAAACTGTAATATCCATAATCTTTTCTTTTGGTTTTGATTCGGACAAATTTTTCTATACAAAGTCTTCTTTTTAATTAATAATACCAACTCACCTAATCGAGGGTCCACACAGTCAATTACTTATATTTTCAGGAGAAAAAATATCTAAGGGTGTGTTTGTTTCTTAGTAAAATATTTATTGAGTGTAAAATAATTTCAAGTGAAAATATTTTTTAGTGTTTGGTTGCATTTTAAAAATTATATTAGAAAATAATTTCAAGTGTTTAGTAACATTTTGAAAATATAAATTTTCTACTAATTTTTCACATTTTTTTAGCCATTTTCTCACCTTTCAGATAAATTTTATAATAGAAAATTACAATCTATCAACTTTTAAACAAACTAAAATCAAAACAATATCATTCTGAGCAAGTAAATCATTCGGTCAAACTGAAAGATGGAGGAGGAAGAGAGAGTCTATGGAGCGATCTCACCCAGCGCCAGCTCGACGGCGTAATCTCGCACCTCGATCTCGCCGGCGCGAGCTTGACAGTGGGGTTTTGGGTTGAAGACGACGATCTAGGCTTCACCGGCGTGATCTGATCGGATTCAGGGGTGGGCGGTCGGAGTTTGTGACTTTCCCTCTAGCTCTCTCTCTCTCTTTTCTGGTGTGAGACTTTGGAAAATGCAATTTGAAGGTAAAATAAAACTGTAAATAATTTTACCGGTAAAGGGGTTGTATTTTACGGTCAAAGGAAATCATTTTCAAGTTGACCATATTTTCCATGCGCAAACACACGTGATGGTGTAAAATAATTTTCTGAAGTTGTTTACCGTCGAAACAAACGGAGCCTAAGTAAACAAAAGTGGTTGAAGTAATATCAAGAATAAGCTTCTTATTTGATAATACCATGTTGAAATAATAAGAACAATATCAAAATAGAAAAAGGAAGACAATAGAATATTATTTTTATTTGAGAGATAATTTTAACTTATAGCGTCTATTTCTAATGATTACTCTTAATTGTGTATTGTATATTTTGTGTATTTTTTACAATTGACATATAAGAGTAAATTATTATTATATAGGCCTCATAGCCAACTAATTACAAAAATAAATATCTCTAATTATGATAAAAATCTATGATACATTAATGATCATTGATTTTAGCTTAATCAGAGATAAACTGAAATTGAAAACATATGCATAGTTAAAGCTAACGAATTTAATTTATGATCCTTCCTCGTACAAGACAAAGATATGAATCGTAAACAGTTATGAGACCTATACAATATGAAAATGGGAGATATATATATATATATATATATATATATAAAATCAAATGTATAAAATAATTCTTATTACTTAACAAGATTTTCATTTCAGACACCACAATTATATTAGAATCATTTAAATTAAATGCCCACCCCCAAAATATAATAATTGAAGTTAATGTTTGATACATGCATCAATCCTCACATGGGATAATGATATGAGTCATACGCAGCTATGAGACTTATACAATACAAAAATAGAAGATACATATAATCATATGCATAAAATAATTCTTATTAATTAACAAGATTTTCATTTCAGACATCACAATTATATAAGAATCATTGAATTAAATTTCCGCCCTTAAAATAGAGTAATTGAAGTTGATGTTTGAAATGTGCATCATTCTTCACACGAGATAAAAATACAATATTAAAATATGAAATACATATAATCAGATGCATAAAATAATTCATATTACTTAACAAGATTGTCATTTCAGTCGTCACAATTATATAGGAATCATCGAATTAAATTCCCACCCTTAAAATATAGTAATTGAAGTTAATATTGATATATGCAACATTCCTCACACAGGATAAAGATATGAGTCATACACAACTATGAGACCTATATAATATAAAAATATGAAATACATATAATTAGATGCATAAAATATGATTACTTAACAAGATTTTCATTTCAGACGTCACAATTATATAAGAATCGTTGAATTAAATTCCCACCCTCAAAATACAATAATGGAAGTTAATATTTGACATATGCATCGTTCTTCACACAAGATAAAGATATTTAATTCATACACAACTGTGGAACCTATACAATATAAAATTGGAAGATACATATAATCATATGCATAAAATAATTCTTATTACGTAATAAGATTTTTGTTTCCTATGTCACAATTATATAAGAATCATTTAATCAAATCCCCACCCTCAAAATCTAGTAATTGTAGTCAATATTCATAAGAATAGAAAATAAATAAAAAAATAGACAAACAAATCATTTGTTGGATAGCTACAACAATACAATTACATGAAAATAAACCGTGAGAGAGCTTACAGGGCATGTGAAGTGATTTTTTCACGTGGGAAAAACAAAGACGTGTGTGGAGCCAATCACTCAAGATCAAAACCCCATTTTTCTCCTCAAATAAAAGAGAAAAACCGGAGTTTTGAGGGGCTCTTGTGGGGTACAGAAATTTAATGAGGAAATCATGCCACGTGTCATACCCAAGGCCAAGGAGTAGTTCCGAGGAGTCCATACACTCAGATGGTAAGGCCGGAGAGGCGAGCCATGGTCACGTCAATGTCACATTTCCAAAGGGGGCTACACTGTAGAGGACGAGCTTCAGAGAGGGGGTTAGCCCTAATGTGATTGGAGAAATGGTAGCTGCCACCACATTTAATACACCTCACCAAACACCATGACCGCATTTATGTGGAGAAGACCCCTGAACAAGGCTGTCTTGGTTGACACAACTCACAAAAGACTTGGGAAGGCGTTTGATGAGACAAGCACTTGAGTAGTGGCCTACATAATCAACAAATAGAGGGCCAAGATCAAAGAAAAAGGGCTATATAATGGAAGAGATCCTCCAGGAATGAGGGGGATCAGAGAATTTGTAGAGAAAACACTGTAGCAACAAGAATTAAAATTGTATTCAAGTCTAAAAGAAATATACTCAAGAATTGTTTGCCTTGGACTTTGTCGAGGAGGGATTTTCTTTGTATAGAGCTTAATTTTCTTTGCTTACTTACTATCTTTAATCCACTGTGCGCGTTGCTCAATCTATTGAAGCCTTGTTTTTAAGCTCATTCTTTACAAATTCATTGTGTTGGGCTCTTTGGGCCCTAATCCAGTTACTTCTTGGGCTTAAGATCCAAATCGCTCCCCTACAACTTCTATTTCATAATACGTGATCTTCAATCAATTGTGCTATCTCTTGAGAGTCAAACACCCCCATTCAACCATCAATACTTTGGAATGGGTACTTTGTGGTTAGGATCTTGTTACTCTTCCTAGTAGTTGTGTATTTCTCTACGTAATATAACACAATTCATTAGCACGAAACATCAAATTGATTTACACAATGCTTCATGCGCTTGAAAAGGCAGTAAATCTATTGCTTAAAGGTGCTCATTTTCAGAGTTCACATTAGATCAGTTAGTTTGTAGTACAGTAGGGCCAACATCCTATAAAGTTCTTAAAATGAACTTCTTATAAACTTCTCTCTCCCCCACCCTTCCCCCAAACACCCCCATTCTGCAGCTTAGATTACATGCTCAAGAACAGATTTTTAAGGTCTGCTGTTGAGGATGTCGCTTCAGATGCTACATTATGTGGGTGTAGCAGAGGACAAGGTGTATGGGTACTTCTTACTATTACATAAAGGAGTAAGTAGAAACAGTACTTGTTTCCTTTTGATATGGATATTGAAATGGGATAGGCTTATTATTTGTAAGGTACAGAGATAAGGAGAAGGCAAAACACACGTATTAGATGAAGTCATTTAAAAGAAAAAGAGGAACTTTTATTCTTCAGTGGTAGGGATATGAATTATTCATTGTTGGCATGGCAAATCAGCATGGGCAGAGTTGGCAGACTATAGCTGGGATATTTACAAGATTTATTATCAGAAATATTCATACTTAAAATTGGTATCTGCTAAATAACTGCACTTTGTGATTTTTATTTTGGTGAAAGTTAAAGTGTTTGGTTGCTACTTCTAATTGCTTTTATAGTTTTCCTTATTGTTGAACTGCTTAACTTCTCTGTTTAATTTTATTAATATTTAATTGAGTAAACTCATTGTCGCTGCCCCAAGGGTTTTAAGGAAAAATGGGTTTAGGGAGGTGTGATGTTACCTGTTGTGTGTTGGTTGTTGATTATTAAAATAAATAAATAAAAAATAAAAAAGATAGTGGTGAGGTTAAGCACAAAGAATACATTCCTATAACAGCAAAATCAATCACCAAATACAAAAATAGAACATAGAATCTAATTTAACTTCAAGCCACTATAGAGTTAAGTACAACACATACCATCATTACCAACATTGAGGGCCTATCTGGTAACAGTGTTTAAGTATTGATGTTCAATTTTCAGTGTTTTGGAAATACGTGTTTGAGTGTTATAGAACTATGTGTTAAAAGTGTTATTGTTATTTAACATTGAAAATTGTTATTTAAACAACTGTGCCAAACAGCCCCTGACATTCCCCATATCACCAACATGAAAATTCTCATCCTCACGAGCACAAAGCTCTTTGCCATCCAGATAGATAAGAAAACAATAATAAAAAATTAAAGAAGAGGGCCTTTAATTGGAACTAAGTGGGAATTACTCTTTACTTTTCCCCAATATGCTTTAGGTACAAAGAAACAAACATAATGGTCATTGGAATACACCAGTCAGTGTAGTTAGAAGTAATGTAGTCCCCAAGAACATGCACAAGGAAGCCAGCCAAGGAGTCGAGGTTTAAAGGCTGCCAGAAATATTTCTAGTCACAGTAGTTGCGCCTCAAAAATTTGAAATGAAAACCATAACCTTGCTTATGAAAATATTAATTTGCATTTCCTTATTAATCATACAGGAATTTCAAGCTACCCTCTCCTTCCTAAGTGAAGTAGATAGTGTCACAGTCACCCTCATTACTGCCAAGAACAGCCACAGACTTCACCATCATTCTATGTAATTTTATTATAGAGGCAGAAAGTTTATGCATCAGCTGAGAGACAAACAGATTGTCCAGTGACTAACTTCATTCCAATATACCTCCAAATGGTCTGATAGTCATTGTGAAGGAGAAAATCAAAGAGAGATTTTGAGGGGTCAAAGGCCTGTTAGTGGAAGAAATTGGAGCTTGACCATTTGGCTAAAAACCTATTGACAACAATATGAAAGAAAAATAAATATCCAAATAAATCACATGAGTTTGATAAGAAATTATCAATCACCACTTAAAGAATTAGAAAAAGAGAGTTATGATCTGTTAAATTACTTAGAAAAAGATCATTCTTTGCAAAGATTTTTTTTTTCTTTTAAAAAAACAAAACATTTTTCTAAATAAGTAATTGACAAGATCTTTATTGATTTGGAAATCACAAAAAAAGAAAAGAAAAAGAAAAAGTAAGAGACAAAATTAATGCTTCTTTTGGATCAAGAAGGCATAATAGTTCCATTATGTGTTTCACATGATTGTATGGTACAAGGATGGGGTTCCACAAATGTTCCCCTCTAAAACTTCCATTTAATTTGATCTTTACCAAATAGGTTCACATGCAATACTTCCTTTTGGATCAACAACAATTATTAGATAAATAAACACAATATGGTATAGAAAGCCCAAATCTACTCATTTGCAATTCATGAATCATTTACCATACAGTCTTTGTACTTAGCATATTACAAACATTCAATTATCTCCGTCCATTACAAATGCTCAATTGTCAAAAGCAATATTAGAAGAGAACATATGAAGGTGGTCTCAGTCAAAGACAAACCTTGATTTGAAAACCTTCCCACATGCCAAATTTCACAAAAGAAAATTCCACCTTTAGCATGAACATAATCCACAATGGGTTTCCATGCTTCAACCTGCTCTTTTGTCCATATACTAGGTGTGTTTGGATACCTTCAAAATAGCAAAGAAGCCTAAGATGTCATAAAATTTTCAAGGGAAGAAAGGGAACCCTCAAAATGGAAATTGTCATTCACTGTGAAACATGGTAAGAATAAAATGATTAAGGCCCTTTCTATATGTTATAATAGATACGAAAACATACAAAAGGCAAGTAACAAGTAAAAGGTGACAGAGACAGAGATAGAGACAGAGAATGTTGATATGATCTACATACTTAAACGAGTAAGAGTGATAGAGACAGAGAATGTTGATAATCATCGTTAAAGTGCAACCATATCGGCATATTGTCATGTATAAAAGATAGATTTCACAAATTGCAGTATTGGAGAGGGGAAGAGCCTATAGGTCCTTCAACTATGACAATTTCTACATCATTCATAGCTAATTTGCTATGCACTTGAAAAAAAAAATTAGGTGTAAGATTTTTTGTTTTTTCACTTTAGCAAATTAGAGAGAAATTTTTTCTATGCTTTCATCTAGCATTTCGAAAATGAAATTGAAAAAAAAAAAAAAAAAACTATGTTTTAGAAATACGAAGAGTAATTGGATCAGTTCAAATCTGAATCTGCAACAGGAACTGCTAGAAAAAGCTTCATGGATCTGGAAATGGCGATATGAAATAATGTGATTGTTGTTGTTTTTTTAATTGAATAGTAATTTGGTTAAAATTTTAACAATTTTAAAACAAGATCAATGAAAATACTAAGACTTTGTGCGATCAACTCACTAAGACCTTACATTAGTTGGTTGGTCAGGTTCTAGATGGTAGGTTTTCCTTCAAGCTCTTTAACCTTTAATATTTTGCTTAATGATCAGTTAATTAGTCATTTAACGAAAACAAATAATGATTTAATAATACTTGCAAACTGTTAATTAATTTATCATCTAGGTTTCATCACATGCTTTTATGCTTAAGTTTCCCTTACTTTGGACCAAGGAAAATTAATCTTTAAATTAATAAGAATTATTCCTATTCAAAGATGAATTAAAATTAATTAACATTTATCATGTTTACTCTAGGCCTTTTGAAGGATGCTCTTCAACCAATGAGAATCAAGTTTTAGTATTTTCCTGAATGAAGTTTTCAATTTGTGTGCAATAAATGACCAATTTACCTTTGAGGGTCCAATTTTAACATGAATTTCATCTTAAATCAAACTTAAGTTACGTAATAGTGGTCAAGAACTTTGTAACTTTATTGGCACTGCCACTAATGTTTCAAACGAAAGATATTTGAGATTTAAATCTTCCTCCCCAAATTATCAAATAATAAAAATAAAAAAAGTAGCATGATAGCGAAGAATGACATTTTAGTCATAGGCTTGTGAAATTACCATTTTGACGTTAGCCTTAAAGTTTTCAACCAATAATTTGGATTATTATAGTTGCAAAATAAGTTGTATATAATAAATTACTGCCTTTACCAATCCTTCAGTGGAAATAGGAGCAGGCCATTGTGGATTTTGCTTAAGGATTGCCTAGAATGTCTAGGAAGCATGATGTAATTTGGTTGATTGTACATACATAGACCAAATCATCTCAATTTTCTGCCCATTAAATATGACACAATCTTTAAAAAGTTTTGCCATTGGATTATGATAATATTTCTTTCAAATTGACACTTTGGATAAACAAGGGTTCATAAATTGAATACCTAGGTCCCTTTTCCTTTAATTTATGGGTTTATTACCTACATGTCACAATTTTTATAATAAGACATGATTCCTAGCTGGATTGTCTCCAACTAAGTATTTGGGCCATTTCTAAACGAGTAATATTATAGATATAACAATTTTTACAACAATTGAATTTACATGTTTAGTAGTTCTTACTTAAGCATTTGGGGTTCAATTTCTGTTTATACAAAAAATCGATTGGTACTTTAGTTTGATGATAAAAACTATTATCAGGAGCGGACACCATATGTTAAAACTTTCTAAAAGAAAGTAGTTCTCGTTTGAGCTCATTACTAACATCATCTACTATTCATAAGTTATCTTGACACTCCGTAAAATATTTCGTGAAAATTGTCAGTGAAAAAATTTATTGGGCTAAAATACTTTGTGAAAATTGTTAGTGAAAAAAATTTATTGGGCTGATGGGGCAGTCGTCCATAAATATTTTCTTTCTCAGCTCAATTCTCCATTGGGCATAAGCCTCTGGGTCCACACCCACATCTAAAAGCGGCCCAATAATGTTTTTTTTTTCACAGAAAAGACCAAAATAAAATTCAAACCAGGTTGTTCATTTCCTTAACAGCATCAAACACCTTGTGCCTCGCCTGAGAGCCTGAGAGCCTGAGAGGAACAACTACATCTACCAGTACTGAGAGATCGTTTTGAGAATAAAAATGGAATGGGGTTTCGTACATAAAGTTTGGGACAAGTGGGCTTCGAACAATATCTCCTCTTCTTCTGGTAATTACAACCCCACAAACCACAAACCACAACTACTATGTAGTACTATGTTTTGGTTTTGCTTTTATTTTTGTAAAAATTAACCAAATGTTTGCTATTATTGCTTCTTTCTTTGCAGGTGAGTCCTTGAAAGCTGCTCTTCTAATTAACTATGACCCAACTGGACCCTCTCGCTTGTTGTCTACAATGTAAGTACTGATTAGATAATAAATACTACATATTTGTTGTTATTATAATTTTATTTGGTTATTTCTGCCAAATGAAATCTATGCTTTCCCTGTTAGTTATTGCTTTTTAATCTCAATACTTGTCTTTTTTTTCCCCCCCGGGGGGGGGGGGGGGGGTAAGTTATTGCTTTGTGAGTGAGTACTGTATCATGTTTGGTGGCAATTGAAGCAAATTGTCAAATTAGAAATTTTTTGATTGAAATTTTGTTTTGGGGGGGGTTTCAAATTTAGCCCAGGTGATTTTTTTTTGGATAATTCAATTGTTGGGGGGAGTGGAATTTGAATCCTGGACGTCTCTGTTGAAAAAGGCTCTTGGCAGTGTGTTTTGAGTTTTGACAAACTTTTTCACTGCTAATTTAAGTAACAGGTTAGAGGTTAGGTTGCTTTCATGGATTGAAAAAAAGTTTTAATTTTTGCTGTGGGTGGAGAATTTAAAGTGTATTTATATGAAATTGGAATGTCTAAACCACCTCCTATAAAATCCTCTGATCTAATACAACCTTGGTGTGTATTGAATATGTTTAAGTTGTATATTAATTCATGCCCGATTGTTTCCCATCTATTTGGATTATTGTTGTCTCATGCTCTTTTCATCTCTATCTTTTATTAGATGCTATAGGAATTCTAGTATTGATGTTTGAGATTTCTTTTGGGTGTGATATGTCTGACATATAATTCATAAGAAAAAGGGATGGCAATGCGGTGGACTGATATAGGTTTCTTGCAATTGGCATATGATGTTCTCTTCTCCTAGAGTTGATAGGCTGGTTTTGAGACTGGGTTGGACAAGACATAATGCAGACAATAAGGAGTTCAAGGAAAAAGAAGATTAAATTCAAGATTCAAGAATTGTGGTCTTGTTTTGATGCAGAATCTTGGAACTTTTGAGATTACTTTAGTTGTTATTAAGTCTTTAGTCTAAGTTTTTTAGTTTAGAAAGATGCTGGTTTAGTTTTAATAAAATAGGGGTAGTTTGGTAGTTTTTAGATTTTCTTGAAGGGGCTGTTCTAGAGGCCCGTGGCTAATATCTTGTGTTTTAAGGCCTTTTCCTATATGGTTTAGAAGTTCTTAAGTACTTTTTTTTTTCCTATTAGTAATTCTAGTCTTTCTAGGAATAGGTTATTTAGAGTCTAGACCTTCTGAGAAAGGATTTAGCTAACTTATTTAAGGCTTTATTGTTGCCAATAACATCGATAGTGATACTGTTCTTGATAAAATTCCAGCAGCTTATTGTGAGCGTTGAGGGTGTGATTGCCTTCTCCTACCTAAGTGTGATTTCTTAGGAAAACCTAGGTGTGATTACTTAGTGTTTTATCTTTCTTCATTTCATGTTATAGTCATTGTTTTAATTAAAAAAACAGCCATTAACACATGTAATTTCTTATCCAGAATCTAATTTAGTGCTTAATTCCTATAGATCCTACATCAAGATGTTAGTAAACTTTGGGTTGGTGAGATTTTGTTAGGGAAAATTTGGTCTTTAGGAATTAGTGATTCCCAATTGGGGAGGAATCTAGTAATTTTGTTTTTATGGGCGGGATGTTGACCATTGCTTCTACCCCTCATTTTCAGTCATATCATGGCATATCTTTGGGTTTGTGTGGAATCCAGTGGCTAATGCCTAGCATTTTGGCTACTTGATGGATGGTTGGGAGAGTCAAAGTTGGTATCTTAGAGGATCAAAAGAATCTTTGTTAGCAATCCTTTGTGCAGTTTGGGAGGACAATAATAGGAGCATGAATGCATGGAAAATTTGGTGTGAGTATAATAGGAATCTCTATGCTCTAATGATAAACTCTTTTTGGCCCCATGATTTAAATGTTTGGATGGAGGTTGATGAAGGAGAGAAATTTAAATATTTAGGGTAAATTACACCAATCTCCCTTGAGGTATTACAAAATGATACTCCCTCATGACAACTTTTGCATTTATACAAACCTCAAGGGGGAGTGTCATTTATACAAACATTTGGGGAAAAGTGTTATTTCAATAAACCTCAAGGAGGTGGTGTAATTAAGTAATTTACCCAAATGTTTGACTCTATGCTTGGATGGGGATGATGAAGGGAGAGGAGAATGTTTACTACATTCCAGCCACCCTCTCCTTCTCCCCTTCCCTCATCTTCCTATGTTCCAAACATATGCTAAGTCTATAATGGAGTCATATTACTTTGATTGCTGTTATATTTTACTTATGGAAACCTTTAAGGTTTCAATGAATATTTCATTGGTTCATGTGTTTCTAGGGTCGTATGAATAAAAATTGATAAATTGGAAGAACTTGTTTTCTCTGTCACTCTCTCCTCTCCTCTCCTCTCTTTGTCTCTAGCATTTTTCCCCTTTTCTTCTCCATTGGTTATCCTGTTCCCTAATCCCTTCCATTTTACTTCCATACTATTAAACTCTATCATTAATATTATTTTTCTGATTACCTATCAAAAAAAAAAAAACTCTAGCCAATTTTAACCCTAACCTGGTCCTTTCTTCTGCAACAATCCATAAATTCTCCTAGCCCAATAACCCACCACAAGCACACATAGATTTCCCCAACCTGTCCAATGCCAATTACCAACTTGGAATCTTTTTTTTTTTGGGGATAGGTAATAAGTGAACTTTATTAACAAATGAAAATGAACACTACATCAGATCTTTGAGTCAATGAGTATACTTTTATGTATAGCCACATGAATCCTATAAAACTTGAAAAATTTCTCTCCCTTAATAGTATTCCGTGAGTTCATCTTACTGAGGCAGTCATTAATTGTCCCAGCCTTTCCCGTATTTCACTTTCATGCATTGTATCAAGGTGAAGGATCTTGTCCCTGTTAAAGTGTGGTTGAATTCAATTTTGAATTGTTAGTTCATCAACTCAGGAAACATGTGAAGATGGGTTTGGAAGACATCTCAATGCACATAAAAAATCCTGAAACAGGATCCTCATCAAGAATTGTGAAACTAGAACACAAGCTTTCATTTTTAAGGGGTGATGGAGGCACTCTCTTTTCATGTGAACCTATGATGCATAATTATTTGAGTTTTCTTTAGAGTCATTCTATATTTGCTGTGTTGTTTTATTTTAGGAAGCCTTTAGGATTCTCAATCATATAGGTCCGGTTAGTTTTTGATAGATCCCTTGGAATTCTGGGTTTGTGGTGCCTAATTCAGTTCTATTTTTTCTGAAATGAAATGGAGTTTGAAGATGCGTAAAAGTTGATATTTGAGTGAGTTTCCTCTTGGGGGCGAGCTAGACTTCCTGGAAAAAAAAAAAAAGAAAAAAGAAAAAAAGAAAAGTGAGTTAGCTGAATTTCCCTTTTGAACCTTTTGCCAAATAAGTCAAAAAGATTTTAGGAAGCATTCAAAACCTTTGTTTTGCAAACATTTTTAATGTCACATGCCTCTTAAATCTTTGAATTGAGTTAGTGTAAAGTGCTGGTTTGTGTCGAATTGGCAAATTCACTTGATAGCTTCATTTTCGAATCAAGATTTATGCTAACTAGAGCAATGTTGTTTGTGTGTGTGTGATCCATTTATCATAACCATATAAAAGAAAATAGAAAGTGTAATTCCACATCTAATAATGCTCTAAGCTCACAAGTAATTGCTTAACATTTAGCTCGTGAGTGTTAAATCCAATGACATCTCCTTTTATAAGAGCATTGGTAGCAGCTTCCCTAAAACAGGGTTAGGGGTCAATATAGGTAAGCAAAACTAAAAATCACCCCAAAAAAAAACCCACATCACCTCCCTATCCATTCTTGTTTTAGGTTTTTGTTACAGTGAATATTTAGGGAGGCATTGTTCATTCCCCAAATCAGTATTTTATTGTTTTTGTGTCTTGGTCACTGTGTATAAAGAAATGTGGGTGCTTTGAATTTTGAGAGAAATAATAAAAAATGAATGAGGAAATAATATTTAAATGAAATACGGTTCGGAATAGGGAATTTGATGTGGGTGAAAAAGAAAAATAGTTAGCTAAAATAAGTAAAGTAGGTTCTTATCCTAAAATAGAGAGAATTTTTGGTAAACTACTACCAATGCTCTAAGAATAGGATGGGAAAAGGTTGTGGGTTTAAGACCCACCAGGTGCATATGTAACTTCTCTCCTCTAACAGCATTGGTAACCCCTTCTATAGCCAAGAATGATGTGAGCAATCTGGGACAATCTCCCCTTGACGGGCCTTTTGATAGTTTCTGGAAACATAAACTATCTTCTTCTCAAGAGATCCTTGAATTTAAACTAAAATCAATAAAAAATGTAATTGCTAACATTTAATGGTCCTTTTGACCAAAAGGCATCCCCACCCCACCCCTCCCACCCCCACAAAGGGTAAATTATTAGAATTAGCCTTTTAATGTTTTGTATGTATTTCTTTCTAAAGAAATAATAAATCAATAAATATTTCAATTTGATTGTTGCATATAGCTTGCACCCTATTCATCATAGCTATTATGAAGTGTGCATGTCTATGTCTATGTTTTTGTATTTTGCCTTGCCTTTTCAAATAATTTACACATGTCGTTTCTTTTTGATGATATGACCTGTGATACTAAAATGGAAAAATAAGTTTTTTTTTATTATTATTTAATTTTTATATAAATTTCCTATTGCTCTACGAATGCTTTGCATGCCACCTTTGCCACTTATGGTTCGTCCACTGTTCATTTTGGGATGTCCCAATGTACTGTCCATTCAAAAAGTCAACAGGCAGATTATTAATAACTTTCCTAACAGTTACTTTATCTAAAAAGTACCCATTTTTGTTTACTTTATTTGAGTGTAAATTTTCGGATGGCAATTTTGGAAAATGATAACTATATATGTCAAAGACAATAGAGTCCCTATAAAAATTTGGATCTTCTATGCTGGACCAACAAAATGGGATGGACGCAAGGAGTGAGTCACAAGAAATGTCTCTTACATGTTTTTTAGTTCATTTTGTTTAGATGTACTGAATTTGATGGTTGACTAGATTCTTGCAGTGCAAAACAAGAAGGAATTAAAGTAAATCCCATTGAATTGAGCCAGTTTGTGGATTTCATCAAGCGTGACAAACTCCAAACTGAGACCTTCATTATTGGGCCAAACCAGTGTAAGTTATCCTTTGGCTGTGACCAGCAATTATAATGCCTATGTTCTGGAAAAAAAAGTTAATTTTTAATATATTTTGCTTAATATGTAATGGAAAACAATGTGAAGGTTTATTAATATTTCTCATTACAGAAAACATGTAAGAAAAAAACTATGATCTGGAAAAACAACAAATCCATTTTTTTCTTGGTGGAGTATATGTTAGGTGAAAGAATCACCTAGAATTGCTGTTTTAGTGCGGACTGCAGCTTTGGGCAAGATTTGGACAGTTGATATATGAGGAATCAAAATTTAATTATAGTAGTCTGGTGCTGTATGTGCCAGACGAATGGCAAGATTGAATCATTTAGTACTTCGTTGTCCCATAGTGAGAGATCTCTGGTCTTTCCCCCCTTTTTTATCCTCTTTTTGGTGTTATGTGGATGATGACGTATACTATGTACATCTGTTAGCTTGTTGGAAGGGTTGATTGGGAAAGCATAAGCATAATATTATTTAAAATACGGTGTATTTGGAGTGAATGGAATTCCTACATTTTTTTTTAAGGACGTGAATGTGCAGGCAAGATGTCAGTCTCTTGTTCCTCAGAACATTAATGGCTATACTTTTTCTCCTATGTTAGATTTTGTTGAGCTGCTAAACTTTTGATGTTAGCTTCTTTTATTTTCTCATGTATACCTCTAGTTTACTAGGGTTGTGCACCCTTTTTGCACTCTTTTAACATGTTTATTACTTATATAAATAAAAATGGTAATGAAAAATATATGTTCTGGAATCTGTAAGCAACTGCACAGTACCAAGATACTATCATTTTATAGAAAACCTAGTAGAACTATGTAGCAAAAGGATCATGCAACTTCATATCTAAATCAATTTAAACATAACCTATATGTATTGTAAAGCTCTTACAATTCTAATGATTGTTCTATTGATTTGAATCGTGGAGGAGCCAATGACATTTCAGTCAGATAGTATTTTTTAGTGTTTCTAATTGAGAAGTCCATGGTTCAAATCCTTGTCTCCTCCCCCCCCCAACAAAAAGAATGTATCAAATTTGAAGCATAGAGGTACCATGTTTTGGAACAGTTGCCACTAGATTGCCAAGGACTAACATTTTATGCTATATGGTGAATTTGCTCGGCATATCACATCATGTCAATCCATATGTAATCGGTTTTATACACTGAACCTATGTGTCTCATAAAGCTTTATACATCTTAATTATAATGATATAGCTGCTTTATTGTTTTTAAAGTTTGGTGGATGGGATTTGATGACAGACTTGGTCACTTCAATTCATGAGAATTGGTTCTGTGCAAGGTGCATGAACACTTCAAAACCTGCTGGTGAAGGTGCTATTATCATGCAAACAGCAGCATTCCTCTTGGTTGCATTGTAAGTATGCATGCACTTAAATGCATTTTGTTAATGTATGCTTTCAATACATTTAGGTATTAGGATGGAAATTTGAATGGGATATTAGGATGGGGAACAAGAGGATATAACTTTTCAAAGGGTTTTAACCTTTTTGCCTACTTTCACCCTTATTTGGCAGGTATGATGGTTCTATTGGATCAGCATCTCGTGCTATGGCGGCTGTTGATCAGTTTGCATGGCAATTAGGTCGAAGAAATCTTTAACCTTGGTTCTAGTGATAGTAGATTGTAAGTTGTTATTTCCAGTTTCATTTGCTTGTTGTTCTTACTTTATTTATATATATATATATATATATATATAATTCTATTCTTCTTGTCATTGTGATCCTCACCATTATCACATTCTTATTAGGCTTATTAAGTGTGCATTTGGGTTAGGATTAAAAATTAAAATTATTTCACTATTCAGCTTATTTTTGCTACTATTCATGAAGCCCACTGTACTTTTTGATACTATTCATGGGCCCCAGTATACTATTTCAACTAACTTTTATCTTTTTTTTTTTTAAGAAACTACTAACTTTTATCTTTATCTACAATACTTTCAGCAATAATTTTTTAGTTTCAGCAAAATAAGTGGTATCTAAACACACCCTAAATGATTTGATACAGGGGTTATCTACAATGAATGAATCAATACATAGAAAGCATGTCTGGGAGGATGGTTTTTCTTGGTGTTTTTTTCCTTGACTTGTTGGTTCCTTGTAATACCAGATTTGTTAGGCTATATATAGAGCTTGAATATTTTTGGGTTTTGATAGCGAATTTTAGAAAGTAATAAAATACCCTCCCTCAATTCAATAGTGCTAGCCACGCCTCGGTAATTTCCTAATATTTGGTATGTGTAGGGATACTTTAAGCAAAGCTGAACTGATTTCTATGCTGTTTTGACCTAGGTTTGGTCATTGGCTTGGCTCAAGCTTGAGTCAAGCAGTTGAACTTTTGTAAGTTTGTCTAGGCAATTCTTAGCCAGGCCTGTGCTTGGCTTGATTTAGCACTTTTGCGGATTTGATTTTTTGTATGCAGATAGGGAAGCAGAAACATAGAGCCACATTAACTCTTTAACCAATTTATATCAATAAATGATGGAACATTTAGAAAGGTCCCCATTCTTTATTTGTTTAACTGAAACCTAACTATAGAAATGAACTCTTGTAAGCATGGGCTGTAATTATGGTCAACTGGGTCTTATTTTGGGTTTTATTTTATTATTGGGCTTTGTTTGCGGGTTGTAATGGTTATTTAGTTTGGTTTTCATAGTCAACCTATAGAGTCTTGGTCCTATTAGGTTTAGGTATTACTTGCATATATATATATATATATATATATATGAGTTGGGTTCAAGTTACACTTGGTGTGACTTTATAAGAGTTACACTAGGTGCAACTTAAACTCATATATACATATACATATATATATATATATATATATATATTACTTTTAGAATCTATAGTACAAATGGGGTTCAAGTGATAGTTCAATGGTAATGATATAATTTGTGGTGCCCTATGTTTGTGGTTCGAACCTCATCTCCCTCTCCCCTAGTATCAACCTGTCTCAAAAAAAAAATCCTTTAGTACAAAGATCTAGCTCAACTAACATTTATTAGCTGCTAAACTAGATTTGCTATAGTTCCTGATTTAATGTTCATGTCTTCATGATCCTGAATTGAATATGATTTTCTTTATTCACAAAAGATCAAATCTTAAGAGTTTCTTAATTCACATAAAACTTAACTGTGGCTCAGTAAAAAAGACACAAAAAAGTCAAATCAATCAAACAGAATAGTAATGTCGATGGACTTTATTTTCACTAGTCACATCAAAATTTTGCACATTTGCAACTCAACGACCAGAGAGCTGAGAGTTGGAGGCAGTGGCATTGGAATTAGAGGAGCCGGTGGAGGCGGATGTGTCTCCATGGACTACTCTTGTATCAGAATCAACAAAGGCAGGTCTATTTTGTGGCCTATGCTCCAGCGGGCCCTTGCTTTTGAGCAAAACAACGACTTCAGACATTGTGGGTCTCAGGGAAGCTGATGCTTGAGTGCACAACAGGCCTATCTCTATGATTTTTTTCACATCTTCTGCTTTATACTCATCTGGGGCTAAATTTTCGTCCACCAACTCCAAGTGCATATCATTCTCATAGAGTCTCCAGGCCTATGTCATATGATAAAAGAAAATCAACTTGTAAAATGGGAAGTTTAAGCTTTTTTGTTTTAGTCCCAAAGAAAATTTTAGTGAAAAACTATTTATTTAACTAGAATCTTTTTCTCACTTGTAATTTAGGTAACATAAACACATAACAGCTACCTTATATCAGTCTATCCATTTTTTGGGAAAAATATTATGGGACATTAATGAGTAATTTCCTATTGTTTAGTAATTCTTATAGTTTATTACTATGCCTCACATCGAGTCTCTCTTTATTAACACAATACTTTTGGAGATGTTGCCACAATATTAGTAATGTCATTAAATCATAAGACTTTTGAATATATGATTAGAAGCACAGATAAATGGTCACTTAACAAGTTAAAAAACAGTTCTACAACCTCACACATGGATCTACCACTTTTTCCCACCATTCATACTTGCACATGTCAAGATTGTGGCAAAAGTACAAAAAAAAGTTGTCCACTGACTCATTAAAAAAATGAGCACTAAGTAGTATTGTTTACATTCACTTGATACATATTGGCTTGATTTCTTATTGTTCTACATTGCTAACAGGAGGTAACTAGCTTTGAGAACATACCCGTTCAAGTAGATATTCGCCGTCAGCAGCAACATTCACATTGGTAATCTTTTGGCCGCTAACAATTTCAAGGGCAACAACGCCAAAGCTGTATGCATCAACCTTCTCTGATAACTGACCTTGGATTGCATACTCTGGGGCTGTGTATCCCCTGGTGAGTAACGAGATGAGATCTAATTAATACATATTTTGTAGAACCAAAAAGGCCTTAATGGAGCTTTTGGCACCGATTGGTCCCCATCCGCATGCACAAATATCTTGCATCAGTTGATTACATTTGTAGTAACATGTAAATCAATTTACTTGTTAAACTAAAAACCTTATATTGAAATAATATTGGCATTCTCAAATTTCAATTAACCATCTAATTTGATATTCCCTGGGTGATTTTCTAATATTGATGATGTCTTGGTATCAGACTGCTAGCTAGTGTCATCCAGTAACCTCATGAAACTAATGAGATGTGATTAAATAAGTGATCCAGAAATCTACTTTGGAAAATTTTCAATTAATTTTTTTTTATGCAAAAATTTTCAATTAATTACTCTTTAGAATCGTTTACACCATCATTATATATATATATATATATATATATATATTTGGTGTTAGAAACACCTTTGCAATGTTGATTCCCCCCTCCCCCCCCCCCCCCCCCCCCACCAAAAAAAAAAAAAAAAAAAAAAAAAAAAAATCTTTGCCTTTTGGTTTTCTTTACTTTTTAATTCCCATGATTGGGTATTTTGCAAAAATGAATAAATGTTCTAAAATTATAGATGTACATGTACTCGGTAAGAAATGTTGTCTAATACAATTACAAATTCCCTTGGACTCTGAACTAAAAATTGTCACAATTTTGTTCTTAGTTGTTACTGTTTTGACTTACAATGTTCCTGCGAAATTGGTGCTGAGATGACTTTTATCCTCTGGCAAAAGTCTTGCCAACCCAAAATCTGCAATTTTTGGCTGCATGTCGTTATCAAGAAGAATATTGCTGGTTTTTATATCTCTGTGAATGATACATACATGGAATTGCTCATGTAGATAAGCAAGACCACTAGCTGTGCCAACTATAATATCATTACGTTGTTTCCAGTTGAGAATGCTCACCGACCCACACCCACAAAAAACCAAAAAAAAAAAAAAAAAAAAAACCACGGATCGGAGTGAGGAAGATCAGCGATGGCCGCCGGCCTCAAGCTCAACCAAAAATCAACGATGGCGATCTCGTTCTCATCGTTCTTTCACCTATTTCTCATGGAAAAAATGCACAAACAGGAATTTTTTTATTAAATACATAAGTAAATAAATAAATTTTGACAAGTGAACTTTAGCCTCAAGGTGCGAAAGAAGGAAAAAGGGAACTTATTACACTAATTGTGCTAAGGTGTGTAATTTTGTGATTTATAAGCTAGATTGACACCAACCTATGTAATAGTAAACTCCTAGAATAACAATGTTCTTATTCTCTTACAATAACATTCAAGTTTTCTTGAGATTAGAGAGATGGGCTTGGATTACCAAATAAGTATTTGTCAAGGCTGCTGTTTGCCATGTATTCATAGACAAGTAGTAGTTTTGGTCCTTTGCTACAGCATCCCAGAAGACGAATAAGATTCCTGTGATGAACATTACTTATAAGCTTAACCTCACTTTCGAAATCTGCCTTTGCTCTGCGGGATTGGCCTATGACTAGCTTCTTCACTGCAACTACTCTCCCATTCTTAAGAATACCCTATTTGATGTTGTAATAAAAACAGAGCATTAACTTAATGTAAATATTGTCGATTATCTAAACATGATTAATAGCAGCTATTTCACATGGCACATACTATGGTTATGGTAGTCAACTAGTTTCAAGAAAAAGAGTCACATAGATGAGATCAATATTTTGAGTAGAGTTATATATGTGTATACACAAATTTATACACATAGAAATTCAATTTGTGATGTTCGTTCCATAATAATTATTCTTTATCATTAAGTCTAAGACACTAATTAGTTTTTTATGTAAGAGAGGTCTACACTCTAAATTTTTTATTTGTTATCAGCTAAGTTAATCGAAACGTACGCAATATGATAGATTTAATGGCAACTAAGTTACCTAAATTCATAAAAATGACATAAGCTCACTGAAAAATTAAATGATCATACACGACGTGCATGTAATATTTTCTAAAATTTCATATTTTTCTCTAGTCTTACGTACCTTATATACTTCACCAAAGCCTCCTTCACCTAATTTGTTTTTTTCACTAAAATTTTTTGTAGCTGATTTCAAAACATTATACTTGTAATTCACAGGGCCTCGCAACTCAGATGCTCCTAATATGCCATCTGTCATAGAAAAGAAAGTAGTTGAAAACCATCAGTGTTATATGTAGTAAACTTGTATAGATAAATCATTGGTGAAAGATTAAAACTATAATGGAGGTATGTATCCAAACTATAAAAAAAATTTAACTGATATGGCACCATATATATACACCGTTAAATATAAAATAGAAAATATTAATTTTGAAATAGGTTCTCTTCGATCATTTCACTTGAAATGGAGAGGGATGGAGAGGATCTATTTTGTTGGTTGGCTTCTACGTTGGTGTTAAAAAAAATAAGGGTAACATATATATATATATATATATATATATATATTTCTGAGAGAAGGTAAGGACTATATTTGATCCTTAAAGATTGGCCCAATTTTTCAGTTTTTTTTTTTTTTTTTAAATTTATTTTAAAGCAATCCAATCCTTGATTAATTTAAAATGGTCCAATTAAGTCCTTACCATAATATTAATGATGATGTTTCATCTGACTAGCTTATTTAAAATAATAAAAATGTCTAGGTATTTTATAAGATACATGCACAACTTAGGTGAATTAAAGTTGTTATGCTACTTGACTAACTGAACTATAATTCCATGTGACCAAGTTGGAGGCTCATCATTGCTACATGACTACTATTTTACTAAACTTGCACACATTCTCACACTCAATTTAACAACTTGATGATTTGTGCGATTGTAAGTGATCGATAAAAAATTGTAGTCCATGTAAACATGAATGAACGTAGAGTGTCTACCATAGTCACACACTTCAACAAATTGTGAAATTGAGTGAGAATAGGTGTGTCCCTAGAATTATTCTAGGAGAGGGGGTGGTTTCTATAATTTGGACATTCAAAATTTTAACTTTGACCCTCCTAATTTATTTGAATTTTGAATTAGTCTAATGATTCTCTAAAAATATATATAAAATTTTTAAGAATCAAATGGCACATAAACGTCTAGCTTAGGGTAAGAATCTAATTTCATTTTAGATTGATTAAGGATTTGTTGCTACTTTCAAACTTTTAGGACTTAGATGAAAAAGGGGACAAATTTAAAGGACTAATGTAGACATTTTCCAATATGAATGTGCCTAATCAGATGGCACGTAAACACCTAGATTAGGGTAAGGACCTAATTGAATCATTTTATAGATTAATTAGTGATTCAGTTGCGTGGTAAAACGTAGGGCTGGTTCCTATGTGTAATCATACATGATGTAGAAATTAAAAATAAAATTAAAAAAGAAAGCTTGAATCTAGATTATTTCTTACAGGATAGTAGAAACCCTCACATGATATTAGAGATTACTATAATATTGTTATGTCTAATCAAACTCATTCGCTTATATTTTTATGGATTAAATATTGTCCAAATATTTTAAAAACAATTACCGAAGAATTTTGAATGTTAAAATTTTTAGTTTCTTTCAATATTGCAATAGATGGCATCATTTGAGTAGGGACCCATTTTTACAGAAACATGTACAAATGTTTTTTGAAATCAGAATATGTTTTGCAATCGACTCTGATTTGAAGACAGAAGGATTGAGGAAAAGGCACTAGCGAGTTAGAAAATATATAGGATATTGTTAAAAAAAAAGGTAATTAAAATAAAAAGGAATTGTGTGAGAGAGTGGGCTCATATTTTGAATGAGAATGTAATATTGATATCTAGTATAGAGGTTTGATACGCGGTAGAGCAAGTTTAGTGCCATAAACTTTTTCACAATTTTGCCACAATTTTACTGCGTGGCAACTCATGAGTGGTGGAAATAAAATAATGAATCTATGTGAGTTTATGATTTTACCACTCATGAGTCTCACCGTATAACAAAGTTGTAAAAAAATTTGTACCATTAGACTTATTCACAGGGGAAATGAGTAATGAGTGGAGCAAAGAATAATGGATTGAAAAGGTCGTGACATGTATTTCAATAAAGATATATTGTGATTTTCAAAGAACCAAGTTAAGGTTTTGACTATTTACCAAAAAAAAAAAGTTAAGGTTTTGACTTTCTCTTAAAAAAAAGGTCAAGGTTTTGACCCAGAATCAAAACCCTTGTCCTTTTATTGCGTGACAAAACTGTTGCCACTCTTGAGGATGTTGACACTATTGAATTCAGATAAAACATTTTTTTTTTCTCTCTTTTTTATTTTATTTTTTTTTTAGCTAAGGTAAATTCCATTAATATATCTTGAGATTTGGTTTAATACCAATCAGGTCCAAGATTTTTTAAAACTGTTTTATTTGGTCCCTAAAGTCAACTTAGTACCTAAAACAGTTAAGAAAAAGTAATTAACTATTTATATTAGCCCAGTTTTGAAAAGTCTTAAACCTGTTTGATATTATTCCAAATCTCATAATATGTTAGTGAAATTTACCCATTTAATTAAATTACTTGTGTCAACAATCATCAACCAAATTTTAAATTTATAACTACAATTCCAACACCTTCGTACAAAATCAAATTGATTGATATGCTAAATATGATTGTCAAAATCCACATTGGTTTACCTCTAATCACTTCCTTCCGCTTTCTTGATAGTTTATACCAATAAACAAAGAATACAATGATCAATAAAAGGCATACACCTCCAACTCCTCCTCCAATGATGAATTTCTTCTTGTTTGAATCACCTGCAAAAAAAATATGGCAACACCAACCAATATTGGAAATACACGTACGAGTGAAGCCATACAATATTAAATACTGAGAGTATGTACCAATATTACTGCATTAATATAGATAAGGGGTAGGTGGTTTCACTACTCACCATTTCTTAGAAAGGGTGTGATATTAGTAGTTTGGTTATCAGCAAAGAATGGTGTGTCTGAATACCTCAGGAAACACCCAGCATCCACTGCCTTACCATCAGTTTCAGGGACGCAGCTCTCAATGTTGACATACGCCACCTTCAAGCATTCTTGACAAGCACCTTTACTGGCTGACTCCACGCATTGTGCCACACCATACACTGTCATGTTCTTACCACTATCACTTCCACCACCACCACCACCACCCACTTTCTTCTTGATTGCTGCAAAGAAACCATCAATTCTTGGGACCGCAACTTGGAGCTCTGCTAGCACTCTCTTTACTGTCTCAACAAATGCATTACTCTGAGATGCAGTCCGATTCCCACAGAAACCAAAATGGCCAGGCATTGTGGATTGGTCATAGAATGCGTTGCTTTCATACCTTAACCAACAAAATTAAAATTAAAAACATCCAACATGAAAAAAAAAATTTCTGAAAAACTAATAAGTAGGCATCACTTTTTTAAATTATTACTATTCTCAATAGATAGAGATAAGAGATTTAAATCCTAAACATCTTCATTGAAACATTAAGAAGTGCAAACTAAGTTACAAGATTCTTGACAAGATTGGATATTGTTAATACAAGTTCATTATAATATATTGATTCGACTTGTCACAACTTCCATCCATAAAACAAGCATTTTAAATGTTACCTTAAGAAGCAGCCATCATAGGTAACACGGGCACCGTTGGATGCATTGCAGTA
The DNA here is from genome assembly GCA_032878915.1 of Castanopsis chinensis. Classification (NCBI taxonomy): domain Eukaryota; kingdom Viridiplantae; phylum Streptophyta; class Magnoliopsida; order Fagales; family Fagaceae; genus Castanopsis; species Castanopsis chinensis. Next base: position 6,251,302 of record JAVQMG010000093.1, on the reverse strand, counting down.
ACGGCGGATATCAAATGTGGCGGCATTAAAACATGCGATGCAATCATCCATAGACAGGTACTTCCTACACTGGAACATGGCATAGACTGGGTCTGAACCCCTTGCTTGTTGAGAAGTGGCAAAATGTTTGCTTTTGCTGTTGTTGTTCAGCTGTTCCTTGAGGTCCAAGAATGCTGCGTTCAGATTGGTGTTGAGGTCCAACAAATCAGCTGCAGTGTATGGGCTGCAAGCCCTGTTTAACAGATTAATCTGTGGATCTGCTAAACTCTCTTTCAATAAGCACAACAATACTAATACTATGGTTGTTTGTAGAACAATATGAAACATCTTTCTACGTGGGTTCATTTTCATTCACTTTCTTCAAACATATAATTATTGAGTAGCAAAATGAAAGTATGGTTGCCAATAGTAATTTTAAAGGCACCCAACTGTGATTTGGACTATAGCTGGGGGATAAATTGTATTGTTTCTCAATTGATGTGTCTTAATGAGCAAAAAGTAGCTGTTTAAATAAAGTTCATGAAAGTTGAATTCTCAAAAATACTAAAATTCATGGTCAATTAAATCTATACGATAATACGGAAAACATGCATATACTGTGGACCGCAACTGGGACTTTGAAAATCAAATTAGATCTGGAGTCTTCATTTATACATACATTTAATGCATAATTAAGTTTTTTTGATGAGTCGTCTCTATTTAAGTTTGTTTTTCTAAGTTCTACTAGCCCAACCTTTACGCTAGTCAGTCTTACTATAATCGCAAAATTTCCTAATACATACTTTTGTTCATGAAGAGAGAGAGAGAGAGAGAGAGAGAGAGAGAGAGAGAGAGAGAGAGAGAGAGAGTCATAGAAGATTCAATATCCGGCTAAATTAAACTTCTAGGCTTCTAGCATGGATTTAAAAAAAAAAGTTTTTGTTCTTTTGTTCTTGGATTTTTTAATTTCTTAAGCCATACTACTAGTAGTAGTGACTGCCTCTTAAGTCATAATCATCAATCGATATCAATATATATATATATATATATATATATATATATAAGCAGAGACCTCATGCGAGAGTCCATAAGGTCTTGCCAAGTGGTTCTTTAATTTTGCATTTAGCATTTTCTTACCTTTTTCATTAAGTATTTTTTACTTTTATCTAAAAATTTACATTAACTTATTCTGCTATTATCTCATTAGTCTCTCATCAATTGCCTAAGCTTACATCACACATTTCTCTCTTCTTCATGTCTTTTAGCATACCCACCATTTTAATATTTTAAAAAAAGCAAAAAATAATAATTATGGACTAATAGTAATAACTAACTAGATAAGGCCCTAGAGAGAGATAGAGAGACATAAAAATGTTGCGGATTGTTAAATAAAACACATTGTTTCACTACATATTACCAAAAGGACAAAGTTTAGTTATAAAATTGGTTGTAGTTTTAGGCTACAAACTCACTCAATAAAATAAATATTACTATATATTTTGAAAATCTAACCGTTGAATTGCATGTTCTTTACGCTCTTAATACACATGTCAAATTTTGTGTCAATCGAATATTATTTACTATATAATCTATAAACTTATATTTTATGTATAATTTTAAATTACAAAAACTTGCAATTTAAAAATTTATTGATGATATAGTTATTAATCTTTAATTTTCTTGAAATTTTGCAAACATGGAGGATATAAGAAGAAGATGTTATCCAATGGTGGATTTGTTAAAATTCACTTCCAATAAAAAGATATTGAGTGAGTTTGTAGCCTAAGGCTGCAATCGATTTTGTAGCTAAATTTTGTTCTTACCCAAATAAAAGACCTGAGACTGATAAAATATTTGAAAAAGAGAGAAAGAGCAATCTGAGGGGCCATTGCCTTTGTCATATTAGCCATCCACCACCATCAAGACGCCGAAACTCCTACGGGTGTTTTTTTCTTTTTAAATTAGGAGCTTAAATATGATTTAAATTTGGGTAATTTGATTGGATATATTTTGTTTTGGGTATATAAATAGAGAAAATATTTGGTATGCAATATAAAACCATATTCTACCATGATTTTAAATCACCTATAAGACAAATGTATACACACTTACCTACACCATGTTTTAATGTTGCACTATCGATGAGTGGAAGACAATGAGAGAGATGGACATACTTTCATTTCATAGTATGAAATATATGAATACAACACAAATTAATTGATTTTTACGGTCCCGTTACTCTTTTGCTTTTATTTTTGGTTCATGATCTTAAAAAAAAAAAAAATAAAATAAAATAAAAATCTTACCTTGAAAAGGCTATAAATATGCAGAGAAACTACTAAACTAATTTTTAATATCTCAAAATGTATATGTTTCTTTATTCTAATTTAATTTACTTTTTTAAAAAAAATGTATGTATAACACTATCTAAAACTGTCTTATATAAAATATTACCAAATTATACGTGGATCATACGGTTAACTTACTGGTTACATTAATGATGTGAACAAAGTTTCAATGGTCATGGTCTTCAACAAAATTTTCCTTTTGACAGTGTCTAATTAAAAACCACGCGCGTCTTTCTAAATACTATACGAATCAAGGTGCGTTCAAACTTCAAAGTATTCATTGCAAAATGCAAACTGAAGTCAGCACTTTTACTGGGAAAAATCATAAAAATTTAGGATTATTTATTTATTTTTTATTTATTTTCAGTTTAAGAGAAGTAAACACACCAAACACCTACATGATCCACCAATTTCTTTCCTCCCAAATTGAGAGGAAAGGGAGAGAGAAGAAAGAGTTTTGATGGTAGAACTTGGAACTACCAATAAATTGTACTTCTTTTCATTTCGGAAAAATACCGTAACAGGTAATACTTCCTCCGTCATTTCTCTCTTACAAATCAAACAACTTCATGAAATTTTTTTCCTCCCTTCCCTTTCTTCTCCCCTCTTTCTCCCTTTCCTTTCTCTTTTCTCTCTTCTCAAAGTAATAGTACATTCATCCATCCTAGGGTGGCCTACATTTTAGGATTAGATAGAATTTTGAGAGAGAAAAAATAAGTGTAATACTAGGTTCACAACATTTTCATGTACCGGTCTTATAAAAATAAACTCTAATTTTGAAAAAAATTTCCAAAAAATAATCCCAAGGGATATAGCTTTTTGTTGAATATTTGTTTTTTCTTTTATTATTTTTTTGCTTAATCTGTCATTGTTTGAGCTTTACTTGCTAACTAAAAAAAAGCTTTACTAAATAACAACAAATATTTGTTGTTATTTAGTATAACTTTTACCATTGTTATTTAAGAGTTTTTTTTCTTTATCTTTATTTTCTTTAAAGGGTAAAGGGGGTTATGTTTGGAGAGCTAATACTATTTTAGGAGTAATTCTATGGACACAACAAAAGGTTACAATAATTTCACAACATTTCTAAATTAGTATACCATATCATTATAAAACAATTTTAAAAATCAAAGATTGTGATGGGCCCATATGTGAGTTTGTATGCTAATTAGGAATGTTGTGAATTAATTATGGTCTTTTTTTCTGTTTTTTAGGGTGATTCAAAGATCATTATTAATGCTTTAAATATATTGGTTTTAATCTTTTTTCTATTGATCATTTAGTTAAAGACACTTTGTCTATAGCTGGCTCTCTTGTGAGTTTTTCCTTCTCTCATACTAGGTGGTAGGGCAATGTTATAGCCCATGCTTTATCTAGGAGAATTAAATTTTCTTTTCGATTGTTAGTTTGGATGGAGTCAGTTCTTCAGACATTTATAATTTTTTATTTTCCTGATAGTTAATAAAAGTTGGTAGATGTTGATTTTAAAAATGAAAGATGCTCAAAACTTTTTTTATGGTAGACGAAATAAGTTAACTATAAAATAATTATATATATTGCAATATATATATATATATATATAGAGAGAGAGAGAGAGAGAGAGAGAGAGAGAGAGCCGCAATTGAAGACAACATGAAAAAGTAGAAGAATTGCGATAGATGTTTCGAATGCTTACTCAATGTCGAGGGCTAATTTTTTAAGCCTTTGGGCCCAAAAAAAAAAAAAATCCAAATAATTAGGGGTATAAAATAATGGAAAAAACAAATATTGGCCCACTTACCTTTGCTAAATGGGTTGGCATGGTCAGGCCCATAATTACAACAAATAGAGATCAGCTCTTATCTCCTTCAAATAAGCTGCCAGAAGAACTGTCCCAACACAAAAAGTCATCATCCTTTCCATTTTAAGTTGCTCAAGCTAAGAACTGTCCCAACACAAAGTCTAAGGGTGTGTTTGTTTAGAGGGATTTTAGAAAGGATGGAAAATTTAGGAGAAAAAAGTGAAGAGAAAGAAAGTTGGGGTGTTTGGTTAGGAGGGTGAGTGGAAAATTTTGTGGTGGGTCTCAATATTTTTTCTCCAAACCCACTAAAAAGTTTTAGTTCCAAAATAGAGAGAGGAAAAAAACATGAGTTCTAGCAAAAACCAAATTTGCCCCTCTACGTTGAGTTACGTTTTCCACTTTTCCTTCTTGTGATTTATTTACTCTATCAAGCTCCTTGAATTTAGGTTTTTTTTTTTCAAGCTTCAAGCTTGAGTTTATGTTGCTTTTTTCTTTTTCAACGTTTTATCAAACAGTGGATTTTGCTTCTTTTTTATAATTTTTTATTTTTTAAGAAGGAACCTCTAAAACAATGAAAAATAATAATAATAATAATAATAATAATAATAATAATAATAATAATAATAATAATAATAATAATAATAAGAATGTGTTAAATTTTAAAATATATATTTTTAATTTTTATTGACAATAAGTTTGTTTTTAATGATTGTAAGGAAATTATTTCTTATATTATGCAATAGGAGCATGAGAGTAATTTTATATAAACTGTATTTTTTATCCTCCCACTTTTCTTCTCAACCAAACAAATGAGATTTCCATCATTTCACATTTTCACCACTCCAACCAAACACAAATGAGGAAAACTAAAATTTCTTCTATTCTCCTACTTTTCTATTCTCTCCATATTTTCTATACTCCCACTTTTCTATTTTCTCAACCAAACGGACACTAAGATTTCATCACTTTATGAAAGGATGGCCCCTTCTTTAATAGAACCTTTAGAGAATAGAACCAAAGCATAGATCTTTTGTATTCTTCAATAAAGCTTTTGGGGAAAATGGTCAAAGCAACAAATTAACCAAAAGAGAACAACTAATCCTCTTGTGGTCCATGCCCACAAATCTCACCTGAGCTTCATCCCTCAAGACAAGACAACAAAGCAACGATTGTGGGTTAGGTGAGTCTCTAACCAAAACACCAATACTAGTCAGAACAGTATGGTACTAGTGGTGGCAACGACTTGAGAACGGTGGTTTAATGGGATTGGAGTTGGAGAGATGGTGGTGGTGGTGGGTGCGAGTGGAGGTAAATACAAAGAATCAAATAATAGAAACTAAGAAAGGGGAGAACATGAAGAGAGGGCACAGATCAATGATATATCAATTTTTCTGATCATTGGAATCAACGATCACAATTAAAAGTATTGCAGGTATTGCATGGATCTCAATCCTCCAAGAAGATATACCATTAATTTGTGCATATATCTCTCAACTCACATAAAAGTGGACCTCACGTGTAGGTCTACTTCCATTTGAAAGGAAGGAAACATATACTACATACATAGTGTATTTTCTCTAATCCTCCCCTGCAATCTATTTATTAGTAAACCAAAATAAAATTAGCACAAACATCAATGACTCTAGTTTAAGTCTAAGATAGTCACACTCTGAACTTTGAAGCAGTTTACACTATGTTTGGTCATAGCTAGAGAGAGGGAAGAGAAAGAAAAAAGGAAGGGAAAAGAAGAAAAGATTTCCCTTTACTATGTTTAGATAAAGGAAAGAAAGGAAAGAAAGAAAATGTGAGAATTCTATATTCTTTTGGTTTGCAAAGAAAAGAGACAAGAAAAATGTGTGTTTTTAAATTGTACTCTTTGAAAAGATGAAATAGTAACATTTTAAATTAGGAGAGTGTCTATTACATACACTTGCACATATAATGTAGACATCCCATTTTGCACCCATAATTTGATCTTGCAATTGGCAAAATGGTCATTTCACACATCAAGGGCACAAATGTAATTTTAATCATTAATTAATTCATCACACTTCATGGGGATGATCTTGAGGTTTCAAAGATTGCAATAATATGTCTATTGCCTCAATTAGATGATTAGATTGAAAGATATCGCAAGATTAAATTCTAACAGTAATTGCGTGTCTAACTAGGTGAGACTAATTACATAGAATAAATGGTGATTAATTTTGATTGGACAATAAAAATGACAAGATGAAATTAGTTATATAGAAAATTATAATTATGTGGTTTCATATTTTAATATGAAACTTAGTGCATAAGATTTAAATAGATGAGCTGATAAAAAAAGAATCCCAAAGGAGTTGTTTGTTTAGTTAGCTACAACTTTTTAAGGCATTTAACAAAAATATGACCAGAAAATAAAAAAGAATATTGTACAAAACAATTGAGAAAACAACTATTTTGGGTATTTAAACCATGGCCACTGTACTTTACGTGCTTGTGAATCTGATGAAGAGAGAGGAGAAATGATCTATGTAGTAGAAAAAGTATATGGATGTGACTACAGACTTTCTGTAACGAACCCATAACATAATAATATACTTGTATGCTGTGTTTAGAGTGACCAATCACCTGGCCAAAAGAACAAAACAGCGGGAAGAATTGAAGCCCACATGTGAGAAAGACTTCCGGCAAGGTTTTGGCCACTCTAAAACAGAGAGCACACATGCTTCTCGGCTTAGACCACCGTTTATGAACATGATATGCAATACCCAATTCCTTGGATTGTAAAGGAAAGCAAAGGTTAGGCAGTTTTATAAGCAATTCATAAATGGAATCTAAAAAGACAGTGTGCTCAATCGATCTGATATGACAATTCGGGACATACTATGCGGCTGAGTCTCTGCCAAGATTGGCACTGCGTATCAGATTCGCAGGGACCGCAGCAAAGGTCGACGGCAAGGGATTTCGAAACAGTTGCTGTCTGCCATGAAAGCGGAGGGTCGGTTTTACTTTTGAGAATTCAGGAGGAAGAGAGGGACTCACTGTGAGGGAGAGAGTGAAAGAAAATGAAAGTGGAGAGAGGTGCGAGCATATGTGCTCGGCCATGCAAAAAGTATTGGCTTATTAGTGGGGCATGTGGCACATTACACCATTAGCCCATTTGCATGCAAAATTTTCATATTAATACTACTCTCAGAAGCGCGTAAAAGGTTTTTTTTTTAGTGGTCCAATTTTGTAGTAAAAAAAAAATTTGTGTTTTTATTTTATATGTATAATTTTTATTTTGAAAATTTAATTTATAAGTGGATAAAGAAATTTGAAAATTTACGGGAGAGTAACTCTATTTTTTAAGTAATATTTTAGTCGGAGATAAAGTTGTATTTTTTTCGGATTATTCTTTAGTTTTGTCTTTACTTAAATATAGGAATATAAGAGCATTTTTTAACACAAAAATTGAAGAATTCAAATAGGAGAAACTTCTTAAATAGTAGTATAGATTACCTTAATTAAACACTACTTAAATATAAATAAAATTAGCACAAACATCAATGACTCTAGTTTAAGTTTAAAATAGTCACACTCTGAATTTTGGAACTGGTTTACACTATGTTTGGTTATAGCTAGGGAAAGGGAAGAGAGAGAAAAAAAAAGAAAGGGAAAAAGAGATAAGAAAATATTTCCCATTGCTATGTTTAGATGTAGGAAAGAAAGGAAAGAAGAAAATATGAGAATTCTACATTTCCTTTGGTTTGCAAAGAAAAGAGACAAGAAAAATGTGTATTTTTAAATTGTACTCTTTTGTAAGATCAAATAATAACACTTTAAAATTAGAAAGTGTCTGTTATATACACAGTACACTTGCACACATAATGTCAACATTCTATTTCACACCCATAATTTAATCTTGAAAATGACAAAATGGTCACACATCAAGGGCACAAATGTAATTTTAACCATTAATTAATTTATCACACTTCCTGGGGATGATCTTGAAGTTTCAAAGATCACAATAATATATATATATATATATATATATGGTTAAAACACAATAATATGTTCGTTGTTTCAATTAGATGATCAGATTGAAATATATCACAAAATCAAATTCTAGCCATTAATGTGTGTCTAACTTTTTTTTTTTTGAGGGGGAATGTGTGTCTAACTAGGCGAGACTAATTACATGGAATAAATGGTGATTAATTTTGATTGGACACTAAAAATGACAAGTTAAAATTAATTATATAGAAAATTATAATTGTGTGGTTTCATATTTTAGTATGAAACCTAGTGCATAAGATTTAAATAGATGAGTTGATAAAAAAAGAATCCCAAAGGAGTTGTTTAATTTGTTTAGTTAGCTACAACTTTTTAAGGTAATTAACAAAAAATGACCAGAAAATAAAAAAAGAATACTGTACAAAACAATTGAGGAAACAACTATTTAGGGTATTTAAACCATGGCCACTGCACTTTACGTGCTTGGGAATCTAATGAAGAGAAAGGAGAAATGATCTTTGTAGTAGAAAAAGTATATATGGTTGTGACTAGAGACTTTCTGTAGCGAACCGATAACATAATAATATATTTGTATGCTGTGTTTAGAGTGACCAACCACCTGGCCAAAAGAACAAAACAGCGGGAAGAATTGAAGCCCACATGTGAGAAAGACTTCTGGCAAGGTTTTGGCCACTCTAAAACAGAAAGCACCTTTCTTGGCTTAGACAATAGACCACCATTTATGAATATGATATGCAATACCCAATTCCTTGTAAAGGAAAGCAAAGGTTAGGCAGTTTAAAGCAATTAGTCGATCGATCTGATATGACAATTCGGGACATACTATGCGGCTGTTTCTCTGCCAAGATTGGCACTGCGTATCAGATTCGTAGGGACCGCAGCAAAAGTCGATGACAAGGGATTTCGAAACAGTTGCTGGCTGCCATGATAGAGGAGCTAGGGTCGGTTTTACTTTTGAGAATTCAGGAGGAAGAGAGGGACTCACTGAGAGAGAGAGAAAGAGAGAGTGAAAGTGGAGAGGGGTGCGAGCATATGTGGTCGACTAAAAAGCAAGCACAGAAAAAGGATATAATTTCATTGGAACGAGTTGAACTATATAGATTGTATTCCTTGAGATATATTCAGAGAGAGAGAGAGAGAGAGGGAGCGTTATGTGGGTTTAGAGGTTAAGATCTCAGAGACTGGGTTGTGTGGGACTTCACCTTGATCAAATTATCTGTTGTTGTTGATGTTGAGATCTCGCTGGAGACAAACTGTGCCATCGGTGTTGGCAGAACAGAGGAGGTGGTTTATAGGTATGGTGGTAAACATAGAGGAGAGATGAAAGAAACAGTAATAAAGACTTGGGTTTTTTTTTACTTAAAATCTGATATGTCAAATTTTATTTTTTAATAGGTGGCGTGTCACTTATACTTTTAAGGATATTTTTAATAATTAATTAATGATGTGGCATTATCTAAGCCATTTACTATAAAATGAAAATTCGAGATTAAAAAAAATCTATTTTGTAGAGTACCGAACTTACGGGCACGTGGTTTTCAATATTTAGGGTGATTAAATACTGAATTTAGAAAAGAGTGTTAATTTGGTCCGGTTTTGGCACAAAAGGTGGGTTTTACAAAACCCAATGAGGAGGTGCCACATAACAATTAAAAAAAAAAAAAAAAAAAAAAGCTCAATACACCATGCTACACAAAGTCATAACCCGCTTAAAAATCCTCAGTCCTCTTCATTCTAAAGCTCTCTTTGTTTCTTCTCTAAGTTTCAGTCTCCTTCTTCCATGGCTGCCACCAATTGATTTTTTTTTTTTTTTTTTTCCATTTGGCTTTAAATTGTTAACAATTTCGTTAGTGGTGATGTTTGCAAAACAATGTGGAAAAATAGCATTTCGAGTTTTTAAAACTCGAGTTTTATGATAGAACTCAAGTTTAAATGCTCGAGTTCCTGAGCTAGCAAACAAAAATTATCCACGTAGAACTCGAGTTCCTCCATTCCAGATCATTTCCAATCTTCCTTTGCACTTCTTCTTTCTCATTTGCTTCTGCAGATTCTTCCTCTGTTTTTTAGATCGTTCTGCTCCTTTGGATCTGCTCTCTGTTTTTTAGATCGTTCTATGTTCTCCAGATCTTTGTTTTTCTTCTTTTGATCTGCATTTTCCAGATCGTGTTCTCTGTTCTTCTTCTTTATTTGGATCTGGTTCTTTGGTTTTGGTTCTTCATCTTCATCTTCATCTTCGTTTGTTAGATACTTCAATAGAACTGGAGTCTGAGAAACTCGAGTTCCATGTGGATAAATTACTCCATCTCAGCACTAGAACTCGAATCTCTGAGGCTCGAGTTTGTTACTAAACTCGAGCTTCACAGATTCGAGATGCTAGTTTCTTAAATGGTTTCAAAACCGTGCTAGCTAACGATATTTTCTCCCAAAATTATGCTAGCCTGCAAATTACCTTACCTTGCCACCAATCTCTCTCCCCTCTCATCCTTTCTCTCAAAACTCACCCTCTTCCTTTGAACTCACCACAAACCTATCTCTCTCTCCCCTCCAAAATCCTGAAAAGCCCCCATTGTCGATTCAAGAAGCTGTCAACGCCTTCGACAATGTTGTCGGAATCAAAGAAATCCGTTGAAAATTTTATATAGCAAAACCCATTTACACCCTCCATCTTTAATCTCCAAAGACAACTTCAACAAGTTTGTCTCTAGTTGTAGTTGCAATAATTGTAAATTGAAGAGCGCTTCATTCACCTAAAAAACAAAAAACAAAAAAACCTAGAATTGAGGAACTTCAAGCAAATCTAAAAACAAAATGTTGATTTGTTAAAATTGAACAGTTTCTGAAGGAAGAAAATTATAGGAAGAAGATGACTCCTCTAGTTTGACAATGTTGCTGGAAGATTCTCAGCTACAGCGTCAATGGCGCCAACGGCTTCTTGAATCGGTGGTGTGTAGGGAGGAAACTGGGGAGGATTTGATTTTCTAGAGATTGTATTAGCCTATTAGGGGCTATTGTTTGTTTGTTTGTTTTTTTTTTTTTTGTTTTTTTGTTTTTGTTTTGAGAATAAGGGGTTATTGTTTGTGGTGGTCCTTAATCTAATATTTATAATAATATGAGGTGGCAAACTACAATTGCATGGCGAAAAAGTGACCTATTATGCCTAATTCGGTTTGAATTTTTTCTCTTTAGAAAACTCCTCTTATCAGTTTTCAGTTTTCATATGATGTTGCTCAATAACACTTTTGTAAATATGTTGAAAACTATAGGGCCCACTTGATTGGACAACACATACAGCTTCCTTCTTCAATTCCAATTAGGGGGCTCACTCATTAGCTTTTTTAAAGCAAGACACACATACTAAACATGTAATTTGAAACATGGTATCAAAAACATTTTTTGCTTTATGAATACTATAAACACATGTTTTCACAACATTTTTTAAACCACAGTTTTCATATCATTTTAAACAACGATATTAGAATTCTCCAACCAAACCTGCTAAATGATCTGAATCCCAAAAATACTGACCTAACATAATTAATAATTTACACATGCGCTTGCTAGCCAGTACTCCATTAAATAATAATAATAATAATTTTTTTTTAAATCTAGAAAGAAGGGGATATTGGAACACCAGTAGTAGACTACTTGTAGCCAAATTGGACCTATATATAACAAATATAATATAAAGGACAAAATTTAGTTCCAAAATTGGTTGTAACCTAAGACTACAACCTTACTCAATATCTTTTTATTGGAGGTAAATTTGAACTAATCTACTGTTGAATTATAAATTCTTATTATATCCTTCATACTTGCAAATTTTTTATAAAATTAAAAATCAATAACTATGCCATCAATAAATTGTTTAAATTGCAACTTTTTGGAGTTTAAAATTATTCATAAAATGTAGGAGAATAGATCATATGATAAATAATATCCAATTGGTACAAAATTTGATATGGATATTAAGAACATAAATGACATGTAATTTAACGTATAGATTTTCAAATTATGTATTAATGTGAATAATATTGAGTAAAGTTGTAGTCTTATGCTACAACTAATTTTGTAGCTAAACTTTGTCCTCAATCATAGTCAGAGAGAGAGAGAGAGAGAGAGAGAGAGAGAGGTATGGAGGAGGCCAAATTGGTGATTTTCAGGGAAGGGGTTTACCTTGTGTTCTCTCAGTGGAAGATTGTCCAATTGGCCATGGAGATGGATTGGGCTGAAGGGGCAATACGCGTGGTGCAATCGATGAGTTGTACAGATATCATTTTGTGGTTCACTCAGTCCTGAGGACGAGGTACGTACGTACTTACTTAGATTGATATTAAGTTTAATTTGATTGTGCTTTCTTTATGATCTATCTAATTATATAGAATGTTATTTCCCCTGCCAAAACTCTTGATGTTTTTAATTAGAAGATAAGCTTGATCAAGGTTTGGACAGTATCGGATGCATAGCTGAGGATGGTTGGTAGCGTTGAGGAGGTATGTAAGGCTTCTCTAATCTACTTAATACATCATCCAATCCAACCTACCTCCATAATTGTATATGTGATAAAGGGGTTGGTTCTGTTATGTTAATAATTGTGTTGTTGTTTATGCACTGAATTTCAGGTAGCCAGAATCCTGATGAATATGTATGAAGAATGTTTGGAAGGGAATTTTAAGTCTATTGAAAGAATAAGGGAAGCCAAAAGCCGGGATGTTCCTGTTCATCATGTTAGACAGGTAGGTAATTACAAGTACAACTCTATTGAAAGTCTATTGAAAGAATAAGGGAATTTTAAGTCTATCTAATTTATTATTGTTTATGCTTCCTTTCTTAGTGAGAATAATTTGGTCTTATTATAAGGTGTGTGCTGTAGGTTTTTCCTAGATTCTAGCTGTTTTTTATACTATTGGTAACGGTTATCTTGTGAGAGATGCCAATGGTCTTTGAGTCAATTAGCATGTCCACCCTCTTATAAGAATAGGCTGGTGGGCGAGGTTTAGGGGTTAAAGTGTGATCTATTGTGTATCTTTTTTTTTATTTTTTTGATAGATAATGAAAAAATTTATTAATAAAGAAATAGTCAACCTGAGTACATTGGGGATGTATTGTGGGGGGAAAAAAAATCAAGAATCAAAATTACGATAATCAAGCAAAACAGGGAGGGAAAAACAAGAAAAATGTGACGAAGTTATACTCCAATCAAGGAGAGCATGTAAGCAAAAGGACTTAATCTCTAGCAATGACCGTTTGCATCCTTCAAAGCATCTAGCATTTCTTTTGCTCCAAATACATCACATAAAACAATGCGGCACAAGTTTCCAAAAATCTATATCGTGATGTCGCTTGAATTTACCATACCAAGACTCAAACAACTCCATTACCTTAAGAGGCATAACCCATTGAAGTCCAAACAAATACAACACCAAAGACCATAGCTCATAAGCTATAGGACAATGAAGAAGAAGATGATCCACCGACTCCCCACACCTCTTACACATGTAACACCAATTAAGAACAATAATATGTCTTTAAAGAAGGTTATCAATTGTAAGAATCTTACCTAAAGAAGTTGACCATGAAAAGAAAGCCACCCTTGGAGGAACCTTTGATTGCCACACCAACCTCTAGGGGAAAGAGCGAGTAGGAGTGTAGAAAGAAAGATAAAAACCTCTAACCTCAAAACCTCTTCTCCTTGGTAGCTTCCAACAAACCTTATCAAGGAAAACCCTCCTCGCTTTTGAAGAGTAAATAATATCCATAAACCGATCAAAAGATTCTTCCTCCCAATTTTGCGGTGGAGGACAAAAGTGAAAATTTCAATGAATACTCCCGTTAGACCAACCCATAACCCTCGCCATGGTCAAATCCCTTGTCCTACTAAGGCAATAAAGTTCTAGAAAAGCCTTTATGAGAGAACAATTCCCACACCACACATGCTTCCAAAACTTCACTATAGTACCATCATCCACATCATACCTTAGAAGTTTAGAGAAGTTCAATCAGCCACTTCTAATAAACCTCCATCGGCTAACACCATACGCACTTATTACCTTTTTCATACACTAACCACCCCAAATATTCTTATATTTTGCCTCTATAACCCTTCTCCATAACACATCTATCTAAAAATCATACCTCCATAACCACCACTTGCCCAACAAAGCAGAGTTAAAACTTCTCAAATGTCTTATACCTAGCCCCCCAAACTGTATTGGCTTACAAATCTTAGCCCATTTCACCAGGTGTAGTTTAGATTCACCATTAATACCACTCCAAAGAAAATCTCTTTTTAATTTCTCCATGCGATTAGCAACCTTCCCAGGTATAGAAAGAATATAAAGGAAATAAGTGAGTAAGGAGGAGAGGGTACTTTTAATAAGAGTTACCTTGCCCCCTTAGATAAATACAGCCTCTTCCATCTTGCTAGTCTTCGCTCCATCTTTTCTAAAATAGGATTCCGATTGATAGTTCCTTGAATTTAGCGCCCAAGGGCAGTCCCAAATATTTCAAAGGGGGTGAAGAGAGCCTACAACCCATCAACCCCACCACCACATCCAGATTATGTACCTCTCCAACTGGAACCAACTCTGATTTCCCCAAATTAATTCTTAAACCTAATACTTCCTCAAATCTAGTCAGAATAACCTTCAAAGTAGCTAACTGATTAGGGTTAGCGTCACAAAAAATAATAGTGTCATCTGCAAATAAAAGATGAGACGCCATCAACGAAGAACTAGGCGAAGAACCTACAGAGAAGCCCGAAAGCTGCCTAGCAAATGTAGCCACATACACCATATGACTCAAAGCCTGCACAACCACATCAAAGAGCAACAGAGAGAAGAGAGGATCCTCTTGCTTAATTCCCCTAATGTTCCCAAAAAAATTTAAAGGACTCCCATTAATCAAAATGGAAAATTTAACCATAGAAATGCAACATATAATCCATTTTCTCCACTTCTCTGAAAACCCACATCATTGCAACATATACATAAGAAAACCCCAATTCACATGACCATATGCCTTCTCCACATCCAACTTACACAACACCCCCGAAATTCCTGTCTTCAATCTACTATCAATACATTCAGAAGCAATTAAAACAGAATCCAAAATTTGTTGACCTTTCACAAATGCATTCTGTGAATCTGAAATAAGCCCACATGCCACTTTTTGAAACCGATTAGCCAACACTTTTGAAATAATCTTGTAAATTCCACCAACTAAACTAATTGGTCAAAAATCCTTGATCCCCACAGCATCAACCTTTTTAGGAATAGGGGAAAGAAATGAAGCATTACGACTCTTCTCGAACACAACTTGAGAATGAAAATTCTGAAAAACTTCCATAATCTCATTCTTCACAACACACCAACAAGATTGGAAGAAAGCCATAGAAAAACCATCTAGACTAGGAGCCTTATCACCATTGAAGCCATTAATCACCCTAAATACCTCATCCTCATCAAAAGGCCTATCTAACCAACATCTTCCTCAAAGATTCTAGAAAATTCCACATCATCTAAAATAGGTCTGTGAATTACAGTTTCAGAATAATGCTGTCTATACAAATGAGAAATACATTCTGCTATGGCCTCCGAATCCAAAGACAGTTCTCCATTCACCATAAGCCTATCAATGGAGTTAAATTTCCAATGAGAATTGGCTATACAATGAAAGAAATTAGTATTCCCGCCTCCTTCTCTAATGCAAAGAACTCTTGATTTTTGCCTCCAACAAATTTCTTCCAAAAGGAAAGTTTTTTCCAACTCACCTCGGATTTTTTCCAAATCCAGCTTTTCCTAATCTGTTAGAATACGACTATCCTCAATAATCTCTAAGTTATTGAGCCCCTTCCAAAAATTTTCCCCTGCTCTACATTACCAAAAGCCTCCATATTCTATTTTTCCAAATTATTTTTCAATAGCCTTAATTTGTTTGCCAACTCAAAGCTCAAAGCACCATGCAAGTGATAAAAATCCCACCAAAATCTCACCCTTTCCACAAAACCCTCATCCTTTAGCCTCCTACCCCTATGAAAGGATCCAAATTTTAGGACAATCGGAAAGTGATCCGATAAAAGCCTAGACAACCTTCGCTGGTGAATAGTAGGAAACTTATCCTCCTAATCTACAGAGAACAAGAATCTGTCTAGCCTAGCCTCCGTAGCAACTTCACGAGAATTAGACCAAGTAAAAGTTCCCCCCTCCAATGGGAGATCATTCAAGCCCTACTTTGAAATAAAATCCGAGAACTCACGCATAGCAGCAGTGAAAGCAGTAGAGCCAACCTATTCAGAAAGAAATCTTACCACATTAAAATCACCTCCCACACACCATGGAACATTCTACTAATTGCTCAAGCCAAATAGTTCCTCCCATAACAACCTTCTGCCACCCACTGAGTTAGGACCATAAACTCCAATAAATGCGCATATAAATTGATCCACCACACTCTTAAATTTACAAGAAACCAAAAAACTAACCACTGCCTCCTCCACTTTGTCCACAACTTGTGTGTCCCACATCAATAACACCACCTAGAAGCTCCACAAGAACCAAAATAAGACCAATCAACATCTTGGCCAGCCCACAAATTGTGAATCACAACTTTTGTTATCAACTCCATTTTAGTTTCTTGAATACAAACAATATCTGGCCTCCAATTCCTAATCATATTTTGAACCCGGAACCTTTTA
Source organism: Castanopsis chinensis (assembly GCA_032878915.1). NCBI lineage: Eukaryota > Viridiplantae > Streptophyta > Magnoliopsida > Fagales > Fagaceae > Castanopsis > Castanopsis chinensis. The sequence goes on along the minus strand of JAVQMG010000093.1, from coordinate 6,234,501 downwards.
TCTTGCTCATTCAAAACATTCCAAGAAATAATCTTGAAATTCATTTATGAACTAGAATGGACTACTCACCACTTGCAATCCTTAGATTATTTGAACAATACTCAACATTCAAAAAGCTCCTTAAATTCTTTAATTCCCATTGACCTTTCTACCCTTTAAAAAAAAAAATTACAACATGTTGTTAACCCCACAGTTCGAACCCTTTTCCCCCAAACCCCCAAGCACTTTATAAACAGGGAGTTGTCAATTCAGCTACAAGGATTTTCGCTTTCTGCTCCCATTTTGACCAACTTATTTTGTTCACCTATCACATGTTTATCTCTCTCTCTCTCTCTTTTTTTTCTCTCTCTCTTTTTCTAGCCTCAAGAGCTAGAAACAAACCTATGATTTGCTCCTCAAAACCTTCTAGTGAAGTCCGCATAGATTTCCTAAATGTCTTAATTCAATTGGTTACCTATTGTGATAATTGTTTACTGGAAGCATTCTCCTTACACCCAATCTCCTTCCTAGAATTAACTTCATCCTTCAAAGGAGATTCTGTGGCCAAAGGAACCACAACTAGAGGCTTACCACCTCTCTCCCAAATCATCGACCTTTCATTAAATTCCCACAACTCATCCTTTGACCCAGTAACAACAAACGTAATCAAATTAACCATCACACTCATCTGTCCAACCAATAATATGTCCCTCATTGACAAAAGGAGTATAACCTGTTACAGCTTCCCTATCCAATACTAAGCAATCGGACTCACTCTTTGGAGACATACAGCGACAAAGGAAGCACTATCTGCCTTCCATCACACAATTGTAACATCCAGTCTTTAGAATTACCCCAAGATTTATCCAAATCTCCAACCAATTCCCTAATTGTGGGGCAAGATTGATGGGCCACCTCAACGTTTGAAAAAGGAATAATCACCGCATCTTCCGAGCCCAACCTTTCCTCATCCTAACCTCCGTCACAGCCTGGGAAGACTGAGACACCACCACTGGCATCACCGGCATAGTATTGGTCACCACCATTGGGATCGACTCAGTCTGGGTCACCTTCACTGACAGATTCGGTGCATGGTTGACTTGGTAGGCCTGCTTGGACTCAATTAGGCACAAATCTCACTACTGCCTATAGCTTCCGGCGTCGTCAGAGCTTCCACAGGCAGATTGAGTATTGGTGGCAAGATGACGGAGCTCTCGGGATGTAACGCAGAGCTCACACCATTCTTTTCAATGCTCGGGCTAGAGGGACACAAAGGCAGTGGAACATTCTGGCTCTTAGGACTTGGGCCACTGTTAGCTTGGGAAGACTTGGAACATTCTCCATCCTCAAATCCACACGGGCCTAATATTCTTTTTGTATTGCGTATTAATGGGTGGGCTTGTGAAGAATAACCCCTTAGCAACTAAGCAAGAAGGAACAAGGATTTTGTGTATCTTTCTTATTATAAACAATATATATATATATATACACACACACATATGACTAACTCAGCCACAAGGTTAATTGTGCTTATTGATTTGAGTTAGAATGAAAGAGAGGGGAGGCAAATGGAAGATGGGTTTCCATTTTCACTTTTTTAGTTTATTAGAAATGTGGAAAGAAGGAGAATGGAATGGATAAGCATTCTCCACTTGTACCTATTATTTTCAATCCTCTCATTTTCGGAGGAAAGGAGGAGAGAAAATGTTACACATTAATAGCTTAACTTTCTAGTTTGTTAATATATAATTTCAAATTGAGGATAAAATAGGAATTTTACAAAACAGACGCTTTTCATCCTCCCACATTTTCATCCATCATACCATACCTATGCTTACAATGAAAAATGACAATATATCATTTTCCATAATTCCCAATATTTTCTTTCATCTCACTTTTCTATCAATCATACCAATCAAAGCCTAAATGACTGAAGATTATATTTGGTTTGGACTTGTATTGATGATCCTTCAAATTTAAGAGGACTAGTGGCAAGTGCCACTATTAGCTTGACATTAGAAGATAAATGACTAAATTAGTTGTGTCAACGTCTTGAACAGCCAATTTGGGTTTTCTATACGAGGCTGTGATTTCATGGAACTCTCAATTGGTTAGATTTATCGTGTTTGAAAACATATCCTAGAAGCTTACATGAGAATGTATCAACCAATTTTCATTTGCTGACTTGGAATTTGGATTTTCAAGTTTGTGTGGCTCCTTGTAAGGTCTGCATAATATTCAAATGGCCCTGCCTTACAATATTTGCCAACCTATTAGGCTGCATACTTGGAAGTACTACTTCTTGTGAGAGACTGTAGTGTATGGTACCTTTTTGCTTATTTACTTAAAAAAAAAAAAAAAACTATTCTATTTTTTGGTGAACAGTGAGCCAGCTATTAGTATTGTGTTTCCAATCAATATCAGAGGGAGTGGATAGGAAGTTAGAAAGTCGTCTCAGAAAATTAAATCAGGAAAAGAGAATTTCTATTTGTTAGGACCAATATGTTGCAAATTGTGACTAACTAAAATTAAAATGTTGCAAATTGTGCAGTGATTATGCCATACTATGGAACTCGAGACAAAGTCACTTTCTCCTTTTTGTAGAAAAGTTTTATATGATAATTACTACTAATTTTTGTGGTAGAAGTTCATCATTCTCACCACTGTTGCAAACAACCATGATGATTATAATAGTTTCATAGTCATTTATATTGGATCTTCCTCTTGTATTTTATTTTATTTTTTAACTTTTGATGGATGAGTAGAATTTTATTTATCAATAAAATAGTCAAAACAACAAACATGCAAAAACAGATCTGCAACTGCATCAACAAGCAGCACAACTGCAACTCAGCTAACATTGACATGTTCTTTACCTTGATCAAAAACAGAAATTGAAATGGCCCAAAGACTATACAAAACTCAATTAAGATAGTATTTTTAACACTTCAGCAAAAAACATCTCATCTTCTCACACTATGTTTCAGCCGATCATATATATATATGATCGGTAAATAAAACAAATTTCAGCCATATATGATAAATGGATGCAGCTCAAGCATCCCTACATTGCTTCACAAGAAACTGGTTTTTCTTTTGATCCTGCCTTCATTTCTTCGATAGGATGAAATGCTACCAACAAGCATTCCTACTTTTTGTGTATGTCTTAACGAGAAAATATAATATGGGTACTAGTATTCTATTGTTGGATTGTAATAAAGTATGTTGGAAATGTAATATTTTTGAAATGATGAATTTTTTACTTAATAATTATCTTCTCTTTATTCCCTACTCCATGACAGGTTGTGAATGATGATGACGAAGACGACGATGACGATGACAACAATAATGATGATGATAAAGATGTTGTCATAGATGTGGCCAATGAGAATTATGATTTGTCAAACATGATGGTGGATGTAGCAAAATCTTAGTCAAGTTTGAAACTCGTAAACAAGCTAGTCAAGGACCCTAGGCCCAAGATGGCAAATAAAGTGAATGGATGGGTCCAAGTTACACCTAGTTGCAGTCGTCGCACTGAAAGAAATTAGGAAGATGTGATAATTTATAATTTTGGGACACTTGGGGTGGCCATTTGAGCTGTATTTTGAAGATGCTAAGGAAGATGTAATAAATTTGTGAAGGGATAATTACACTTAACCCACCTATGGTTTGGCTTGTTTTAATAAAACCAACCCATGGTTTAAAACTTATTACTTTACCCACTTGAGGTGCCCTATGTAAGACATCCGTTACCCACCTCTTCCCTCTCCCTTAAAAAATCCTCTTACTATATAAGCCAAAATTAGAACCCCTATTATAACCCTAAAAAAGAAGAACGAGCTCTCTCTCACTCTACACCAAAATCCCTAAACCCATTATCCATTTCTTTCTTTACTTTGATTGCCAAAAGAATCTCAGTTTACTTTACTAATTGCAAGCAAGGAGGTGTACTGAAGTTGGGGTTTTTCTCTCTATTAGGTATGAAAAGATTTTCTAGGGTTTGCTTGAGTAGTTTTTGTTCTTGTTCTTGTGTTTGTTCTTTTTCAATGTGTAATTTCTAATGTTCATACTTAGGATTTCAAGGTGTATGAAATCTTAACATGTGTTCATCAAGTTATTACTTGAGTTCTAGTCGCCATTCATGTTCTGCTGATCGTTGTTAGCTATGGACAGCTTTGACCCTGAACAATTTTGGGAGAAGGTTTTATGGGTGCAACTATTATGATGTGGTGAGTAATAGTTGGTTTTCAAGTTTGTTGGTTTTCTAGTATGTTGGTTTTCTGGTATGTTGGTCTTTTGGTTCTTTGTTTTGTTGGCTTTCTGAATAAACCCTAATAATAATAGGTCGTTTTGTCCCTGCTAAGACAATAACAAAACAACTTTAAACATCAAAAGACCAACATATGTGCATTGCCAATATCAGACATGCACAATTAATAATAGGTCGTTTTGTCCCTGCTAAGACAATTACAAAACAACTTTAAACATCAAAAGACCAACATATGTGCATTGCCAATATCAGACATGCACAATTACAAAAAAAGTAATACAAAATAAACACGATCTCTAAGCTTCATTTTCCAATGACTTTTCCCTTTCCTCTGCCCTTGCCCTTGCCCTGCATACTGTCTCTTGTTCAGAACGTTGCACTAGCTGTTTGAGCTCTTAATCCACCTCTTCAAGATGGGAACACTTAACTTGTCCGAAGTACCTGTTTTGGAACTAACCCTCTTTGAGGTTGCAAAATATAACAAAATATTACAAAATAATGTCATGGTGGGTGTTTTATCTAAAGGTTTCTAACCCTTCTTTTTAATTATACCCTAGTTCTTTTAGATTCTAGTATACTTTATTTTTTATGGTCTTCACATGTTTATGTATGTTAGCATGTTGGATCTAGGTTGTTCTTAACTTTCATATTAATACGTTTCTAAGGTTTTAATTCAAAATAATAGAATCACATGTTTAGAATTAAGGTTTTTCACCATGCACACACATAATCACCATTTTTCAATTTCAATTCATTAATATGTGATTGCATGACTAGATTAGGGATTTTTTTTTTTCCCACCATGCTTGCATGAATACTTGTTCAGTATTTGATAACATGTTCTTGGATGTTATACTTGTTATTTGGATTATGCAATATGATCATTGACCACAATAGTCTAGAAACCAATTTCACCAAACAAAGTGGGTGTCTTACACCTTTTCATCTTGTAACTTAGCGTCCAAACTTAGATCAAGAGTTAGTAGATTGATACTAATCCTTGTTCTTTTCAATTTTTAGATTGTAACTAGAAATTCAACCACAAAGTCTCTATAAAATTCTAGACTAATAATGGGAATTAGACAAACTTACCCCACGCTATGCAATATTGAAATAGCACAAAACATAATTAGTTTTGCTTAGAAAAATTTAAGATTTTAAGTCGGTTTAGCTTTGTTGGGCTAACATAGTGTAAGTAGTAAATTGCTACTCAGTTCTTTTTGGAGTTTATTATTTTGAGTTTATATATTCTGTCCTTGGGGTGCTGTTTTAATTTTGTTGCTGAAATTTCTGGTAGATTTTCATTCAATCATCCATTTGTTTGGTAAATTGGTATTGATCTTGCTATATAAGAGATCAAAAAAATCTTGATACCATGATGTGTGGTAAGTTTCAAATTCAAGCGGACGTTGCGTCTAATCTTTTTGCAAAAATATATTTTGCATCATTGATTCCCGCCCATAGTGTGGATTAAAGGTTAAAGGCTAGTTTGTTTAGTTTCCATGCAGCAGTATTAAGGAGAAAAGTTTCTCCTTAAAGGGAGGCGGTTCAATCCCTAGCGCCAAAAAACCTGTATAAAATTAGCCAAAACACTCTGTGACTAGTCACAAGTCACAACATCCACAACATTTGAAACGGAATTTGCATGAGAAGGCATGTAACTAGATAACCATATGCCACATGAGAATTTAATGACACATGACTAATAAATTCTAGTTGGACTCATACTAATGAACTGAGCCAAAGTGAAAGCCAAAAGCTATGTTTATAAAATATTAAAACCACATATTCACTGCTACTCCCTCATCAATCCATACATTCGGAAGAAAAATCCTCACACTACTCCCTCCCTCAAACATGGGTGATTATAACTATGGTGTCCCTTATCATCTCAGAGGATCAAACAATGAAATTCATGGCTTGCTGATGAATGTTGTTGGGACTGAGAATTCTCAACAAAGAGCTTACTATATGCGACGTTACGACCACGAGGCCTTCCGTCCCACGAAGCCTTCCGTGAATTTCATTTATTATATGGAGTTCTTTCTCGATCGAGAAAGAACTCCATATAATAATGAAATTCACGGAAGGGACGACTACTTTGATAGTATAGGATTTCTTTTTATTTTAATTTCGTTCTTTGGTTTGTTTTACTCTTTATTTGTTTTGCTTGAGGACTAGCAAAATGTAAGTTTGTGGGTATTTGATGAGTATGAAATTATATACTATATAATAAAAATTGGGCTTAAAAGCCATAAAAATTGGGCTTAGAAGCCATAGTTGCGCCAAGTGGCTTCACAAAAATGCAAAAAAAAAATTTAATTTTTAAAAAATTATATAATTTTTCTTCTCCTATAATTTTTAAATTGATAAAAATATTAATTTGATTACAATCTAAACTCTTCATCTAATCCTATGTAAAAAATGTCCATCTAATGAATATATATGTTTTAGATAAATTATATTACTACACGTAAAAATTGCAATTTTTTTTAGATTTTAAAAAAAGTAGATATAATTTTTTTTTTGTTCTTATCTTCTTCTCCTATAATTTCTAAGATAATAAAAATCTTAATTTGAAAATTGCAATTTTTTCTAGATTTATAAAAAAAATAGATATATATATATATATATATATATTTTGTTCTTATCCTCTTCTCCTATAATTTCTAAGATAATAAAAATCTTGATTTGATTACAATTCAAATTCTTCATCTAATCCCTATCTTAAAAGTATACGTTTCGGTCATCTAATCCTTATTTTTTAATCACTACATGTAAAAATAAAACAACAACGTATGGCTAATAAAGTTTATTTTCAAGCAAATTATCTTTAATATAATATAAGAGTGTAATTTTAAATAAATTTTCTTTCTTTTAACATACAACTATTCTTTTTATCTCTTTTTTTAAATAAAAAAAAAATTGTTCCCTTGGGTCTATCCAAAATAAAATCTCTTAGGAAGTGAGTACTGAATACATGTCCAGATGTCCATGCCATCATTTAATGTACAACTATTCATTTTATCTATATATAAAAATTGTTCTCTTGGGTCTATCCAAAAAAAAAAAAAAAAACTCTTAGGCAGTGAGTATTGAGTATATGTCCAAATGTCTTGCCATCAAAAAAAGTAAAATCAATTCTAATTAAACTCTTTGTCTCAAACTCAAATTCTTATGTGGCGTTTGGTACAGGAGAATCCACATTACTCCTGGCATTCAGATTCCTAGGAATATGATTCTTAGGAATCACATTCTTAGGAATGTAATTATTTCTATGTTTGGTTTGATTGGGAGATTCCTAAGAATGTGAGATGATAATATTTGGTGTATTCTTAGGAATTTTAAATGAATTATTTATTTTTCCCATTCTATTCTTAGATTTGAATATAATCTACCAAGTCCTTTTAAAAAAAAATCTTCCTATAAATAAATAATGGAAAAAATATAATGGAGAGTCTCCTTCAAACTTTTTTTTCCATACATAAATAGAACTTTGTTAAAAAATATATTAATGGAGTTGTTTATCCTATTTATGTTATTTTGGCAGAAAAAGATAAAGACAAGAGAGAAGATATTGATAATTTGTTTTATAGATTATCTTAATTGCTTAAATGATAAGGAAAAAAGGGTTAAAATTGTCAATTTATGAAAAATAAAATTTCTTTTAAGCTTGAGAATCTAGATTCCCACTTGTTTTAAAGGGAATCACATTCCCACTGAGAGGGGTTTAAGGGGGGAATCCAGATTCCCTTGGCATCTGATTCCCAAGAGTAATTTGCAACCAAACATAGGAATCTAAAAACATTCTTAGGAATCTTAAAACATTCTTCCGTACCAAACGCCACATTAATAATTAAAATTTCCCACTATGTTACAATTATTCATAAAGTGAAGGAAAAAAAATGTTAATATCAACATTAAGCTTTTGTGTCTATCCAAAGATATATAGAGAAAAGTTGATAAGAAAAATTAAAATTTTGATTAGTGGATTTTTTTGGAGAATCAATTATTGGATGATATTTAATTTTTTTATTTCATATAACTTTTTTCCATCAACATTTTTGTATCCAGTATTTAGGTTTGAATTTTTTATGTTCATCCTTAAATTATACAACCCTTTCTTTTCATGTTTCAAATAAAAAAAGTTTTATTGCTGTTTTTTGCAAGCGCAAACTCCAAAAAAAATGGTTGCATATTTTTTAAAAAATATTCTTATTGAAACTCACTACTAATATACATGGTAAAAATTAACACTCAATGTTTAAATGGAAATTTTTTTTAGATGTTTCATTTTTCCCATAATTTGTATCTCATTATCAAATAAATTTTACTGTCATGTATTCTTCTTTCCTTCACATACGTTAAGAATGATATAGATATTGTAATGTTAAAATGTTATATATCATAGTATACACTGACTTGCAAAAAAATGTATATATACACTTGCCAAAAAAATATTATATGCTAAATTAACCTATTGTGACCACCCTAATAAAAAATTGAACACCCTAACTTGAGAATTACAAAAATTTGAATTCAACAAAATTAAGAGTAATGCTACATTCACAACATTTTCACAACAAATCCAATGTGATAAACTATTACTAATTCTAATTTGAGCTCGTTACTAATATTATTTTTTTACCCATCAATAACAGTTTTTTGCATAAGATTTATTGAAAAATATTATGGACTTAGCATTAGTCCAAAATTAATTCTGCATCCGAACATATTCCTTAATCCCTTTTATAAATATAGCCTAATCTCACGCACCAAGCGCGTGCGATAAGGCTTTTAATTTTAGTGGTCCTATTTTGTAGAAAAAGAAACTGTGTTTATTTATTTATTTTATATATATAATTTTTATTTTGAAAATCTAATTTATAAGTGGAGAAAGTAATTTGAAAATTAACAGGAAAATAGTCCTATGTTGACGAACTCATCAACATGTGTTTTTGGTGAGGTTTTTGATGATTTTGTGAGATTAAAGTCGGACTGTGATTCAATGGCAGAGTCATATTAAGACCAAGGGGGCCTTGGCCCCCCAAAATGTTTGGGAAAAAAATAGTATATATATATATATATAGTGAAGCTATTTTAATAAAAAAAATGTTATATTCACAATATTTTTATAACAAATTTTAAGTGGTAGGTTGTTATTGGTTGTTATGGGTGAGTAAAAAAATTATTTAAATTGTTAGCAACTTATCACTTAAGATTCGTTGTGAAATTATTGTAAAAATAATGTGTACTTAGTATTTTTTTGAGACATTATCCTCTTCCACTAAATAATCATGTGTGTGGTTAAAATCCTTTCTACAAATGCAAAAGCAAGTGTGTAGCCGTGTAGGCTACTCCCACTTTACCATGCACTTTTATCTTATTTTCATATGTTTATTTGTTCTTAAAATATTAAAATAATCAATATCATAACATTATAAATGTATATGATTAAAATATATTATTTTTATTTTAATTTTTATATAAAATAATATAACATGAATTTGGTTGTAGTTATTAGATTTTTTTAATTTATTTTTGAAATTTGAATGATTGTTTGTCTTTTATTTAGAAATCTTTAAATTATTAGTATTTCTTTTTTAAATTTTAGTCATTATAGTTAATGGGTGGTAATTTAATTTGAAATATCTAGGTTAATGGAGAAGTTTAGGGGATGTTAATTCAAAAATAATACACGTTCTAATTATCAAATTGTATGTACATTACTATTATTATGGATATAATTACTATTGTATGTACGTTACTATTCGCTTTGGTAACCTCATTCACCCCCATCACCCTCACCCCCCACCCAATTCCCCCAGCCCAAACCCACATGCAGGCCCTCAATCCCATATTTCTAACCCACACATACTCCACGACCCATGCAGCTTGCATGATACAGAACATGCACACCTAAACTCAGCAATTAATTCCCATATCTCTTACTGCTACCCTGTTTAATCTTGACAGCATAAATAAGACTCGCCCTGAGGTCATGCAAGGTACAGCGTGGAGGCATGGACAAATCCCAGAATCTCTATTGCTAGACAACGTCTAGCAATAGAGATTGAGGAAGGATTTTGGTAGGTTTGAGTGTAACCTTAGACAACGGCTTCTGTGTGGCTTCTTTTCAAAGCTGGATATTGGTCAAAATCAGAAGGATGGCTTATTGCTGAAGAGGATGATTAGTTTCATGCTCAGACTAAGGATAACAATCAGAATGATATGTACCCTGGATATCCAAAAAAGTTATGGGAAGCTGACCCCAACCAGCTTCCTTATGAACCATGAGGATTCTCAGCTGGAACTGCAGGGGTTTGGGCAAGTCCTCTGCAGGTCAGCAATGCCAGAAAATTGCTCTCGAGTCCAAGCCTGACATTATTTTCTTATGGAGACTCGGCTGGTGAAAGGTAAAGGAAGCACTATATGGGAGAAGTGTGGGTTTGCAGAAGGTTTGGAGTTGCCAAGAGAGGGTCTTAGTGGTGGGTTACTGCTTGCTTGGATGCCACAGCTTCAGCTTCATATCTGCTACGAGTCAAAGCACCTTGTTCATACCAACTTAGTGGACAATCGGGGTACCCCACTTTCTATTACTTTCGTTTATGGTAACCCTGAACAGTTTAAAAGAGTAGGAAGTGTGGAACAAACTTAGGTCTCTTAAATTATTAGCTCATCCAAACTGGCTCTGTATTGGTGATTTCAACCAAGTGCTTAACCACAATGACAAGTTCTCCTTTCACCAAGGAACAATTCCAAGAGCTGAATCTTTTCATCAAATGCTTGCTGATTTAACCTTATGTGAACTAGCTTCTTCTGGCCAAAAGTTTACTTGGATGAATAGGAGGGAAGAAGAAGATTTTGTCATGGAAAAACTAGATAGGGCCTTTCCTAGTATTTAGTGGGTGAATACATACCCTAGGTATGCCCTTAGGAACCTCCCAATTATTCATTCAGACCATGGGCCTATTCTGCTTGATTTTGAATTCTTTCAAGCTTTCAAGAGAAGACCCTTTAGGTTTGAAAGAATGTGTTTGTTTCATCCTTCCTGTAAGAGTGTAGTTCAAAGGGCTTGGCATTGTTATCTTACAGGGTCTAGAGCTATGTAATTAAGAAATAAGCTGTCAAATGTTAGGAAAGAATTTACTTTGTGGAACAAGGAGGTATTTGGCAAATTAGAACATGAGATTCACCAGAAAAAACTCCAATTGCAGTCTATACAAAATTCTATTTCATCTGTGGAGGATGTTTAAAGAGAGAGTGCTGTCAGAGATGAGTTGGAGACTTTGCTTAATAGGGAAGAGGTTATGTGGGCTCAAAAAGTTAGAAATGGTTGGATTCTAAAGGGTGATAGAAATACTTGTTTTTACCAGACTGTGGTGAGCCAAAGAAGAGCCCAAAATAGAATTTTACAGCTTCAAAATTCTGATGGTTGCTTAACTGAGGATCGAAGAGAAATTGGGGATATCTTGGTCAAGCATTTTAGGCAGTCATATGAAGGATCTGTCCCCTTTGAGGTTGATCAAATTCTTGCGGAAATTAGACCTTGCCTATCCCAAAGCTATCTAGTCAGCAAATCTACCTTCTTGATTGTCCTATTACCAATGAGGAAATTGAAACTACTGTGTTCCAACTGGGCACTCACAAAGCCCCTGGCCCTAATGGTATCCCTGCATTCTTTTATCATGAATATTGGAGCACAGTCAAGTTTGACATCTTCAATACAGTCCACGCCTTCTTTCATTCGGGGTCCTTACTGAAAGCTCTTAACCATACTTATATAAGCCTTATTCCTAAAGTCTTGTCTCTTAATGAACTTCATCATTTTAGGCCAATCAGTTTGTGCAATGTGGTCTATAAAATCATTTCCAAGATTATGGTCAACAGACTGAAGCCTTTTATGGATTCTCTGATTACTCCTTTCCAAAATGCCTTCATTAGGGGTAGGAATATTTTTGATAATATTCTCATTGCACATGAAATCTTTGATATGCTTAGGAAGATGAAGAAGAGGAAAAAGCAATATGGGGCTGTGAAAATAGACATGAGTAGAGCTTATGATAGGATAGATTGGAAGTTTTTAAAAGCTGTTTTGGTAGCTATGAACTTTAGTCCCAAGTGGGTTGGTTGGATCTTAGAATGTGTCACAACTGTGCATTATACAATTCTAATCAATGGAGGCATTACTCATTCCTTCAAACCCAACAAAGGACTTGGACAAGGCGATCCTTTATCACCCTATTTGTTCCTGATGTGTGCTAATATCTTGTCTCTTTCTCTAATGAATGCTGAGAATGATAAGGAAATTCAGGGGGTTAAGTTTGGGAGAAATGGTTGCTCTTTTACCCATCCGCTATTTGCAGATGACTCCATTCTGTTCTTTAGACATGATAACAAATCTTTGGGTACTATTCAGAGAATAATTGACTGGTATTGTGCCCTATCAAGCCAAAGTGTTAATCTATCTGAGTCTGACCTATACTGTTCCCCAAACATGCCAAGAGAGGACCAAGAGGCTCTTGCTAGGACTTTGCAGGTCAACTTGGTTCAAATTCCCTTGGCCTAAATTTTAAACTGAGGGGTAGAAGGGTTGCTGACTTCAGCTTCCTAGTGGAAAAACTCAAATCTGAACTCCAAGGTTGGAAGGCAAAATTGCTCTCACAAGCTGGAAGAGCCATTCTCATCAACTCAGTCCTTCATTCCTTACCCTTGTACACTTTTTCTTGCTTTCAGGTTCCTGAGAATATATGCAATCAGATGGATGCTGTAACTAGGAACTTCTGGTGGGGTCATGATTAAGGGGTTAGAAAAATGCATTTTATCAATTGGAATAGGATTTGACAACCTAGGAGTACAGGTAGTCTTGGTTTTAAGAAATTCAGTTTGATGAACCAAGCAATGTTGGCTAAGCAATTTTGGAGGATCTAACAAAACCCCCATTCCCTTATTGCTAAAACTTTCAAAGCTAAGTATTTTCCTAGGTCCTCAATTCATGATTGTACTCCCAAACCTCATCAGTCATGGTGGTGGAGGAATATTATTAAGCATTACAATCAGAAACTCAGAGAAGGTAGATGGTGGGCGGGTAATGGATCCAATATTCCTTTAAGTCATCTTGCTTGGTACTCAACCCAGAATTTGCACAACCCAAGTCTCTCATCAGGCACTGTGGCAGACTTGGTTGATCAAACCTCATGCTCTTGGAAATCGGATCTAGTAAAGGCCGTCTATCCCTTTCCAATGTGCAATGAAATCCTAGGAATCCCTTTATTAAAAACAGGGGTAGTAACTGATCAACTTATGTGGAAATACTCAAATTTAGGGGACTACAATGTCAAAAAGGCTTACCAGGTTCTGCTGCAAGATGCTAACCATCAATCCCCTGCCAATCACATGCCTTTCTCTCACCCCTCTGCAGTGTGGAACCTACTTTGGAAGGTTAATTTTCCCTTAAAAATATGCAATTGTGTTTGGAGACTTCTACATGACAGCCTACCAACCTTCCAAACTCTAAAAAGTAGGGGAATTGCCGATGTTGGTCTGTGCCCACTATGTGATTCAGATGATGAATCTGCCACTCATCTTTTCTTGCATTGCCCTTTCTCTAGAGCTTGCTGGTATGGTTCCCAGATAGCTATACAGTCCTCTGAGATTGCAGCTGTGTCTGTTCAACAGTGGGTTAGTAAAACAATTCTTGACCATAAGCAAATGGAGGAGGAGAATATGAAATATCTTCAGCTCTTCTTACTCTCATCTGGTCTATATGGCGCCACAGGAACAAAGTTGTGCATGAGAGATTAAAACCAGACCCCTTGAATGTAATTGTAACCTCTCAGTTTCTCTTTTGCAGGTATCAGGAGACTTTTGTCCACTTCAATAGTCCTAATGGAAGGGCTGATGGCTCAAGATTTCAAGATCAGGGGTTGGGTGGCCATTGGGAGCTCATAATCAAGATTGCTGGAGTCCCAAAAAAACGGGTCAAGAGGAGTGCTTACTCTTATAAGGCCCTAAACAATCAATGAACCACTGTCTTCAGAGGCTATCATAGCAGTGCAGCTAACTCAGCCTATGGTGCTTTGATGGAGGCTATGGTAGAAGCTGCAGTACAAGCAAGGAGATGCGGTTTCAGCCAACTTTTGTTCATGAGCAGTAGCAAGAGGCTAGTCCATCATTTCAGCAGGGCTAGTAATCCAAATTGGAAGGAAAAAACTACTTTTGCAGATCTTTCTTCCTTGAAGCAGCTTGGTCTAGTCTTTAAGTACCTTTTTGTGCCTTCTATTTTCTTAACAATGTCTATTCTCTAGCTGTTTTGGCTACCAACTCTCCTGTACACTATAACTGGACTGTTGCTACCTAATGTATAACCCTCTCTCTGTTTTGATATAAAAAAAATGGATATAATTAATATATACACATAGAAAAAAAAATTAATTGTCAAATTTTATGTTTAGCCCCCTAAATATAAATTCGTGGCTCCATCACTGCTCTTATTAGCTTAAGTTAACTTCTCGAAGGTTGAAATATGATGATCGCACCAAGTCTGTGCTCTTTCAAGGGAGAGAGTATATGCATGCAGCGAATGTCTCACAACACATGGGTTCCACTAGTAAGTAAGACCCACATATTGTGAGACGACATTGCATATACTGGAGGCAGGCTAAACTTTCTTCTTTTATAGGGCTGAAAATGTGACATAATGGTCAATGAAGCAACTCATCTTTTTACACAAACCTAACTCCTCTCAAAACATCACCGAAGTGGAACAAAATGAATTGATTGGACCGAATGATACAAGACAAGTCATTCATTCTTTCTCCTGACACATGAAAAATCAAAATTTGATTCATGATACGATTAACGTTTGACAACTATGATAGGGGTGATCATAACAACTGTAATTAACCAAACTGTAAATTCCTTTGATGTTTCAAATAATGCAATTTTTTTTTTTTCAATCAACTTTTGATTAATGAAGGTGCAAAAGAGACCACTCAATCTATTGTGCCACTTATGGGTGTTTACCAAACTGCTCAAACTGCATGGCTGCACCCAAACAGACCAAACCACTCACAAAAATGGAGTAACTGCACTACAACACAAGTACTGTTCAGTGTGGTGTGCGGTTTTATGATAAAAAAACCGCACCGCACCACACCCATATATTATTTATTTATTTATTTTATATTAAATATATATTAATAATTTAATATTATATGAAGCAAGTGGTTAGCCAAATGTTAATGCGTTCTAAGTTCACGTCATTTTGGTTAAATACAAAATCAAAAGTTCAAAACCTCATTCACTTCTCCCTCTCACATTATCACTCTCACAAAATCAAAAGTTAAAGAGCTTAATATTTTTTTTGTTTTTTGTTTTATATATATTTGTGGTTGATGATGCCGAACTCCACCAGTGAGTTGCACGGTCCTGAACGATGCGAAATAAAGACCTGAAAAATGACAGGAGGAGACCTGGAAGGGAGCACCGGTGTGGTGCCGGCCAAAAACCCTCCGAAGGTCAAGTTAGGAACCTCGTTAATAACTCAAGAGCGCTAGAGTTCAACTGATTGTGCGTACCTTGGTTTATGAGAGTTCTGGCGTATTTATAGTTGTGTAGACCTATTGACCTGTTCCCTTGTAGGGGTACCCTATCCTTTGGGGCCTAGGCGTGTGGATCAAGCAAAGGCTACAGTACCCTAAATGGGCCACGACCGGGCTCGTTTGGAGGGCCCTGGAGCCCAATATCCGATGAACAGGACACATACCATGCTTATCAAATATTTTCCTCTCCAGTGGTACTTTTGGTTTACTGTCAATCTGTCATGGATTTTTTTTAGTCTTGCTTGGGTCTACACAATTTATTTAACAACTGCATATAATATGCTTCTTATTA
Source organism: Castanopsis chinensis (assembly GCA_032878915.1). Taxonomy (NCBI): domain Eukaryota; kingdom Viridiplantae; phylum Streptophyta; class Magnoliopsida; order Fagales; family Fagaceae; genus Castanopsis; species Castanopsis chinensis. Next base: position 6,218,354 of record JAVQMG010000093.1, on the reverse strand, counting down.
GAGTCACGATACATGTGATAGTGGCCAAATGTATCAAAATCAAGCGCAAATATGTTGATGAAATTTTAATGCAGAACAAGATAAACTGATGAAGCAGTTGGCCTTATGGGAGAAGACGATAACTATATTACAAGTGTCTCGTACATCTATTTTTGTTAAGACTCAACCCATCACAATCGGACATCAGAGCAGAGTGTCTTTTAATCATTGTAGGCCTCTAAATTTAGAAACTAATGTCCATTCTAATATGGTATGGAACCATCATCGTGGCTGATACAAGGGTTTATTCTTTGATTAAGGATGATTAAAGATGGTTGCTGCTTGCATTTTAGAAGAACCTTTGAAGTGAGAACAAATGCTTTTGGTGTATGCATCAGAGACAGATTATCCCAAATCACTTCAAAACATATCCAAGGACTATGCAGAACGTACGGCCACAAAACTCCAGAGGTTAAATATCATTATATTCATGTAGCAGCCATGTTTTGAATAAATACATATAAGCCAAGTAATTCAAAAGCCACAAGCTAAAAAATCCATGCTATCATTAAACAGAAAAGGGGACAGAAAAACACAGAATTTTGATCCACATAAGGACCACAAGCTAACAGCCTATGCACCATCTACCAACATTCTTTAGAATCCATTATTTTCAATCAGTTTTTCTATGATGATCCTCAGTGCAGGAGCGCTCAACTGGCATTTATTATCAATGAAGCAGGAACTACCTTCTTCAGCAGCCTTACAAAGTTGTGGGTCCAGTGGCACCTTCCCAAGAAAAGGCACATCCATTTCCCTGCACATTTTTTCTGCACCACCACTGCTACTATCAAACACTTCACTGCAAGCAATCAAATTTTGAAGTTCTGGTGCTTTCTCTCTAAGATATTCCCTAACCCACTCCGAAATATCTATATGTTCACCTGTCTCTGTCATCCTCATAAACTTGAAATCCATCAATGGCTGGCACAAGCCACTCATGTTCTCAACAACCCCAAGAACCTTAACTCCATTTTTTTTGCAGAAAGTGATTTCTTTTCGCACATCAATCAAGGAGACTTGCTGCGGAGTGGTGACAATAATTGCACCATCTATTCCAGTAGCCCCAAGGCATTGAACAATTGAGATTTGCTCATCTGAGGTCCCGGGAGGAGTATCAACAACCAAAAAATCAAGTTCATTCCAGTACACGTCCTTCAGGAAATTCTTGATGAGCCCAGTCTTGCGAGGGCCCCTCCATATGACAGCTTCATCAGGACCAGGAAGCAAGAATCCAATTGACATGACCCCGATATTACCATTAACATAGACAGGAGACAAGCCGAAATTGCTCTTGTAGATTCCTTGACCTTCTAGGCCAAGCATCTTTGGGATGCTCGGGCCACAAATGTCAATGTCAAGTAGACCTATCTGGAAGTCCATAGCTGCTAGGGCGAATGAAAGTTGGGCAGAGAATGTGCTCTTGCCAACTCCACCCTTCCCTGATAAAACAAGTATCTTATGCTTAACATTAGCCATCCTTTCTGCAATGACAACCAAGTCTGCAGAAACAAGCGTATAGAACATTAAGACTACATCTGAGTCATAAAATATGTTTGCAGAATATTAACTAAAAGAGTGTTAGTCACACTTAAAACATGTTATGCATAAATGAAACACCATCCTTGAATAATTAATCCATACTTTTGCCATTCATTTTGGGCTGCAAGCCCCAGAGAGTGATTGCTCTTTTTGGAATTTTCACTTAGTTTTAATTTTGAAGTTTTTGGTCTAAGGGCATGTTCAGTAAAACAAGTAAATGAAATAAATTGATGTTCATCATCAGCAAACACGTTATCAGGGAAAAAGGGGCAAAAAGAAAAAGACATTAATTTGACTTTCAGTTGATGAATTGCTTGTAATATCAAAGGCTAACTGAAACCATGCCTAGCTGCCAGGATAAGGAAACTAGCAATGCAGGAACTTAAATTAGTCAATTTTTTAACAGAGCTCGCTCTGCATACCTTCTCAACTCCCTCCTTTTCTTTTCAAAGAGTAAGAAGAATCTGTCTTTCTCGTTTGTGTTTAACAGAAAATTTCAAGATTTCTTTTAACTGTTACTTGTCATTGTCACACCTCAAAATATTTTGTCCAAAATTGTCAAATTCATTTTAGTAATTTCCTCTCTTTCTTCTTAGTAAACGGACAATTCAATATATAGTCTTTGTTTAATTATATGCTTGTTTGGAATATATACTATATAGGCAGTGAAACTTAACCAATGTAAGAAGATACCCTTTAAAGATTGTTAAATAAAAAAGACATCAGCAGTTGGTTTACATGGTTGTTTGATGTTTAAGTACTGAAAGTTAGTGATGGTAGTTGATACATTGGCGGGACAAAATGCGATAGTGATTAATGGAAAATTTAATTACAGATTGAGCTATTAGGGCTTTTGTAGGGGGCCGTTGATGGGTATACTATATGATATATTTGCATGTTTTGAAGGTCATTTAGAAGTGGGTTCTTTCTGATTTGGTGGTTTCACCATACCCACTCATTGTAATCTTTATGGAGCGAGGATGGTTTCTACTATAACGATTCTCTTAGTTAAGATAGAGACGGTTTCCCTCTCTAATTTTTCAAACCAATTAGAGTTGTTGTGGGTGTCGAGGGAAAACATGGAATGGGGACACCAGAATTAATTTGAGCCATTGCCTTCTTTGTGTTCATTGTACATGAAGTAAAGCTATTATTAGCTATCAAAAATATTATTAATGCTGGTTGAAGTTGTGTGCTTCAATGAGCTCTCTGTGATTTGATGGGCAACGTGATTGCTTTGAGCTAATCTTTATTTGATTGTGGAGGGTAAAATTCTATACCTTTTTTATTCAAGCTATAATCATATAACTGCAATGCAGTTGATGCTATTGAAACAGCATTCTGATTCCCTAGTTCTGGGCTACCAAACATTGCAGTTTTAGCTTCCATTGGAATAAGTTCACCTAGTTTTGTAAATAATGGAAACCAATCCTAATAAATAAACACACCAATGGATGTTCTAAACCATAATTTCCTCTTTTTTATCCATTCACATGTAATCTTCTACACAACTTGTTCCACAGCATGGTTCTTTCCTAGCTAAGTGTGTTCTAAGTTAACAAGCAACAACAAACGTGCCTGTTGCTATAATACATATACACTACTACTCTAGAACTCCAAATTTAGCATGAGACAATAAGAGTCTGGAAGCCTAAAAACACTTTTTAAAACCCAAAACGCCGCTTATGCAATTGCAACCTAACAAGCCATAGTCTCAATAACACTAAAACCAAACTTGTACAGCACACAAAGATAACAAATTAAAAATTTTCAAAAACTCAAATTTCAGACTATATGACCCAGGAAAAATCAGAATAACCCCACGAACAACTGGTAAAACATAAAATAACCACCACAACAACAACAACATAAACAAAAACAAAATTAAGAATTTTAGAGAGCTGGGAAAAAAAATTTAAAGCGGTAGAATACCTGGGTCAGGTCCTTTTGGGGCAGTGGCACAAGCTTCTTGATTAGGACAACCTTGACAAGCGTCAGATCTTCCTGCCGAGTCTGATTGGGTACCAGGGCAATCTGAATCAAACATAAACAAAAAAAAAAACACAAAATTAAGAATAAATTTTTTATTCTACCCTATTTGACAAAAGCCAGTGATCTTGGAAAGTTTAAGGAGATGAAAAAAAAAAACCCCAAGAGGGACTTACGCCCATTGGCATCTTCAGGAATATCACCGTTCGCCATGGTCGACTGAATTTTGTTGCTTCTACTTTTTCTGTATTCTTTTTTAGTTCGCTGTGGCCTTTTATATGAGAAAGGAGAGAGACCAACCTAGGGTTAGAACTTAGGAGCGAGTTTATATATCTTTGGGTTGCGGCTCTGTATGGCGTACGTGGTCGGCCATGCAAAAAGTATTGGCTTATTAGTGGGCCATGTGGCACTCTTTTAAGTTACCCCCATTAGGCCATATATTTGCATGCAAAATTTTCATATTAATATTACCTTAATTAAACAAAGAGTCTGAGTAAGCCGAAAATTCCTGGTCCTATTCAATTTTCAAGTTTTGAACGTGATGGCGGTGTACCCGAATCTGTAACTCCAAAGAATAAGGAATTTCCTTCTTTGTCGAAATCAAAATCTCCAAGAAATCAGCAGGTAAATATTCTATTTAATTCGGAAGTTCCAAAAGAAGCAAAAGCTGCTAAGGACTATATTTCGACTAGGACTCTTTTAAATGATGGGAAGTCAGATAAGGATCCATCTCAAAACATGGAGCAGCTGTTGACAACTAATACACCAAACGGTGGTCCAACTGTGAGTAAGGGAAGTACGCTGGCAAATGTGGCTAATGAAAATTCAAATGAAGAAAGCTTATAGTCAGATACGGAGATGGAGTGTATGTCCAATTTTGATGAGGATATACAGGGCAAAAAAGAATTGTCTTTGAGATCATGGAAGCGTATTCTACGTAGTTCCAAGTCTCAAACTTCTTTTGAGGATTTGTCTAATTTTCAACCTTCGGGTAAACGTTCTTCATCTTCCTCACTATCCTTGGATCCTTCACATACTAAAAAACAAGCTCTTTGCTCCAGGGACAGACCCAGAACTTGCTATTATGAACAGCGGTTTTATTGTTACTTATATGCAGTGGGTTCAACTTTTGGCTCTATTGCTTAGTCGGCAAAGGTTTTTTTTTTTTTTTGTTTATGTGTGTGTAGAGTGTGTCTTTTGTTGGTAAGGACAAAATTTTTTTGTTTAAAGTTTTTTAAAAGACTAAGTTATTTGTTTTTGGTAAAATTGGTTGATTAGTCTCAATTTTTTTATAGCTTTGCTACTGCCTATAGGTAATTTTTGTTGTTGGGATAATATTTTGGGCTTGTATTTATATTTGTTTTGGATGTTAGATTTATAAATTTTTTTATGGACTTTAAAAGGAGGAAAATACTAGACTACAAATTTTTTTACAAATTTTTGTTGTGATTAGTGATTATTAGTAAGAAAAAAAATGATGTAAGTGGTGAATTCAAATGCAAACCAATAAGAATTTACTACCTCAATAGTCTGTAAAATGTTGTAAAAAAGTTTGTAATTGTAACATTTTTCCTATAATGATCAATAAGGGGGATAAAATGTAATTTTATTAAACAAAATTACTAAAATTAATTCCTAAATATACAGTTATATAATTATATTATTTAAAAAAAAATTAGGGGGGCCGTTGACCCCCTAATCCATAAATGGCTCTGTCCATGCTCTGCTCAGATAGTTTTAGCGTCTCTCAAAAAGCTGTTGGGGGTAATTCCTCACCCCATTCGCCACCTTGAAGATTCTTAGCATTAACTGCCATGTGCTTGGGATATCCTAGAAGCAATGACAGATTTTGTTGTTTAGGCATAGAAGAAGGTCCCCAAGTTTTCAAAAAAAAAAATCCACCTCACACTGATACCTTAGTAAATCAAGGGGGTGTTGTTTGACGCCTTGCTAGTTCTATGGGCATCCGAAAACTTTGAAGAGTGGATTGGTTCTCTGGCAGTAGTTTGGATTATTGAAGACATTATATTTCTGTGTGATAGTTTTGATTTATTTCTTTCATTTTTTAGTATTTCTTTACGATGTAGTCATGTTGCTCTAGCTTTGGCTAGTGTTGCAAAAGATAATGAGGAGGTCATTATTTGATTAAAAAAATGTCCCTCTTTCTCTTCCCTATTGTATAACATGATTTTGTATTAATAAAGTCTACTATCGTTTCTTCTCAGAAAAAGAAAAAAAAAAAAAAAAAAAAACCACTATGAACCCTCAATATCCTTGATTAACTTTGGTTTAATCAACATCTAATAACACCAATAGTTCTTTACACCTTTAAAAAAAGGAGATATGTAGACCATAACATTAGCTTAGGTTTAATCATTCGCACTCACTATCACGTGCTCATATGCTTTTTTTATTATATATTTTTAAATGTCAATACTTTCTAATCATCCAAATTCCGAGATTGATGCGTTCCGACCATGTTCTATTAAAAACTATCACGGCATAGATTTGGGAAAAAATGGGTATTTGCCTCTAATTTATAAATTATGCAGTAATATACCTTTGTTTTGAAACTATTTAGCAAAATGCCCTATTTTTGAAACTTGATTTTAACAAAATCGAGTTCTGTGTAAAACTCGATTTTCTCAAGATCAAATTCAATGTATATTTTTAAGTGGAACTCGAAATTAATTAGCAATGTCGAGTTTCACTTACATTTTCAAAAAAATTCAAGTGGCAAAACATGCATAGAATTTGATATTTTAATGTCGAGCTCCACCCGTAACTCGAATTTTCTAAACTTGAGTTTAAAAAACAGAGACACTTTGCTAAATAGTTTCAAAACAGAGACATTTTGCTATATAGTTTGTAAATTATGGGCAAATTTCCCTTTCGGACCCTTGCCTTCTTATCTGGTGTGAGGCAAGGAATGGAAACCCGTATTGTAATAGTACGCACAAGGAACTATCTTTAAGGAAGAGTAAGCACCAAGATATGGGACGGAACCTGGCGTCTTTTTCCAAGCTGCCTACGTACCCTTTGTTAAGGGATCAAGTCGCGCGTAGTTCTCTATCATTTCATCGATTAGCCTGTGTTACGCGTCCCAGGTACAATTTGCCCTATCTTTCTCTTTCTCTTTTGATTTAAGCAATTTTACCCTCGTTTTTACCCCCCCCCCCTATCCTGCCACTTATGACATTACTAGCGCAAGGGCTTTCAGAAATAATGCACTACCCGGATTTTGCAACTGGTCTAGCAGCAGACTGAGGTCATCTCGAGTTACTATATCCCCGGAGCGGACCTCTTGAGCGAGGCTTTGTGCTATGTCTAACCATGTGTATTGATCACAAGGAATAGTGGAATCCTTGAAATAGGACTCCAAGATGATAGAAGCCTTTAAGTGCAAAGTACTCACGAAGTCCATTAGATGTGCCTGTGGCAAGTCGACTTTAGCCAAATAGTTCAGGATTTCTGGCTGGGTTTGGATGTGGTTCTTAAATTGGAATAATGCTTTGACTATCTTTTTCATCATAAGCTTTCTATACTTTCTTCTCCTCTCTATTAACAAGAAGCACGTTTCTAGGAAAGATTGAATGTTAACTAACGACGTATTGTAATAACAACCAGCGTTCAGAACTAGCTGTGAAGAAACGACAACAATTGGTATATCATCATGAAAAATCCCTTTTCGAGCATACTACGGATTTTGTTTCTTAAATTCTTAATTGTTCTCAAAGTTCATTGATATTGATATGGTTGAGTGAGGTAAGCTCACGAGCTCGACGTTCATGCCCGAGGGGCGGAGTCAAATACCACGTGCCTGCTTAAGACCGTAGATCACTTTATGTAACTTGCACACATAGTAAGGACAAGAAGGATCTGAAAGTTTAAGAAAGAAAATGTCATATTAAATAAAAGAAAAAAAAAAAAAAGATCAATGGAAAGCTCATTCCTTTGTTATCGCATTCTAGTCTCGTTCTTGAGTGGGTAACCCCTCCCTTGATATGATAGTAGGAAGTCGCTACTATGGCACTATCTCTAACGTTAAGACACTGCCCTTTGCAATTGAAGGAAGGTCGAGAAAGAAGTGACCCTTTTTGGAAAGACTTAGGCTTAATCACAACTTAACAGGCTCACTCGTTGCATCCTTCTTCTTTTAAGAGTTCTTTCGAAGCCTCTTTCTAACACCTTATTTTTCATCGATAATGGTTTCAGGTTTTGAATGGATGTCCCAGTTCGGTGAATTCTTAAACCAAAATGGATTCTTGCCCAAAAAATAAGAAAAATGCTTGGCAGCAAAAAGGCTTTTCCAAGGAGCAACTTCCTTATTAGGAGGTCCCCCATTGATATAAAATCACTCTCAAGGTGGGTATAGGAAGACTAATATAATCTTTTCATTCAACAAGAAGTACCACCAATGTGAGAATGCGATTCCAAGTGATAAGACGAAGGATAAAAGGTATAGGATGGAACCAAATCAAGCCTACGAGGAAGTTTCTCCTTACAATGCCAAACCAAATTAGAAGCAAGCAAGGCTTTCTTTTCTTGTAGTCAGGGAAAGAATCATAGGGTTGATGCTAAACCAATTCTTCCAAACCAGAGCCCAGAGGAAGAAGAAATAACATTCCATGTTGTGAGGCATTGCTTATTGTACAGTTGCTTTAGCCTAGGAGCCAACCTAGCTAAGGCAACATCCCAACGTAGGGGCAGCTAACTGTGTAGATAGATGCTCTTTCCTCTTGCGAGAAAGCTAACTGCTTTCTTGTAGCTCTACCATTTAAAAAACACTTCTCTTATGTTCTTGAGTTCGTTTTTTGTCTTGTAACTTCTATTGAAATGCTATGCAAGTGGATGTATAGGCCTCCTTTCCCATACCCAATCCAAGAGAGCATCCTAGTGGACCTATTTGTTGGCGGTGAATGGTTGATTGCTTAATTACCAAATGATGGGCCTGCTTCTAGCAAGTGAAATGCTCCATAAGATATAAGGGCAAGCTATATGTATAAATTTAGTGAGCAGCAATTGAACTGAGCGTTCCAAATGCATCCAGCAGGAATCGAACCTACGAATTTGCCTCTTTATTACATTGGGCGCTTTAACCATTCAGCCATGGATGCAAAAAGACTCAGCGAGTGAACTAGGTTTTGGTATTCCTTCTCGAGCTTCTATTTCATCCGTTAAGGGAGATTCGAGAAAAGATGGAATAAGAAGACGTGTTTCCAGAACAAAGAAGATACGGGTTGAGAAGGGGAAGTTAGCAAAGTTAGACAAGATTGGAATGAGCATAGGAACATGTATTGATGTACCAGATCGGCTAATGCTCCCAGGTTGATGCGATGTATTCCACCAATTGACTGAATACTTTATTATTGGTATATCGATCTGTCCAAAACAAATTGAAATCGAAGCCAGTTCAATAGGAAGCTTTTGAAAATGCACTGCACCCAGCTAAATAAGAAACGGGATGAATACGGAGGTTAAACGAGCATCCCACACCCAAAAGGTGCCCCACATAGGTCTTCCCCGAAACCCCCCAGTAACTAAGGTAAACAACGTAAAAAAAGCACCCATTTCTGTACCGGTTCCGGAAGAGCGAAGAAAAAGGGGGTGTTTTGTTAATAGGAAGAAGAAAGTGTTTATAGCCGTAGCGATATAAACAAGAATACTCATCCGAGCCGCAGGAACATGTACATACAGAATACGAGAATTTCCACCTTGTTGAAGATCTAGTGGTGCTACCCGAAGACTTAAATGAATAGCCATCGCTGTTAAGAACAACCGAGATCCAATAAGAATTTGCGCGTAGCTTCTGGTCTTTGACATCAAAAAATACGATTGTAATAATGAAATGGACATGTGAGAATTTGGTCCTAGCTAGTAGAACAAGAAAGACTTTGGTCCTAGCTAGTGGAACAAGAAAGACACATGGATCTATATTCAATACGCAATAAAAGGATTTCCCCCAACGAAGAATTCCCCCTGGCTTTGTTTTCGCTCCGCTCGTGCGTGGCACTCCTCCTTGCTCACGGAGCGGCATACCGGAAAAAAAAAAATAAAGAAGAAAAAGTAGCTTTCCTACACCTATTTCTTAGGGCTTTCAAGAGCGTGACTCTTTTTTTTGAAGAAAGTCTTCCCTTTTTTCAGTTATAGACCTTACCCTTGGGGGGGAGGTTTTGAGGCACAACGGTGGTTTCTACGCCGTGCCACCCATACTTTAGCGCAATACCAAACTCATGTGCTTGATTTTGGAAAATGACAGATCTTAGAAGAGACACATAAATGCGGAGAGTGATAAATAAATATAGCTAGAACAGAACGAGAGCACATAGAAGAACAAAACATAACCAATAGACTCGGTCCTATGTGACAACACTATTGATGAGGCCTTTTAAACACTTGACAATAGCATAGACCACTACTTTTTTCTTGATCTTCAAATAAGACTGACTCCTACTACTCCTCTTTCTTCTTTGGGATAGGATCTAATAATCTCACCATTTTATAGTAATTCGCACGAACGAGCAAGGGACTATCTTTTCTATCGCTTACGCTTACTTTTCACTCAAGCCAACAATCTCTCTCTTCTTATTCTATATAAACAGGTCTTTGAATAAAAGAAGAAAGATGGTAGTCTAAAGTGAAGTAGATTCGACAGTATGCCAGTTGCGTCAAGAAATTCTACGAACCTTCTTCTCTAATGCAATTTGCTATTCTGTGAACCTTTCTTCCAAAACAGAAAGGGAAGTCTCACACTAGCCAATTTCACACCTTCCAAAGGTGCCATTTGACCAAATATGAAAGCTAATCAAAAGACACTAATTCATTTCGGGAACATGACAAAGGTATGCCCAGCTAACTAAGGGACACAACAAAGATTGGGACCTAAAGTAGTAAAACAAAGAAGGTCAACCAAGCGTACTAATGTGGGTGTGGGCATTTCTTCTGAAAGCCTTTCTTAGCTTTCTGGCTGATAACATGATTCCTTGTACCAGACGAAGCATGGAGGTGTCTTCTCTTCTATAATGCATAGTGAATTCATGTAGCTTATCCCTGCCACGACCGGCAGCTGCTGGGCCTTCCTACGCTGATGAATGTCTCCTTAGTTTGTTTCGATGAAAATCTCATATGAAGACAATTTTCTGCATTTTCCGGTAAAAATCCTAAATGTGTTGCATCATCTCAACATCCAGATGCATAGTTAATTAACTCGAGCCTGAGTTTAACCTTCGTTTCCCTGCCCTCAGCTTTTGATTAAGTGTCCAACTGTCCCTTTGCAACAATATAAAAGTGCATTACAAATGTACTTCTATTAATGGTTTATAAATCACAAATGTATAAAAATAGATATTGATTAAAAATTTTTAATGAAAAAACCATGAAAAAAAAAGCAAGCATGTGAGAGACTCATGATTTTAGACACTTGGGTTGAGCAAGATTTTAATTATGACTAAACAAATAATTCTAGAGAGACAACCAATCATACACCTAATTTCACAATTTATTGAGTTGTGGACATTTTCTATCTTGTGTAACTCACCACTTTATGCATATCACCCATAATCGCACTTTAGCAAGTTGTGAAATTGAATGTATAAATCGTTGCATTCGTAGGTGGAATGTAGGCAATTTTGGCCCTCTTTTGCAAAATTATTTAGCCAAAAAGCCTCCTCTTCAGAATATTTAGGGTGGTAACCTTGTTTTACAACTTGATTTTTTAAGTTTTAAGTAAATTAGACTAAGATGGAAGCAGTTGATGTGGTAGTTCGTTTTAAAACTTGTTAGGTGAAACTCAAGGTACATTGTAAAAATTTCTAAGCAGAACTTGATTATAGAGAAATCAAGTTGTGTGTTATGAACTCAATTATAGAGAAATCGAGTTTTGTGCAAAAAAATTCATGATGAACTCAGTTATTGAGAATTCGAGTTGTGTAGAAACTGCCACATCAGCCCTGCCACCACAACCTTATTTACTTAGAACTCAATTTTCAACCTTATTTACTTAGAACTCAATTTTTGCAGGTGTAGTTTAGAGGACTATACTTGTATAATACGACTTATGCACATGAATGGTTCATAAAAATAAATAATAATAAGAATTAATAACTTCCTCTTTTCTTTTTCTTTTTTGATAAAGTTTATTACTTACCGATAAAAAATAATAAATATGTTTCCAATCAAAGTGTCAGTTTAAATTCCAACTAATCTTAGCAATATTTTCATATAATAAAAAACGGAAATGCAAAAATATATACGTATATGAGACAAAAAATAGAGTAGAGGTTACATCGTTCTTACCAGCAATTCAGTCCGTAAGAAATGTTCTCCATTGCAGAGGCATGGAAGAACCTCCAAAATAGATTCTCTTAAGCCCTAAGTAGCAGACACAAGGTTGTGAAATTTATGGGCAAAGAACATTGATGATTTATTTTATTGTAAGGGTTAAAGCTACAATATATATGTGGAAAAGAGGTACCAGTAATTGGTCATAAAATGAATGCCAAAGTTTCCTTAGATATGATTCAAAAAGAATCATAAACTATTAATTGTTTGTTGGACAGTACTTCTCTTTAGAGTTTTGCATGCCACATGAACCTGAGATTCATTCAAATCTTATAATAAAGAATTTGATTAAGGATTTTATGGCATGATTATAAGGTTTCACCACACACTATATATGTTTAAAAACATTGGTTCTTACCCCAAAAAAAAAAAACATTGGTAATTTCTAAAGCCATTTTCTTGTCTAAATCCTTTGTATAGCAAGAATAAAAAAAGTCCCTTCCTATATTTCAAATTCACGATAGCAAGGATACTTTGTGTGGGGATCTGAAATAGAATAACGGACTCATGGGCTCAGGGCCCAGAAAAAGAATAATAAGGATGGATAAGCTTTATGGGATTACAGGGCCGAGCGAGCCCAATTGCCGCTTAAGCGTGAAGAGAGGTCAATCTCGATCCAAACCTGTGATCATTCTCTCATTCGAAAAGAACTTAATGAATAGAGCAATTGAGAAGAGTTTGTTTTAGACTAGAAATATATATTTCTTGAATGAATGAATTGTACAAATAATCTATCATGATCAGCCTTATATATTTAACTAGGCCATTGACATTCTGATAGACTAGCTAGTAACTAACTAAATGCAGTACCAACTAACTGACTAACTACTCCAAATCAATCACATAGTCAATTAGATAGAATGATGTCGCGGAAGCTACAAGAAAACAAACACGTTGCTTTTTAAATGGAAAAGAAACTAAACATGTTAGCTTCTGAATGAAAATCTTGAATCCACAAGGAGTCCCTGGAATCCACAAGATATTAAGGTTCTGGAACCCACCGGAGAAAACTAGACAAAGTTTGAATTTTTTATAAATCTGAAAATTGAATTGCCCTTAAGGCTAAAATATGTTTAAATAGTAAAAGAAATCCTACGGCGGCTATGAAAACGCCCAGAAACCCTAATTCGTGCTAATCACATAATTAGGTGGCAAAACAACTATTTTTGCCAAAAATAGCAAAATTTAGATAATTGCCTATGTCCCCCACCTTAACTTCTGATAGCCACGTGAAAACTAATTAAACAAAGAAAAATATGCCTTGTGTGTGACTATTATTTTGAATTGTTAATATTTGTGATAATATTATTTGAGACCCAAAAAATGGTGTATAAAAAGATAGGCGTAAATGTACTTTTAGTTCCTACATTTTGCATCTTTTCCATTTTGGTCCCTACATTTTCATTTCACCACTTTTAGTCCCTAAATCAATTAACGCGTTCCGTTTTAGTATCTACCGTTACTCACTTAACAGAAATTGCCTATGTGACAAACGGAATACAGAGTCAACACTCATAATGCTTACATGACTATTAAAATAATAATAAGAAATTTAATTTTGCATTTAAATAATGCTACATCAACATTTTAATATTAAAAAAGCCACATCATTAAAAAAAATTAATTTATTAATTTCAACTAAATAAAAAAATTTAAAAACAGATTATTTAAAAAGAAATTAAAAATAATCTGTTTAGATCAAAGTTTTAATTTAATTTCTTTTAATGCGTGTTCTTCTCTCCTAAGAATCTCTCTCTCTCTCTCTCTCTCTCTCTCTCTCTCTCTCTCTCTCTCTCTCTCTCTCTAAGACTATGGATTGTTGAGAGAGGTTTGGTGCGAGTGGAAGCAATGGTTGATAACAGGTTGTTAATCGAGGCTGAGGACGAAGAAGAAGGTGGCGGCGGCAGTTTTAGCTCGAAGCCTCTCGGTCGAAAGGAATCGGCAATCGCTGAAATTGTCCTTCTCGTTCATAGCCGATGGACTTTCTCCAAAGTCTAAATCTCTGTATACGAAGCTTCCCTCTCAGCCTCTCAACCTCTCTGTCCTCAAATTGGACGGCTCTTCCTTTAGTAATGCTCTCTTTTTCTTCTATGAGGTTGTTTAGTTACCGAGAAAATCGATGAATGTGGAAAATGTGCTTTTTTTTTTGTTTCTAAATTTGGAATAAACTCACAACAACTACATATCAAGTTAATGGATTGTGAAGTTTTCTGATTCAGGATTTGAACTTATTTTTAGATAGCTCAGTGATTAAAAATAATCTGCTTAGATCAGAGTTTTAATTTAATTTCTTTTTTAAATAATCTGTCTTTAAATTTTTTTTATTTAGTTAAAATTAAAAATTAATTTTTTTTTAAAATGATGTGGCTTTTTTAAATATTAAAATGCTGACGTGGCATTATTTAAAAAGCAAAATTAAAATTTTTTATTATTATTTTAATTGTCATGTAAGCATTATGAGTACTGACTATGTATTCCGTTTACTACATAGGCAATTTCTGTTAAGGGAATAACGGTATGGACCAAAATAGAACGCGGTAATTGATTTAGAGACTAAAAGTGGTGAAATGAAAATGTAATGACCAAAATGAAAAAGAATTCAAAATATAAGGACTAAAAGTGCATTTACGCCTATCTTTTTATACATCATTTTTGAGTCTCAAATAATATTATCACAAATATTAACAATTCAAAATAATAACACGACATATTTTTCTTTGTTTAATTAGTTTTCACGTGGCTATCAGAAGTTAAGGTGGGGGACAAATCCACCTAATACAATAGACTGCTAGAGCCAATCTGGTCTTTTACTACGTTTTCTTGATTTCCTACAGATAACCGTTCGGAAATATATAAATTTTAGGAGGCAAAGTATCGTTATCTTTTTATACACCATTTGTTGGATCCAAAATAATATTATTACAAATATTAACAATCCAAAATAATAACCACACACAAGGCATATAGAGAGCCAAAGGCATATAGAGAGCAAAATGCATTTAGTCCGAAAAGATAATGATACTTTGCGGCCTTACATTTATATATTTTCGAACAGTTATCTGTAGGAAATCAAGGAAACGTAGTAAAAGACCGGATTGGCTCTAGTAGTCTTTGTATTGGGTGGACTTGTCCCCCACCTTAACTTCTGATAGCCACGTGAAAACTAATTAAACAAAGAAAAATATGGCTAGAGTTAATGTCTTTGGCTAGAAACTGTGTGACGACTCAAGGTCTGAGTCAAACATATGAAAAATCACTACAGGAGCTGGAATTGCTCTTATAACAAATTGATGATTGAACAAGCTCTGGTGACCTTGCATGGATTGCTTGTGAGTAGCATGGATATTTTAACTTGTAAGTCTACTCATCTTGTTTTCCTGCTGATGCTAATAGTTTTATGCCCCTTCTTTCACTCCTCTCATGCTGCCGGAGATACTATATCGCAAGCGCAAGGACAATCTGTTACAATTACGGAAACTATAGTATCAGCTGACGCAAAATTTGAACTAGAATTCTTTCATCCTGGAAACTCCACATGTCAATACGTGGGAATTGGTTCAAAAAGGTATCACAGCAAACTGTCACATGGGTAGCCAACCGAAATCACCCTATTGTCAATTCTTCTGCAGTTCTCACTATTAGTAACGATGGTAATCTGGTGATTGCGGATGGTCAGTTGTCTTACTCGGTATCCAACATGTCATCTAGTGGCAATGCAACTGCAAGTGCTACACTATTGGATTCGAGAAACCTTGTTTTAAGAGGTAAACTCAAAAATCTTGTGGCAGAGCTTCGATTTTCCTTCCAGTGCCTATTTACCTGGAATGAAGATTGGGTATAAAAAAAACATCTTTACCGATCACAACTTGTTACGTGGCAAATTGTGACATAAAATTGTATCATATTATGTGTTCCTAGCATTACTCTGTCAAAAAATGTTAATTAATCTTACTATACAATATCACAATTTCAAACTGTGCAGTGTCCACCTGATCTCAATCACATTGTTGACCTTTCACATCCATGTACTAAATGCTCAGGACAAACTGTGAACTACAAAAAAGGGTGGCATTTGCATACGAGAATAAAAAATAAAATAAAAAAGTGGAATTTTCTAACAAGCAAGTAATTTTTAAAGTGTTCTAGTATTCGTTTGGATTCAGCTTAAATTTTGCTGCGTTCATGTTTTGCTTCTTTTTTTTTTTTTTTTTTTCGGTTTTGCTGCAGGGGGACAAGAGGGGCAGGCGCGCACTGTGCGCGTACTGTTCACGTACTTTTTTAACAATTTTTTATTAAAAATGAATCCTACAGTACTATTTACACATTTAAAAATTATTTTGCTACAGTGTTTTCAGTTTTCAACAATAAGCTTTATCCAAACGGACTCTAGTCGATCCACATTTTAATGCGACCGAACAACCACTTGCTTGGGTGAATGCTTGATTTCCATGTCTCAGTTTTTTTTTTTTTTTTTGGTAACTTCCATGCATGGTTTTAAAAACTGGTATGGTTAAAGACCGAAAAAGAGACTAGTTAAAGGTTTTATGGTCCAATCGGGGTTGAATTGATGGTCGAACTGATGACGTCATAAATAATTTAATTATTTATTTTTAAATTATAGAAATCTAGTTAATTAGTTATCTATATTTAAGTTTGAGATAATGCTAATAAGTTTTTATAATTTTAATAATGTTAATAATTTTATGCCCAATTTTTATAATAAATATTATTTAAATATTAAAATAATCTTCCATATACGTTCACAACTTCAGACATTTTTAAAAGCCACCAAGATAGTAGTACATAAATTGTGAAGCATGATAAGAGCAACTGCATTAGTGGTTGCAAAGGTTTGCAAAATACAAAAAATGCTTAATTTTGCACCAAAAAAAAAACCCCACATCAGTGCATGCAAAAGTGTGCAAATATACAAAATTGCTACAGTAATCGTGCATATATGCACGGTTAATGTTCAAGTGCAAATGATTTTTTTATTCTTTTTTTCTCTCTCCCCCTTCATCTTGCTCTTCCCCTCTGTCTTCTTCTCACAATAAAATCACAAAACCACCCTTGCCCAACCTCAACCACCAATCTCTATCTTCTTCCAACAACAAAATCACAAAGCCGCCCCATCCCAACCTCAACCACTCATCAAGGTGATACCACCCAAATACAAAACCCAAAAATTAAAATTAGCAATAACCCATCATAATACAAAAATCCAAAAACTAAAACTAGCAATCACCCATCATAGAACTAGCAAGAACCAGATGAAATCAAACTCCAAAATTAACCAAAACCAAGATGAAGTCAAGTGAGGACCATGCAGTACTACATCTAGATCGAAGGTGACGGTGGTGAGTTGCTGCAACTAGGGCTGACTTGGGTTACTGGTGGTGGTGAGGTTGATTTGAGTGAAGAAGGAAGAAGGAAAAGGAAAACAAGAAAGAAGGAGATGGTTCAGAGAAAAAGAGAGGGTTGGCGTGAGAAAAAGAATGAAAAAGGTGGGTGGGGCCATGTGAGTAGTTGTTTGTTTGATATAATAAAAAATTAAAGAAATATTCTTATTTAAATAAAGTAGATAGTAGAATAGATAAACTGATACGATTGTTTTGTAAAAGTGAGTGTGTAAAATAGAAAAAGTTTTTTTTTTTTTTTTTTTGCAAAATTAACAGAAATTTTACGTCCACTGATGTGAATGCTCTAATACTGAGATCTATTAGTGCTGCACGTGCCTAAGAGCACTGGCAATAGTGGTGCTAAATAGCTATATAGCTATTTTTAGCACCACTAAAACTCAAAATGTACCCTGCAATAGTGGAGCCAAAGCAATATTTTTTGGCTCCACGACTATAGTGCACAGCTATTTTTGGCTGTGCACTATAGCTAAAAGGAAAAATATATATATATATATAAATATATATTACATTTACACTACTTTTCTTATTTTTTATTCTTTCTTCTGCATTTCATTTTGCGTTTACACTACTTTTCCTCTCTCTGTGTCTCTGTGCAGTGATTTCTATGCATTTCATTTTGCGTTCACATTACTTTTCCTCTCTCTGTGTCTCTATGCAGTGATTTCTATGGCTTTGATGGTGGTTGTGGCTGTGTTTTGGTGGTTGAATGAAATATTATTTTATTGTAGTATTTATATTATTTTAATGTGTTAAAAGCTAAAATAAAACCACTGTTATTGGATGTGAGAAGGTAAAATAGATAAAGTGACTTTTTATGGTGCTAAAAAACTAAAAATTTGACTCCACTGTTGTAAATGCTTTGAGAAGTAAGAATATTGAAAATAAGGTGGCATAGTGATAGGTGGATCACATTAAAGATTGGATGGTGAGAATTAAATGATCTCATATGGCTAGGTTTTGATTCATGGGTATAAAAAGCAACACTTCAATACTACAGTGCTGCCACTCTTCACAAAAGCAACACTTCACTAAAGTCAAAAATCAACCCTTTGTTATTTGATTCTTTAAGAAAAAAAAATTAAAATATCTGGCCACACGGTTTCAAATGGATTAAGACGAATGTATGTATTGATTGTGGTCTGTCCTGTCCAAATCCAAATAAGCCTAGGTCTTTCTCACTGCGGCATATTGACAGGTGGATCACATTAAAGATTGGATGGTGTGGATTAAATGATCTCATATGGCTAGGTTTTGATTCATGAATATAAAAAGCGACACTTCACTACTATAGTGCTGCCACTCTTCACAAAAGCAACACTTCACTAAAGTCAAAAATCATTCCTCTATTATCTGATTCTTTAAGAAAAAAAAAATTAAATATCTGGCCACACAGTTTCAAATGGGTTGAGGCGAATGTATGTATTGATTGTGGTCTCTCCTGTCCAAATCCAAATAAGCCTAGGTCTCTCTCACTGCGACATATTGACAGGTGGATCACATTAAAGATTGGATGGTGGGGATTATATGATCTCATATGGCTAGGTTTTGATTCATGAATATAAAAAGCGACACTTCACTACTATAGTGCTGCCACTCTTCACAAAAGCAACACTTCATTAAAGTCAAAAATCATTCCTCTGTTATCTGATTCTTTAAGAAAAAAAAAATTAAATATATATCTGGCCACACTGTTTCAAATGGATTGAGGCGATTGTATGTATTGGCTGTGGTCTCTCCTCTCCAAATCCAAATAAGCCAAAGTCTTTCTCGCACTGTGTCTATAGGTATGTTTCCCTCTTTATCTAAAGATTTGTGACGCGTGGGTAGGATCACAGCTCCAAAAAGCTAGCTTTGAGGGGGGGAAATGAGAGTGAAAGAGAGACTGAGTGAGGTGTGAGCGTTTTTAGGTTAGTTTTGGTTTTCAACCCAACCGGCCAATAACTAGTTCAACCAAACTAGTTTGGAGATTTAAGACCATCAAGCAATGGACATCTTCGCTTTTGAGGTGTTGATGAGTTCCAATTTGCTTATTTTATTCTTTGTATTCTCAAATGCTGTCGATAGCATTACTAAATCCCAGTTCCTCAGTGACATTGAGAAGACAACCTTGGTCTCTAAAGATGAAGGCTTTGTCCTAGGGTTCTTCAGTCCCGATAATTCCACTAATCGTTACTTGGGAATTTGGTACAACAATATCACAGTTAAAACGGTTGTTTGGGTAGCAAACCGGCTCAACCCAATTAGCGACTCGTCTGGCGTGTTGATGTTAAACAATTCAGGTAGCCTTATTCTTCTCAGCCAGAATACGACTGTTGCTTGGTTGGCAAATTCAACAAAAGAGGTAGGGAGTCCAGTTGTTGAGCTTTTAGATTCTGGAAATCTAGTATTAAGAGAAGAGAATGAAGGAAACCCAGGACACTATTTATGGCAAAGCTTTGACTATCCTTCTGATACGTGGCTACCTGGGATGAAGCTTGGATGGGACTTAAGGATTGGTCTAAATCAGCATCTATCTTCATGGAAGAGTTCAGATGACCCCTCACCTGGAAAACTGAGCTGGGGGATTGAACTTAATAATTACCCTGAATTTGTCATGAAGAATGGCTCCCAGAAGTGCTTTCGTTCCGGCCCATGGAATGGCGTTTTTTTCAATGGTATGCCAGAGTTACAGACCACCTGGGATTACAGCTTCACTTATGTCTACAACAAGGACGAGGTATACTTCCTATTCAACATGGCTCAAAGTTCTACAAAAATCGTAAGAATAGTTATGAACCAATCACAGTATGAGGTCTACTCGTGGGTTGAAGAAAAAAAAGAATGGAGCATGTTGTTTTGTTTGCCAAAAGATAAATGTGATATTTATAATTTATGTGGTGCTTATGGAAATTGTATCATGGGTGAGTCACCTATCTGTCAATGTCTTGGAGGATTCAAGCATAAATCACTACAAACATGGAACCCAAAAGAGTGGTATAAAGGATGTGAACGCAGTAAGCAATTGAGCTGCCAAGATAAAGATAAAATTGAGTTTGTTAAATTTGTTGGACTCAAATCGCCAGATTCTATGGATTCTTGGGTGGTAGAGAGCATGGATTTTGAGGAATGCAGATACAAATGTTTGAACAACTGTAACTGTACGGCTTTTACAAACTCAAATATCAGATACGGAATAAGTGGCTGTGCCATGTGGTTTGGGGATCTAATTGATATTAGACAGATTGCAGCTAATAACAGGATGGATGTTGATAGTCAGAATGTATATATTCGAATGTCTGTATCAGAGAAAGGTATTGTGCCTATAGTCTTCGTTGCTCTTTAATTCATATTTTGACATACCATTGAAGCTAAAATCTTTGTTTCCGTTAGTTTTATTGCTTTAATAAAATATTTTTGCTTTTCTATTGCAAATTCAATCAAAAAGAGGTGAAAACCAAGCAAAAGATGAAGGTGATAATAATAGTTGTGGTTGCCATTGTCGTAGCTTTTAGGGTACTCTTGATTCCCTACTGCATTTGTAAGAGGTCAGACTTCAAAGGTAATATTATGCAAGTCATTTTACTAAGGTTCTTTGATATAACTTCTATAAATGTATAGAGCAGCTAACAAGATCGTTGAGCAAGAAAAGCTGTGATTATATCCTTTTTTTTTTTTCTTTTTTATGGGAGAGTCAAAGTGCATCACTAACCAGTTTTTTTGAAAGAGTTACGCAAGTCAAACCGTGTCACGAGACCAGGATTTTGTGCAACCTTGAATAACTTCTAGTACTTGCAGCAAGTGTGTTTATTGGATAGAAAATTTTGCACTTCAAGGCTACTTCTCATTCTATCCTCGAGGGCTAAGTTACTTTTGATATTATAAGTTGGACTAAGTGTAGAACTTAAAACAAGCATTTCCAAGGCGAAGTCGGTGTGCTCTATTCTAATTCGAAGTATTCATAGTTGCAAAAAAAAATAAATAAACTTGAGACTACAATTAACTAATTGCAAGAAAAGTAAAACATTGGAAGGGAACTTACTTTCATCAACATAATGAGGCATATACAATTGAGTCTAATTCTAATCGAAAAGATAAATTTAAAAGATAACAAGCAAATATGAGTGTTGGTCAATCTCTTGATATATTTTATTTGATGTAAAAATGAGTTAAAATATTTACTTGTGGTTGTTCGAAGTATTGCTGACTAAAGAGGCTCACTCGAGCAAAGACCAAAGCCCACTCGAGCAAGTAAATATATGTGGGCTCAAGCGCTCATTTACTTCTAGCTGCCGGCATAAGAACTCATCAAGGATTTCAACAAAACAATTAAATGCTTTTGAAATTATGTGTATATATTCCTCTACAACCATGTAACAAAGATCAGTTATTATTTGAGCCATGACAGCTTTTATGAATCATTTTAGGATTAGATTAGAGGAACCATCTTCACAATTGAGTAGGGAAGGACTTGTTATAATTTGATTTGAGAAACAGGACCCCACAGCTTGGACTAATCAGAACTATCTTCTAGATCAAGCAGGGGAGGACTTGATATCATTTGATTTCAGCAACAAGGCTTTACAACGAGGACTAATCAACCAGAAGAGGGCTGGGAAAGGTAGAAATAAGGAAATGGAGCTTCCACTCTTCAGTTTTTCTAGTGTATCTACCGCTACTAATCACTTCAGTGCCTCAAATAAAATTGGAGAGGGTGGTTTTGGACCTGTTTACAAAGTAAGTTTCAATAACTAACCACATTGATCTTAGGAGAGAAATTTTGAAGTAATATATAATATTCAACAATCTAACCTTTAACACAAATATTGATGTCCTAATACTTGCATGAAACTAATGCTAAGTGTTAGAAGTATTAGGTATACATGGGCGAGGCCTAATTATATTGTAAACCTAATACCTCTAACACTAGTATCCAACCTATAATAATTGTTTGATGTGGATTCATCCCTAGGTTTAATAAAAGACTAAAAATAATTATTTTCAGGGATCCTTGCTGAATGGACAATTAGTAGCAGTAAAAAGACTTTCGAGAAAATCTGGACAAGGATGGGAAGAGCTGAAAAATGAGGCAATGCTAATAGCCAAACTCCAACACAAGAATCTTGTGAAACTGCTTGGCTATTGCATTGAAAGAGATGAAAAGATTTTGATCTATGAATATTTGCCCAAGAAAAGCTTAGATTATTTCCTTTTTGGTATGTAGTTTAACACAATCTTAATTACTTTTGAAGTCATCTGCTTACGTTATGCCCACCAATTATTTCCTATCTTCTATCTTACTATCTATTTGTGGTATTGAGACAGATCCAAGTAGACACGGGATAATAGATTGGGCAACCCGAACTCACATCATTGAAGGGATTGCTCAAGGGCTTCTTTACCTCCATCAGTATTCTAGGTTACAAATCATTCACAGAGATTTGAAGGCTAGCAATATATTGCTGGATAAAGACATGAATCCTAAGATATCAGATTTTGGATTGGTAAGAATTTTTTGTGGGAATGGGTCACAAGCAACCAACCGAATAGTGGGGACTTAGTAAGTATAATCCATAAGTATGTATCTATAGCAAATACCAGTAATAAATACAAAGTATTCACAATGAAGCTACTAACTAGTTAGTTTACAATGAAATACAGTGGCTATATGTCCCCAGAATATGCAATGGCAGGTCTCTTCTCAATTAAATCTGACATCTTTAGTTTTGGAGTATTATTGTTAGAGATCTTGAATGGCAAGAAGAATACTAGTTTCTATCAGAGTGACTCTATCAATCTTATTGGATATGTGAGTAATGGACCCTCTTACTTTTAAGTTAACAAAAGCTTATACAATGTGTTTGACCATCTGCGTCTGTGTGTGTATTATACCATCTCTTGACTTTTCATAGGATTATCTTCTGATTCAGTAATGTTGATTTAAAAGTTATATATCTAGTGTCAATTGAGTTTCCTCTAAACCTAAGTAGCTATTTTCGATGTTTTACCCAAGATCATTTCTAATGCTCCTTTAATTCAGTTTGCAATTCTTTTTATTTGTGATGTGTACTATGCTAAGAGCATCATAATTGGCACTTGCTTTTAATTTTGATGCTAAATTTTCTTCAGGCGTGGGATTTGTGGAAAAGCAATAGGTCGTTGGACTTGATGGATCCAATCCTTGGAGATCTCTTCCTACAAATGTCCTTTTGAGTTATATAAACATAGCATTCCTTTGCGTCCAAGAAAATGCAGCTGATAGGCCTACCGTATCAGATGTGATCTCGATGTTCAATAAGGAACCTGCACTTCTACCTTCACCAAAAAAACCCGCGTTTTCATTTGCCAAAGGTATCGAGGATTTGGGTTCATCTAAGAGAGAGCCAGAAATTTGTTCTCTAAATAACGTGACAATCTCAATTTTGGAAGCTCGGTAACAATGTAGAGTCTTAGACTTTGGTGATCATACCTCAATTGTTCATCTTCTTACCTAAGTATGTTTTAAATAAAAAATAATATTATAATATCATTGGCTCATAGCCATGTTGTAGTCTATCAAGTCCTAAATTAAAAGCTTTTTCTTCCTGTTTCTCCTGCTTTCATTATATACCTCCTCTTCTTATGTTTTTAGCATAATTGCATAAGGATATTCATGGACTGATATGAAGGAGGTCCTTAGGGCCACTTCTAAAAGTCTACACCCAAAAAAGGCCAAGGCCCAGATAGATGCAATTTTTGGAATTAAAATAGGGAAAATTACACTTTACCACCCTAAACTATGCTCCATATTACACTTTATACTCTAAACTATTTGAATGCATAATTTGCACCCTAAACTATGATATTTGTTACACTTTACACCCCGCCATTAGTTTTACAGTTAAGTGGGATGGAAGTATGAAACACATGACTTGCACATGCGTTGCTAAGTGGCACAAACTTAAAAGACCAACCCCCCCCCCCTTCCTCTTCCTAATCAATTAAAAACAAAATTTGTATTTTTTTTTTCTAGTTTCTCTCGTGCGTATCAGGTATCAACCCCTTTCCAAAATCCCTACAACCCTAAATCCGCAAATCAAAATCATCTTTGGCATCATCACTGCTCCACCACCACAACACCTCCTAAGAACAATTCTTGGTTGACTCTGAATGGACAAAAGAATCCATCCAAGCATTACCATTATTCCCAGCTTGTACCAAATTTTCCCTTAAATTTTGAAGAAGAATCCATCCAAGCAAATTACCATCCTTAGGTGAGATTCTAGCAATGCAATCAGTCTACCAAACATTTGCCCAAACTTCTCCATTTATATATTCCAATTCATTAAGGTTGTGTACTTCATGACCATTATAGGTGACAATATGTTTTCCTATGACTTTGAAATTTTGATGGTTAATCAGATACAATGTTGAAGTCCCATCACTTCCAAACAAGACTTTTTCATCAGTTTCCAGACCCCAACCATCTCTTTCCTCTTGCGGGAAAGATATTCCTTGATTTGAGATACTACTGCTTAGATTAGATGGTTAGCTTAGTAGATGTTTTCTTGTAGCTCTAACATTTAAAAAGCACTTCTCTTGCGTTCTTGAACTTGTTTTTTGTCTTGTAGCTACTACCAATATGCTATGCAAGTGGATGTATAGGCCTCCTATCCCCTACCCAATCCAAGAGAGCATCCTAGTGGGCTTGTTTGTTGGCGGTGAATGGTCGACTGCTTGGTTCCCGAATGATGGGTCTGCTTCCAGCGAGTAAAGTGCTCCATAAGCTATAAGGGCGAGCTATACATATAAATTCCATGAGCAGCAATTGAACTGAGCGTTCCATGTGCATCCAGCAGGAATCGAACCTACGAATTTCCTTCAAGATTAGGTAAAAAAGGGCGCTTTAACCATTCAGCCATGGATGCAAAAAGACTCAGCGAGTGAACTAGGTTTTGGTATTCCTTCTCGAGCTTCTATTTCATCCGTTAAGGGAGATTCGAGAAAAGATGGAATAAGAAGACGTGTTTCCAGAACAAAGAAGATACGGTTCGAGAAAGGGAAGTTAGCAAAGTTAGACAAGATTGGAATGACCATAGGAACGTGTATTGATGTACCAAATCAGTTATTGCTCCCAGGTTGATGCTATGTACTCCACCAGTTGACTGAAGACTTTATTATTGATATATCAATTTGTCCAGCACGAATTGAAATAGAAGCCAGTTCGATAGGAAGATTTTGAAAACGTGGTGCACCTAGGTAAATAAAAAAAACGAGATGAATACGGAGGTTAAATGAACATCCCACACCCAAAAGGTGCCCCACAGAGGTCTTCCCCAAAACCCCCCAATAACTAAGGTAAACAACATTAAAAAAGCACCCATTTCTATACAGGTTCTGGAAGAGCGAAGAAAAAGATGGTGTTTTGTTAATAGAAAGAAGAAAGTGTTTATAGTTGTAGCAAAATAAACGAGAATACTTATTTGAGCCGCAGGAACATGTACATACAGAATACGAGAATTTCCACCTTGTTGAAAATCTAGTGGTGCTACTCGAAGACTTAAATGAATAGCCATCGACGTTAAGAAAAACCAAGATCCAATAATAATTTGCGCAAAACTTCTAGTCTTTGACATCAAAAAATACGGTTGTAATAACGAAATGGCCATGTGAGAATTTGGCCCTAGCTAGTGGAACAAGAAAGACTTTGGTCCTAGCTAGTCAAACAAGAAAGACATGGATCAATATTCAATATGCAATAAAAGAATTTCCCCTAACGAATAATTCCCCCTAGCTTTGTTTTCACTTTGCTCGTGCGTGGCACTCCTTGCTCACGAAGTGGCACACCAGGAAAAAAAATCAAGAAGAAAAATCCACTTTCCTACTCCTATTTCTTAGGGCTTTCAAGAGCGTGACTCTTCTTTTTGAAGAAAGTCTTCCCTTTTTTCGATTACAGACCTTACCCTTGGGGGGGAGGTTTTGAGGCACAGTGGTGGTTTCTACACCATGCCACCCATACTTTAGCGTAATACCAAACCCATGTGCTTGATTTTGGGAAATGACAAATCTCAGAAGAGACACATAAATGCTGAGAGCGATAAATAAATATAGCTGGAACAGTACAAGAACACATAGAAAAACAAAATATAACCAATAGACCCGGTCTTGTGTGACAACACTATTAATGAGGTCTTTTAAATGCTCGACCATAGCATAGACCACTAATTTTTCCTCGATCTTCAAAGAAGAATGACTCCTACTACTCTTCCTTATTCTTTAGGATAGGATCATCGTTGGTCCTTATTTCACTAATGATCAATAATCTCACCATTTTATAGTAATTCGCGCAAACGCACGAGGGACTATCCCTTCTATTGCTTACGCTTGCTTTTCACTCTCAAGACAACGATCTCTCTCTTCTTATTCTATATAAATAGGT
Source organism: Castanopsis chinensis (assembly GCA_032878915.1). Classification (NCBI taxonomy): domain Eukaryota; kingdom Viridiplantae; phylum Streptophyta; class Magnoliopsida; order Fagales; family Fagaceae; genus Castanopsis; species Castanopsis chinensis. Next base: position 6,191,630 of record JAVQMG010000093.1, on the reverse strand, counting down.
CTTTGCATAAGAGAAGAAAGATGGTAGCCTAAAGTAGAGTAGATTCGAAGATATGCCAATTGCGTCAAGAAATTCTACGAACCTTCTTCTCTTATGCAATTTGCTATTCTGTGAACCTTTCTTCCAAAACACAAAGGGAAACCTCACACTAGCCAATTTCACACCTTCCAAATGTGCCATTTGACCAAATATGAAAGCTAATCAAAAGACACTAATTCATTTCGGGAACATGAGAAAGGTATGCCCAGCTAACTAAAGGACATAATGTAGATTGGGACCTAAAGTAGTAAAACGAAGAAGGTCAACCAAGCGTACTAATGTGGGTGTGGGCATTTCTTCTGAAAGCCTTTCTTAGCTTTCTAGCTGATAGCATGACCTTGGTATTCTTGGTCCCTTGTACCAGAGGAAGCATGTAGGTGTCTTCTCTTCTATTATGCATAGTGAATTCATGCAGCTTATCCCCGCCCCGACCAGCAGCTAATGGGCCTTCCTACGCTGACGAATGCCTCTTTTCTCTTCTCTGAAGTCTACAACAAACAAGTGGGAGAGGTAAGATTTGAACCTACATAGAAAAACTTCAAATTTACAGTCTACCACTTTTGACCACTCGGCTACTCTCCCCTTCCTGGGCCAAGGCCCTCCTTAATGGGTTCTAAGAAGGAGGGCGGTGCCATGAATCAATCAAAAAGCTTATTGATTTGATTGAAGAGAACTAATACTATTTATTAGCTTAGCCAGCGTTCCGGGAGAATCTAGTAATTTAGTCAGTTCATAACAATCTTTGTAAAGCAAGGGGAAAAGCTTCTACGGTAGCTTCACCCTTATGTAGCCATCAACCTTCCCCAGCCCCCCCCCCCTTCATCACTTCTGGCTAATAAGCATCTTTTAGTGGAGGAAATGAGACTAGTCGCTTCTGGCAAAACTACGAGCCTACTCTTCTCAAGTCTACTTAAATAGCTTACGCTTACCAAGCCTAGTCTACAAAAATAGGGCTACAGCAAGCAAGCTTTCCCCCTTTGTTTGTTGTGGGTCACGCCTCACCGCAAGCACTGAATTAATGAAATGAGTGGAGACCTTCCTTCCAGCTAATAAAGATACTACTCCAATCTTCCCATTCATTCCCAATGGATCCTTCTTCTCCCTAAGAATTAAACTAACCAAGTTCACCTATAGAAGAGTGAGGAATAAAAACCAACAATCAACTTCCCACAATTCTGCTAGTTTAGAAACTAAAGTGAAGGGCAAGGCTCGCTAGTAGGTCAGAAAAGCGATAACTCAAAAATCTCCCCAAGTAGGATTTGAACCCATGACCAGTCATTTAACAGCCGACCACTCTACCACTGAGCTACTGAGGAACAACGGACCTAAGGAAGCCTACTGTCGTTCTTTGGAACCAGCCTATGACTGAACAAAAATGGGTTCATCACACTTTTTTTTTTCACATACACCGGGAGAAAAGGTTACGATAGCAAGCCCTTCCCCAGCCGGAGAGCCCCTAAGACAAGGGGGCGGCGGTCAACCATCTACTCTCAAGATTCATATTGATCAATCAATCCCCACATCCTACCAATTCGCTAAGTAGACTCACTCTACTGTGGGGCAACAAAGGCTGGAACTGTTCATGCCAAAAACAAGGGACCTACTTCTCATCCGAGGAGTTAGCAGGTATGTGAGAGTCCCCTCTCTATCTGTCTCTCTGAGTTTCTACCATTAAGTAGCACTTCTGCTATTCAATCATAGAAATCAATTCCAATCAAGCTGAAAAGCCCTTTCTTATTAGTAAGCTAGCGCCCTACAATCTTTCTAAAGCGCTAACAAGCAAGAAAAGGCCCCTTGTGTCTAGATAGGCTAAGGCGCCTTTACTAATATTATAATATAAGGTGCTTCTTTCTCAAAGTCAAGTTTCGCACCTCTTAGTAAAGCTTTGAAGCCTCTACCTTTTTTATGGGATATTTAAAGAAGCGCAGGTTTGGAACCCTATACAAAGGGTTAGTCTCGATCTTGCTTGGTGGTGCCCCTCTTGGTGATTGTTGACTCAACATTGATTTCATGCTTGAGTTGGAGGCCCCCCCCCCTCCATCCATCGAGTCAAGTAATTCGCTATCGGAAAAATTTCCACCACGTGTCTCATGGCATGCTTCTTGTTTCTCCGAATCGGTTCCTAGTGTCAATCAATCAAGATTCGCCACCAGGAGAGGGACGAGCCTTTACTTTAGGTTATTAGGTCAGTCTTGTCATTCGCGCAATTCCCCCGTCCATCAATCGATCACGCGAGTACGTATCCAATCAACGCATAGGGAACGAAAAAAAAAACGTTTTCTTAATAAAAATGTTTATCAATTGATCCCTAGTCATTCAGTCGTAGTTTCCACGACATTTTCACACCCTTCTACTAAGAGGGGCACCATGTTAAAAGGGCAGCATTTAAGGTAATCATCACTAGTTTCTACCGAGGGTATGGTATGGCTTTGTTCTTGGTGTTGTTTAATAGATGTCGAGTGCCGCTTTTCCCTGTCTGAGAATCTCCATCTGCTCTAAGTAGTCAAGCTAGAATCTTTATGTCAGAGTTTACAGCTTCAGCTCCACCAACAGGAATCGCCAGCATCACGAGCACCATTTGCGGCACTCAAGGCACATGAGCATGAGCATGCTGCCTTGAAGAAACAGTCAGGCAGAAGGCTTGTGAAGGCCTGCCAAACAAAGGCCAGGAATAAAAACCTCTTGGGGGAGGAAAGAAAGGTGAGGCCAAGATTTAAGAGGATCTCGGCAACTCTCTACTTGAAGAAGTTGCCAATAGCTACATCAGCTAGCCTACTTGACTTCTCACTGTCAGTTGATGGCATCGTAGATCAAATCTAATTGGAAGCAAAAGAGGAGTCAACTTGATTAGTCAAATGTGGGTTATGATATATATAATTGAATTCATGTTATATTTTGATTGTTAGGTAGTTAATAAACTTGATGTCATTTTTTGTTTTCTTGGAATAATTGAAGCTCAATGGCGATTAATTTGGGACATATATACATATCATAAAAATTATCCATATACAATTCAGTACATATTTTATTGCACATGTGGCATGTAACGTATCTAGGTTGCTCTAGTATGCTTATCTTATTTAAGGAGTTATAGATTTGTTCTGTATTCCAGCACCTGAATATGATGGCTAATTCATGGATAAGTATGTTTATTTTGTATACTCATGTTGTATTGTAACTTGTATACATACCTTCTCCTTGCATAAGATACGTACAATGCATTCTATGTTAGTGCTTAGTTTGTTTCGATGAAAAATCTCATAGGAAGACAATTTTTTGCATTTTCCGATAAAAATCCTAAATGTGTTGCATCATCTCAACATCCAGATGCATAGTTAATTAACTCAAGCCTAGAGTTTAACCTTCGTTTCCCTTCCCTCAGCTTTTGATTAAGGGTGTGTTTGTTTGGAAGTGAAATAGGGTGGATGGAAAACTTTGGAAAGAAAATAAGAAGAGAAACTTTTTTGGAGTGTGTTTGGTTGGGTGGAAAAGAAGGAAAATAAATAGTGGGACCAAGTATTTTCTCTCCGGACCCACCAAAAAGTTTTCTCTCCAAAATGGAGAGAAAATTGGAAAGGAGAAGCACATGAAATGAGCTTCCAAAAATACCCCCTCTTCTCCAAAGTCTCCAACAGTCCAATGTGTTGGCTTCCTCTCTCTCTCTCTCTCTCTCTCTCTCTCTCTCTCTCTCTTTGTGTTTGTTTGTTTTTTTTTTTTTTTTTTTGTTACTAACTAAAGTGCTGGCTGTTTTTTTTTTCTTTGATTTTGTCCAAATGAGTGGGCTTCTTGGCTTCCCTCTTTTTCTTTTTTTTAACTAACTAAAGTGTTGGCTGTTTTTTTTTCTTTGATTTTGTCCAGATGAGTGGGCTTATTTTCTCTCTTTTTTTTCTTCAATTTTTTCTGGACTTGTAGCTTCTTTTTTTGTGATCATATGTTTATTTTCTCATTAATTTTGGTTGGTTTTTGTTTTTGTTCTTTTAAAAAAAAAAAAACAGTTTTAGGTTAATTTCTTATGCTATTTTTTTTTTAATGAAGTCTCCATCTATACACAATTTTTTTTTTAAGTATAATGAATTACTCTTTATTTTATTTAATAGGAACATAATGGTAAATTTATACAAAATTTATTTTCAACCAAACAAAAAGGTTTTCCATCTCTCTACTTTTCCACCCTCCCAACCAACACTACAAAAAACGGGGTCTATAGCCGCGTTTCAAAAACGCGGCTATAGACCCCGAAAACGCGGCTATAGGATATTGCCGCGTTTTTTATAGCTGCGTTTACAAACCAGGCCTATGCTGCGCAGCAATAGCCCCTGCGGGTCTGTAGCCGCGTTTTTATAACCGCGGCTAAAGATCAGGCCTAAAGCCGCGTTTTTAAAAAACGCAGCTACAGACCCATTTTGAGCTGCGTTTATAACCGCGGCTATAAGTTTTTTTAAAAACAAAAAAAAAAAATTCTGGATTTTTTTTAAAACAAAAAAAAAAATCTTGGTTTTTGTTTTAAAAACAAAAAAAAAAAATTCTGGGCTTTTAAAAAAAAAAATCTGGTTTTTTAAAAAAAAAATTCTGGGATTTTAAAAAAAAAAATTCTGGGTTTTTTTTCCCCCAAAAATTCAAAATTCAAACAAAAAAAATTCAAAATTAAACACAAACCCAAAAAACTCAAAATCAAACACAATATATTGACAATATAAATACAACATGCTCCAAAATATAGCAATACAAACCCATGAATTTCATCTCATTCAACAAAACCAACCCAAACTTAACAAAAATCCATTCAAGGAACACAAAAACACAAGAACAAGCTCAAGAACACAAACCCATTTAAACATAGGCACAATATCACAACACAATAGCAAAAATAACATCTAGCAAAAGTATAATACCCATAAAAAGATTTGAAATTTTTTACCTCAATAGTAGAGATGAGTGAGCCTCGGCTTTTCTTATGAAGTTTTTTCCATTTGCCCTTACCTGAAAAATGGTGGTGTGGAGTGTGCATTGTGTTGAAAGAAAAAAAAGAAGGAAAGAAAGAAGAAAAGTAGCAACAGCAAAGAAACAAAGAAAAAAAAAAAAGTTGTGCTGGAGTGAAGAAGGAAGAAAGAAGAAGAAAAAGAAAAAAAAAAAAAAAGAATGAAGAGAACAAAAGAAGAGAGACCTAGGAAACCCAGAGAACAAAAGAACAAAAGAACTAAAAGAAACCCAGAAGAAGAAAGACCAAAGAAAGAAAAGAAAACCGGAAGGGTAGGTGGGAAAGTGGGGGTTTTTTTATATTATTTGGCTGGACCTATAGCCGCGTTTCTAAAAACGCGGCTATAGGCCCTCATTTAAAAAAAAAAATTGTTGGGCTGTACACGCTGTCCATGTAAAAAATATTTTTTGGCTGGGACTATGGCCGCGTTTCCCATAGAAATGCGGCCATAGGTCTGGTCTAAAGCCGTGTTTCCTGGAAAAACGCGGCCATCCTTTTAAAAAAATATTTTTTGCTGGACCTATGGCCGCGTTTTTAAAAACGCGGCTATAGGCCCACCTTTATAAAAAAAACTTTGTTGGGTGGTACAAGCCGACCATGTAAAAAAACATTTTTTGGCTGGAACTATGGCAGCGTTTTTATGGAAAACGCGGCCATAGGTGGGGTCTAAAGCCGTGTTTCTTAACAAAAAGCGGCCATCCTTTTTAAAAATTATTTTTGCTGGACCTATGGCCGCGTTTTTAAAAACGCGGCTATAGGCCTGCCTTTATAAAAAAAAAAATTGTTGGGTGGTACACGCCGTCCATGTAAAAAAATATTTTTTGGCTGGAACTATGGCCACGTTTTTATGGAAAACACGGCCATAGGTCGGGTCTAAAGCCGTGTTTCTTCACAAAATGCAGCCAGCCTTTTAAAAAAATATTTTTTGCTGGACCTATGGCCGCGTTTTTAAAAACGCGGCTATAGGCCCGCCTTTATAAAAAAAAAAAAATTGTTGGGTGGTACACGCCATCCATGTAAAAAAATATTTTTTGGCTGGAACTATGGCCGCGTTTTTATGGAAAACGCGGCCATAGGTCGGGTCTAAAGCCGTGTTTCTTCACAAAACGCAGCCAGCCTTTTAAAAAAATATTTTTTGCTGGATCTATGGCCGCGTTTTTAAAAACGCGGCTATAGGACCTCCTTTATTAAAAAAAAATTGTTGGGCTGTGCACGCCGTCCATGTAAAAAATATTTTTTGGCCGCGAACTATGGCCACGTTTTTATGGGAAACGCGGCTATAGGTCGGGTCTAAAGCCGCGTTTACTACAAAACGTGGCTATTCTTTTAAAAAATATTTTTTGGCTAGACCTATGGCCGCGTTTTTAAAAACGCGGCTATAGACCGTATTGAAAAACGCAACTAAAGCCACTTACAAACGTGGCTTTAGACCTAACCTATAGCTGCGTTTTTAAAAACGCGGCCATAGGTTGTTCTAAAGCCGCGTTTTCTAGGAACCACAGCCATAGGTCAGTTATAGCCGCGTTTTTTGTAGTGCAAACACAAACGAGAAAAACTAAAATCTTTTCTATCTTCCTACTTCTCCATCCTCTCTCCATTTTCTATCCTCTCACTTTTCCATCCTCCCAACCAAACGGACCCTAAGTGTCCAACTGTCCCCTTGCAACAATATGAAAGTGCATTACAAATGTACTCCTATTAATGATTTATAAATCATAAATGTATAAAAATAGATATTGATTAAAAAAATTTAATGAAAAAATCATGAAAAAAAATGCAAGCATGTGGGAGACGCATGATTTTAGACAGCTGGGTTGAGCAAGATTTTAATTACGACTATACAAATAATTCTAGGGAAACAACCAATCATACCCCCATATCACCCATAATCGCACTTTAGCAAGTTATGAAATTGAATGTAAGAATGGTTGTATTCGTAGGTGGAATGTAGGCGATTTTGGCTGTCTTGCCCTCTTTTACAAAATTATTTAGCCAAAAAGCCTCCTTTTCAGAATATTTAGGGTGGTAGCCTTGTTTTGCAACTCGATTTTTTAAGTTTTAAGTAAATTAGACTAAGATGGCAGCAATTGATGTGGTAGTTCCTTCTAAAATTTGTCAGGTGAAACTCAAGGTGCATGGAAAAATTTTCTAAGCATAACTTGATTATAGAGAAATCAAGTTGTGTGTTATGAACTCAATTATAGAGAAACCAAATTTTGTGAAAAAAATTTCATGATGAACTCAATTATTGAGATATCGAGTTGTGTAGAAAGTAGAAACTGCCACATCAGCCCTGCCACCACAACCTTATTTACTTATAACTAAATTTTCAGCCTTATTTACTTAGAACTCAATTTTTGCAGGTGTAGTTTAGACTTTAGAGGACTATACTTGTATAATACGACTTATGCAAATCAATGGTTGAAAACACCGTGAGATGAAAATGTTGTTGATCAAGTAGATACCAATTAGTAACTTCCTCCCATAAAAAATAAATAAATAAATTAGATGATTTATGGGCAAAATAGATTTATTTCTCCATTGTAGAGGCATGGAAGAACCTCCAAAATAGATTCTCTTAAGCCCTAAGTAGCAGACACAAGGTTGTGAAATTTATGGGCAAAGAACATTGATGATTTATTTTATTATAAGGGTGAAAGCTTCAATATATATGTGGAAATGAGGTACCAGTAATTGGTCATAAAATGAATGCCAAAGCTTCCTTAGATATGATTCAAAAAGAATCATTAACTATTAATTGTTTGTTGGACAGTACTTCTCTTTAGAGTTTTGCATGTCAAACAACTGAGTAATTCCACCACATGAACCTGAGATTCATTCAAAACTTATAATAAAGAATTTGATTGAGGATTTTATGGCATGATTATAAGGTTTCACCACACACTATATATGTTTAAAAACATTGGTTCTTTCCAAAAAAAAAAAAAAACATTGGTAATTTCTAAAGCCATTTTCTTGTCTAAATCCTTTAAATAGCAAGAATAAAAAAAGTCCCTTCCTATATTTCACAATTCACGATGGCAAGGATACTTCGTGTGGGGATCTGAAAATAGAATAACGGGCTCATGGGCTCAGGGCCCTGAAAAAGAATAACAGGGATGGATAAGCTTTATGGGATTACAGGGCCGAGCGAGCCCAATTGCCGCTTAAGTGTGAAGAGAGGTCAATCTCGATCCAAACCTGTGATCATTCACTCATTCTAAAAGAGCAAAATGAATAAAGCAATTGAGAAGAGTTTGTTTGAGACTAGAAATATATATTTCTTGAATGAATGAATGAATGTACAAATAATCTATCATGAGAATCAGCCTTATATATTTAACTAGGCCATTGACAATCTGTTAGACTAGCTAGTAACTAACTAAATGCAGTACCAATTAATTGACACAAGAAAACAAACATGTTGCTTTCTGAATGGAAAAGAAACTAAACACGTTAGCTTCTGAATGAAAATCTCGAATCCACTAGGGTCCCTTGAATCCACAAGATAATAAGGTTCTAGAATGCACCAGAGAAAACTAGACAAAGTCTAAATTTTTATAAATCTGAAAACTGAATTGCCCTGGAGGCTAAAACATGTTTAAATAATAAAAGAAATCTTAGGGCGGCTATGAAAACACCCAAAAACTCTAATCTATGCTAATCACGTAATTTGGTGGTAAAACAGCTATTTTTGCCAAAAATAGCAAAATTTAGATAATTGCAGAAATTAAAAATAACATCCCAAAACAGACGAGGCCTTATTTAAAACTTTGAAACTAAAAGTTATTAAAAATAAATAAATATTACTACAAATAGCAAAAACACTGTCTTGAGGTATTGAGCCTAGATCAAAATGCCATTTCCCTTCAACATGCCAAATTTCATGCAATTTCAACATCATCACCCCAATGGCCTTATTGGCACCCCCTTTCATCTTGCGCTGTGACTTCCGACGCTTTTGTTACTCCAAAAAGTCATGTATAGTCTGTTCTACATCATAGAAGAAAATATTATAATTGACTAATAGGATTACTAATGACTAATAAATAGACTAATGCTAATTAATATGAGTAAACGACACAATAACACTGCATGCTATTATTATTTTAGATGGAGCACATGTTGTAATTGACTAATAGTACTACTAAATTACTAATAGACTGGCTGCTAATAAATATTAGTACATGACACAGTAACACTGCAATGTAATAGCAGTATTGCAGCGCTCTAGTGGTGTAGTACGCAGCACATATATATTATATCCAGCAACTTTGCAACTTGCAGTGTTACAACAGCTAGCACAAATAGAGAAATACTAGCACTAGCTGTGGCCACCAGCAAGCAAAGAGACAGGATCCTAACATTAACAATTGGTAATCAATGGATCCCCCGTGGTAATTAATAAATAGATTTGACTCCTTTTTGGCATTAACATGCCCATCTCTCTACTTATAGTTATATGTAGTCTCTGGAAGAGAGTTTGTATTCTATCACAATCTGTGAAATGCTTATCCTTGATGCATACAAAAGCACTAATTAATAGAAGCACAGACCAGCAAAGACCATATAGCTAGAACTAGGCAAACAAGGTGACCAGAGAATGTAAATAGTCAGAGCTGTAATCTGGGTATGTACTATCCACATAACAATATCAAATACTAATATATATAATAGCCACCACCATAAAATATATATACTAAAGCCTTACAAAGATTGCATTTCATTTATACCAGTAATGACTTCACTTTTTACACACACCTTAATAAGTTATCACATTTGCTTCATCAAGTAAGGCTAAGCTCTCCATGAAAGTAGCTATGAATGAAAGATCTTCAAAATCAAAACACTCTACACATCGAGCTTCGGGATCAATCAAAACGAACTTTCTTTTTTTCGGCATTTTTAATTGACGATTGCCAAAGATGTGGGATTCATCTTCCAATAGAATGAAACCGCGCTTGGTGAGACCATAAAAACCATCATATTGTTCTCGTACAACAAGAGGTTTATTCCAGGATTTATGCTTGCCATACTCCTTTATGACCCATACACATGCAAAACTTTGTTCTCCAACTGTCGCAAATCTAATCAAAGCTAGTTTCTCCCTAAATAACAAAATAGATTTCGCTTCAAATTCATGGCTTGCTCCAATATCAAAGCAATGGTCAGGCACAGCTAGTTCTTCAAATGTCTCATTATTGACATCAAATGACAAAATCATTTCAGTCTTGTGCTTCTCTTCGCCTTGTATGATATCTACCAAACCAATGCAGAGCTCCACCAAAAAATGGGATTGGCAAAGAAAAATTAAATCCAAAGTCAATCTTGGGTCCCAATGAAACGTCAAGGCCCTCAAGTGTTCTCCACGAATCCGATTTTGATGTGTACACCTCAACCTTAAGCTTTCTCCTGGAATATGAAATCTGGACAACTTTGTAGTCATTATTCTTGGAATCATAAGCAAATCCGAGTGGATTAAAGTCAAACTCAATATCAGGCAACCTCTTTAATTTTCTAATACTGGGATTCCACAAGTAGATAATAAAAGTGGTAGAACCTGCTTGCCATCTCTCCTTCTTTACTTGAAATTCCAAACACAAAAGGCCATTGCACGAACCGACTAATTGAGCTTGATAAGGCGGAAACCTTGAGGGAATTTCAAACTCGAAAATTTTATCAAACCCATCATGATCGCGATAAAACGTAACGACTGGTCTGTTGGAAGGAGGAGAATAAGAGTTCTCTTCATACCAGGGCATGTTAACAATATAATCACCACGTTCAACGTTATTGATATAAAAGTGGGTGGAGATGAAATATGGACTGGTGATTAAGGAGTCCCAAGATTTGCAAACACACCTGAATCTTAGGAGTGATTTAACTGGTAGCCTTGCCAGGATGTTGAGTACAATTTCATAGTGAAGATACTTCTGACGTCGAAGGGTGGTAGGTGGTTGTTCTCTTGCTGGTTCTCTTGTTTGAGACATTTTTCAGAGAGAGAAAAGAGAGAGACGTAGGGTTTTTACTAGTACGAAATTCCAAGAAATATATATATATATATATATTTTTTTTTTTTTTTGAGAGATGGGTCCAAGTTACATTTTGTGGAGAAATTATTAGGTACTTTCGGTGTACCATAAATATATAGTCTCTCTCTCACATAAATAGTGGGTCTCATCATGAATCCACCATTCATGTGACAGAAGGGAGTACGTATTTATGATACTCCAAGAGTACACAATAATTTTCCCACCTGATGTAACTCTAAAGAATTACTCTTTTTTTTAACTATTAGATTTAAGTAGATCCGATAGTCAAAAAAATACCATCATTAATGCTAATATTTTGATTATGATCTCATTAATTATTCCTCATTTATTATATTTTATTCTATCTCTAAACCCAAAAAAAGTGTTATATTTGACTCTCCCTCTTCGTTTTTCTCATTGTCTATCATAGCAAACCTTGAAACTTGTTCATTCACAGATTCTTCAATACCATGTGAAATTTCAATATCATCATAGCAAACCTTGAAGCTTGTTCATTCACAGATTCTTCAATACCATGTGAAATTTCAATATTATAGCAAACCTTGAAGCCTGTTTATCCACAAATTCTTCAATACCATGTGAAATTTCAAATAGAGATGTAGATCTCTTGTCACTCATAGGACCACTGGCATTGTTTGTAGTCACTCCAAAATCAGCACCAAAAAGATTTTTTTGGTGACTAAATTATTAGCTTGGCCATTAGAAAAGTCATCAATTTTCATAAGAAAAAATAATTGCAGAAACTAAATTGACACGGTACTAAAAAAGTTAAAGACCAAATTGACATAATTACAATGTTAGAAATTAAATTAAAATAGAGTGTATAGGATAATAACCAAAATACTTAATTTACCCAAAAATAAAATGAATTTGGAAAAAAAAAAAAAAAAAAGTAACAATAAGGAAGAGTGGAAGTAGGGTCACTCTATATATCTACTTTAGAAATTGTATTACGTAACTTTATATCTATTTATCCCAATAACTAGAGATCAGTTTGGCAAAGTATAATTTACTTTAGAATTTGAAACTTTGTGATTAACGTTTGACATAACAAATTAAAGGAGGTGGCTGGAGATTTACAATGAAAGTTTGAGCCCCTACGATCACAATCCTGCAATTAATGATGAACTTGAAAAGCAAATCGGCATCGGTCTTAATTAGCTTCTCTTTTGTTTTTTGAGCTTGTGAGATATGAAAAATTTACAGATCTGTGCAAAAAAAAAAAAATGTTGGTCCCACAATTGTGGCTGGGGGGTACTATACATAGATTCTGTGGTTCTCTCATCCATGGACGGAGCTGTTCATTGACTGGGGGGCAGTGGCCCCCAAAAGAAATTTTAAATCATAATAGTTATATATTCTGAATTCTTTTAGCATTTAGGTCCAAAATAATTACTCTTGCCCCCCCCCCCCCCCCCCCTCTCCCCAAGCATTTAGGTCCCATATACCTGCAACGTGAATTCACGAATGCAAACAACAGAGGCTAATCCTTAATTTGTTACATGCCAATTTTAGTTGAAGAAAAAAAATTATGCGTTATCTAACAAAAGAGCCCCATGTTCTAAAGTCTAAATTTTCAAATTTGTAAAATAGCTTGCAAGACACACCAAGATATAATTAAGTATGGATGTGGGCATCTCACATATATGGTTATTGTACTTGACCAATGAATTGAACAAAAAGCAACACAAATAGATTGACAAAAGCCAAGTTTAAGAATCATGAAGAATGGTTAATGAAAGATAAATGTATTTGAAACTTCATAATCGAAAGTAATAATAAACTTCAAGTTTATTATGGAATCTAATGATGTCAAAAATCGTCAATGAATTGCACAGTCCTCACGTACTCTAGACAAAACTTGTGAAACAAAAACAAAGAAAACCCTACAGAGAGCACCGGTGTGGTAATAGTCAAATACCCTCTGAAGGTTAAGTTAGAGAACTTCTACAACTCTAGAGTGCCAGAGTTGGAGTAAATTATTCGTATATTAGTTTATGAGGGTTTTGGGGTTTTTATAGTAGCGTAGAGCTGACATTTGTTCATTGGCGGAAAATATCTTTCCTTATAGGGGAGATCCTCTTTAATACATGTTGTAGGGACACAAATTGAGCCTCAGGCCCTGATCCGTGGCTGGGCCGGCCCAAGTGGCCTTTACAATAGAATTTGTAGAGAATGGGCTTAAAGCCTAGACTTCTTGGGGTTCTAGAAGGCTATGGAGTGCGGGTAAGATCCGTAGCTGTTGTGCCAGAGATTGGGGGAACACCTGTGCCTCTCCTCGGAAGTGATCCGAGAGCGTATGTCTGGGCCCTTCCCTTGCTTGTCCTCGCAGTAGAGTTAGAAAGAGTCTTTCTTCTCCCCCTTCTCCCCAAAACCCAAAAAATCCCCCATCCTTGTGGTCCTCCCTTCTTCATTTATACTTCCCATGCCTGGTTCTCATCTGTCTTTTCCCTGAAAACGCTCCCCAATGCCCTTAAGGCTATTCACCGTCCTCTCAATAGTCATTTCCCCATTAATGCGGCCAGGCGGGTAGGTGAGGAGTCATTAATGCGGTGGCAGGAGCTTCATGCAATGCACGTCTCCCTTGTTTCCCACCTCGGCATCTCGTTTGAGAAGTAGGATGACTCGCCGAGCCTCAGGGGCCCTCCCCTGGGCATTTGCCACCATGTTCTGTTCCAGACCTACGTCCGAGGAGACTCTATCCTCGGCTCATCTCCGACAGGCTGGCAACTTGGTCGGCTGCCCTTGGGCCCTAGTGTTAGATGGCCTTGCTCCTGACACACGACCCCTTTAGTGGAACTCACGTCCTCGGACTAGGCCCAAGGCCCATATGGTGTTTTGGCGTTTTTATCCCCCACAATAGCCCCTCAAAAAGTCGTCTGACTCTGATCCGAGGAGGTAGACGGGTTTTTAACCTACGAATACTCCCTCCACGTGACATTTAAACTGTCGCACGTGCGGAGTACGCCCGTACCTCCTGGACGCTTCCTTGGCGCTTCGTAATACGTTACACCCGCATTAAATGCGCTGAGTAACTCCCTGTCGCGCACGTTCTACGGTGGGATGGGGATCCTACGGCATAGATTCGCCCTCGAAAATTTGAGCGGGATATTTCCCACGAACCGTCGTCTCCCTATCATATAAAATGCTTTGGTAGACGCGCCATTCATCATTTCCTCCAAAGGGCGAACTTGCTGCAGAGCCATCCAACTCCCATCTTTCTCCCAACAAGCTCCCAAAGTGCGCACGACTGTTCTTGCGTAAGTTTCTCCTCGGCTGTCAACTTTTCTTCCCTCTCTTTACGAGTCTACGCCTCTAGCTTCAATTCTATGGGTAGGTTTAAGTGTCTAGTAGATACGCCCTCCGGTATGGAAGGATTCCGGGCCAAGTATCACATCCCTTTCGATGTGGGCCTGCAATACTGTCCCCCGGGGGCCGTGGTGGGCTCTAGGCAAGCGGGGCAAGTCGTCATTCCCATAATTGCCTTTCTAGAGGGCGGGATGACACTCCCCATGAAGGAGGTGACTAGAGAGTACCTCCACAACCATAGGCTATATCCAGACCAGTGCGCGCCCAATGTGTTTAGGATCTTAGGTAGCGTCGATGCTCTTAACGAGCAAATGGGCCTCCACCTTACGTGGCATGACGTCGTCTATATGTATGAGTGCCACCGGCTGAGAGACGCAGGCTACTACCTCAAGTCGAGGTCAAGCGCAGTCCGGCTTGTCTCCTGTCTGCCAAAATCCAACAAGGGCATGAAGGACGACTATCTCCTCGTTACAGGGAGGTGGCATGACGGTCTCCATTGCCCAGTGAGAGCGGGGCAACCAGGTGTGGCTCCCTAGGATTTAAGAGCTTTAGTTTGCGAGATTCTACCCCGTTTCAATTCCCTTGGTCGTTTTGCTGTCAGTTTGCTGTCATTCTTATTGTTCCCGCGGTGTGTGTCTAACTCCGTTTGCCATCTCCACTTCTCTCTTGCAGATAAGCGACACACATCTCCTCACCTGGGAAACGTCAACGTCCCAGACCTCAACAAGGTCCTAAGATCCGAGGTTTTTGTGAACGAAGATCTTCAGGTGAGGGCCACCCACTTGATACTGGGATATGACCCCATATCTAAGGCTTTCGGCGAGGCTGAAGACGCCATTCTCGCCGGCCATCGGAGGCGAGCTCGGATCGACGTTCGATACGACGGCTTCCTCACTCCTCGTGCTCTGCCGGACGCGCCTTTCACGATCTTGTACGGCCAGCCCATCGAAGCACTCCCTCTAGCCGCGCAGCAAGAGGTCGCGGCGGTCCAAGAAGATTCTGCAGCTTCCTCTTCATCCCTTGGCGACGAGATTAACAGGTTCAATCTAGAATAGGGCGAGAGACCATTGGCGGGCCACGTGGTCGATATCTCAGACGAGGAGGAGACCGCCTCGGACAGGCACTCTGGTATTCCAGGCTTCGTAGTTGCAATACCAGAGGTATCCTCTGACGAAGACGACGACATGGCGTCCTTGAAGGAACTTTTTGCTAAGAAGAGGGGGACCAAGGTCTCCAAGGATGATGCTTCGGGGTCCCAGCCGAGGATACCCCCGCCTCCGCCTCCTCCTCCCTTCGAACAACTCCCCCCTCCTCCCAACGTTCCAAAGAAAAGAAGGAACGAGAATGAGGAGGCGGATAGGGAAAGAGAGAAAAAACAGAAGCACCTGAGACGACAGCAGCAGCAGCAGCAAGTTGCTAGAGGTGGAGGATGGGCCTCTTCCGTGGAAAGTGGGGAAATCCACGAGCAGGCTGAGGTCCGCCAAGGGGAGGCGAGTTGGTTTCCCCCTCTGGAGGTGGACGGGGCCCCCATTTCAACCCAGGCGAGCCTCTGAGACTACCAGAGAGGCCAGGCCCTCCACCTGGCCAGCTCGCTGGAGAGACCCCTGCTTCTGCCAAGGGATTTGGAGGAGCTGGGGAGGACGGGCCGCACGCGCCTCTTTCTCTCCCTTAAGAGGAATTTGGGCCTGGTAAGAACCAAACACTGTTGTTTGTCTTAGTCCTTGCGCGGGGCACATGCATCTAACACGATTCTGTTGGTGCCCCTTACACAGGCCATCCAGGAGGCCTTTGCTGCCGATGCCCTGGTTGAGCATTACCAGACCCAGGTCGGTGCCGAGCAGGCAGCAAGGGCCGAGGTCGAGAAGGACCTTGGCTGAGTTGAGGCGGAGAAGACTGACCTGGGTGCCAAGCTGGCCTTGGAGCAGACGGAGAGGAAGAGCTTGGACGCTGGTCTCAAGTCGGCGACGGCGCAGGCGGAAGCCCAACGCAAGCTCTTGCATCAAAAGGACGAGGCCCTTGCCAAGGCGGGGCAAGAGGTCTTAGATTTAAAGAGGGGGCTCGCGCAGGCGGAGGAAGCGGCTCGGACCGTCGGAGAGACCGTGGACGCCACCACTAAGGCTGCGTACAACCAGGGGGTTGAGGACACTGAGAATCGCCTGACGGAGGAGTTGGGCGAGCTGTGCAGGGAATACTGCCAGCAGGTTTGGGCGGAAGCCCTGAATGCTGCGGGCGTCCCTGCCGGCTCCGAGTTAAGGGCTGCGGAGAAGGTCTGGTATCCGGAAGATATCCGACCCATCGATGACGTTCCCCTTATCTCGGCACCTTCCTCCTCGGACGAGGTCCTGCCCCTCCAAGAGGTCGATGCTCCGGTGGTGGAGTTGGGCGAGCCAGCTGGCCAGGCTTTGCCTCTTCCCAATCCTAAGGACAAAGGAAAAGAGATTCAAGATCCGTCCGAGGTCGCGCCAGAGAAAACCAAGGTTGAAGGCAAGACCAAGGAGCCGCCACTGAAGATCCGGGGATAGGCAGCGTCAGGCCCCGTTTTTGTGAATTGTTGTTATGTAGGCTCTACTCATTTTGTTTGTAATTCCTTTTGCTCCAACTTTGTACCGAACGACTTATCATCTATGAATTTCGTTTCTTTTCCTTTATAGCATAATCTATTCGTCGTATTGCGTTTATTGTGTAATTGCTAAACAAACTTACACTCGTGGCAGCAGCTTAGTGCCCTTGGGCACGTTCGAAACTAGGATAGGTGCGGTTCGGCCACGAGAGGATTTCAACCCTTAGCAGGGTTGATCGTTTAATTTCAATCCTATCACTTGATAAAAACTGGTTGAACCATGTTATATCAGCCTAAGGCAAAAGGTCCGAGGGCCTAGCTTAGCACTAGTTAACGCTTAACGCTTAAGAAAAATTAAACCGTGTTAAATCTTCCCAAGGCAGAAGGTCCGAGGACCTGGCATAACCTCGGTTGATGTTAACACTTAAAAAAGGCTAAATTGCATGTTAAATTTTCCCAAGGTAGAAGGTCCGAAGACCTGGCTTAGCCGAGATTGACATCAACATGATAAATTATAAGTGTGTTAAAATTTTCCTAAGGCAGAAGGTCTAAGGACCTGGCTTAGCCCCAGTTGACATTTAACACTTAAAAAAGGAATAAATTGCATGTTAAATTTTCCCAAGGCAGAAGGTCCGAGGACCTGGCTTAGCCGAGATTGACATTAACATGATAAATTGTAAGTGTGTTAAAATTTTCCTAAGGCAGAAGGTCTAAGGACCTGGCTTAGCCCCAGTTGACATTTAACACTTAAAAAAGGAATAAATTGCACCGATAAGGATGATAGTATTTAACAATTGGCACAAGACAATGATATCTGGAAATATGGCGGACACGCCTTTCATCAGTAGTAATACCTTCGAAGATCATTTACATTAAACGGTCGCTTTACAAGTTTGTCATCCAGGTCGGCTAGATAATATGCCCCCACACCGGCTACTGAGGTTATCCGGTAGGGTCCCTCCCAATTCGGCCCCAACTTCCCCCACGATGGGTCCTTTACTGCCCCCACGACCTTTTTCAAAACAAGGTCTCCTGGAGCGAGAGGCCTAGACCGTACGTGAGAGTCATATCCTTGTTTGAGCTTCTGTTGATAACAAGCTAATCGGACCATAGCGTTTTCCCCTCTTTCTTCCACCAAGTCCAGCTCCTTCAGTAGCATGCTATCATTGGCGTCTGGGGCGAATGACTGCGCCCTCATCGTTGGGAAACCCATCTCTACAGGTATTACGGCCTCGGCGCCGTACGTCATTGCGAAGGGAGTCTCTCCGGTGGACCTCCTTGGCGTGGTTCGGTAAGTCCACAACACATGGGGTACTTCATCCACCCATCTGCCCTTCGCATCATCCAATCTCTTCTTGAGTCCGTTGACTATCGACTTGTTGGTCGCCTCAGCCTGGCCGTTCCCCTGCGGGTAGGCCGGAGTGGAGTACCTGTTCGTGATGCCGAGGTCCCCACAGTACTTCCTGAAGGCCTTGCTGTCGAACTGCAGTCCATTGTCCGAGATTAGAGTGCGTGGTATCCCGAATCTGGTAACGATGTTCTTCCAAACAAACCTCTTCGCATCCACGTCTCGGATATTCGAGAGGGGTTTGGCTTCTACCCACTTAGTGAAGTAGTCTGTTCCGACAAGTAACCATCGCTTGTTGCCCGCCGCTCTTGGAAACGGTCCCACAATGTCCAAGCCCCATTATGCGAACGGCCATGGGCTGACCAATGGGTTAAGAACGCCGCCAGGTTGATGGATGTTAGGAGCATACCTCTGACATTGGTCGCACTTCCTCGCGTACTCTTGCGCCTCCCTTTGCATGTTCGGCCACCAGTACCCCTGCGTGAGGGCCCTGTGAGCCAACGACCTTCCGCCCGTGTGACTATATCAAATTCCCTCGTGTAGTTCTTCTAAGAGCTGCTCCGTCTCTTCCGGATGTACACACAACAGGTAGGGCCCCGAGAATGAGCGTTTATAAAGCTTTTGGTCCTCGGACAGCCAAAAGCGCGGAGCCTTCCGGCAGATCTTGTCGGCTTCAGACTTGTCCTCCGGCAGTATGTCGTGTTTAAGGAAGGACGCAATGGGGTCCATCCAACTGCACCCAACTCTGACCTAGGGGTGTGACATTCCTGCCCAGCTGGTTTGACCATGTCCTCAACAAGAATGATCCGAGGGAGCCCCTGAGCCGAGGTGGTAGCGAGGGTGGCGAGCGAGTCAGCGTGGGTATTTCCGCTCCTAGAAACATGCGACAACCCGAAGGACTTGAACTTGGCTTGTAGGTGCTTCACGCGGGCTAGATAGTCCCGCATCCTTGGCTCCCTAGCCTCCAATTTTCCTTCCACCTGGCCGACCACCAGCTGTGAGTCCGAGAAAATTTGCACCCCTCTGGCCCCCATTTTTTGTGCCATGTCCATCCCGGCCAGCAGAGCTTCGTACTCGACTTCGTTGTTGGTGGCCGAGAACGCTAACCTCAAGGATTTTTCCACGATGATCCCCTCAGGAGACGTCAAGACTATTCCCGCGCCTGAACCCCTCTGGTTCGCCTCCCCATCCACGTGGAGCTTCCACACCGGAGGCGTTTCGCTCGAGATTGCGCCGACTGGCTTTCCACCTGCGCCCTATCCCCCCAAGTTTTCTTCCGGGGAAGGCTCCGTGAATTCCGCCACTAGGTCGGCCAGGACTTGCCCCTTTACAGATGTACGAGGTAAATATTTTATGTCGAAGGCCCCTAAGAAGGTTCCCTATTTGGCGACCCTACTAGAGTAGTCAGCACTCCGCAGCACGGACTGGAGTGGGAGTTGGGTTAATACGACAACCATATGAGATTGGAAGTAATGTGGGAGCCGGCGCGTCGCGTGCACTATGGCCAGCACCGCCTTCTCCAATGGTAAGTATCGGATCTCAGCCTCCTGCAGAGACTTACTAATGTAGTAGATCGGTCGTTGTATGCCGTCGTCGTCTCGTATCAGAACCAGGCTAACCGCGTGGGCAGCCACGGCCAGGTACGCAAACAGCACCTCGTCTGGATCGGGACGAGACATGATGGGTGGTCGAGAAAGGTATTCCTTCAGCTGCTGAAACGCCGAGGAGCACTCCTCGGTCCATTCGAATCCCTTCCATTTGTTCAGCAGCTAAAAGAACGGCCGGCATCTGTCCGCCGAGCGAGAGATGAACCTGCTGAGGGCTGCTGTCATTCCGGCCAGCTTCTGGACCTCCTTCGAGTTTCGAGGTGGTTGCAGGTTACATATCGCGGAGATTTGTTCGGGGTTGGCTTCGATACCCCTGTGAGTCAGCATGTAGCCCAGGAATTTACCCGATCCCACGCCGAAGGAGCATTTGGCGGCGTTCAATCGTAACCTATGTTCCCGCAGAGTCCGGAACGTCCTGTCGAGATCAGCCACGTGGTCCGATATGGCCCTGCTCTTCACAACCATGTCGTCCACGTATACCTCGACAGTTTTCCCCAACTGAGCCTCGAACATCCGGGTCATCATCCTCTGATAAGTGGCCCCTGCATTTTTCAGACCAAAGGGCATCACCTTGTAGTGGTAGTTGCCGGTGGGGGTCACGAAGGCGGTCTTCTCCTGGTCTTCTAAGGCCAGAGGTATTTGGTGGTACCCCTGAAAGGCGTCCAGGAAACTCATGCGAGGGTGGCCGACCGTCGCGTCTACAAGTTGGTCTATGCAGGATATCGGGAATGGGTCCTTGGGACAGGCCTTGTTGAGGTCTGTGAAGTCCACGCACACTCTCCATTTCCCGTTCTTCTTCTTCACCACGACTGGGTACGCCAACCATTCAGGATAGAAGACCTCCTTGATAGCTCCTGCCTTCTTGAGTTTGATGACCTCCTCCTTTACGGCCTCAGAATGTTCTGCGGAAGAGCGTCGAGGAGATTGCTTCTTTGGCACTGCCGCCGGGTTAACATTCAGGTGGTGGCAGATGAAGTTTGGGTCGATCCCAAGCATCTCATGCTCGTCCCATGCAAACACGTCGAGGTTCCTTCTCAAGAGAGCGACCAGCTCTTCCCTTTCTTCCGTCGGCAACTGAGCACCAATCTGGAAGAACCTCTCTGGGTCGTCGCCGACAAGAACTTTGTCCAACCCCTCACATCCGGGCCCTTCTGCCACTGCCCCTCTAGTCGTGGCAGAAGGGGCTAATTGCTATGGGGTCGGAGCAGCGGGCGCCGAGGGCTCGGGTTCCGGTCTGCGCAGAACTGCGGCTGTCAGGCACTGTCTCGCCGCGGACTGACTTCCCAGGATTTCCTCGACTTGGCCGCAAAAAGGAAACTTCACCTTGGCATGGAGAGTGGAGGAGACGGCCCCTAGGGCGTGCAGCCAAGGCCTCCCCACGATGGCCGTGTAAGGAGAGTAGGCGTCCACCACAATGAAGTCCACCTCCACCACTGCCGGGCCCGATTGTACAGGCAGTCTAATCTGTCCTTTCGGCACCACTGTCTTCCCCTCGAAGCTTATCAAAGGCGAGTCGTAGGCCGAGAGGTCCTCTTCCCTCAAGTTTAGCCCCTTAAACAGGTCGGGGTACATGATGTCCGCGCCACTCCCTTGGTCCACCATCACCCTCTTCACGTCGTATCCTCCGATTCTCAGCGTTATGACTAATGCGTCATCATGGGGTTGGATGGTCCCTTCTTTATCCGCCTCCGAGAAGGCCAGTGTGGGCGGCTCGTCGCCCTTGATCCTCTTCGGCTCGAAGCCAGAGCCTCCAGCATGGGCCCGTGTCACATTCATCACCCTAGGAGGGCGAGAGCCAGTCCTCACAGGAGCTGCGAGGATGACATTGATGGTTCCCAGGGGAGGTCTTGTGGCAGGGTGGTCCTGGCCTGCCGGCCCATGGTGCTCTCTCCTCCCCTCATGGCCGTGCACGAATTGTCCTAACTTCCCCTCCTTCACCAGCTGTTCAAGGTAAAAGCGCAGGCTCTTGTAGTTCTCGGTCGTATGGCCGTGCTCTTGATGGTACTGGCAGTGGAGGTTCTGGTTTCGCTTCGAGGGATCGCCTATCATTTTGTTGGGCCATCGGAAATAGGGCTCGTGGTGGATTTTCTCAAACACCCGTTGCATGGGCTCGCGAAATGCGATGCCGAGTACTTGCGCTGGCGCCCGACGAGGTTGCCCGATGAACTCTCTCCTCGGCCTACTGTTGTCGTACCAGTCCGACCTGAAATCCCTCCTTTCCTGAGGGATAACCTTCGCCCTATCCTTCACCTGTAACTGATCCTCCTCTACCCGCGTGTACTCATCAATGCGGTCCATGAGCCGTCGCACACTCTTGACAGGCCGCCTGGTCAGCGACTTCCTCAGGTCGTGCTCATTTGGTAGGCTGACCTTGAAAGTGCTTATGGCAACTTCGTCGAAGTCTCCATCGATCTCATTGTACATCTCCCAATATCTGTCGGTATAGGCTCTGAGGGTCTCTCCCTCTCTCATAGCCATGGACAACAGTGAATCTATCGGCCGAGGGATCCTGCTGCACGTGATGAACCGCGAGCCGAACGCCCTGGTGAGCTCCGCGAAAGAGTTGACAGAGCCTGCCTTTAGGCTGTTAAACCATCTCATTGCGACGGGTCCTAGGCTGGAAGGAAAGACCTTGCACATCAGGGTCTCGTTCTTCGAGTGCACTGCCATCCTCTGGCTGAAGTGGCTCACGTACTCCACTGGGTCCGTTCTCCCGTTGTAAATGGTGAAGGCTGGCTGGGTGAACCTTCTTGGGAGTTTTCCCTTCTCGATCCTCCGGGTGAAGGGCGACTTGGAAATCTGGTGGAGTGCCTTGCTCAGTGCATTGTTGGCCAGGCCTCTGGAGGACGTCCTCTTGTCCTTAGGTTGGCGATGGTGCTCGTCCTCCTGGGAAGAGGACTCGCGAAGGGGAGTCCTCGACCTGGAACTGCCGGAGCTACTGCTGACATCCGCTGAAGACCGGTCTGAAGGGGAGGGCGTACGCCTTCGTTTTTCTCGGCGCAGCTTTCTTCTTAGATGGTTAACCTCCCTTTGCAGGGTCTCAACACTTTTCCCGCTGGAGGCCCTACTACCACCACGTGCACGACTCCTACCGCGCGTACCTTCCGTGTGGACACTGGCTTCACGTTCTCTTTCTGACCGCACAAAATGGTCCTCGTGCTGGGACCCCCTGGACTCCGCATGACGTGAACCTGAACCTTCCATGGCACTTCCAGTCCCTTTTGTCTTGGCTTTCCCACAGACGGTGCCAATTGTAGGGACACAAATTAAGCCTTAGTCCCTGATCCGTGGCTGGGCCAGCCCAAGTGGCCTTTACAATAGAATTTGTAAAGGATGGGCTTAAAGCCTAGACTTCTTGGGGTTCTAGAAGGCTATAGAGTGCGGGTAAGGTCCGTAGCTGTTGTGCCAGAGATTGGGGGAACACCTGTGCCTCTCCTCGGAAGTGATCCGAGAGCGTATGTCTGGGCCCTTCCCTTGCTTGTCCTCGCAGTGGAGTTAGAAAGAGTCTTTCTTCTCCCCCTTCTCCCCAAAACCCAAAAAATCCCCCATCCTTGTGGTCCTCCCTTCTTCATTTATACTTCCCATGCCTAGTTCCCATCTGTCTTTTCCCTGAAAACGCTCCCCAATGCCCTTAAGGCTGTTCACCGTCCTCTCAATAGTCATTTCCCCATTAATGCGGCCAGGCGAGTAGGTGAGGAGTCATTAATGCGGTGGCAGGAGCTTCATGCAATGCACGTCTCCCTTGTCTCCCACCCCGGCATCTCGTTTGAGAAGTAGGATGACTGCCGAGCCTCAGGAGCCCTCCCCTGGGCGTTTGCCACCATGTTCTATTCCCGACCTACGTCCGAGGAGACTCTATCCTCGGCTCATCTCCGACAGGCTGGCAACTTGGTCGGCTGCCCTTGGGCCCTAGTGTTAGATGGCCTTGCTCCTGACACACGACCCCTTTAGTGGAACTCACGTCCTCGGACTAGGCCCAAGGCCCATATGGTGTTTTGGCGTTTCTATCCCCCACACATGTATATTGCGGAATCCTTTCCTTGTAAAGATTCCTTTGTTTTATGGTTAATCATGGGATGCAAGATAAGCCATGATGGGTCCATCGGCCTCTTTTCCTCGTTGGTTTCTTGCTTCGTCCTACGATTCCCGTCGGCTATACAGAGACGGCTCGTCGGTTATCATGGAAAGCTAACGAGCTCATGGGAAGTTGACGAGCTCATGCTTTGTGTCCCGTCTGCATATGGGAAGCTAACGACCTCAAGGGAGACGTCAGCTTCCTTACAAGTCACACCTTGGGTCTTTTGGACGAGAATTCCCTTATCAGAATCATTCTTACATATATGTTTTTATTTTTTTTGAGATAAAGATAGAACATATGTTTGTTTTATTACTTATACACAAATTTACATGAGGAGCAATAAATTATTAAGTTAACAATTTTTGTTTTTTTTTTCTTTTTTTTTTGGTTTTAAACTCATACTTCTTTATATTTTTAAAATTTCTTTTCAATATTTGTTTTCTTTTTTAGGTTTTGAACCTTTAACAAAATAACGGAGATTATTTATTTATATTTCAAATGAAGATTGACATATAAAATATAAAATAATAGTAGTCTAATATATTATTATTATGATATACATAAAAGATGAAATACATAAAATAAAATAAATTAATAAAGGAAACAAGATATTATCACTAAATAAGTAAATAGTCAAGAAGCTTAGAGAGGCAATATATGGCGCAGATGATCTGTTGAGTGATTTCTCTACTGAAGACTTGCAACAAAGGGTGATGGGTGGTGATAAAATGGCAAAGAAGGTACACACTTTCTTTTCAATCTCAAACCAAATTGCTTTTTATTTTAACATGGCTCACAAAATAATGGCCATAAGGGAGAGACTTGATGCAACAGCAAATGATAGGAACAAATTCCAATTGATAGAGCATCCTCTGCAAATAAAGGTGAGGGAGAGGGACTGAACTCACTCATTCGTACGAGAAGAATAAGTTGTTGGGAGAGAAGAGGATAAGAAAATGATCGTAGATTTATTATTTGCCATTGATGTGAAAGAAAATGTCTCGTTCATATCCATAGTGGGAATTAAAGGAATGGGGAAGACCACACTTTCTCAATATGTATACAATGATGAGAAAGTAAAGACTTATTTTGAGTTGAAGATGGTGTGCGTCTCTGATGTTTTTGATGTGAAAACAATTGTTGAAAAGATAATTGGATTTGCAACTGGTATGAAACTTGAAATCCTTGATATGGATCATTTGCAAACTTCACAAAGAACTCAAACAAAAGAAGTACTTAATTGTGTTGGATAATGTATAAAACAATGATGAGAAAATGTGGTGTAACTTAAAAAGACTTGATAGGTAGCTCAAAGTCAAAGGGAAATAAGGTGGTGATAATTACACGGACCAAATTGATTGCAGAAAATAGTGTCCATGAGAATAATGATTTTCTCTAACACATATGGCTGGATATAGAAATCTATTTAAAAGTAAAGAATCCATGCCAATTAAAATTCATTTAAAGAAACATATCAGATTAGCAATTTAGAAAACGTTTGAAGAAGTTGGTTCTAATTAGCTCAACTGGTAAAGTCTCTGATGGTTGTATAAGAAATCTGGAGCCCCGCCTATACCAAAAACTAATTGGTGTCTTGGTCTGATGATAAAGAGCTATCATCAAGAGCAGACGCCATAAGTTGAAACTCTCTCTCAAAAAAAAAAAAACCGTTTGAAGAAAATATTTAATAAGTACATCATCAGGTGCACCAACATTTGGAAAGGTTTGCTAATCAATATGCATTAATTTGGCCAACTCATAATATATAGGAAAGACATCAAAGAATAAAACTGATTTCTATTTACACACTTAAATCAACATTTAATAAAAATATTGTAATCTTTATAAAAATATTCCAAATCAGGGTAAAGGTTGTGCCTGGGTAAAAGTTGAGTTCTGGTTAGAGGCATGACTGATTGCAAGCAGTTCAATCCAATTCTGTGAGGGTTGGATGTTCCACTGGAAAATTCTTCCTAGTTTTCCTCCTTATCAACCCCTCTGTACATTACTAGCTCCCATTTTCGGACAAATATATGTCTTCAAAGTTGTATCAGACACTCAGATTGAGTAACTTTGTGTCTAATTCTAGAATATATAACTCAAAAGGGAAAGCATTACAAAGATTTTATTTCATATATACAATCAATAACTTCACTTTTTAGTACGAACATGTCCATGCACTTAGTAAGTTATCACATTTTCTCCATCAAGTAAGGCTAAGCTCTCCATGAAAGTAGCTACAAATGAAATATTTTGAATACGAACATGCTTTTCAAAAGTTTCAGGGTCAATTAAAACATATTTAGTTTTTTTCCGCATCTTTAATTCGCCATTAGAAGACATCCGAAATTGTTCATGCGATAGAATTAAACCACACTCGGGTGAAACCATTGAAACCATCATATTTTTTTGGTACAAGAAGAGGTTTATTCCAAGATTTATGTGTGCCATACTCTTTTATCACCCATATGCATGTGAATTTATGTACAGTTGTTCACCAACGCTCACAAATCTAATCAAACCTAGTTTCCCCCTAAATAACATAAGATATCTCCCAAGATGCTCTCCATCTAAGCAGTGATCAGGTGGCGCTAGCTCTTCGAATGTCTCACTATTGATATCAAATGACAAAATCATTTCACTCTTGTTGTTCTCTTCATCTGGTATGGTATCTACTAACCAATGCAAAGCTCCACCAAAGAATGGGATTGGCAAATAATAATTTCAAACTCAACATTGGTTCTAAATGAAACCCCAACCCTTCTCCAAGAATCCAATTTTGATGAGTACACAACCTCAAGTTGAGAGGTAAAGCAACGTAAAATCTTGACAACCTTGTAGTCAATACTCCTAGATTGATAACCAAATCCAAGTGACACAAGGTGTGATTGGCTTTCACAAGGATCAGGCAACCTCTTTAACTTTCTGATGTGCTGGGGTTCCACACGTAAATAACATTAATCATAGTGCGTGGAGAACAAAAATTCAGACACAAAAGGCCATTGCACGAACCGACTAAGAAGGTTGCATGATGAGAACGAAGGTTTAAGGGAACTTCAAACTGGAAAATTTTATCAAAACCATAGTCGCAATAAAACGTAATAGCTGGTCTATTTGCAGGAGGAGGAGAACTGAAACATGACATGTCAAGGATATATCCACGATCCTTATTATCATGATCATTGTTATTATAACTAATAAGGTGGGTGGAGATGAAATAGGGGCTGGTGTTTAAGGAGTTAACAGGATTTACAAACGCACCTGAATCTGATGAGTGATTTAACTGGTAGCCTTGCCAAGATGTTGAATACTATGTCGTCTGGAAGATGGTTGTTCTTGATCTTTCCGAGGGTTGGTGGTTGTGTTTTTGTGGGTTCACTTGTTTGAGACATGTGTTTTTCAAAGAAAGGGGACAGAACAAAGTTTTGAATTTCGTTCTGTTCTGGTATGTATCAGAGAAAAGCAGTGAATCTAATGGTAGAGATAAGTCACAGACACAAAAGTAAGAGTCTGAGAGTCAGAAAACGCGTGAATAAGAAAAAAAAAACCCAAAACAAAACAAAACAAAACAAAGAAGACGGAGAAGAAGCAACGTGAGAAGGTTAAGAAAGAGAAGAGGAAGAAGAGTAGTAATATGAAAGAAGAAAAGGAATGGACGATGGTATCAAGAGTTGAAAAAGTAAGGAATAAAATACTAAAACTAAAAAGTAGAGACATAGGGTTAGTTAGGATAGAATTTATTGTTAAAAATTAAAAACTGAATATACTGTAATAAAATAATTTTTAAATATATGAATAGTACTGTGAAACCTATTTTTAATAAAAAAATTGTTGAAAAGTGAAATTTGTGGGTCTGTGAACAGTGCACAAATGCACTGTTCACGAAAGGAAAAGTCAACAATTGCAGCTACTGTTCATGAACAGTAGCCGTAACTAAAAAGTTGTTGTAGAAAAAAAAAAAAAAAAAAAAGGAGAAAACATGCATTTGAAAACTCAACGTGTATCCAAACGAATACATAGTCACTCTCGATATTTTTTTTTTTTTTTTGAGGGAGAAGACACTGAAACTTTTTATTAAAAAATGCCTAATAAATCGACTTGCAGTATATTTTGAAATTGTGATGGAACATCCTCTATCCATACTAAAAAATCTAGAATGCTGATGGCATATCTAGCCAAACTATGAGCTAAAGTGTTACCTTCCCTATTTGTACGAGAGTAAAGCAACTCATCGAACTTTTGGGCCAAACTGTTTGCATCCTCAAGTAGCAAACCCAGCGGCGCAAGTGACCTCTCTGCTTCCATTAAACCTTTCATTACCACTAAAGAGTCTCCTTCTAGCTCTGCTCTCTTCACTCCCACCTCTAGTGCAAAGGATAGTGCCCATCCCGTAACTATCGCCTCAATATCATTACTGCCTAGTTCCTGATGCACAAACTTAGAACAAGATGTGATGATTAAGAGGCTGTTTGGTTTTGTGTTTCCCATCACTCATAACTCTGTTTCCATCGCTCATAACTCAAAATAAATGGGTCTCACTGAAAAAAAGGTTGTTTGGATTTGTTTTCTGATTTTGTTTCCATCACTTAATTCTCTGATTTTTGAGTTATGAGTTATGGAAACTGAAAACACATTTTAGGTGTTTTCAGTTTTCAAAACTCTGTTTCCAATGGCATTTTTGTAATTAAACATACATACATGGGTCCTACTAGTCTTGTCAAGTCAGACTCCATTTACTCTCTCTCACCGGTCACTCTCTCTTTTCTTTCTTTCTTTTTTCTTTCTTCTCTATTTTTCTTTCTTTCTCTCTTCTTCTTTATCTATTCTTCTTCTTGTTCTTCTTCACAGAGCAAAATCTCACCCAAAGACAAAAGAATCTCAGCCCTCCCCATCCACGGCCTCTCTTCTCCGATCTGCCTGCCCACGCCAACCCATCCGACGGACCCACCACGCCGACCCATCCGACAGAAATCTCACACGCCGACCCATGTGACGAACCCACGCCGACCCATCCGGTGAACCCACGCCGACCCATCCTACTGTCAACTCACGACGAACCCACGCCAACCCATCTCTCTGTCATTCACCCTTCCCACGCCGACCCACACCCACCCATCTGATGACTCGATCCGGCTTTGTCATCGATCCAAGAGAGGAAAAAAGGGATCTTTGAAATGATTGTGCTTGTGTTTGTCGTCGATCTGGCTTTGTTGGGTTTGGGCTTTGATTAAAATGATTGTGTGAGAGATGGGTTTTGCTATTTTTCTACACAGGTTTTTTTTTTTTTTTTTGATTTGGTGGTGTATCATAAATAAGAATGAATGAAATTTTGATTTGCTGCATATTTTGAGGGTTGGAAAATGGCTTCTGGGGTTGGAAATGAGCAGTGAAGAAAATGAAATGAAATGAAATGGTGAAAGGCGGGTAGATCAACAGGAATGCCTGACATGCTCAAGAATGGGTCCCACAAAAAGTAGAAAAAATTGGGTGATGATAAATTGAAAACATTTGCCAAACGGGTGGGATATAGAAAATTGGAGTATTTAAGTGATGAGTGATGAGTGATAAGTGATGGATGATGAATGACGAAAATTGAGTGAGGAGTGATGACAAAAAAAAATCCAAACAGCCCCTAAGCCTCTGCAGTCTCTAATGACGACACCTATGCCGGATTTCTTATCATATGGAAAGACCGAACCATCAAAATTTATTTTAAAAAACTCTGATGGTGGTGGCTTCCATCGGCATCTGCTTGGACGAGGTTGCTGCACTTGTGTAATGGGGGCTACCTGTCTGGCTTTGAACACTGCTAACCAGACTTTGGATCGGTAAGCAATCTGGTGAAGTGCGTCGGCCTGCTGGTTGAGACGGACTCGATTCCGTTGGTTCCAAATGGACCAAGCCGTGACAGCAAATAACTCAAGCTGAAGATTGTTCTCAATTAACCACGACAGGAGTTCTTTGAAATCAAAGAACTGAACTGATCAGCCACGGAAACTCCACAGCTCCATATCTGCCCACACCGAATCAAGCTCGGGGCATGACCACAACGCATGTAACGAGTTTTCTGTTGAGGCACATCTGACATATAATGGATCCTGAGTGATGGTTCGACGGAACAGAGAGCTCATTGTAGGCATAGCCTCACGGAAAGCACGCCACAATAGCGTCTTCACCTTTGGTGGTGCGCACATGGACCATATTTCTCTCCACATCTGTTTTTCATCACTCGTAGGCGCCTGTGCTTCTGCATTCGGCTCAGCCTCCATCTTTAAAAACTTGTAACCGGTCTTACAGCTATGTCTTCCATCACTTGAGTGGGGCCAGAACAGAGTATCTTTAGATGCTTCACGACTTAATGGAATGTTCTTGATCATAGCTGCTTCCTCAACGTTGAACAGTCCATCAATCATCTCCGGCAGCCACTTTCTGCTACTTGGCTCAATAAGAATATCCACCGTAGCATTATCAAAATCTGCTAGTGGACAATATAATAACTATGGTCGGTGCTTCTTTGGCAACCAATGATCTTGCCAAATTCTGATTTTTTTCCCATCACCAACCCTTCAACAAGCCCCTCTTTGGATGACATCCCTCCCTGTAAGTATGCTCCTCCATGCATAGGATCCCATTCTAGCTAGAGTCCTTGGCCTCCATGATAGTTGTATTAGGAAAAAATCGCGCCTTGAAGACTTTGTAGAAGAGAGAGTTTTGATTATGCAAAAGGCACCACGCTTGCTTTGCTAGTAGAAAGTCATTGAACATGGTTAAGTCTCTAAAACCCATACAGCCCACACTTTTTGATTTTGTCAATTCACCCCATTTGATCCAATGAATTTTCCTGCGGTCACCCCTTTGTCCCCACCAAAACTTCTTAATCATAACCTCAATCTCACTGCATAGTCCTAATGGAATTTTGAAACATCCCATTGTATATATAGCGATGATTTGGATAACTAATTTTATCAACACCTGCTTGTGAAAGTAACTTCCCTTGCCATCCTTGGATTTTTCTTTACACCCGCTCCTTGATGTAGTTGAAACTTGAAATACATATTCCTAAAATACATATTATTTTCTCTCACATTTATAATGGAGTCCACTCATTAAATTTATAGTACGCTCTATCATAAATGCGAGAAAAAATAGTACTATTTTTCCGTGTTCTCCGAAAATACCCGAAGAATTTTCCGTAACTTTCCATAGGTAGATATTTATGTGGAAGTAGGGCAAATTTTAAAGAAAAAATGAACTTTCTTGGAAGTTACCTGATTTATAAATGTTTTTTTTTTATATACAAAATAGAATTTCTACTCTAGTCTAATCTAAATGTATGTGTATGAGGCTCCCTCCTTGTGGAGTGACCACCTTCCCTCGTTATAGACAACCTTCTTGGCTTTTTGCTGCACTTTGTACAGTTATACCTAACTTGGTTCGTGCATCTTATTTTAACTTGGGGATTTCGAAAAATACAATTATAGGTATTAGGAGGAAATCTTGAAAATCCCTTAATAGTGCTGATGCATTGTATACTAAGTACTTAAACAATAACATGCCGGTTGCTACTAACAATTGTCAGGTGGGCATCAACAAGTTTGGGAAGCATTGCCCCAACACAAACAGAACCATGTTACAAGCGGGTCAAGTTTTACTTTACCAATTCAATGATGGGCCCATAAAACGGTTAATTCATGAATCTCAGGAGAGTTAGCTTGTCTTAGATAGTTATTCTATCCTTCTTTCTTTTTTCTTTTTAAATACTGTTATGATTCAATAGTTACAACAATGAAGAATGGAGGATTTCAACCATGAACGTCTCCGTTGAGTGCTAGTTCACCTTCGCAGACATTCATCATATTTACTCCAACATTGACTGCACAAATCAAACACTAAACAAGTTCAAGAATCATTAAGAGAAACTAGCACAAATAAAGCAAGATGCAAAGAATTTAGGACACATTAGTGGGAACTGCTCAGCATATTCACAATATTTCTTTGCAAAAAAGAACCAATGCTTTCTCTCTCTTAACCAAACCCTACCCCAGGGCAGTGGAAAGTGCCCGGGTAAAAACTGAGTTCTGGTTGGAGGCGTGGCTGATTGCAAGTAGTTCAGTCTAATTCTATGAGGGTTGGAGGTTCCACTGTGCAATTAGAGCAATTAACCACAGCCAAGAGTGAAATTACAGCAGAAAAAATACCCTAACTTCTTGAGCATCATACTTTTTTTTTCTTTTCTTGCCAAGGTGGAAAACTTCACTCCTAAAGAGCTCAGGGGTTTTAAGAAAACAGATTGCGAAACTGGCCACTTTAGTTTTCTGTAGGCAACGACTCAGATCTGCAGATATCCCCCCGACAAAGTGGGCATACCCTGTGCACCATAAAAGGAAAATTGTCTTAGCGTTGGTGGCACCAAACAACACTTTTATTAATAATGCAGCAAGTTAGATTTAGGGAAGTGGACACATGAATGAAACTTGCACTCAATCATGACAAATAGATAGAACATCATTCATATGGAGAGGACCAATGACATAAGCTCAATCTTATCATGGATTTTTTTTATTTTTCATCTCTTATGATAAGTGGCGTATCATGGATCTTTCCAACACCTCCATAACATGTCAGTCCATTTTATGATTTTGGAAAGCCTTCTAATATAGCTAGCAAATGAATTTCATTGTCAAAACAAAATGACACCACAAGATAACCAAGGTGGCTACAAAAAAGAGAGAAATCAAAGGGTCAGACATAGTAACATTGATTACACTTGTCCTATACATAAGCCATGCAAAGACACCAAAAGGAGAAGGAAAGCCTACAACATCCATAACTGGCATATTATCTTTGACAGAAGAGCCCATCATTCCCCCACAACCCTCAGCAGGTGCCCAGAGACATCAATGACATTCATTCTCTTTTTTTTGACAAGTATCAATGACATTCATTCTCAAAAGCAAGGAGTACATATAATTGATTCAATAGCTCAACTGGGAAAAGGAAAATAACCCCCTTTTCATGGCTGTCTTATACTTCTAATTTTGAGTCATCTATTGGAGCAAATCCAAAAACTGTCTTGGGCAAAATCATTTAGTAACTGGGTTCAATAAGGGGCTACCAAAAGACATTTTCCCTATGTTGTCAGTCACATGAAACATGACCTTAAAATCTGAAATGTCTCCTTATATTTGACCTGTGAATAGTTCCAAGTTCCAACTCTAGTTTCATTGAGTACACTGCCAACAGATGACATTAACAACGGGACAACTTCCGGCATATGCTTGATAAGCTCATTCAGGTTCAAAGATGGATAGACCTATTGTAATTGGAAACACAATTCCCTCTCCTCTTATGGCATGGTACAACATCCTATATACATGTTTTTATTTTATTTTTTTTTTTTTTTCTTGGTGCAAAACACTCCTAGTTAATATCTGAAAAAGATGATACCATGATATTTTCTCCAGCATGCAAAAATTTACTGTTTTAGTTAGAATTTCAAAAAAAAATTATACCCAATTTGAGACTAAACTACTAGGTTTTAATCTCTCTTACCCCACCCCCCTTTATTCCCCTAATTTTACAATGACAAAAGATTCTGAAGCAAAATCATGCCAGCATTATAAACTTGACAATTGTTTGTAATTCCAAAGATCCAAGTCTGCAAGTTGGTTCAAATTACATGACCATAGAAATGGGAAAAAATCCAAGTAAACTTTATTCTTTTTCTTTAGGAAACCAAGTAACGAAATTACATGAGTATTTGGGGGGGTCTTCGAGTTTGGTTGGTTCAACTCAAATTTTGCTAATATCACGATCAATTAGCATTATTCTTCACCGTGTCACTCTCAAACTATACAAGAGGCAGTGGAAGCACTTATCCACGTTTTCAATCTTCTAGGTCAGCTAAAACCAATTTTTGAGTGTCACAGTCCAAGAAACAAATATACTGGCACTTACTCAACAATGCAATCGTAAACAAACTTACACATGTATGCAATTGTATTCATATATGGAAATCATATGTAAGAATGATAGAAAACTGGACCCATCTCATACCTGTGAATCTCCTTGAGCCACTTGTCTACACATGTTCTATGAAATTCATGATGGCAAGGCAAAATCCGCAAGCTATCTCCCTCCTCGTATTCCACGAGGCATATATAACATCTACAAGATCATCAAAAACAGAAGGCAACTTAAGACAATCCAGTATAATGAGATACAATTGTAATAGAATTTCAAATCACTCTAAACTATATTGAACCTAAAAAAAAAAAGAACAAACTTATTAATTACATCATATTCACAGAAGTGTATGAGTACAAGAAAGAGAAAGGGGAAGAAACCTCATGTAGCAGTGAAAGGTAATAAAGGGCAGCAACTCTTAATAATTACAAATAAAAAGGATAAACCAAAAAAAAAAAGTTTCCTCCAAACAATTTATATAAAGATTAAAGTTAAGATTGTAACCCAATTATCAATTGATAGCACCAGTTCATGCAAAAAATAATGAAGGGTAGAACCATATCTGAGCCACCCCCTACCGAGGTTGTTACAATCAATATCCTACAGGATTCATAGAGGAACCTTACGGATCAGATAAAGAATCATAAGATTAATGATTAAGTATGTAGGACTATAATTAAAATTTTCAATGAAAAAGTACGGCTCCTCATGGGATCATGCTTGATGTATACAAGGGCAAAAGCAAACAAGAATTAGAAAATTTTACTTAAACTCATTTTTTAATACTATCATGCTCAGCAGATGGTATCCAATCCTTTTATAAAAGGAAAAGTCACATTTTTGCATATCTTTCCTCTTCTGTTAAATAAATTTTACTTAATGCGATTTGAATCCTAATTTAGGGACCATTCCATATTAAAAGAAAGTTTCAATTAAAGCAAAAGGGGTAATGCTACTTCGCTCATTTAATAATTAAACACACTACTCACCTAACCCAAAAGAGGTGCTGAACTTAAATAAGTTTCTCTATAATGTTCGTGCATTTGTAATATCACACAAAATGGTATTGCTTGCTTTGAAGAGATATTTAAGAAATGAAACCAGTGCCTGTATTCTTTAACTAGAGAGTTTTTTTAAAGAAACAGCCATGGATAAACAGGCGACAACAATGGCAAAAGAATAATTTAACTTGGTATTAGAGCCAAACTAAAAGCCATTAATACAATTTAGAAATAGTTGTGAGATAACAAAGGATGCCAACATCAACATCTATCCAATTACATAATGTTGACACTAATGTTGGTACAAACACCTGAGTCCAGTGATCACATGCTTTGCCTCTCTCTACAGTGATTTTTGGGTAAATTTTTAGGCCATTAGTGAGTTTTCTAGTTTACAATGATTTTTCAATTCACCAGCATATTTTTTCAATCTTTGATTTTGGAGCTCTTTTGCTGTTTTTGTCAGAAGGGCCTAAATCCATAAGTTTCAAATAGGTCTTAGAAGGACCAAATTGATGGTTGTTGCTGATTTACGGAAGAATTAGGCCATATTTTATGAATTTGAGAGACTTAGCATTACACGTGAGTAGGAAGTACACCATAGGTTGAAATTCTATTGTTGACGATTGGTTGATTTATAGTTTTTTTTTTTTTTAATTTAGTTCTGTTGAATAGTCTAAATTATCTAGCTCATATACTTTTTCTTTTGCTAGATTCAATAGAATTTCTTTTTGATAAGTATAGATTCAATAGAATTTCAATTTATGGAGTCCACTTTATGATGATTTTTTTGTCATTAAGCCAAGACACCAATTGGTTTTTTATGTAAGCGGGGTTTAAATCACAAATCTCTTATTCAACAACAAGATACTTCACCAATTGGACACATGCTGTGAAAATATTTCTGAAAATATTTCTATATCGGCAACAGCAATTTAAATATTTATATGATAACCCTCCTAAAACAGGAAATTCAAATTATGAGAACATGATGAGTGAAAATTCAATTGTTATGAGATTGAAGTAGTGTAGGAATTCTATTGTTATGGCTAATTTGAGGTAGCCAAGCCTCAGTTTCCAGCAGCATAGCAACACCAAGGTTGAAACTTTTTCTTCCGTACTCAAGCCTTACCCCTACATATTGAAAACACCAATCTTTTTCCCAGACCTACTGACAAAACTAAACCTAGAAAACACTATTTTAGCCACGGCAGAGTAAACATCGGTTTGGAATCATCTGAAAGAAACAAGCATTCAGCATAATATCTTGTAATAGAGCTATATTTTTAACTCAAACAATGCTGCCAGAGTATGTGATTGCCCCCTTTCCAAGCCATATTCCTAACTAAGTACCCCACATTCTGATTATCAGTCATGCCCAACTCTCTCCCTTATTTCATTCCCAGAACTCACCATCAACCAGAGAGTAAGAATTGTTTTCACTTGAAGCTCACAGCACGTAAAATGTCATAGAGATGTTGTGTTAATATGTAGACCCTCTGCCAAGAAAATCTTCCAACTCATATGCAATTCAATACACCATTCAAAATTTTTCTCATAAGTTGCCAAAATCTCCAGCTTCCCTGCACCTCCTCTTTCATCTAATCTAGGAGATAAGAGCTGCCTTCCACCTGTAAATCCCTTTTTTCCCCTCAATTAGTGAAAGAAAGGGGTGCAACACAGAGACTGCCTTACACCAGTAGACCACTAAGAACTTGAGCCTCCACCTCAATTGTAAACCCTTCACCTTTATGCATCAAAGAGCTGTGAATACATTCTTTATTTATATTTCAAGGCCAAGTGAAATTAAAGAAGAGTAGTAAACCATGAAATGAAGAGTAAACCCAAAAAGAAGACAGACCTCTCTCTCTCTCTCTCTCTCCCTCTCTCTCTCTCTCCTTTTATTCCTTTGTAGGTAAATACAACTACCACCACTTATTTATGGGGGAAGGTGACATTGGTCGAATGACAATTGGCAAAAAAGAGCAAGAAAGTAAAGCAAGGCCAAAAAAAAAGCCTTAAATTTACTTTTCTTCCCAAAAATGTAATCCGAGTTCAAGTTTTACCAGTCAATTTAAAAGTTAAAATTTTTAAAAAAGCATTCATTTGGTCTTCCGTCCATCCATTGTTAACATTATTCTGGGCTATATCAACACTCCACCTGCCATATACACAATTTCTTTAATGGTAGATGGACAAAAAGACCAAATGATGTACCTTCTATTTTTTTTTTCAACAATAATGCAACTTTCTAAATTTGAGGGACAAAAATCAAATTTGAACATAATTTCAAGGACAATAAGTATATTTTAGAGGGAAAAAAACTTCTTCCATCTTCTGAAAAAAATCACACTAACCTTTACAATCTTCAAAAGTTGCAGACTCCTCCCCATCCAAATGGACCAACAAACAGACAATACCACTATATTCAACAAAATCTTGCATAGCTTCCCCATATTTGGCAAGCACGCTCTCAAAGTCGAATATCAAGCCAAATAACAGTGTTCCTCTGCTTCCTGAACCTCCCTTCCTTAACATCTAAACTGTTGTCTTATCATACATATCATCACTTCATCACTGAACCCCAAAAAGTGTTCCTCATCATTAAAAACCAATGTGAAATTTGCGAACTTATTCCAAAATATTAAACAAAATCCCTTGTTTGACATCAAGATTCACTTTTAGTTCAATTGGCACACTTCTACAACCATTGTTCAGGATGGTTCTCTTTGATAGCAGAATCTTACATAACTTCTCGTTGTGGAACAAGTTCCTTACATAACAGAACTAGCTCAATTTTTTAATTTGGGGGGCTGATAAGAGTAAAAGCACTCAAAATTAATTGATCTTTTCTAATAATTTACTTTTTTTATTGCCTCAATCCATTTATAATGCAATATCTCGTTCCCTCTAAGGCAACTTTCATCACTTGACAAGCTCCCCACACCCCCCCCCCAAAAAAAAAAAATCCTTTTTTCCCTCCATCTTCTTGATAAAACTTAAACTAATACCATCCCAATTACACCACCAAAAGCCATCGGTATGGAAACAGTCATGAGCCTACACCTACTTCATTACATTCCAAGAGCTCATCAAGGAGCTAATGGATTAGAAAAAGAGATGGTAAACCAAACCATGACGATGACCTCTACAAATGAACATAACAAATTGGCACACCCTTGCTATATAAGGTTACAAAAAAATGTTGTTAGGTGATTTGATAAGAAAGTCCACAACCTGGACAACCAAGCTGGCTGCATCCACCCCACCATTAGCCCTTAGTTAAAAATCCATATCATTTTGCTCAAAAGTTTAAACATTTCCATGTGTTGAAATTTATGACTCATTTTGCAGTGAACAAGTACTGCAGTTAATGGCTTGCAAACAAAAGTATTAATGTATTTTTCACTTGTTTCTCTTTTGGCATTGAATGTGCAGAGAATGACATTACTATACATAAAGTTAGAGACTAAAATTGATAGAAGTCCCAATATGTTTATAATTGCTACATGCATAGGTGATACAAGCAGTTTAATATTCAACCACCTCAATTAAAGACGTCTAGTGAACTGGTCTGACAGTCAAACAGTAGAGAATATAAAAACTTACTGTGCAGCCTCCTCATTCTGATGTTTTTGCAACTTGGTGTAAAATTTGACAGGCAGAGACTCTACAACTTCATTAGGTGCAGGGACAGATCCAATTGAAGATACAGAAGGCCGGGAGGATAAAACTACAGATTGCTGGTGAATTTCATCCAGAACCTAATTAAAATATGTAAAGAATATTCAACTTGTATAAATAATGTAAAAAATGGCCATCAGAGAGGCTATTACATATTAGCATTACCTCAAATAATGCTTCAGCTAACATAACAATTCTTGATATGCTGGCCCTAGCACTGCTGTCATCATTTAAGTTGGCATCCCGGTTACTAATATGACATGTACAACGACCTGTCCGATGTTGACCGGATAATATACAAGACCTCTCATGTCCAGACAGGTTTTCAAAACGACTTCCCAACCGCTGTAGAGCACGAACCTACACAATGAAATGTTAGTCACCATGAAAAACATACACATAATAATGGATAACCTTATTAAAATTTCCTTACAACAAGGTGGGAAAAAGTCTAGGTGGGAACTAAGCAGAGTCCAGCACAACAAAAATGAGTTTAGATTGACAAATGACCACTGAGATCAATGTTGGGCCTAGTCATGTTCCAAATGAGGCTGCCAAATGGTAAGCACCACTAACCAACATGTATGGCATGTGTATTGCTATGCTAGATAGTCTGGATTTGCAATAAAATAGAAGACTTCCTCAAAACGTAATATAAATTAAAAACTTGAGATCTAGTTACATCTTTTTTGGCTAAAGATTTCAGCAGACCACAAATATTTAATTAGTGAGAAAATTTACAAACCTGGGATCGTATTCTTCTTCTCCGTTCGAGGAAATTTGATCTATGTTCCAGAAGATCATGATACCTGCCTTCTCGCGACCGTGAAGTTTCCACCTCGTAATCTTGGATACTGTATAAGGAGCTAGAATTACTGGGTGGAGGATAACCAGAAGTAGTTGGAGTATTTACGGCACTAGCTTCAGCTACTGACTCCCTTGTCTCACCCTCCCAGGCCTGTCTACCACTACGCTGACCAGCATCTCTCACTTCTCCCTCTTGTTGCAAAGGACAAACTGTTAAATCAGACAACGATGATCGACGAAGAACTCTGTCACGAAGTCTCCCAACACTTAGGGTTCGACTGAAACGAACATTACGTTCAACAGGTTCGCGAGCTCCAATCCGCCTATCAGAATGTCTAGTCTCAACACTCTCAGTTTCCGGATGAAATCTTGGCGAATACAAGTTGACATCAACCCCATTTCTTATACTACCACCATCTCTGGCCACATTGTGGATATTAGACATTGTCTGATTGTCTTGCAAATTGTCAGAACAATCAGGTGCTGGAGCATTTAAACTCAAACTACTGTTAGTATCTTCACAACATCGCGTGGATGTTTCATTAATCAATGATGCAGGAAGCAAGCCACTACCTTGTTGAGTTTCATTTCTATGAATGAAGCCATTGGCAGGTCCTGCTCGTAGATGAAGCTCATCTTCATCATTCAATATTGCAAGATTTGTCGTAGAAACAGGATAAGGCCTCGATGACCCTAAACTGGTCGCCCTGCTGAGTCTGAAGCTTATATTACCAGGAATAAAACTAAAGCGAGAAAGGAAACGACTTGAAGGGTTTAAGGATTGAGTTGAAGAAGCTCGGGCAGAGCTGCTACCAGTTCTGGATACAGTACTTGTGACGCTTGATTGTCCCCATCCATCAAGATCAACATCAGACGATAGACAAGGCAGTTCATCAGATTTTTCAACTTTAACCTTTCTGTAACACTCAGTTTTCTCCTCATCCGACTCTGTTTCAGTTCTACTTGTACATGGAGCTATACCACCACCATTTTCTGCCTTCCCGTAATTGCAAACCTGAAGCATGATTTACATATGACACATATGTCATTTGTAAAAACTGATGATAGTAAACTTTTGGATCAACAACAATAGTACAATAGAAGCACAGATTAGAAGCATAAAATGTCAGGTCCAACTAGACTTAACCAAATGATTACATGTCATCGTGATGCCCTTCGATACTTGTAGCACTAAAAATGATAGTCTGTCACTATGCACATACGCAGAACTAGGTGCTAAGTTGGGGGGCCATCACCCCACCACCCTTTTCTTTCCCATTGCTTCCCTCACCACCCCAAAAAAAAAGTAACACCTCCCCCCCCCCCCCCCCCTCGCCCCTATCCCCAACCAAAAAAAATAGACATCTTTCTTAAATTCAAACATTCATAGAATGAAAATAAAGGTATAATCATATTACAAAGATAATAAAAACGTTCAATTCACTTTTTTTTTCCTTTTTCTTTTTTTGTGTAAAGAAAAGTTAAGTTCTTTAAAGATTCAATTTTTATTAATTTAGTCATTTCTCAAAAAGCATTAAGTTTTTAAATTATATTCTCTAAACAAACACAAACCCGCACTCACGCGCGCACACACACATCTATGTATGCAATGTTTATATTTATACATACCCAAGTATATATGTAATGTATGTATCAATGTGCTTTGGTCTGTGTATGCAGTTTAAGCAAAAATTCCAGCATATATATATGTACATAATGCAATGCAACCCCACAACCCGGCCTGACCTTCACTCACATTAATTCGATTCATCTAAGAAAAAACAAAACAAACAAACAAAACTGCATAAATTTCCTTAAACCAAGATGTGATTAGAAAGATCAAAGCTGGGTCATACTCATACAAAAACACCTGATCTAAATCTAATAAAAATAATAATAAATTTTAATTAACAACACTCAAAACAATGTGGGATCTGAGATATGATTTGAAATGGGAAGGGGCAAAATGGGAAGAGCCAAAAGGACCGAACCTGGTGATCATCGTCTTCATTGGTAGTAGATGTGGTTGTTCCTCCTTTCAGACAAAATGACTTCAAAACTCCTCCTCCTCTGTGCCTTCCACTACTACTAAACGACGTCGTAGCAGCAGCAGCACCACCACCACCACCAGCACTGCCACTGCTTGACCCTTTGCTACCACTGGATCCCATTTTCGGACAAATGTGTGTTTCTGACAGACAGAGTGAGTGTCTGAGTCTGAGTCTGACTGTGTTTGCAGTTTGCAGTTTGGTTTCTTTTACAATGTTGAATGAATCTCTTTCTCTTCAGATCTACTACTACATCTACGTGTAATGTGTTGAAGAGGGAACTTTCAACTCACTCACATTTTACATTTCTTTTTCTCTTTTTGTTTTTTTTTTTTTTTGGGAAAACTCTTTCTTTTGTTTAAAAAGTGTGATAGGGAAGGTAATGAATATTATGATTATTATATGGGAAAGTTTTGAGTAAAAGGAGGGAGAGTGTTTTTTTTTGGGGGAAAAACTTAGATGGTCCAAAAGCACTGCTTTAGGCTCTCACAAAGCAGGTAGGTCTCACATGTTTTTTAGGTACTTTTTATTCATTTTCAATTTCTCTTTCTTTCTTTTTTAAAAATAAAACTTACCGCCATGCACCTTTTGCACGATGGTTATTCTATAGATATAATTGTATAAGTGCTTGTAGAGTGTGAAAGATAAGGATCGAAGTTCAACTCTCCAAGCAAGAGTTTCACACATATTTACACATAGATTATACTAGAGTATAATTCAATCTTATATCAAAAAACATAATAATAATAATAAAAGTTAGAAGATTCTCATACTCAACTTTACAACTTATTTATTTATGTGATTGTGAATGAACGATGAAATTTGATAGGTCAATGAGTAAAAAATGTCCATCATTCCCAATTGCAAAAGTTAAGTTTTTCATTTTATTTTAAAAAAAAATTAGGATAAAATATAAAAATCATGAGGTTTTGAATAATATCAATTGATACCAAAA
Source organism: Castanopsis chinensis (assembly GCA_032878915.1). Classification (NCBI taxonomy): domain Eukaryota; kingdom Viridiplantae; phylum Streptophyta; class Magnoliopsida; order Fagales; family Fagaceae; genus Castanopsis; species Castanopsis chinensis. The sequence goes on along the minus strand of JAVQMG010000093.1, from coordinate 6,149,197 downwards.
CTTTTCAGAAGTATCTGGTTTGCAACTTTAGAAAAGAAAGATGAAGGAAGCTAGAGAGTAACTATCATTTGAAAGTTTCCTACTTTTCTAATAAGTTATCTATTTCCTTCCAATAGCTTGCCTTGATGGCATAAATCTTTAAGTGAGATTACTTTATGGCAATTGTATACACAAATAAATGTTTTGAGAATAAAATGGAGAAGTAGTGAAATTTATCCACACAGTTGGTGCCCTAATGAAAAACGACTCAGGCTCCCATGTATATTGCATGGGTTCGAACACGCCCGTTAACATTTTATAGGTGCCCTATCTATTTGCACCCTAGGGCGAGTTAAGTGTTGTTATGGTAACTCTCACGTAGTGTAGCCACATGGGTCCCTCTCCCAACTCATTTTTTCTTTACCAAGAAAAAAAAAAGTAGTAAAATTTTCAAACCATACTTAAGTAATGTTTGTGCTTAGTGAGCATACTTGACTTGATGTTTTTGAAAAGTTTTGGTAGTAGGCATTATTAGCCCAAAAACCTCAATGGAAGTTTTTGTATTTAATCCAAAATTTCAGGGTTTTGATTACCTGAGACTTGGTAAATACTAAATATCATGTCTTAAATGTAGACATGTTATATTAGTATCCATAAAAGGAGTGGTGTGTTCATGAAACTGTAATTTTCCTTATTTTGATTAGGCGGTAATAGCATTGATAGGTGACTAAGAGTTTGTTTCGATACCGCTTATTTTGTTTAAAACTGAAAACTTATTACTGAACATACTATAGCAAAATATTTTTCAAATAGCAAAATACTATTCACACTATGCCATGGGTCTGCGTTTTTTTCATTTGTTTGCAACAGTTTCACCGTCCCATGCTTAAAACGCGTGAACAATGCCTAATGCTGCAAAAAGCGTTACCCGAACACACGCTAAATATTTTACTTTTTTTTTTTTAAGGAATATAGCATTTTACTCTAAATAATCAATCAGATTAACAGATACTCTTAAAACATTTATTTATGAACTATTTAAAAAAAAATTGAAATAGAAAAGAGCTGTTAAAAAAATTAGTAATTTTTTTGTTTTTCTCGCTAAAAATTTTTAAAAATATTTTCTAAAATGATGTTTATAAGACACCTGTTAACTTTTTTTTTCTTTAAAGAAAGGGAATAATTATTATGAAGTAGGTGTAGGTGTATTAATTATTGAACAACCATGGTGTTGTCTGTGCCGTGCTTGTGTTGTTTTGGTTTGCTTTGCGTGCCTCTGGCCCAGGCCCTTTGCCTTTATTTTTGGGGAAAGATTCAAATTTCGCTTTTATCACGATGTTCACGTCTTCATGAGCTTTCTAAGTTTTGCGCGTGCTATATAAGCCATGAGCTTTTTTTTACTTTTTCTTTGTTGTTTTTTTTTTTTTTTGAAATTCAAAAAAAAAAAAAAGACTTTATTTTAGTTTGCATATAAAGGTTTTGGATGTAGTGTCCGTAGAATTGAATTGACCTTGAGCTGTGTGTTGTTGTGGTCAAACACTACCAATCTCTCAACATATAGAGTATTTTTTTTGGGTTTTGTTATTAAAATCATTTTAAAGGCTTTTCATGTTTATAAGAGATCTAGAAAACTCACAAATGATACACCTATTACATAGACCAAACCAGTGATGGAGTCAAAATACTTTTTTCAGAGAGCCAAAATAAACATAACAAATTTAATCTAATTATATTCATGATTAGCCATTATTCACGTTAGATAATGAAAAACTAGAAAAATACTTAATTGTAACTATTATTAATAGAATACTAATATGTTTCATGACTTTACATTAAATGGTTGATGAGAAAGGATCATATATGGAACACTTAATTAATTAATTTATTTTTAAATATAACTAAAATCTAAAGTGGTTCTTGGTGAGTCTAGAGATAAGGAAAAAATTAAGGTAATGGGTAGTAGTCTCATGTTGACCATGTCATTATTAAGATGTGTATAATGAGTATATTTAGCTAACACACATTAACATATAAATGAGTCTATGCTTGAATTGTTTTGTATCGAGCCTTATAGTTCACGAGCTTATTCGTGAACAAAATTTTTTACTTGGGCTCGGCTTGTTTATTAAACAAGCCTAAAACTAAGGCTCAAGCTTGATTTACTTATAAACAAACAAATATAAACGAGTTTTTTATCAAGTCAAGCCCGAGTTGTTTAAAATTGACTTGACTTTTTTACAAACCCAAAGATGGTACACTTTTTCAATTTACAAGATCTAAAAGAGATGGACACCAATATTGTAACGTAAGATTGAGATTCTTCTTGACATAGCTATCATAAGCAAATAGTTGAGAATTGGTGCCAAGCAAGAGCATGCCTGATTTCACATCAATCTATCTTCACACCTCTGTTTCCTTTAGCTTATTTTTTATTTATTTATTTTTAGAATCTTTATCTTTAGCTTTAGCTTCACCTAAGTCCCTCCATATACCTCCAAAAGCCCTATTCCAAAAGCAAATTGGAAAATCTTGTGTTTGTTTACCATGGCTTAACTTTGCCAACTTATTTTACTATTCAATTTATTTTTACTACTATTCATGAGTCTCATTGCATTTTGTAATACTATTCATAGGTCTTCATGTACTATTTTAACTAACTTTTACCTTTATCTATAGTACTTTGAACAAAAAATTTTTAATTTCAGCAAAATAAGCAGATCCTTTGAAGAATTTTTTATGCAACCGAATTTAAAATTTTCACTTTCTAGTCCAAAAGTTTGACCATTTCATAACCAATGTATAAATAACTAGACATGAGTCAATCGTGTTTTAAATAATTGGGTAAATTCCATTAATCACCCCTGAGATTTGGGCTAATACCAGTTAAGTCCAAGACATTTTAAAACTAACCAAATTAGTCCATAAGCCCAATTTAGTTCCTAAGATTGTTAGCCCACTCGTTAGTGATTTTCTTCCTCTCTCAGACTTGTCTCTTCTCTCTTTCTCTGTGACTTTCTCCCCTCTTGACCTCTTTCTCTTAGACCTTAAGGCTCCGTTTGGGAGTTTATAAGGGAATGGAATGGAAAGGAATGGGATCATAAGGGAATAAAAATGAATGGAATGGAATGGAATGTATTTAAGTAAGGAAAAGGATTGGAAAAGAATGAAAAAGAATAAAATTAAGTAACCTTGATTGGATGTTTTAAAATAAAGGAATGAAAATGAATGAAATGTAAGTAATCTTGTTTGGAAGTAACATGGAGGGAATGGAATGGAATGGAATCATTTTTATGACAATATTACTATTAGACCCCTATTTTAAAATAAATTGTTAAATATATAGGGGTATTTTGGGAGTTTTAGTAAAAAATTCATTAAATCTAATTCTATTTCATCCAATTCTTCCCAATTTCGGGGGGAAAATGAAAATTTGAGATTTTAAGGGAATAAAGAGGAATGAGTATTCCATCCTACCAATTCCATTCCCTTCTACTTAAACTCCCAAACAAGGGAATGAACTTTTCATTCCCTCTATTAAAACTCCTAAACAAGAGAATGGAAAAATATTCTAAAATTATTATTTTCATTTCTTTCCATTCTATTCCCTCCTCCCAAACGATGCATAAATCTGCTTCAACCAAAACACAGCCATACACAGTAACAAAACCTAAAATTAAGAAACAAAAAACCCAACAACAATACCGCCACCATATTGGAACCCACTATATGAATCAAACAATCACCACACGAATCAACACGGTGGGAGATCGAACTGCGAAGAGAAGAACTCAAAGCACGCCGAGCTTGATTTGTTCCTCTCCAAGCCCCCCGGACTTACACACCAAATCAATAATCTTGTAAACAATATTGGTATTGGAATTGGAATCAGAATTGGAATTGGAGTTGGGATCAAGCCGATCGATCTCGGCCTTAACAAGGTTAAGGGAGAACAATTTGAAGATATAATTGAGAGCGGGCTCGACGACTTTGGCATAGATGGATTCGAGAGCGAGAATGACAGGTTGGAGGACGAAATCGACATTGGAGGAAGAGAGGCCGAAGAGAAGAGACTGGTCGAGATTGGTGGAGTTGGAGATGGATTCGAGCTTGTCCAAGATGGATTTACAGAGACGCACTTACAAATCTCAACAAAAAAAAATCATCAGAAAACCAAACTTGATACTCCAAATGACAAGCCCAACATGTCGTCAAGTTAAACAACCACCCCCATTGCAAATTCACCCAAATTCAATGGATTTCCTACAGTGCCGACTGTTGTAGCTACCACTCTCGCAGAACCCAAGCTTAATGGTGGGTGGGTACAAAGAGAATCATATAAATAAGAGAGATTGGCTCGAGAGATGAGGCAGGTCTGAGAGGGAAGAGGTAGATAGAAGGGGGGCTGATCTGAAAGTGAGAGGTTGATATGAAAGAGAGAAAAGGTAGAGGAAGAAGAGGCAGAGAGATGAGGCAAATACAGATTAGAGAGAGAGAAGAGGCAAAGAAAGAGAAAAAAAAGTTAAATGGTTAACGGAAACTAACAGGGTTTAGGAATTAAGTTGGGCTTATAAACCAATTTGGTTAGTTTTAAAATGTCTTGGACCTGACTAGTATTAACCGTGGTTAATGGAATTTACCCTAAATAATTTGTTGTGCATTCAACACCAGCTAGGGGTACCCATTATCTACACGGGAGATTTTTGAAAAACTAAAAAAAGAATTGGCACTCAAAAATCGAAAAATAAAAATAAAAAAAAAAAAAAGAAAATAAAAGAATGGGCACTTTGTTCATTGGCTCGTAGTTTAGTGTTTGATGTCTTTACAATCAGACTTGGAACAATCAATCCCCTGCTATACAAAAATTTTAAATGGGTGTGGTGCCAGCAAAATTGGTGGTGTGGCTGCTTGGCTAGTGGAGATTTGATTTGTTGGTTATTGACCACTGTAGTGTGGACAGGCAATGGTGGACCATTGATGATGTTGGCAAACTCTTTGTAGTGGTGCTGGTGAAGGTGGTGGTGGAAATTTGATTTGTTAATTTTCTAAAAATTTATATTTGGAAACTAAAATAAGAAAATGTAGAGAATTAGCATTTAATGGAATAGTTAGATAGAAGACAAGATTTTATTTGTAGAGTATAGAGTGGAGCAAGAGAAATAAGGCAAAAGATTTTGACTTGAAAAAAAAGGAGCATTACCTAAAATTTACCCAATATTTAAAATTTTAACATTATAATAGAGGGGAGGGGCGCTTTAAGAAAATCTAGGCAACCTCTTCTTCTGCTCCTTAGTGGGAGAGGTGTTTGGTTGAGAGGGGGAAGGGGAGAGAAAAATGGCAGGGGCTTGTTTTTTTCCTTTCCGAGCCCATCGAAACTCAATCTTTCTAAAATGAGAAGAAAATTGGAGTGAAAATAGGGTGCACAATTTTGAACTAAAATGCTCACTGCCCACGTTGACAACATGTTTGTTTTTGTTTTTGTTTCTTTTTTCCTGCCATTTTAATTTTCCTTTGCCAATGTTAGACAAACGTATTTTCCCATTGTTTTTTTATATATAGAAAATAATTTTGGGTTCTTGGATTTTTTGTGCTTTTTTTTTTTTTAAATGAAGTGCCCATTCATATATATTTTTTTAATATAAGTATAAAAAGTGTTATTTGTTTTTGTTTTATCTTTTATCTTTTTTTTGAGAAACTTTTTGTTTTGTCTTATAGAGATATTTTTGTAAATTTATACAAATTACATTTTCTATCATCCTATTTTCTTCTCAACCAAATAAAAAAGTTTTCTATATCTCAACTTTACCACTCCTTCAACTAAACACAAATGAAGGAAATTAAAATCTCTTTTATCCTCTAATTTTTTCATTCCCTTTCCATTTTCTATTTTCTCACCTTTTTATCTCTCCAACCAAACGGACCCTTAAATTCACTAACGTTCTAACCAAATTTGACATGCACATGGATTGAAAAATAAAAAGTTTCACCCGATTAAAGGAAAAACAAACTGGGGGTAAATATAAGAAAATGCATAAATTACTCAAAAATACTTATACTTTTTAGTAGAATTCTACTTTAACTTAATTTAAGTGTATATATATATGCAAAACTTTCTTCTAAAAATTTGAACTTCAACATTTGCCCCCTACACCTCATAAGTACATATATTTATGGAGTGACCATCATGCTAATGGTACGCAATAATGTAACTTTTAGATCTGGAAAGCTTTGGTCTTTGTTATCTCCATTGATGGAGGCAAGAACACACACAATGCTATTGGGACCTTAAACGACGAGATCGCCCCAATTCCTTAAAAGGGGATCCCCTAGTTTCTCTCTCACAAAGACTAAAACCCAATTCTCTCTCTCTCTCTCTCTCTAAGGTGAAACTTGTTTTAATTTATATATATATATATATTATTTCATTTACCCACATACTAGTCACGTGAGGATATTAGTGAATTTAATGGTAGACCAATGAAAGTCTCAACTTGGCAAACAGCTAAAATAGGCCAAAATTGGCCTTTAGCACCAATTCCTAAACAATATAGTTAGTAGTTATAGTTTTCAAACTATATTTTTTATTAGCATCTCGAGTTTAAGAGAGTCGATTTTGGGCTATAAAATGAGTCGTGGCAGCCGCTTGGAAATCGACTCTTTAACACTCGATTTATAAGGAAAAAAGGAATTTAAATCCAGTCTGAACAAGCTACTGTGCATCCAAGCCATCAGATGAGAAGTTGCTTCTTTCTTCCTCCACTTCTTTCTGGTGATTCTAGGCAATTAGCTTCAATTTCCTAACAATATAGTTAGTAGGCACCGAAACGAAATTATATAGTATACTAACATCTCGATTCTTAGAGAGTCGATTTTGGCCTATAAATCGAGTCTTTGAGGGTCGATTTTCATCGTCCAATTCGTCTGATGTGGCATTTTTATCCACGTGGAATTTACTTGGAAATCGACTTTCTAAGACTCGATTTACAAGTCCAAAAAATAAAAAATCTTAAGTCCTTTACAATGCATTTTTTCTTTTCCTTTTCCTTCTTCCTTTTTCTGCGTCTCATTTCCTTCTGCATTTTTCTACAGACCCAGCAGCACCAGGCGCGACCCAGCGCACCAGGTGCGCGACCTAGGCCGCGAGCACCCAGGCCGCGCGCACCCGGGCCACGCGCACCTGGGTCGCGCGCACCCAGGCCGCGGCCACCTGGGTCGCGCGCACCCAGGCCGCGGCCACCTGGGTGCGCGACACAAGTGCGCGACCCAGGCCGCGGCCACCTGGGTGCGCGACACAGGTGCGCGACCCAGGTGCACGAGGCATGGGTCGCGCGGCGTTACCCAGGCGCACGAGGCATGGGTCGTGCGGCGCGACCCAGGCCACGAGCACCTGGGTCGCGCGCACCCGGGTCACGCGCACCTGGGTGCGCGACACAGGTACGCGACCCAGGTGCGCGAGGCCTGGGTCGTGCGACCCAGGTGCGCTACCCAGGCCGCGCACACTGGTGTTGTTAATTTTTTTTTTTTTTTGGTATTTCATTGTTGGGATTTCTGTTTCTGGACTTAGTCTTTTGGCAGAAATTTTTTTTGGATTGTAAATCGAGTCTCTAAGACTCGATTTCCAAGTGGACGCCGCGTGGAAAAACTGCCACATCAGACTAAATTAGACGATGAAAATCGACACTCAAAGAGTCGATTTATAGCCCAAAATCGACTCTTTAAGAGTCGAGATGTTAGTATACTATATAGTTTTGTTTCGGTGCCTACTAACTATATTGTTAGGAAATTGAAGCTAATTGCCTAGAATCACCCTTCTTTCTTCCTCCACGCATCACTGCACAAGCTCAGCCGCTGACCCAGGCCGCGACCCACGGCGCGGGGCGACCCAGGTCGCGCGAGACCCAGGCCGCCTCGCCCAGGTCGCGCGCGACCCAGGCCGCAGTGCCCAGGTCGCGCGCGACCCACGGCGCGGGGCGACCGAGGTCGCGCGAGACCCAGGCCGCCTCGCCCAGGTCGCGCGCGACCCAGGCCGCAGTGCCCAGGTCGCGCGCGACCCACGGCGCTGGGCGACCCAGGTCGCGCGAGACCCAGGCCGCCTCACCCAGGTCGCGCGCGACCCAGGCCGCAGCCGCGCGCGACCTGGGCGCGGCGGCCTGGGTCGCGCTGCGACCTGGGCGAGGCAGCGCAACCCAGGCCGCCGCGTCCAAGTCGCGCACTTGGGGTTTGTTTTTTTTGTGTGGTGGTTTTTGCTCAGTGGGTTGTGTATTTCTGGGAATGGTGTGGGAAAGACTTAGATTAATGTTTTTTTGAGCTTCTAAATCGAGTCTTAGAGACTTGATTTCCAAGTAGACTCCACGTGGATATAAATGCCATATCAGACAAATTAGACCCTGTAAATCGACCCTTAAACACTCGATTTGTATGCCCAAAATCTACCCTCTGATAGTCGAGATGTTACTATCCTATATAGTTTCAAAATGGTGCCTACTAACTATATAGTTAAGAAATTGGGGCTAATTGCCCATTTCCACCGCTAAAATAAAAGTTAAATGGCTTAGTAATCACCTTATTCTAGGTTTAAGGGATGTCAAATCATTTTTTCAAAAATAAAAAATAGCAATTATTTCCACTGGCATATCCATAATATTTTTGCAATAATTTATGACAAAGGTTTGATGACAATTTGATACCAAATATTTTGTCCCAAAAACGTTATTGATTGTTATTATTAAAGTGTTATAAAAGTTTTTCTCCAACTCATCCTACCAAGTTACCAAAAAATAAAAAAAATCTGTGAATTTCAGTTAACTAAACTATTAAAATTTTTTATGATTAAATAAGGAATTTGAGATTCAATCTTCGTCAATATTAAAAGTTGATTAATGTCTTGACCTAATAATAAAGAGTGATTACCGTGACAGTTGAAATTTAAAAAAAAAAAAAAAAAAAAAACAAAGAAAGCGTGGTCTAACTAAACTTAACAATCGGTAACAACAACTGACAACTAAAAACCACTCGCCACACAGTACTCGCTACTACTCCCACAAAAAAAATCTCCCCCACCATGGACGAAGACGATACCATTACCACCACCACCGCCACGGCCACCACCAACTTGGTAGTACCAACCCCGCAGGCCCAAGCCCAAACCCAGACACGCAGGCCACGTGGATTCGCCGCCGTAGCGGCCGGAGGCGCGTCGGGAAACAAGGGGAAAAAGGAGAGGGAGAAGGAGAAAGAGAGAACGAAGCTCAGAGAGCGACACCGCCGCGCCATTACAAGCCGCATGCTCGCTGGTCTCAGGCAGTACGGTAATTTCCCGCTCCCGGCGCGTGCCGACATGAACGACGTGCTCGCCGCGCTGGCGCGTGAGGCCGGGTGGGTCGTTGAGGCCGACGGGACCACGTATCGACAGTCGCCGCCCACGCCCGCACCCGCATCCGCATCCGCACCCACTCCTTCCCAATCCCAATTGCCGCAATTGGTAATTATCGTTTTGATACAAAATTTGGCGATAGTTTGAAATTCAATTTGGATTGTAATTGTGTTTTGAATTTTAATATAATGTGTATGATTAATGTTTGGAAATTGGCTTTTATCTCTGTTTGGTTGCTGAGAAAGTGGATGAAAGAGGGGGGGAAAACCGCTATTTAGTCAGTTAGTTAGATAGTTAGAAATTGGCTTTATGTTTGTTTGGTTGCTGAGAAAGTGAGGGAAAAAAAATTTTGTGCTTTGAATTTCATTGGAAAAAAAAAACCCTACATAGTCATTCGGTTAGTTAATTAGTTAGAAATTGGCTATACTTCTGTTTGGTTGCTGAGAAAGTGAATGAAAAGAGAAAAAAAATGATCTTTGCATGTTGTGGGAAAGAAAACAAATCTCTATTCAGTCAGTCAGTTAGTTAAAAATAGGCTTTGTCTATGTTTGGTTGTTGAGAAAGTGAATGAAAAGAGAGAAAAAATTGGAGCTTTGAATGTTATGGAAAAAAAAAAAGACAAACCTCTATTTTAGTAAGTTAAGTTGGTCTGTATGTTGAGCTAACTCATTCTGTCGTTCAGTTCTTATATAAGTAGAATTTGAACTGGTTTTATTTGGGGGGGCCGCTCCATGGTTCTACAAATGCCTTTTGTATTCAGTTAGAATTAGTTAGTTTGTTAGTGATATTTTCTTGGGCTACCTCTTGTATATACAAGAGTGTTTAGTGATGTAATTTAGGCATGTCAATAATACAAGAATTATATTTATCGCACTCTATTTTAATATTTTTTGACAATTGGAAAATTTTGGTTTCACACTTGATGCTGTACACTCCCGTACACACAATCTACTCACTTTCACACAAGGTATCCGAATGTTTCAAGAATGTTGTACACTTAATACATGATGTGTACGGAGAGTACATAAAGGGAGTGTGAGACAATCAAAGCCCTATATAATTATGCAATTGCGTATGCATTGACAGGCAGCGGCATTTCCGGTTGAGAGTCCACTATCTGCTTCTGCATCGGCTATGAGTTTGACGCACTGTTCTGTCAAACAAACATCATTAGAGTGTTCACCGTCACTTCTTGGAATTGATGACAGCTTGTCACCAGCTTCTCTTGATTCATCTGTTGTAATAGGAGAGAGAGACAGAGAGATGGATGCCAAATATACCACTGCAGCCTCAGCCTCTGCAAGCCCCATCAATTCGACTTCGGTCCAATGCCGTATAGAGGTAGACCCTCATCACCTTCATTTCTTTTACCAATTTATCGATATGAATGCTACCTTGCAAACAGGGTTATCAACATGTCTTTTGTTCAAAAAATTTGTTCTACTTTTGTTGGCAATGTCAACTTATTAATTTTTATTGATAAGTTGACCTCTAGGTGAATGTGGGTAGTTTAATATTTCCTTTATGTGCAAATGCCTATATCTACATATATGTGTAGGTGGGTGGGGTGTGATGCAAGAAATGCAAAGAAAATTTAATTTACTTTAGTTTTTTTCTAATTTTATGAGTCAATTGTTTTTTACTATTGGTCCATTGATTATTCTGAGCGATTAGTATTTTATTTAATCCCTTAGAGAAAGATTATCTTTGTAATGCAATATTTAGGCACACTATTGTACTCCAATGGAGATAGTTTACAGTTTGCTTTGGTAATCAAAAAATTTGTTGGAGTTTCTTCTCTTAGTAGCTGCTGATTCTAGGTGACCCTACGTACTGATTCTAGGTGATCCTATTTGCAAATTCCTTGGTTTTAGTTGCTTGCTTGAAGCCAATTCCAAACAGGTGGTGCTGATTATTAGATTATTTTATTTTATTTTGTCCCGAATTACATTCGTTTTGGTATAATGTGTGAGGACATTTTTATTTTAATTTAGCTCTGTATAATTTTAGAAGTCAATTATATCTTTTACTTTTGGTCTGCTGGTTTTTTTTTTTTTTAAATCTTATTAGTTAGTTAGGTTATTGGTATTTATTTGATTTCCTAGAGATAGGTTATTTTTCTAATTCAATAATTAGGCTTTTCTGAGTCAATTAGAATTAGGGTTAACTCCTATTAGTCTATATAAACACACTATTGTACTCCTATGAAGATCGTTCATATTTGCCTGAGTAATAAAAATTATTTGTTGGAATTTTTTCTTCTATTCCTTGGTGCTGATTCTAAGCAACCCTAGGTGGTGTGGATTCCTTGATTATGCTTTCTTGTTTAGTACCAATTCCAAACAAGCCAATGTGCTTATTTCAAGGTTATTTTATTTTTCATTTCTTTAAGTTTAGAGTTGCATCAGTTTTGGTTTTGTCTAGCGTCAGGGTATGTATTAGTGTGCATGTGTTACAATATTATTGGTTCATTGGTCACACACGAGACATTTGTTATCTGATATAATTGTCTGGGGAGCTTCATTGTTGTTTGAAGCTGTCAAGTAAGAAAATATCTGATCAGGTGGTTTATTGGTGCAGCTTATTCAAGATATTCATTCGGGGGAGCATGGGAATGATTTGACAAGCACTCCATATGTCCCTGTTTATGTAAAGCTTCCGGTTGGTGTTTTTCATTTTCTGCTTTATAATATTTTGTATTGAGATTAATCTTTTGACAAGTGCTTACTTAATTATCTGCTTGCTTTTTTCATATTTTAATTTTGTTTTTATACATTTTTCTTCTGTGCTTACAAATTATATCATGTGTACTCTATTTCCAGATTTTGTAATTGTTTCTATGAATTGTAAAATCCTTACACTTCTGTGGCAGACTGGTGTTATCAACAATTTCTGCCAGTTGATTGATCCTGAAGGTGTTAGGCAGGAGCTTAGTCATTTGAAGTCTTTAAATGTAGATGGTGTTGTTATTGATTGTTGGTGGGGCATTGTTGAAGGCTGGAGTCCACAGAAATACATATGGTCTGGCTATAGGGACCTCTTTAACATCATCCAGGAATTCAAGCTGAATTTGCAGGTAGACTCCCAGGATTTAATTGAGTTATGCATATAGTATTTGGCATAGGTTCAAATATTTTAAACATGTGCATAAGCATGTCCAATATAATATGTATATGTTGGTGAATTTTACCATATATAGATTCATAGGATGTCACCCATGTACATACAATGTCTTTACTTATTTATTTATTTAATTTAATGCTGGCCATCAATAGATTAATTACCCCTTATTTGAAAAATAACAAAGTAAAGAGAATAAAATAAAAATGTTATTTATGTAAGGATTGGAATTGTCAAATAAATCTAAACATAAAATTAAATCTTTCCAGTTTATATGAAGAAATGATACACATCACATAAAAACCATCACAAATACACACATACACATATAATTATATAAATATGTTATGTAATGTATAAAACTAGTGATCACTTGTCTTTCAAAAGAATGGATTTGTGTCATATATTTATTTATTTATTTATTTTAATATATAACTAGCTTTTGTAAGGCAATACTTTCTTACGGAATAATTTAGTTTTGATCAAAGTGTGACCATCTTCGATGAGATAGTCCTACCCAAAGTTGAAAACATTTTGGAAAAGTTTAAGTTACTCGTGTTCTCGTGTCATCTACCAATTTGGCTAGTCAAATAATGAGAGTGGAACCCATTCTGTTCATGCCTTTAATAGAATTTCATGTGTTCATGTTGATTAACTGAACATTTTGTTGAAGATGTTGTAGATCACATCAACCACAATTTTCTGAAAGAAATTTTGGTCACTATGTTGAAGAGTTTCATTCTGTCGACATGTCTTCTAACTTGTTTGACATTAGTCTCACATAAGTCTAAGTGTATAGGCTTTTCATGCTTGCTTTGTTATCTTCTAGATATATATTTTGTTTGAATACCTTTTTCAATGTTTCCAAACATTTCTAAGTGTTTCTGATTTTTTTACATTCTATAAAGTTGCATTTCTGAAATTTTCAAATTGCATTTTTTCTTTTGATGGATGTAATGGCAAACATATTCATAGTGTATCGTGTCTTGGGTCTTAGTGAAAGTCATTCTACTGTGGATAAATTGAGTCCCCTCTCATATTATTCATTTATTTGTAACTGCATTTTTATAATTCTTTAGGATTTTTTTATAAGTACATTGAAGTTTGTCTATTTTATTTATTCATAGATATGATAGGATTTGAGGTAGTCCCTTATCAATAAAACACGTTACTTGTAAAAAAAAATAAAAATGAAAATAATGTAGTACTCCCTGAGAACCTACCTTTACACTGTTGTGTGTCTGTTTATTGGTCTCTCAAGTTTCGGCGTATTCTTGAACCCGACCAATTTTAGGAGCTCAAAGTGCATTGCTACCTAAAATTTTCATGTTAAAAATTCTAATTCATGATTCTTTTCTAATCGGTGAGAAAGTTGGGTTATTATGGAAACATTATTATGACTGATTTTTATAGGTAAGGGTTTCTCTAATTGACAGTTTGTCTTTTTAAGAGAGTGCATATTACTCATTGTTGTTGAATAATTTTTAAAATATCTTTTAAAATTCCAAAGGTTGTGATGGCATTTCATGAGTATGGAGGAAATGACTCTGGTGACACGTTGATTGCCCTTCCACAATGGGTTATGGAGATTGGAAAAGACAACCCGGATATATTCTTCACAGATCGTGAAGGTAGGAGGAATCCTGAATGTCTATCATGGGGCATTGATAAAGAACGAGTTCTAAAAGGAAGAACTGCCATTGAGGTATTTATTGAATTGATAAATTTGGCTTTCTTTGTTATTGAAAATGAAGCTATAACAAATTTGTGTAATTTTATTTTATTGAACTTCTATGAAGATGTTGTCGCCTGCTTTGCCTTGTTAATGTTCATCTTTCTTTTTTTTTTTTTTTTCATGTTAGTTAATCACAAAATGGTACTTCATAACATGAGTCTTTTATGCATAGGACCTGTTGTTATCAGTTGCAAATCATTTATGCCTTTTGTTGCTCATTAGTAGTCTCACATTTATGCATATGTCTACTGTAAATGTTTGTATTTTTTTTTGTGCAAGTTAGTTAATCTCAAAATGGTTCTTCATAACAAGTCTTTTATGCATAGGACCAGTTGTTTTCAGTTGAAAGTTAAAACTCATTTATGCTTATGTCTTTTGGATTTTTGTTACTCATCAGCAGTCTCAAATATGTGCAGGTCTATTTTGATTTCATGAGAAGCTTCCGGACAGAATTTGATTACTTGTTTGCGGAGGGTCAAATTTCTGCTGTAGAGATTGGACTCGGGGCATCTGGGGAGCTGAAGTATCCTTCTCTTTCTGAAAGGATGGGATGGAGGTATCCTGGTATTGGTGAATTTCAGGTATCTAGTAAACCTAACTGCTCCACACACACACACACACACACACACACACCCCTTCAGTTTTATTTATTGTAACTCTATAGTCGACTTTTTCTTCTGTATATTGTGAGTTTTTATTTTTAAATGGAATAAGAACGCATTAACATCTTCCCATTACCCTGAAATCCTAGTTCTTTTTAATGTATGGAAAAGAAATGCACTAGGCCATACTGCTATCCATTGGTTCATCATTTTATAAGGGTTTGTTTCAGAACCATTAGTATTGATATATGTGCACACCAATTACCTTTAGATCAAATGCATTTCCAGGTGTTTTCAATGGAGACGTCCAGGGTTTGGAGCCCCCCTCCCCCACTTAAAGTGTATCAAAAAAAGTATTGATATATGTACACTAATAATATGATGCCCCTAATCTTTCTATCTCTGACATGGTCCTACTTTACATTGTTATTTTCCAAACTGAAATTTTTACAATATATACGTGCAACATAACATGAATGCATACTTACATCACAAAAGCACACATACACTGACAAAAAAATTCAATCATGCTAATACTTGCATGGAATACTAAATACATGTTATTGTTTACAAAACTAATCTTATGATTGGGAAATTTATGCCTTACCTATCATCTATCAGTTAACAAGGCCATGGGATATGAATCAATTACATGATATAGTATCTTATGATTGGGAAATTCTATATATGTTTATATTGTCACATTGGTTTTGCAGCAAAAGCTTGCATGACTACTTATTTGAAATTTGAAATTTGAAATTATGCTCATTATAATTGTATTGAACTTCTGTAGTTCTGTACATGTTTATGTCTAATCTCATTGATTTTTCAACAAAAACCGTGCATTGCTTGTTATTTCAAAATTAAAACTGTGCTCATTATAATTCATTCCACTTATATTGATTGCATTTATGGCAGTGCTATGATAAGTATCTACAACAGAGTCTGTGCAGAGCATCTAAATTGCGGGGGCACTCATTCTGGGGTAAGTGTCCTGATAATGCCGGTCAATACAATTCTAGGCCACATGAAACTGGGTTCTTTTGCGAACGAGGTGATTATGATAGCTACTATGGCCGCTTTTTCCTCCAGTGGTATGCACAGACATTAATAGACCATGCAGATAACGTTTTGTCTCTTGCAAACCTTGCGTTTGAGGAAATAAAAATAATTATTAAGGTAAGCATTGGTGCATCTCAATACATCTATCCAATATTTAGTGTTTTAAGTTGTATTTTCATCTCTCTGTATGAGTTGCTCAAGTCACTAAATTCTGTTGGTGTTCCTTATACAAATTATAACCAATAATCGTTTTAGTGATGCCATTGAAAGCAAAAGAAAAATCCATAGTGTTTTTCTGACATTTCAGGCACTGCCTATCTTTTCACGCCAACCTCTGTAGATCACAGTTCCTCTCTGAATAAACCTCCATTGCCACTACCACTTTCATTGCCTCCAAAACAAGTCTACTTGTGCTTGAATTTTGGCTGAATTACTGAACTTAGTTTAGGGAGTATATTTGATATTAAAACTTGGTTCTGGTGGATGAATTGCACCTGATCATTTCAGTCATTCAGTTGGTCTCGTTTTATGATTTGGCTACTTGCTAGAGTTAGTTCGTATTTAGTTTTTTTTAATCACATTGATTTACATTAGCGCTCTTGTAATCACGCCATAAACTCCAATATAAATATGTGCTAGGGTGAGGGATTGACTTATGTAGCCTTACACCTTTGTCTCAAATCTGTTTCTCCCTCTCCATTCTTCTTTTCTCCTTTTCTCTCTTTAACCATATCTAATTTTACAACGCAACTGTTCTCTTTGATTTAATATTCAGGAACTTGCACTCACATGCTGCACCTACATTGTGCAATTTGTACTAGCCGCATCCTTTTAAGAATGAAGAACATTCCTTTTTTTTTTTTGTCCTGAAAATTCTGTCTAATGTTAAAAAACTAAAATAATGATATTCATAATTTTATTGCAATAGTCTTTTTATCAGTTTTTTTACATGCAACATGATATAGCCCTTTGTCTTGAGAGACTGCAACAAGACTTCTTGTGGAGTGGGTTGGGGGAGGAGTCTAAGCTACACTTGGTTAGTTGGGATAAAATATGTTTGCCTTTTCAAATGGTGGGCTGGCTGTAAGAAAGCTAAAAATTTTTAATGAGGCACTATTGTTTAAGTGGTTGTGGAGGCCAACTAGAGAGGGACTCGTTTTGGAGGCAAGTGGTGGATCTGAAGTATGGCTGTACGGGATGTGGTTGGTGTACAATACCAGCCACTGGGACATAGCCTCTGGAACTTCATCCAGCCAGGGTGGTTTAAATTTTCTCAATTTATTAAATTCAAGGTGGGTGATGGTACTAGGGTAAAGTTTTTGTTGGATGTGTGGTGCGATGATACTTCTCTTAAGGAGGAGTCTTTTCCAGAATTATATATTGCTCAGAATAAGGAAGCTCCTGTATCAGATCATATGAAGTTAATGAATGGTTCGATTTTCTAGCAATAAAATTTTATTAGGCAGTTCAGGATTGGGAATTGGAATCTCTTATGGTTTTCCTGGATCTTTTATATTCTAGTAAAGTGACTGAGGTTTGTTCTTTTTATAATATGTTAGCTCCCTTCTGTGGTGTTCAATTCCCTTGGGAAAATATTTGGAAGCCAAAGTCCCCCCTAAAGTGTCTTTCTTCCTCTGGGTGGCTTCTATAGGGAACATTCTAACAGCGGAGAATTTGAGGAAGCATAATATTGTCCTGGTTGGTTGGGTGTTGCATGTGTAAGAGGGATGAGGAAATGGTAGATCATTTGTTAATGCATTGTACCTTGGCTAGAGAAATGTGGGATTTTGTTTTTGCGCTGTTTGGGATATATTGGGTGATGCCTAGGAGGGTTATTGATTTATTAGCTTGTTGCCAAGGTGGTTTTGGGCTCATCAGTCTGTTGAAATTTAAAAGGTTATTCCTTGTTGTTTGATGTGGTGTATTTGGAGGGAGAGAAATACGAAGAGTTTGATGAGTGTGAGAGGACTATGATAGAGCTGAAAGCTTTCTTTACAAAGACACTTCTTGAGTGGATGTCAGCCTCAAGGATGTTTTCTTTTGCTAGTTTAGTTGATCTTGTTGATTTTTATATGCTCTGTTATTATATTCTTCCAGTGTACTTGCAGGTAATTTTATTAATAAAGTTTTCTTTATTACCTATAAAAAAAAGAGAGTAATTTTTCACTCCTAGTGTCTGTTTGGCAAAGATTAATTTTTGCCAACTTATTTTACTATTCAACTTATTTTTGCTACTATTCATAGGTTTCACTACACTTTTTGGTACTTTCAGCTAATTTTTAGCTTTATTTACGGTGCTTTCAACACAAAATAGGTGGATCCCAAACGGACCCCTAATGTAAAAGTTAATTGGTAACAAATGAGAAGTGCATAGGAAAATATGGAAAGCTTGTGCTGTCGACATGTCGTGTAACCTATCTCCTCCTTTATCACCACCAGATCACTACTGATTTCTTTGTCAAAAATTGATTCAAACCATCACCAAACAGCCTCTACAAGCATTATGCCATATATATATATATATATATATATTTTATAAGTTATAATTTATTATGGGCAAAATTTAGGTATAGTAACTTAGGTGTAGTTCCTTAGATTCCCCAATTACATCACTAAATGTGGTCAATTTATACATGTCAGCAAACAGTGTTAACCTCATTTTTAACCCTTGCCTAAAAAAAAAAAAAAAAAAAAAAAAAACCCAACCAGCCACCGTCACTCTCAAACCTCAACCTCCTCCTCCTCCTTCCCTCACAACCTCTCTAAGATCCACCACTCTGCCACTGACATCCTCTCCCTCTCTGGAAACATCTCTACTGTCCCCTTGAAGACCAAAACCCTATCAACCCAAAATTTTGAACACTACTAAATCCAATCCAAAAAAAAAAATAAAAGGAAAGGAAAACCCAGAAGCAGATGAATCCAGTTCAATACCTTAATCAATTCACTGAAATCCAACCCATGAAAAGCAAAACCCAGAAGTGAGAGATTTTGACACAATCAGAAGACTGGTGTTGGTGAGTGGTGGAGGAGAGAGAAGTGTTGGGATTGATCCAGGTGAGGCCTAGTGGGTGGTGGGTTGGTGATGCCTCCATGCCATTGGAGGATGAAAGCCAAGGTTTGCGAGTGCCAGAGGAAGGAGGTTTAGCGGCGACAGGGTTGTGGCGGATGTCAATCTTGAGATCTTGTACTGCCTGGGAATTCGCCTGAGAGGGAGAGGAAGTTGGCGGCGGTGTTGCAGAGCTTTGAGAGGTTGGGAGGGAAGGAGGAGGTGGAGTGACATCTGGCTGGGTTTTGCTTTTTTTTTTTTTTTTTTTTTTTTTTCAATCAGATGATTCATACCTAAAAATTTGTTAGGGTTTAAGTTGAGGTTAACACCATTTATGCTTATGTGTATATATTGACCACGTGTTGTGATGTAATTGGAGAACCTAAGGAACCACATCTAAGATATTGTAATTAAGTTTTGCCCATTTATTATTTACTAAATAATTTTTAATGTTGAAATCTAGAATGAATGGGAAACCGAGCATGTTCTGCTAATAGTTTGATCCAATCTCAGTCTTTGATACCATAAGATTAACTTAATATGAATACTGTGGTGGAAATGGCAGTGGTTCTTGGATGGAAAAGTATGTTGGAAGCAATGTGGAGCAAGAGAAATGGGGTTGGAGGATGCTTAAAGAAGATGATAGGTGGTTGTGGCTGGGTCTTTGCAGACATGATGCTACTCTTTTGAATAGAACCCCTAACCCATTCAAACTCCAATTGATATACCAGAATACAAAAAATTGAAGCTTTGACATCATATAGTTTAAATCTCATTCAAGACAGTTCTACAAAGGAGATTTCAGGTACAGCTGTCTAGGTTTGGGGGGGGGGGGGGAGAGAGAGAGCGAGATTTCTTTCTATTACAAGAGAAAGAAAGAACAAGTGAGCACCTTTGTGTGTTAATTTGGTTTTTCTGCTGGCATATTTACGCAGAACCACCATAAATCACAAGAAAGAGTCCAACGAAACTTCCTTCAAATCAACTAGTACTGACCAACTGATTTTTTTTTTTTTTTGGGGGGGGGGGGGGGGGTGGGGGGGGCGGTGCTGAATTTGGTTATACATTGGTTGAGAAAATGAGAGAGCTTCCCTTTTCATAGAAGTTTGAGGAGCCATTACTTAAAAAAAGAAAAATTTAAATTCAGTTGTATAAAAAAGTGCTCAATGGGGTTTGTTTTTTGTAGCTTTATTTTCTTTGCAAACCATTTTATGTATGTTGTTCCATTATAATTTTTGTTTTTTTTTTGTTTTTTTGTTTTTGAAGTTTTAACTGCAAGTGATTTATAGTTTTAAGTATAAAATGTGTTATAATTTATGGGATTTGAATTTGAATTTTATTTTTAAATTTCTCGTTTTACCTTTATAACCTTAATTTTTCTTATTTTTAATTCTTCTTCAATTAGACAATAAGGTTATTTTTGGAAGTACAGAAAACTGCACCCATAAGAATTCTATTCCAATTTAAAATTGTCATTATTAATTCATTTTCAATCACATGTTTTTGTCTCCGCCATTCTACCCTATCTAAAATCTTTCTCTTTGTCACCTCCTTAATTAACATGTCTTTTTTTACTACTTTTACTAGTATGATATACATGACTTTCATAATTTACTGGATGGGGTTAGATTCGTCCTAACCTGCAATTTGGGCCTGATTGGGCGAATCCAGTCAAATTCTGATTTTGCAGGTCTACCCAACCGACCAGCTACCTGACTTGATTGGACTAAATTACTATTTAGCTTTCTGATCCCTGGTCCCAAGGATAAATTACTTTCCTAGGGACCATTTAATTTACACTTAGTTGTTATCTATTATAATGTTTTTTTAAAGTTTTTTAGCTATGACTTTTTGGAATAAATGTACAAATATGTACTTAAATGCTACGGGGACCTTTTGATCATCTTATTATAGACACACAGCATATATGCAACAACAAGGCCTTAGTCCCATAACTTTTGAGGTCAGTTATAGATCCTCAATGGACTAGTTGGGGTCGACCATGCATTTTTTTCTCCACCAATTTACCCAATCCCAAATCATACTTTTTTTACCTCCTTAATTAGCTAGTCATTTTTTTACTACTTTTATTAGTTTTTAAATATATGTCTTACGTAATTTACTGAATGGGGTTTGATTCTGCCTAACATGCAATTTAGGCCTAATTAGGCAAATCCAATGAAATCCTGATTTTACAGTTTAAACCAGCTACCTGACTTGATTGGACCAAGTTCCTTTTTGTCTTCAGATTTCTTCAATGTTATTTATTTAGTTTTCTGATAAGGAAGATAAAGTTAATTCCCTAGGGACCATTTAAAATACACTTCGTTTTATCTTGACTAAAATGAAAAACTCTCTGTTCTCAGTAGGAGGAAGATTAGAGCCCAAGGTACGGAGAAAATCATCCACGCCACCCATTTCTCAATCATTTGGTTTCCGAGTAAAGTGAACATTCCAGCTTCTTCGCTCCTCTATCCCCAACCGTTCAAGAGAAGAGGCCACCAATGCCTCTTTATTGGATGCAATCCCATACACACTCGGAAAAGTCAAATGAAGAGGAGAATCCCCACACCATTGATCCATCCATAGCTTCACTCTATCCCCCACACCTATCTCAAAGCGAATATTCTTGCTAAAATCCTCCCATCCCATGCGGATACTTCTCCACAAGCCACATTCATGCACCCCTCTACCTCTAGCTTGGATGTCTAACCCTCCCATTCTTCCCCAAACTTGAGGGCTACCACTCTTCTCCAAAGCCTTGTCTCCTTAATTCCAAACCGCCATAACCACTTCCCTAGTAAGGCTTTATTAAAAGTAGTTAATTTCCTTACTCCTAACCCACTATATTTCAAAGGAGCACACACCTTGTCCCATCCCACCAAATGAAACTTGGAGTCCCCCCACAAGAAATCCCTTTGCAACCTCTCAATTTTATTGGCCACATGCGTAGGAATGGTAAAAAGAGACAAATAATAAGTGGGGAGACTAGATAATGTGCTTTTAAGCAACGTTAGTCTTCCACATTTTGACAAATATAACTTCTTCTAGCCGGCCAGCATACGCTCAATTTTCTCCAAAATAGGATTCCAAACAATAGGGGACTTGTAGGACGCCCCTAATGGTATACCAAGATAGGTCATAGGAAAAGACTCAATCCGGCATCCCAAAATCTCTGCCAGGAGCCCCAATGGGAACCATCTCACTTTTCAGCGCATTAACCTTTAAGCTTGTCACTGCCTGAAAACAAAGAAGAAGCATCCGGACATGCAGAATCTGCTCCTCATCAGCATCGCAAAACAGAATCGTATCATCCGCAAACAAAAGATGCGATATAAAAACCCCACTGTTGGAGGTGAATGGGGTCATCTATGAGGACGAATCCGAGATGGCAGACCAAGTTGTACAGTTTTATAAAGAATTGTACAAGGAGACAGAGGAGTGGAGGCCTTTTGTGGAAGGTTTGGAGTTCGATCAGATAGAGGGGTTGGAGAGGGACTGGCTTGAACGGAGGTTTGAACAGGAAGAGGTTCTTCGAGTTGTCAAAGAGATGGAAGGAGATAGAGCTCCAGGTCCTGATGGTTTTTCTTTGGCTTTCTATCACTATTGTTGGGGAGTTGTGGAAAGAGATGTCTTAGCCGTTTGAGAAGCCCCTTTCCCATTATGTTTCCTTGGAAAGGTGTTTGGAAGGTTAAGGCTCCTCGGCATGTTTCCTTCTTCGTATGGACTGCTGTATAGGATAGGATCCTTACAGGTGATAATTTGAGGGGTAGAGGGTTGGATTTTGTAGACTGGTGTATCATGTGCTGCAATAATGGGGAAACGGTGGATCATTTGTTACTACATTATGGGAAGACTCATCGGCTGTGGAATTTGGTGTTTAGATCTTTTGGGTTTTGTTGGGTCTTGCCTGGTTCAGTTGCAGATACTCTATTCGGTTGGTGGAATTGGCCTGGAAAGCATTTGTCTAACATCTGGAATTTAGCTCCGTTATGCTTGATGTGGTGTCTTTGGAGGGGGCGAAATAGGAGGACATTGAGGACATGGAAAGTTCAGATGACCAGCTTTTGGTCTCTTTCAATGGCACTTTGTTTGACTGGTTTAGGACTTGGGGACTCACCTTTAGTGATTCTCTCCCTATGTTCCTTAGCTCTCTCCTGTGTACTTAGTTTTTTTTTATTTTTTTTATCTTTTTTGTTTTGCTCTTCCTTTTGTATTTTTCTCTCAGCCTTATGTTTTTCTGCATAAGGTAGTGTTCTTGAATATATATCTTTATTACCTATTAAAAAAAAAAAGTTTCACTAGAATTCATTTTAGTCCTCGAACTTTGCTTTCGTTCAGTTCAGCCCTTTAAGTTTCAAGTTTATTCAATTGAAGTATCTTTGTCAACTTCCGTTAAAATTGTTTAAAAAAAATTCTAGAAAATACTTTTTAATCATTAAATGAATTTTTTTAATCAGAAAAAAATTTAAAATTTGGACAATTAACTGCAACATTTAACAAAAGTTGATGGAGAGACCATAATTGAATAAATTTGAACCTTAGAGGACTGAAATGAACGAAAGCAAAATTAGAAGATTGAAATGAATTTTAATAAAAATTGGAGGGTGAGTTTTGTATTTTAGCCTTTTATCTATTATGATGTAAGTTTTTAGCTATGAAAATTTGAAATTAATGTACATGTGTGTCCTTGAATGCTTTTGGGACCTCTTGAACATGGAATGTTACGAGTTTCAGTTTTTGCTCCTGCTCCCACTTCCAATCATTCACCAAATTTGTGTTCTTGGGCTTAGTGTGCTTGTCTTTGTCCCTAGCACACTTTGAAATGAAAACAAAAAGAAAAACAAAAAAGAGGACCTTTTATCACCGTGGATTTTAAAAAAAAATTGTACATGATTCCTACCAATGGAAGGTTCTGCCTATATACCAATCTTATGGTGGGATGGTGTTTGATTCTGGATGTGGTTCATGCTTGCATTAGTTGAGAATGTGCAGTCTTTTGAGAACTTATAAACTAGGACATAACCATGACTGGAACCAGAACCATCCCAGTTTGGAGGTTGTGTTTAATAATTATGGCCATTTAGTCTTCAAAGTAGATGCTTGGTGATAGTGTTTGTTAATGAATATCTTATACTGGAGTAATTAATAAACTATTATATAAATTTATAAAAGATTCTGATGTGCAGGTTCCTGCAATTCATTGGTGGTACAAGACTGCTAGCCATGCCGCAGAATTAACAGCAGGATTCTATAACCCTACAAACCAAAATGGATACTCTCCAGTTTTTGACGTCCTGAGAAAACACTCGGTGACATTGAAGTTTGTTTGCTTGAGATTGCAAGTTTCTGGCCTGGAAAATGATGAAGCATTGGCTGACCCAGAAGGTTTGAGTTGGCAGGTGATGGCCTCGTTTATTGCCTTTGAACTTCCCATATACTCTATAGGTTACTTATATATAGGTTTTTCTTTTGAGGGTTAACACTAGCAGCCTTTGACATACTTCCTAGAAATGCATGTTGATGCCATGCAGGTTCGGTTAAATATTTTGATTTGCTTAAATTTGTGGATGGATTAATCTCTTTAGTATAGGTGATAGATGCTGATTTATTTTACAGGTTTTGAACTTGGCCTGGGATCAAGGATTGACTGTAGCCGGTGAGAATGCACTTTCATGTTATGAGAGAGAAGGGTACATGGGAATTGTTGAGATGGCCAAGCCAAGAAGTGATCCTGATCACCGCCATTTTTCATTCTTTGTTTACCAACAGCCAACCCCTTTGGTTCAAGGAACAATTTGCTTCTCAGAGTTGGATTACTTCATTAAATCCATGCATGGTAAGGATTCTTAGAGCTAAATCTGATTTGGTCTAAATATTTTGTAGGATTGTTTGGACAAATCCTGACAAAAACTTATTCCATTGTATGCTTTGCATCACCAATGAACTCTAGCACAAATGATACTTCCTTCTCCCATAAGAATGAGCGGAGGTTGAGGTTGTGAGTTCAAAACCTAGTGGGTGCATTTGTTTGTGTATACACACTCGCGCGCGTCATTATCTTCCCTCTTAAATTTGGAATTGAAAATAAACTTTTAATGTTTCCTTCCTTGAATCTCTCTATTTTTCTATTTATTATTATGAACAGATTAATTTCAATTGTTCTGATTTAATTCATTTGAATTGTTTGTAATGCAATTTAAGATATAATGTAGTCTTTTCCTGTGTTTATAGGACATCTTTGAAGATTTGAAAATATCCCCTTAAAGAGTTAATGCCAGCTGAGAGTATTAGAAGGAGGGGAGGGGGGGGGGGGGGGAGGAGATTTCTTTACATGATGCAATTTTTTTAACCTATGACACCAAAGAATGTCATGGTAGGTGTCAACTTCAAAGCCTGATTATATATGACATGGGGTTAGTTTTCAAACTTCCCTAGTGTTTTTGGGGGAGATGGGGATGCTTATGCATTAATGTTAGTCCCTTCCACACGGTTTGATTATGATTCACTTGTCTGCATGTGTATTTTATATGAAATGAGGATATTAGTGAATCTTCGACCCACATCTGCTCTCAGCCCACCCTTTTCCACTGCCCAATGTGCATGATGCTAAAACTGCGGTCTTATCATGTTAATTCTCATCAGAATATGGTAATCAATGTTTGACTCTTCCCCTTTTAATGTCTTTTGTTGATTATCCTTTGCAGGTGAGATTGCAGGTGATCTACTACCCTGATAAGGTGTGGATTGTTTTTTTCTCTTTGAACGATACCATTAAAACAAGCTGGTTTCAACTTGAGGCCATTTAAGGGGACTAGTGGCGTGAAGGCTACTGATTTTATGGTGGCTTAAACAACCCATGCAGTCTAATTACTTGATGTCTTAGATTATTCTATATTATAATTAGACTTATGTCTCCGCTTGCTAAGGCTAGGGCCAAGGTAAATGGGTGTTTAAAAAGTCAGACGTCAAAAGAATTTTATGTTCACTAATTCCAGACATTGTACATAAATTATGTTAATTACTTAGGAAGTTTCATGTATTCATATGAGCAACCACAGCCAAGAGGGCATTGTTGATAAGGCCGAGTTGATAATGTATTAGCACTTGAAGTGGCAAAGTTAGTGATTTAATAGTAAATTCTTGCAATTGCAGTCTTCAATTGATGAGGCTCACTGAATACTAGGAAGCAAGCTGGGTCTAGCAATCTAGAGACAGGTTGTCTGCTTAACCCAAAGAGAATAACGCCATCAGTAAAAAGGAGTTCCAAGGACAACGAAGATTTGAGTACACAAAACAGTTCTGCTGCACGTGATTGCATGCTAATCTCCCTAGCAATAAAACCAAAAAAGCCTAGGTCTTGGCATTGTTGAGTTTGCCAGTAGGCCTTGGGCCTCTCATTATGGTGTTGGGTCGAATTGGGTGCTTTAGGCTGTGTTTGGTTCAACTGAAATCATTTTCAGGAAAAGAAAATATTTTCGGGAATATATTTTCTAGAAAGGAAAATATGTTTAGGTGTTTGGTAGCATTTTGGAAAATTTTGGGTGTTTGGTTGTAATCTTTATTATAAAAAATACATTTTTTATTTGTTGCCATTTTCTCACATTTTCTCAGCTTCCAGAAATAAAACCCAAAAAAAAAATCATATCTGGCATCGCCGATCGGCGAGGACCTCGCGACTCGCGATCGGTTCGCGACTCGCGATCGCCGCCTCGCGATCGCGTCGCCAGATCGCGACTCGCGATCGCAGGCGGCTCGCGATCTCGCGACGATCTCCGCGGCGATCGGCGAGTCGCGATCGCCGCCTTTCGAGATCGCCACTCGCGATCGCGATCGCCGCCTTGCGATCGCGGTGCCGGTGCAGTGGCTTGCGATCGCAGGCGGCGATCAGGCGATCTCTCTCTCTCTCTCTCTCTCTCTTTGCGTGTCCCACGGAAATGGTTTGAAGTGAAATTCGGGACTGAATTGATTTTCAGTCATCTGAAGGCAAATGGTAAACTGAAAACTTCCTTTTCTTGATGAACCAAACACCATATTTTCCGGAAAACAATTTCCGGAACTGAAATTCAGTTGAAACAAACACAGCCTTAGTTCCAAGCAGTGGCAACAGGACCTACTAATGGTTAATTCTTGTGACTAGACTTGATGCTACACCTGTGATGGCCTCGTTCACTTCCTCATTGCGTCTTCCTCACATGATATCATTGTAAGCTTTTTTTCGTCCTCTTTGTGGTATATCCTGTTGTGGGTGTATGCTTCCTTCCTCTCACAAGATGGTAGGATCCACAGTTGGTGAAGCCCACCAACTCTAAAAGAGGAGAGAAACATACACTCGTAACAGGGTGTATTTTCTCAAAGTAGTGATCATGTACGGCAATACTTGTGTCTTTTGAGGCCAATGATGTGTTAGAACTGAATGCAAATGGAAGTCCTGATATTTATAGGCAAACATGCACTCCTTGAGAATAGACATATTTATTTAATGAACAAGTTTATCTAATTCAAGAGTTTCAACCTTACCCAAAAATTCTCTAATGCATCTGTGAAGCAACATCATTTACTAAGCAGTAGCGGATTTATTACCTATGGTTTGAGTGCCCCATATTATAGTGTGATCGCGCATTGCAAACAAAAATTTCTACATCATTTGTAAAATTTTGCAAAATTCCTTTGTATTAAACCCATTTCCTTGCTTAGTATCATAATTTCATAATTGTCTCAAGCTATGACTACTAAAATGCCCATGACGAGCAAACATGAGGGTTATGAGTAAAGACAGACAATATTTTTCATAATTAGTGAGTTGGTAAGTTTTTAGTGATTTTTATATGAATCCTTTACTAATGTGACTATTGTCTACTGGTAATAACTTATCACCTTGGTATTTGTGAAATAGATTTTGAAAAATATTGTGACTTGAGACTTACTGTAAGGTCACACTACAAACATTAAGGGAGATAAAAAAACACATATTGTAGCACATAGCCACATACATACAATGGTAACCAAAATTGAATGGCTAGTGATTGATGAGCGGTTAGCAAGTACATATGTATTTCTTCTAGAATAATCGATATATCACACACTTGCATTGGATTGCTAAAGAATGACCCCATAAACATGAGAGTATCTCATGAAATAGTCTCATGGACATTTCTCTCATAATATGTGAAACTCACACATGTAAGTAATGTCTTATAAAACTGTCTCATAAGATAATTTTTCTACAATCAGGCGATGATTTATATTGAAAGTAGAAAAAAAGAAGACATTTCAAGAGTTACCGGCCTAAGCACAATTTTAAATTCAAAGTAAAAAAAGGAAAGCTTAAAGCAATTGCATCGGTGTTTCTAAAATTTTTCGTCTATTTTACAAAGAGAACCTACTTTTTTTTTTATTTTTTATACTATCATTTTTACAAAGTACCTACATCAGTTAATCTATTTTTCACCATCTTTTATTTAAATAATCATTT
The DNA here is from genome assembly GCA_032878915.1 of Castanopsis chinensis. Lineage (NCBI taxonomy): Eukaryota > Viridiplantae > Streptophyta > Magnoliopsida > Fagales > Fagaceae > Castanopsis > Castanopsis chinensis. The sequence goes on along the minus strand of JAVQMG010000093.1, from coordinate 6,120,805 downwards.
TATATTCTCTTTATTATTATTTCTAACAACCCACATCAAAACACACTTTACCCTCTCTCTCTCTCACGGTCACTTTTCTTTCTTTTTCTTCTTTCTTCTCTCTTTCTTTACCGGTCAATTTTTTCTTCCTCCCCTCTTTCTTCACCGGAAAACCCCATAAATAAACCTCCAAACTTCACTTCGACACAAGCCCATGTCAATCCTAGTCCATTTTCAGCATTTTTAGACAAACTAGGGATGTACTATGGGATATACAATCAAGATCTCATATTACAATGGTCAAATCAAATTAGGAAGAGAAAGACATGAAAAATTCTGGAAGGCAAAACTCCAATATGGCAAAGTATGGAAAAAAAATTAGAGTTAATCTGACCGTTCAAGTCTCTCAAAACATGATCAATTCACGATTTTGATTGTTTTTTGAGCTGTGTAAAATTAGGTAAAAAAATTTGTATGTAAATTTTCTCTCTTTTCCTACAAGACTACCACTAACTCAGATCTTTATCTTCTCCCACTTTCCCTTTTGTCATTTTTGCCCAGATTAAAGACCCCAATTTACTTTATATATATATATATATATATATATATATACACGGAAAGGTTAAAGGATGTTTTAAGAACATTGGTTTAAGAAATATTTTTAAAAACTTTTAATGGGAAAAAAAACTGATTTTTTTTTTTTTACAAATTTTTATATTGTCCATAAAAGTTGTATAAATTTTTTTCTAAAATGGTTTATTAACAAATGCCCTAAAAGCAAACAATATAAGTAATAATATAAGAGAACAATATGGAAATAAAGTGATAAAATAATGGATAACATTTTTAAATAGAAAAACCACTATGAGATAATGTAAATGGAGTCAATACTATGCCCATGGCTGTTTCGGTTTGATTAGTAAGACGAAATATTTTGATACCGGTTGATACCGAGGTGTACTGTTTCATGTTTATTGCTAATTTTATATATATATATATATATAGATAAATTTATATATTTGCAAATTCATTAGTCCAAATTTATATCATCTATTAAAAAAATTTAAAATTATATATATATATATATATATATATATTTTAGAAGAAGTTCATATCTCATTTAATATGCTAATTTCTAACTAAAATTTCAATTTATTGATAATAGTAGACAACTGATGTTCATGTACTTAAATGATACTCTCTAATAATATAAATATATATATATATATATATATATTTAAAAGCAAACCTGAGGCTTGTTCTGTGTATTTATAATGCCATTGTGGTATTCTAAATAATAATAATAACAATAAAGAATAAAAAGAAGAATAGTTATGTTGAACGGTGCTTTTGTTTTCTCATTTTGCCTTCATCTCTACTGCCACACTCACCATCATCAATATGATGCTGCTGCCATAGTGGCATTCAATAACATGGCAGTGGCAATAGCTAGAAATTGTAATTACTATTTGTACTTAAAGTGAAGGGAACAAAATAAAAAAGTTGTATTCATAAATATCAGCTGGACAACATTAACTTCGGCTTGAGAGATTAGTTGAGTATAAATTATTTGTAGTTAAAATGAGAGCAGTTGTGTTATAGCCAAGAAATTAAAACAAAGAAGACTTTGCAAGTTGTGCAGACCAGGAAGAGGAGAGCTGAGATTGAAAAGAAAGTAATTCAGAATTCAAGATGCTTTGCAAAAACGTGAAAGGGATGAATTAGATGTAGTAGGTTTCAATGAAATATTGAAATAATACTTTTGAAATATACAGTCTTTGTACAAAACAAAGCTACCACACTGACAATATTGTGAAGAAGAAACCTCAATGAGCGGTAGATTTCGATTGTGAACAGCTTATTCAAAATTTTGTTGAAAGTGGATTAAAGTATATTTTTAATTTAAAAAAAGTTTTAAAAAAAGAAGTTGTCATACTAATAGTGTATAAAAATATTGGTAAGTAAAAAACTAATGCAAGTTTAGTTAGGTTTAACACCATAAACATGTGGAGGACGATCTTCTATCCACACCATTAAATCAGTAATATGTCTCGCATGTTTAGTTAGATTATAAGTTACAAAATTTTCCAATTGATGATATGTGAGAAAATAACACTGCTAAAGGTATCTGTAGAGGACTTTGCAAAAGTGAGCAAATGTTTAGAAGGTTAAAGATTCATCCTCACTTCTCAAGGCTTTGATGATTTTGATAGATTTGTTGAGGCAATTGGTATAAAAAAAAAAATGCTAGAGTTACAAACATTATTTTTTTTCACAAATAGTTGATATTGTGAGTAATTATTAGTAAGTAAAAAAAAAAAATGATATAAGTAATGAGCTCAAATGAGAATCAATAAAAAATTTTCACATCAACTTTGTGTAAAAATATTGTTAAATTCTTTTTGTTTATAGCATTACTCATGCTTAATATATTTTAATCATTTAACTTATTTAGAAAAAATGCTAGTGGTTGGCCATAAAAACCAATAAAAAAATTTGGTCATAGCGATAACTTATAAAAAACATTTGTGAGGTTCAACCCAAAATTTTCATTTATTTTACTTGCTCTTTCTCTTCTATAAATAGATCACATCATCACTTTAGAAATGCACCAATACTCACCCTTCTTCCTCAACTTCCTCTTTTCTCTCTTTCATTTTTTTTTTTCTTCTCTCCTTTTTTGTTCCCTTCCCCAACCCTCACCTTCTCCTCCAGTGAGGTCCTCAGCCAAAGCATTATTCTTTGTGCTCCACGGCCTATTCTTCATGGCTAGGCTTCTCTCTCTAGTCCTTGCTCAGAACACTCAAGGAGGATATAGAAAACATGTCCTTGCCTCTGCGATATTAGTGTTGTTGCTTTTGTTCAGACACTAAAGAGGTTTTTTTTTTTTTTTTCCAACACCTTAATTTTTTTTCAAAACCAGTTTTTGTTATTTCTTACCCTTTTTTGTTATTTTTGAGATTGGCCAATTTTTGGCCAATCACAATCACTTTGATTTTATGTTCCCTCTCAACTTCCCTCACCATATTGTCTAGCTTCTTGATGGCAACATATTTGTTATGATTTGATGCTAATACCCCTTTATTGTGAAAAAAAAAATTACCCAGTACTTTTTTTGATAGGATTTACCCAGTACTTAAATTCTTGAAAGTAAAGTATTATACAAAAACAAAAAGAAAAAAGGTAAAGATAAATCACTCCACAGTCGATCCACACTCTAAATAATAATTGTTATCTTAAATATTTATAATCCACTTAATAATATAAAATTTACAAATGAAAAAAAATGACAAAAAAAATTTGTCTAGTACTTGATTTCTTGAAAGTAAAGTGCCGTACAAAAAGAAAAAGAAAAATAAAGATAAATCACTCCCCAGTCCACACTCTAAATACTAATGACTATCTTTAATATTTATAATCCACTTAATAATATACAATTTATTACATAAAAAAAGTGAAAAAAAAAATTTACCCAGTACTTGATTTCTTGAAAATAAGGTACCATACAAAAAAAATGATAAAGATAATAATAAATCACTCCATAGTCCAAACTCTAAATACTAATAACTATCTTAAATATTTACCCAGTACTTTATTTCTTGAAAGTAAAGTACCATGCAAAAAGAAAAAGGGAAAGAAATTAAAGATAATTCACTCCATAGGCCATACTATAAATATTAATTACTATCTTAAATATTTATAGTCTATTTAATAATATAAAATTTACAAAAGAAAAAAAATGTACCCTATACTTGATTTCTTGAAAGTAAAGTACCATACAAAAAGAAAAAATAGAAAATAAAGATAAATCACTCCACAGTCCACAGTCCACACTCCAAATACTAATTACTTTCTTAAATATTTATAATCCATTTAATAATATAAAATATATAAAAAAAAAAGTGAAACAAAGTTTACCCAGCACTTGATTTTTTGAAAGTAAATTACCATACAAAAAGAAAAAGAAAAAAAATGATAAATCACTCCACGGTTCACACTCTAAAAACTAATTATTATCTTAAATATTTTAATCCACTTAATAATAAAATATTTACAAAAGAAAAAAAAAGGTGAAAAAAAAATTTACCTAGTACTTGATTTCTTGAAACTAAAGTACTATACAAAAAGATAAAGATAAATCATTCCATGGTCCACACTCTAAAAACAAATTACTACCTGAAATATTTATAATCCACTTAATAATATAAAATTTACAAAAGAAAAAAAATAGAATTTTTTTTTACCAAATACTTGATTTCTTGAAAGTAAAGTATCATACAAAAAGAAAGAAAGAAAAAAAAAAAGATAAATCACTTCACAGTCTACACTCTAAATATTAATTACTATCTTAAATATTTATAATTCACTTAATAATATTAAATTCACAAAAGAAAAAAAAAAAAGTGAAAAAAATTTACCTAATATTTGATTTCTTGAAAGTAAAGGACCATACAAAAAGAAAAAGAAAAAAAAAAGAAAAAGATAAATCCTTTCACAATCTACACTAAATACTAATAACTATCTTAAATATTTATAATCCACTTAATAATATAAAATTTACAAAAGAAAAAAAAGTGAAAAAAAAAAATTTACCCAGTACTTTATTTCTTGAAAGTAAAATACCATATAAAAAGAAAAAGAAAAAAAAGTAAAGATAAATCATTCCACAGTCCACATTCTAAATACTAATAATTATCTTAAATATTTATAATCAACTTAATAATATGAAATTAAAAAAAAATATTTCTCAGTACTTTATTTCTTAAAAGTAAAGTATCGTACAAAAAGAAAAAGAAAAATCACTCTATTGTCTACACTCTAAATACTAAATTAATATCTTAAATATTTATAATCCACTTAATAATAAAAAATTTACAAAAAAAAAAATGAAAAAGAAATTTACCCAGTACTTGATTTATTGAAAGTAAAGTACCATACAAAAAGAAAAAGAAAGAAAAAAAAAAAGAAAAATCACTCCACAATCCACACTCTAAATACTAATTACTATCTTATATATTTATAACCCACTTAATAATATAAAATTTACAAAAAAAAAAAATGAAAAAAAAAATTTACCCAGTATTTGATTGTACCATGCACAAAAAAAAAAAAAAAAAAAAAAAAAAGATAAAGATAAATTACTTCATAGTCTTGAAAGTAAAGTACCATACAAAAAGAAAAAGAAAAAGAAAAGATAAAAGATAAATCACTCTACAGTCTACACTCTAAATACTAATTATTATCTTAAATATTTATAATCCACTTAATAATAAAAAATTTACAAAAGAAAAAAAAAGTGAAAAAAACATTTACAAAGCATTTGATTTCTTGAAATTAAAATACTATACAAAAAGAAAAAAAAAAAAAAGGATAATAATAAATCACTCCACATTCCACACTTTAAATACTAATTACTATCTTAAATATTCATTATTCACTTAATAATATAAAATTTACAAAAGAAAAAAAAGAGGTGAAAAAAAAATTTACCAAGTACTTTATGTCTTGAAAGTAAAGTACCATACAAAAAGGAAAAAAAAAAAAAGAAAAAAAAGAGATAAAGATAAATCACTCCACAGTCTATACTCTAAATACTAATTACTATGTTAAATATTTATAATTTACTTAATAATACAAAATTTAGCTACACAAAGTTTTTTAACATTTTTTGAGGATAAATGGTAGACACAGAGGTTTAACCTTTGATGTACACAATTATGGGGATGGGTTAGACCTTGTAGGTTGAGCTACACGTATGTGAGAGTTTAGACTTGGGTTATAAATCATAATGGCTAGGCTTGAGCTTTTTGTCTAGTTTAAGAAGGTAATCATTTGTTTTTAGAGAATTACATTTGTTTGGTCTAATTTTCAACCTCAGCCCATATCAATAATTAATAGAAATATAAGTTACTACAAGTTATTAGGTAATAGTTTAAAAACTTGATGAAAAAGGTTTTAAAAAACTAAATGGAAGCTTAGAGCGCCATAAGGCAGGACCTCATGCATTCCCACATGATGTCTCTACTTGAGGTTTGACTCTTCACTTTCTCACTCATGGTAGAGGCTAGCACTCCACCGGAGCCTCCATGGCAGCAACGACGGCAACATCAGAGCATGGGTTTGAGGCTGATTTGGGTTATTCAAATTGGAATTCAGTTGGGTTTTATTTTGGGTTGATTTTGAGTTGGATTTGTAATGAGTTTTCAGATTTGTTTGAATTGGTTTGTTTTGTTTGAGTTTTCAAATTTCAAATTTGTGATGAGTTGGATTTGTGATGATTTTTCAACTTGGGTTTGTTTTGGGTTGAATTAGGGAAGAGAGAAATAGAATCGGCCAGAGAGAGAGTCAGGGGCAAAGAGAGAGAAGTGGGTGAGAGAGGAAAGAGAAAATATATATAAAAAAATAATTAAATAAAAAGTTACAGTAACCGTGTAAATATTCATGGTTACTATAGTATATGCACAGTATAATAGACTTACTGATGTGGGTAGGTTTTTTTTTAGCAAAAATGCGTAAAAGTTGGTGCTTTTTCTATTTTCCTAGGATTGATGCTATTGCTCTACATTTGTTTGTTCCAAGAAATGAGTATCAGACAGCACAAGACTACCAATTGCCAAGCCACCTCAAGTTTTACGTTCTTTCTAAACAAGACTATGATTCCAATCGCATAAAAAACAGACATTTTACATTATACATTGAAACACGATAAGTTAATCATGCATTGAAAGTCTAAACACATACAAATACACACCCTGCAGGCTGCAGCTGAAGTCCCAAACTTGTTCATTGAAAACTAAATATAAACGCTAATTCTATTTGTAATTTCTCATGCCGACCATTGGGAAGACGGTAATGGGGATGATGATGTAGGAGACGGCCAAAGCTGTGCATTATTTCTTCGAAAACACTAGCGAGTAGAGTACACCTAAAGGTCTTACGTCCCCTTAATATAAAGCCACAAGCATATTTTAGTTTATGCTTTACCACAGCAATCTGACGCAAATCATGCAGTCAAAATAAGAGCAGTAATACTGGTGGCATAAAGAAGGTAAGCCCTCTATTCAAGTCAGTTTGAATTGAAGAAAAATCAGTAACACATATCATAACATTGTCATATTGACCGGTAAGTGCATGATCAGGGTTTCAAATTCAAAGCCTCGGAGTTATAAGGTTGGATGTGGCATGTACAACAAAAGCCAGAAGCTGAATCAGAAAAAGTATGTATGTTCCAGAGGAACAAAATGTGTCTACCGACAACTTACCAGGCGGAACAATATCAAAATAACATCAGAGCCCACTTCATTAAATTTCTATATTGCCCAATACAGGGGGGCAAGAATGTACTTACAGAAAAAGTATATATTATAAAAGAAAATCACTGAATTCCATGAATTAACGACAACAAAAAATGATACAAATGCAGTACCTTGACAATTGAACCTACTCTATCTTTAAGAGGAACCATATGCATGATTCCTTGGAATATAAGTCCACCTCAAAATTGTGTTGTTCCTCACTCACCATCTCCTACAAACAATTTTAATCATTGTTACATCAGAGTGTTGAATGGTTACTCTGTGTTTTCAATCAGTACAAAAACCAGTCTTCTTATCTCTGAGAATCACAATATTGGGGAAAGTCACATGGGCAAGGATCAGCTCTAACCTGAAAAAGTAAAAGTAATGAATTAAACCAGGACAAAATGGGAAAAAGAAAGAAAATCAGAAGCGCCGAACTTCCATAACAAATTAGTGAAGCACTTAACTATAAACACAGTATGGCCAAGAAGAAGTTGAATATATTTTACGAAAATCATAACTTCTGTATGTTTTGCAGCAGTCCCAAACTTTTTTATTAATTTTTGATAAATGACCTTAATCTGACCAGCTGGTATAGTTCACAATTCACATTAATTTTTCAGGCATTCTTTTCCCCACTGTGAGTTATGAAATCCACTACATGGGAAAGCAACAAATTCTGAATTATGAAAAAAGCATTGCATATGCAAGCCTGATTCAATCATTCATTGTTTTTCATGGAAAAACAAGATATTAGGAGCCCTTCACTTCAGGACATTTAGGTTTGGAGTTTTGAAAAATGAAGAGATTTTAGAGACAAAAAAGAGAGGTCAAAACTAAAAAATGAACCACATCTCCAGACTAATGATATTATTGGGCCCAAACAGTTCAAAATCCAATGTATGGTGAATCTAGGTTGTACGTCCTGTTAATTTAAAAAAGAGAAGATCAATAAGGTGCAGTCTGTGGTTCAATGTGCTGCAAAATTAAAAATATACTGTAATACCCCAAAAAATCTGGATTTGTCAATTGTGTGGATTTGGACTATTATGTGGATGTGTACTGTGTTGCACATACTTATTCTAGGTTGATCCTGGATATATAAGTGATTGCGGAGAACTCTAATAATGACTAGTCTTTTGGAGTAAAGTGCAAATGTGGCTAGGGTTTCCTCAGGTCATGACACAGCAATTTGAGACTCAACTAAGCACAAACTAAATTGAATTGTACATCCTGTTAACTTATACAAATGCTCCCCCTGTTTTAGCATGTAATATCTCTGGTTTGTTAATACAATGAGGGTGAGATCCAATGACAAATAATCAGTCTTTCTAGACGAACCATAATATCTGCAGAGAACAGTTTAGCACGGTACACTTATTTACCATTTCCCAGGTCCTCCACAAAACAGTAAAATAACGGGTTCCATGTAATTAACTTATAAGATTGACCAAACACAAGTGGTCATAGTTCTGTAAGTCAATAGATTTCATTGTGTGGTGCAACATAGACCACACCTTCCCTTTGAAAGGCAATAAATTTCTGTATTTAAAATAGTTTTATGGGTGATTACCATGCATGTTGTTAGAAGTATGTGGTTAAATTATTAAATTTACTATATTCCAATAACTTAAACTTTTGGGACAATTGGTAATTTAACATGGTATTAGAGCAGGAGGTCCTGAGTTCGAACTTTGTCTCCTCCACTCTACCTCCTATTTGAAATCCAGTATTCCACATGTTAGGCCTCACCTATTAAAGGGAGTTTAAGCCCAAATGAGAGGGGGAAGTGTTAGAAGTATGTAGTTAAATGATTAACTTGACCCTATCCCAATAGCTTAGACTTTTGGGACAATTGGTTAACACATGCTATTTTATTCCTAAAAGCAGTATTGAGTTGATCATCTATGCAATGCAATAAAACAAAAGACTTGCTCATTTATAAAAAGAAAACAAAGAAGAAAAATAGAAACAATCTTTAACAGTTCTATTGCATTTGAAATGTTTCTCAAATTGTACTTCATTTTACCAAGGAAAAATAGAGTAGACACAGAGAATCATATAAAACCATGCTGTCAGGGAAGAAGACAGAGTCACTCTATATCTTCTACTAGAACACATAGATCGTTTTCTTTAATTCATCTGTCATATCATTCTCAGACAGTCCACAAAGATGGCATAGATGATCAAACAATTAAAATTTACAAACTGGGGAAATAGTGGGCTCTAAGTTCTCTGCATCTGTACCATGAGGGACCGACTTAACTATCCATACTAGAGTATAGAGTGTATTCCATGCACAGATAGAATGTATTACTGCTACATAAAGGTCACTTCATCCAGTAGTGAACAATAAAAAAAATGAAAATCTCACACACCTTACGAAAAGTGAAAGACACCCTCCTTGAACCCCTTCTGATCACACTGTCCTTCACCAAATCAATCTGTAAAACAAAATTGTTGACCTATGCCTTCAGTGATGAGAATAACAACGCTAAAGCACAGTAAAAAGAGAGGAGAGGGGAATTATTTTTTACTCTAATGGCTAATCATAAAATGAGAAACTATATATAAATTTAACAGAAACCAGAAACACGTAAGAACTCACCATGTATTTACAATCAAATTAAGAAGCACAACATGGAAAGCAAGCAAATAATAATTAGCCATTAAACTTTATGATAGAAGCTCTAAAACATATTGCTCCATTAATATAACCCAAAACATACATCACACTAAGTTTTGATTTTTTTCTCCTGAAAATTTAATTTTTACAAGTGGGGGAGGGGGATTCAAACTTTGATTCTCCTTTATAAAGGGGCCAAGCTATGCCATTGAGCTACAAGACTCTTGGCAAAGTTTTGAAATTAATCTTTCCTAAATGTGCCTAGGATTTAGACTCTCTAACCTATAAACTTGGATAAGGGACAGAATGCTGTGATTGGAAGGTTCTAGATAAAATACTTTTTGCATGTTTTTCTAGTCTGCCAACAACTTCCCAGAATGTATGCGTATATATGTCCAATTATCATAATAGTTCAGACTATTAATGCAGCATGCAAATATTTTTCAAATTACAATTTAAACTTTCTTTATAGTAACTTCTGTTCATTTTGAACATTAGATCAGTATAGAACAGGTTAATGATCCAACGGTAATTTATTTATATATTAAAAAAAAAAAATCCGACGATAACATAATGTACCTTGTGGTGAGGAATGTAATGATGCCAAGCATAACGTGCTTCCCCAGATAATAGGAGCATGGACCGAGGGGGAAGGTAAATAGCCCTCCTTAAGAAATTTGAGCCATTTTCAGGAGTTTGCGTTTTTGTATTGTTATTAAGCCAATCACCATCTGTGTATCTCCTGAACTCCATTATGCAAGGCCCGGCCAATGAAAGGCTGAATATAAATCCCTCAAATGCAGAATGGGTATCTATATGTGGGGACAAGCCAACCCCAGGTGGGTACTCATTAACCTGTAACATAATCATTGATCTTCAGTCTTAAATATGAAACAAGAATGCAAGTACAAATCATCTTAAAACAAACTAGAGCCACTATACAGAACTCAAGTATTAATATATAACAGCTACATTCCTACACTGACAAAATGCAGCCAACACAAGATATACATTGTCAATTTACAGACTATTATTTTAAATAGTTTACATATAGAAACATCTACCACTTACCGTCAGTTGGTCCAAAACTATACTTGCAGCATTGTCAAGGTCTGGAAAGAGAGAGATCTTTTCAAGAATGGGGGAAACAAATGATGGAAGTTCACCTAAGTGCTGTCTTGTATTGACATTCCTCGTCTGTATCACCAAAAGAGAGTTTGAAACAAAAGAAAAAGGAAAAAAGAAGGAAAAGGCAGAATGCTAAGTGAATATTTAACACAACTACCATAATTAAAAAAAAAAAAACAAAACTTATGGTTAATAGTCCTTAGAGTTAAAGGACAGGAAATGTTAAAAAAAAAAAAAAAATACTATTTCAATTAGAAGATATCAAGAAAAGAATACCAAATAAAAATATTATTTTGAAAAAAAATAATTCTGCAAAACATTCTGTATAGCCTTTACAATTGCTTCTATCCCATTTAAACAAAATTCAGACGAACACAAGGCCAATATTTATGGTCTCCAAGTAAAAAATACCAGAGATATGAGATTTCCCATAAATGCCCAGAGAAAATACATCCATGCCACAAACACTAAACTTCAAATGTAGACCAATCTGGTATTTCCATACCAACAATGACTTCTATCCATTCTTCAGTCATTTAAACATAATTTCCTTGCTTTAAAATCCTTTTAAAACCAACATACATTCCTTAGGTCCTTAGTGGCTATCACATAACATTTCTTATAATTCGAGTATAAAATATATTTGAAAGATATCAAGGAGCCATGTAATCGGGCATGTACAACATCTACCAAGCATTACCACATATTGGCTAAAGAAGGTTGTAAAAGCTTAATAGTTATCCACAGTATTTGGATTCTGAAAAATGATTTTTTTAATTTTTATTTATAGATAAATTTTGAAAAATGATATATGCATAGAAGTATGTCAGTCACTTCAACAAAGCCCAGAACACTCAAGATAATTGAGAAACATATATTATAAGTCCTTCACCTTCGGTGGCACAATCTAGAAATAGTAAAGATACATAAAAATGAAGTTTGGGACAAGGTGTCATAAGGATATGGGACGCATTTGAAGAAATGCCATCAAATATAATCATAAAAATGCAAATACTGTTAGTTCTTATTGTGTGTGCATTTGTTCGTGTCAGCGTAAGTGGCAGGAGCAGGCTGGTTATTATTAATCATACGACATACTTCATAGCAAAACTCATAGCCATAATGCTGAACCCTTCTTTTGGCAAGACTTTTCCAAGGCCTTTCATCAATGGATGCAAGCAATTCCTGAAAAACCAGAAAATAACATACAGAACATAGTAAAGGTGAAAACTTTCAAGCAACATTTAACTCAAAGGATTACAAAGTGAAAACTTTCAAGCAACATTTAACTCAAAGTATCACAAACTGAATATCAAAAGGCTAAATAAAACACAGGCAAAGTACAGAAGACAATAATTCCTAACCTCCTCTTCTTTAGTGCTGACAAAGTCATGCACTAAGAAAAGCCCTGGAATGTTCAAATCAGAAGCCACCAAAGACACTGGAAATGAGTCATTGATCTGATCCTGAAGACATGCAATCTTATCAATTTATAGAAGACATAAAACAACTAGATAAGAAAGATTACAATTCCCATTGAATTATGAACATATCTTCTTCAGTTTCTGAAAGTACTTTAATTTGATCCCCAAGGTCAAGTATTGTAAAATAGATGTAGTAGTTTTTTTCTTTGAGTCCTGGTCACGTTGTTAAATTTTGGAAATGGAAATCCTAACATCCAACAAATGCATACAGGTTTAAAGACCAATTCAAGTAGGAACTGATTAGTAAAATTTAGAACCTTTAATATATATATATTTATATATATATATATATATATATATTATATGGATGGTACAAATATGGAATGATATGAACTGCATTTGAACCAATACACTTCTCATTCTATAATCAAAATATTTATCGAATTGCACTCAAATATGTATTTTTATTAGGCACACAATAAACGGCTCATAATAAATAAAGTTTGCTCTCACTATTTGTCAAATTTGAACAAGTAATTCAAATAACAATCAACCGTGGCAAACAAATTTGCACATAGCCTGGGTTGAGAAAACATCAGTTATCACATCTAAGACCATAGTTTTAGTATGAATTGACAAATTATGTTACTAATTCATGACAAGCACCAAAGTAAACAATATAAAGCTTACAGAAAGCGTGAGCTCAAGCATTTAGAACTTGACATCTAGTACCGGTGCAGTAGGTTGTAGTACTGAATACCGAATGTGCAAAGTGCGGCCTCCAAGCTCAGGACAAGGGTGTCCATCCAATGCGTCCAAGGCAGCTCTAGCAGAACTCTCATCACAATAAGAAACGATAACACGTGCACCACTCTCATCAGCTGCAAAGACACCATTCACTTCCCCAAAGGCAGTAAACACTGATGCAATGGTGTCATGAGAAAGTCCTACTGCCGGCCCACAGTTGGCCACAAAAAGGTTGGGACTCAACTTGCCTTGCATATCCACACCCTTCGGCCGCCCAAATCTTGGCAACCCCATTATTGATAGTTTAACTCAACTTCTAGTCTGGGAATCAGCCTCTCCAATAAACCCGCTAAGGATGCCTTCCAATCACCTCTCCCTGCAAAAATAGGAGCTTTGTGATCTGGGTACAACCTTTTTTTCTAATCCAATTACAAATTCACTTTGTTAAAGACATTTGCATATAATTTCTTTTTTCTTACTTATCAAAAAAGAAAAAAAAACAACAACTTTGCCTTAAGAAGAATGAATTCGCTCTAACTAATCATCCAAAAAACATAGTAATCGTATAAATTAAAAATCTTACAAAGGTAGAATTTTATACAAAGATCAACAATATATAAAATGACCCCAATTCAGCAAATCCAAAAATATAATTAATTAATACGGTATTTAACAAAATTAGTCAGTAAATCCAATTATCAAACAGTTTATGCAGCAAAACTTTCACGCAAGGAACATATATTACTGCCATTAAAAAAAAACACACACACACACACACACACACACACACACACAATTGATGAGAACACAACGTATAAATTTATAGAGGGAGAGAGCTTACTTTGTGATTAGTGAAGCGGGAAATTGTGAGAAAAGAAAATGTTTCCAAGCGAGAAAGGGGTTGTTGGATTTATAGTATGAGGAGTTCAGGTTTTTATTTTGGCAAAAGTAACTGGGCCGGGGGCATAAGACTCCAATAAAAAGTTTTGTTTTTGTTTTTTATTTTTTAAAAATGATTAGGGGCAATTATTATTATTATTATTATTATTATTATTATTATTATTATTTTGAGAAGAATGATTAGGGGTAATTGGTGTGACTTTCTTACTTGGAAATTATAATAGTAGCACTCTTTGTACCTCTATATTGCATACACAACATTGGTCTAACTAGGAAGTGGTTAGAGTGTATGCAATGGTCTCTTTTCGGGACCTCACCCCTGCGCCCCCTCCCCCCTCCCAATGTTTCTAGGCTCCCTAGTGTTGTCGTCAACTGCCAAGTTCCGGTTTAGGAATTTTAACCCGATTCACTTTCAAAGCTCACGCTTATCACTTTATAAGGCGGGCTTCCTCTGTCTCTTAGAATGGACTAACCTATGTGCAAGCGCCATTCACATGGAACATTTCTCCCTCTTTGACTTTCAAAGTTCGCATTTGAATATTTGCTATTACCACCAAGTGCTGCATCCGATGCTCGCTTTGCCTAGGCTCGTGCCCCAAATTTTGTAGTAATTGTCACGCCCTCCTACTCATCAGAGCTTGAAACTTGCCACGACAGCCAGGTAAGGGGGAACATGAATCCATAACCAAGGTTGTGTTGACCCAACTTCTTTACCACTAGATCACCAAATTAATTAGTGACTCCAAATTCCAATACAAAGTTACAAATAAGCTTTCATACCAAATTAATTAATAAAAAAAAAAAACACATTCTTAAATATTGGGTTGTATGTTTCAAAATTTTTATTTTGATATTTTATTTCCTTTTCATATTAGATTTTCCATCTACTTCCGTTACTATATGAATTCATATAATTATTTTCTACCAAAAATCATGCATTTTATAGTATTATAGAGTTTTTTTTTTTTTTTTTTTTTTTTTTTTTTTTTGAGTTAGTTATAGCATTTAGATAGTTATAACATTTAGCTAATATTGTAGCTTGAATCATTTATTCCCTAAACCACTAAGCACTTTGAGTATGGAGAGGTGTCAAATAAAGTACATGGCTCTTAACTAGTATTATTGAGATATTATTTTTATGAAATAATTAAATATTAAAGGGCAGTTTATAGTCCGATTACTGATTAAATTGGATGGCAGGACCAATATGAAAGGAAACCATACATAAAAGGCTAAAATATAAATTTTGAAACATATTTGAATCAAACTAATTAGTATATTAACTTGATAGTAAAGGACAACTATCATGGAGTGAAAAAAAAAATGAAAACATTCACAAGCTTTTAAGGCCAAACATTTATTTAAGCAAAGTTTAACTCAACTCTTTAAAAAAATCTAATACTATAGACACAACAAACTACAGCAATTTCACAATATTTTCAAATTAGCATACCATATTATTAAAAGAAAATTTAAATTGAAGATTGTGGTAAGCTCATATACAATTTCAAAAAAAAAAAAAGTTGACATATTAATTTAAGAATGTTGTAAAATTATTGTGACTTTTTGTTGTGTTGCTATCATTATTGCCAAAAGAAAACATTTACAATTCAATTTCCCTTTTCCTGTCTATCAAAGATTCAAATTATAACATTTTTTAAAAAAACAAAAAATTGAGTGGGCTGGGCCACCAGAATCAGTAGCTTATTATATGATGCCAAAACTAGTGGAGTTTTTAAGTTTAAAATCGATACAACTATTGCGGGATCCTCGTTATGCCACGCCCGACAACACGCGCGTGCTACTTCTCCCTCCGACAGGTACACATAGCCAATGTTCCCACAGCGTCTAGTTATAACACCGAACCCAACAATCTTCTCAACAAGGTGCGCGTGCTATCCAATCGCGGCCACCTTCAAGAAGCGCTCTCAATATTCTACACCCAAACGGGCCAAACGCAAACCCAAAACCACCAAACCTATGCGACTCTGTTCCATGCATGTGCTCGCCACAGAAGCCTCCATGAAGGCATATCACTACACTATCACATGCTTTCCCACAACCCCACAAGCCCTTTTGATCTCTTTGTTACCAACCATCTCATCAACATGTACTGCAAATTTGGATACGTAGACTACGCCCACCAGCTGTTCGATGAAATGCCTCACAGAAACCTTGTTTCTTGGACTGCTCTCATTTCCGGGTACGCGCAACAAGGGAGATCGGACGAGTGTTTTCTCTTGTTTTCGAGTATGTTGGTGGTGTATTATCCGAATGAGTTTGCAGTGGCAAGTGTGCTTAGTTCTTGCTTTGGTGAGCGTGGACGGCAAGTACATGCGCTTGTGTTGAAACTGGCTTTGGATTCTTGTGTTTACGTTGCGAATGCTCTTATTACCATGTATAGTAAGAGTACTAGTTTTGGGTGTATGTATGATGATGAGATGGATGAGGCTTGGAGTTTGTTCAAGACCATGCAGGTTCGCAACCTTGTTTCGTGGAATTCAATGGTGGCAGGGTTTCAAATTCGTGGTCTTGGGACCCAAGCTATGAATCTTTTTACGCAAATGCACCGTGAGGGAACTGGGTTTGATCGTGTCACTCTTCTCAGTGTCTTTTCTTCCTTGTATGGAAGTGAAAGCAGTGGCAATAAACAAGTGGATGATGTGATGAGTAGTAGTCTCAAGTTTTGCTTTCAGTTGCATTGTCTCACTATCAAAACTGGATTTATCTCAGAAATTGAAATAACAACTGCATTGGTGAAGTCTTACTTTGATATTGGAGGAGATATTGATAACTGTTATAGGGTGTTTATGGAGACAAGTACTTCTCATCGAGATATTGTTTCATGGACTAGCATTATTACGGCACTTGCAGAACGTGACCCTGAAGAAGCTCTGTTCCTTTTCTGTCAGTTGCGTCGAGAGGACTTAATTCCAGATTGGTATACTTTCTCAATTGCCTTGAAAGCTTGTGCAGGCCTTGTGACTGAGTGGCATGCTATGGCAGTTCATTCTCAAGTTATTAAAGCTGGGTTTGAGGGTGACACTGTACTTGCAAATGCTCTGATCCATGCCTATGCTCGGTGTGGCAACATTGCTTTGACTAACCAAGTTTTTGATGAAATGGAATTTCGTGATTTGGTTTCTTGGAACTCAATGCTAAAAGCGCACGCCTTGCATGGAAAAGCTAGAGAAGCATTGCAACTCTTTTGGCAAATGAATCTCCAACCTGATCCTAGTACCTTTGTCGCTCTCCTCTCAGCTTGCAGCCATGCTGAACTTGTGGATGAAGGAATCATAATTTTTGACTCTATGGTTGGAAAATATGGTATTGTTCCACAACTTGATCACTATGCCTGCATGGTTGACATTCTTGGGCGATCAGGGCGAGTTCTTGAGGCTGCAGAACTTATAAATAGAATGCCGATGAAGCCTGATTCTGTAGTTTGGAGCACACTCCTTGGATCATGTAGGAAGCATGGTAAGACAAGTTTGGCAAAGTTAGCAGCAGATAAACTGAAAGAGTTGGAGCCAGGTAATTCATTAGGTTATGTACAAATGTCAAACGTATATTCCTCCAGTGGTAATTTCAATAAAGCTGGCCTAATTAGGAATGAAATGAAGGGATCTAGTGTGAGAAAGGAACCTGGATTAAGCTGGGTTGAGATTGGAAATCATGTGCATGAATTTGCCTCTGGAGGCCGATGCCATCCAGAAAGGGAGGTGATATTCAGGCACCTTGAAGGATTTGTTGGGCAGTTAAAGGAGATAGGTTATGTACCGGAGACAAGCTTGGCATTGCATGACATAGAAGAGGAGCAGAAAGAGGAGCAATTGTATTGTCACAGTGAGAAGCTAGCTTTGGCATTTGCTGTAATGAATGAAAGAAGTTTGTGTTATGGTGGGAGAGTAATAAGAATTAATAAGAACATTCGAATTTGTGTGGATTGCCATAACTTCATGAAATTAGCATCAGATATGCTTAAAAAGGAGATTGTTGTAAGAGATGCAAGCCGCTTTCATCATTTCAAATGTGGGGTGTGCTCTTGCAATGACTATTGGTAGCGAACTAGCATCACTGACTCAAATTTATGCGGTTTGCACTTGTCTTTGGCTGCATGGTTCTTCTTTTTGATAAGTAAAAGAAACGGGTGCAACACAAGGACTTCCCAAGAGGTCACCCATCCTAGTGCTAATCTTTCACAAGCTTGCTTAACTACATGGTTCTGATGGGATGTGGTGCATTAGTACCGGTAGCATTGATTCCAGCACAAATGGATTGAAAAGATTCATGTTGAGTTTCTAAATGATAAACTTGGGTTTTTTGAGTGATTGGACCAATGTAAGACTCTTGTGGAGTTCAATCTATGTCTGGAGTAGTCACAGAAATCACAACTATGAGTTCTTGCTGAAGGTTGATTGTGATGTATGGTATCGCTCTCATCTAGATTGTGCTTTAGTGTGGAAGCAGACCATTCTATTTATGTGGTTCTGGAGAAATAAATCACTTTTACTCTTACAGAATGAGCAACATGCCTTAATTCTAATGGAGCATTTGATCTATTATCTTGAAAGAAAGTCCCACATAATTTGACTGCCCATAGAACCAGACTTGAGAGTGCCGGAGTGGGACCTTTTGCAGGGCCTTGAGAATTCAAGATTACCTAATTATATCGCAATGTAGTTCACCGAATGTATGATTTGGCTCTACTGTTGAATTAGCACTAATTATTCAGTAAGTTTTCAGATGCAAGGAGAGGAACTGCAATTGGATTTTAGAAGGGTATGTTTGAGTATATTTTACACAATAAACTAAATAAGCAGATGAAAATAAGCTCATGTAAATACATACTAAACTATTTGCAGTTGTAAAAGTTATTTATTATTATTATTATATAGAAATTCCTTTAAAATTGATTTCTAATGGGATTCCTTCAAGAAAGGTTGTAAACTTTTACTTACTGTGTTATATGCAAGACTCTTTTTCTCTCTTTAGGTAAACATTTATTATTATTATTTTGGTCGGGTTGAGAAACCTGTGGAAATTTCATTTGCTGGTCTTTGAAAACAAATTTGTTGCATTGAATGATTTTGGTCTGATTTTTCATTTGGTCTATATTTAGGCTTCTGTAACTGAAGGATCATTTCCTTATCTGGGTCTCAATAAGAATCTTACGGAATAGGGTTCATAATAATCTGTTTTCATTTAAGAACAAGTTGAACATAGAGACTTATATTTTGTAAGGAATTATACTGCTGATTTTTGTGTGTGAATCACATAAATAATCTTTATTTGTGTCACTAGAAGGTAGAATTGCAAAAAATTCCTGATTTGTTCATGTATGTGTGTGTGTGATGGATTATCTTTGTTAATATCATTAAATATGCCTCTTCATCCCATATTGGAACATTGCATCATCAATGAAGAGGAACATGTTTGTCTATAGGGAATTGTTTATTGCTACTCAGGATCATGTTCAGTTGATACACTTAGCTAATATTTACACAAAATTACAACAAAAGGGGGGAAAAAAGGGGCCACATCTCAGTCAGTACAACATATGTGAACTAAAATTCTTCCAATCTAATGGAAAGTGTGCATTAATTATTTAGATTGTCTCCATTTGTTCTGCTTCTCTCAGGTAAAGCTTCTTATTTTTTAATGTCTGGTTCTGTTCCTGGGAATTTTCACTAATGCGTACGCATCCTGGACTTCTAATTTATTGCTTTCTTCTATTTCATCTTAATATGCATAGATGCTGGTCCGAGATACGTTTCTTCCTTCTTTTCAATTCTTGAATGATAAATGCTTAGGGTAGACTGTGAATAATAAAAACATATTACTAGGATGAACCATAGAAATAGAACACCCACCCTAATGTATGTTATGTGTGAGCCTTTGTGTCATTTGCCTAATTCTTAAAAATATTATGCATATTTAAGAGGGATCCTACTTAGGGGGAACCCTTATTAAAATATGACTAGGAAATACAAGGGGAGGGATTCTGTATTTTTCCATTTGTTTGTTTTTGAGCAAGATCCACCTCTTGTTTTTGTGGTTTTTTATTTTATTTTATTTTTATTTTTATTTTTAGCTTAAACTTGTTATCTAACATACCCAATTTTTATGTGATTTTTGTAGCCTAAGCTTGTTTCCAAAGAGACCCACTTCATGATTTAGTGCCAGATCTATTTGTTGAAGCTGGATTATCGTTTTTCAATATGGATGTTTGGTAATGGGCTGTGTAATTCAAGCTTAGATCTTGGCCTAATCTTCCTCTAATATGAATTTGAGATTTAAATATAAAGTACCTATTTGGAAAAACTGTTACTTTTTCAGGGATGTTGTTTAATGGGACTTACAGAGATTTGTGAATGTGTGAGGGATTCAATTGGATGGTGGGTCTATGTTTGTTTGGCTTTATAAAGTTGAAACATTGACTCTCAGCCTTCTAATAAAATTTTATTGGCGAGTTGTGACACAAAGTTGTGTCTTGAGCATTACTCCATTGGACTCAAACCACTTTAGACCCAAATCCAACACTTTGAACCGATCAAACCCGTTGCAAGAAATTCTTCGAACTTGAAATTTTGTACCATTTTGACCAAGATTAGGATTTTCTATTATTTTGTGCCAAAGCTTAAATTGTTCAGTCTTCAGACCATAATATATATATATATATATATATAGAGAGAGAGAGAGAGAGAGAGAGAGAGAGAGAGAGAGGCCGCACCCTTGGTCCATTTAATTGAAGTCAGGCTAAATCGATGCAAATGGGTAGAGTCGTATTAGTGCATTTCAAAACCACCCTAGATTAAGTATCTTACATAGAATCACCACTTATTTTATTATAAAGAAAAAGTAACAAAACCATAAACATCTCTTTATTGATTTGAAAATGAGTGTACATTGTCCTAGGAAGTTACATGGCAATGGTTCTAGATAGAATCTAAGATAAAAGCACATGGCTACATCCTTACCAATTTTCATCATTTCAACTAAACAGACGTGAGAGAAAACCAAATTTTTTTCTATCTCCTAATTTTTCCATCATTTCCCTATTTTCTATCCCTCAATTTTTTCATCCTCCTAACCAAACGAAACCTAAGCAAAGGTATTGTTTGGATATCTTTTTTCTCTTCTAAGAGAAGGTATTGTTTGGATATCTTTTTTCTCTCTTAGATTTTGAAGTATATATAAGAGAAATGAGATCAGTTAATTTATAGAGAAACATAAATTGAAATTACCAAGTTCTCCTTTCCATTCATAATGCTTGAAAACAACTCAGAGCCTCCAAGTCCAAGTGGGACTTCAATTCCATGTAGTGAGACCAACATGGTTAGATGAAGTAAGACCAAGAATGAGACGTGTGATGCTAGGGTTACTTCATTTTGTTATTTAAGGTAAATGTAGTAGAGCGCTCTGATTTCTTTTTTGACTGAGACGATGTTAGTAATTTCCTTTTGCTATGATGTGGCACAAAGTGACCAGACTTTTTATTTTTTATATTTTGATTCTTTTTTTTCTGCAATGATTTGATAATTACATCGTTTGGGGAAGAAGGATTCAAACTCTAGTTCTCCTAATTGATATATAGGGTATCTGACCACTTGGCAAAACTTTGATTATCACTTTCTTACCAAAATTGCGATGAATGGCCACTTTATTGTTGTTGCTGTTACTTTAGAATTATTAGTTTCTATATTTTAGTGGGTACAATAGTGTTTCTACTTTCTTACCAAAATTGCAATGAATGCCCACTTTATTGTTGTTGTTACTTTAGAATTATTAGTTTCTATATTTTAGAGGGTACAATAGTGTTTCTATGGCTCTTAGGATTCAATTAGGTAAATTTTTTTTTTATACAAGATAGAAATTTTACTTTAGAATAATCTAAGTGTATACACATGTAAAACTCCCTCCTGGAGACTTATGGCCTGTTTGGAAGTTTAGAGAGGGAGGAGGGTAGAGAGGAGTAGAGGGGAGGAGAGTACTGGGAAGGAGAATAGAGGGAAATGGTTGTCATCCACATTGTTTGGATGTTTTTAAAATTAAGTAAAGAGGAGGGGAGTAATTAGTCTTTTCATTTGTAATTTTGTAAATATAGTTAAGGCAAATTTGGTAATTCATTTGGTCAAGCATTTTTATCCTCCACTCTCTCTCCAAATCTCTCCAATTTGAGGGAATTAAAAATAAGGGGTTAGAGGGAGTTGAAACCCCTCTAAACCCTTCCAAATTCCTCTCTTTCATTCCTTAAAAAACTTCTAAATAAGGGTATTAAATTACTCTCCCTCCCTCTACTCTACTCCCCCTCTATTTTTAAACATCCAAACAGGCCATTAAATTCTGGTCCTTACCTCTATACACTCCACAAGCACTTATACTTGTGAAATGGCCATTGCACCAAAAGTACCTGATGATCCAATTAGGTAATTTTGAATATAGGTTTATTTAGAATGAGGGGTTATGAATTATCTTTTTTGGCATACGATATTCGGGTGATAACATAAGATTGTGAGATTTTTGGATTTACTACAGATTTGCTCAAATACAGACTTTAAGGTACAGTTAATTTTTTGTCAAAAAAGTACAATTAATTTGACAAAATCAACCATTTTTTCCCTTTCTCTTTTTGGACATTATTACCACCTTTCAACAGGTTTCATTTTTGCTTCTTTTCTTGGTGTCCACGTGTTCGACATGCATTTGCTTCTTATCTTTGCCACCTTTCAACAGATTTCATTTGCTTCTTTTCTTGGTGTCCAAGTGTTCAACATGCACTTGCTTCTTGTCTTGGTGTCCAAGTGTTCAACATGCACTTATATCTTATTTAAGAGTTAATTGTTTTTACTTAAAATCTCAAATTATTTTTAAATAAAATAAGTTAATTAGAGTAAATTCATACAAATAGACTCTAATAAGTAATGAGACATGATTCCTAGGGGCAGAAACATGAGTACGATGTTTCAATATTAAAATTTCCATTAAATTCAACTCTGATAGTAGGATTCAATTGGGTGAATAACATCTCTTTTTTAACATGGATATTTAGGGTTCAAACCCTCTTTTCCTATTGTATATCTATTGAACTATAAAAAAAAATAGTGAATAATAGATTTTGGACGAGACTAATATTGGTTAAGGGTTTTATAGTTACTATATTTACAAAAATACCTTTAATACTCCTCTCTCTCGCTCATAATGTTAAGTGAATCTCATAGTATCATCCTCAACAACTACTAGTACAATAGATTTGAATTGCATCTAATGAAATGAAAGTTATTAGTTTTACTCTCTCTCTCGAGGTTACTTTTTTTTCGTGCTCTTACATGCATCGAATAAACCACATATTTTTTCACTCCCTTGTCACTTGCAATTAAGCATTTGGCTCCCACTGGCCACTGCAATACAAAGTGAGATGGAAGTGAAAACTTCTATGCAGATATTTGGTTCCTATGGCATTTTCGTTTTTTAATTTTATTTTTTTGAGCGCTAGAGGCACCTAACAAAACATCCAAAATTTTCACATCCATCTTGTTGGGAAATTTAACATATTATTTGACATGATTAATTTTGTCAATTTATTTTACTATTTAGCTTATTTTTGCTATTATTTATGGGTCTCACAACACTTTTTGATACTATTCATAGGTCTCGCTATACTATTTCAACTAACTTTTATCTTGATTTACAATACTTTCAGCAAAGAGTTTTCAATTTAAGCAAAATAAGCGGATTCTAAATAGACCCTAAGTCTGATTATGCAATTTAATCACTCTGAATTTAATCATTGAAAAAAAATATAATCAAACACGGCATAAGGCGTCACCAATTGCAATTCAAACTACTATAGGCAAGAGATAATGATATCATGAAAAACTGAAAAACCTAATTGAAAACTATTTAATAAGGGAAAAATCACAATGGAGGAAACCTTCCCCAAAAAGTAACTACAACCAAGAGAGGTTTTTACAAAATAGCGTCAAACCTTTACCAATACTCTATAAAACCAGTAGATTAACTTATTATAGAAACCTTCTATAACTTCAAATCCTCTGAAGTCTTTAATTATTTGAATGCTTCATGGATGACATGCCTACATTCATAATCGAAATCTCTAATTAAGTCCAAGAACATCTTAAAGATTTGTTCCATAACGTTAAAACTAGGATGATGGCTCTATGGCTTCAAATTCTGATCTCACCAAGGAAGCACGAGTGCGGTGTTTGGGCTGCCGCACCCGCGTCCGACGCGGCGTGACACGGGGACGCGTAGGTGACATCACTGCCTGCGCGTCCGTGCTGCATTGGACATTAAAAAAATATTTTTTTCGGTGCGATATGCTCCGATTCGCGCCGATATGGCGCCGATTCGGGCCGATGCGCGCCAAACCGGGCCGATTCATGCTGATTCGGCTAGAATCGGTCAGTATCAGCTGCAACACCGATATCGGCACGAATCGGCCGATACGGCCGAAATTTAAAAAAAAAAAAAAAAAAAAAAAACAACAACAACAACAACAACAACAACAATTGCGAAACGCACCGTTTAGCTTGGCCGAAAAAAAAAAAAAAAAAAAAAAAAAAAGGTGCAAACGCACCGTTTGGAAAAAAATGCAAAAGCCTGTTATACACTTACACACTCTCATTTCTCTTCAGTCTTCACACAGCAGTCAGACCCTGGCCTCCGCCCTCTTCATATTTCTTGTGCCTCTATCCCACTCTCTGCCTTCACTCTTCAGCTAGGCTCTCTTCCACTCTTTGCCTTCACTCTTCATGCAGCAGTGAGTTGTATTCTAATTTTCGAACATCATAGAATGTTTATAGGCGAAAACCACAATTTCGTCCCTACATTTTCACCCGATTTCTATTTTGGTCCCTAACTTTTATTCCACCACTTTTAGTCCCTATTCTGGAAAACGCGTCTCGTTTTTGTCCCTATCGTTACATTAGAAACGGAAAATGCACACGTGACAAACGGAGTGCACTGTTGAGCTGACGTGGCCATTAAAATAATAATAAAAAATGCCACGTCAGCATCTAAATTAAAAAAATTAATTTATTAACTTTAACTAAATAAAAAAAAATTAAAAACAGAATTAAAAACTAAAAATCACATGAATGAAGATCTAACAAACAAGAAAAAAGGCACATCAAAACAAGAAAAACAAGAACACAAACCCAAATAAGGATCCCAAACCCAGAAATTTAAAAAAAAAAATCCATCAAAATCAAAATCAAAAGAAATCGGTAACAACAACAACAACAGCTAAAAGAGCTTTAACCCTCTTACAAACCCAGAAATTTAAAAAAAATAAAAACAGCCCCAAACTGCCCTCTTCTTCACCATCACAAACAGCCCCAACCCTCTTACAAACCCAGAAATTAAAAAAAAAAAAAATCCATCAAAATGACGTTCTTGTTCCATAAAAAAAAATCTCTGTCTCAACAAGAATTGTTCTTACAACAACAATTACAACAGTAACAACAACAACAACAACAACAACAACATCAGCATCATCATCAGAAGCAGACCTTTTTGCCCCTCCATCTCCATCTCCATCTCCATCTTCTTCCTCGACTTCCACGCCGTACAAGTGAGCGACCCTTGTGACACCAACACCAACCTTAACCTCCATCTTCTCTTCAACCTTCTTCGCCTTTTTGACACCAAATCCTCCACAAACCCAATCTCCTCCGCCGAACCCAGTGAGTCCACCTCCACCACCGAAGCAACAGTGGCGGCACCCTTCTTCCCCGGCAATGGCAACCTCAACGCCCTAGCTAGATTGGCACGGTTGAGATTAACACGAGAGAAGATGTGGTGGCGTTCTTCTAGTTTCGCTTTGGGGCTCGGCGAGAGAAGACGTGGTAGCTCGGCGAGAGAAGAGCTTTAAATTTCTGGGTTTGTAAGAGGTTGGGGGTGTTTGTGATGGGGAAGAAGAGGGCTGTTTGGGGCTTTTTTTTTTTTTTTTTTTTTTTTTAATTTCTGGGTTTGTAAGAGGGTTAAAGCTCTTTTAGATGTTGTTGTTGTTACCGATTTCTTTTGATTTTGATTTTGATGGATTTTTTTTTTTAAATTTCTGGGTTTGGGATCCTTATTTGGGTTTGTGTTCTTGTTTTTCTTGTTTTGATGTGCCTTTTTTCTTGTTTGTTAGATCTTCATTCATGTGATTTTTAGTTTTTAATTCTGTTTTTAATTTTTTTTTATTTAGTTAAAATTAATAAATTAATTTTTTTAATTTAGATGCTGACGTGACATTTTTTATTATTATTTTAATGGCCACGCCAGCTCAACAGTGCATTCCGTTTGCCACGTGTGCATTTTCCGTTTCTGATGTAACGGTAGGAACGAAAACGAGACGCATTTTCCAGAATAGGGACTAAAAGTGGTGGAAATAAAAGTTAGGGACCAAAATGAAAATCGGGTGAAAATGTAGAGACGAAAATGTGGTTTTCGCCATGTTTATATAATGGAGTTGTATTCTAGTTATTATCTACTATTACTCTTAAATTTGGTATATGTTTATATAATGTGAAAAAAGTATGCTTAGCAATATATTAAAAATATAAATAAAAATATTTTTAATAATTTTTTAATCGCCGCACCCTGCCGCACCCGCACCCTACTTTTTCAAAAATTGTCGAGTCCCGCAGCCGCAGCCGCAGCCGCACCCGAATCCCGAAAAGCACCCGTGCTTCATAGGATCTCACCAACAAGATACAACTCAAAGAATATGTCTTCAGAACTCACGGATATACTAGATAGTGGTATATGCTAAAAGAGAAGGAAATCAAGAATGCCCGTATCGATAGCGTTGGGAAAACTCAAAGAAAATGCTGAACAGAAGGTAACTTTGCCATATTTGCTGAGATACCTAGCCATTACAACGAGTGCAACAAAGCGTGCAGCTAAGCACTCCTTCCATGTCACAAACCTGTCACCAGGATGACAGATAGTCCTAGAGTGGTAGCAATGATGATTTTTGGTGGTGTGGAGTCCCTTGAAAACTATTGTGCCTACTTTTGCTATCAAAAGATGAAACATATTCAGCGTGTTGGTGGCAAAAGAAAAACCCCCCAAATCTTCTTGGATGGTTAAAGAGAAAAACAAGATTGAATCTATTGAACGTTACATATGGAGAAGAATAGTCTTCAATATAGCAACTGATGCCATTTAGGAAGAAGATATATTGAATGTGGTTGTGAATAATATCATAACTTATATCCTATTTGTTTTAAATAGTACCATTCCTTGACATGTCAAGGAATGGTACTATTTAAAATAAATAGGGGATTTAAGTGTGCGTTCAAGATTGATTATAAAGTCAGTTTTCTTTATTATTCAGCTTATTTTTGTTACTATTTATAGGTCTCATTATACTTTTTCGTACTAATCATGAGCTCTACTGTACTATTTTAGTTAACTTTTACCTTTGTTTACAAGTATTTTCAACAAAAAGTTTTCATTTTTAATAAAATAAGTGGATCCCGAAAACGGCCCATAAATAGTAGCAAAATTGAAGTCCACAATGCATGTATAATCACACATTAATATATATTTAGTTTCTATAGAAATATTGAGAAAACCTTTACAAAATAAAATTCCAAATTTATTAGATACTACAGTAGCAACAAGAAAAAAGAAAAATTTCATGGAGCTCACAAAACTATGATCCATCAAACTAGCTTCATGCCCGAACAAAGTTACCAATTGCAGGTCAATGTGCAAGAGAACTCACCTCATCCTCTCGCCAATATCTCTGTTCAAGTTCATACCACATCGACCGCGAGACTCCTTCAACAGAAGGTGCACTTTTACAGGTATCACAGGACTTTGTCTGACAAGAAAGAAACTGTTTAAGCCGTGACCCCTTTTCAATGATTGACTGAACAGGTTCATGGTATGGTGTGAAGGAGGTTTCGGAGCCTTTTTCAAATTGTATAAAGAGGCAGTGAGAGATATTCAACACCTCCAAATTTTCCGAGTTGTCCAATATATGGATCAAAGCTTCGTTGGGCACTGTTTTGCATCGGAGACTTGCCACCTTAAGCTTTCGAAAATTTTTAGTAAGGGCACAAGCTAAGTTTAGGTCAAACTGGCAATCAGTTTTAAGTTCAAATAAGTGTTTGCAGTACGTACCAATCACCTCCATGTGTTCCATACGACTACAAAACCAAGGAATAGTAAAAGATTCAAGCCCTTCCCACATTTTGAAAGCCTCTTCAGTTCCACCAATTGTTATTTGATGCCAAGTAGCAGGTAGAACGAGTCGTTTTAAGTTACGGGTCCTGTATATAATAGTGTCTCAATTTTAGTATATATGGTATTTGTTTGATAACAGTTTATTTGGGTGAAATTAAAATTTTTTTTATTGAAAATACTATAAATAAAGCTAAAAATTAACTAAAATATTACAGTAGGACTTATAAATAGCAGTAAAAATAAATTGAAAAGTAGTTAAAATAAGTTACATAGTAAAAAAAAAACTATATTTTTCAGTCAATACCAAATATAAACATAATAGATTTTTTATTTTGATTTGAATATACTAGTAAATTAGGGAATAAAAACTTGGTACCTTCTGGCTGTAAAGATCAAATGCTCATCTCTTATGCATTCAAAGAAGTTGAAAATCAAGAAAGTCACATTTCAGCGACTGAGATTGAATGACCTCTTCAAAAGTGACATTAGTATCTTAGTTGAAAGGCGGTTAGACCAAGGATATGGTTTTGGGGGATTACAAACGAAGCTAGGCTTCAACATATATACGTAAGTCAAGTTTCTTCCACAAGACAGGCTCACAACAAGCTGAGCGCCATGAGCTGCACACTTGAGAAACGCCAGTAATCAAATCCATTACATTAAGAGTCATGAATATCTTAACAAGTATATCATTGTCCACGTTGTTCCAGCTGTGATCACTTGAACTTTCATTCCTCATTTGTTCAAAATAGATTTTCCCTTCAACATAAGTAAATAAAAACAAAGTAAGCAGCAAATCCATCTCAAGGATATACGTTTTTTAGGTCCAATTTCTACTTGTGTAAGCTAAAAGTGCATTCAAGATTGGAATTTTGAGGTCATTTTTCCCACTTTCTATCCTCTTTTGCATAAGTTGAAACTTCTCATTACATTATGGATATAAAAAAATTTAAACCACAAAAATCATTGTAAAACTTAAAGAGATAAAAGATCACCATCCTACAGTCACTAGCCAGGCAACAAATTTGCATACATTTGCAATTACAAACCAAAAGGATATCGTGAAATGATTAGGTTACTTATTAAAGATTTTCTCCCAAAAAAAAAAAAAAGAAAAAAGAAAAAAAAAAAAGCTACTTATGCTAGAAAGAGAACCCATTCTTAGAAAATTTAAAATCCTCTTGCAATGAAAATTTTGAGATCTCAACAAAATATTTAGGTCATTGCACAAACAACATGAGAACAAGAATATTAGAATATAAATGCCACATAAAAGCAATTGCATAATTTTTTAGAAATTACCCTAAAATATTTGAGAAAGTGACACGTCAGAAGAGTTGGATTTCGTTAACAATAAATAGCGTATGTACAAGTCTAGAAATTAATTAAATACTCAAGATTCTTTTGACAACCCGATACTAGAAAACTAACTACCATATAAATTACAAGTTGTCATATGAATTTCAAACGGTTAAGATTCGTTTTACACTATACACTTAATCATTTTATGTACTATATCTACGTAATCATAACCGTTCATCAAATTATCTTATATATTTAATGAAGCAATATCCTATGAACATGTAAAAAACAAATGTGTATCGTAGAATTATCCTAAATTATTAAAAGATTTGCCTAAATTTTTCGATGTTAACGCATTCCTTTAGTTGTTCAAAAAATATCTTTACAACAATATTTCAAGGATGTAATAAAAAAAAAAACTTTTTAACAATGTTTCAAGGATACAATTAAAAAAGCCTTCATATTTCAAAATCAATGAAATCTACAAATATGAATGAGATCTCCTATAAAAATCATAAAGATTGATGGGAGTCACTCATATTTAAGAAGTAAATTAAGATGTTTGAGTAGTATATTTTATTGTTTCAGTTAGGACATTAAGGGGGAAAAAGTTTAAACTTTTACACGTTACAACTAATGATATTCTTAGAATCAAAGGAAATGTCTCAAACAACTTGAATTTTCTGACTTTTTCATAGCTTGATTTGAAAAGAACTCGTCTTTGATTTTCAATCCTCACACATTTGAATTTCTTGACGGACTAATTTATGTTTTTACGATATATTATGATTCTTCTAGCTTAACATGTAACGCAAATTCTAAAATTTTTGTTTATTTAATTTTATTTAGCGTTCTAGTTGATTCTTAGTGAAAAAACTTCACCAAAAATTATCACATGTACACAAGAAAAAAATAATAATATCAGGGAATTTTTTAGGAAAAATAAAAGAGGGAGAGAGAGAACTTTAGATTATAATCATGTCTATTAATTAAACGCAATATTCACCAAAAAGAATACCTTTTAGCCACTTCATTAACCCAATTGAAGACTTCAAAATCAACATAAATAAGTAGAATATAAATGAATTGCTTATGAAGATGGAAAATCAAACCCCTCATATGTTACCTTAGGCACTACAAATGGGTTTTGTCATATTTTGACAATTTTGCAAACTTATTTAGACGCTTCAAGCTTGAACTTTCCTAGTCATGAAAACAAAAGCACCTAAACTACTTCAGATTAAGATAAGAAAATAATTTGATGGATTATTTTCTTGTCATTAAACTTTGAGCTATTTTAATTATAGTGACATTGACCTCAATACTTTTCATAACATGCAAGAAGAGGAAATTTTTCTAGTTTGAGAAAATCCTAACACACGTTAGAAAATGAAGGAAACAAAAGAAGAAGAAAAAAATGGTATCTCTGTGAAGCAATTGGCTTACCTTTAATTGAAGGTGCTGTTTGGATCTCTTCTTTCTCTCTTAATTTTCTAAGATAGAGAGAAATCAGACAGGTTAGATTTATACAGATGCAAGCCTTGAAAATTACCAAAATTTTCTTTGCATTTGTAACGTAAGGTAACAACGCATGCTTTTACTTAGATTTCAACTCAATGCAGTGAGACTAGTGCAGTGACATGAAGTGAGACCAACGAGAATGAGACATGTAAGACATTGGGAGCTAGTTCTGTCATTTAAAGGAAGTGTTGTAGGGTAATTTACTGCATGGACCATGCCTTATAAGGTAACACTAACGTAGCACAAAGAGATTAATCAATGTTGATGTGTCAATTTCACCCGTCTAAACTAGGTTATTACTTTCTTACCATAATTGTAATGAAGGACCAACCTCAAAATTTAAAGTTTCTTCACTCACAAAAATGACAAATTCAAATTTATTTTTCTTTGCAAAGCATTGGAAATTGAGATATGTAATATGAACATGAATTTAATATTACAACAATAAGTTTATTAAGTTTAATTGTACAAAAAATTTCACCATTTTTACATGATATGTCCCATTATGACTGATGTTAAAAAAAGTGTAGTCAATAGTTTAAACTGATTTATGATTGATGTTAACAAAAGTGTTGTCAATAGTTTAAAATGATTTCATTTTAATTACAATTTATCCTGTTGGCAATTATTAAATAAGAAAAGTGATAATTTTTTGTGTAGACTTGAATGGTCAAAATAACAATAAAATCAACTGATTAAATTCAATAAAGATGTAAGAGTTTATATATATATATATATATATATATATATATATTTGTGGGGGGTAAAGGTGTCAAAACACCATGTGGGCCTTGGGCCTGGTTCGAGAACGCAGACCCCGTCAAAGGGCCGTAAGCTGAGAATAAGGCCTCCTAAAACGAGGGCCCAGGAGCCCGCCAATCAGAACGCTGGCCAGTTGGGAGAGAGTCCGAGGAGATGGTCTCCTCGGACAACGGAATCGGGAACTGGTGGGCGCCGCACGACACTCAAGGGAGAGCTCTTGAGGCACAGTAAGTCATACTGGGCTTTAATGGGATGCCGATGAGGGGGATAAGAGGGACGTGCTCTGGGTAAAGCTGCTGTTACCGCATTAAAGGCTCCTCACCTACCCGCTTGGTCGCATTAATGAGGAGGTGACCTCTGAGGGGATGGCGGTCAGCTTTATAGCCATCAGGGAGCATTTCCAAGAAAAGGACGGATGGGAAAGGGGTCTGCATCTGCATTGATGGCTCTATGAATGGGAACCAGGGATGGGGAGTATAAAAAGAGGAGGGGAGACCACTGAAAGGGGATCCGGATTTTTCTACAAAGAAGGCTCACCCCCCCTTAGGAAGTACAAGGGAAGCAAGGATAGAGACTCCTCGGCCCACGTTCGAGGAAAGCCAGAGTCACTTCACCAGCTTTCTACCGCCCCAAGAAATCTAGGCTTTAAGCCCACTCTCTACAAATTCTGTTGTATAGGCCACTTGGGCCGGCCCTGTCACGTACTTGGGTCAAAGGCCTGATTTGTGCCCTTACAATTGGCGTCGTCTGTGGGGAGCCTTGAGTAAAAGGACGTGAAGTATCATGGAAGGCTCGGGTTTACATCGTGCAGAATCCATGGGATCCTAGCACGAGGATCATTTTTCGCGATTAGAGTGGGAGAGAGACCGTGAAGTTTGCATGTGTACAGAACGCACGCGCAGGAGGAGTCCCGCACGGGACGGAGGCAGAACCTCTCGCGAAAAAAGTATTGAGACCCTGCAAAGGGAGATTGACCACTTGAGAAAGAAGCTACGCCAGGAGAAACAACGACGCATGCCCTCTCCTTTAGACCGGTCTTCAGTGGATTCTCGCAGTAGCATCGGCAGTTCCAGGTCAAGGACCCTCCCAGCGAATCCTTCTCTTACGAGGACGAACACCATTGCGACCCTAGGGATAAGAGGACATCCTCCAGAGGTTTGGCCAATAATGCTCTGAGCAAGGCGCTCCGCCAGATTTTCAAGTCGCCCTTCACTCGGAGGATTGAGATGGGAAAGCTTCCGAGGTGGTTCACCCAACCAACTTTCACCATTTACAATGGAAGAACGGACCCAATAGAACACGTGAGTCATTTCAGCTAGAGGATGGTGTTGCACTTAAGGAATGAGACCCTGATGTGCAAAGTCTTCCCCTCCAGTCTAGGACCTGTCATGATGAGGTGGTTCAATGGCCTGAAGACAGGTTTTGTCGATTCTTTCATGGAGCTCATCAGGGCATTTGGCTCGCAGTTCATCACGTGCAATAGGGTACCTCGGCCTCTGGATTCACTATTGTCCATGGCTATGAGAGAAGGAGAGACCCTCAGGGCGTATACCGACAGGTATTAGGAGATGTACAACGAAATCGATGGGGACTTCGATGAAGTCGCCATAAGCACCTTCAAGGTCGGCCTCCCAAACGAGCACGACCTGAGAAAGTCGCTAACCAAAAGGCCTGTCAAGAGTGTGCGTTAGCTTGTGGACCGCATCGACGAGTACACACGGGTTGAAGAGGATCAGCTGCAAGTAAAGGAGAAGGTGAAGGTTATCCTTCAAGAGAGGAGGGATTTCAAGTCAGACCGGTACGGCAACAGTAGGCCAAGGAGTGAGTTCATCGAGCAACCTCGTCCGACACCTACGCAGGTGGTTGGCGCCGTGTTTCGCGAACCCATACAGCGGGTGTTTGAGAAAATTTGTCACAAACCCTACTTCAGGTGGCTTAGCAAAATGATAGGTGGCCCTACAAAGCGCAACCAGAATCTCCATTGCCAGTATCACCAAGAAAACGGCCACACAACAGAGAATTACAAAAATTTATGAAATTATCTGGAGCAGTTGGTGAAGGAGGGAAAGTTGAAGCAGTTCCTGTACTCGCCTGATGGACAAGAAGAACGTCCGAGGCCAGCAGATCACGGCCGTCACGCCCCTAGACCCCTTTTGGGAACCATCAATGTCATTCTCGCTACTCTTAGGAGGACTGGCTCCTGCCCCTCCAAGGTGATGTCCGCGGCACAAGCACTTGTCGAGAACCCTAGCTCGGAGCCGAAGAAGTTTAAGGGTAGCGGACCTCCAATGTTGGGATTCTCAGATGAGGATAAGGTGGGAACCATCCAACCACACGACGATGCCTTGGTCATAATGTTAAGAATCGGAGGTTACGACGTGAAGAGGGTAATGATGGATCAAGGAAGTGGTGCAGAAATTATGTACCCTGACCTATACAAGGGGTTGAACTTGAGGGAAGAGGACCTTTCGGCCTACAACTCGCCGCAGTTAAGCTTCGAAGGAAAGGCAGTCGTCCCAAAGGGGCAGATCAGGTTACCTATACAGTCATGCCCAGCGGTGGTAGAAGTGGATTTCATTGTGGTCGACGCCTACTCTCCTTACACGGCCATTGTGGGGAGACCCAGGCTACACACCTTGGGGCCTGTCTCCTCCATTCTTCACGCCAAGGTGAAGTTCCCTTTTGGCGGCCAGGTCGAAGAAATTATTGGGAGTCAATCCGCGGCGAGGCAGTGCCTAACGGCTGTGGTTATGCGTAGGCTGGAACTTGAATTCTCGGCCCAAGCCGTGCTGACCCAATAGCAATTAGCCTCTTCTGCCACAAAGGGAGGGACGGTGGCGGAAGAGCCCGCGTGCGAGGGGCTAGACAAAGTTCTCATGGATAACGACCCAAAGAGGTTCTTCCAAGTAGGGACCCAGTTGTCGGTCGAGGAGAGAGAGGGATTGGTCGCATTCTTGAGGGAGAACATTAATGTGTTTGCATGGGACATATACAAGGTGCCTGGGATCGACCCGAACTTCATTTTCCACCGCCTGAATGTTAGCCCGGCTGCCATGCCGAAGAGGCAGCCCCCTCGGCGCTCTTCCAAAGAACATTCCGAAGTCGTCAAAGAAGAAGTCATCAGACTTAAAGAGAGCTGGGGCTATCAAAGAGGTGTTCTATCCCGAGTGGCTAGCGCACACAGTCGTGGTGAAGAAGAAAAGTGGGAAATGGAGTGTCTGCGTGGACTTCATGGACCTAAACAAAGCCTACCCCAAAGACTCCTTCCCAATGCCTAGCATAGATTAATTGGTAGACGCGACGGTCGGCCACCCTCGAATGAGTTTTCTAGACGCCTTTCAGGGGTACCACCAGATACCATTGGCTTTGAAGGAACGAGAGAAAACGGCCTTTGTTACCTCCACTGGTAATTACCATTACAAGGTGATGTCTTTCAGCTTGAAAAACGCAGGGGCTACCTACCAGAGGATGATGACTAGGAGATTCGAGGTGCAATTGGGAAAAACTATAGAGGTGTATGTGGATGACATGGTTGTAAAGAGCAGGGCTATAGCGAAGCACGTGGCCGACCTGAGCAACACCTTCCAAACTTTGAGGGAGTACAAGTTACACTTGAATGCCTCCAAATGCTCCTTTGGTGTAGGGTCTGGCAAATTCTTGGGTTACATGCTCACTTATAGAGGTATTGAGGCCAACCCCGCCCAGATCATGACGATCTGCAACATGCAGCCTCCTCGGAACCCGAAGGAGATCCAAAGGCTGGCAGGGATGATGGCCACACTCAACAGGTTCATCTCTTGGTCTGCGGACAGGTGCCGACTCTTTTTCCAGCTGTTGCACGAGTGGAAGGGATTTGAATGGGCAGAAGAATGTTCCCTTGCCTTTCAGCAGCTAAAAGAATATCTCTCTCGGCCACCCATTATGTCCCGCCCCGATTTAGACGAAGTATTGTTTGCATACATAGCTGTGGCTACCCACGCCGTCAACTTGGTTCTGATACGGGATGACGACGGTATACAGAGGCCAGTCTATTATGTGAGCAAGTCCCTGCAGGAGGCCGAGGTTCGGGTATCTACCGATAGAGAAGGCGATTCTAGCTATGGTGCACTCGACGCGCCGGCTCCCGCACTACTTTCAATCCCACACTGTTGTCATACTGACCCAGCTCCCACTTAAGTCCGTACTGTGGAGTGCTGACTACTCGAGCAGAATCGCCAAATGGGAACTGTCTTGGGAGCCTTTGACATCAAGTACATGCCCCGCATCTCTGTGAAGGGGCAAGTCTTGGCCGACCTGGTGGCGGAATTCGCTGAGCCTCTAATGGAGGAAAACCTGGAGGGGTGCTGCACGGGTGGAAAACCGGTTGGCTTAATCTCACGCGAGAGACCTCCGGAGTGGAAGGTTTTCTTGGATAGAGCCTCCAATTAGAGAGGTTTAGGCGTAGGAATAGGTTTGATATCCCCGAATGGAATCGTTGTGGAAAAGTCTTTGAGGATGGCATTTCCGGCTACCAATAATGAGGCCGAATACGAAGCTTTGCTAGTAGGAATGGACATGGTCCGAAAAATGGGGGGAAAAATGGTGCAGGCATTCTCAAACTCGCAGCTAGTGGTCAGCCAAGTGGAAGGGAAATTGGAAGCCAGGGAACCGAGAATGCGAGAGTATTTAGCTCGCGCCAAGCACTTGCAGGCCAAATTCGAATCTTTTGCATTATCGCATGTCTCTAGGAACGGAAATACCCACGTCGACTCGTTGGCCACACTTGCGACTTCCTCGGCTCAGGGCTTTCCTCAGGTCATTCTCGTTGAGGACCTGTTTAGGCCAACCAGGCCAGATTGCCATACCCTTCGGATCCACCAGGTCAAGGCGGGGCCTAGTTGGATGGACCCTATAATGTCTTTCCTTAAACATGACATTCTGCCAGAGGAGAAGTCTGAGGCCGACAAGATCCGTAGAAAGGCTCCGCGGTTTTGGCTGTTCGAAGACGAGAAGCTCTATAAACGCTCCTTTTTGGGGCCCTACCTACTGTGTGTACACCCGAAAGCGACGGAGCATCTCTTGGAGGAGTTGCATGAAAGAATATGTGGTAGCCACACGGGGGGAAGGTCATTAGCCCATAGAGCCCTTACTCAGGGATATTGGTGGCCGAATATGCAAAGAGAGGCGCAGGATTACGCGAGAAAATGCGATCAGTGTCAGAGATTCGCTCCCAACATTTATCAACCGGGGGATGTCTTTAACCCATTGACCAGCCCCTGGCCGTTTGTGCAGTAGGGCTTAGACATAGTGAGACCATTTTTAAGGGCAGCAGGCAACAAGAGATGGTTGCTCGTCGGGACAGACTACTTCACGAAATGGGTAGAAGCAGAGCCCTTCTTGAATATCCGAGATGTGGACGCGAAGAAATTCGTCTGAAAAAACA
The DNA here is from genome assembly GCA_032878915.1 of Castanopsis chinensis. NCBI lineage: Eukaryota > Viridiplantae > Streptophyta > Magnoliopsida > Fagales > Fagaceae > Castanopsis > Castanopsis chinensis. The sequence goes on along the minus strand of JAVQMG010000093.1, from coordinate 6,083,491 downwards.
TCATCACCAGGTTTGGGATCCCACGTACTCTTATCTAGGACAACGGACTGCAGTTCGACAGCAAAGCCTTCAGAAAGTATTGCGGAGACCTCGGCATCACAAACAGATACTCCACCCTAGCCTAACCGTAGGGGAACGGCCAAGCTGAAGCGACCAACAAGTCGATAGTCAATGGGCTCAAGAAAAGACTAGACGATGCGAAAGGCAGGTGGGTGGATGAAGTTCCACACGTGCTGTGGACTTACCGAACTACGCCGCAAAGGTCCACAAGGGAGACACCTTTTGCGATGGCGTATGGCACCGAGGCGGTGATCCCTTTGGAAATGGGGTTCCCGACGATGCGAGCGCAGTCTTTCACCCCGAAGGCTAATGATGACATGCTGCTGAAAGGGCTGGACTTAGTGGAAGAAAGGTGGGAAAATGTAAGCGGGGGTACGACTCTCGTGTAAGATCCAGGCCCTTTGCCCCGGGAGATCTAGTCTTAAAAAAAGTTGTCGGAACTGCTAAGGACCCGACATGGGGAAAATTAGGACCGAACTGAGAGGGGCCCTACCGTATAACCTCAGTGGCCAGCATAGGGTCCTATTGTCTAGCCGACTTAGAAGACAAACCTGTAAAACGACCCTGGAATGTAAATAACCTCCGAAGGTATTACTATTAATGAAAGGCACACGTGCCAAGCATTTGGATATCATTGTATCATGCTGATTGTAGATATGTCAATCTCTATCGCCAATTTATTTTCATTAAATGTTAATGTCAACCTTGGCTACGCTAGGTCCTCGGACCTTCTGCCTTAGGGAAAATTTAACATACAATTTATTTTCATTAAATGTTAATGTCAACCTAGACTACACCAGGTCTTCGGACCTTCTGCCTTGGGAAAAATTTAACATACAGTTGATTTTCATTAAATGTTAATGTCAAACCTAGGCTACGTCAGGTCCTCGGACCTTCTGCCTTGGGGAAAATTTAACATACAGTTGATTTTCATTAAATGTTAATGTCAACCTAGACTACGCCAATACAATTGATTTTCATTAAATGTTAATGTCAACCTAGGTTACGCCAGGTCCTTAGACCTTCTGCCTTTGGAAAAATTTAACATACAATTAATTTTCATTAAATGTTAATGTCAACCTAGGCTAGGCCAGGTCCTCAGACCTTCTGCCTTGGGGAAAATTTAACATACAATTTAACATACAATTTATTTTCATTAAATGTTAATGTCAACCTAGGCTACGCCAGGTCCTCGGACCTTCTGCCTTGGGGAAAATTTAACATACAATTGATTTTCATTAAATGTTAATGTCAACCTAGGCTACGCCAAGCCCTCGGACCTTCTGCCTTAGGAAAATTTAGCATGCAATTCCTTTTCATTAAGTGTTAGTGTTAATCGTTGAACTGGACATGATCTGATTACTCTTATGCAAAGGCCGCTGCCACCTTAACTTTCGAGCACGCTTATGCGCAACTAGCTATTTGGTGGCTAACCCAACTACGTTGGGGTCCACATGCAACAAGGCAGATTGTATAGCAATAAACATAGCTAAGTACGGAAGTCATGTTATTAGAAGCAAAATAATGAAATTCATTAAAAAAAAAAAAAAACTATTTGAAACAAAGTTGAAGGAAAGAAATTACAAGGAGAGATACTAAAAAATCTACAAAAAAAAAAAAAAAAAAAAAGAACAACAACAAAGCTGCGCGAGAAGGGGGCCCGAGATTGCCTATCCCTTTATCTTCAAAGGGGGGTCCTTCCCCAACTTAGTTGAGGGCTCTTTAGTTCGGCCTTACACCTTAATTCGATTTGGTTCGGCCTCGGACGGGTCCTGGACTTGCTTCCCCTTGTCCTTTGCCTTGAGCGGAGGTATGACTTGGCTAGCTGGCTCGCCCGACCCCTTCTCGGCCCCTTCCTTAGAGGCAACAACCTCTTCGGGGGGCGGGACTTGATTTTGGGAGGAGGGAGGCAGCGTCGGGGCAGCGATCTCAAGAGCGACCAGAGTAGCGGGAGCGTCTTCGATAAATCTGATATCCTCGGGATACCATACCTTCTCTGCTGCCCTCCACTTGGAGTTGGCAGGGACTCCCGCAGCATTTAAGGCTTTCGCCCAAACTTGCTGGTAGTACTCCCTGCACAGCTCGGCCAACTCCTCGGTCAGGCAGTTCTCTGTCGCCTCGACACCTTCATTGTAGGCGGCCGTGGTGGCGGCCTCCACGATCTCCCTAATGGTGTGAGCCACTTCTTTGGCCTGCGCAAGCTGTCTTTTTAAGTCCGAGATCTCCTGCCCTGCTTTGGACAGTGCCTCGTCCTTTTGGTGCGAGAGCTTGCGTTGGCTTTCCAACTGGGCCTCCGCCGTCTTCATGCCCGTGTCCAGGCTCCTCCTCTCCGTCTACTCCTGGGACAGTTTAGCAGCCAGGTCGGCATTTTCAGCCTCGGCTCGACCCAAATCTTTCTCAACCTCCGTCTTGGTTACTTGCTCGGCCCCTACTTGGTTCTGGTAGTGTTCCACCAACTCCTCGGCAACGAAAACCTCCTGGATGGTCTGCAAAGAGAAATTCCGACGGATACACAGTAAATATGAAGGTAACATACATAAACACTAAAATAACAACCACAAACTAGGAGGACAGCGCGTACCAGGCCTAGGTTCCTCTTGAGGGAAAGAAAGAGGCGCGTCTGGCCCATCTTCCCCAACTCCTCCATGTCCCTTAGTAGGAGGAGGGGCTGCTCCAGAGCATTTGCCAGATGAGGGGCGTGACCCCTTTAGTAGTCCCTGATGCTCGCCTGAAGTGGTATCGGAGCCCCGTCCACCTCCAGAGCAGGGGACCAGCTGGACTCCCCTCGGTGGACCTCGGCAAGCCCGCGGATCTCCCCGCTCTTGACAGACGAGACTCGCCCCTCGCCCTTAGCAGCTTGCTGTTGCTGGGGCTGCTTTTGGTGCTTTTGCTTTTTTTCCTTCTCCCTGTCCGCCTCCTCATTTTCGTTCCTCCTCTTCTTTGGGACAATAGGGATTGGAAGGAGTGGGTCAGATGGAGGGGGGGAGGCAGCTTTGGCTGGGACCTAGAGGCGTCCCCCTTAGAGGCTAGAGCTCCCCTCTTCCTAGCAAAGAGTGTCTTCAAATTTGCCATGTCGTCGTCGTCGTCCTCTGAGCTGTCTTCTGGTCGGGCGATCACAAGGCCTTTAACTCCGGATCCTCTGTCCGAGGTACCCTCCTCGTCCGAGATCTCAACGACTGTATCCTTTAAAGGCCTCTCAGCCTCCTCCAGATGAAACTGATCGATATCTTTGCCGAGAGATGGGGGGGAAGTTGTGGATTCTCCTCGGGCGAGTTAATCCTCCCTTTTTACCGCCAAGGGAGTGGCCTCAACGGTCCGACCATAGAGGATGGTGGATGGAGTGTCTGGTACAGCTCGAGGGGCGAGGAACTCGGGGTAGCGGACGTCTATCCTCACGCATCTTCGATCACCTACGTGGATGGTGTCTTTAACCTCGCCAAAAACCTTCGATATGGGATCGTACCCCAATATGAGGTGGGTGGCCCTCACTTGCAGATCTTCGGTTACAAAGATCTCGGATCTCAGAACCCTGTTAAGGTTCGAGATATTGACGTCGCCCAAGCGAGGAGACGTGTGCCATTTGTCTGCAAGAAAGACAGCAGAGGAGCCAAACATGGTTAGATACTAATGACAGACCCAGTAAAGAAAAGCATCAAATGGCAACAAGTCTACTAAGGGGAGTAGGAAGGGGCGAAACTAAAAAGGAAAAACCAAAAACTCCTAAATCCTGGCTAGTCACACCTGGCTGCCCCTCATTCACTGGGCAATGGGGACCATCGTACCACTGCCCGGTGGCAATAAGGTAGTCGTCCTTTATGCCCTTAATGGACTTGGGCAAACAAGAAACGAGCCTGACGGCGTTAGACCTCGACTTGAGGTAATAACCTGCGTCTTTCAGCCGGTGGCACTCGTACATGTAAACCACGTCGTGCCATGTGAGGCGCAGACCCATCTGCTCGTTCAGAACATCGACGCAGCCTAATATCCTAAACATATTGGGAGTACATTGATCTGGACACAACCTATGGTTATGAAGGTACTCACTAGTCACGTCCTTCATGGGTAGTGTCATCCCACCCTCTAGGAAGGCGATTATAGGGATGACTACCTGCCCTTTTTGCCTAGAATCTGCCATGGCCTCTAGGAGGCAGTATTTCAGGCCCATATCTGGGGGAATGCAGTATTTGGCCCGGAATCCTTCCATGCCAAAAGCCGTATTAACTAGACACTTAAATCTACCCATTGAGTTGAAAATCAATGTAAAGTGTTACGAAGAAAAGAAGGAAGGGTTGACAGCCGAGGAGAAAAAGGTTTGAATAAGGGAGAAACTTACAAGAGGAAGGTGTGCGAACTTCTAAGAGCTTCTTGAGAAAGAGAGAGAGATTGAATGACTCTGGAGGATGTTTGCTCTTTAGAAGAAATGGGGGACATCACGACTACCGAAGCGTTTTTGATGATTGAGGGGCGGCGGTTTGTGAGGAACATCCCGCTCAAATTTTCGGGAATGAATCCAAGCCATTAGATGCCCATCTCACCATTGAACATGTGCGACAGGGAGTTACTCAATGCAATTAATGTAGGCGTTGCGTGTTACGAAGCGCCAAAAGCTTTCCCAGAAGACGCGTGTGAATTTCGCACATGCGACATTCAAGAGGTCACGTGAAGGAAGGATTCACAGGTCAAAAACTCATCTGCCTCCTCAGGTCAGAGTCAAATGACTTTTTGAGGGGCTATTGTGGGGGGTAAAGGTGTCAAAACACCATGTGGGCCTTGGGCCTAGTCCGAGAACGCAGACCCCGTCAAAGGGCCGTAAGCTGAGAATAAGGCCTCCTAAAATGAGGGCCCAAGATCCTGCCGATCAGAACGTTGGCCAGTTGGGAGAAAGTCGAGGAGATGGTCTCCTCGGACAACAGAATCGGGAACCGGTGGGCGCCGCACGACACCCAAGGGAGAGCTCTTGAGGCTTAGTAAGTCATACTGGGCTTCAACGGGACGCCGAGGAGGGGGACAAGAGGGACGTGCTCTGGGTAAAGCTGCTGCCACCGTATTAAAGGCTCCCCACCTACCCGTCTGGCCGCATTAATGGGGAGGTGACCTCTGAGGGGATGGCGGTCAGCTTTATAACCATCAGGGAGCATTTCCAAGAAAAGGACGAATGGGAAAGAGGTCTGCATCTGCATTGATGGCTCTATGAATGAGAACTAGGGATGGGGAGTATAAATAGAAAAGGGAAGACCATTGAAAGGGGATCCGGATTTTTCCACAAAGAAGGCTCACTCCCCCTACGAAGTACAAGGGAAGCAAGGATAAAGACTTCTCGGCCCACGTCCGAGGAAAGCTAGAGTCACTTCACCAGCTTTCTATTGCCCCAAGAAATCTAGACTTCAAGCCCACTCTCTACAAATTCTATTGTATAAGCCACTTGGGCCGGCCCTGTCACGTACTTGGGTCAAAGGCCTGATCTGTGCCCTTACAATATTAATTACAATCTCGATAACAGCCAATAATTTGTAAATTTAAAAAAAAAAAGTCAAAAAAGGTCTAGTCATAATTAAGACGTTATCAATTATTACGAAAAGAGAAATACTAGGGACAAATCTTCGTCACAACTTGAAAAAGCTATTAGAGACAACAAATCAAATAATAATGTATTGAAAAGGCTTTGATCCATAATTGAGATCGAACACAACCCAAGTTGGGCCTCTTTGATCCATTGTTATTATTTGCATTCTGGAATTGAAAACTTTGCTTTGCACCATATAGTTCCAAATATTTATGAAATTTCTATTCAAATTTGTCAAATTTTAGTTTTCCCAACCCTCTCTATATCAACTTCCTCAAATTGAAGGTGATCCAATCAATCAAAATAAATCCTGAACGTTCAATTTATGGGGTACTCTAGTCCACACACCCCATGAGCTTGAGCAAGATTAATTACCTGTTTCATCATATTATGTTTTTTTTTCAGAACACTATGACTACTATCCTAAGTCATGGTGCTGAAAATGATCAACAATTCCGTGGTATAGTATGAACTTAGAGTCTGTTTGTGATTTGCTTATTTTGTTGAAAGTGAACATTTTTTGCTAAAATTACTGTAAATAAAGATAAAAATTAGCTGAAATAGTACAACGAGACCCATAAATAATACCAAAACGTGTAGTGGACCCATAAATAGTAGCAAAATAAGCTAGAAGTAATGTTGTTTGAGAAGGTTGTTTCTTTTCTTTTCTTTTTCAAAAACAAAGAATTTAAATCCTATAATTCTATCTCTTTTTTCTTTTAAAAAAACAATCTCTCCAGTTTTTATTTAGATTTGTGACACAAATCATTTATTTGGTTTAAGTTGTTTACATGGGTTTCTCTAAGACCATTGAAATAAATTTTAAATGCCACATGTTGCACATATATCTAAAATTTACCACTACGCACCTTTGATGCAGTGATCACTCTATAAGTATAAATACTTGTGGGGTGTGGGAGGCAAGCTCCGTGGTTCAAATCTCTATGAGGGAGTTTCACACACATATATGTACACTTATATTAGGCTAGAGTATAAATTCTACCTTGTATAAAAAAAAAAGTATCTTAACATTTAACCAAGGAAAATATCAATATTGTACGTAAAAACGGAAGATTTAAAATTTGATTACACTCTTCTCCCATTGTCTCACAAAAGATTATACCATTAGCTCTTCTTTTTTCTTTTTCATTCTTAATTATTTAGTATTTTCACATTTTGGTTTCCCTCTTTTAATATCTCTAATTAATTACCCTTCCCCATTTAATTGTATCTTCCTCTCTCTCCATCAAACCCATTAAATTGCCCCATGCTATTTATTGATTTTCCTTATTTAATTGCATGCTCCTTCATTATTTTATTTTCCTCAAACTAACCTTTTAGTTTCCTAAATAATGGTGATTTATTATTGCTTGAGTTTTTTTTTTTTTTTTTGGCTTCCCAAAAATGCCAAGACACCCCTTGAACCTTGGGGTGGTGGCTTTTATACACCCCTGAACTTTTATTTTAGCTAATTTACTCCTTAAACTTTATACAAGTGCCAAATATAAACATTTGTTAGACTATCGTTTAAAGAGAAGTTAGTCACTCATGTGACACACGTGTAAATAAAAAATACCCAATTGCACTATTGAAAGAGAGAAACCAAAAGGAGCGAGAGGATCTCTTAACCAAGCTACAGCATCACTGGAGTCCAAACTCCTGCTGCCAATGTAGGCCTTAGAGTCGCCGACCTTGTCAGTCGTGGTCCTGTTGTACGTTCAACAGCCACCACTGGTTGAACTCATTGTTGATCTAAGCTTTTATGTGTTTTTTTCTCTCTCCTCTTTTTATTCATTTTTCAACACACAAACAATCCTTTGATTTAATTTCATATTTCTTTTATTTTCTCCTCTTATCTCATCCCCCTTCCCCTATATATGTGTATGTGTGTGTGTTTCTCAAAAAAAAAAAAAAAAAAAAAAAAAAAAAAAAACTAGGCCTCTGGTCTTAGCAAACAATCAAGTGTTTGATTAATTAACCTTGATGATGAATTGGACAAAAAAAGAAAAAAAGAAGAAGAAGATCAGTGTCTAATGGCTTTCTTAGTGACGTTGTTTGTCTGTATATCAACCAACAAGTAGGCCTTATTATGATTTCGTTAGATTGATTTTATTTGCACTTGGGTTTATTACTTCAAACATGGATCTCCTATTTGTACTTGATCTTTAGCAATTAATTGGAACTTACATGAAAAGTTGCATAATACATGTGTTTGATCTTAATTGTTTAAAGTTAGATAATGGAACTTGTTCTTTCAATACTTCAGCTTGTGTGTTTTTTTTTTTCAACAATTCAGTTGTTTCATAATAGATAGCAATCTAATAGATGCTTCTATTTAGCACTTATGTAAAGTTTAAGGAGTAAATTGGCTAAAATAAAAGTTTAGGAATGCAATGGCCACTCACTATTCCAAAATTCAAGGAATATTTTGGTATTTTCCCTCCCTCTTTTAACGCCATCAACTATCATCCTCTCTTCCCTTCATTAAACTCTTCTTCCTCCTTAAAATTTTTTTATTTATTTTATACTTTTGCAATTTTTGGTTTCCTTCTTTTATTAGATCCAATTAATTCCCCTTTCCAATTTGTCTCTTCCTCTCTCTCTCCAACAAACCCATTCAACTGCCCTATGTCATTAATTGCTCATTTATTATTATCTTTTTCCTCTTACTAACCTTTTAGTTTTCTTAATTAATGTTTTTTCTTTCCTCTTTTAATGCCTTCAATTGCACTCTTCTTCCCTCCATAAAAATCAATCAAATCTTCTCATGTTGGTTAGCTCTTTATTTCCACGATTTCTCTTTCCTTTCCCTACAAACTTCATTGTAGTTAATGGTTACAACTTGTCTCAATATCTTTTTATTAGATGTGGATTTCGATAAATCCATTGTTAGATTTTTTTTTCTTATATCCTCCATGATTGCAAAATATTTTTAAGATTAAAGATCAATAATTATATTATCAATTAAATGTTTGAATTTCAAGTTTTTTAGTCTAAAATTATGCATAAAAATAAATTCATAAATTGAATAGAAAATAACATTCTATTGAAATGAAATTTTACATGTGTGTTAAGGACATAAAGAACTTAGAATTTTGTAGTTAGATTTTCAAAATATGTAGTCATATTAATTTTTTAGTAAGAGTTGTAACCAATGGTTACAACCAAGTTTGCAATCAACTTGTCCATAGAATAATAGGTTCCAACACAATTCCAACGGATGATGATTTTTTTTTTCATATTCAATCTTTAGATGAACAAAATTTGGCTACAAACTTGGTTGTAGTTTAAGCCTTAGGTTCGTGGCCCAACCCGGCCCATTTTAACTTGGTCCATAAGCACAATAAGCTAGGGGCATAGCAGGCTATTGACCAATTTACAGACTAAGTCAAGCTGGGTCAAAAGAAAAAATTGAAACCCATATCCTTGGCTATGGGTAACAATGCCCATTTTATCTTTAGTGAGCTAGGCTACCAAGTTTGGCCTAATGGGCTACCCATTAGCTTGTGTTAGTATCTTGTTTTATTATTTGGGCAAAACTTAGATACAATACCTTAGGTACTGTTCCTTAGGTACCCCTTATAATTTTTTGACATCTGTCTAATTAAATAAGTAAAATAACAGACATTAACACCGTCTCTTTTCTATTCTTTTATTCTTTTTTTTTTTTTTTCACTGTCTCCTTTAGTGAGACTTCTTACGCAAAGAACCCAAGTGGCTTTTTGGATTCTCACACCCAAAGAAGATGAGATCTAGCTTCAATAAAGGTTTCAAAGAGCAAAACATTTGGAACTTAGAATTCTACAGAGGGCAAAACTGATTTTTACACACATAGGATTTGTTTTTTTTTTTTTTTGGCTAAACACATAGGATGAGTTCAAATGTAAATAAAGAATATAATGGAGAAGAATGGAACCTCACGAACCAAGGCCAATCATTCATTGATCTTGTGTGAACCAAGCATGGGAACAAATCGACTTGTTTTATAACGAAAATAATGAGATTAATGGAGAAAATCGCCCCTTTATCCTTCTTTGCTTGATTTCAATAAGAAATTTCAGAGTTTGAGTGTGAGAAGCCTGCTACAGTGCCACTGTTGAAGGTTTCTCGATTTACAAAAGCCAACGGGATCTTCTAAGATTGTGCATTAGAAATCCAAGAGTTTTGTTGATGATATGAAGTGCATGAACTAGCCCCTTAGTCCTTCTTTGCTTGATTTTGATTAGAACTTAAGAGGTTGGGTGTGAGAATCCAAAAAGCCACCTAGGTTTTGTGTGTGAGAAGTCTCGCTGAAGGAGACGGTGAAAAAAAAAAAAGAATAAAAGAATAGAAAAGAGACGGTGTTAATGTCTGTTAGGTTACTTATTTAATTAGACAGATGTCAAGAAATTAAAAGGGGTACCTAAGGAACAGCACCTAAGGTATTGCATCTAAGTTTTGCCCTTATTATTTTTATAAGGAAATAATCAAGTTTTTGTAAGGGAAGAATAAATCTATTATTTACAAATAATATATTCTCAATGAGAAAAATAAGAAGGAACCTGAAATATACAAAAATATTTTTCCCATTTCTTGCTTCTCATCTTTAATTCCAACTTCGGTCTTAATGTGACTTAAGAGGTGTTGAAGTAAATCATTTTGCATTTTCGTTTTAAATTGTAGTATTGTACTTTTGTTGAGTTTTATTCATTTTTAGGATATGTTTTTGCTGTTTTGGATTGTAGAATGAAAAAAAAAAATTGAGAAAGTTAGTTTAAAACTAAAAGAATAATTTTCAATTTCTAATATTCTTTTTAATGGTGCACAAATTGTTATAAATAATTGTATTTAAGAAATGAATATTTTCCCTAACTTACCTTTTTCATTCTTGAAAAACAATTTTTTTTTTTAAATTTTGGTACGACAAGATTTGTTTTAATGTTAATACACACACACACACACACATAATCTTTATATCATCTTTATATATAACTTTCATGCACATTACACATGTTAGCGACTAAATACTATTAATAACAATACACATAAACATCAACAAAATAACAATAAACATCAACAAAATAACAATAAACACGAACATAAACAATAAAATTAATAATCATGATAATCATGATGATGATACTTCTTGATTGTGAATTTGGTTTTCAAGCCCTTAAACCTGCAACCTTCATTATTTTTTTTTTCATACCAATAATTATAGGTTGGCAAGGGTGCATCATAATATGAATAATTAATTATTCTTTCGACATGTATTTTTGGCTTTAATAATTTGGACTTTAAATGGTAAATCGAGCTGATTTGCTTGGAAATGAAATTTTTTTTGAGAGGTAATTACAACATGCTACTAACCCCGCAGCTCAAACCCTTTTCTTCTTAGACCCCCAAGAACTTTGTGCATGGGGAGGTGCCAATAAGATAACATGTACAATAAAAAATAAGATTTCAAAGCATTGATGTCAGAGACAATTTTCTAAATTTGATGGCTGTTGGTGAACATCATGATTATTAGGGACTCTACCATATAAATCATGAAAATTATTCGAATTTAAAAAGATAAAGTAGATATGTTGGCAACCACAGCTCCTATACCCCAATATTGGATAGGGAATAGCTCTAGTGGAGCTGCACAAGGCAAGAGAGAAAAACTCCCAGCATATACAATAAAATAGATGTAGACCAACGTACGTAACAGGAAAAACACCTTCCTTGAGGTAATGGCTGGCATCAAATCTTTTTGAACTGTAAACCTCGAGGGAGAATCTATACAGGACAATAGATAATTGAACAGAGAAATTAGAATCGTAGTTCTCTTCAAACCTTGGCTTATTAAAAGTGATTCTGCAATTGAACCAATAGTTTTTTTTTTTTAGAAGAGATTGAACCAATAGTTGATACTAAAAACAAAGTCACAGAAGAACCATTCATTAAAAATAGAATTATATGTAACCTAGCTAATTACTGGATTACACAAAATATTGCTGTCATAATAACAACATTCCAAGAGAAGTGCTGATCCTTAGCTTGTGTCTCCACAAGAGAACTAGAAAATTATTCTTGCTCTTCACTCATAGGTGCTGATCCTCCATAAACATCAACCTTTTTTAAATAAAATATCCTTTAATATCATTGAAGCAAACTTCCTCCATGACTGAAGTCATTAATTCAGAACTCCCATCCTATATTATAGCACACCAGCACTACATTGCTCTTTTTATCAACTCTGGTGCTTGTTAGCATGGTACAACCCCACACATTTAATATATATATATATATATATATATATATATTTATATATATTGAGAAACAGCTATGTTAAATGTTAATGTAATGCTTAATGATTTATCCGAAGCAATAATTGCCAAAATAGTTGGGAAATGATAAAATATTTTGTCATATGTATGCTTCATCTTTTATGGCTTCTTCGATATGAAGGTTGCCAAGATGAGGGTAATGACTCCAAGAAGCTATCCTATTTGGAATATTAACAAGGCAGATGCATCTCTATAGATGGCCCCCTCATAAACCCTCACCCTTTGCATTTTTTTTTTTCCATTTTTCTTTTTATTATTTCTTACCATTCAAATAATTAAATTAAATTGGGAAATTTCTACTTATACTTTGAAAAAATTTAGTTAGTCATAATATTTTTTTGTTAAGTTGAGAATATTCTCTTGTGGTTAGGTCCTTTTTTTTCAATGATATATTTCACTAATGAGTGCTTTTAAAGGGGGCATAATGTTATTGATAACATTGCACATAAACATAAACCATATAAAAATAAAAATCAACATAATTTAAAATATATATCACCCTAAACTTCCAATGGTTGGCTGATATATCTTCAATTGTTAAACGAAAAACTTATTTTGAGTTAAAAAAGAAGAAGATGAAAAAAGAAGAGGATTAAAGTTAATGATAATAGTGATACTTCTTGATTGTAATTATGTTTTCAAGCAATACTCATAAGCCTCCATTGAAATGGTATTTCAACTAAAAATGAATAATAAAGATTCAATGTTATATAAACATATGCGGCGAAATGCATCAAGAATAAAATTGGATTGACATAAAATGCATGATTGTAGTTATAAGATATTATAGTGATTCCCCCCCCCCCCCCCTTCCCCCAATTCCATTAAAAATGAAATTGCTAATTTTTATTGTTTCATATAAAGAAATATTAGAGGCCACAAGAGAATTTTATGAGAATAGACTAATTGGGAGGGGTACTAGATATGTTTTTGATAGAATTCTTTCAGAGGGTACCCTAGTTGGTAAAAACGTATATTTGTACTCATACAATATGCGTCCGTTCGAAACTTTAAAAAACCTTCCATCTCCTGTTTTCACCCCAAAGTTATAGAATTATACGCGTTTTTTTTTCTTAAAACATGACAATATAAATAGCATTTGTTACGGAATATGTAAGATGCTGCTACTTAATTATGCTTGCTTTCGCATTAAAAAAAAAAGAAAAAGAAAAAGAAAAAAAAGGTCTACTTGAAGTTCTCAGTGAATTATGAATCCCATCCCTTGGCGTCAAATACTGAAAAATAGATATGAAGCATTAAAAAAATCTCAATGCAACCTATCTATTTTGTCAAACAAAGAATCATAGTTTAATATATCTCAAATAAAAACAAAATCTGACAAAACATAAACACTCAATTTTGTTGTAATTATGCATTATCATGGTTTCCTAACACGTAAAAAAAAGTGTATATATACAAATTTAGCTACAAAATTGATTGTAGTCTAAAATTATAATCTTACTCAATAAAATAAAAATGACTACATATTTTGAAATTCTAAACATTTAATATATGTTTTTTACGCTCTAATACACATGTAAAATTTTGTATCAATTGGATACTATTTACTATATGATATATAAGTTTATATTTTATGCACAATTTTAAATTACAAAACTTATAATTTAAACTATTTATTGATGACATAGCTATTGATCTTTAATTTTGTAGAAGTTTGCAAGTATGGAAGATATAAGAATAAGATATAATCTAATTGTAGATTTATTAAAATTTACCTCCAATAAAAAGATATTGAATAAAATTGTAGCCATGGACAGAAGTAGACTTGGACATTGGGATTTGGGAGGTAATGCCCCCCCCCCCCTCCCCAATTATTTTTATAAAAAATATTAGTATATATATAGCTATTAATTTTAGCAATTTTGTTCTAAAAAATTACACTTTACCACCCTTTTAACAATATCATTGATTAGTTTAAAAGTAATGCTATAGTCACAAACTTTTTTACAACATTTTTACAAAGTGTTGAGGTAATAAATTCTTATTGGTTATCATCTAAACCCACTACTCACATCACTTTTTTACTTACTAATAATTAATCACCACATTAGTAACTTGTAAAAAAAAAAAAAAAATTGTAACTCTAGCATTTTCCTCTCTCTAAAGGCCATAAAAAATTTTATAAGCCTAAAATTTAAAACAAATATACAAGCTCAAAAAAAATTAGCTCAATAACAAAAATTACTAATATTTTAGCTAAACACAATTAAGCTCAATTAACCAATTTTATCCAAAACAAACAACACAATTAAGCTCAATTAACCAATTTTATCCAAAACAAACAATCCAACCCTTTAAAAATTTTAAATAACACAATTTTGTCCTTACTTGACAACCACATCAAACGCACCAAAAAATAATAACCAAAAAAATAAATAAATAATCCCTTAACGGTTAAGCAGCCAAAGGCTGGAGTTGCCACAAGTAGCCAACAACAAAACTACCCCCCAAACTCTAAGTCCTGACTCTATATATATAGTTAAAACTTGTTCATATATATATATATATATATAGGTCAAAATGAAATAAAATATTAACTCACAACAACTAAAATAAGAGTATTGTGAAAATATTTTGACTCTTTTTTTATGATCACATATTTTCTAATTTTGTATGATTCAATAATAAGAAGTATGAAGATTTCAACCTTGACTTTCCTAATAAAGCAAAGGAGAAAGAATATACCTGTAAACTACACAACTCATAATAATCATGGTTAGTTGGAAAATTATTAGGTACTTCCGGAGTACCATAAATGTGTACTTCCTCCTCTCACATGAATGGTGGGTCCTATCATGAATTTAATTATTGGGATCCACTATTTATGTGAGAGGAGGGAGTACATATTTATGGTAATCTGGGAGTACACAATAATTTCCCTTGACCATGATTATATTAGGATGTTCCAATAATTATATCACACTTGGCAAGAGTTAACTGTCATGATGCAAAGATTATTGTATTAAACTCAAAATATATATGGTAAATATATATGGTAAAGATTATTGTATTAAGACTCCAATACAAAGTTTTGTTTTGTTTTTTTTATTTTTTAAATGATTAGGGGCAATATTTATTATTATAGGCCATTGCATACACTTTAACTGCTTTCGAGTTTTTTTTTTTTTTTCTGAGAATTAACTGCTTTCGAGTTAGATCAATGTTGTGTATCCAATATAGAGGTACAAGGAGTACCACGTAAGGGGAAACACGAACTCATAACAAAAATTGTGTTGCCCAAGTTCCTTACCACTGGACCGCCAAATTAATTAGTTACTCCAAATTCCAATACAAAGTCACAAGGCAAACTTTCATACCAAATTAATTAATAAAATAAAACACATTCTTAAATATTAGGTTGTATGTTTCAAAAATTTTATTTTGATTCTTTATATCTTATTTCTTTTTCATATTAGCTTTTTCATCTAATTCCGTTAGTATATGAATTCATATTATTCTTTTACGCCAAAAATCATGCATTTTATAGTATTATAGAGTTTATTTCTTTGAGATAGTTACAACATTTTGCTAACCTTGCAACTTGGATCATTTTTCCCTTAAACCTTCAAGGACTTTGAGCATGGAGAGATGTTAATTAAAGTACAAGGCTCTTAATTATTATTATTGAGATATTATTTACATGAAATAATTATATATGAAAGGGCACTTAATAGTCTGATTATTGATAAAACTGGATGGCAGGACCAATATAAAAGGAAACCATACATAAAAGGCTAAAATATAAGTTTTGAAACGTATTGGAATCAAACTAATTGATACCTTAGCCTGATAGTAAATGGCAATCATCATGAAGTGAAAAAAGAAAAAAAAAATGAAAATATTTACAAGCTTTAAGGCCAAACATTTATTAAAATAACATTTAACTCAGCTTTTTAAAAAAGACTAATGCTATAGACACAACGAAAAACTACAACAATTTCACAATATTTTCAAATTAACCTACCATATTATTAAAAGAAAATTTAAATTGAAGATTGTGGTAGACCCATACAAGTTGACATGTTAATTTAGAAATGTTGTAAAATTATAGTGACTTTTTGTTGTGTTGTTAACATTATTGCCATGAGAAAACATTTACAATTCATTTTCTCTTTTCCTGTCTATCAAATTATAACAATTTTTTTTTAAAACAAAAAATTGAGTGGGCTGGGCCGCCAGCATAATTAGCTTATTAAATGATGCCATACCTTGTAAACCAATAAGTTTAAAATCAATACAACTATTGTGGGATCCTCGTTATGCCACGCCCGACAGTACGCGCGTGCTACATCTCCTTCCGACAATTACACATAACCAATGTTCACACAGCGTCTAGCCATAACACCGAACCCAACAATCTTCTCAACAAAATGCGCGTGGTAACCAATCGCGGCCACCTCCAAGAAGCGCTTTCAATATTCTACTCCCAAACCCAAACCAAACCCAAAACCTCCAAACCTATGCGACTCTGTTCCATGCATGTGCTCGCCACAGAAGCCTCCATGAAGGCATTTCTCTACACTATCACATGCTTTCCCACAACCGCACAAGCCCTTTTGATCTCTTCGTTACCAACCATCTCATCAACATGTACTGCAAATTTGGATACGTAGACTATGCCCACTACCTGTTCGAGGAAATGCCTCGCAGAAACCTTGTTTCTTGGACTGCTCTCATTTCCGGGTACGCGCAACAAGGGAGATCGGACGAGTGTTTTCTCTTGTTTTCGAGTATGTTGGTGGAGTATTATCCGAATGAGTTTGCAGTGGCAAGTGTGCTTAGTTCTTGCTTTGGTGAGCGTGGACGGCAAGAACATGCGCTTGTGTTGAAACTGGCTTTGGATTCTTGTGTTTACGTTGCGAATGCTCTTATTACCATGTATAGTAAGAGTACTAGTTTTGGGTGTATGTATGATGATGAGATAGATGAGGCTTGGAGTTTGTTCAAGACCATGCAGGTTCGCAACCTTGTTTCGTGGAATTCAATGGTGGCAGGGTTTCATATTCGTGGGCTTGGGACCCAAGCTATGAATCTTTTTACGCAAATGCACCGTGAGGGAACTGGGTTTGATCGTGTCACTCTTCTCAGTGTCTTTTCTTCCTTGTATGGAAGTGAAAGCAGTGGCAATAAACAAGTGGATGATGTGATGAGTAGTAGTCTCAAGTTTTGCATTCAGTTGCATTGTCTCACTATCAAAACTGGGCTTATCTCAGAAATTGAAATAACAACTGCATTGGTGAAGTCTTACTTTGATATTGGAGGAGATATTGATAACTGTTATAGGGTGTTTATGGAGACAAGTACTTCTCATCGAGATATTGTTTCGTGGACTAGCATTATTACGGCACTTGCAGAACGTGACCCTGAAGAAGCTCTGTTCCTTTTCTGTCAGTTGCGTCGAGAGGACTTAATTCCAGATTGGTATACTTTCTCAATTGCCTTGAAAGCTTGTGCAGGCCTTGTGACTGAGCGGCATGCTATGGCAGTTCATTCTCAAGTTATTAAAGCTGGGTTTGAGGGTGACACTGTACTTGCAAATGCTCTGATCCATGCCTATGCTAGGTGTGGCAACATTGCTTTGACTAAGCAAGTTTTTGATGAAATGGAATTTCGTGATTTGGTTTCTTGGAACTCAATGCTAAAAGCGCATGCCTTGCATGGAAAAGCTAGAGAAGCATTGCAACTCTTTTGGCAAATGAATCTCCAACCTGATCCTACTACCTTTGTCGCTCTCCTCTCAGCTTGCAGCCATGCTGAACTTGTGGATGAAGGAATCATAATTTTTGACTCTATGGTTGGAAAATATGGTATTGTTCCTCAACTTGATCACTATGCCTGCATGGTTGACATTCTTGGGCGATCAGGGCGAGTTCTTGAGGCTGCAGAACTTATAAATAGAATGCCAATGAAGCCTGATTCTGTAGTTTGGAGCACACTCCTTGGATCATGTAGGAAGCATGGTAAGACAAGTTTGGCAAAGTTAGCAGCAGATAAACTGAAAGAGTTGGAGCCAGGTAATTCATTAGGTTATGTACAAATGTCAAATATATATTCCTCCAGTGGTAATTTCAATAAAGCTGGCCTAATTAGGAATGAAATGAAGGGATCTAGTGTGAGAAAGGAACCTGGATTAAGCTGGGTTGAGATTGGAAATCAGGTGCATGAATTTGCCTCTGGAGGCCGATGTCATCCAGAAAGGGAGGTGATATTCAGGCACCTTGAAGGATTTGTTGGGAAGTTAAAGGAGATAGGTTATGTACCGGAGACAAGCTTGGCATTGCATGACATAGAAGAGGAGCAGAAAGAGGAGCAATTGTATTGTCACAGTGAGAAGCTAGCTTTGGCATCTGCTGTAATGAATGAAAGAAGTTTGTGTTATGGTGGGAGAGTAATAAGAATTAATAAGAACATTCGAATTTGTGTGGATTGCCATAACTTCATGAAATTAGCATCAGATATGCTTAAAAAGGAGATTGTTGTAAGAGATGCAAACCGCTTTCATCATTTCAAAGGTGGGGTGTGCTCTTGCAATGACTATTGGTAGCAAACTAGCATCACTGACTCAAATTTATGTGGTTTGCACTTGTCTTTGGCTGCATGGTTCTTCTTTTTGATAAGTAAAAGAAACGGGTGCAACACAAGGACTTCCCAAGAGGTCACCCATCCTAGTACTAATCTTTCCCAAGCTTGCTTAACTACATGGTTCTGATGGGATGTGGTGCATTGGTACCAGTAGCATTGATTCCAGCACAAATGGATTGAAAAGATTCATGTTGAGTTTCTAAATGATAAACTTGGGTTTTTTGAGTGATTGGACCAATGTAAGACTCTTGTGGAGTTCAATCTATGTCTGGAGTAGTCGCAGAAATCACAACTATGAGTTCTTGCTGAAGGTTGATTGTGATGTATGGTATCGCTCTCATCTAGATTGTGCTTTAGTGTGGAAGCAGACCATTCTATTTATGTGGTTCGGGAGACCAATTATACATAAATCACTTTTACTCTTACAGAATGAGCAACATGCCTTAATTCTAATGGAGCATTTGATCTATTATCTTGAAAGAAAGTCCCACATAATTTGACTGCCCATAGAACCAGACTTGAGAATGCCGGAGTGGGACCTTTTGCAGGGCCTTGAGAATTCCAGATTACCTAATTATATCGCAATGTTGTTCACTGAATGTATGATCCGGCTCTACTGTTGAATTAGCACTAATTATTCAGTAAGTTTTCAGATGTAAGGAGAGGAACTGCAATTGGATTTTAGAAGGGTATGTTTGAGTATATTTTACACAATAAACTAAATAAGCAGATGAAAATAAGCTCATGTAAATACATACTAAACTATTTGCAGTTGTAAAAGTTATTTATTATTATTATTATTATTATTATTATTATATAGAAATTCCTTTAAAATTGATTTCTAATGGGATTCCTTCTAGAAAGGTTGTAAACGTTTACTTACTGTGTTATATGCAAGGCTCTTTTTCTCTCTTTAGGTAAACATTTATTATTATTATTTTGGTCGGGTTGAGAAACCTGTGGAAATTTCATTTGCTGGTCTCTGAAAACAAATGTGTTGCATTGAATGATTTTGGTCTGATTTTTCATTTGGTCTATATTTAGGCTTCTGTAACTGAAGGATCATTTCCTTATCTGGGTCTCAAAAAAGAATCTTACGGAATAGGGTTCCTAATAATCTGTTTTCATTTAAGAACAAGTTGAACATAGAGACTTATATTTTGTAAGGAATTATACTCCTGATTTTTGTGTGTGAATCACATAAATAATCTTTATTTGTGTCACTAGAAGGTATAATTGCAAAAAATTCCTGATTTGTTCATGTATGTGTGTGTGTGATGGATTCTCTTTGTTAATATCATTAAATATGCCTCTTCATCCCATATTGGAAGATTGCATCATCAATGAAGAGGAACATGTTTGTTTATAGGGAATTGTTTATTGCTACCCAGGATCATGTTCAGTTGATACACTTAGCTAATAGTTACACAAAATTACAACAAAAGGGAGGAAAAAAGAGGCCACATCTCAGTCAGTACAACATGTGTGAACTAAAATTCTTCCAATCTAATGGAAAGTGTGCATTAATTATTTAGATTGTCTCCATTTGTTCTGCTTCTCTCAGGTAAAGCTTCTTATTTTTTAATGTCTGGTTCCGTTCCTGGGAATTTTCACTAATGTGTACGCATCCTGGACTTCTAATTTATTGCTTTCTTCTATTTCATCTTAATATGCATAGATGCTGGTCCGAGATACGTTTCTTCCTTCTTTTCAATTCTTGAATGATAAATGCTTAGGGTAGACTGTGAATAATAAAAACATATTACTAGGATGAATCATAGAAATAGAACACCCACCCTAATGTATGTTATGTGTGAGCCTTTGTGTCATTTGCCTAATTCTTAAAAAAATTATGCATATTTAAGAGGGATCCTACTTAGGGGGAACCCTTGTTAAAATATGACTAGGAAATACAAGGGGAGGGGATTCTGTATTTTTCCATTTGTTTGTTTTTGAGCAAAATCCACCTCTTGTTTTTGTGGTTTTATTTTTTTATTTTATTTTATTTTATTTTATTTTATTTTATTTTTAGCTTAAACTTGTTATCTAACATACCCAATTTTTATGTGATTTTTGTAGCCTAAGCTTGTTTCCAAAGAGACCCACTTCATGATTTAGTGCCAGATCTATTTGTTGAAGCTGGATTATCGTTTTTCAATATGGATGTTTGGTAATGGGCTGTGTAATTCAAGCTTAGATCTTGGCCTAATCTTCCTCTAATATGAATTGGAGATTTAAATATTAGGTACCTATTTGGAAAAACTGTTACTTTTTCAGGGATGTTGTTTAATGGGACTTACAGAGATTTGTGAATGTGTGAGGGATTCAATTGGATGGTGGGTCTATGTTTGTTTCGCTTTATTAAGTTGAAACATTGACTCTTGCCTTCTAATAAAATTTTATTGGCGAGTTGTGACACAAAGTTGTGTCTTGAGCATTACTCCATTGGACTCAAACCACTTTAGACCCAAATCCAACACTTTGAACCGATCAAACCCGTTGCAAGAAATTCTTCGAACTTGAAATTTTGTACCATTTTGACCAAGATTAGGATTTTCTATATATATATATATAGAGAGAGAGAGAGAGAGAGAGAGAGAGAGAGAGAGAGGTCGCACCCTTGGTCCATTTAATTGAAGTCAGGCCAAATCGATGCAAATGGGTAGAGTCGTATTAGTGCATTTCAAAACCACCCTAGATTAAGTGTCTTACATAGAATCACTGCTTATTTTATTATAAAGAACAAGTAACAAAACCATAAACATCTCTTTATTGATTTGAAAATGAGTATACATTGTCCTAGGAAGTTACATGGCAATGGTTCTAGATAGAATCTAAGATAAAAGCACATGGCTACATCCTTACCATTTTTCATCATTTCAACTAAACAGACGTGAGAGAAAATCAAATTTTTTTTCTATTTCCTAATTTTTCCATCATTTCCCTATTTTCTATCCCTCAATTTTTTCATCCTCCTAACCAAACGAAACCTAAGCAAAGGTATTGTTTGGATATCTTTTTTCTCTTCTAAGCGAAGGTATTGTTTGGATATCTTTTTTCTCTCTTAGATTTTGAAGTATGTATAAGAGAAATGAGATCAGTTAATTTATAGAGAAACATAAATTGAAATTACCAAGTTCTCCTTTCCATTCATAATGCTTGAAAACAACTCAGAGCCTCCAAGTCCAAGTGGGACTTCAATTCCATGTAGTGAGACCAACATGGTTAGATGAAGTAAGACCAAGAATGAGACGTGTGATGCTAGGGTTACTTCATTTTGTTATTAAAGGTAAATGTAGTAGAGCGCTCTGATTTCTTTTTTGGCTGAGACGATGTTAGTAATTTCTTTTTGCTATGATGTGGCACAAAGTGACCAGACTTTTTATTTTTTATATTTTGATTCTTTTTTTCTGCAATAATTTGATAGTTACATCGTTTGGGGAAGAAGGATTCAAACTCTAGTTCTCCTAATTGATATATAGGGTATCTGACCACTTGGCAAAACTTTGATTATCACTTTCTTACCAAAATTGCGATGAATGGCCACTTTATTGTTGTTGCTATTACTTTAGAATTATTAGTTTCTATATTTTAGTGGGTACAATAGTGTTTCTACTTTCTTACCAAAATTGCAATGAATGGCCACTTTATTGTTGTTGTTACTTTAGAATTATTAGTTTCTATATTTTAGAGGGTACAATAGTGTTTCTATGGTTCTTAGGGTTCAATTAGGTAAATTGTTTTTATACAAGATAGAAATTTTACTTTAGAATAATCTAAGTGTATATACATGTAAAACTCCCTCCTGGAGACTTAAATTCTGGTCCTTACCTCCATACACTCCATAAGCACCATACACTCCATAAGCACTTATACTTGTGAAATGACCATTGCACCAAAGGTGCCCGATGATCCAATTAGGTAATTTTGAATATAAGTTTATTCAGAATGAGGGGTTTTTTGGCATACGATATTCGGGTGATAACATAAGATTGTGAGATTTTTGGATTTACTACAGATTTGCTCAAATACAGACTTTAAGGTACAGTTAATTTTTTGTCAAAAAAGTACAATTAATTTGACAAAATCAACCATTTTTTCCCTTTCTCTTTTTGGACATTATTACCACCTTTCAACAGATTTCATTTTTGCTTCTTTTCTTGGTGTTTAAGTGTTCGACATGCACTTGCTTCTTATCTTTGCTGCCTTTCAACAGATTTCATTTGCTTCTTTTCTTGGTGTCCAAGTGTTCAACATGCACTTGCTTCTTGTCTTGGTGTCCAAGTGTTCAACATGCACTTATATCTTATCTTAAGAGTTAATTGTTTTTACTTAAAATCTCAAATTATTTTTAAATAAAATAAGTTAATTAGAGTAAATTCATACAAATAGACTCTAATAAGTAATGAGACATGATTCCTAGGGGCAGAAAGATGAGTACGATGTTTCAATATCAAAATTTCCATTAAATTCAACTCTGATAGTAGGATTCAATTGGGTGAATAACATCTCTTTTTTAACATGGATATTTAGGGTTCAATTCAAACCCTCTTCTCCTATTGTTGTATCTATTGAACTATAAAAAAAAATAGTGAATAATAGATTTTGGACGAGACTAATATTGGTTAAGGGTTTTATAGTTACTATATTTACAAATATACCTTTAATACTCCTCTCTCGCGCTCATAATGTTAAGTGAATCTCATATATCATCCTCAACAACTACTAGTACAATAAATTTGAATTGCATCTAATGAAATGAAAGTTATTAGTTTTACTCTCTCTCTCGAGGTTACTTTTTTTTAGTGATCTTACATGCATCGAATAAACCACATATTTTTTCACTCCCTTGTCACTTGCAATTAAGCATTTGGCTCCCACTGGCCACTGCAATACAAAGTGAGATGGAAGTGAAAACTTCTATGCAGATATTTAGTGCCTATGGCATTTTCGTTTTTTAATTTTATTTTTTTGGGCGCTAGAGGCACCTAACAAAACATCCAAAATTTTCACATCCATCTTGTTGGGAAATTTAACATATTAACAGCCCGTTTGGCATGATTAATTTTGCCAACTTATTTTACTATTCAACTTATTTTTACTATTATTTATGGGTCTCACAACAGTTTTTGGTATTATTCATGGGTCCCACTATACTATTTTAAATAATTTTTACCTTGCTTTACAATACTTTCAGCAAAGAGTTTTCAGTTTCAGCAAAATAAGCGGATTCCAAACAGACCTTAAGTCTGATTATACCAATTTAATCACTCCGAATTTAATCATTGAAAAAAATATAAATCAAACACGGCATAAGGCGTCACCAATTACAATTCAAACTACTATAGACAAGAGATAATGATATCATGAAAAGCTGAAAAACCTAATGAAAACTATATAAGGGAAAAATCACAATGGAGGAAACCTTCCCCAAAAAGTAACTACAACCAAGAGAGGTTTTTACAAAATAGCGTCAAACCTTTACCAATACTCTAAAACCAGTAGATTAGCTTATTATAGAAACCTTCTATAGTTTCAAATCCTCTGAAGTCTTTAATTATCTGAATGCTTCACGGATGACATGCCTGCATTCATAACCGAAATCTCTAATTAAGTCCAAGAACATCTAAAAGATTTGTTCCATAACATTAGAACTAGGATGATGGCTCTATGACTTCAAATTCTGATCTCACCAACGAGATACAACTCAAAGAATATGTCTTCAGAACTCACGGATATACTAGATAGTAGTATATGCTAAAAGAGAAGGAAATCAAGAATGCCCGTATCGATAGCGTTGGGAAAACTCAAAGAAAATGCTGAACAGAAGGTGACTTTGCCATATTTGCTGAGATACCTAGCCATTACAACGAGTGCAACAAAGCGTGCAGCTAAGCACTCCTTCCATGTCACAAACCTGTCACCAGGATGACAGATAGTCCTAGAGTGGTAGCAATGATGATTTTTGGTGGTGTGGAGTCCCTTGAAAACTATTGTGCCTACTTTTGCTATCAAAAGATGAAACATATTCAGCGTGTTGGTGGCAAAAGAAAACCCCCCAAATCTTCTTGGATGGTTAAAGAGAAAAACAAGATTGAATCTATTGAACGTTACATATGGAGGAGAATAGTCTTCAATATAGCAACTGATCGATGCCATTTAGGAAGAAGATATATTGAATGTGGTTGTGAATAATATCATATATTAAGACTAGTCTATGTGGGAAGGTGGTTGTGTGTCAAGGAATGGTTTATTTAAAACAAATAGGAGATTTAAGTGTACGTTTAGGATTGATTATAAAGTCAGTTTTTTTTACTATTCAGCTTATTTTTTTTTATTATATATTAAGACTAGTCTATGTGGGAAGGTGGTTGTGTGTCAAGGAATGGTACTATTTAAAACAAATAGGGAATTTACGTGTGCGTTTAGGATTGATTATAAAGTCAGTTTTTTTTACTATTCAGCTTATTTTTGTTACTATTTATGAGTCTATTTCAGTTAACTTTTACCTTTATTTACAGTATTTTTAACAAAAAATTTTCATTTTTAACAAAATAAGCGGATACCGAAAACGGCCCATAAATAGTAGCAAAAATGAAGTCCACAATGCATGTATAATCACACATTAATATATATTTTGTTTCTATAGAAATATTGAGAAAACCTTTACAAAATAAAATTCCAAATTTATTAGATACTATAGTAGCAACAAGAAAAAAGAAAATTTTCATGGAGGTTCACTTATTGATTACATATCCTCATGGCGCTCACAAAACTATGATCCATCAAACTAGCTTCATGCCCGAACAAAGTTACCAATTGCAGGTCAATGTGCAAGAGAACTCACCTCATCCTCTCGCCAATATCTCTGTTCAAGTTCATACCACATCGACCGCGAGACTCCTTCAACAGAAGGTGCACTTTTACAGTATCACAGGACTTTGTCTGACAAGAAAGAAAATGTTTATGCCGTGACCCCTTTTCAATGATTGATCGAACAGGTTCATGGTATAGTGTGAAGGAGGTTTCGGAGCCTTTTTCAAATTGTATAAAGAGGCAGTGAGAGATATTCAACACCTCCAAATTTTCCGAGTTTTCCAATATATGGATCAAAGCTTCATTGTGCACTGTTTTGCATCGGAGACTTACCACCTTAAGCTTTCGAAAATTTTTAGTAAGGGCACAAGCTAAGTTTAGGTCAAACTGGCAATCAATTTTAAGTTCAAATAAGCTTTTGCAGTGTGTACCAATCACCTCCATGTGTTCCATACGACTACAAAACCAAGGAATAGTCAAATATTCAAGCCCTTCCCACATTTTGAAAGCCTCTTCAGTTCCACCGATTGTTATTTGATGCCAAGTAGTAGGTAGAATGAGTCGTTTTAGGTTTCGGGTCCTGTATACAATAGTGTCTCAATTTTATCACATATAGTGTCCATTTAGTACTAATAGCTTATTTAACTGAAAGTAATTTTTTTTTTTTTACTGAAATTACTGTAAATAAAGCTAAAATCTAACTGAAATATTACAGTGAAACCTATGAATAGCACTAAAAAGTACAATGAAATTTATGAATAATAACAAAAATAAATAAAATAGTAGCAAAAATAAGCTAAATAGTAAAAAAAAACTATATTTTTCCGGCCAATACTAAACACAACCATAATAGATTCTTTATTTTGATTTGAATATACTGGTAAATTAGGGAATAAAAACTTGGTACCTTTTGGCTGTAAAGATCAAATGCTCATCTCTTATGCATTCAAAGAAGTTGAAAATCAAGAAAGTCAAATTTCCACGACTGAGATTTAAAGACCTCTTCAAAACTGACATTAGTATCTTAGTTGAAAGGCGGTTAGACCAAGGATATGGTTTTGGGGGATTACAAACGAAGCTAGGCTTCAACATACGTAAGTCAAGTTTCTTCCACAAGACAGGCTCACGACAAGCTAAGCACCATGAGCTGCACACTTGAGAAACGCTAGTAATCAAATCCATAACATTGGGCGTCATGAATATCTTAACAAGTATATCGTTGTCCATGTTGTTCCAGCTGTGATCACTTGAACTTTCATTCCTCATTTGTTCAAAATAGATTTTCCCTTCAACATAAGTAAATAAAAACATGGTAAGCAACAAATCTATCTCAAGGATATACGTTTTTAAGGTCCAATTTCTACTAGTGTAAACTAAAAGTGCATTCAAGATTGGAATTTTACTTTCTTTCCTCTTTTGCATAAGTTGAAACTACTCATTACATTATCGATAAAAAGAAATTTAAACCACACAAATAATTGTACCACTTGATCAAATTGTGAAGAGATAAAAGATCACTATCCTAGGGTCATTACTTACAAAAGTTTTAAATCCACTTAAGCAAACTAGCCAGGCAATAAATTTGCATACATTTGCAATTACAAACCAAAAGGATATCATGAAATGATTAGGTTACTTACGAAAAATTTTCTCAAAAAAAAAAAAAAAAAGCTACTTATGCTAGAAAGGGAACCCATTCTTAGAAAATTTAAAATTCGCTTGCAATGAAAATTTTGAGATCTCAATAAAATATTAAGGTCATTGCAAAAACAAATGAGAACAAGAATATTAGAATACAAATGCAACGCATAAGCAATTGCATAATTTTTTAGAGATTACCCTAAAATCTTTGAGAAAGTTCTATATAGACACGTCAAAAGAGTTGGATTTCGTTATAAATAAATAGTGTCCGTACAAGTCTAGAAATTAATAAAATACTCAAGATTCTCTGGACAACTCGTTAATTACCATAAAACTAACTACCATATAACTTACAAATTGTCATATGAATTTCAAACGGTTAAGATTCGTTTTACACTATACACTCAATCATTTTATGTACTATATCTACTTAATTGTAACCGTTCATCAAATTATCTTATATATTTAATGAAGCAATATCCTATGAACATGTAAAAAAACAAATGTGTATCGTAGAATTATCTTAAATTATTAAAAGATTTGCCTAAATTTTTCAACTTTAACGCATTCCTTTAGTTGTTCAAAAAATATCTTTACAACAGTATTTCAAGGATGTAATAAAAAGAACTCGTCTTTGATTTTCAATCCTCACACATTTGAATTTCTTGACGGAATAATTTATGTTTTTACGATACATTATGATTCTTCTAGCTCAACACATAACGCAAATTCTAAAAATTTTGTTTATTTAATTTTATTTAGCTTTCCTGTTGATTCTTAGTGAAAAAACTTCACCATAAATTATCACACAAGAAAATAAATAATATCAGGGAATTTTTTAGGAAAAATAAAAGAGGGAAAGAGAGAACTTTAGATTATAATCAAGTCTCTTAAACGCAATATTCACGCAAAAGAATACCTTTTACCCACTTCATTAACCCAATTGAAGACTTCAAAATCAACATAAACAAGTAGAATATAAATGAATTGCTTATGAAGATGGAAAATCAAACCCCTCATATGTTACCTTAGGCACTACAAATGGGTTTTGTCATATTTTGATAATTTTGCAAACTTATTTAGACACTTCAAGCTTGAACTCTCCTAGTCATGAAAACAAAAGCACCTAAACTACTTCAGATTACGATACGAAAATAATTCCATGGATTATTTTCTTGTCATTAAACTTTGAGCTATTTTAATTATAGTGACATTGACCTCTATACTTTTCATAACATGCAAGAAGGGGAAGTTTTTCTAGTTTGAGAAAATCCTAACACACATTAGAAAATGAAGGAAACAAAAAAGGAAGAAAAAATGGTATCATTGTGAAGCAATTGGCTTACCTTTAATTGAAGGTGCTGTTTGGATCTCTTCTTTCTTTCTTAATTTTTGAAGACAGAGAGAAATCAGACAGGTTAGATTTATACAGATGCAAGCCTTGAAAATTACCAAATTTTCCTTTGCATTTGTAACGTAAGGTAACAACGCATCCTTTTACTTAGATTTCAACTCAATGCAGTGAGACTAGTGCAGTGACATGAAGTAAGACCAACGAGAATGAGACATGTAAGACATTGGGAGCTAGTTTTGTCATTTAAAGGAAGTGTTGTAGGGTAATGTACTGCATGCACCATGCCTTATAAGGTAACACTAAAGTAGCACAAAGAGATTAATCAATGTTTTTTTTTTTGAGAAATAATTACAACATGTTGCTAACCCCGCAACTCGAACCCTTTCTCCTCTAAACTTCCAGGCACTTTGTACATGAGGAGGTGTCAATTTAACTACAAAGCCATTGACAAGAGATTAATCAATGTTGATGTGTCAATTTCACCGTTCTAAACTAGGTTATTACTTTCTTACCATAATTGTAACGGAGGACCAACCTCAAAATTTAAAGTTTCTTCACTCACAAAAATGACAAATTCAAATTTATTTTTCTTTATAAAGCATTGGAAATTGAGATATGTAATATGAACATGAATTTAATATTACAACAATAAGTTTAGTAAGTTTAATTGTACAAAAAATTTCACCATTTTTACATGATATGTCCCTTTATGACTGATGTTGACAAAAGTGTAGTCGATAGTTTAAACTGATTTATGATTGACGTTAACAAAAGTGTTGTCAATAGTTTAAAATGATTTCATTTTAATTACAATTTATCATGTTGGCAATTATTAAATAAGAAAAGTGATAATTTTTTGTGTAGACTTGAATGGTCAAAATAACAATAAAATCAATTGATTAAATTCAATAAAGATGTAAGAGTTTATATATATATATATATATATATATATATATATTAATTACAATCTTGATAACAGCCAATAATTTGTAGATTAAAAAAAGAGTCAAAAAATGTCTAGTCACAATTAAGACGTTATCAATTATTACGAAAGAGAAATGCTAGGGACAAATCTTCCTCACAACTTGAAAAAGCTATTAGAGACAACAAATCAAATAATAATGTATTGAAAAGGCTTTGATCCATAATTGAGATCGAACACAACCGAAGTTGGGCCTCTTTGATCCATTTTTATTATTTGCATTCTGGAATTGAAAACTTTGCTTTGCACCATATAGTTGCAAATATTTATGAAATTTCTATTCAAATTTGTCAAATTTTAGTTTTCCCAACCCTGTCTATATCAACTTCCTCAAAGTGAAGGTGATCCAATCAATCAAAATAAATCCTAAACGTTCAATTTATGGGGTACACTAGTCCATCCACACACCCCATGAGCCTGAGCAAGATTAATTACCTGTTTCATCATATTATGTTTGTACAGAACACTATGACTACTATCCTAAGTCATGGTGCTGAAATGATCAGCAATTCCGTCGTATAGTATGAACTTAGGGTCCGTTTGAAATTCGCTTATTTTGTTGAAACTGAAAATTTTTTGTTAAAATTACTGTAAATAAAGGTAAAAGTCAGCTGAAATAGTACAATGAGACCCATGAATAGTATCAAAAAGTGTAGTGGGCCTATAAATAGGTTTCGGGCCCATAAATTCTTTTTCAAAAACAAAGAATTTAAATCCTATAATTCTATCTCTTTTTTCTTTTAAAAAAAAATCTCTCCATTTTTTAGTTAGAATTGTGACACAAATCATTTATTTGGTTTAAGTTGTTTACATGGGTTTCTCTAAGACCATTGAAATAAATTTTAAATGCCACATGTTGCACATATATCTAAAATTTATCACCGTGCACCCTTGGTGCGGTGGTCACTCCATAAGTATAAATATTTGTGAGGTGTGGGGAGTAAGGTCGGGGTTCAAGTCTCCATGAGAGAACTTCACACACATATACACTTAGATTAGACTAGAGTATAAATTCTATCTTGTATAAAAAAAGAAGAAGTATATATCTTAATTAACATTTAACCATATCTTTAAGGAAAATATCAATACTGTATGGAAAAACGGAAGATTTAAAATTTGATTACACTCTTCTCCCATTGTCTCACAAAAGATTATACCATTAGCTCTTCTTTTTTTCTTTTTCTCTTTTTTCTTTTTTTTTTTTCATTCTTACTTAATTATTTAGTATTAATTTTCACAATTTTGGTTTCCCTCTTTTAATATCTCCGCTTAATTACCCTTCCCCATTTAATTGTATCTTCCTCTCTCTCCATTAAACCCATTAAATTGCCCCATGCTATTTATTGTTTTTCCTTATTTAATTGCATGCTCCTTCATTATTTTATTTTCCTCATACTAACCTTTTAGTTTCCTAAATAATGGTGATTTATTAATGCTTGAGTTTTTATTTTTTTTTTTGGCTTCCCAAAAATGCCAAGACACCCCTTGAACCTTGGGGTGGTGGCTTTTATATACCCCTGAACTTTTATTTTAGCTAATTTACTTCTTAAACTTTATACAAGTGCCAAATATAAACATTTGTTAGACTATCATTTAAAAAGAAGTTAGTCACTCATGTGACACACGTGTAAATAAAAAATACCCAGTTGCACTATTGAAAGAGAGAAACCGAAAGGAGTGAGAGGATCTCTTAACCAAGCTACAGCATCACTGGAGTCCAAACTCCTACTTCCAATCTAGGCCTTAGAGTCGCCGACCTTGTCAGTCGTGGTCCTATTGTTCAACGGCCACCACTTGTTGAACTCATTGTTGATCTAAGCTTTTGTGTGTTTTTTTTTCTCTCTCGTCGTTTTATTCATTTTTCAACATACAAACAAACCTTTGATTTTATATTTATTTTATTTTCTCCTCTTATCTCGTCCCCCTTCCCTTATATTTGTGTGTTTCTTAAAAAAAAAAAAAACAAGTAGGCCTCTGGTCTTAGCAAACAATCAAGTGTTTGATTAATTAACCTTGATGATGAATTGGACAAAAAAAGAAAAAAGATCAGTGTCTAATGGCTTTTTTAGTGACGTTGTTTGTCTGTATATCAACCAACAAGCAGGCCTTATTTTGATTTCGTTAGTTTGATTTTATTTGCACTTGGGTTTATTATTTCGAACATGGATCTCCTATTTGTACTTGATCTTTCGCAATTAATTGGAACTTACATGAAAAGTTGCATAATACATGTGTTTGATCTTAAATTGTTTTAAGTTAAATAATGGAACTTGTTCTTTCAATACTTCAGTTTGTGTGTTTTTTTTTTTTTTCAACAATTCAGTTGTTTCGTAATAGATGGCAGTATGCTTCTATTTAGTACTTGTGTAAAGTTTAAGGAGTAAATTAGCTAAAATAAAAGTTCAAGAATCAATGGCCACTATCCCAAAATTCAAGTAGTGTTTTGGTATTTTCCCTCCCTCTTTTAACGCCATCAACTATCATCCCCTCTTCCTGTCAACTCTTCTTCCTCCTTAAAATTTTTTAATTTATTTTATACTTTTGCAATTTTTGGTTTCCTTCTTTTATTAAATCCAATTAATTCCCCTTTCCAATTTGTCTCTTCCTCTCTCTCCAACAAACCCATTCAATTCCCCTATGTCATTAATTGCTCATTTATTATTATCTTTTTCCTCTTACTAACCTTTTAGTTTTCTTAATTAACGTTTTTTCTTTCCTCTTTTAATGCCTTCAATTGCACTCTTCTTCCCTCCATAAAAATCAATCAATTCCTCTCATGTTGGTTAGCTCTTTATTTCCACTCTCTCTCTTTCCTTTCCCTACAAACTTCATTGTAGTTAATGGTTACAACTTGTCTTAATATCTTAGCGAAAACCACATTTTAGTCCCTACATTTTCACACGATTCCCACTTTGGTCCCTATCTTTTATTTTCACCAGTTTTAGTCCCTAAAATCAAATATGTGATCTTGTTTTCGTCCCTACCGTCAGTGCCTTAACAGAAAAATCCTAGGTGGCAGACGGAACACACTGTTAGCTGACGTGGCGCTGATCTGACAATTAAATATTATTAAAAAATATGCCACGTCAGCATTTTAATTTTCTTAAAACCACGTCAGACATTTTTTATAAAAAATTTAAAGTTAAAAAAAAAATCTTAAATCTAATTAATTTAAAATTTTAATTAAAATAATTTTATTAATATTCATGTTCTTCACATGAACTCAAACCCAGGTAAGAAAGAACACAAACAAAAACGCATACAGAAGAAAAAAATGGGTCACACTTCAAAAAAATCTCTCTTTCTCTCTCTCTCTCTCTCACAACCAAAAACACCCCAAAACAACAAAGTCCTCAGATTTTTTTTAAAACCAAAAAGAACCAAGTTTGGTGTTTCGGTGGTGGCGTTTGGTGGTGTAGTTGAATCGGTGGCCAGGTTTGGGTTTGTGGGTTTGGGTTTGCCGGTGGGTGCATGTGGGTTTGTGGTTCGCCGATGGGTGCATGTGGGTTTGTGGTTCGCCGGTGGGTTTGTGTTTCGCCGGTGGGTGCATGTGGGTTTGTGGGTTGCTGGTGGGTGACCGTGATTCAGATCCTCATCCTCTCCACCTCCGATCAGGACGCATCGGGATGCCAAGCCCTCCTCCTCTCCACCTCCGATCTAGGTTAGCGCCACCGCCTCGCGGCGTTGGTGGAGCTGGGGACTCGCTGGTGGAGCTGGGGACTCGTTTGTGGGTTTGTGGTTCGTCGGTGGGGGCATGGCCGTGAATTGTGACCCATTTTTTTCTTCTGTATGTGTTTTTGTTCTTACCTGGGTTTGAGTTCATGTGAAGAACATGAATATTAATAAAATTATTTTAATTAAAATTTTAAATTAATTAGATTTAAGATTTTTTTTAACTTTAAATTTTTTATAAAAAATGTCTGACGGGGCTTTAAGAAAATTAAAATGCTGACGTGGCATATTTTTTAATAATATTTAATTGCCACATCAGCGCCACGTCAGCGCCACGTCAGCTAACAGTGTGTTCCATCTGCCACCTAGGATTTTTCTGTTAGGGCACTGACGGTAGGGACGAAAATGAGATTACATTTTTGATTTTAGGGACTAAAACCGGTGAAAATAAAAGATAGGGACTAAAGTGGGAATCGTGTGAAAATGTAGGGACTAAATGTGGTTTTCACCTAATATCTTTTTATTAGATGTGAATTTTGATACATCCATTGTTAGATTTTTTTTTTCTTATATCCTCTATTCTTGCAAAATATTCTAAAGATTATAGACCAATAATTATGTTATCAATTAAATGTTTAAATTTCAAGTTTTTTAGTCTAAAATTATGCATAAAAATAAGTTCATGAATTGAATAGAAAATAACATCCTATTGACATGAAATTTTACATGTGTTAAGGACATAAAGAACTTAGAATTTGGTGGTTAGATTTTTAAAATATGGAGTCATATTAATTTTTTATTAAGAGTTGTAACCAATGGTTACAACCAAGTTTGTAATCAACTTGTCCATAGAATAATAGGTTCCAACACAATTCCAATGGATGATGATTTTTTTTTTTTTTTTTTTCATATTTAATTTTTTGATGAACAAAATTTGGCTACAAACTTGGTTGTAGTTTAAGCCTTAGGTTTGTGGCCCAACCTGGCCCATTTTAACTTGGTCCATAGGCACTATAGACTAGGGGCATAGCAGGCTATTGGCTAATTTACAAGCTGGGTCGAAATAAAAAATTCAAACGCATATACCTGGCCATGGGTAACAATGTCCATTTTGTCTTTAGTGAGCTGGGCTACCAAGTTTGGCCTAATGGGCTACCCATTAGCTTGTGTTAGTATCTTGTTTTATTATTTTTATAAGGAAATAATCAAGTTTTTATAAGGGAAGAATAAATAAATCATTCTGCATTTTCGTTTTAAACCGTACTTTTGTTGAGTTTTATTAATTTTTAGGATATGTTTTTGCTGTTTTGGATTGTAGAATGGAAAATTTTTTTTTTGAGAAAGTTAGATTAAAACTAAAAGAATAATTTTCAATTTCTAATATTCTTTTTAATGGTGCACAAAATGTTATAAATAATTGTATTTAAGAAATGACTATTTTCCCTAGCTTACCTTTTTCATTCTTGAAAAACAATTTTTTTTTTTTTTTTTAAATTTTGGTACGACAAGATTTGTTTTAATGTTAATACACACACACACACACACACACACACACACACACAATCTCTATATCATCTTTATAGATAACTTTCATGCACATTACACATGTTAGCAACTAATTACTATTAATAACAATACACATAAACATCAACAGAATAACAATAAACACGAACATAAACAATAAAATTAATAATCATGATGATGATACTTCTTGATTGTGAATTTGGTTTTCAAGCAATACGTTAAACCTGAAGCCATCATTATTTTTTTTTTCATACCAATAATTATAGGTTGGCAATGGTGCATCATAATATGGATAATTAATTATTCTTTTGTCATGTATACCCAGTCGATTTGCTTGGCAATGAAATTTTTTTTTGAGAGATAATTACAATATGCTACTAACCTCGTAGCTCGAACCCTTTTCTCCCTAGACTCTCAAGCACTTTGTGCATGGGGAGGTGCCAATAAGATAACATGTACAATAAAAAATAAGATTTCAAAGCATTGGTGCCAGAGAAAATTTTCTAAATTTGATGGCTGTTGGTGAACATGATGATTTTTAGGGACTCTACCATGTAAATCATGAAAATTATTTGAATTTTAAAAAGATGAAGTAGATATGTTGGCAACCGCAGCTCCTATGCCCCAATATTGGATAGGGAATAGCTCTAGTGGTGCAGCACAAGGCAGGAGAGAAAAGCTCCTAGCATATACTATAAAATAAGTGTAGACCAACGCAATAGGAAAAACATCTTCCTTGAGGTAATGGCTGGCATCAAATGTTTTCGACTCTATAATCCTCGACGGAAAGTCTATGCAAGACAACAGTTAAGTAAACAGAGGAACTAGCATCGTAGTTCTCTTCGAACCTTGACTTATTAAAAGTGATTTTGCGATGAACCAATAAATTTTTTTTTTTTTTTTTGAAGAGATTGAACCAATAGTCGATACTAAAAACAAAGTCACAGAAGAACCATTCATTTAAAATAAAATTATATGTAACCCAGCTAATTACTGGATTACACTTAATATCGCTGTCATAATAACAACATTCCAAGAGAAGTGCTGATCCTCAACTTGTGTCTCCACAAGAGAAGTAGAAAATTCTTCTTGCTCTTCACTCATAGGTGCTGATCCTCCACAAACATCAGCCTTTTTTAAATAAATATCTTTTAATATCATCGAGGCAAACTTCCTCCATGACTGAAGTCATTAATTCAGAACTCCATCCTATATTATAGCACACCA
Organism: Castanopsis chinensis; assembly: GCA_032878915.1. Classification (NCBI taxonomy): domain Eukaryota; kingdom Viridiplantae; phylum Streptophyta; class Magnoliopsida; order Fagales; family Fagaceae; genus Castanopsis; species Castanopsis chinensis. Next base: position 6,047,738 of record JAVQMG010000093.1, on the reverse strand, counting down.
GCACTATATTGCTCTTTTTATCAACTCCGGTGTTTGTTAGTATGGTACAACCCCACACATTTAATGAAGGTTGTCATTGCAATATATATATTTTGAGAAATAGCTATGTTAAATGTTAATGTAATTTTTAATAATTTAATCGAAGCAATAATTGCCAAAATAGTTAGGAAATGATAAAACATTTTGTCATATGTATGCTTCATCTTTTACGGCTTCTTCGATATGAAGGTTGCCAAGATGAGGGTAATGACTCCAGGAAGCTATCCTATTTGGAATATTAACAAGGCAGATGCATCTCCATAGATGGCCCCCTCATAAACCCTCACCCTTTGCATTTTTTTTTTTCATTTTTCATTTTTGTTATTTTTTACCATTCTAGGAATTAAATTAAATTGGGAAATTTCTAATTATACTTTGACAAAGTCTAGTCAGCCATAATATTTTTTTGTTAAGTTGAGAATATTCTCGTGGTTAGGTCCTTTTTTTTCCAATGATATATTTCACTAATGAGTGTTTTTTAAGGGGGCATAGTGTTATCGATAACATTACACATAAACATAAACCATATAAAAATAAAAATCAACATAATTAAAAATATATATCACCCTAAACTTCCAATGGTTGGCTGATATATCTTCAATTGTTAAATGAAAAACTTATTTTGAGTTAAAAAAGAGGATGATAAAAAAAGAAGAAGATTAAAACTAATGATAATAATGATACTTCTTGATTGTAATTATGTTTTTAAGCAATACTCATAAGCCTCCATCGAAATGGTATTTCAAATAAAAATGAATAATAAAGATTCAATGTCATATAAACATATGCGGCAAAATGCATCAAGAATAAAATTGGATAGACATAAAATGCATGATTGTAGTTATAAGATATTTTAGTGATTCCCCGCCCCTTCCCCCCTTCCCCCAATTCCATTAAAAATGAAATTGCTAATTGTTATTGTTTCATATAAAGAAATATTAGAGGCCACAAGAGAATTTGATGAGAATAGACTAATTGGGAGGGGTACTAGATATGTTTTTGATAGAATTCTTTCACATGGTACTCTAGTTAGTAAAAATGTATATTTGTACTCATACAGTATGCGTCCGTTCAAAACTTTAAAAAAACTTCAGTCTCCCATTTTCACTTCAAAGTTATAGAATTATACATGAATTTTTTTCTTAAAACATGATAGTATAAATAGTGTTTGTTACGGAATATGTAAGATACTGCTACTTAAATACGCTTGCTTCCGCAAAAAAAAAGAAAAAAAGAAAAGAAAAAAAAAGGTCTAATTAGAAGTTCTTAGTGAATTATGAATCCCATCCCTTGGCGACAAATATTGAAAAATAGATATGAAGCATTAAAAAAAGAGAGATGTTACGTCCACAACATTTTTACAATATTTTCACAACAAATCAAAGGTGGCTAGTTGTTATTGATTCAAATTTGAACCTAACACGAAGATTACTTTTTTGCCCTAACAATAACAACCGGTAACAACTTGCCACTTAGGATTTATTGTAAAAATGTTGTGAACATATTATTTCTCTTAAAAAAATCACAATGCAACCTATCTATTTGGTCAAACAAAGAATCATAGTCTAATATATCTCAAATAAAAACAAAATCTGACAAAACATAAACACTCAATTTGTTGTATATATGTATCATACTATCATGGTTTCCTACACATAAAAAAAAAGTGTATATATAAAAATTTAGCTACAAAATTTATTGTGGTCTAAAATTATATTCTTACTCAATAAATTAAAAATGACTACATATTTTGAAATTCTAACCATTTAATATATGTTTTTTACGCTCTTAATACACATGTAAAATTTTGTATCAATTGGATACTATTTACTATATGATATATAAGTTTATATTTTATGTACAATTTTAAACTACAAAACATACAATTTAAACTATTTATTGATGACATAGTTATTAATCTTTAATTTTGTAGAAGTTTGCCAGTATGGAGAATATAAGAATAAGATGTAATCTAATTGTAGATTTATCAAAATTCACCTCCAATAAAAAGATATTGAATAAGATTGTAGCTATGGACAGAGGTAGACTTGGACATTGGGATTTGGGAGGCAATGCCCCCCCCCCCAATTATTTTTATAAAAAATATTAGTATATATATAGCTATTACTTTAGCAATTTTGTTCTAAAAAATTACACTTTACCCCCCCTTTTAACAATATCATTGATTAGTTTAAAAGTAATGCTATAGTCATAAACTTTTTTACAACATTTTTACAAAGTGTTGAGGTAATAGATTCTTATTTGTTATTGTAGGGGCACAAATCAAACTAATCCAAGTTTGGAAGGTGGACCAGCTCAATGAGCACTCAACAATGAATTTGTAGAGAGTGGGTGTTAAATCTAGGTTTTTGAGATGATAGATAATACAAAAGTTTGATTCGGCTTTTTATTCATGCACTACACTAGTATGAGTATGTAACATGGAGTTGAATACATTGATACTGAGAACGATAGTTTTCCGTTTCTCTTACAAATTCTTTCTCCCCCCCCCTTCTTCAATTATCTTCCTTTTCCTTTTATAGGCCTCCCCTTTTCTTCCCAGGTGCAATCCAGGTGTTTCCTTTTTAGATACTTGTCCCATCACCCCTTTTGGCTCAGGTCTCTGGTGGTGAAGATAAGGTTGAAACCTAACGTTCAGGCGTCACTTCTTCATTAATGCGGCCAGAGAAGCAGGTGTAGAGCATTAAATGCGGTGATGACAGCTTTTCCTTTGGCCACAGTCAATTCTTTCCCTTTATTCTTTATTCTCATTTTCTTAACTCCAGCATCAAAAAGAAAAAACCTTCATCATGGGCGTTATCCAACTATAAGAACATTCACATAGTCCTCGGCGACGCCTTGCCGAGGACTGGTTTGTCCTCGGACGTTATGTTTCTTAGTGTCTGGACATGCATGATACTTCTTTCTCTCACGTGATCTTGTAGGTCGGACTGATTATGTCCTCGGATCATCTCAAGATGTAGTGTTGGGCTTCTTTTATTGTGAGGGCCTTTGGGCCGGCCAGATACGCGATTTGGGCCCATGGGTACCACAATAGCCCCTCGAAATCCTTATTTCTATTCTATTGGAGAGGGATGAGGGTTTCGATATACGCGCACGCAAGGCGATATGCTTCTGACGCTTCGATCTCCTGGACGCGCTTCAATTAAATATTGGCGGCGCCATGTTCCTTGTTTCCAACCGCATGATGCTCATCTAACGGATAGGCGCCTTTTGAGGAGGCAGGCGGGAGACTTCTCGCTTTACGTTTTTCCATGAAATAAATATCGCCACTTTAAAGATCTTATGTTCATTTCAGACTTCGCGCATTGAACCTAACCTTTTCTGTAACCTGCACGCGTCTTCATACCCCTTATCTCTAAGCCGAGGTGACGTAATTGTTTAAAAGTAAGTTCTTCAACCTTCTGCTTTCATTACTGTTTTTTACTCTTTCGATTGTCCCCTTTCTTTGGTCCTCGGCTGTTTAAATCTTCCCATTTCGTTATAGTGTTTACTCCCTAGTTTTAGGAAATGGGTAGGTTCGCATCCCTGGTGGATACCCCTGAAAAAATAGAAGCCTTTAAAGCCAAATACGAGATCCCACCCGGAGTGTCCGTTAGGTATTGTGGGACGGGAGAGTGGCTCACTAAGAGAGAGACCGGCGAGGTGGTGATTCCTATGATAGCGTTTATAGAGGGAGGGATGAGAATCCCTATGATGCCTATTACCATGAACTATCTTAGAACGGCTAGGTTGTCCCCTACACAGTGCGCTCCCAATATGTTTAGGATCTTGGGTGCAGTAGACGTTCTGAACGAAAGGTTAGGGTTAGGTCTCACTCACCATGAAGTGAATTGGGTATATACCCTTCACCATTTGAGAGGGCATACCTACTATCTGAAATCTAGGCACCCAGAAGTCAGATTGATCCAATGCCTTCCCCACTCCAACAAGGGTTTGGACAAGGACTTCCTTATATTGTCCGGGGAGTGGCATGACGGTCTCCACTGTCCGACGACGGAAGGGGAGCCTGGTGAGTCCTCGCGTAGCGTCATACTTGATCAATGATAAATGCGGTGTTTCTTTTGTTGATGGTCTTTTTCCTTAATTTGTTTGTACTAACCCGTTTTTTGGACGTATGCGCAGATCGTCGTGCGCTTGCACCCCGTGCCAATCTCGTCAACTTTGATCGTCTCGATAAGATCTTGAAGGCTGAAGTGTTTGTGCACTCAGACGGTCAACTTCGTGCCGCCCACCGCATCCTCGGATACACACCCATATCCTACGCCTTTCAAGGACCAAGTGTGTCATCAAGGAGAAAGATCCGAGGCTTCCAAGGATAAGTGTAGCAGTCGAGGGCTTTTTGTTACCGCCTGGCGCTCCAGTTCCTCAAGGCGTTCTGATTACTGAGCCTGTCAGAGTTGTTCCGAGAGCTTCTGATTTGGCTACGCCCTCGGCCCGACCTGGATTTGGCGAAGGTTCTACCTCTCAGCTACTCGCCGAGGTAGAAGAGGAAGAAGTAGAAGAAGAAGAAAACGAGAAAGTAGTTGAGCTCTCGGATTCCGAGGAAGAGCTCGAAGCTTTAGATCCGCTTTTTCCGCCCAGGCATCCCTCTCCCGTTGCCAGATCTCCTTCTTTTACATCCTCGGACGACGACGACCAACCTTTGATGAGGATGGGAATCCATCGTAGACCCAAGCCCAGCTTGAAGGACGTGCTAGAAGGGCAAACTGGAGCACAAGGTCCTTCAAAAGTGCCTCCGGAGAAGGCCAAGGATAAGGGTGTCGACAAGCTTCCGCCCGTGAGGGTTATTCTACCGCCTTCCCCTAGAACTCAACATCCAGATCCGGCTGACCATAAAAGGAAAAGAGACCAGCAAAAGGGAAAAGAGATAGCCGAGGGGGGGAAAGACGTCCCTGGTAGGGAGATGGAGCAAGAGAGGGGAAATAAACATGCTCGTCATGTCCACCCGAGGACGGAGAGATGAAATGACCCTCCTGTAGCCTTCCATGCGCCTATTTGGGCCCCTCAGATGCAAGTAGATGATCAGGCGATTACCGCCGATGCATCCATCAGGGGATCCGACGAGGGCACGGCTGCCTGCATCGCCGATGCATTGGAGCAGGCACTGCTATTGCCTGAGGACATGGGAGAGCTGCGTAGAATGAGAGGTCATAATGTCTTCATGACTCTCAAAAAGGAGCTAGCCATGGTAAGGATTCAAATTGGCCAATCCTTGGCACTTATGTTTTTCTTTATGCTTCTTCTTTCTCTACCCTCCCTTCTTTTTCTTTATGTAGTGTGTACTTTACTAACAATGCTTGTACGTAGGCTGTCCAATCTGCCCATAGGGCAGAGGAGATCGCTGCCAGCTCCTACAGAGCACTAAGGGATGAGGTGGTTAAGTTGGACCACACTAAAAAGATAATGGAGCTTAAAGAGAAGAGGCTCCAAGAGGTGACCGCCAGCCTGACCAAGGCGGCAAGTGAGCGGTCAGGTCTGGAGGCCGAGCTGAGGAGTACCACCCGACAGGCCGAGGATCAGAGGCTAGAACTCAAACGAGCTAATGAAGACCTCGCCTCGGCCAGATCACTGGCAGAAGGCCTCGCTAAGGACCTTACAGCATTTGAGGAGGCAAAGGAGGAAGCACTCAAGGCCACGGAAGAGGCTCTTGCCAAGGCACAGGCAGCCGAGGCAATGGTTGACGAGGCTGAGCAGAGCGGGTATGACATGGGCGTGGCCGAAACCACAGAAACATTCAAAGCCCAAGTGCCGGAGGTCTGTAGGGACTACTGCCTCCAGGTGTGGAAGGAAGCTCTTTCCCAAGCCGGGGTTGATGCTTCCTCCCCTCTATGGAAGGAGGAGAACGCCTACATTCCTCCCGCAATTCGCGTGGCTGCCTCTAGCTCAGCCAAGGATGATTCCCACCCTTCCTCGGCTGGGATTCAAGTAGACGAGGATGCTGTCGAAAATACAGCTCCTACTGCTCCTCCTGCCCCCAAGGAGGCCACCCCCAACCTTGAGATTGGTGGGACTGTAGAGCCCAAAGAGAAAGCTGGCGAGTCCTCGGCCTTGGTGGTTTCTCCTGCTGACCCAAAGGACCAGACCCAACCCGAACCATAATCACCCGTGGCTTGGCTGCTTGCTCTTTTTCTCTTTTCTCCTTCGTTGCTTTTGGCCTTGTATTTTTATTTCTTAGTCCCAGTTTTTACTTTATTTCCCTTGTACTTTGACAGTTCAGTTATAAATGTATTGACAAATCTTTCAGTTAATGAAAAGGGGTTCCCAATTTAAATTGCTGTTTTATATTACGTTTGGTGTTGATATCTTGTTTCCTTGCTATGCATGTAATATTGCTATACTATCGGCTTGTCTCTATAGCATGTACTTACACTTCTTTGCCCTTAAGCAAGGAAATTTTAGCCAACTTACATATGTGCAAATGCTTTAAGTAATGACTGTTACCTTTTGCTTATGCTTAAGGACAAGCGACACACTAAAAAAGGAAATACACTAACGGGGAATCTGTGTGCTTGGAACTTGCTTAAAAGTTACTTCCATGATAACATGTTGAAAAGTGAACTTAACAACATATTTTGCATTTGGACTAACAGTACTTTAAGCTTTGGGCTTAGTACTTAACATCAGTTTAAGACCCGTTCGCTTAATGACTCCACTGCTGTTTCCATATCAAGGGGAAAGACCCGAGGTAACCTCATTTCTCTATTCTAAATTAAGATAGAGGATCTGTTGATCTGACATAACCTCAATAAGAATTGAAATAAGGTAGAGGATACGAGGACCCGACCTAACCTCGATTAAACTTGGACTAAGGTAGAGGATCCGAGGACCCGGCGTAACCTTAGTTTTCTTGCTTTTAAATTAAGATAGAGGATCTGATGACCCGGCGTAACCTTAATTAAATTTGGACTAAGGTAGAGGATCCGAGGACCCGGCGTAACCTTAATTTTCTTGTTTTTAAATTAAGATAGAGGATCTGATGACCCGGCGTAACCTTAATTAAATTTGGACTAAGGTAGAGGATCCGAGGACCCGGCGTAACCTTAGTTTTCTTGCTTTTAAATTAAGATAGAGGATCTGATGACCCGGCGTAACCTTAATTAAATTTGGACTAAGGTAGAGGATCCGAGGACCCGGCGTAACCTTAATTTTCTTGTTTTTAAATTAAGATAGAGGATCTGATGACCCGGCGTAACCTTAATTAAATTTGGACTAAGGTAGAGGATCCGAGGACCCGGCGTAACCTTAATTAAATTTGGACTAAGGTAGAGGATCCGAGGACCCGGCGTAACCTTAATTTTCTTGTTTTTAAATTAAGACAGAGGATCTGATGACCCGGCGTAACCTTAGGCACGACAGAATTAATGGCGCAAAAATGATAAGAGTAGAATGACAAAAGTACTTTTCCTTAATAATAATATCGTCTCAAATTACTTACATTCCAGGGATGGGGTACAGCTTTTTCATCTAAGTCGGTCAAGTAGTAAGCTCCTATTCCAGCTATTGCCGTGATGCGATACGGTCCTTCCCAATTAGGTCCAAGCTTTCCCCATGCTGGATTTTTGGTGTTCCCCACTACTTTCCTCAGCACCAAGTCCCCGAGAAGAAGAGGTCTTGACTTTACACTGGAATCATATCCTTGCTTCAGTTTTTGTTGGTAGTAAGCTAAGTGAATCATGGCAACCTCCCTCCTTTCTTCAATTAGGTCGAGGCCTTTTTCTAGCAGTCTGTCATTGCTTTCCGGAGTGAAGGAGCTTGTCCTCATCGTTGGAAAACCAGTCTCCAAGGGAATAACAGCCTCGGCGCCATAAGTCATCGAGAATGGCGTCTCTCCCGTTGATCGGCGGGGGGTGGTCCGGTACGTCCACAGAACGTGGGGCAGCTCCTCCACCCACCTCCCTTTAGCGTCCTCCAACCTCTTCTTCAGTCCATTCACTATAACTTTGTTAATAGCTTCGGCCTGCCCATTCCCTTGCGGATAAGCCGGAGTGGAGTATCTATTGATTATGCCGAGGCCACAATAGTATCGTCTGAACGCCTTACTGTCAAACTGCAAACCATTATCGGAGATGAGGGTATGAGGGATACCGAATCGAGTGACGATATTCTTCCATACAAATTTCTTCACATCAACATCCCTGATATTCGCCAGGGGCTCGGCCTCTACCCACTTAGTAAAATAATCAGTTCCGACAACCAAATATCTTCGGTTCCCAGGCGCCTTTGGGAAAGGACCCACAATGTCTAGACCCCATTGTGCAAAAGGCCAGGGACTCGTCAGAGGATTAAACACACCCCCGGGCTGGTGGATGTTTGGCGCGAATCTTTGACATTGGTCGCACTTCTGCACATAACTTTGAGCTTCTCGTTGCATGTTCGGCCACCAATACCCCTGTGTTAGGGCCCTGTAAGCCAAAGATCTTCCTCCTGTATGGCTTCCACAGATTCCTTCATGTAACTCTTCCAAAAGTAGCTCTGTCGCTTCAGGGTGCACGCATAACAGGTACGGGCCGGAGAAAGATCGTCTATAGAGCTTATGATCCCCGGCCAACCAAAATCGGGAGGCCTTTCTTCGTATCTTGTTCGCTTCGATTTTATCCTCGGGTATGACATCATCTTTTAAGAAGGACATAATGGGGTCCATCCAGCTAGGCCCCACTCTAATCTGGTGCACACGGATAACGCTTCCCATTATTTTCGAGGGTTTAGGTAAGTCTTCAACTAAGACAATCCGAGGTAGTCCCTGTGCTGATGATGTGGCAAGAGTTGCTAGGGAATCAGCATGCGTGTTGCCGCTTCTAAGGACATGGGACAAAGTAAAGGATTCGAACTTGCGTTGTGTAGTTTTGACTTGATTCAAATAATCCTGCATCCTCGGATCTCTGGCCTCTACCTTTCCATCTACTTGACCCACAACTAGCTGAGAGTCCGAGAACATTTGCACGATTTTTCCCCCCAACTTGTGGACCATATCCATTCCTTTCAGCAAGGCTTCGTACTCGGCCTCATTGTTAGTAGCCGAGAATCCCAGTCTTAAGGACTTTTCCAGTGTGAGACCTTCTGGGGTCGTAATTACCACCCCCACTCCGGATCCTCTTTGATTAGCAGCCCCATCAACATAAACAGTCCACACCGCGAGACCTTTATATGTAACCATGCCAACTGACTTTTCATCAATGTCCTTGTTGATTACACTATCTTCTATTATGGGTTCAGCAAATTCCGCAACGAGATCAGCCAACACCTGACCCTTTATTGCTGTGCGGGGCATGTATTTAATATCAAAAGAGCCCAAAATGGTTTCCCATTTTGCAATCCTGCTGGTATAATCCGCACTCCGGAGTACAGCCCTTAGTGGAAGCTGAGTCAAAATAACCACCGTATGGGACTGGAAGTAATGGGGGAGCTTACGTGTGCCATGCACCACGGCAAGGATTGCCTTCTCTAATGGTGGGTAACGTACCTCGGCCTCATGCAGAGACTTGCTCACATAGTAAACTGGCTTTTGTATGTCCCCGTCAACCCTTATTAGCACCAGACTAACGGCGTGAGTTGCCACCGCGATATATGCGAATAGGACCTCGTCGGCCTCGGGCCGAGACATGATAGGAGGATGGGCAAGATATTCTTTAAGCTGCTGGAAGGCAACAGCACACTCTTCTGTCCATTCAAACCCCTTCCATTTGTTTAATAGTTGGAAGAACGGTCTACACCGATCAGCAGATCTTGAGATAAACCGGTTGAGAGCAGCCGTCATTCCAGTTAACCTTTGCACTTCCTTCGGATTCCGAGGCGGCTGTAAGTTGTTGATGGCCTTGACCTGAGCGGGGTTGACCTCAATCCCTCTATGCGTCACCATGTAACCCAAAAATTTGCCAGACCCTACACCAAAGGAACATTTGGATGCGTTGAGGCGTAACTTGTGCTTCCTCAGCGTTTGAAAGGTATCGTCGAGGTCGGGTATGTGAGCCGAGATAGTCTTACTTTTAACTACCATGTCATCTACGTACACCTCAATCGTTTTTCCCAGTTGTGGTTCGAACATTCGCGTCATCATTCTTTGATAGGTAGCCCCAGCATTCTTCAAGCCGAAGGGCATCACCTTATAGTGGTAGTTCCCTATGGGTGTGACAAAGGCTGTCTTTTCCTGGTCTGCTGGAGCTAAGGGTATTTGATGATAACCTTGGAAAGCATCCAGAAAGCTCATCCGAGGATGCCCTACAGTAGCGTCCACCAACTGATCTATGCGGGGCATTGGGAATGAATCTTTTGGGCAAGCCTTATTCAAGTCTGTAAAGTCCACGCATACCCTCCATTTTCCATTCTTCTTTTTACCACTACCGTATGGGCTAACCACTCTGGATAAAACACTTCCTTAATGGCCCCTGCTTTCTTGAGTTTTGCCACCTCTTCTTTAACGGCCTCGGCGTGCTCTTTAGATGAACGCCGAGGTGGTTGCCTTCGTGGCACAGCAGCCGGGTTAACATTGAGGTGGTGACAAATAAACTCCGGATTGACTCCTGGTGCTTCATAAGCATCCCATGCAAACACATCGATGTTTCGCTTCAAAAATGTGACCAGATTTTCTTTCTCTCGTAGGGGTAATTGACTTCCTACTTGGAAGAATCTCTCTGCATCATCTGCGATAACCACTTTCTCCAAATCTTCACAGCCTGGTCCTTCAGTCTCGGCTTCACTTGGCTCGGCCGAGGACAGTAACTGCTACAAATCCTTCTCGGCTGGGGTTTGTGACTCTTGCCTCGCCTGATGTGTAATAGCTGCTGTTATACATTGTCTCGCCATGGACTGGCTGCCTAGTATTTCCTCAACCCCATCCTCATACGGGAATTTCAGCTTGACGTGCAGAGTTGATGACACGGCACCTAAGGCATGCAGCCATGGTCTGGCCATTATGGCTGTGTAAGGGGAATAAGCATCTACTACGATGAAATCCACGTCCACTACCACTGGTCCTGACTGTACAGGTAATCTAATTAGCCCCTTTGGAATAACAGCCTTCCCTTCAAAGCTTATTAATGGGGAGTCATAAGCCATGAGATCTTCGAACCTCAAATTGAGACCTTTAAACAAATCTGGGTACATGATGTCAGCCCCACTCCCTTGGTCAACCATCACTCTCTTCACATCGTAACCCCCTATCCTCAACGTAATTACCAGCGCATCGTCGTGCGGTTGAATAGTGCCAATCTTGTCTTCGTCAGAAAATCCCAGTATAGGCAGAGGATTCCTCTTGATCCTCTTCGACTCGGAATTGAGGTCCTCGGCGGTGGGACGTAGTACTGACATTATTCTGGTAGGGCAAGACCCCGTCCGACCTGGCGCCGCAAGGATGACATTGATTGTGCCCAACGGAGGTCTTACATTGTTACTGCCTTGGTTCATGGAGCCAGATTGGGTACCTGGTTCATCAGGTCGATTCACGAATTGTCTTAGTTTCCCTTCTTTGACCAGCTGATCCAAGTAATTCCACAAGTTCCTGCAGTTCTCTGTGGTGTGGCCTTTATCCTGATGGTAATTACAGTAGAGGTTCTGGTTACGCTTTGTAGGGTCTCCGATCATCTTACTGGGCCATCTAAAATAAGGTTCTCGGCAGATCCTTTCCAACACCTGCTGTACCGGCTCACGAAATACGGCATTCACTGTCTGGGGCGGGGCCGACCTAGTCTGGCTAGTGAAATCTCTCCTCGGCCACTTGCTACCGTGTCTCTCCGTCTTGAAATCCCTACTCTCCTGGGGGATACTTTTTATCTTTCCTTTACTCTGCTGTTGATCCTCCTCAACCCTCTTATACTCATCAATGCGGTCCATGAGCCGACGAACAGTTTTTACCGGCTTCTTGGTCAAAGACTTCCTTAAATCATGCTCAACTGGGAGACCAACCTTAAAGGTGTTGACCGCCACCTCATCGAAATCACCATCTATTTTGTTAAACGCTTCCCAGTATCTGTCCGAGTAGGTTTTCAACGTCTCGCGCTCTCCCATGGACATGGACAATAACGAGTCTAGAGGCCGAGGTACTCTACTGCACGTAACAAAGCGGGACCCGAATGCCATCGTAAGTTCCATGTATGAATCAATGGAGTTCACCTTTAAGCCGTTGAACCATCTCATTGCAACGGGCCCTAGACTTGAGGGAAAGACTTTACACATCAAGGTCTCGTTCTGAGAATAAACCGCCATGCGTTGATTGAAATGGCTTACGTGCTCCACCGGGTCTGTTTTGCCATTATAAATGGTGAAGTTTGGCTGCGTGAACCGACGGGGTAGTTTTCCCCTTTCAATACGATGTGTGAAGGGTGATTTGGAGAGCTGGAGCAATGCCTTTCCCATGGCATCGCTACCCGAGCCCCTGTGACTCGTCCCTCTACTTCTTCTGTGGCGAACACTTTCTTCTTGGTATGAGAAAGTTTCTGTGGGGGGGGGGGGTTCTTGACCTCGGCCTATAGCCACTGTCCTGAGAATCATCTGATGAAGGGCCAGATATGGAGGGAGTCCTTTTCCGCTCTGCTCGACGCAGCTTCCTCTTCAGCTGGTCAATTTCTCTCTGCATGGCCCTGGTGTTATTTTCCCCAGAGCCCCTGTTTCTACCCCGTGAGCGGTTATCAGCTGTTCGCTCCGAGTGTACACTGCCCTCTCGATCTTCCATTTACTCTACCTGTTGTAGTGGATCTTCGTGCTGAGATCCTAGCGACTCTGCATGGGCTGGATTCAAATCTGTCATCACGTTATCTGTCACCTAAACGCAAGATTCCCACAGACGGCGCCAATTGTAGGGGCACAAATCAAACTAATCCAAGTTTGGACGGTGGACCAGCTCAATGAGCACTCAACAATGAATTTGTAGAGAGTGGGTGTTAAATCTAGGTTTTTGAGATGATAGATAATACAAAAGTTTGATTCGGCTTTTTATTCATGCACTACACTAGTATGAGTATGTAACATGGAGTTGAATACATTGATACTGAGAACGATAGTTTTCCGTTTCTCTTACAAATTCTTTCTCCCCCCCCCCCCCTTCTTCAATTATCTTCCTTTTCCTTTTATAGGCCTCCCCTTTTCTTCCCAGGTGCAATCCAGGTGTTTCCTTTTTAGATACTTGTCCCATCACCCCTTTTGGCTCAGGTCTCTGGTGGTGAAGATAAGGTTGAAACCTAACGTTCAGGCGTCACTTCTTCATTAATGCGGCCAGAGAAGCAGGTGTAGAGCATTAAATGCAGTGATGGCAGCTTTTCCTTTGGCCACAGTCAATTCTTTCCCTTTATTCTTTATTCTCATTTTCTTAACTCCAGCATCAAAAAGAAAAAACCTTCATCATGGGCGTTATCCAACTATAAGAACATTCACATAGTCCTCGGCGACGCCTTGCCGAGGACTGGTTTGTCCTCGGACGTTATGTTTCTTAGTATCTGGACATGCATGATACTTCTTTCTCTCACGTGATCTTGTAGGTCGGACTGATTATGTCCTCGGATCATCTCAAGATGTAGTGTTGGGCTTCTTTTATTGTGAGGGCCTTTGGGCCGGCCAGATACGCGATTTGGGCCCATGGGTACCACAGTTATCATCTAAACTCACTACTTACATCACTTTTTTACTTACAAATAATTAATCACCACATTAGTAACTTGTAAAAAAAAAAATTGTAACTCTAGCATTTTCCTCTCTCTAAAGGGTATAAAAAATTTTATAGGCCTAAAATTTAAAACAAATATACTAGCTCAAAAAAAAATTAGCTCAACAACAAAAGTTACTACTAGTTTAGCTAAACACAATTAAGCTCAATTAACCAATTTTACCCAAAACAAACAACCCAACCCTTTAAAACTTTTAAATAAAACAATTTTGTCCTTACTTAACAACCACATCAAACGCACAAAAAAATAATAACTAAAAAATAAATAAAAAATCCCTTAACGGTTAAGCAGTAGAGCCAAAGGCTAGAGTCGCCACAAGTAGCCAACAACAAAACTACCCCCCAAACTCTAAGTCCTAACTACGTATATATATATATAGTTAAAACTTGTTCATATATATATATATATATATATATATATAGGTCAAAATAAAATAAAATATTAACTCACTACAACTAAAATAAGCGTATTGTGAAAATATTTTGACTCTTTTTTTATGTTCACATATTTTCTAATTTTGTATGATTCAATAATAAGAAGTATGAAGATTTCAACCTTGACTTTCCTAATAAAGCAAAGGAGAAAGAATATACCCGTAAACTACACAACTCATAATAATCATGGTTAGATTTGTGACCATGATTATATTAAGATGTTCCAATAATTATATCACACTTGGCAAGAGTTAAACTGTCATGATGCAAAGATTATTGTATTAAACTCAAAATATATATGGTAAATATTAACTTTTTTTTATTAAAAATAAGTATTACTCTTGTATAATTTTTTCATTGTTTCTACATTTTTATGCTGAATTTTTGAAATGTACTTAAAAAAAAATGCCGAATATAGCCCGTCCATATACTTACCGTATCAAGTGCATACCGTATTTTACTGACTATGCATATCCATAACAATCAAAGTTTTATGCGATCAATCTGGATATTCAACAGAGTTTGAACAAAGGATTACAAGTTTTTTACGCCAAAAAAAAAAAAAAAAAAAAAAAATTACAAGTTTTGATAAGAGGATTGGTAAATTGTACTACGATCTACGAATTTGAAATGGATTATAAGGGCACACAACTCTAAATGCATTAAATTGGGTGAATCTATTGGATACATTACACTATGTATAGATTTCTCCCTCTGAACAAATTTAATTTCGCAAGAAGAACTTCTTTCCGGCAGAAGTAAATGTATATTAGGAAACGGTAACTTTTTTTTTTTTTTTTATTGTATCGAAACTTATTGTAAATATGTATTTACTTTCCTGCCATTGGTTGTAACAATAACATGGCTTTAGAAATAATATTACACTTCTTCCTATAGCATTTTTGAAGTAATATTTCCTCAAACAAAAAATCCCAAAACTGATCAAACAAATAATTAAAAAGAATCAAAACCCCAAAACCCACTGAACAAACAGAGCTTTGGTTGTGATCGGTGGTGGCACGATGAGTGAGCTTCGGAGATTGCATCAGTGAGTGAGCTTCGGCAGCAATCGATGGTGGCACGGCGAGAGTGAGCTTGCTTCGGAGATCAGTGGCACAACTTGCTTTAGAGATTAGTGAGGTGAGAGCGACGGACCAGAGGTAAAAAGTGAGAGAGGTGAGAGTGAGAAGCACCAGAGGGAAAAAGAGAGAGTGAGGTGAAGGAGAGAAAAAAAAAACAGTAAAATATTAAATGCAAAGCTATAGTAATCGTGCATATATGCACAGTTACTGTAGCACTTTTGCATTTATGTACAATTTTATACTCACTAATTTAGGTGTTTTTGGGTCAAAATGTGTAAAATGAACTACTTTTTGTATTTTACAAGATTTTGCAACCACTGTGTGGTTGCTCTAAACTCAGGGGCAGAGGGAGGGGGGGTTGAGGGGAGGCACTTGCCCCCCCGGCCTTCTCAAAATTTCTCAATCAGTAATAGTGTAAATTTCTTTCTTTCTTTCTTTTACACAAAATTTTCTTTTAATGTATCATCTCTCATAAAAAAATAAAATAAAAGATAGTTGACACAAAAGACAATCAACTTTTTCTTTTTATTTATATTTATTAGCTTGTCAACAATTGTCAAACAATTTTACATTCACATGGCAACACTTTTTTTACATAATGGGTCCCATTAAATGGTACTTTTTTTTGCACGCTACTTTGCCAACTACGACTGAAAATATATATATATATATATATATATATATATATATACTGAATTGGACTTTGAAAGAAAAAAATTATGTTTATGTATAATGTGCCTACTTTAGCGCCTCACCAGTTGGTTTCCAGCTTACAATTTTTTCTCTAGTTATCAACCTTTTCAATATCAAACTTGAGTTTTTGCTATAAACTCGAATTTTAATGACATAAAAAAAATAAAAATATCTATATAAAATTTTAGAAGCATTCATGGCATTGAGTTGAGTATAACCAAATAAAACTTCATAAACATATTGCTATATTTTTAATATTTTTACATTGCTTTATTTTTCCAATTTATTTTAAAGATCCAAATTACATGTTTAAATTGTGTGTATTTAGTATCAATTAATTTATCTTAGATTAATTCTACCTTCAATCTTGTCTTTTAATCTTGCCCCCTAACTTGAAATTCTAGCTTCGCCACTGTCTAAACTCTTCATTAGATGACCGTAAAAGAACTAAAGAAAATGTTTTAGTTTTTACCAGTGATATTTTGAATTAAAACCCTTGTAAAGCAAAAAAGTCAATGCATTAAAAGGGATAGTAGAAATGAGACATATGGTCCGATCGAATAGAATCCTATCTCAGCATAATATCTTATTGCTTTTACAAATATTAGTACATTAATCCAATATTCCAAATAGAGAAAAATTAAGAAATTGAAATGAGACACATGTTTCGTGTGGTTGTGGAAGTGGAACCACTTGATGACTCAAACATTTCTATGTGGGTGGGTTAGATTGATTGATTTGTTAGCATCTATATGTAGAAAGCATGCTTATTAGGACAATTCCGACCAAAGCATTTGTTTCCATTTCTATATACACAAAAAGTCTAGAGAAGGTGAATTGGATTCCCATTTAATAGTAGCCACTTCTATGCTGATGGTATTCCCCACCTTTCTTTTCTTTAACAACCCCCCCTTATCCCCTCTTATCTTCCAGGCCTTCCCCTAAAGTTGTCAATAAAATACATTTGGGCCTACTATGAATTTAAGTCCTCCTTATGTATGTCTTAGTGTTTTTTTTTTTATTTTTGGCTTTGAAATAGAATTTTATTTTAGCATAATCTAACTTATCTAAGTATATATGTGTGTAAAGTGTATATATATGTGCCTATTATATGTATTTCCCTTAACTCCCTATCTTGTTGGGACTTTTGTTATGTAAACAGGAATATTAATTGTTTTGCTCACAATCCTACTTGTTGGACTTCTCACTGTAAGTCGGATGGACCCCTAATTATTTATTTGATTGAATATCTTTCCCAAATCCTATAAATTGTGAGTGGAAGTGGAAGGAAGTAAGTTTCTGTTTAAATAGGTTTGTTGCACATAGAAAGATTACCAAGCTTTTGAGGTGTGTAAATATATATTTTCTGGTAAATAAACTCTGAGTTATATAAAGTAACACAAATACTAACAAATAAAATAACTAAGCGAATTTTTGGACTTGTGGTTATGGTTTTTGATACAGAAATTACAAATATGTTTAAACATATTGACTACAAATTGACAAATATGTTTAAAGATATTGACTACAAATTGAGGGTCTAAAACATATTCACTTTATTTTCATTTTCCTTCATCATTTTTAAGTCAAGTCCAATACAATTTTTAGTGAGAAATTACATTTGTTTTCCTTTGTCATTTTTAGTTAACTCAAATACACAATCATCTAAGAATCTCTCTTTGCTTGAAAATTCATATTAGTATCTCTAGTTGGTGACTTTGTTCTATCATATGAGTGAATTGCTTTTAAGGTAATAGTAAATCTCTTTCGAAGTATATGATCAGCTTAAAGAAAGTATTTTTTAAATACCTAAAAGCCGTATTATTTTTTGGATTATTAATTCTACTCACACATTGTTGATTTATTTATTTTTGATAAGTATTAGTGGAGTAAGGAGGGAATGTGATTCAAACCCTAAACATAAGCCACCCAAAAAAAAATTCCATTACTAGTAGGTTATCCTTCAACCGAACACATTACTGATTTCAATATGATTTTTTTTTTTTTTTTTTGGTGGCTATAGATTTTAATATGCTATTGAGTCTGTATCCCATTATCCCTCAGTCATTTGAAGCAGCCTTCAAAGGCAAGCCCAGGCTAGATAGAGTCGCACCCATTGAGTATTTTGTTGGGCCCAAACCCGCATTGTTGATGTCGCCTAGATTTACAACGTAATCTGGCCCATCAACTATTTGGACTTAAGCGAGAGCCCATAATGGCCTAAATGACTTTTAGCAAAACCCCACGTTGATTTCGGTTAGCGAATATCATCCGTATAAAACTCTGTATTTGAGAAACTCCTCCTCCAGATGACATAAACAACATATTTTTGATGAGTTTTAAAAGGCACTGCCATCTTCTTTAGATTTTATGAATTTTTTTTTGGACAAACAAAGGTATTCAGAGTATCTGACTATTTTCCCGAGTGTATGCAGTCTTAAGTCCCCTCATTTCACACACACCAAGTTATTATAGGAAGGAATCTCACGAGACTTTTATGAGAGTTTTAACATTGAAAAGAAGTAATTAATTATCAAGAACAATTTAGTTAATTTGTCACTTGCTCATTGTATATGGAATTTACTAAAAAATTATAACGAGAAAACAATAAAGCGGAAAGTACATAAGCAAGAGATAGTCTAGGGAGGCAAAACATTAAACTCTTATTGATGTGGTAAATTTTTAGTGAAAGGTTAAAAAATGATATAAGTAGTGAGTTGATGTGAGAACTATTAAAATTTTACCAACTTAACTGATGTGAAAAATGTTATCAATAACTTTGAATAATTATTCAATACAAAATTGGAATAGCATAACAAGAAAGAACACCATAAACTCTAATAAAAAACCATGGTAAATTCATATTGTTGGGACACAGAAGAAAAGTTGTCTCTAAGAAAAATCCCAAACATCATAGATTTAAATAAAATTGTTTGATAGTTCTTAAGTCTGCAAGAATCGGGGTCTAATTAACCTCGACAACTAAGAAGGAAATATGCAATATTCAATTTGAAGGAAATTATTCACTAACCCATTCTAACGATTACAAATTTATAATATGTTTTCTGGGCTTTGGGCTTGAAATTTGTGCGCAGGTAGTGACAAAATTGGATCAAAAGCACATTTTGTAGGAGTACTAGCTAGGATCAACTTTCCCTCGTTCAAAGGCCCACCATCAGTTATCTATAATCTCCGTGACACATTTCTCAAGTACGACAAAGGGACCACACTTTAGTAAATATAGAATTTGTTTCTAACACAAAGGCAAATTTAGTTTGCATACTTTCAAAAAAAAAAAAAAAAAGTTTATATCAACAATTGACTTTTAGGGTGTGTTTGAATACTATTTATTTATTAAAAATTAAAAATTTATTACTAAAAATATTGTAGTAAAATAATTTTTAAAAGTGTAAATAGTATTGTGAGACTTAAATTTACCTAGAAATATGTAAAAAAGTGAGTTTGGTGGTACTTAAACAGTATCCATAGGATCCACTAAAAAAACGCTGAACCCATGGATTGAGTATAACTTCCAATCCAAACACCCGCTTAGACTTTCAATGGTTATCACTTGAATGATTACTTGGAAATTACATACCCGATTATGACATGAACCTCATGATTACAGCAACTTACAATGGTAAAAAAAAAAAAAACTCAAAAGATAACTACAAATTAAAAAGCAACCACAAACTTTTCTCAAAAAAAAAAAAAAAAAAAACAATCACAAACTTATTTACAAAGCTAGTTTCCAAAACAAAGACTAATTAACTAAATGAAGTTTCTAAAAATACTTAGAGACTTTTAATGACCGTCATTTAAATGGGACATGATCATCTTCATTTTAAATGAAATTACTTCATTTTATGGCTAAAATTTTATTTCTAAATCTATAGAGTGTGAATGTTATATAAAATTGGGAAATGCTAACGAATGCCCTTAGAGTATTGGTTAATAATCTATTTAAAGAAAGTTTTTATAGGAAAAAAAGTAATTAATATTTTGATAATTTTTTTCATTTTTCATAAAAGTGATGTAAAAATTTTCCTAAATTGGATTGTTGACGAATGCCCTAAGGGCATTCATTACTTGTTAGTATGACCCTATAAAATTTTAAGTGAAGTGACACTGATTTTTTTTAATAACAGAAAAACTATATTAAAAACTAAAACAGGCAAAACAAAACACTAAAACAGCAAAGAGGCTGCCAATCATGTCTTCTTGATCAACATTACACAACGGAAGGGTTATTCCTTAAATCAAAAGATCTAAAAACACTAAATACACATTTAGATTTATAACATCTAATATAAACCATAAAATTGATCCAATTTAAAATTTAAACCAATCAGCCTTTCACAACTTCAACACAATTCTCTTTCACTTCTTTAGCCAATGACTCATCAACTTTCACATCTTCTTCAGCCACTTGTTGCTTCTCTTTCTCTTCTTTCTCCACCTTTAACCGCATATCTTCCTCAGCCTTTTTTCGTGCCTCCTCCTTAGCAGTCTCAAGAGCTTCAATCAAATTCTTCAAACATGTATCAGCATCTTCAGTTAGAGACTTGGGCATCAAATTCTCTGCAACATCAGCAGGAGTCATATTGGTTTCCTCCAACAAATGGCCAATAGTCTCAAACAGTTGGTGTGAGTCAACATCCAAATAATTCTTGGCAAGCACCTTGAATGCTTGAAAGCAACAATAGGACAATTCTATGTGCTTGTCCATACGTCCCCTCCTAATGAGAGCTGGATCAAGCTTTTCCACATGATTAGTAGTAAAAATGATGAGCCTCTCTCCCCCAGTAGCTGACCAAATTCCATCTATAAAATTCAACAACCCAGAGAGAGTGACCTTAGTACTATTGCTTTCTTCTTCATCTTTGACCATTTTACTAACAGGATCCTTCGGTTCTTCCTCCTCCACTTTCTTCTTCTTCTTTCTCTGACCAGTAAGATCAAGTGAGCAATCAATATCTTCAATCACAATGATAGACTTACTTCTTGTCTCGATCAAAAGATTCCTCAGCTCCGTGTTGTCCTTAACCGTTGTAAGTTCAAGATCGTAGATATCATACTTCAAGAAATCTGCCATGGCAACAATCATACTAGACTTACCAGTTCCAGGAGGACCATAAAGAAGGTAGCCACGTTTCCAGGCCTTACCAATCTTCTTATAGTACTCTTTTCCCTGGCTGAACTTAGTAAGGTCATTCTTTATTTCTTCCTTTTTCTTTGACTCCATGGCCAAAGTATCAAAAGTTGATGGGTGCTCAAAAGCAACATGGCTCCATTTGCGTGCATGGTATCCACGCCAATTCTGGCTTGGATTGTTGGTGTACAGCTTCCTTTGTCGATTTCTCACCGTTATTTCCTTCCCTTCTTGAAGTACATGTTGAATGTATGTTCTAGTGACAAATTCTCGTTTAGACTTGTGGAAAGTGAGCTTGTAATACCTCTGCCCATCCGCTGCCGCCGGGTACCAAGAAATTGACTGTGTTCTTGGGGTGTGTTTTCTTGAAGCCCACAGAAGCTTGACACCTTCAAATTCATCTGTAACCTCTTCGTTCTCAGCCATGCTCAGTATCACAGATTGACTACTGTCTTTGACAACTTCTGCTTTAAGATTTTTAGCTTTCATGGAGGACTTGTCACTGAGGTATGTTTGAATGGCAGCATAGGCTTCACTGCGCTTGAAATACCCGCCAGAAAATTCATGGAACGTGATGTGGATATTGGGGGACAAGAAGCCCACAAATTTCTGACCATATTTTAGGATCAAGTCACGAAGTTGTTGAGGGAAATATTGATTAAACATGGCCCAAGCAAACATGATGCTCCCAATCACTGAGCCTAGTTGAGCCCACTTATCCCCCATCATCATCGTCATCATTTTCCTTCTGCAAACTTTCGTAAATTGTTACAGACTCTTGCTTAAGAAGGAATAATGCTGAGCTACGTTATATACAGAAACATTGTAGAGCTGAGTGTTATTTCTTGCGAACTATTCATTTCACAATTATTGGAGTGATAAGAGGTTGTGGTTGTGGGAGGTTTATTGCCCGTTTAAATAAACGTTGCATGTAGCAAACTTGCGTTTCTCTTCTTTCTTTTTTTTTTCGGTTCTGCTGGGGACAAGCGGTGCAGTGTAGGGGTGTGCAAAAAACCGACGAACCGAAAAAACCGGCCGAAACCGACCGAACCGATGCCAAAATTTCGGTTTGGTTTCGGTGCGGTTCGGTTTCGGTTTCATTTTTAAAAAACCGAAATTTTCGGTTTCGGTCTCGGTGTTGGATTTTTTACCCTGAAACCGAACCGAACCGACCGAAATATATATATATATATATATATATATTTATGCAATTGTAAAACATATCAGATCAGTGGCTAAGTGGTACGCTACCTTTGGTTTGCCTACCTGATCCAGCGTTCGATCCTTCGCACGGTACTTGGGCCTTTTTAAGCTATTTAATTTTTTGAAACCCTAGAATGTGTAAAGACGAAAATACCCCTCTTATTTTCTCCCTTTTATTTTCTTCAGCCGCCCCTTCTTATCTTTATCTTTCAATTTTTTCTCTCTTTCTACCTCTCTCTCGTTCAGTCGCTCTCACTTCCCTCTCAGTCCTCCATGCTCAAGGCTCAAGATCTCTCATCTTTGCTCAAGATCTCTCGCCGTCTCACCTCGCCGCCAACCTCCATAGCCCTAGCCGCCGACCTCACCTCGCCGCTAGGTCTCTCATTTCTTCTCTCTCGGTCACTCTATATCTTCCCTCTCATCCCTGCTCAAGATCTTTCGCCGCCTCACCTCGCCGCCAGCCTCCACAGCCCTCGCCGTCGACCTCCTAGCCCTCGCCGCTGACCTTCAGATCTATTAATCGGGTCGTGGGTATTTCGGATGGGTTTCGATGTGTGGGTTTTGAGTCATTGATTGATCGGTTTGTTGGAATTTTGGGCCGGTGGTGGTGTCGTGGTTGTGGCGGTGGTTGGTTGAGTTTTGGGTCAGCGATGTTTGTGGTTGTAGTGGGCCGGCGGTGTTTGCTAAAGTTTGAGTTGAGTTGTTTTTTTTCTTTTTGATGTTGAGTTGAGTTGTTTTAGACCCTGTGATGTTTGTGGTTGTAGTGGGCTAGCGGTGGTTCTTATTGATGTTGAGTTGTTTTTTTCTTTTTTGTGACTGTGAATCTGAAACCGAAGACCGATCGAAAAACTGATGAAACCGAAACTAACCGGAACCGACGGTGTTTCAACTATTTCGGTCGGTTTCGGTTGACAACTTTGGCAACCGAAAATTTCGGTTTCGGTTGGCCAGTTAAAAAAAAACCGACCGACACCGAACCGAAACACCCCTAGTGTAGTGCATGTACAATTTTTTCAATAATTTTTTGTTAAAAATAGATCTGCAGTACTATTTATACAATTAAAAATTATTTTACTACAGTATTTTTAATTTTCAATTTTTAATTTTCAGCAATAAATTCTATCCAAACAGACCCTTAAAGTTATTTTTTACGTGGATTCAATCATTCAATACTAGTTAACAAAAATAAGTAATAAAAACTAGCCTCATCCCACACGTTTTGCGTGTGTGATGAGACTTTTTTTTTT
Organism: Castanopsis chinensis; assembly: GCA_032878915.1. Lineage (NCBI taxonomy): Eukaryota > Viridiplantae > Streptophyta > Magnoliopsida > Fagales > Fagaceae > Castanopsis > Castanopsis chinensis. The sequence continues at coordinate 6,024,212 of JAVQMG010000093.1, read as the reverse complement.
TAGTGGTAGTAGCAAAAACTATATAATTTTTATTTTGAGAATATAATTTATAAGTGGATAAATAAATTTGAAAATCAATAGGAAAGTGACTCTATTTTTTAGGCAATGTTTTAGTGGAAAATAGGGTTTTATTTTTACCGGATTGTCCTTTAGTTTTGTCTCTATTTAAACATAAGAATGTAAGGGTATTTTAGAACAAAAACAATCTAGACTGTCCTTTATTTTTTATTTTTATATATCTAGATTTGTTTTTTTAGTAAACATTGGCGGTTTAACTTATTTTTTTATTTTAAAAAAAAAACAATAAATGTATAGTTACTTTAAAGAACTGGGTTAGTGGAAGAGTATTCCTATTTTATAGGCAATATTTTAGTGCAAGTTAAACATGTATTTTTACCAAACTATTCTTTAGTTATGTCTCTACTTAAACTAAGGAATGTATGAGTATTTTGAAATAAAAAAAAAAAAAAAATCTGGTCTAAACAGGTGCAACCGCTTAAATAATAATATAGATATCAAAATTGTTCAAATTTTACTATAATTAGAATGTAACCCATGCTTAGAGCACTAACATCAGATATGAAAAATAACAACTATTTGGCATTTGACACACCAAACATCAAAAAACATCTTACATAAGATGTTCTAAATATGAAAATATTTGGCATAGGTCGCCGTACAATCTCAAATTTGAAAGCTTACTGTCCACAAATGGTATAATTTATACTACTATTTAAGGGGTTTTCCTTATTTGGATTCCACATTTTGGATGCCTAAAGTACTCTCATCATGTCCACTTACAAGTTTTCAACTAATAAGGATAAATATGTAAATTAAAACTCCTAAACTTTAAAACCCACAACGTACGCTTTGCAGTTTTTATCTCACTTTCTATCTCTCATTCTTTTTCAGATTAAAGATATTTAGTTTAGCTCTACATCCTCCTTTCTTTTTCTTCAAATTAAAGACATTTATTGTCAGAGGCTCTAACAAATTTTCAGGTTCTATCTTTTGCAAGTTCCTCTTTGTTTTCTTTCCTTTGGTTCATGAATGACTTTCTTTGAGTTTTACTCTTTTTTTTTTTTTTTTTATATGTATCACGTCAACTCTTTTTTTTTTCTTTTTTTTTTAAATGTAATTTTGAAAATTTGATTAATGATCAAAATATAAATGATCAATTACTATTTCCTTCTATTTCCTCAATTTTTTTTTTCCTTCTTCATATTTTTTTTTCTTTTTCAGATTTTTTTTTTTTTTACCATCATTGTATATGTTTTTGGCATTAAATTTTTTTTTTTTAGTTATTTATTTAAGTAGTTGATGATGTGGTGATTAGATTTTAAAGAGTCTACGATAGAGTTGAATTCTAAAAAATTTTTATCTTCTATTTCCTCACTTTTTTTACTTTTTCGTATTTTTTTTTCTTTTTAAGAATTTTTTTTTCCATCATTGTATATGTTTTTGGCGTTAAATTTTTTTAGTTTTTTTTTTTTACCATCATTGTATATGTTTTTGGCGTTAAATTTTATTTTATTTTATTTAGTTATTTATTTAAATAGTTGATGATCTGGTGATTAGATTTTAAACAGTCTATGATAGAGTTAAATTCTAAAAAATCGTTATCTTCTAACTTCCACTAAAACGTTGCCTAAAAAATAGGGTCACTCTCTTGTTAATTTCTAAATTGCTTTATCCACTTATCAGTTTGATTATAAAATAAAAAATAAAAATAAGCACAGAGCCTTTTCTTCGGTTAGAAAGCCATCACTATATTTCTTTTCTGTTTTCATTTTGTAGTTTGAAGATTGAAAATGGGTTTTACTATTTGATTGTTGTTGCTTAAAAGATGAAAATTTTTAAATTGATTTATTCGCTTATAAATTAAATTTTCAAAATAAAAATTAAATATAATAAAAAAATACAATTTTTTTTTTAAATAAGACCACTTAAAAAAAAAAAAAAAAAACCTAATCGCAAAGCGCGTGTGATGAGGCTAGTTTTTATTATTCTTTTATTCACCTGGTGGGCCTCCCTTTCTTTTCTCTGATTTATTCTTTCTTCTCTCTCTTCCCCCTTTCTCATTTGCTCCGCCTAGCTCTCTCTTTCTCTTTCTCCCTCCTCCCTGCTCTCCCTCTCCGACGAAACCCAGCCTTATTAGAGATATTCTTATTGAAGCCAATCTCAGCCACAGTTTGAAAATTTTGATGCTTTGTAGCACAACCAACAATCTGAACCTAGGCAAGAGCCATCACCGTCGTCTGAAGCCACCGTCGCTTTCTCTTCCCTCTTCTTTGTAGCTTCTTTGTTTCAACTTTAATTTTGTTGTGGTTTTTTTTGGGGGGGGGGGATTTGTTTTGCCATTTGGGTTGATTTGGTTTTAGTGGGTTGTGGTGGTTATGGGTTGACTTTGGGGGTTGAAGTTGAGGTGGTCAATGGTGGTTCATGGTTGGTTGATTTTGGCCGGTGGTTGCTAGTGGTGAGTTTGTGATTGTGGTGGGTTGTGGTAGTGGTGGCGGTGGGTTCTGATCTGGTGGGGTGAGGTGTGGGTGGTGCTGGGATGTAGGTGGTGGTGGATTTTTTTTTTTTTTTTTTTTTTCTGGTTGTTGTTGTTGTTGGTTTTTTTTTTTTTTTTTTTTTTTTTTTTTTAAGTGGCATTGGTGGATGTGGGTTTCTGCCTATGGTGGCTATCGATTTTGTTGCGACAGTGGTTGTTGGTGGTCGTTGTTATTGATGATGATGGGGAGGAGTTAATATATTATTTTTAATGTTTTTTAAATATTATTTTAATGTATAGAATTGAAGAATAAAACATGTGATGAATGAGATATTGTAAAATGACGTGGTAAAATAATAAAGTAGACTTTTGGTGTGTTAAAATGACATTTTTTATAGAAGAGCTGATGAGAATGCTCTCACGCACATGAATGAAGAATCGTAGTGGTGCTATTGATATTAGTTTGGGTTATTAAACACATAAGACATAGTTTAACCAGTAAATTTGGAGGTACTAAAATAGTTTTTTCTTGCAATTTTTATGATATTGGTTACGCTAAATTTTTCATTACATTGCTATTACATATATAATTTTGAAAATCACTATTGGATCTACATATACAATAGCAATTCACAATTATAATCTGTGAAGGTCTACTAAATATGACACAAAACAAAATAATAAATTGGTCAAATAATCTCTCTTAAATTAAATAGAGATAGGTGTATGAGATGATTCAGCTCAATTATAATTTGTTGTGTTCAATATCTTCGTGTACAAATATCTGAATAGAAACTGTATAAAAAAATATATTCATTAGTTCAGAGCTTGAAAAAATAATTAAAAAAATTCTAAACAACTTAATTTGTATGGAAAGCTATCAAAAGAAAAATTCAATTTTGCTTCTAATTGAATTTTCTATAAACTACGGTTTAATATTTATATATATAACCTAGTTAGTAATAGACTGTACATATTCATGGTATATTACATAAATGACTTACAAATTTGAATTATTTTTTATTATATGATTAGGTGTTTTATGGTTTATTTATATTAGACTCATCGTTTTGTACACTAAATTAACTCATTTGACACAAAAACTAAAAAAAAAAAAAAAAACTTAGATTATATGAGACACTAATAGGTAATGTAGTGTGACAGTGTGACAATTGTAGGCTTGATATTTGCAGATATTTGTAAAGGTCTGCATGTGTGGATATTTGTAGATATTTGTAAATAGGCATTGTGACAATTGTAGGCTTGATATTTGTAGATAATCGTAAGTAGGTGTAAGGGTGTGCACAGGTGGTGCGTATGTTGCTGCAAGGGTGTGCGTGTATAGGTGTGACAACTTTATGTGTATGGGTGTGTAGGGGAGTGTGCGTGTGTGAGTGCAAGCTAGTGTGTAGATAGCTGCAGAGGGGTGCATGTGTGCCCGCATGTGGGTGTGTGGGAGTGTGCAGTGATTGGATTGTACTGCAGATGAATTGTTAATTAAAATAAGATAAAATTAAATTTAAAAGGAAGTTATATTGAGACTCACCCACAAGACAAAACAAAACAAATATGTTGTACAACTTTTTTGAAATTTTGTTACATCCCTAGACTTTCTCTAATAAAACTTGTGAAATTATTTGGAATAATGCTACATTTATTAATATTTTATTACAAAAATTTTACAAAATGACATGTCAACTTTTAAATATAAAACCAAAAAGTAATTTAAAATTTAAATTATGTTATTGATGTAACATACATCACATTTATCATGATGTGAATGTTTAACAAAAAATTTATTATTACTATTATCTATATATATAGAAAATTCAATTGGTAAAACTCAAAGAAAATTCAATTAGATTTTGAAATTAGAATCTAATTTTGAGCCTTGTCTAAATTTATGAAGGGATCACATCATAATTATCCACTTAAGTTTTTTAATTTTTGTGCCAATTGAGTTATTGAATGAAAATTACTAACAATCTAATATTAATGAACTATAAAATTAAAAATAATAATAATAAAAACTAATCACATATACTCAATAAAAATCATCACACAACAAAGATCACCACACATTCTATCTTATTAAAAATTCGAAGAAAAAAAAGAGATTATAAGTAGTATAAATTTGGGTAAAAATTTTAATATATGACTAATTACGTTTACTTTAAAAAAACAATTTGACTAATTATTTACATTTTTATGATAGAAATTGTAGGGGCACAAAGTGGCCTCAAGCCCAAATGTATTACTGGGTTGGTCCAGGTGGCCTTTACAATAGAATTTGTAGAGAGTGGGCTGAAAGCCTAAACTTCTTGGGGCTCTAGGAGGCTATGGAACATGGGTATGATCCATTGGAGTCAGAATAGGATATGAGAGAACGCCTTGGCTCCTTCTTGGTCGTGGGCCGAGAACGGGTGTCTGGACCTTTCTTCCGCCTGTCCCCTTATTGTGATGCAGCCCTCCTTCTTGTCCCTCTGTAGCCAAAGAAAAGATCCCCCTTTCAAATGGTCCTCCCCCCTCTATTTATACTCCCTGAAAACGCTCCCCAATGCCCTTAAGGCTGGTCACCGTCCTCTCAATAGTCATTTCTCCATTAATGCGGCCAGGCGGGTAGGTGAGGAGTCATAAATGCGGTGGCAGTGACTGTATGCAATGCACGTCTCCCTTGTCTCCCTTCTCGGCATCTCATTTGAGAAGTATGATGACTCGCCGACCCTTAGGGACCCTCTCCTGGGTGCTTTGCCATCATGTTCTGTTCCCGGCCTACGTCCGAGGACACTTTCTTCTCGGCTCGTCTCCGTCGGGCTGGCAGCGTGGTCGGCTGCCCTTGGAACCCAGAGTTAGATGGCCTTGCTCCCGTCGCATGACCTCTCCAGTGGAACTCACGTCCTCGGACTAGGCCCCAGGTCCGTATGGTGTTTTGACACTTTTACCCCCCACAATAGCCCCTCAAAAAATCGTTTGACTATGGTCTGAGGAGTCAGACGGATTTTTGACCCAAGAATCTTCTCTTCACGTGATATTTAAATCGTCGCACGTGCGGGGTATGCCCGCGCCTTCTAGACGCCTTCCTGACGCTTCGTAACCCGTGATGTCCACATTAAATGCGCTGAGTAACTCCCTGTCGCGCACGTTCCACGGTGAGATGGGAATCTAACGGCCTGGGTTAGCCCCCGAAAATTTGAGCAAGGCGTTTCCCACGAACCGCCGTTTCCCAATCATTTAAATACTTCGGTAGACGCGAAGTTCATCATTTCTTTCAAAGAGCGAACTCATTGCAGAGCCATTCAACTTCATACTTTCCTCCAACAAGCTCCCAGAGTGCGCGCGTCCTTTTTTGCGTAAGTCTCTCCTCGACTGTCAACTCCCCTCTCTTTACTAATCCGTGTCCCTTGCTTCGTTTCCATGGGTAGGTTTAAGTGTCTGGTGAATACGCCCTCCGGCATGGAAGGATTCCGGGCCAAGTATCACATCCCTTCCGATGTGGGCCTGGCATACTGTCCCCCTGGGTCTGTGGCAGACTCTAGGCAGGCGGGGCAGGTTGTCATTCCCATTATTGCCTTTCTAGAGGGCGGGATGACCCTCCCCATGAAGGAGGTGACTAGGGAATACCTCCGCAACCATAGGCTATGTCCAGATCAGTGTACCCCCAATGTGTTTAGGATTCTAGGTTGTGTCGATGCTCTGAACGAGCAAATGGGCCTCCAACTTACATGGCACGACGTCGTCTACATGAATGAGTGCCACCGGCTGAGAGACGCAGGCTACTACCTCAAGTCGAGGTCTAGCGCGGTCCGGCTTATCTCCTGTCTACCAAAGTCCAACAAGGGTATGTAGGACGATTATCTCCTCGTTACAGGGAGGTGGCACGACGGTCTCCATTGCCCTGTGAGGGCGGGGCAACCAGGTGTGACTCTCTAGGATTTAAGAGTTTTAGTTTGCGTGGCCCCGCCCCCTTTCGATTCCCCTAGTAGCTTTGCTGTTCTTTGCCGCCGCTCTTATTTGTCCCGCAGCTAGTGTCTAACTTCGTCTGCCTCCCCTACTCTTTTTTGCAGATAAGCGACACACATCCCCCAATTTGGGAAACGTCAACGTCCCAGACCTCAACAAGGTTCTCAGGTCCGAGGTCTTTGTGAACGACGACTTACAAGTGAGGGCCGCTCATCTGATACTGGGGTACGACCCCATTTCGAAGGGTTTCGGCGAGGTAGAGGACGCTATTCTCGCCGGCCATCGGAGGCGATTGACGTTCGCTACGACGGATTCCTTGCTCCCCGTGCTTTGCCGGACGCACCCTCCACAATCCTGTACGGTCAGCCCATTGAGGCCCTCCCCCTAGCCGCGCAGCAAGAGGCCCCAGCAGTCCGGGACGGTTCCTCGACATCCTCTGCATCCCTCGGCGACGAGATTGACAGGTTCCATCTAGAGGAGGCCGAGAGACCATTGGCGGGTCACGTGGTCAACATCTCCGACGAGGAGGAGGCCACCTCAGACAGGCTTTCCGGTATCCCGGGCTTTGTTGTCGCGATACCAGAGGTATCGTCCGGTGAAGACGACGACATGACGACCCTAAGGGATCTTTTTGCCAAGAAGAGGGGTATCAAAGCCCCCAAGGACGATGCTTCCGGGTCCCAGCCGAAGGAGCTCCCCCCACCGCCTCCCCCTCCCGCGGACCCACTCCCTCCTCCTCCAAACATCCCTAGGAAGAGGAGGAACGAGAACGAGGAGGCTGATAGGGAGAGGGAGAAGAAGCAGAAGCATCAACGGCAGCTGCAGCAGCAGGGTGCTAGTGGTGGAGGACGGGCCTCCTCCGTCGAGAGTGGGGAACTACGCGGACAAGCCGAGGTCTGCCGAGGGGAATCTAGTTGGTTCCCCGCTCTCCAGGTGGACGGGGCTCCAATCCCGCTGAATGCCAGCATTCGGGATTACCAGAGGGGCCATGCCTGCTATCTGGCCAACACTTTGGAGCAGCCCCTCCTTCTGCCCAGGGATATGGAGGACCTTGGGAGGATGGGCCGGACGCGTCTCTTCCTTTCTCTCAAAAGGAACCTGGCGTTGGTAAGCACCGCCTCTCAAACCCTCTGCCGCCATTTCGCTCTATATGTATGAGGACCAACCACTAATTGCACCTCTTGTGATCTGTCTTTGTAGGCCACCCAGGAGGCCTTCGCCGCCGACGCGATGGTAGATCACTACCAAAACCAGGTCGGCGCAGAACAGGCGGCCAGGGCCGAGGTTCAGAGGGAGCTGACACGGGCCGAGGCGGAGAAGACCGACCTGGCCCTCAAGCTAACCTTGGAGCAGAATGAGAGAAAAAGTCTGGACGCGGGCCTCAAAAACGCGACGGCGCAGGCGGAGACTCAGCGCAAGCTGTTGCAGCAAAGGGATGAGGCCTTGGCCAAGGCGGGGCAAGAGGTCTCCAATTTAAGAAGGGAGCTTGCGCAGGCCGAGGAGGCGGCTCGCACCACTAGGGAGACGGTGGAGGCCGCGAACAAGGCTGATTTCAATTAAGGGGTCGAAGCGACCGAGAACCGCCTAACCGAGGAGTTGGGCGAGCTGTGCAGGGAGTACTGCCAGCAGGTTTGGGCCGAGGCCTTGAATGCTGCGGGACTCCCCGCCAGCTCCGAGCTGAGGGCACCCGAGAGGATCTGGTATCCAGAGGATATCAGGTTCGTTGAAGACGTTACTCCAGCCCCGGTCAGCGCTGAGATCGCGGCCTTGAAGCAACCCCTACCCTCACCGGTGCAGGTCCCGCTCCCCGACGGGGTTGTCGCCTTGGAAGGGGTGTCCGGAGATCAAGCCGGGCAGGTTCTTCCTCCGCCTCAGCCAAAGGACAAGGGGAAGCAGGTCCACGACCCGTCTGCGGTCGCGCCAGACGCAGAAGAAGGCCAAGTTACAGAGGACCGCACCAAGAAGCCGAAGGAACCCTCATTGAAGATCAAGGGGTAGGCAGGTTCGGGCTCTCCTCGTCACTCCGCATGGTCCTCCACCCTAGGTGGTTGTTCTGCGTAGTTGTTTCTTCTTGTTTTGTTTCGTTCCATTGGTTCACCATGTATTTCTTTTTCTTAGCTTTCTTTCAGACGGATTATCATCTGTGTATTTCGTCCTTTTGCCCTTATAGTGTAATTTCTTTTATGCGTTATGTCCATTACGTGGTTGTTCTGCTATTGTTCCATTTGTCGTATGTGAATGCTAAGTGACTCAACGCCCGAGGAGGTAGTTTTAGCGCTTACGGGTATGCTTGAAACTAGGATAGGCACTACTTAGCCACGAGGGAATCTCAGCCTTTAACGGAGTTGTTCGTGAGATTTCAATATTAGCACTTAGTAAGAATCGGTTGAACCACGTTAGATTCGCGCAAGGCAAAAAAAGAAATTCGAGGACCAGGCTCAGCCCTAGTTGATGCTTGATACTTAATAAGAACTAGACCGCGTTAAATTTTCCAAGGCAGAAGGTCCGAGGACCTGGCTTAGCCGAGGTTGACATTAACACTCGAAAGGAAGAGTAAATTGCACGTTAAATTTTCCCAAGGCAGAAGGTCCGAGGACCTGGCTTAGCCAAGATTGACATTAACATGTAATTTAAACACAAGTTGCGTGTGTGTTAAAATTTTCCCAAGGCAGAAGGTCAAGAGACCTGGCTTAGCCCCAGTTGACATTTAACACTTAATTTTAATTGAACCGCGTTAAATTTTCCCAAGGTAGAAGGTCCGAGGACCCGGCTTAACCGAGGTTGACATTAACACTCAAAAGGAAGAATAAATTGCACGTTAAATTTTCCCAAGGCAGGAGGTCCGAGGACCCGGCTTAGCCAAGATTGACATCAACATGTAATTTAAAATTGAACCGCGTTAAATTTTCCCAAGGTAGAAGGTCCGAGGACCCGGCTTAACCGAGGTTGACATTAACGCTCAAAAGGAAGAATAAATTGCACGTTAAATTTTCCCAAGGCAGAAGGTCCGAGGACCTGGCTTAGCCAAGATTGACATCAACATGTAATTTAAAATTGAACCGCGTTAAATTTTCCCAAGGTAGAAGGTCCGAGGACCCGGCTTAACCGAGGTTGACATTAACGCTCAAAAGGAAGAATAAATTGCACGTTAAATTTTCCCAAGGCAGAAGGTCCGAGGACCTGGCTTAGCCAAGATTGACATCAACATGTAATTTAAAATTGAACCGCGTTAAATTTTCCCAAGGTAGAAGGTCCAAGGACCCGGCTTAACCGAGGTTGACATTAACGCTCAAAAGGAAGAATAAATTGCACGTTAAATTTTCCCAAGGCAGAAGGTCCGCGGACCTGGCTTAGCCAAGATTGACATTAACATGTAATTTAAACATAAGTTGCGTGTGTGTTAAAATTTTCCCAAGGTAGAAGGTCAAGAGACCTGGCTTAACCCCAGTTGACATTTAACACTTAAAAGGAATTATAAATTGCATCGGTAGAGACGATAGTACTTAGCAATTGGCACAAGACAGTGATTTCTGAAAACATGGCGGACGTCTTTCATTAATAGTAATATCTTCGAAGGTTATTTACATTAAAAGGTCGCTTTACAACTTGGTCATCCAGGTCGGCTAGATAATAGGCCCCCACACCGGCTACTGAGGTTATCCGGTAGGGTCCCTCCCAATTCGGCCCCAACTTCCCCCACGATGGGTCCTTTGCTGTCCCCACGACCTTCTTCAGGACAAGGTCTCCGGGAGCTAGAGGTCTAGACCGTACATGAGAGTCATATCCTTGTTTGAGCTTCTGTTGATAGCGAGCTAGTCGGACCATGGCGTTTTCTCTTCTTTCTTCCACCAAGTCCAGTTCCTTCAGTAGCATGCCATCATTGGCGTCCTGGACGAATGATTGCGACCTCATCGTCGGGAACCCCATTTCTACAGGTATTACGGCCTTGGCGCCGTACGTCATCGCGAAGGGAGTCTCTCCTGTGGACCTCCTGGGCGTGGTTCGATAAGTCCACAACACATGGGGTACTTCATCCACCCATCTGCCCTTCGCATCATCCAATCTTTTCTTGAGCCCGTTGACTATCGACTTGTTGGTCGCTTCAGCCTGGCCGTTCCCCTGCGGGTAGGCCGGAGTGGAGTACCTATTTGTGATGTCGAGGTCCCCGCAGTACTTTCTGAAGGCCTTGCTGTCGAACTGCAGTCCATTGTCCGAGATTAGAGTGTGCGGGATCCCGAACCTGGTAACGATGTTCTTCCAAACGAATCTCTTTGCGTCTACGTCCCGGATATTCGAGAGGGGTTCGGCTTCTACCCACTTAGTGAAGTAATCTGTCCCGACAAGCAGCCATCGCTTGTTGCCTGCCGCTCTTGGGAACGGCCCCACAATGTCCAAGCCCCATTGTGCGAACGGCCATGGGCTGACCAACGGGTTAAGAACGCCGCCAGGTTGATGGATGCTAGGAGCATACCTCTAACACTGGTCGCACTTCTTCGTGTACTCTTGCGCCTCCCTCTGCATGTTCGGCCACCAGTACCCCTGCGTGAGGGCCCTGTGAGCCAACGACCTCCCCCCCATGTGGCTACCGCAAATTCCCTCATGTAACTCTTCCAAGAGCTGCTCCGTCTCTTCCGGATGTACGCACAACAGGTAGGGTCCCGAGAAGGATCGTTTATAGAGCTTCTGGTCCTCAGACAGCCAAAATCTCGGAGCCTTCCTGCGGATCTTGTTGGCTTCAGACTTGTTCTCCGGCAGCACGTCGTGCTTAAGAAAGGACGTGATGGGGTCCATCCAACTGCGCCCGACTCTAACTTGCTGGATCCGAGACGTGGGGGGTCCCTGTCCAGTCGGCTTAAGCATGTCTTCAACGAGGATGACCCGAGGGAGCCCCTGGGCCGATGTGGTAGCCAGAGTGGCCAGCGAGTCCGCGTGGGTGTTTCCGCTCCTGGAAACGTGTGACAACCCGAAGGACTCGAATTTGGCTTGTAGGTGCTTCCCACTGGCCAAGTAGTTCTGCATCCTTGGCTCCCTGGCCTCCAGTTTCCCATCCATCTGACCAACCACCAGCTGCGAGTCCGAGAATGCTTGCACCGCTCTTGCCCCCATTTTTTGTGCCATGTCCATTCCAGCTAACAGAGCTTCGTACTCAGCTTTGTTATTTGTGGCCGAGAACGCTAACCGCAAGGATTTTTCCAAGGTGATCCCCTCAGGGGACGTCAGCACTATTCCCGTGCCTGAACCCCTCTGGTTCGCCGCTCCGTCCACATAGAGCTTCCACACCGGAAGTGTTTCGCTCGAGATTGCTCCGACTAGCTTTCCGCCGGCGCCCCATCCCCCCATGATTTCTTCCGGGGAAGGCTCGGTGAACTCCGCCACCAGGTCGGCTAGGACTTGGCCCTTCATAGAAGTCCGAGGTAGGTACTTGATGTCGAAGGCCCCCAAGAAGGTCCCCCATTTGGCGACTCTACTAGAATAGTCAGCACTCCGAAGCACGGATTGGAGTGGGAGTTGGGTTAGTACAACGACAGTGTGAGATTGGAAGTAATGGGGGAGCCGGCGCGTGGCGTGCACTATGGCCAGGACTGCCTTTTCCAGTGGTAGGTACCTAATCTCTGCCTCCTGTAGAGACTTGCTTATGTAGTAGACCGACCGTTGTACGCCGCCATCGTCCCGTATCAGAACCAGGCTAACCGCATGGGCAGCCACGGCTAAGTACGCAAACAGCACCTCGTCTGGATTGGGGCGAGACATAATAGGCGGCCGTGAGAGGTATTCCTTCAACTGCTGAAATGCCGAGGAGCACTCCTCGGTCCATTCGAATCCCTTCCATTTGTTCAGCAGCTGGAAGAACGGCCGGCATCTGTCCGCCGACCGTGAGATGAACCTGCTGAGGGCAGCTGTCATCCCCGCTAGCTTCTGGACTTCCTTCGGGTTTCGAGGTGGTTGCAGGTTACAGATGGTGGAAATTTGTTTCGGGTTGGCCTCGATACCCCTGTGAGTCAACATGTAGCCTAGGAATTTGCCCGACCCCACGCCGAAGGAGCATTTGGCGGCATTCAGTCGTAGCTTATGCTCCCGCAGCGTTCGGAACGTGCTATCGAGGTCGGCCACATGGTCCGATATGGCCCTGCTCTTCACAACCATGTCGTCCACGTAAACCACGACCGTTTTTCCCAATCGAGCCTCGAACATCCGGGTCATCATCCTCTGATAGGTGGCCCCCGCGTTTTTCAAACCAAAAGGCATCACCTTGTAATGGTAATTACCGGTGGGGGTCACGAAAGCGGTCTTCTCCCGGTCTCCCAAGGCCAGGGGTATTTGGTGGTACCCCTGAAAGGCGTCTAGGAAGCTCATGCGAGGGTGGCCGACCGTCGCGTCTACAAGTTGATCTATGCGTGGCATCGGGAATGGGTCCTTGGGACAGGCCTTGTTAAGGTCCGTGAAGTCCACACACACTCTCCATTTCCCGTTCTTCTTCTTCACTACGACCGTGTGCGCCAACCATTCAGGATAGAACACCTCCTTGATAGCACCCGCCCTTTTGAGTTTGATGACCTCCTCCTTCACAGCCTCGGAATGTTCTGCAGAAGAGCGCCGAGGAGGTTGCTTCTTGGGCACCGCCGCCGGGTTAACGTTCAGGTGGTGGCAGATGAAGTTCGGGTCGATCCCCGGTACCTCATGCTCATCCCATGCAAACACATCGAGGTTTCCTTTCAGAAGCGTGACCAGCTTTTCCCGTTCTTCGTTCGGCAACTGGGCACCAATCTGGAAGAACCTCTCGGGGTCATTGTCCACAAACACTCTGTCCAACCCCTCGCATCCGGGCCCTTCTACCACTGCCCCTCTAGTCGTGGCAGGAGGGGCTAATTGCTATGGGGCCGGGTCAGTAGGCGCCGTGGGCTCGGGGTCCGGTTTGCGCAGAACTGCTGCTATCAGGCATTGTCTTGCCGCGGACTGACTTCCCAGGATTTCCTCAACTCGGCCGCAAAAAGGAAACTTCACCTTAACATGGAGAGTGGAGGAGACGGCCCCTAGGGCGTGTAGCCAAGGTCTCCCCATAATGGCCGTGTAAGGAGAGTAGGCGTCCACCACGATGAAGTCCACCTCCACCACCGCCGGGCCTGATTGTACGGGCAGTCTGATCTGTCCTTTTGGCATCACTGTCCTCCCCTCGAAGCTTATCAGAGGCGAGTCGTAGGCCGAAAGGTCCGTTTCCCTCAAGTTCAGCCCCTTAAACAAGTCAGGGTACATGATGTCCGCGCCACTCCCCTGGTCCACCATTACCCTCTTTACATCGTACCCTCCGATCCTCAGCGCCACGACTAACGCGTCATCGTGGGGTTGGATGGTCCCTTCCTTGTCGGCGTCTGAGAAGGCCATAGTGGGCGGCCCGTTGTTCTTCACCCTCTTCGGCTCGGAGGCAGAGTCCTCGGCGGAAGCCCGCACTATGGACATTACCTGGGGAGGGCGCGAGCCGGTCCTCCCAGGAGCGGCCAGGATGGTATTGATGGTTCCCAGCGGGGGCCTAGCGACGGGATGGCCTTGATTCGCTGGCCCGGTTTGTTCCTCTTGCCCTCCTCGCTGGTGCACGAACTGTCTCAACTTCCCCTCCTTTGCTAGCTGTTCCAGGTAGAACCGCAGGGTCTTGCAGTTCTCGGTCGTGTGGCCGTGCTCTTGATGGTACTGGCAGTGGAGGTTCTGATTTCGCTTCGCTGGGTCGCCTGTCATTTTGCTGGGCCATCTGAAGTATGGCTCATGGCGGACTTTCTCAAACACCCGCTGTATTGGTTCGCGGAACGTTACGCCGACCATCCGCGTCGTCGCCTGACGGGGTTGTCCGACGAACTCCCTCCTCGGCCTTCCGTTGCCGTATCGGTCCGACCTGAAATCCCTCCTCTCTTGAGGGATAACCTTTGCCCTGGCCTTCACCTGTAGCTGGTCCTCCTCTACCCGCGTGTACTCGTTGATGCGGTCCATGAGCCGACGCACGCTCTTGACTGGCCTCCTTGTCAGCGACTTCCTCAATTCATGCCCATTTGGAAGGCCGACCTTGAAGGTGCTTATGGCCACCTCGTCGAAGTCCCCTTCGATCTCGTTGTACATCTCCCAATACCTGTCAGTATATGCCTTGAGGGTTTCTCCCTCCCTCATGGCCATAGACAACAGCGAATCTAGGGGTCTAGGGACCCGGCTACATGTGATGAACCGTGCGCCGAATGCCCTAGTGAGCTCCGTGAAGGAATCGACAGAGTTCGCCTTCAGGCCGTTGAACCACCTCATCGCGACGGGTCCTAAGCTGGAAGGGAAGACTTTGCACATTAAGGCCTCATTCTTCGAGTGCACCGCCATCCTCTGGCTGAAGTGGCTCACATGCTCTACTGGGTCCGTCCTCCCGTTGTAAATTGTGAAGGCCGGCTGAGTGAACCTTCTTGGGAGTTTCCCTTTCTCAATCCTCCGGGTGAAGGGCGACTTGGAAATTTGGTGGAGCGCTTTGCTCAGCGCACGGTTGGCCAGGCCTCTAGAGGACGTCCTCTTGTCCTTAGGTGGGCGACAGTGCTCGTCCTCCTGGGAAGAGGATTCGTCTAGTGGAGTCCTCGACCTGGAGCTATCGGTGCTACTACCGACGTCCGCCGAAGACCGGTCTGAGGGGGAAGGCGTGCGCCTTCGCTTTTCCCGTCGCAGCTTTCTCCTTAGATGATCAACTTCCCTTTGCAGGGTCTCGACACTTTTCTCACTGGAGGCTCCACCACCCCCTCGTGTATGGCTCTTGCTGCGCCTACCTTCCGTGTGGGCACTGGCTTCACGTTCTCTTTCTAACCGCGCAAAATGGTCCTCAGGCTGGGACCCCCTGGACTCCGCATGGCGTGAACCTGAACCTTCCATGGCACCTCCGGTCCCCTTTGTCTTGGCTTTCCCACAGACGGCACCAATTGTAGGGGCACAAAGTGGCCTCAAGCCCAAATGTATTACTGGGTTGGCCCAGGTGGCCTTTACAATAGAATTTGTAGAGAGTGGGCTGAAAGCCTAAACTTCTTGGGGCTCTAAGAGGCTATGGAACATGGGTATGATCCATTGGAGTCAGAATAGGATATGAGAGAACGCCTTGGCTCCTTCTTGGTCGTGGGCCGAGAACGGGTGTCTAGACCTTTCTTCCGCCTGTCCCCTTATTGTGATGCAGCCCTCCTTCTTGTCCCTCTGTAGCCAAAGAAAAGATCCCCCTTTCAAATGGTCCTCCCCCCTCTATTTATACTCCCCAGGCCTGGCTCCTACCTGTCTTTTCCCTGAAAACGCTCCCCAATACCCTTAAGGCTAGTCACCGTCCTCTCAATAGTCATTTCTCCATTAATGCGGCCAGGCGGGTAGGTGAGGAGTCATAAATGCGGTGGCAGTGACTGTATGCAATACACGTCTCCCTTGTCTCCCCTCTCGGCATCTCATTTGAGAAGTATGATGACTCGCCGACCCTTAGGGACCCTCTCCTGGGTGCTTTGCCATCATGTTCTGTTCCTGGCCTACGTCCGAGGACACTTTCTTCTCGGCTCGTCTCCGTCGGGCTGGCAGCGTGGTCGGCTGCCCTTGGAACCCAGAGTTAGATGGCCTTGCTCCCGTCGCATGACCTCTCCAGTGGAACTCACGTCCTCGGACTAGGCCCCAGGTCCGTATGGTGTTTTGACACTTTTACCCTCCACAGAAATTGTGTTTAATTTTAAATGTATCCATACATATGCACGTGTTACATGTTTTTTATATATAATAATTTGACTAATTATATATATTTTTATAACAAAAACTATGTTTAATTATAAATGCATTTATGCGTTTACATGGGTTATATGCTTTTTTTAGGAGATATATGTGTTACATGCTAGTGATACATAGGCTTTATTTGGGAGTTCATAAGGTTATGGAATGGAATGATAATAAGGAAATGGAAAGGAATGGAATGTAATGGAATTAAGTAACCTTGATTGAGAGTTTTAAAATTAAGAAATGAAAATGAATGGAATGTAAGTAATTTTATTTGGGAGTAACATGGAGGGAATGAAATGTAATTATTTTATGACAATATTACTATTATAGCCCTATTTTAAAATAAAGGGTTGAATATATAGAGGTATTTTAGGAGTTTTAGTAAAAAAAATCAATAAATCTAATTTCATTCCCTCACATTCCTCCCAATTTTAGGGTGAATGAAAATTTGAGATTTTAAAGGAATAGAGAGGAATGAGTGTTCCTTTCTACCCATTCCATTCCCTCTTACTTAAACTCTCAAACAAGAGAAGGGAAAAATATTATTTTCATTACTTTCTATTCTATTCCATTCCCTCCTCCCAAACAAGGCCTTAATACTGAGTTGAATACTTATTATTAGATGGAACAAGCAACACAAACATAATATATATATATATATATATATATATATATATTAAGGGCAGGGTTGAAGTTACACCTGGTGTAGCTCTAAATAGTGTTATATCACTCAATATTTTTTAATTGGATACAAATTTTGACAAATCCACCATTAGATTACATTATTATCGTATATTCTCCATGTTTGCAAAATTTCAAAGTAATCAAAGATTAATAATCATGTCATCAATCAATTGTTTAACTTCAAGCTTTTGTAGTTTAAAATAATGCATAAAAAATGAGTTTATGGATCGAATGGTAAATAACATCCAATTGCCATGAAAATTGGAATGGATGTTAAGAACATATAGAATATGTAATTTTAACGGTGAGATTTTCAAAATATGAATTCTATAATAAATTATTGGGTGATGTAACATGACTTAAAGTTACACTAGGTGTAACTTGAACAAAAATCATATATTAATAGGTAAAATTTAGAGAAAATCCAATTACATTTTAATTGGATTCTCAATTTGGCGCCATGTGTCTCATTTTATTTTAAATTTTGTGCCAAGTGAATTATTGAGTGTAAAAATCGAAGAATCCAAATCAAATAAAATTCTAAATTGAATTTTAATTGGAGCTTAATTTTTTGCCACATGTCCATTTATTTTTTTAATTTTTGTGGTAAGTAAATTATCAAGTGAAAAAACTAAATAGTCTATATATATATAATGAGAAACTATTATATATTTTAGAAATATATAGTTTAAAAAATTGTAAGTTAATACTATGATAATTTGAATATCTTCTAAGAAAAAATGTATAATTGTGGATGTTTTTAATTGTATCCATACATATGCACGGGGCAACATGCATTCCAGTTTTATATAATTATTAAATTGGCCAATTTTGATTAGTATACAATAAAAGTGATTCATATAAAAATAACATCTAATCACATTCTATCACCTCAAATAGTATGAAAAAAATTATAAAATATTTATGTAAAAAGCATTGTTGAATTCGTTTATGATAAATTTTTTTATTAATGTAATAAAAAATTGGGAGCTCACAGAAACAATTAGCACCGAGGCGAGTCTTCGTCTTCGTCTTCGTCTTCGTCTTCTTTTATATTATCGAACAAAAGCAATATGTTTTTTTTTATTCACAACGAAATCTGCATGCTTGTTACTTTTTTTAAGCTATGAATCTTTGAGCATGATCTTGGGATGCAAACCAGGCCAAAGAAATAACACGTGTACCTCCACAATCCGAAGTAAGATCCAAAGAAGTGTAATTCCTAGTAATAAAATAATAGCAATTATTCACCGACCTCAACGCCTGCCAGAGTTACACAACAGAGTTCTTTCTGTTAGATAGAGATTAGGTGCAATAATACAAATCCCAACTCCGAATGCACCAGCCCCACATAATGAAGTAGGTATTTGGAATTAAATAAAACTATATCAGTAGTATTAAAATTTAATAAATGTGAGATGCATCCTAAAAAATAATTACTTTATTAATAAATAAAAAATATGTGTTATTGTGTGATTATTTTTATACATATTTCATTTATTTATTAAAATTTGATACGAATGAAGTAGTATCATTTGATACAAAATTTTTTTTTACAAAACTAGAGCAGGTACAGTTTTTTTTATAACTTTTTTTTTTTTGGGGGCTGAGTGAGAAGAGGCACATGTAGATCTTCAAATTGAATGTAATATTATATTATACCAGGGTTTTCTTGAAAATAATGATGTAATATGAATGATGTCATAGATAGACTCACATAGCATGTGACCCTAGTGGGGGTGGAATTGGGGTTGGGGTTGGGGTTGGGGTTGGTGGTGGGGGTGGGAGTGGAGAGGGAGAGAATGGTTTTTTGTCCATATTTTTTAAAAATATTTAGCACAATGTCTTTTATTTTGAAACTAATTAATTAGCAGAATGTATCTGTTTTTGAATCTCGATTATAACAAAATCGAGTTTAGTATAAAATTTGATATTCTCAAAATCAAGTTATGTGTATATTTTAAAGTAAAAGTCGACATTAGCAATATTGAGTTCCACCTGTAACTCGATTTTTTTTTTTAAATCAAGTTTCAAAACAAAGACACAATATTTAATAGTTTTAAAACAGAGACATTATATTAGATATTTGCAAAAGCTCATTTCCTCCTTATGGGATTTTGAGTTTTGTTGCATGTGTGGTTTCATCTATTTTTCTTATTCTTGAAAATAGTGCTTTGATTTTCGTTATCGTTTTTCTCTTCATTTTTATTTTAACTCTTATTCTCGCTTAAGTAAAAATATAGTATTTAGGGGAAAAAAGCAATGTTTTAAAAAAAAAATTATACAAACCTATGCAATGAGTGTATATATTTTAGATGGCAAGCTGTTGACTATGATTAAAAAGTTTCGGTGGAGACAACAGAAGGATGGGGATGAAAGGAAAAGCAATTGGATTGAGTGGGAGAGGGGTGAAAAATTAGAATGTCACAAGATTTTAGGAACTAAAAGCTTTTAATCTAATCCTTCTAACAAAGGAAGGGTGGAGATTTTTAATGAGCAATAGCCACACTCTCCTATATAATGTCATGTTGGCAAGGTATTTCTCAAAATACATGGCCTTCATGCGGAGGTGGGCAGCAAAAAATGTTACAAAAAAATCACTATAAATGAACAATAACCATCCTTTTTGAAATTGTCCTGGTACCATCTCCAATCTTCATGTCACTGTTTTACAAATGGAGAAGGCAGATGGGTTTGGCCCTGAGTCTTCTTCTTAATATATTCGTAGTTAGTATTCAGAACAACAATAACAAAACAAAAACAAAAAATAAAAACAAAAAATAAAAACAGAAAAAAAGCAATTTTATATATTCCATTTGATCGCCCATCTTGTCACATTATTCCTATCCCAATTCATGGACCACAAGTGAACTAACCTCTGTCTTTTCTTTTCCCCAAGATGCTCACGTCTCTTTCGCTCACTAACCTTTCTTCAAAGGTTAAAGTTAATGTTACTTTTTTTTTTTTTTTTTTAGAAATAATTACAACATGTTGCTAACTCCACAACTCGAACCATTTCTTTTCTAGACTCCCAAATATTTTATATATGAAGAGATGTCAATTCAACTATAACCTATAATTAGGATGAAGACATTGTTCGTATGGCTTTTTTTTTTTTTTTACAGCCTCGTGACGATAAATTATTAGGTTCACAAAAGAGGAATGCTGAAATGGTCCCACCCAATTAAATGTTGTCATCTATATAGGTGTGTGAGTTAGCTTTCCAATCAGCATAAGAGAATCAAAGAAAAAAAATTAATAATATGATGTTACACTTGCATAATTGGCAGTATTTTATTGAGTAAGATGACCATTTCAGCTAACCAAATAATTTATCTTTAGGCAATGCACCATCACACAGAAGTGGGCCACATAAAAAAAAAAAAAAAAACCCACGGCCATAGTTCCTATTTTGCAGCGGAGTAAAAACCCGCTGCAATAAATAGTTCACCGATTGTAGCATTTTTGGCTGCTGCTAAAAGTTTCAAAAAATATTAACTTGTAATCATATATTTAAATATTGAAAAATGTTAAAACATTTTCACAACAAATTTTTAAGTGGTATGTTGTTATTAACTGTTACTAATAGGCAAAAAAGTAATTTAAGTTGTGGATTTAAATTAGAACTAACAATAACTTACCATTTATAATTTATTGTGAAAATATTATGACTGTAACACTTTTTAAAAATATTAGTAATGGCTAAAAATTGACTCTGTTTTTTTCGAAAAAAATTGACATATTTATTTATTTTAGTAACCTAATTGCACATATAAATAATCATAATGTTCCACATGGATTAAATATAAGTTCATGCGTTATAAGCCCTTGGACACCTTTTTTTTGCAAGTCAGTTTTTAAATGTTAGTTTTAACCCTGAGTTCCTAATGTTTGGTATCACAACCAACCACAACGTTTTGTGGTTGGGTCTCCTACTGATTACAAGATATAAATTGTCCCACCCTAAATGATTGTTGCCCACAACCTACTAGTTGTGAGATTTGAGCGGCATCTCAACGCCATTACTTTTCTTGCCTGCAACACAAATAAAAAATAAAAATGATGAAAGGTATTAATATTTTATTTATAAAAAGAATAATTCCAACATATTTCCATTACTTCGACCGTTTAGAAACTTCTCATTGCATATTTCATTAGTTTCAAAAAAGTCCAACATTTTCCTATTAAAAATTTACAAAAATAATTTACAAGAAATACTCACCCTTACCATGAGGTGGAATTTCTTGACATATAGAAGATACTTATCCTGCTTGTGGTGAATCAACGTTCCACTGCTCTAGTTCCACTACACTTCTCTGACCTAAAATGTTGGATGAATAAATAGCAACACATGAACACGATAACATTAAGCATTCAAATGAGTGAATTATTAATATGTCTTGCAACAATTAATGTGTAATTCATTCAATATTATTAGCCATATAACTATTATTTTTAAAATTTATATTATTAATAATAGAATTGATAAGATATCTAGCAATAAACATGATTAATTATGGAACTATTATTGTGTAGATATACCTATTATTACTTCTTTTGTTTTTCGAGTGAAATATACTTATTATTACCGATTAGATAAAATTTAGTTACAAAATTAGTTGTAACCTTAAACTACAATATGTACTTAGTACTTTATGCTTCTTCGTTCTAACCATGGAAGATCCCTCTTTTAGATAGAATGGAAGGCAAGTTGCGGCAAAATGCACAAATGGGTTGAATTTAATAGGGAAAAAACCCGTAGTTGAGGGTAATAAATGGTGATGAAGCCAACTTAATGGACAATAGGGGTGTAAAGCTTAAACAATAGAATTGACATGCATCTTGCGCGGAGCCAAATTTTTTTTTTAGGGGAGTCAAGCCTTTTTTTTTTTTTTTTTGAGAAATAGGGGGAGCCAAGCTAATATATATAATTAATAGACAAAAAAATTAAATTCAAAGAATAACCTATACACTCACAAAATATGTTTATAATATGATTTAACAAATGTTATTTTTTTACATATAACAAAGTAAATATATAAGATACTAAAAACTAAAAGATTTTAAACTTCTTCTCGATTTTTTTTTTTTTTACTCCTAAGGCCCTAACCATATGAAATCAACATATTAGCAACAAAAAAAAAACCATGAAATCAATTATTCCTTGTTTCCAAAAAAAACATTTGTTGTTTCTTGTAAAAGGGAAAAAATATAATGTCCATGTCTCTAATTTTTTTAATTAAAAATATGTACTAATATATTTCTAGGATATGTTATTATGCTATAAGAGTAATTAGAAGAAAGAGAAAATGCATTAATAATATATAAACTTTCATATTTTCATAAAATACATTAAATACACTTTGAATTAATGAGTTATTTATGGTGCAAGAGTAGTTAGAGGAAAAAAATATGATAAATTAGTTATCTAAATAAATATGTTACATGCTTTTAATAAAAATTTAGGGGGGGCCATTATTTAAATTTATATCTAAATTACATTTTTTTTTTTTACTGAGAATATAAGAGGGAGGAGAGATTTTGAAACCTCCACCTCTAATCTTGCGATAGAGTAATGCTACTGCTACAAATAATATTACAATATTTTTACAAATTGTTGATGTGACCAACTTCTTACTAATTGTCACCACTAATCATTTTTTTATTTACCAATAACTACTCATTACATTAGTAATTTGTAAATTTTTTTTATAAAAAAAGTTTGTATTTCTAGCATTACTCTAATTCCTATGGAGCTTATGGGTTTCCCTGCAAACACAATACCCAAAAGTCTGAGGCAGAATACCACATTCTTGGAATTTCCTTTACTTCCTACCAACCTTTCCTCCTTCGGGTTCTGATTGTAATGGGTCTGGCTCCTTTACAGGTTTGGGCTGCTGATTAGGTCACTCAATCCTAAGTATTGACTTTGGAATGATGAATAGTCATGTTTTGTGGCTCTTTGTGCTACACTTTGGGGCCATTGGGCACCCTGTTGGATTTCTTCTTAATTTGTCGAATATTGAGCCCAATTGTTTTTGTTTTGCTGTATGAATTGGGCTGGTTTCCTCAGTCTTGGGCCACCGTAGGCATTTCTTGGGGCCCAATTGAGGCAGGTTTAGAGGTGCTGACCCTTTATGCGGAGGACTTCATGCTTTTGTGAAACTGGAGCTTCGTTGGCTGGTGTTTTAGTTTGGCCTTTGTCCCGTTCAAGGGCCCATGAGTCCTGGGCTTTCTTTGGTTGGGTTCATTGTAACCCATAAAATATATAGTTGGAAAAACAACTTATTTTTAACACACACACGGAGAGAGAGGAGAAAGTCTAAAAAAACTTACAGTGGTGTATATTCAAAAAAAAATATTTAGTATTCTCCAAAAAAAAAATTAAAAAGAAAAATTCTCGTGAACAATGAGTGTAAACTGCCATTTAACCTCTGCTTCTATTATTATGAAATATAAATATAAGTATATAATATTTCAAGATAATAACTCAATAAATCACTATGGCTTGTTAGTCTTGAAATTTATCAAATCTATGTAATTTAGAATGAAATTATTCATTACCTTTTCCCTACAAAATTCATTAATTTTTGTCTACTTTTTTCATTTTTTTAGGTTATGATTATCTATCTTTTTTCCAAAAAAAAAAAAACCTATCAAATTTTAATATAAGAAATTATTATTATTTTTTAGAAAACACCTCAGATCATAATCTAGTAATCTTCAATAATGCAATATCATTCTTATGGATTTATCATTAAAATAAACTTTTACTGGTCTCATTACATGCCTCTTTGCATATGCGATGAAGCTCTTTTTTTTTTTTTTTTTTTTAGTTTAATGTAATTTTTCAAATTAAATTTATCTATTGTTAGTTAGGTTTCACAGGTTGAGATTTTTAAGAAACTAAAATTTATGATTTGGAATGGAGTAAATTGCTAGGTTTTGTATGCGCTAGTTTTTAGGGAAAAAATGTATAAAACGTGTGTGAGATATATAAAATAAAGAGTGTGCTAATTTTTAGAAAAAAAAAAGTTTCTCTAATAGTTTTTTTTGTTGCATTACAATTTTAACCCTATTTTTTATTTTTTAAGTATAAGGATTATCTAATTAGATTAGAAGTATTTTTGACATTTTTTGAAGTCATAACTAACTTTCGGAATTATTTTAATATAATAATAATAATAATAACAACAACAACAACAACAACAACTAGTCTCATCACACGTGCTCCGCACGTGATGATTTTATTTATGTTATTTTGAGTTTAATATAATTTTTCAATTTGAATTGATCTATTTTGTTGAATTACAATTTTAACCCTGTTTTTTATTTTTTAAGAATAAAGATTATCTAATTAGCTTAAGAGCATTTTTGACATTTTTTGAAGGCATAATTAGCTTTCTAAATCTTCTTAATATATAGAGAAGATAATAATATATAAAATAGAGATTATATATCTCTCCTTCTTAAATAAAATAATAAAAATTATTGTATAAGCACAAATATGAAAAAAATAATCATTATAAAAACAAATCCCACCCCACCTCAATTAATCCTTTGCGGACCTAAATCCAATTTTTTTTTATTAGGTAAAAGAGATTTGGGACTAGAGATGGGTTTGGGCTTGATAGGTCCAAATCAATGAATTTCAAAATACTTTCAAACTTGGTGGCCCAAATCAGACAAAAGCCAGCCTAGTCAATGTTAAAAAATATAGTTAAGCATCAGCATCAGCTTTGCGAAACATCTAGCATTTCTCTCACTCCAAATACACCACATCAAACAATGCGGCATGAAATTATTAGCTCCTGTATATGATAATTGGAGGGTAGCTCATTGGCTTTGGAATTATTATTATAACCGTGATATAAAGTAGGGATGAGGTGCTTGGATTGAATGAACAATAAATTTGTATGAAATATTTCTGGTCCTTCCATTTTTATTTAGTCACTTTTGCTTTTTTGGTATTAGAATTATATTTAAATAATCTGCCCAAAATTCGGGTGAATTAACTTGTCATTACCTGAGTACCAACCCTTTCTGATGGTGGTTTGCTGCAGCTTAATGACTTCTGCTGGTTTTCTCCTCTACAATGTGATCCATATGTCTAAAATAAAACTTAAATCCTAGGTTAAGTCATCAAAGGTGTTGTAGGTGTAGAATTGGTTTCAGAATTAAGAAACTCTTAATTTGATGTATTTGCTTTGTGGTAAACAGTACTCAGATACAAGCTTGGCAATTAGGCACACAAGTATTCGTATGATATGTTACTAATGGCACTGGATGATTTGTAAGTCTGGTCAAATTTATGATTTTGCTTATATCTTACAGGTTTGATAAAAGGTATTGTATGTCTACTTTTAGTTTCAGAATTAAGAAACTTGTCATAGTGCATATTCGATTTCTGGTTACCAGTTCCCTGTTACAAACTTGTTGAGGGAATTGACAAAGAGAAGAGATGGGGGAATTGGAATTGGCAAAGAAAATAGAGGAAGTAGTAGGAAGAGTGGTGGAGCAGGCTAAGGAGCTTCAAGACTCTGCGGCATCTTTCATTTCCAAGGCTTCCGCTGATGACCAATCCCTCCGTAACCGTGTCGTTTCCCTTGACTCTTCCATTCGCCGCCTCCATTCTCTCCTCTCTCATAACGACCATAACCTTCTCGATCCCAAGTTAGCAGACACGGCAATAATTTTATTCTTTCATTGCAAGTTTAATTGGATCCCATTCCCATTCTTTCCTCATTGAATTCATTTTTAATTTTTTGCAGCTCGAAGAAGATTTACAGAGAGCTAGATGTATCATGGTTGATGGAGATGCTGCTTCTTTCCTTCCTCCGAAAACTAAAGGTTATATTTTTATATTCCAATAGTAGTCAAATTTAAATTCAAATTTATATTTGTTTATTAAAATTGAAACGAATGAATTGATGTGAAGGGGGATTTTTGAAGATGTTTCTGGGTCCTATTAATGTCCGTGCCTCGCAAAAAGATGTTCAATTAAAGGTTAAAGAGGAGTACAACAGTTACAGAGTATGCTTCCTTCTCTATCTCTATGTTCTGCCTTTTGCTTTTACTACTCTACCATATGTTTTCTTTTCACCCTCTTCTGCAAACATTTAGCTTTTTTCTACTGCTACTCAATACTATCAAGACTTTCCTGTCCTGCATTAAAGAATTTCAAGCCGACGAGCTCTAGCTCAACATGATACCTCCTCCCCTTGTACAACCAAGGTTGAGGGTGAGGTTGTGGGTTCAACACCAACCTGCTGTGTCCGTAAGATGTAATTACCAATAATAAAGAATGGGTACTTAATGCTTCATTTTGATGGAAGGAATTCAAGATTAAAATTTGTGATTCAATTAGTTTAAATGATTTAAATAGAGAATGAAAGAGCAAAATTTTTACTCTTGATGGAATTTTTGGATGGAGTTTAATTTCATTAATATGTGGATTTGAAATAATTAGGTGCAAAATTTAATTTCAAGTCCATAACATCATCATGCTTTTATTGGAATAAAATCTCGAAAGCTCAATTCAGTGTTGTTTAATTCATATTAAGCTATTACTAATAACAATTGTTCTTCGAGTCCCTTGATTTTAAATCTTCATGTTCAAACGCAACCTAAAAGAATATCAACCGGAGAAGCTTCACTTCCACTAAAAACTCTCTTTTATCTGTGTAAACCAGGATAGAACTGCCCTTTTGTTTCTCTTTTTCCCAGCAGCGCTTCTTATTCTAAAGTCTTGGATTTGGGATGGATGCTTGCCAGCTTTTCCCGTTCAGCTGTACCAGGTATTTCCCTAATTAAGTTTTTAAAGCCTGATTTTGAAGATTTTTATTTTTATTTAATATGGAACATGCACTTTGTCAGGCTTGGCTTTTGTTCCTCTACACTGGCTTGGCATTGCGAGAAAACATTTTGAGAGTGAACGGAAGTGATATTCGTCCATGGTAAAAGTGCATACAATCTTTCATGGCATTGAATTTTTGCAACTAAACAATGAGCATGCTTTTGTCATAACATATTAGAACAAACTGGATTGACAGTTTGAACAAAGATTTTATATATTATATATTAGAAGGCATCGGAATTTAATTTTTGTGATGACTTGTATTTGGATGACCTTCTAGTTAATATTCAGTTGATCTGGATCTAGTTGTTCCTTTATGAAGGTCTATGCATGGTTGGAAACACATAAATTAGGTGGTGAGATTTGAAGGGAGAGAAACAAAATTTGTTTAACTTAAAATGATAAAAAAAGGGCAAGTGAGTTCTAGACAAAGATGTTGATAAGATGTGGAATGAAATTGCTAGTAGTATTACAAAAGTGGCTAAAGAAATACACAATGAACCTAAAGGATGTGAGTGACCGACTAAGGAGATTTGGTAGCGGAATAAGGAGGTTCAAGCAGCATTTAGAGAGATTAAAATGATCAAAAAAGGCAAGTGAGATCTAGACAAAGATGTTGATAAGATGCGGAATGAAATTGCTAGTTGTATTAAAAAAGTGGCTAAAGAAATACACAATGAACCTGAAGGATGTGAGTGACCGATTAAGGAGATTTGGTAGTGGAATAAGGAGGTTCAAGCAGCATTTAGAGAGAGAGAGAGTAGAATGGGGGGCTGGCTATTAGGAATTTAAGAAAATTTAATGAAGCTTTATTTGGAAAGTGGTTGTGGAGAAATGGCACTAAGGTTCCGTCCGTTTGGAAAGAAAATAGGAAGGATGGAAAACTAAGGGAGGAAAACAGACATTTTCCACTGTTCGTTTGGAGAGAAAACTAGGAAGGATGGAAAACCGGGAGGAAAATTTTCCTCCCGGGCCCACTAAAACTTTTCCTCCCAAATTGGGAGGAAAAGTCAGGAGAGAAAATGAGGGGATGGGAGCATTTACTAAAATGCCCCCATCCCACTTATCAGTAACGTTTTTCTCTTTTTTTTTTTCTTTTTTTTTTTTTTTTTTTTCAACAGTAACATTGAACTCTTTCTTTTTTTTTTCACTTCAACATTAACGTTGAACCCCTTTTTTTTTTTTTTTTAATTTTATTTCAATGTTACTGTTAATAAGGGTATAATAATTAATTTATATCATCTCACTTTTCCACCCTCCCACTTTTCCATCCTTCCAACCGGACACACAAGAAGGAAAACTAAATATTTTCCATCCTCCCACTTTTCCATCCTCCCATAATTTTCCATCCTCTCACTTTTCCACTCCTCTCACTTTTCCACTCCTCTAACCGAACACACCCTAAGAGAGAGAGTTGTTACGGGGTAGAGTGATTGAGGTGAAGTAGTGCTTGTTGGGGGGCGTGGGGGTTGGGGGGGGGGGGGGGGTTGTTGGTGCACTGAAGTGGTTTCAGGTCCTTAGAGCATCCACGGCTAGGAATTCTATCACATCCTATTTTACCATTCCAAAAAGCTACTTTATTCATTATATAATACAATTTTACAATACTCCCAACATCCTAACTTTTATTTTCCTATTCTACTCGTTAAAATAATATTTCTACACAATAAAATAATATATTCCACAATCACCATCATTTACAATACAACACATATTTTATTCTCTCTCTCTCTCTCTTTCTTCCTGTTCAAGAACCACAATCATCACCACCACTACATTACACACACCTAACACCACCACTAGCAACCCATAATCTACCATCAACACCACACACACAAAAAAAAATCCCAGACCATCAACAGCACACTCTTCGACCATCAACACCACTAAAAAAAAAAAAAAAAACATAGCAACCCACAATCAAAAACCAGACCCTCGCCGCTGCACCTACTGCCCAAGTCGTTGCACCACCAGACTCATGCCGCTGCATCCACTGACCCTGCCATTGCTCACCAAAATCACATCTATTGAAATCAACCCACCACTAGCCATCGACCCAAAACCCACTCCCACACAAATCACAACCCACCTGACCCACACAACCCACGCGACCCAACACTAACCCACTGCGATCTCCATCGCTAACAACTGCAAAGCCACATAATCTTCACCCACAAACATAAAAAAGTTTATGAAAACTGGATTGCTCAATTCGCCGCTGGGTAGCTCGACTTTGTTGAAGCTCGAAGGAAGCGGATTCGCCACTGGGAAGCTTGAAGGAAGTTGATTTTGTCGGTTTGAAGAGAGAGGGTCATCTACACATGCAAGAATGTCGGTTTGAAGAGGGTCATCAGAGCACCAATGCCTCGTCAGTTGAGTGAATCGGTAAAGGGATCGGAGCACCGATTCCTTGTTGGAATCACTATTGGAGAGAGAGGGTCATCGGGGAGAGAGATGCATCTAACTTATCGGAGAGAGAGGGGCATCAGAGAGAGTCTTGGGTTTGAAGAGAGCATAGAGCAGATGAGAAAGAGAGAAAAGAAGAGAAATAATGAGAGAAGAGAGAGAAATTCCCGAATTAAAAAGGAGAGAGTATTAAATTTTTTTTTTTTTTTATCCCATTTAGCTACAGTACCATCTTACATTTAAGATGGTACTGTAGCTATATATCAAAAAAAGTTTGGCCTTTTCCAATTTGGCCTTCTTGTTGTTGAGCAGTTTTTGAGCCTGAATGCCAAATGTACCTTACATTTGGCATATAGCAGGCCCACTGCTGATGCTCTCATGAGGTTAGTCTTTGGAAATCTATAAGATGGGAGTGGGAGACTTTTTCTAGGTATATTTAGTATGAGGTGGGGGATGGATCTAGAGTGAAGTTTTGGCATGATTGGTGGTAAGGAGATCATTTATTAAAAGACATGGGGATCATTTGTTAAATACACTTAACCAGAGTTGTATGGAATTAGTTGTGGCACAGATTCTTCTAGAGTGGCCCTTATGCAATTCTATAATGGAGTTCATAGGGATTTGCATTTCTCATGACCTGTGCAGAATTGGAAGTGCGGACAATAAACTTTGTTGGAAGCCAGCTAAGGGCAGGGGTTTTGAGGGGGAGGTTTTTACAGTTTTTTGAAGTCTAATACAACTGTGCCTTTTACATGGAAAATTATTAATGGACTTCTACAGTGGAAAAAAATTCTTACTATTGGCAATCTATGGAAGAGATGTATTGTTGTGATAGGTTGGTTTTATATGTGTAAAAACTTTGGAGAGACTGCGGACCATCTACTCCTGAATTGTAGAGTATGAAATTTGGTTTGTTTGGAGTTCAATGGGCTATGCCTCAAAGAGTTTTGGATTTTTTTTCCTTCTTGGTAAAGTCAGTTTTGTGGAGTATGATATTTGGTTTCTTTGGAGTTCAATGGGCTATGCTACAAAGAGTTTTGGATTTGTTTTAATGCTAGAAGTTTTGAGGGTCGCAAAAGGACTATCCTTGATTTAAAGAAGTTGTTGTTGTTGTTGTTTTTTTTTTTTTTTTTGAAGTCTTTGTTTGATTGGATGTCATCTTTGTGTTACATTTCTTTTACATCTCTTTTAGCTTTTAGATTTCATTGATCATTGTAACTTAAGAGTTTGATGGTGATGGTCTCACAGTTTACTTCTTGTATACCTGGGCCTTCTTTTTCCAAGAAAATTAAGTTATTTATCAAAAAAATAAAAATAAAAAAAATAAAGAGAGGTTTTATATTTGCTACCAAGCTACTTTTGGGTATGCAGTCTTGAGTCTCCTCATCTCACACACACCAAGTTATTATAGGAAGGAATTTCATAAGACTTTTATGAGAGTTTTAACATTGAAAAGAAGTAATTAATTTTTAGGAACAATTTAGTTAATTTGTCACTTGCTTATTGTATATGGAATTTGCTAAAAAATTATAAAGAGAAGACAATCAAGCAGAAAGTATATAAGCAAGAGATAGTCTAGCGAGGCAAAACATTTAACACTTATTGATGTGGTAAATCTTTAGTGGAAGGATAAAAAGTAATATAAGTAGTGAGTTGATGTGAGAACCATGGTTTTGAAACCCGGACCAGACCGTACAGTCCGACAGGGGAAAACTGCGAACCTCTCAGTTTTGCGATTTTTTTAGCTTCAAGAACCGTCCTAGGCGAAAAAAGCAGGAACCCGTACGAACCATGGTCGGACCATACGGTTTTGAGAACCGTGACCGGTTTTTGAGGTTCGGACGGTTCCTTCTTTTCGGCAAAGTTTCGGCCAATACTTCAGTAGTACTTTGGGTTTTTTCAAATCTAGAACCAAATGAAAGGGAGAAAAATAAAAATAAAAAAACAGAGAAGAAGAATCAGCAAAGGAAGAAGAAGAAAACGAAGAAGAAGGAAAAAAGCAAAAATAAAGAAATCAACCCTCACAGGTCAAAAAGATGACGAAGTAAGAGTGGCTCCACGAAGCAGTAGCTTCTTCTTCTTTCTTCTTTTTCTTCTTCTTCTTCTGTTGTCCGTCTCCACTCCTCTATAATCACAAATCTCCTCTCTTTCTTTTCTTTTTTCTTTCTCTTTTTGGCAGAACACCTCTATTATGCAGTTTCTATTTGTTTTATATTTATTTTTAAGTTCCCTAAAAGCCTCCCCACGTGACTATAGCCTGGAAGTTGTATTGGGAAGGTTGAAAATTTGAATTTGTGAATAGAGGAGCTGAATGTTCAGCCTTGGGGAGGTATGTGACATGACTTGACAATAATAATAATTATTATGCTTCTAAGCCTCTAATATATGTGTATCGCTAATTTGCCACATATCCACAAGTTATTATATTATCATAATTATTGTACTACTACTACTACTACTACTACTACTACTACTACTATTATTATTATTATTATTATTATCATTATTATTATCAAGGTTTCACTAATTAACATATAAATAAATAAATACTATATCTATATTTGCTTAAGATATGATTTTTTTTTATTTTGTAAAAATTATGATATGAAAAATATATTTGAAATATGGATCTTTATTTTAATTGAACCATTTTAGTTAATTTTTCAATTTATACTAATTTAATATATTTATTTATATTTTAAATAATTATTAACTAATTATGACATCATCACGGTTCGACTCCGATTCAACCTCGATTCGACCTTAAAAACCTTGAACCTCTTTCTTTTACGGTTTAATGAACGATCCGAATTTTAAAACCTTGGTGAGAACTACTAAAAGCTTACCAACTTAACTGATGTGAAAAATGTTATCAATAACTTTGAATAATTATTCAATATAAAATCGGAATAGCATAACAAAAAAGTACACCATAAACTCTAATAAAAAACCATGGTAAATTCATATTGTTGGGATGTAGAAGAAAAGTTGTCTTTAAGAAAAATTCCAAACGTCATAGATTTAAATAAAATTGTTTGATAGTTCTTAAGTCTACAAGAATTGGGCTCTAATTAACCTCGACAACTAAGAAGGAAATATGCAATGTTCAATTTGAAGGAAATTATTCACTAACCCATTCTAATGATTACAAATTTATAATACGTTTTCTGGGCTTTGGGCTTGAAATTTGTGCGCAGGTCGCGACAAAATTGGATCAAAAGCACATTTTGTAGGAGTACTAGCTAGGATCAACTTTTCCTCATTCAAAGGCCCACCATCAGTTATCTATAATCACCGTGACACATTTCTTAAGCTCGACGAAGGGACAACACTTTAGTAAATATAGAATTTGTTTCCAGCACAAAGACAAATTTAGTTTGCATACTTTCCAAAAAAAAAAAAAAAGTTTATATCAATAAGTGACTTTTAGGGTGTGTTTAGATACTATTTATTTGTTAAAAATTAAAAATATATTACTAAAAATACTATAATAAAATAATTTTTAAAAATATAAATAGTGTTATGAGACTCAAATTTACTTAAAAATATATAAAAAAGTGAGTTTGATGGTACTTAAACAATACCCTTAAGATCCAATAAAAAAATATTGAACGCGCGGATAACTCCCAATCCAAACGCACGGTTAGAGTTTCAATGGTTACCACTTGAATGATTACTTGGAAATTACATACCCCATTGTGACATGAACCTCATGATTACAGCAACTTACAATGGTAAAAACAAAACTCAGAAGATAACTACGAATTAAAAAGCAATCACAAACTGTTCTCAAAAAAAAAATTTAATAAAAGCAATCACAAACTTATTTACAAAGCTTATTTCCAAAACAAAGACTAATTAACTAAATGAAGTTTCTAAATGTACTTTTACACTTTTAATGACCGTTATTTAAATGGGACATGATCATCTTCATTTTAAATGAAATTACTTCATTTTATGGCTAAAATTTTATTCCTAAATCTATAGTGTCAATGTTATATAAAATTGAGAAATGCTAATGAATGTCTTTAGAGTATTGGTTAATAATCCATTTAAAAAAAGTTTTTATAGGAAAAAAAAGTAATTAATATTTTGATAATTTTTTTTATTTTTCATAAAAGTGGTGTAAAAATTTTCCTAAATTGGATTGTTAACCAATGCCTAGGACATTCGTTACTTGTTAGCATGACCTTATAAAATTTTAAGTGAAGTGACATTGATTTTTTTTTTAATAACAGAAAAACTATATTAAAAACTAAAACAGGCAAAACAAAACACTAAAACAGCAAAAAGGCTGCCAATCATGTCTTCTTGATCAACACTACACAACAGAAGGGTTATTCCTTAGATCAAAAGATCTAAAAACACTAAATACACATTTAGATTTATAACATCTAATATAAACCATAAAATTGATCCAATTTAAAATTTAAACCAATCAGCCTTTCACAACTTCAACACAATTCTCTTTCACTTCTTTAGCCAATGACTCATCAACTTTCACATCTTCTTGAGCAACTTGTTGCTTCTCTTTCTCTTCTTTCTCCACCTTTAACCGCATATCTTCCTCAGCCTTTTTTCGTGCCTCCTCCTTAGCAGTCTCAAGAGCTTCAATCAAATTATTCAAACATGTATCAGCATCTTCAGTTAGAGACTTGGGCATCAAATTCTCTGCAACATCAGCAGGAGTCATTTTGGTTTCCTCCAACAAATTGCCAATAGTCTCAAACAGTTGGTGTGAGTCAACATCCAAATAATTCTTGGCAAGCACCTTGAATGCTTGAAAGCAACAATAGGACAATTCTATGTGCTTGTCCATGCGTCCCCTCCTAATGAGAGCTGGATCAAGCTTTTCCACATGATTAGTAGTAAAAATGATAAGCCTCTCTCCCCCAGTAGCTGACCAAATTCCATCTATAAAATTCAACAACCCAGAGAGAGTGACCTTAGTACTATTGCTTTCTTCTTCTTCTTCATCTTTGGCCATTTTATTAACAGGATCCTTCGGTTCTTCCTCCTCCACTTTCTTCTTCTTCTTCTTCTTTCGCTGACCAGTGAGATCAAGTGAGCAATCAATATCTTCAATCACAATGATAGACTTACTTGTTGTGTCGATCAAAAGCTTCCTCAGCTCCGTGTTGTCCTTAACCGTTGTAAGTTCAAGATCGTAGATATCATACTTCAAGAAATCTGCCATTGCAGCAATCATACTAGACTTGCCAGTTCCAGGAGGACCATAAAGGAGATAGCCACGTTTCCAAGCCTTTCCTATCTTCTTGTAGTACTCTTTTCCCTGGCTGAACTTAGTAAGGTCATTCTTTATTTCTTCCTTTTTCTTTGACTCCATGGCCAAAGTATCAAAAGTTGATGGGTGCTCAAAAGCAACATGGCTCCATTTGCGTGCTTGGTATCCATGCCAATTCTGGCTTGGACTGTTAGTGTACAGCTTCCTTTGTCGATTTCTCATCGCTATTTCCTTCCCTTCTTGAAGTACATGATGAATGTATGTTCTAGTGACAAATTCCCGTTTAGACTTGTGGAAAGTGAGCTTGTAATACCTCTTCCCATCCGCTGCCGCCGGGTACCAAGAAAATGACTGTGTTTGTGGGGTGTGTTTCATTGAAGCCCACAGAAGCTTGACACCTTCAAATTCATCTGTAACCTCTTCGTTCTCAGCCATGCTCAGTATCACAGATTGACTACTGTCTTTGACAACTTCTGCTCTAAGATTTTTAGCTTTCATGGAGGACTTGTCACTGAGGTATGTTTGAATGGCAGCATAGGCTTCACTGCGCTTGAAATACTCGCCCGAAAATTCGTGGAAAGTGATGTGGATATTGGGGGACAAGAAGCCCACAAATTTCTGACCATATTTTAGGATTAAGTCACGAAGTTGTTGAGGGAAATATTGATTAAACATGGCCCAAGCAAACATAAAGCTCCCAATCGCTGTGCCTAGTTGAGCCCAATTATCCCCCATCATCATTGTCATCATTTTCCTTCTGCAAACTTTTGTAAATTGTTACAGACTCTTGCTTACTAAGGAATAATGCTGAGCTACGTTATATATAGAAACATTGTGGAGCTTAGTGTTATTTCTTGCGAACTATTCATTTCACAATTATTGGAGTGATAAGAGGTTGTGGGAGGTTTATTGCACTTTTAAATACACGTTGAATTTTGCAAACTTACGTTTTCTGCTTTTTTTCCTTTTTTTTTTCTTTTTTTTTTTTTTTTTTCGGTTCTGACCGTGCAGTACGTGCACAATGCGCTACTGCTGTGCGCTTACTGTACGCGTAGCAAACTTGCGTCTTCCTTCTTTTTTTTTTTTTTTTTTTTTTTGGGTTTTGCTGCGGCCGACATGCGGTGCAGTGTGCGTACTGCTGTGCGCGAATTACTGTATACATACTGTGTGTATTGCACATATACTGTACGCGTACTGCACGCACCTAGCATGCGTACTGTGTACATACAGTACGCATGCAGTGCGTACTGTGTGCATATTGTTCATACATTATTTTAACAACTTTTTATTAAAAATGAATCTCGTAGTACTATTCATACATTTAAAAATTATTTTGTTATAATGTTTTCAGTTTTCAATTTTCAGTAATAAGTTCTATCCAAACGAACCCTTAAAGTCAAATTTTACGTGAATTCAATCATTCAACACTAGTTAACAAAAATAAGTAATAAAAACTAGCCTCATCCCACGCGTGAGATGAGGCTTTTTTTTTTAGTGGTAGTAGCAAAAAAAAAAATCAATGTTTTTTATTATATATATATGTAGTGCCCATGGGCCCAAGACATATGCTGAGCCGGACCAAAAGCTCTCACCAAAGGAAGAAGCCCAACCCAACACCATGAAATGATCCGAGGATATACTAGCTCCAGCCTACAAGGCCCCGTGACAAAAAGGTGCCATGCACGAGCAGAGTACCATGAAATGGAACGTCCGAGGATGACCTAGTCCTCGGCAGCATGTCGCCGAGGACTGCGTTAGTAATCTGGTGATTCAAGGACGTCCATACTGAGGATCTTGCATGCAACAATCAAGAGAATAAGAATAAAGGATAAAGGGGAATGACAGACAAATATCTAAGTAAAAAGCTGCTACCACCGCATTGAAGACATCTTACCTACCTCTCTAGCCGCATTAATGAAGAAGTGACGCCTGAACATTGGATTTCAACCTTACCTTCACCACCAGAGACCTGAGTAAAAAGATATGATGGGACAAGTATCCAAAAGGAAACACCTGGACTACACGTGGAAGAAGGAAGGAAGAAAGAGAGAGGCCTATAAAAGGAAAGGGAAGAAGAAAGGGGAAGGGGGGACTGAGAAAAAAGAAAAAAGAGAGAATAGAGAGAGTAATTGTAAGAAATATTAAGGATTATCCTCGGCATCAATGTATACAACTCAATATTATATCTGTATATGAGATTAGTGCATGAGTTATATGATTTAATCCAACCTTTGTGTTATCTGCCGGCTAAACGATCTAGATTAATAGCCCACTCTCTATAAATTTATTGTCGAGACCTCATTAGTTTGGTCAGAAAGTCTAACTCTGATCCAGCTCGATTTGTGCCCCTACAATTTGCGCCGTCTGTGGGAATTCTTGAGTTTTGGCGCAGATAACGTGATGGCGGGTTTGAATCCAGACCATGCAGAATCTCTAGGATCTCAGCACGAGGATCCACTCCAACAGTTAGAGCAAATGGGAGATTGAGAGGGCAGTGTGCACTCGGGGCGAACCGCCGATAATCATCCGCATGGCAGAAGCAGGGGCTCTAGAGAAGATAACACTAGGGCCATGCAGATAGAAATTGACCAGCTGAAGAGGAAGCTTCGTCGTGCCGAGCGGAAACGGACGCCTTCCATATCTGACCCTTCATCAGATGACTCTCAGAACAGTGGCTATAGGCCGAGGTCAAGAACCCCTCCCACTGAAACTTTCTCATACCAAGAGAAAAGTATTCGTGACAGGAGAAGCAGAGGGACAACTCCCAGGGGCTCGGGCAGCGACGCCATGGGGAAGGCACTGCTCCAGCTCTCTAAATCACCTTTCACACGTCGTATTGAGAAAGGAAAACTCCCCCGTCGGTTCACGTAGCCAAACTTCACCATCTATAATGGCAAAATAGACCCAGTGGAGCACGTGAGCTATTTTAATCAACGCATGGCGATCTACTCGCAGAATGAAACTTTGATGTGCAAGGTGTTTCCCTCGAGCTTAGGGCCCATTACAATGAGATGGTTTAACGGCTTGAAAGCAGACTCCATCAATTCCTACATGGACCTTACCATGGCGTTTGGGTCTCGCTTCGTTACATGCAGCAGGGTACCTCGGCCACTGGATTTGTTATTAGTCATGAACATAAGGGAGGGCGAGACATTGAAAACCTACTCGGATAGATACTGAAAAGCGTTCAACGAGATTGACGGTGACTTTGATGAGGTAGCCGTTAATACTTTTAAAGTCGGCCTTCCAGTTGAACATGACTTAAGAAAATCCTTGACCAAGAAACCTGTGAAAATTGTTTGTCGGCTTATGGACCGCATTGACGAATATAAGCGAGTTGAGGAAGATCAACAGCAAAGTAAGGGGAAAATGAAGATTGTCCCTCAGGAGAGCAGGGATTTCAAGGCAGAAAGATATAATAGCAAATGGCCGCGGAGGGACTTCACTAGCCAGACTAGGTCGGCTCCACCCCAGACAGTGAACGCTGTGTTTCGTGAGCCGGTGTAGCAAGTGTTGGAGAAGATTTGCCGAGAACTGTACTTTAGGTGGCCAAATAGAATGATAGGTGACCCTACGAAGCGTAATCAGAACCTCTATTGTAATTACCATCAAGATAAGGACCATACTACAGAAAACTGCAGGAATCTATGGATTTACCTGGATCAACTGGTGAAGGAAGGAAAACTAAGGCAATTCGTGGATCGGCCTAACGAACAAGGAACACAATCTGGTTCTGTGAATCAGAGCAGCAACACCATGAGGCCCCCACTGGGCACGATTAATGTCATTTTGGCCGCACCAGGCAGGACGGGGTCTTGCCCCACCAGGGTAATGTCAGTATGGCGTTCCTCTGCCGAGGATCTCAGCTCGGAGCCGAAGAGAATTAAGAACAATCCTCCGCCCATCTTGGGATTTTTCAAGGAGGACAAGCTTGGCACTATTCAACCGCATGACGATGCGTTAGTCATCACGTTAAGGATAGGGGGATATGACGTAAAGAGAGTGATGGTTAACCAAGGGAGTGGGGCTGACATTATGTATCCGGATTTATTTAAGGGGCTTAATTTGAAACTTGAAGATCTTACAGCCTACGACTCCCCGTTGATAAGCTTTGAAGGGAAGGCTGTCATTCCAAAGGGGCTGATTCGACTACCTGTATAGTCAGGACCAGTAGTGGTAGATGTGGATTTTATCGTGGTGGACGCCCACTCCCCCTATACAGCCATAATGGCAAGGCCGTGGTTGCACGCCTTGGGGGCAGTCTCATCAACTCTGGATGTCAAGGTGAAGTTCCCGTATGAGGATGGAGTTGAGAAGATAGTTGGTAGTCAGTCTGTGGCGAGACAATGCATAACAGCGGCAATTATGCGTCAGACGAAGTAAGAAACCCAGACTTTGGCTGGGAGAAGTTTATAGCAACTAACGTCCTTAGCCAAACTAGATGGTGCTGAGGATGAAGAGTCTGGATGTGAGGACTTGGAGAGGGTGGTTACTGCAGACGATACAGAGAAATTCTTCCAGGTAGGAAGTCAGTTGCCCCTGCAGGAGAAGGAAGACCTAGTTGCGTTTTTGAAACAAAACATCGACGTGTTCGCATGGGACGCTTACGAAGCTCCGAGGGTTGATCCGGGGTTTATTTGTCATCGCCTCAACGTTAGTCCGACCGCAGTACCACAAAGGCAACCACCTTGGCGCACGTCTAAAGAGCATGCCGATGCTGTTAAAGAGGAGGTACAGAAACTTAAGAAGGCAGGGGAAATTAGAGAGGTGTTTTACCCGGAGTGGCTAGCCCACATTGTGGTAGTGAAGAAGAAGAATGGAAAGTAGAGAGTATGTGTAGATTTTACAGACTTGAATAAAGCTTGTCCCAAGGACTCATTTCCAATGCCCCGCATAGATCAGTTGGTGGATGCTACTGTAGGTCATCCTCAGATGAGTTTTTTAGATGCTTTCCAAGGATACCATCAAATACCTTTAGCTTCAGAAGACCAGGAGAAAACAGCTTTTGTCACACCCACAGGGAACTACCACTATAAGGTTATGCCATTCGGCTTGAAAAATGCCGGGGCTACCTATCAAAAAATGATGACACGGATGTTTGAATCGCAATTGGGAAAGACGATTGAGGTGTACATAGATGACATGGTGGTTAAAAGTAAGGCTATCTCGGCTCATATACCAGACCTGGATGACACCTTCCAAACGCTGAGAAAGCATAAGTTACGCCTCAACGCATCCAAGTGTTCCTTTGGAGTAGGATCTGGTAAGTTTTTGGGTTACATGGTGACGCATAGAGGAATTGAGGTCAACCCCGCTCAAGTCAAGGCCGTTTATAACTTACAACCACCTCGGAATCCGAAGGAGGTACAGAGGTTGACTGGGATGACCGCTGCCCTCAACCGGTTCATCTCAAGATCGGCTAATCGGTGCAGGCCATTTTTCCAACTATTAAACAAGTGGAAAGGGTTTGAATGGACAGAAGAGTGTGTCGTTGCTTTTCAGAAACTGAAGGAATATCATTCACATCCTCCCATTATGTCTCGGCCCGAAGTTGACGAAGTCCTATTCGCGTACATTGCAGTCGCAGTCCATGCTGTTAGTTTGGTGTTGATAAGGGTCGATGGGGATGTACAGAAGCCGGTTTACTATGTGAGTAAGTCCTTGCATGAAGCCGAGGTACGTTATCCACCATTAGAAAAGGCAATCCTGGCCGTAGTGCATGGTACACGTAAACTCCCCCACTATTTTCAGTCTCATATGGTGGTTATTCTGACTTAGCTTCCCCTCAAAGCTGTACTCCGAAGTGCGGATTATACAAGTAGGATCGCAAAATGGGGAACCATCTTGGGCTCCTTCGATATCAAGTATATGCCACGCACATCAATAAAGGGTCAAGTATTAGCTGATCTAGTTGCAGAATTTGCTGAGCCTACAATAGAAGATAGTGTCGTAGAAAGTAACATTGATGAAAAATCAGTTGGTCTGATTGCATGTAAAGATCATGCGGAGTGGACTGTTTACGTTGATGGGGCTGCCAATCAAAGGGGATCCGGAGTGGGTTTGGTAGTTACGACCCCAGAAGGTCTCACACTGGAAAAATCCTTAAGACTGGGATTCTTGGCCACTAACAATGAGGCCGAGTATGAGGCTTTGCTAAAAGGGATGGAGATGGTTCAAAAATTGGGGGGAAAGATCGTGCAAGTGTTCTCGGACTCGCAACTTGTTGTAGGCCAAATGGATGGAAAGGTGGAGGCCAGAGATCCGAGGATGCAGGACTACTTGAGTCAAGCCAAGGTGGTACAAAGCAAGTTCGAATCCTTTACTTTATCCCATGTCCCTAGGGCTAGCAATGCGCATGCTGACTCCCTAGCAACTCTTGCCACGTCGTCATCGCAAGGACTGCCTCGAATTATCCTAGTTGAGGACTTACCCAAACCCTCGAGAACGATTGGAAATGTTATCCACGTCCACCAGATCAGGGTGGGGCCTAGCTGGATGGACCCCATCGTATCCTTCCTCAAGGATGATGTTCTGCCCAAGGAAAAGGTCGAAGCGGACAAAATATGTAGGAAGGCCTCTCAATTTTGGCTAGCCGAGGACAATAAACTTTATAAACGATCCTTCTCTGGCCCATACCTGCTGTGCATGCACCCAGAGGCGACAGAGCTGCTTCTGGAAGAATTACACGAGGGAATCTGTGGAAGTCACACGGGGGGAAGGTCCTTAGCTCACAGAGCTCTAACACAAGGATATTGGTGGCCCAATATGTAACGGGAAGCTCAAAGCTATGTGCAGAAGTGTGATCAGTGTCAGAGGTTCGCACCAAACATTCACAGCTTGAGGGTGTGCTCAATCCTCTGACAAGCCCCTGGCCCTTTGCACAATGGGGACTGGACATCGTAGGTCCCTTCCCGCGGGCACCTGGAAATAGAAGGTGGTTGGTCGTCGGCACTGACTATTTTACCAAGTGGGTGGAAGCCGAGCCCCTAGCAAACATCAGAGATGTCGATGTGAAGAAATTTGTATGGAAGAACATTGTCACTCGCTTTGGAGTTCCACGTACTCTTATTTCAGATAATGGTCTACAATTTGATAGTAAAGCATTCAGGAGGTATTGCTGTGACCTTGGCATAACCAACAGGTATTCCACACCAGCTTATCCGCAAGGAAATGGGCAGGCCGAGGCGGTCAACAGAGTTATAGTCAACGGCCTTAAGAAGAGGTTGGATGACGCCAAGGGGAGATGGGTGGAGGAATTGCCTCATGTTCTATGGACGTATCGGACCACCCCACGCCGATCAACGGGAGAGACCCCCTTCGCGATGACTTATGGCGCCGAAGCTGTTATCCCATTGGAGACCGATTTTCCAACAATGAAAACCAGTTCCTTCGCTCCGGAAGGTAATGATGTGCTATTAGAAAGAAGCCTAGACCTGGTGGAGGAAAGGAGAGAAGTTGCCATGATCCATTTGGCTCAATATTAACAAAAACTGAAACAAGGATATGACTCGAATGTAAATTCGAGACCGCTTGCTCTTGGAGACTTAGTGCTGAGGAAGGTAGTGGGTAATACCAAAAATCCGGCATGGGGAAAGCTTGGACCTAACTAGGAAGGACTGTACCGCATTACGGCAAAAGCTGGAATAGGAGCTTACTACCTTGTAGACTTAGATGAAAAAGTGGTGCCCCACCCCTGGAATGTAAGTAATTTGCGACGATATTATTATTAATGAAAAGCGCTTTTGTCATTTTAACCTTATCATTTTTGTACTACTAGTTCTGTTACGTTTAAATAAGGTTAAGCCGGGTCCTCAGATCCTCTACCTTATTCCAAGTTTAAGTAAGGTATAACCGGATCCTCGGATCCTCTACCTTATTCCAAATTTAAGTAAGGTTACGCCGGATCCTCGGATCCTCTACCTTATTCCAAATTTATGTAAGGTTACGCCGGGTCCTCGGATCCTCTACCTTACATCGGATTCCATATAACCTTGCAATGGGCATCTCAAACATGTGCTTCATGTGGTTTTAATTGTTACCAAGTACCAAGCGCAATGCTTGAGGCACTGTTAGTTCAAGTGTGGAACATGTCAGAACGTTCCTTCTTAATACGTTGTTATGAAAATAGCTTTTAAGCAAATCCTAAGTGAACGGACCCCATATTAATATGTTACTTCTTAGTGCATCACTTAAAGCATTTGCAAGTATGTCATTGTGACCATCACTTAAAGCATTTGCAAGTATGTCATTGTGACCATCACTTAAAGCGTTTGCAAGTATGTCATTTAACCAGTCTTCCTTTATGTTTATTTGGTCATTGAGGTGATATTGTTAATACGCACAAGTTCAAATCATCATTCGATTAAACTAAATCAGTAATGTAAAAGGATCTGCTCACAGTTAATATAATACAAAACAACAACTCAAGCTGAAGGCATTTCTCATTAAACAAAATATAATTTAAATACATCTACAACCCAAAGAGGGAGTTACAAAAAAACAAAGAAAAGAAAAGAAAGGTAAAGAAAGCAAGAAAAGGCAGTGACAAGGTTCCAAGGACCATCAGGGCTTAGTCTGGATCTGGCCTTTCGGATCAGCAGGAGCCACTACCAAGGTCGAAGACCCCCCAACCACTTCCTTGGGCTTTATGGGCAAAGTCGCCAGGACTAGCTCCATTATACCGCTAACCTTCGGGTTGGGGGGCAGCTCCTTTGGGGCGGCTGGAGGTTGAGGATTGTCAGGTTGAACCTCGGCTGCAGTATCCTTTGTGGTACCTTCTTCCAACTGCATCTTAACCGTGGAGCAAGCAGCATCATCCTTGGCTTGACCAGGAGCGACTGCTCGAATTGCCGAAGGGACATAGGCATTCTCCGCCTTCCACAGAAGAGAGGAGGCATCCACCCCAGCTTGGGAAAGAGCCTCCTTCCACACTTGGAGGCAGTAATCCCTACAGACCTCTAGCACTTGAGTTTTGAAGGTATCAGTGGTTTCTGCCACCCCACCTCATAGCCGCTCTGCTCTGCCTCGTCAACCATAGCATCGGCTTCCTCAACCTTGACGAGTGCCTCTTCCTTAGCCTTAAGAGCCTCCAACCTGGCTTCCTTGGACTTTGAGAGGTCTTTTTTGAGATCCTCCACTAGTTTTTTGGCCGAGGCGAGGTCTTCGTTGGCACGCTTAAGTTGCAGCCTCTGATCCTCGGTCTGCCTGGTAGTGGTCTTCAACTGGGCCTCCAGACCCGACCTCTCACTTTCTACCTTGCTTAGGCTGGTGGTCACCTCCTGTAGCTTTTTCTCCTTTAGCTCCAGTATCCTCTTGGTGTGATCCAGCCTAACCTCCCCATCCCTTAGTGTCTTATATGAGTTAGCGGCGATCTCCTCTGCCCTATGCGCAGATTGGACAACCTACATACAGACGTTGTCAGTAAATTGCATGCGAAAGCAGTCGATGTCAAGTAAAAATAAATAATAATAACAAGTGCAATGACAAAGGGCATGGATACCAAGAAACGAGCAATTAAAATTCTTACCATGGCTAACTCTTTTTTGAGGATCATAAAAACATT
Organism: Castanopsis chinensis; assembly: GCA_032878915.1. Taxonomy (NCBI): domain Eukaryota; kingdom Viridiplantae; phylum Streptophyta; class Magnoliopsida; order Fagales; family Fagaceae; genus Castanopsis; species Castanopsis chinensis. The sequence continues at coordinate 5,980,255 of JAVQMG010000093.1, read as the reverse complement.
GTGATCCCTCATCCTTCGCAGTTCACCCATGTCCTCAAGCAACAGAAGCGCCTGCTCCAGGGCGTCGGCAATGCATGCCGCTGTGCCGTCATCGGATCCCCTTATTGTAGCGTCGGCAGTGACTGCCTGATCGTCCACAAGCATTTGGGGAGCCCATAGGGGTGCATGGATAGCGGAGGGGGGATCCACCCACCTCTCCGGCCTTGTATGGGCATGGCGAGCATACTTCCCACCCCTTTCTTGCTCTATCTCCTTAGCAGGGAGGTCCTTACCGCCTTCGACTATCTCTTTCCCCTTAGGCTGATCCCTTTTTCTTTTGTGGTCAGCCAGGTCTTGGTGTTGAGTTTGAGGGGAAGAAGGAAGAGTAACCCTTACCGAAGGAAGCTTGTCGGTACCCTTATCCTTAATTTTCACCGGAGGCACTTTCGAAAGCTCCTGGGCCCCGACTTGACCTTCCAGTACGTCCTTAAGGCTAGGCTTAGACCGGCGCTGAATACCCATTCTTATTAATGGTTGGTCGTCGTCGTCCGAGGAAGTTATAGATGGAAAACCGACAACCAAAGAAGGGTTCTTAGGTGAAGGGAGAGAGTCAAAGGCTTCGAATTCTTCTTCTGAATCCGAAAGCTCAACGACTACCTCTTTTCTTTTTTTTTCTTCTTCTTCTTCTTCCTCCTTGTCTGTTTCTTCTTCTTCTTCTTCCTCTTCTTCCTTTGCAACTTGCTGGGAAGAAGAACCTTCACCCAATATGGGTCGAGCCAATGGAGTGGCGAGATGAGAGGCTCCTGGTACCACCCTCACGGGCTCGGTAATGAGGACGCCCCGAGGAACAGAAGTGCCGGCGGGCAACAAAAAACCTTCAACCGCTACACTAATCCTCGGCAATCGTGGATCCTTCTCCTTTATGACACACTTTGGCAGTTGAAAGACAGTCGAGATCGGAGTGTAGCCGATGATAAGATGTGCCGCTCTAAGTTAACCGTCTGAGTGAACAAACACCTCGGCCTTTAGGATTTTGTCCAAACGAGCGAAATCAACAAGGTGAGCACGACGAGTAAGTGCGCGGCGGTCTGTACATGTGTTCAAAAAACGAAGTGTTAAAAACAAGCCAAAGAAAACACAATCATAAGAAAATAACAAAAGAAAAAGGAAGAAAGATAGGGCTAACGCTATACGAAGACTCACCAGGTTCCCCCTCCCTTGTCGGACAGGGGAGACCGTCATGCCACTCCCCGGACAGTATCAGAAAGTCCTTGTCCAAACCCTTGTTGGAGTGGGGAAGGCATTGGATCAACCTGACTTCAGGATGCCTAGACTTCAGATAGTATGTGTGCCCTTTTAAACGATGAAGGTTATACACCCAATTCACCTCATGATGAGTGAGTCCTAACCCTAATCTCTCGTTTAGGACATCTACGACGCCTAAGATTCTAAACATATTTGGGGCACACTGTGTGGGGGATAATCTGGCTGTCCTAAGGTAGTTCCTGGTGATGGGCATTATGGGAATCCTCATTCCCCCCTCTAGGAACGCTATCATAGGAATCACTACCTCGCCGGTGTCCCTATCAGTATGCCACTCCCCTTGCTTACAGTATTTAACGGAAACTCCCGGAGGAATCCTGTATTTGGTCTTAAACGCCTCTATTTTTTCGGAGAATCTACTAAGGATGCGAACCTACCCATTTTCTAAAACTAAGGTGAGGATTCTATTGTGGGGTTGGGAAATCTAGTAGGCCGAGGACAGAAAAAAGGAGAAAGACAAGAAAGAATGAACAACAATAATGAAAACAGAGTTGGAAAACTTACTTTAAAGCAACTACGTCACCTCGGCTTATGGTTGAAAGGGTATGGAGACGTGTGTGGATTGCAAGAGAGACTAAATTCGGTGTACAGACTCTGAAATGAACAGAAAACCTTTGAAATGACAATATTTATTTCATGGGAAGGTGTAAAGCAGATAATTTTCCGCTTACTTCCCCTTGAAACGCGCCTGCCCGTATGATGCGCATCACACGATCAGACGCGGGGAACAGAGAGCCGCCAACATTTAAGTGAAGCGCGCTTTGCATACCGAAGCGTCAGAAGCAAGTTGTCTCGCACGCGTGTATCGAAACCCTCATTCCTCTCAATAAAGCAGAAATAAGGGTTTCGAGGGGCTAATGTAGTGCCCATGGGCCTAAGACACATGCTGGGCCGGACCAAAAGCTCTCACCAAGGGGAGAAGCCCAACCCAACACCATGAAATGGTTCGAGGATATACTAGCTCCAGCCTACAAGGCCCCGTGACAAAAAGGTGCCATGCACGAGCAGAGTACCATGAAACGGAACGTCCAAGGATGACTTAGTCCTCGGCAGCATGTCGCCGAGGACAGCGTTAGTAATCTGGTGGTTCAAGGATGTCCATACTGAGGATCTTGCATGCAACAACCAAGAGAACAAGAATAAAGGATAAAGGGGAATGACAGACAAATATCTAAGTAAAAAGCTGCTACCACCGCATTGAAGACATCTTACCTACCTCTCTGGCCGCATTAATGAAGAAGTGACGTATGAACATTGGATTTCAACCTTACCTTCACCACCAGAGACCTGAGTAAAAAGATATGATGGGACAAGTATCCAAAAGGAAACACCTGGACTACACGTGGAAGAAGGAAGGAAGAAAGAGAGAGGCCTATAAAAGGAAATGGAAGAAGAAAGGGGAGGGGGGGACTGAGAAAAAAGAAAAAAGAGAGAATAGAGAGAGTAATTGTAAGAAATATTAAAGATTATCCTCGGCATCAATGTATACAACTCAATATTATATCTGTATATGAGATTAGTGCATGAGTTATATGATTTAATCCAACCTTTGTGTTATCTGCTGGCTAAACGATCTAGATTAGTAGCCCTCTCTCTATAAATTTATTGTCGAGGCCTCATTAGTTTGGTCAGAAAGTCTAACTCTGGTCCAGCTCGATTTGTGCCCCTACAATATAATTTTTATTTTGAGAATATAATTTATAAGTGGATAAATAAATTTGAAAATCAATAGGAAAGTGACCCTATTTTTTAGACAATATTTTAGTGGAAGTTAGGGTTTTATTTTTATCGGATTGTCCTTTAATTTTGTCTCTACTTAAATATAGGAATGTAAGGATATTTTATAACAAAAACAATCTGGATTGTCCTTTATTTTTTATTTTTGTATATTTAGATTTGTTTTTGAATAAACGTTGGCTGTTTAACCTATTTTTTTATTTTTAAAAAAAAACAATAAACATATAGTTACTTTGAAGAAGTAGGTTAGTGGAAGAGTATTTCTATTTTGTAGGCAATATTTTAGTGCAAGTTAAACATGTATTTTTACCAAACTATCCTTTAGTTTTGTCTCTACTTAAACATAAGGGTGTAGGGGTTTTTGGAACAAAAAAAAAAAATCTGGCCTAAACAAGTACAATCGCTTAAATAATAGTATAGATATCAAAATTGTTAAAATTTTACTACAAATTAGTATCTAACCCATGCTTAGAGCACTAGCATCAGATATGCCAAATGACAAATATTTGACATTTGGCACATCAAACATCAAAAAACATCTCATATAAGATATTCTAAATACGAAAATATTTGGCATAGGTCGACTGTACAATCTCAAATTTGAAGGCTTACTATTCACAAACGGTATAATTTTTATTATTCTTTTATTCACCCGGTGGGCCTCCCTTTCTTTTATTTGATTTATTCTTTCTTCTCTCTCTTCCCCTTTTCTCGTTTGCTCCGCCCAGCTCTCTCTCTCTCTTTCTCCCTCCTCCCTGCTCTCCCTCGCCCTGCTTGCTCTCTCTGCCTCCCTCTCCAACGAAACCCAGCCTTATTAGACATATTCTTATTGAAGCCAATCTCAACCATGGTTTGAAAATTTTGATGCTTTGTAGCACAACCAACAATCTGAACCTAGGCCAGAGCCATCACCGTCGTCTGAAGCCATAGTCACTCTCTCTTCCCTCTTCTTTGTAGCTTTTTTGTTTCGACTTTAATTTGGTTCTGGATTTTTTTTTTTTTTTTTTTTTTTTTTTGGGATTTTGTTTTGCCGTTTGGGTTGATTTGGTTTTAGTGGGTTGTGGTGATTATGGGTTGACTTTGGTGGTTGTAGTGGAGGGGGTCAGTGGTGGTTCATGGTTGGTTGATTTTGGCCGGTGGTTGCTAGTGGTAAGTTTGTGATTGTGGTGGGTTGTGGTAGTGGCGGCGGTGGGTTCTGATCTGGTAGGTGGTGCTGGGATGTAGGTGGTGGTGGATATTTTCTTTTCTTTTCTAGGTTTTTATTTTTTATTTTTTATTTTTTAAGGTGGCGATGGTGGATGTGGGTTTTTGCTTGTGGTGGCTATCGGTGTTGGTGCAACAGTGGTTGTTGGTGGCCGTTGTTGATGATGATGATGGGGAGGAGTTAATATATTATTTTAATATGTTGTAAATATTATTTTAATATATAGAATTGAAGAATAAAACATGTGATGAATGAAATATTGTAAAATAATGTGATAAAATAATAAAGTAGGCTTTTAGTGTGTCAAAATGACATTTTTTATAGAAGAGTTAATGGAAATGCTCTTACGCACATGCATGAAGAATCGTAGTGGTGCTATTGATATTAGTTTGGGTTATTAAACATATAGGATATAGTTTGACCAGTAAATTTGGAGGTATTATAATAATTTTTTCTTGCAATTTCCATGATATTGGTTACACTAAATTTTTCATTACATTACTATCACATATATAATTTTGAAAATCACTATCGGATCTACATATAAAATATCAATTCACAATTATTATTTGTGAAAGTCTACTAAATACAACACAAAATAAAATAATAAATTGGTTAAATAATCTCTGTTAAATTGAATAGAGATAGGTGTATGAGATGATTCAACTCAATTCTAATTTTTTATGTTCAATATCTTCGTATACATATTTATGAATAGAAACTGTATAAAAAATTATATTCATTAGTTCAAAGCTAGAAAAAATAATAACAAAATTCTAAACAATTTAATTTATATGGAAAGCTACCAAAAGCAAAATCCAATTGTGCGTGAGTGTGTGCAAGCTGGTGTGTAGATAGCTGCGGAGGGGTGCATTTGTGCCCGCATGTGGGCGCGTGAGAGTGTGCAATGACTGTACTGTACTACTATTGTACTGCTACTGTGGGTTGTTAGTTGGTTAGGCCAGGTGTCAAGTAGGTAGTTAGTTGGTTACATGGGTAGTGCTTATAAGGAGAAGGTAAGGATTGTAAAGCTCATGCAGATAAGAATTCCATTGTTTCTTCCTTATTCTGTCTCTCTACCTTGTTTCTTGTTCCAAATATCAATTCTTCTTCCTTTACTTCCATTGAACTAGAATCTTATCAATTGGTACCAGTGCCCATTTCTGTAGCCATGATAGAAACTCGATCCATAGCTACCTTCACAGATTGGTTCAATGCTCTAAGACTACAGAGCAACATGACAATGAATTCCAAGTCTTGCACCAGAAGATGGATGCCATGACAACTATGTTACAAACCTTATCAGAGACAGTCCAAACCTTCTCTGAAGTTGGGAGCAGATGGCAAGCTAGACCAAATTCTCCAACAAGGGCTGTGTCTCCAAGAGTGCAAGCACACTAAGATTCACTTGTAACCACTAGGACTGTAAAGCTTGAATTTCCAAGTTTTAAAGGGGAAAATCCTTTGAGTTGGGTGTACAAAGCTCAACAATTTTTCCAACTGTACAATATACTATTGAATCAGAGGATCTTGTTGGCTTCTTACCACATGAAGGAGGAGGCTTTGATATGGTTTCAGGATGTTGAGGATGCAGGTCAATTCACTAGCTATGATGTATTCATCAGGGCCTTGCATATCAGGTTTGGCACTTCAACCTATGATGACCCCATGGAAGCTTTGTCAAAACTAAGGCAAGTCAGTTCAATAACTCATTACAAAGGGCAATTTGAAACCTTATCCAATCGTATTAAGGAACTTCTAGACAAACATAAGCTCTCTTGTTTCTTGAGTGGCTTGAAGGAAGAGATTAGGCATCCTGTGAAGATGTTCAACCCTCCAAATCTTGGTGCTACCTTTGGATTGGCTAAAATTCAAGAAGAGCACCTCAATGCTAGCAAGAAAGTAACTAAGTCATGGGGTGAAGCTCAAGTAGCAAAACCTTCAATTCTTGGTCCTCTACCTCCCAAGACTGACTTCAAGTTCTCTAAACCGCCATTTCAAAAGGTCCTAGCTGCTCAGATTGATGAAAGAACAAGGAAAGGACTACGCTTTTCCTGTGATGAGAAGTGGATTGCTAGTCACAAGTGAAAGACTCTAAAGTTCTCTATGATAGAAGGGGTGCAAGATTCTGTGCCTGAAGTAGAGGTTTGTTCAGAGGAGATGCAAGTGGAGGAGTGCACTGATTCTGAGGTATCTTCTAACTTAATTAATACTACTGCTGAGATTATATTGTATGCCTTGTTAGGCAGTCCATACCCAAGCACCATAAGAGTACTTGGAAGAATAAATCATCAAGAATTGGTGATCTTAATTAATACGGGTAGCACTCACAACTTCTTGGACACCTCCATTTGGATGTTGCTGAAACTTCCCATAGCTGTTGAAGATAGCTTTGAGGTTAAGATTGCCAATGGGCATTGGTGCAGACTAAGGGTGCTTGTCATGCAGTCCAGCATAAGCTCCAAGGGTAGACATTCATTATAGATCTCAATGTTTTGTCCTTAGGAGGGTGTGATGTTGTATTAGGCACCCAATGGCTGTATACTTTGGGATTGATTCAATGGGATTTCCAACACCTTACTATGGAGTTTGTTCTCAATGGTAAGCCAGTTTTGCTCAAGAGTTTACAACCCTCTAGTCTTGACTTTCAGGACTCTATGAAGTTCTTTAAACTTGCAGTCAAGAGGGGGTTGTGTCTCTAGGTTATCTCTCCAATTCCTTCTTCAATTCCAAAATAGATTTAGCCAGAGATTAAAGACCTTTTGATTAAATTTAGTGCAGTCTTTGTTGTTCCATCAGGTTTGTCACCCTTGAGAGGCCATGAACATCAGATTTTGCTTAAGGAAGGGACTCAAGCCATCAGTGAAAGGCCTTACAGGTACCCTTTTTACCGAAAATCTGAAATTGAGAAAATTGTGCATGAACTTTTAGAAGTTGGGTCCATTAGGCCTAGTCAAAGTCCTTTCTCTTCCCCAGTGTTGTTGGTGAGAAAGGCAGATGGTAGTTGGTGGGTGTGCATAGATTATAGGTCCCTTAACAAGGCTACAATCAAAGATAAATACCTAAATACTATAGTGGATGAATTGTTGGATGAACTCCATTGTTCTTCCATTTTCTCTAAGTTGGACCTTAGATTAGGATACCACCAAATCAGGATGAAAGAGGAGGACATTGAGAAAACTGCCTTGCGAACCCATGAAGGATATTATGAATTTTTGGTCATGCCATTTAGTTTCACAAATGCTCCTTAAACCTTTTAATCCCTTATGAACCAGATTTTTAAACCTTACTTAAGAAAGTTTGTTCTTATCTTCTTTGATGACATTTTGGTGTTTAGTAAAGACTTGATATCTCACTTATCACATTTGAGAGTAGTGCTTACTATGTTGCTTGACAACAAATTGTATGCTAAAAGAAGCAAGTGTGTTTTTGGTTGTGTGGAAGTGGAGTATCTTGGGCATTTGATTTCTGGTCAGGGAGTTAGGACCGATCCTAGGAAGATTGAAGCCATGATGCAATGGCTTGTTCCTACTTCTGTTAAAGCCTTAAGGGAGTTCTTAGGGTTGACTGGTTATTATAGGAAATTTATGAAGGATTATGGCTTGATTGTAGGTCCACTTACTGACTTATTAAAAAAAGATTACTTCCAATGGTCTGCTTAAGCTGAATTGGCTTTCAATACTTTCAAGCAAGCTATGTCACACCCACCAGTGTTAGCCTTACCTGACTTTAGCAAACCTTTTGTTGTTGAGTGTGATGCCTTGGGTACTGGTCTGGGGGCTGTTCTAATGCAGAATCATAGGTCATTGGCTTTCCATAGCCAAGCTCTTAAGGGCAGAAGCTTGCTTTTGTCAACCTATGAGAAGGAATTGTTGGCATTGGTCATTGTTGTGAAGAAGTGGAGGCCATACTTGGTAGGAAGGGCCTCTATGATCAAGACTGACCAACAAAGTCTCATATTCCTTTTGGAGTAGCTAATTGGGACACCTACTCAACAAAAATGGTTCACCAAATTGCTTGGTTACTCTTTCATTGTTGGGTACAAGGAGGATAAGGAAGACAAAGTTGCTGATGCTTTGTCTAGGAAGGAAGAGAGTTCTAATCTGCAGGCAGTGGATGTTGGTTCATTATTCCTTATTTATTTTCCTTGTCCTGCCTGACTGACTATTTTGAAGGATAGCTACAATAAGGATGTTGAATATCAGCAGTTGTTCACTGCTTTTTCTGACAGCTTTTCCACTTCTTCTAATTTTTCTCTGCCGAATGGTCTTCTTCTTTATAAGGATAGGGTGTTCTTGAGCTCTTCCTCTCCATTGAAGTCCTTGGTTCTTTAGTATATGCATGACAGTCCTATTGGTGGTCATTCTGGTTATTTGAAGACTTTATATAGGGTCAAGCAAGACTTCTTTTGGAAGGGAATGAAGTCTAATGTCAAGATGTTAGGAACCTAGAGGTTCCTAATGGGAATGAGTATGAATTGTAGGGGGATTGATGGGAATTGTAGGGAAATTGACTTAATTCGAGGTAGTCACTCTCCATAGAGAGAGAGAGAGATTAAGAGAGAGAGAGAGGCAGATGCACTAATACCCTAACAAGTTGATTTATTCTTCAATTGATCTCTCATATTGGATTACAATCATGTATTTATAGGAGATTAACTCTAATCTCATTGGCCCACATGGCCTCATTCTATTGATTCTATTATTCTTCATGTGCATTAATAATTCCAACATGTACTAAATGTGATTAACCATGTGCATTAATAATTCCAACATGTGCTAAATTTGATTAGCATGCTTGGAATTCTAACTAACTAACTAACTAACTAACTAATTAAATCTCAATACAACAATTATTATCCATATGCTTATAGCATTCCTAACATTTCCCTCCCCTTGAAAACACCTTGCCCACAAGGTGTTATTGTGAAATAACATCTTCATCAAAGGAGATCTTCCAATAGACCAATACCGTTGTAACATTTTGATCACCATATTCATGGATTTCTCTTTAACAAGCGGTCCCGTGCACATGAAGGTTTCTTCTTTGTAGATCTTCAAACTTTGCTCGAATTCTTGAGCCTTCAATAGTTCTTCAATCTTCAAGGTCTCATTGGTTCTTTGAACCTTGAAATATTCTTGTATCCTCAAGATCTCATTTGATTCTAGAGCCATTAAAATTGTTGGCACTTGTATCTTTGATTCTTGGATCACCGATACTGGGATTGCCAATTCTTGAATCATAGACTTTTGAATGAAAGCTTCCATTGGTACATCAAGAATTGGTTCTTAGAAAATCATCATCTTTTTCTTTGTTTGTTATTTGGACTGAACTTCAAAGGTTGTGTCTTCATGTATATCATCATCCACCTTGACACAAAAATCAACATCTCGTCTTGCAACAACGGTAGTAGATTCTTGGAACTTTATTTGTTCTTCAAGTTTCATTGAATCAAGAGATTGTAACTTCTCTTCCGTCATGTTTTCGAGACCTTCTTGGAATCTTGAGAGCTCTTCCTTCATGGCCATGTTAGATTCATCCAAGGCCTTCAAGGCCTCGTTAGATTTTGTCAAGGCCTCGTTAGATTTTGTCAAGGCCTTAGCCTTTTCCAAAACTTCATTCACCATTTTCAAGATTTCTTGTCAGTCAAATTCACCCATCTCAAGATCGACGGCTCTGATACCACTTGTTAGGAACCTAGAGGTTCCTAATGGGGATGAGTATGAATTGTAGGGGGATTGATGGGAATTGTAGGAAAATTGACTTAATTCGAGGTAGTCACCCTCCATAGAGAAAGAGAGAGATTAAGAGAGAGAAAAGTAGATGCACTAATGTACTAACAAGTTGGTTTATTCTTCAATTGATGTCTCATATTGGATTACAATCATGTATTTATAGGAGATTAACTCTAATCTCATTGGCTCACATGGCCTCATCCTATTGATTCTATTATTCTCCATGTGCATTAATAATTCCAACATGTGCTAAATGTGATTAACCATGTGCATTAATAATTCCAACATGTGCTAAATCTGATTAACATGTTTGGAATTCTAACTAACTAACTAACTAACTAACTAAATCTCAAACAATTATTATCCATATGCTTATAGCATTCCTAACACAAGAGGCATGTGAAGCATTGTGATGTGCGTCAAAGAATTATGGTAAAGACTACCAAGCCAGGGGGTTTGTTACAGCCCTTGCCAATTCCCTCCAAGCCTTGGACTGATATTAGTTTGGATTTTGTGGAAAGTCTTCCTAAGTCTCATGGATTTGAGGTCATTATGGTGGTGGTGGATAGATTGACCAAATATGTACATTTCATGCCTCTTTCTCATCCTTACACTGTTGTTAAGGTGGTTGCTGTGTTTATGAAGGAGATTTTTAGGCTTCATGGCATGCCTCAGTCCATTGTGAGTGATAGAGATGTTGTGTTTACTTCTAAATTTTGGCAGGAGCTCTTTAAACTTCAAGGCAACACCTTAACCATATCTTCAGCACACCACCCTCAGACATATGGTCAGACTGAGGTGGTTAATAGGAGTTTAGAGCAGCATTTTAGGGCCTTTGTATGTGACAAGCCTAACTATTGGGTTGAGTGGTTGCATTTAGCAAAATTCTGATTCAACACTAACTACCACACCTCTACCAAATTCACTCCTTATGAAGCATTGTATGGTTGTCCTCCACCAAGGCAATTGGATTACATTCCTGGTATCACCAAGGTTGAGGCAGTGGATCACCTTCTTAGGACTAGGTCTGAAGTCCTGTCATTACTAAAACAAAACCTTTTTGCTGCTCAATCCAAATGAAGCTCCAAGCTTATCAGCATAGGCTTGATAGGTCATTTGAGGTTGGAGATTGGGTTTATTTGAGGCTTCAGTCTTATAGAAAGTTAACCTTAAGGTCCAAGGGCTTCAATAAGTTTTCCCCAGGGTACTATAAGTCATTTCAGGTTTTGCAGAGGCTAGGTTTTGTGGCTTACAAGTTGGCTTTACCTTCAGATTGTCTCTTGCATCCAGTTTTCCATGTGTCCTACCTTAAGAAGCATTTAGGGGCTCAAGTCATTCCTATTCCTACTTTACCTCCTATGGATTCTGGTGGTTTTGTCCATCTTGAACCAGTTGCTGTTTTGCAGACCAAAACTAAGCAGCTTCGGTCCAGGTCAATTACTAAGGTTTTAGTCCAATGGCAAGGGCAAGATCCAGTAATGCTACGTGGGAGTCTCATTATGCATTGCAGCATCAATTCCTTCACCTTATGGGCAAGGTGTTTTGATTGGGGGGGTATTGATAGGTACTGTAGTGTGACAGTGTGACAATTGTAGGCTTGATATTTGCAGATATTTGTAAAGGTCTGCATGTGTGGATATTTGTAGATATTTGTAAATAGGCATTATAACAATTGTAGGCTTGATATTTGTAGATATTTTTAAGTATGTGTAAGGGTGCACAGGTGGTGTGTATGTTGCTGCAATGGTGTGCGTGTGTAGGTGTGATAGTTGTGTGTGTAAGGGAGTGTAGGGGAGTGTGCGTGTGTGCGTGTGCAAGCTGGTGCATAGATAAATGCAAAGGGGTGCGTGTGTGCCTGCATATGGGTGCGCGGGAGTGTGCAGTGACTAGACTGTACTGCAGATGAATTATATTGCTATTGTACTGTTGCTGTGGGTTGTTAGTTGGTTAGGCTAGGTGTTAAGTAGGTAGTTAGTTGGTTAAGTGGGTAGTGCTTACAAGGAGAAGGTAAGGATTGTAAAGTTCATGTAGGTAAGAATTCCATTGTTTCTTCCTTATTCTCTCTCTACCTTGTTTCTTGTTCCAAATATCAATTCTTCTTCTTTTTCTTCCAATGAACTAGAATTTTATTAGACACATGATGCAAGATTAAACTCTAATTGAAATCCAATTTTTACATTGAATTAACTCACTTGGCACAAAAATTTAAAATTAGATTAGATGAGACACATAATACAAAATTAGACTTTAATTGAATTCCAACTTGAATTCTAATCGGATTTTCTCTCAGCTTTATATATATATATATATATATATATATATATATATATATGTAGATTGTCTACAATTGATATGATAATGAATATGTGGTGGATTGCAACAACCTATTAAATGAATGTTTAAACCATTTTTTATGATTAATGACATATTAGTTTGTATATAAGCTTTATATAGTCAAATTTACAGTATTTTTAGCATCAATAGAGCTCTTCTACGATCACAACAAAATCACATAATCTTTTCACAATAATTGAAATGTCAACCTATTATTAATTAAAATAAGATAAAATTAAATTTAAAAGGAAGTTATATTGAGACTCACCCACAACACAAAACAAAACAAAAATGTTGTAAAACTTTTTTGAAATTTTGTTACATCCCTAGACTTTCTCTAATATAACTTGTGAAATTATTTGGAATAATGCTACATTTATTAATATTTTATTACATAAATTTTACAAAATGACGTGTCAACTTTTAAATATAAAACCAAAAAGTAATTTAAAATTTAAATTATGATTGATGTAACATACATCACATTTATCATGATGTGAATTTTTAACAATAAATTGATTATGAGATGAGTTCAAGTTACATATGGTGTAACTCTTTAGAGTTACATCTGGTGTAACTCTTTAGAGTTACACATTTTTTAAACCATTGGATTTAAGTAGATCCAACGGTTAAAAAGAGACTCTCATTAATGCTAATATTCTAATTGATTTTATTTATTATCTCTTATTTAATACATTTCATACTTGTTTTTAAACCCCCCAAAAAAAAAAAAAAAAAAACTATACTCTCTCTCTCTCTCTTGATTTGCACAGCTCTTCCTCTATCTCCTCCATGGCTAGGTCGCTGGTAGCAATAACACAAATCAAGAGTTGAAGTGTTGTATTCTATCTCTACGTGTCTAGTCCTTGGTTATCAGTAGGTTGTGTGCTGCTTTTAAAAAATAAAAATAAAAATTATGAACGCTTTTGTGATGTTTTTGAACTCAATTGTCCTGACAAGAAGAAAGGCTTCAATCCTCTTCTATTTTAATATAATAGCTGGCAATCACTTGTAGATTGGCGACATTGTTTATGCGATTGCAACAATATATTTCTGAAGTATGTGCAGTAAGTGAAGTAGGGTCTGAACTTGACAGAAACAACAAGACTCTAAATCCTATTGACAAAACTACAATCTTTTGACTTCAGTGAGATATAGTTTTAAATTTAGACTTTAGTGACGTTCATATAGGAGTTGATTACTTTTTTTTTTTTTTTTTTTAATGATTAATCAACTCCTAGACGTTCATATGGTTGTAGATATAGTTTTTTTTTGGGTTTAAAAACAAGTATAGAATGTATTAAATAAGAGATAATAAATGAAATCAATTAAAATATTAGTATTAATGAAGGTCTTTTTTTGACCATTAGATCTACTTAAATCCAATGGTTTAAAAAATGTGTAACTCTTTAGAGTTACACCAGTGTAACTTGAACCCATCTCATATATATATATATAGGTCAAAGAGATGGGTTCAAGTTACACCTAGTGTAACTCTTTAGAGTTACACCTTTTCTAAACCATTGGATTTAAGTAGATCCAACGGTTAAAAAAAAAATTCATTAATGCTAATATTCTTATTGATCTCATTTATTATCATTTATTTATGTCATTCTATACTTGTCTCTAAACCCAAAAAAAGATATACGTATTCTCCTCCACTACAGTACATCTCTCTCTCTCTCTCTCTCTCTCTCTCTCTCTCTCTCTCTCTCTCTCTCTCTCTCTCTCTCTCTCTCTCTCAGGTTCCACCTCTATGGACAAGTTGCCAGCTGCAAAAAAAGCCACAGCCGCCAGTTGCATTTCATTCTTCTTAGATCATTTTGCACTCTTGTCCTTTTCTTTTCTTTTTGACATGTGTATTTTATCTTTGGATGAAAATACAATTTTGACCTATATATATATATATATAAGATGGGTTCAAGTTACACCTGGTATAACTCTAAAGAGTTACACCTTTTTTAAAACATTGGATTTAAGTAGATCCAATGGTCAAAAAAGACCTTCATTAATACTAATATTTTAATTGATTTCATTTATTATCCCTTATTTAATACATTCTATACTTGTTTTTAAACCCAAAAAAAAACTATATCTACAACCATATGAACGTCTAGGAGTTGATTAATCATTAAAAAAAAAAAAAAAAGTAATCAACTCCTATATGAATTTGAAATTAGAATCCAATTTTGAGCCTTGTGTCTAAATTTATGTAAAGATCACACCATAATTATCCACTTAAGTTTTTTAATTTTTGTGCCAACGAGTTATTGAATGAAAAATACTAAGAATCTAATATTAATGAACTATAAAATTAAATATAATAATAAAAAAAACTAATCACATATACTCAATAAAAAGCATCACACAACAAAGATCACCACACATTCTATTTTATTAAAAATTCGAAGAAAAAAAATGATCATATGTAGTATAAATTTAGGTAAAAATTTTAATATGTGACTAATTGCGTTTACTTTTAAAAGAAAACAATTTGACTAATTATTTATATTTTTATGATAGAAATTGTGTTTAATTTTAAATGTATCCATACATATGAACATGTTATATGTTTTTTATATATAATAATCTGACTAATTATATATATATATATATATTTATAACAAAAATTATGTTTAATTGTAAATGCATTCATGTGTTTACATGGGTTATATGCTTTTTTTTAGGAGATAAATGGGTTATATGCTAGTGATACATAAGCTTTATTTAGGAGTTCATAAGAAAATGGAATGGAATGATCATAAGGGAATGGAATTGAATGGAATGTAATGGAATTAAGTAACCTTGATTGGATGTTTTAAAATTAAGAAATGGAAATGAATGAAAATGAATGGAATATAAGTAATTTTGTTTGGAAATAACATGGAGGGAATGAAATGGAATCATTTTATGACAATATTACTATTATACCCCTATTTTAAAATAAACGGTTGAATATGTATGGGTATTTTAGGAGTTTTAGTAAAAAAATTATCAAGTCTAATTTCATTCCTTCCCATTCCTCCCAATTTCGGGGGAATGAAAATTTGAGATTTTAAGGGAATAGAGAGGAATGAGTGTTTCCTCCTACCTATTTCATTCCCTTTTACTTAAACTTCTAAACAAGGGAATAGACTTTCCAATCCCTCCATTAAAACTCCTAAACAAGGGAAGAGAAAAAATATTACTTTCATTCATTTCCATAATATTTCATTCCCTCCTCCCAAACGAGGCCTTAATGCTGAGCTGAATACTTATTATTAGATGGAACAAGCAATACAAACATAATCTATATATATATATATATATATATATATATATTAATTAAGGGTAGGATTCAAGTTACACTTGGTGTAACTCTAAATAGTGTTACACCACTCAATTTTTATTAATTGAATGCAAATTTTGACAAATCCACTGTTTGATTACAATATCGCCGTATATTCTCCATGCTTGCAAAATTTCAAGGTGATCAAAGATTAATAATTATGTAATCAATTAATTGTTTAAATTTAAGTTTTTGTAGTTTAAAATAATGCATAAAAAATGAGTTTATGGATCGAATGGTAAATAACATCCAGTTGACATGGATGTTAAGAACATATAGAATATGTAATTTAAAGGTGAGATTTTCAAAATATGAATTCTATAATAAATTATTGGGTGGTGTAACATTACTTAAAGTTACACCAGGTGCAACTTAAACTAAACTCATATATTAACAGGTAAAACTTAGAGAAAGTCTAATTACATTTTAATTGGATTCTCAATTTTGCACCATGTATCTCATTTTATTTTTAATTTTGTGCCAAGTGAATTATTGAGTGTAAAATCGAAGAATCTAAATCTAATAAAATTCTAAATTGGATTTTAATTGGAGCTTAATCTTTTGCCACGTGTCCATTTATTTTTTTTTAATTTTTGTGCAAGTAAATTATTAAGTGAAAAAACTGAATAGTCTATATATGTATATAATGAAAAACTATTATATATTTTAGAAATGTATAGTTTAAAAAAATTGTAAGCAAATACTATGATAATTTGAATCTCTTCTAAGAAAAAATGTATAATTGTGGATAGTTTTATTTGTACCCATATATATGCACGGGGCAACACACATGCTAGTTTTATATAATTATTAAGATGGCCAATTTTGATTAGTATACAATAAAAATGATTCATATAGAAATAACATCTAATCACATTCTATCACCTCAAATAGTGTGAAAAAAATTATAAAATATTTATGTAAAAGCAATGTTGAATTTGTTTATGATAAATTTTTTTTATTAACTTTACTCACACAATAGAAATATTCCTTAGCTGGTCACCATCTCTGTTAGCTGCTCTAAGTCGATATCGGGCTGGTATAAGTTAAATACAAATGGTGCATCCCTTGGGAACCCAGGTATGGCTAGTGGTGGTGGCCTTATTAGAAACAGCCAGGGAAATTGGATTAAAGGCTTTGCAAGAGCTATTGGGCACACTACTAGTGTGTTGGCTGAATTATGGGCATTGAGGGATGGCTTAAACTTAGCCATTCAGCTAGGACTAAATGCTCTGGAAGTGGACTTGACGCCAAAGTAGTAGTGGAGATGCTTAATAAATCCGCCTGTCCGAACAGAAAACTATCCCCTCTGTTACACGATTGCAAGTTCCTCTTGTCAAGACTCATGCAAGTTCGGGTAGTACATGTTTTTAGGAAGGCGAACAAATGCGCTGATTTTTTTGGTTAGGAGGGGCTGTTTTATGAGGGAAGATTTTGTTATTTTTGATGTCTCACCCTATAGTGATTTAATTAATCTTATTGCATCGGATATTAATGGTCAGTTTGACCTTAGGCTTGTAGCCACAGCATTGGCCTATGTGGCCAGCTTGTAGTTTGTTTTCTGTTGTTTATATATACAAGCCTGTTAATCCAAAAAAAAAAAAATTATTAATGTAATAAAAAATTGGGAGCTCACAGAAACAATTAGCAACGTGGCTAGTCTTCGTCCTCTTATATATTATCGAACAAAAGCAATATGTTTTTTTTATTCACAACGAAATCTGCATGCATGTCACTTTTTTTAAGCCATGAATCTTTGACCATGATCTTGGGATGCAAACCAGGCCAACGAAATTTCACATGTTCCTCCACAATCCGAAGTGAGATCCAAAGAAGTGTGATTCCTAGTAATTAAATACTAGCAATTATTCGCGACCACAGTGCCTGCCAGAGTTACACAACAGAGTCCTTTCTGTTAGATAGAGGTCAGGTGCAATCATATAAATCCCAACTCCCAATGCACCAGCCCCACGAAATAATACTAGATCAGTAGTATTAAAATTTAATAAATGTGAAATGCGTTAGTAAAAATTAACTACTTTATTAATAAATGAAAAATATAGGTTATTGTGTAATTATTTTTATACATATTTTATTTATTTATTAAATTTTGATATAAATAAAGTAGTATCTTTTGATATAAAGTGTTTTTTTTTCCATGAAACTAGAACAGGTACATCTATTTTTTTTTATTTTTTTTGCTGAGTGAGAAGAGGCATATGTAGATCTTCAAATTGAATGTAATATTATATTATACCAGATTTTTCTTGAAAATAATGATGTAATATGAATGATGTCATAGACTCATATAGCATGTGACCCTTGCGGGGGTGCGGGTGCTGGTGCTGGTGCAGGTGCGGGTGCAGGTGCGGGTGGAGGTGGGGGTGGGGGTGGGGGTGGGGGTGGGGGTGGAGAGGAAGGGAATGGTTTTTTGTCCATATTTTTTAAAAATATTTAGCATAATGCTCCTGTTTTAAAATTAATTAATTAGCTGAACGTATCTGGTTTTGAATCTCGATTATAACAAAATTAAGTTTGATATAAAATTTGATATTCTCAAAATCGAGTTATGTGTATATTTTTAAGTAAAAGTTGACATTAGCAATGTTGAATTCTACCTGTAACTCGATTTTTTTTTAATCGAGTAAATAAGGACACAATATTTAATAGTTTTAAAACAGAGATATTATATTAGATATTTTAAAAAATAAAAGCAAAAGCTTATTTCCTCCTCGTGTGATTTTGAGTTTTGTCGTATGTATGGTTTCATCTATTTTTCTTATTCTTGAAAGTAGTGCTTTGATTTTCGTTACCGTTTTTCTCTTCATTTTTATTTTAACTCTCACTCGTAACACTCCGTTTGTTTTAATGGAAAATCTTGTGTAAAGATAGTTTTTCTTGTTTTCCAGTGTTTGGTAGCATAAAAAAAAATAAGTCAAAGGAAAACTAT
This sequence comes from Castanopsis chinensis, assembly GCA_032878915.1. Lineage (NCBI taxonomy): Eukaryota > Viridiplantae > Streptophyta > Magnoliopsida > Fagales > Fagaceae > Castanopsis > Castanopsis chinensis. Next base: position 5,961,665 of record JAVQMG010000093.1, on the reverse strand, counting down.
CTTTGGTCAACATAAAAAAAATGACTTATTTTTAGAGATTGTTTTCCATTAATTTTTTTTGGAAAACAACTCTATCTCATAGCAAGCTAAATAAAGGAAGTTAAGAGGTTATTTTTCAACTCATTTAAAGTTGCTACCAAACATTAGAAAATGAGATAGTTTTATAGAAAATGTTTTTTAAAAAATAACTTATTTTCTAGAAATCATCATTATTGAAACAAACAGAGAAGTAAAAATATAGTATTTAGGGGAAAAAAGAAAAAAAAAATTTATACAAACCAATACAATGAGTGTATATGTTTAAGATAACAAGCTGTTGACTATGATTAAAAAGTTTCGGTGGAGACAACACAGGGGTGGGGATGAAAGGAAAAGCAAATGGATTAAGTTGGCGAGGTGTGAAAAATTAAAATGTCACAAGATTTTAGGAACTAAAAGCTTTTAATCTAATCCTTCTAACAAAGGAAGGGTGGAGATTTTTAATGAGCAATAGCCACACTCTCCTATATAATGTCATGTCGGCAAGGTATTTCTCAAAATACATGGCCTTCATGTGCGGAGGTGGGCAGCAAAAAATGTTACAAAAAAATCACTATAAATGAACAATAACCATCCTTTTTGAAATTGTCCTGGTACCATCTCCAATCTTCTTGTCACTGTTTTACAAATGGAGACGGCAGATGGGTTTGGCCCTGAGTCTTCTTCTTAATATATTCGTGTACCATTAAGAATACCCAGCAATGGAAGAGGCCCACAAAGAGCATCCACAATGGGGCTTGCATATGCCAAATGCAAGCCCCATTTGGCATTTAGGCCCACAAAATACCCAGCAATGGAAGAGGCCAAATGCCAAAGGCCAAATTTTTTTTGGCATAATGGTGAGATGGTACTGTAGCTGAAATAAAAAAAATACTTTTTTAATTCTCTCTCTCTCCCCTTTTTTACCCGAAATTCCTCTCCTCTGTCATTATTTCTCTTTCTTTTCTCTCTCTTCCGTCTCTCTTTCTCACCTGGCCTCTCTTCTTTAGACCCGCCCTCTCTTCTCTTCAGACCCGAACGCCATGCTCACTGTGGATTTACTCACTGTGGGTTTTTTTTTTTTTTTTTTTGTGGTGGTGTCTGTGTGGGTCACGGCGGATCATGGTGTGGGTCACGGTGGTTGTGGGTTGTGTCGTTTTGGTGGTGCTGGGTGGCGGTGGGTTCCGAATCTTCCGATGGAGTTTTGATCGGCGTGGGATCTGTGGAGAGGCGAGGTGGGTTTTGATTTTGGGTGGGTTTTGATCGGCGTGGGTTTTGATCGGGTGGGTTCCGAATCTTCCGATCGGCGTGGGTTTTGATCGGCGTGGGTTTTGATCGGCGTGGGTTTTGATCGGGTGGGTTCCGAATCATCGGCGTGGGTTTTGATCGGGTGGAGCTCGGGTTTTGATTGCGTGGGTTTCGTTCCGATGGGTTTTGATAGTGGATTTTTCCGGTGGGCGTGTGGCGTGGTGGTGGTGATTGGTGGTTTGTTGGGTTTCGGCGGCAATGGCAAGTCCGATTTCGGCGGCGTGGTGGTGGTGATTGGTGATTGATGGTGGGTTTTTCTTCAAATTTTTGTTTGGGATTAGTGTTGTGATTTGCTGGGGTGGCTGGTGGTGATTTTTTGTTGTGATTTTGGTATGGATTTTTAGATTTTTTGTTGTGATTTTGCTGAGTATGGGTTTGCTAGAGGTTGAGGCCGGTGCTAGAGGCTGAGGCCGGTGCTAGAGGCTGAGGGAGAAAGAGAGGAAAAGGAAGAGAAAAAGAAAAATAGTAAAAAAAGATTAAAAAATAATATTTTAATAAAAAGGTGAAATAATAGAATTGTGTGATGTTGAGTGTAGTGTTAAATGGTATGGTATAAGTAATAAAGTAGCTTTTTGGGATGGTATAATAGGATAGGATATAGAATACGGTTGTGGATGCTCTTAGTATTCAGAACAATAAAAAAAAGAAGAAGAAGAAAAAACGCATCTTTTCTTCTTATATTCCATTTGATCGCGTATCTTTTGTCACATTATTCCTATCCCAATTCATGTACCACATGTGAACTAACCTGTGTCTTTGCTTTTCCCCAAGATGCTCACGTCTCTTTCGCTCACTAACCTTTTTTCAAAGGTTAAAGTTAATGTAACTTTTTTTTTTAAATAATTACAACATATTACTAATCTCACGCTCGAATTTTTTTTTTTTTTTTGTGACTTTCAAGTACTTTGTATATGAGGAGGTGTTAATTTAACTATAACCTATAAGGTCTTTGGCAATTAATGCTACTTTAATTAAGATGAAGACATTGTTCCCATGGCTGTATTTTTTTTTTTTTTACATTCTCTTGATGATAAATTATTAGGTTCACAAAAGATGGCACTGAAATGGTCCCACCCAATTAAATGTTGTCATCTATATGGGTGTGTGAGTTAGCTTTCCAATCAGCATAAGAGAATCAAAGAAAAAAATTAATAATATGATGTTACACTTGCATAATTGGCATTTTATTGGTTAAGATGATCATTTCAGCCAACCAAATAATTTGTCTTTTGGCAAAACACCATCACACGAAGGTGAGCCACCTAAAAAAAAAAAAAACACACACACACACACGGCTATAGTTCCTATTTTGCAGCGGAGTAAAAACCCGCTGTAATAAATAGTTCACCTATTGTAGCATTTTTGGCTGCTGCTAAAAGTTAAAAAAAAAATGAACTTGTAATTATATATTTAAATATTGAAAAATGTCATAACATTTTTACAACAAATTTTTAAGTAGTAGATTGTTATTAACTGTTACGAGTAGGCAAAAAAGTAATTTAAGTTGTGGATTCAAATTAGAACTAATAATAACTTACCATTTATAATTTACTGTGAAAATATTATAGTTGTAGCACTTTTTAAAAATATTAGTAATGACTAAAATTTGACTCCCTTTTTTTAGAAGAAAATTGACATATTTATTTATTTCAGTAACCTAATTGCACATATAAATGATCATAATGTCCCACATGTATTAAATATAAGTTTATGTGTTTAAAAGCCCTTGAGAACCCTTTTCTTGCAAGGCAATTTTTCAAGATGAGTTTTAATCATGAGTTCCTAATATTTGGTATCACAACCAACCACCACGTTTTGTGGCTGGGTCCCTACTGATTACAAGATATAAATTGTCCCACCCTAAATTGTCTCACCCTAAAAGATTGTTGCCCCACCCTAAAAGATTGTTGCCCAACCACCACGTTTTGTGGCTGGGTCTCCTACTGATTACAAGATATAAATTGTCTTACCCTAAAAGATTGTTGCCCCACCCTAAATTGTCCCACCCTAAAATTTTTTGTTGCCCATTACTTTTCTTGCCTGCAACACAAATAAAAAATAAAAATGATGAAAGTTATTAATATTTTATTTATAAAAGGAATAATTCCAACATATTTCCATTGCCTCGACCATTTAGAAACTTCTCATTGCATATTTCATTAGTTTCAAAAAAGTCCAACATTTTCCTATTACAAATTTACAAAAACAATTTACAAGAAATCCCTTACCATGAGGTGGAATTTCTTTACATATAGAAGATACTTATCCCACTTGTGGTGAATCCACGTTCCACTGTTCCAGTTCCACTACACTTCTCTAACCTAAAATGTTGATTTAATAAATAGCAACAAATGAACACGATAACAATAAGGATTCAAATGAGTGAATTATTAATATGTCTTGCAACAAATAATGTGTTTTTCATTCAATATTATTAGCCATATAACTATTATTTTTTTTAAAAAATTTATATTATTAATAACAGAATTGATAAGATTTCTAGCAATAAACATGATTAATTATGGAACTATTATTGTGTAGATATACCTATTATTACTTCTTTTGTTTTTTGAGTGAAATATACTTATTATTACTGATTGGATAAAGTTTAGTTACAAACTTAGTTGTAGCTTTAAACTACAATATATACTTAGTACTTTATGCTTCTTTGTTCTAACTATGGAAGATTCCTCTTTTAGACAGAATAAAAGACAAGTTGCGGCAAAATGCATAAATGGGTTGAATTTAATAGGGAAAAAAACCCGTAGTTGAGGGTATTAAATGGTGATGAAGCCAACTTAATGGGCAATAGGGGTGTAAAGCTTAAACCATGGAAGATTCAGACAGAATGGAAGGCAAGTTGCTGCACAAATGGGTTGAATTTAATAGGGAAAAAAATCCGTAATTGAGGGTAATAAAGGGTGATGAAGCCCTAATTTATTAAATACACTATTAATTAATAACGGTAGTAGAAGTCAATTAATGATAGTATTTAATTAATTAGACATGCATCTTGCGCGGAGCCAAATATTTTTTAAGGAGTCAAGCCTTTTTTTTTTTTTTTTTTTGAGAAACTGGGGGAGCCAAGCTAATATATATAATTAATAAAAAAAATAAATTCAAAGAATAACCTATTCACTCACAAAATATGTTAATAATATGATTTAACAAATGTTGTTTTTTTACATATAACAAAGTAAATATATAAGATACTAAAAACTAAAAGCTTTTAAACTTCTTCTCGAATTTTTTTTTTTTTTTTTTTAACTCCTAAGGCCCTAACCATATGAAATCAACATATTAGCAACAAAAAAAAAAAACCATGAAATCACCATTTATTATTCCTTGTTTCTAAAAAAAAACATTTATTGTTTCTTGTAAAAGGCAAAAAAAATATAATGTCCATGTCTCTAATTTTTTTAATTAAAAATATGTACTAATATATTTCTAGGATATGTTATTATGGTATAAGAGTAATTAGAAGAAAGAGACAATGCATTAATAATAGGTGAAACTACACTAATGGTCCCTCAAGTTTATTCTGTGTACGCAATTGGTCCCTCAAGTTTACTATGAGCACAATTGGTCCCTTAAGTTTTCAAAATGAGTAATATAAGTCATTTTGTTAACTTCCGTTAGTAGTGTTGCTTGCGTGGCTAACAGAATAATGACCCGTCATTTTTTTAATGACGTACCATTTTTTTATCCAAAAATTACAAAAATGAATTCACACGTAAAAAAAAAAAAAAAAAAAAAAAAGACCCATTCTAATTCAAGTCTTAATCTTAACCCAGTGCCAAATTAAAACTCATTTGCAATCTAATTCACAAACCCAACAGTGCTCCAGACATGTTGCATGTGGAGGAAAATAAGATTGTTATCAACTCTATTGATGGGGCCTCTAGTGACAATATGACTGTCAAGGTTTCGAAAAAGAATCCACATATTGAGGATCACCGGAATGTATTGGAAACCATAAATCTAGATGGAGTTTTTAGCAAGCAAGAAGATTAGTCGGTCCCAGAAACGGCTAGCAATGATGGTTGTGCTTATAGGGGTGCCATATGTGGCTTTTGGTGGGAAAGGGAAGGTCATAATTCAGTTGGGAATAGCGTTAACAAAATGCCAAATGTGTTGGTGCCAGAGGAGAATTCGCCTTTCCTATATTGTGATTTTTATTGAGAAACAATCTGGATTTGGTAGATATGAATGCCATTTCTGAGCAGGTTATCGCAGGGCTGGACAATTACTGAATTTTATGGTTGCGTGAGAGAAGCAGGGAGGTGAAGGCTACCGTCTTCAGCAGAGGGCAGCAGCGTCATCGGTTGCTAGGGCATGGAAGTATTCAATCTCTCTCTTGTGGGTTTGTGAATCAGATTGCAAATGAGTTTTAATTTGGTACTGGGTTTGGATTAAGACTTGTATTAGAACAGGTCAGATTTTTTTTTTTTTAATGTGTAAATTCATTTTTGTAATTTTTTAATAAAAATAAATGCCATGTCATAAAAAAAATGACAGGTCATTATTTCATTAGCTACGTAAGCAATACTACTCACGGAAGCTAACAAAATGACTTGTATTGCTCATTTTAAAAATTTAAGGGACCAATTGTGCTTACTTGAAACTTAAGGGACCAATTGCGCACATAGAGCAAACTTGAGGGACCAACAGTATTGTTTTGCCTTAATAATATATAAACTTTCATATTTTCATAAAATACATTAAATACACTTTGAATTAATGAGTTATTTATGGTACAAGAGTAGTTAAAGGAAACAAATATGATAAATTAGTTATCTAAATAAATATGTTACATGCTTTTAATAAAAAATTAGTGGGGGGGGGGGGGGGCATTATTTAAATTTATATCTAAATTACATTTTTTTTTCCTGAGAATATAAGAGAGAGGAGAGATTTTGAAAAGTTGGGGGGGGGGGGCACATCGCCCACTCGCCCTCCCTCCAGATCTAATCTTGCGATAGAGTAATGCTACATCTACAAATAATTTTATAACATTTGTACAAATTATTGATGTGACCAATTTCTTATTAATTGTCACCACTAATCATTTTTTCATTTATCAATAACTACTACTCACCACATTAGTAGTTTGTAAATTTTTTTTTTAAAAAAAGCTTGTATTTCTTGCATTTTTTGTAATTCCTATGGAGCTTATGTGTTTCCCTGCAAACACAATGCCCAAAAGTCCGAGGCAGAATAGCACATTCTTGGAATTTCCTTCCTACCAAACCCTTCCTCCTTCGGGTTCTGATTGTAATGGGTCGGGCTCCTTTACAGGCTTGGGCTGCTGATTAGGTCACTCAACCCTAAGAATTGACTTTGGAATGATGAATACTCATGTCTTGTGGCTCTTTGTGCTACACTTTGGGGCCATTGGGCACCCGGTTGGATTTCTTCCTAATTTGTTGAATATTGAGCCCAATTTTTTTTTGTTTTGCAGTATGAATTGGGCTGGTTTCCTCAGGCTTGGGCCATAGTAGGCATTTCTTGGGGGCCCAATTTCTGCAAGTTTAGAGCTATTCACTTCTTTATGCGGAGGCCCACTTGGTTTTGTGAAATTGGAGCCTTGTTGGCTGGTGTTTTGGTTTGGGCTTTGTCCCGTTCGAGGGCCCATGAATCCTGGGCTTGCTTTGGTTGGGTTCATTGTAATTTGTAACCCATAAAATATAGGGTTAATTTAAAAGAAAGATTTGCGTGAACAATGAGTGTAAACTGCCATTTAAATGCCGCTGGTAAAACTAAACAATTAACCTCTGCTTCTATTCTTAACAAATATAAATATAAATATATAATATTTCAAGATAATAACTCAATAAATCACTATGGCTTTTTAGTCTTGAAATTTATCAAATCTATGTAATTTAGAATGAGATTATTCATTACTTTTTCCCTACAAAATTCATTAATTTTTGTCTACTTTTTTCATTTTTTTAGGTTATGATTGTCTATCTTTTTTCAAAAAAAAAAAAAAAACCTATCAAATTTTAATATAAGAAATTATTATTTTTTAGAAAACATCTCAGATCATAATCTAGTAATCTTCAATAATGCAATATCATTTTTATGGATTAATCATTAAAATAAACTTTTACTGGTCTCATTACATGCCGCTTTGCACATACGATGAAGCTCTTTTTTATTTTATTTTTTTAGTTTTATGTAATTTTTCAACTTAAACTTATCTACCGTTAGTTAGGTTACACAAGAAGATATTTTTAAGAAACTAAAATTTATAATTTGAATTATAGTAAACTGCTGGGTTTAGTATGTGCTAGTTTTTAGGGAAAAAATGTATAAAATATGTGTGAGATATATAAAATAAAGAGTGTGCTAATTTTTTTAAAAAAAAGTTTCTCTAGTAGTTTTTTTTGTTGAATTAAAATTTTAACCCTATTTTTTATTTTTTAAGTATAAGGATTATCTAATTAGAATAGAGGTATTTTTGACATTTTTTGAAATCATAACTAACTTTTTGAATTCTTTTAATAGTAATAATAATAATAATAATAATAACTAGCCTCATCACACGCACTTCGCATGTGATGATTTTATTTATTTTATCTTGAGTTTAATATAATTTTTCAATTTAAATTGATCTATTCTGTTGAATTACAATTTTAACCCTGTTTTTTTATTTTTTAAGAATAAAGATTATCTAATTAGCTTAGGAGTATTTTTGACATTTTTTGAAGGCATAATTAGCTTTCTAAATCCTCTTAATATATAGAGAAGATAATAATATATAGAATAGGGATTATACATCTCTCCTTCTTAAATAAAATAATAAAAATTATTGTATAAGCACAAATATGAAAAAAAAAAAATCACTCAAAAAACAATTCCCACCCCACCACAATTAATCCTTTGCGGACCTAAATCTATTTTTTTTTTTTTTTTAAATTAGGTAAAAGAGATGGGACTAGAGATAAATTTGGGCTTTGATAGGTCCAAATCTATGAATTTCAAAATACTTTCAAAGCCGGTGGCCCAAATCAGACAAAAGCTAAACTAGTCTGTCGTTAAAATCAAAATATAGTTAAGCATCAGCATCAGCATCAGCATCAGCTTCGCTAAACTAATCTTAAAAAGACCTCTCTCTCTCTCTCTCTCTCTCTTGCGTTGCGTGTACGGTGTGGTATACCTGTTTCTCTCTCTCCGGAGCTTCCCGATTCAATCCCTGATCTCCGATTCGCAATCGGAAACACAATACTGCGGTGGCCGTTGAATCATTCACCGGTGGTTCAATTTCGCAATTACGTAACTGACCTTATTGAGTGGATTTTGGTTTGGCATTTGCTGTGCTCAGTCAGTGGTTTTGGAAAGTTTTTTATGTGAATGCTCGAATTTTGATTTGGTTCAGGTTTGTCTCTCTCTCTCAACTCTTCTTCTTCTTCTTCTTCTTCTTCATTTGATTTTGTTTGTTTGTTTGTGGGTTTGTCTTTATTTTCTGTTTTTGTTTGTGGGTACTTTGAAATGCGAATTACGTGTTTGATGAAATGCTTAGCTGAAGATAATGCTCTCTTTGTTTGTGTCGAACTGAAATGGAGAAATGGGATTTTGGGTTATAATAACTCAGCCACTAGTTGTGTAGGTAGTACTTTTACTCTAGGCGCACTGAAAATTGCATCTGGTGGCTGTGACTTCAAAAATTAAATGTTAAAATATATAACAGGTTTCTTCTAAGGATCATTATCTTGGGTGCAATAGAAAATTCCTTTTTAACTTTGGATGGTAGATTATTATTGTTTTTTTGATAGGTAATGAAAAATTTTATTAATAAAGAAGCCAACCTGAGTACATTGGGGATGTGTGGGTGGAAAAAATCAAGAACCAAAATTACAATGATCAAGTAAAACAGAAATGGGAAAACAAGAAAAATGCGACAGCGCCACACTTCAAACAAGGAGAGTTTGGCAGAAGAAAGACTTAATCTATAGCAAGGAACGTTCACATTCCTCAAAACATCTAACATTCCTCTCACTCCAAACACACCACATCAAACAATGCAGTGCGAAATTATTACCTCCTGTATATGATAATTGGAGGGTAGCTCATTGGCTTTGGAATTATTATTATAACTGTGATATAAAGTAGGGATGAGGTGCTTGGATTGAATGAACAATAAATTTGTATGAAATATTTCTGGTCCTTTCATTTTTATTTAGTCATTTTTGTTTTTATGGTATTAGAATTATATTTAAATAATCTGCCCAAAATTCGGATGAATTAACTTGTCATTACCTGAGTACCAACCCTTTCTGACGGTGGTTTGCTGCAGCTTGATGACTTCTGCTGGTTTTTTCCTCTACAATGTGATCCATATGTCTAAAATAAAACTTAAATGCTAGGTTAAGTCATCAAAGGTGTTGTAGGTGTAGTATTGGTTTCAGAATTAAGAAACTCTTAATTTGATGTATTTGCTTTGTGGTAAACAGTACTCAGATACAAGCTTGGCAATTAGGCACACAAGTATTCCTATGATATGTTACTAATGGCACTAGATGATTTGTAAGTCTGGTCAAATTTATGATTTTGCTTATATCTTACATGTTTGATAAAAGGTATTGTATGTCTACTTTTAGTTTCAGAATTAAGAGACTTGTCATAGTGCATATTCAATTTCTGGTTACCAGTTCCCTGCTACAAACTTGTTGAGGGAATTGACAAAGAGAAGAGATGGGGGAATCGGAATCGGCAAAGAAAATAGAGGAAGAAGTAGGAAGAGTGGTGGAGCAGGCTAAGGAGCTTCAAGACTCTGCGGCATCTTTCATTTCCAAGGCTTCCGCCGATGACCAATCCCTCCGTAACCGTGCCGTTTCCCTCAACTCTTCCATTCGCCGCCTCCATTCTCTCCTCTCTCGTAACGACCATAACCCTCTCAATCCCAAGTTAGCAGACAAGGCAATAATTATTATTCTTTCATTGCAACTTTAATTGGATCCCATTCCCATTCTTTCCTCATTGAATTCATTTTGAATTTTTTGCAGCTTGAAGAAGATTTACAGAGAGCTAGATGTATAATGGTTGATGGAGATGCCGCTTCTTTCCTTCCTCCGAAAACTCAAGGTTATATTTTTATATTCCAATAGTAGTCATATTCAAATTCAAATTTATATTTGTTTATTAAAATTGAAACGAAGGAATTGATGTGAAGGGGGATTTTTGAAGATGTTTCTGGGTCCTATTAATGTCCGTGCCTCGCAAAAAGACGTTCAATTAAAGGTTAAAGAGGAGTACAACAGTTACAGAGTATGCTTCCTTCTCTATCTCTATATTCTGCCTTTTGCTTTTACTACTCTACCATATGTTTTCTTTTCACCCTCCTCTGCAAACATTTAGCTTTTTTCTACTGCTACTCACTACTATTAAGATTTTCCTGTCCTGCATTAAAGAATTTCAAGCTGACGAGCTCTAGCTCAACATGATACCTCCTCCCCTTGTACAACCAAGGTTGAGGGTGAGGTTGTGGGTTCAACACCAACCTGCTGCGTCCGTAAGATGTAATTACCAATAATAAAGAATGGGTACCTAATGCTTCATTTCGATGGAAGGAATTCAAGATTAAAATTTGTGATTCAATATTTAGTTTAAATGATTTAAATAGAGAATTAAAGAGCAAAATTTTTACTATTGATGGAATATTTGGATGGAGTTTAATTTCATTAATATGTGGATTTGAAATAATTAGGTGCAAAATTTAATTTCAAGTCCATAACATCATTGATGCTTTTATTGGAATAAAATCTCGAAAGCTCAATTAAGTGTTGTTTAATTCATATTAAGCTATTAATAATAACAATTGTTCTTCGAGTCCCTTGATTTTAAATCTTCATGTTCAAACGCAACCTAAAAGAATATCAACTGGAGAAGCTTCACTTCCACTAAAAACTCTCTTTTTTCTGTGTAAACCAGGATAGAACTGCCCTTCTGTTTCTCTTTTTCCCAGCAGCGCTTCTTATTCTAAGGTCTTGGATTTGGGATGGATGCTTGCCAGCTTTTCCTGTTCAGCTGTACCAGGTATTTCCCTAATTAAGTTTTTAACGCCTGATTTTGAAGATTTTTATTTTTATTTAATATGGAACATGCACTTTGTCAGGCTTGGCTTTTGTTCCTCTACACTGGCTTGGCATTGCGAGAAAACATTTTGAGAGTGAACGGAAGTGATATTCGTCCATGGTAAAAGTGCATACAATCTTTCATGGCATTGAATTTTTGCAACTAAACAATGAGCATGCTTTTGTCATAACATATTAGAACAAACTGGATTGACAATTTGAACAAAGATTTTATATATTATATATTAGAAGGCATCAGAATTTAATTTTTGTGATGACTTGTATTTGGATGACCTTCTAGTTAATATTCAGTTGATCTGGATCTACTTGTTCCTTTATGAAGGTCTATGCATGGTTGGAAACACATAAATTTGGTGGTGAGATTTGAAGGGAGAGAAACAAAATTTGTTTAACTTAAAATGATAAAAAAAAGGCAAGTGAGTTCTAGACAACGACATTGATAAGATGTGGAATGAAATTGCTAGTAGTATTAAAAAAGTGGCTAAAGAAATACACAACGAACCTAAAGGATGTGAGTGACCGATTAAGGAGATTTGGTAGTGGAATAAGGAGGTTCAAGCAGCATTTAGAGAGATTAAAATGATTAAAAAAAGGCAAGTGAGAGCTAGACAAAGATTTTGATAAGATGCGGAATGAAATTGCTAGTTGCATTAAAAAAGTGGCTAAAGAAATACACAATGAACCTTAAGCATGTGAGTGACCAACTAAGGAGATTTGGTAGTGGAATAAGGAGGTTCAAGCAGCATTTAGAGAGAGAGAGAGAGAGAGAGAGAGAGAGAGAGTAGGATGGGGGGCTGGCTATTAGGAATTTAAGAAAATTTAATGAAGCTTTATTTGGAAAGTGGTTGTGGAGATATGGCACTGAGAGAGACTTGTTATGGGATAGAGTGATTGAGGTGAAGTAGTGCTTGTTGGGGGGCATGGGGGTGGGGGGGCTGTTGGTGCACTGAAGTGGTTTCAGGTCCTTATGAGGTTAGTCTTTGGAAATCTATAAGATGGGAGTGGGAGACCTTTTCCAGGTATATTCAGTATGAGGTGGGGGATGGATCTAGAGTGAAGTTTTGGCATGATTGGTGGTATGGAGATCATTTATTAAAAGACTTGGAGATCATTTGTTAAAACACACTTAACGAGAACTGTATGGAATTAGTTGTGGCACAGATACTTCTATAGCGGCCCTTATGCAATTCTGTAATGGAGTTCATAGGGATTTTCATTTCTCATGAGCTGTGCAGAATTGGAACTGCGGACAATAAACTTTGTTGGAAGCCAGCTAAGGGCAGGGGTTTTGAGGGGGAGGTTATTACAGTTCTTTGAAGCCTAATACAACTGTGCCTTTTACATGGAAAATTATTAATGGACTTCTACAGTGGAAAAAATTCATACTATTGGCAATCTATGGAAGAGATGTATTGTTGTGATAGATTGGTGTTATATGTGTAAAAACTCTGGGGAGACTGTGGACCATCTACTCCTGAATTGTGGAGTATGAAATCTGGTTTGTTTGGAGTTCAATGGGCTATGCCTCAAAGAGTTTTGGATTTTTTTTCTTCTTGGCAAAGTCAGTTTTGTGGAGTACGATATTTGGTTTGTTTGGAGTTCAATGGGCTATGCTTTGGATTTGTTTTAATGCTAGAAGTTTTGAGGTCGCGAAAGGACTATCCTTGATTTAAAGAAGTTTTTTTTTTTTTTTTGCAAGTCTTTGTTTGATTGGATGTCATCTTTGGGTTACATTTCTTTTACAACTCTTTTAGCTTTCAGATTTCATTGATCATTGTAACTTGAGAGTTTGATGGTGATGGTCTCACAGTTTACTTCTTGTATACTGGGGCCTTCTTTTTCCAAGAAAATTGAGTTATTTATAATAAAAAAAAATAAATAAAGAGAGGTTTTATATCTGCTACCAAGCTACTTTATGGTATCTTGTTTGTGTCACTACCTGGCAAATGCACTTTTTATGTTGTTTGTGTTGGTTATCTCAGGTTATTCTTGGTAAAGGATATTCAAATCTTGACCTAGAAGATTTAATCTAGGTATTGTACCTGTAGGGGGCAAAGACGTCAAAACACCATGTGGGCCTTGGGCTTGGTCCGAGAACGCAGACTCCGCCAGTGGGCCGTAAGTCGAGAATAAGGCCTCCTAAAACGGGGGCCCAGGAGAGCGCCGACCAGGCGTTGGCCAGTTGGGAAAGGATTCGAAGAGCGCGGCATGGCGCCTAAGGGAGAGCCCTTGAGGCCTAGTGAGTCATACAGGGCTTCAACGGGACGCCGAGGAGGGGGACAAGTGGGACGTGCGCTGCATAAAGCTGCTGCCACCGCATTAAAGGCTTCTCACCTACCCGCTTGGCCGCATTAATGGGGAAGTGACTTCCGAGGGGACGACAGTCAACTTTATAGCCATTGGGGAGCGTTTTCAGGAAAAGGATGGATGGGATTTGATGGCTCTACGAATGGGGAACAGGGAGAGGGAGTGGGAGTATAAATAGAGAAGGGGAGACCACTGGAAGAGGATCTGGATTTTCCTAAAAAGAAGACTCTCTCCCCTCCTAGATAGCATAAGGGAAGCAAGGGAAGAAACTCCTCGGCCCACGTCCGAGGAAAGTAAAAGTCACTCCACCAGCTCGTTGCACACCAATAGTGAACTTAGCCCATACGCCATTGCATTCTACCGCCTTAGAAAGTCTAGGTTTCAAGCCCAATTTCTACAAATTTTATTGTATAGGCCACTTGGGCTGGCTCGGTCACTAATTTGTGTCCAAGACTTAATTTGTGTCCTTACAGTACCCATTAGGTGTATACATGACTTACCAGTAAAAAAAAAAAAATCTAGGTATTGCATGCATGAAGAGATGTGAAGGAAAAATATGTGGTTTGACTTAAATAAATCTAGAATCTGATTGAAAATATGAAGGGACTGTATATTGTATAGTACATGGTACTAGAAATGTGTATTCTGACAATAGTAGACATTGCCATCTCTCTCGTTGGCTTGAAAATATCTAACATTGTCAAAGTCAACATGGGGGTTTATTCTTTGGAAGGGGGTGAGGAAAGGTTGAAAGAAAAAAGGGGGGGGGGGTGTCGGAGGTTGTTTAGTTAGTATATTAGATTTGATGTTGGGGATGGTCAGAGACTTTGCTTTTGGCATGATGTTCGGTTTTTAGGCATTCTATTAGTCTCTAGACTTGTTTTGGTTGGAATTTGTGATTTGTACAGCAGTGCAAGATTGGGAATTGGAATGGATAGATACTACCTTTGACTTCATGTATTCAGAAAAGCCCTGAGAGTTTGGTGTAGTTTAGATGATTTGGAGGTTTTCTATGAAAGAGAAGTGTCAAACTTTGAAATACTATGGAAAATAAATAGAAGATGAAAAAATAATAATGGAAGATATTAACCTGGTTTGGCCTTAGATGAGAAAGAGAATGAAAGAAATTATTATTGTTCGGTCACTAAGACCTATGTCCACAACACTAAAACCCAAATGCCTATGTCTTTCATTCACTTCATAGACAACACATTACAAGGCAACCCATATTTATAACGGGATTTATAGAATTTGAAAATAGGTCAACTATCAATATATTACATGTGTAATTTGAATTTAAATTTCATATCAATATAAGTGATTGATTTAGTCTCTTGATTTACTCCAAGAAATTAATTCTTTTATTTAGCCTTCATTCTTTGGAAAATGAACATACTTTCCCACACTCTCCCCTGAGTTGTGCATTAAATTATTAAATTTTTATGGAAATGTGCAACTTGTAGGAAATGAAACCTATGTTAAAAATACTTCCTGCAAAGTAGTTTGTACTCCTCTTTTTGAGAATATTAGTGATCAAATGAGGAACTTGCTATGAATCAATTTACATGTCAAACCTTTAAAATGACACCTCTCAATCAAAATTCCGCAAGAGAGACTCCTATGAAGATATAAGTATATATTGACATGGTGAAATCCTTTGCTGTGAAGTTAGGTATTAGAATTTAGGCACCTTTTGCTGGATGTTTACACTTTTCAGCTATAACTGAAGATGATGCGGAATGGTTGGAAAGTCTTTCTTCAAAAGAAGTTTTAGGTGTGGTGTGGTCAGGAGCTTGAATGGAAATAAAGCACCAGGCCAGATGGCTTTCCTGTGGCTTTTTTTTTTCCTTCCTCCATACATGTTGGAAAATAATTAAATCTGATATTATGGCAGTGTTTTAGGCTTTCCACAAGTAGGGTTAGTTTGAGAAAAATCAGTAAAAGTCTTGCTGCAACTTTTATAGCTCTCATTCCAGAAAAGTATGGCTCACATGATGTGACGGACTTTCAGCCCATTAGCCTTGTGGGTGGAGTTCATAAAATTCTTGTTAAAATTTTGGTTATTCGGCTAAGATTGGTGTTAGAGAATATTCTCAAAACGCCCATGTGAAGGGGAGGCTAATATATGATTCATTTTTAGAGCTAATGAATGCTTTGAGAGCAGATCAAAGTCAGGAGATCTGGAGTTATTTACAAATTTGATTTGGAGAAAGCCTATAACCATGTAATTTGGAATTTTCTCATTATTTGTGGAGAAGATGTGGGATTTCAGCAAAATGGAGGAGATGGATTTTGTTTTGTAGAATTTTGCATATCTATAGATTGCTTTTCAATCTTCATCAATGGCAATCCTAGTGGTTACCTTTAGTTATTTTTATGGAGGCATTGAGTAGAATGTAAAAATAAGGCATAAGGAGGTAGGTAATTATTGGGCTTTACAATCAGCAATTCAGAGAATAATCTATTGATGTTTTCTTGTATTCTCTTTGCAAAAGGCATATGCAATGCTAGAGTGGTGCTTTATGTGTAAAAGGTGTGGGAAATCGGTGGATCACCTTTTTCTTCATTGTCCTACAGCATATGAATTGTGGTCTATGGTTTTTTGTTTGTTTAGTATACATTGGGTTATGCCATATAAAGTTAGTGAGTTTTTGGCTTCTTGGCAGGGCAAGTTTAGTAGACATCGAAATATAGAGTTATGGAGGTTTTGGTGCTTATGGCGGGAGCGGAATGCTAGATGCTTTGAGGATTGTAAACGGTTTATTCTTGACATTAAGTCCTTTTTCCGTACTATCCTTGATTGGAGTTTAGGTTTGCCTTTTTATTCTTGTTTTTCTCTCCCCGGTCTTATTGATCATTGTAATCTGGGTTCTTGATTTGTGTCACTATAGTACGCTTCAATACGCTTCCAGTGTACTTGGTTTTTTTGTTTTTTTTAATAGATTTTCTTATGTTACTTATCAAAAAAAAAAAAAAAAAAAGGACATTGATTTGTCTTCGGGTGTTTTTACTTTTTTTTTTGTTGATAAGTAACGAAAGTTTTATTAAAAAAAGAAAAACAGCCAACCCGAGTACATTGGGAATGTACTAAGGGGGCATAAATCAAAAACCAAGATTACAACGATTAAGTAAAACAGGAAGGGAAGAACAAGAAAAATGACAAAAGACCGCACTCCAGTCGAGGAGAGTGTGTAAAAAAAAAGACTTAATCTCTAACATAGAGCGTTCACATCCCTCAAAACTTCTAGAATTCCTTTCGCGCTAGATACACCACAACAAGCAATGAGGCACAATTCTCCACAACTCTATATTTCTATGACGACCAAACTTATCCTGCCAAGACTCAAACAAGTCAATGACCTTTTGAGGCATAACCCAATGAATTCCAAACAAACAAAATACTAACGACCACAACTTACAAGCAATGGGGCAATGAAGAAGAAGATGATCCACTAACTCCCCACAAATCTTACACGTATAACATCAATCAAGAACTAGCACACGTCATTTGCGAAGGTTATCAATTGTTAAAATCTTACCTAAGGAGGCAGACCATGAAAAGAAAGCAACCCTTGGAGGAACCTTCGATTTCCAAATCATCTTCCAAGGGAAGGATAAGAAAGTAGGAGGGTAAAAAAAAGATAGAATCCTTTAACCTCAAAACCTCTACTCCTTGCTGGCTTCCAACACACCCGATCTGGACCCAATCCCCGAACCGTCGAAGAGTAGACCATATCCATAAACAGATCAAAGGATTCTTGCTCCCAATCTTGAGGAGGACGACGAAATTTAGCATCCCAATGAATCCTCCCACTAGACCAACACATAACCTCCGCTACTGAAGAATCCTTTGTTCTACTAATACAATAAAGTTCCGGAAAAGCCTCTTGGAGAGTACGATCTCCACACCACACATGCTTCCAAAACTTCACTCGAGTACCATCCCCCACATCATACAGAAGTAGTTTTTACTTTTAATTCTTTGACAGATTTGTTAGATAGTTGTTCTTTCTTTATTTTATAGTTTTTGCTGTTTTTTCTAGTTAGTATACTGCCTGTGTGCTTTGGTATTTTTGTATTATTTTCTTTTTTCAATGAAGTCAATTACTTAAAAAAAAAAAAAGACAATAGTTTTTTGTGAAGCTAACTCAAATAAATTTTGGTCTGTTTTTACTTGGTTTGAAGTTGTCTCTAGTATAAAGGTTAACCTAGGAAAAATGTCAAAGTTGCTTTGAAGTTGTCCAGTTGGTTACTATTTTGGGGTGCAAAATGTCAAAGTTACCATTGAAATATTTAGGCCAGCCTTTTGGTTTTAAATTCAAAGTGAAGATCATTTGGAACACTATTCTAGAAATATGGAAAAAAGACAGGTGGGATGGAAATGACTAGATTTAATGAAAGGTTGTAGCAAGATTTTTATGGGGGGGTTTAGATGAAGAGTCTAAATTTCATTTAGTTAAATGGGATTAAATTTGTGAACCTTTTCAAAGTGGAGGTTTGGCCATCAGGAACCTGAAATCATTTAATGGAGCCCTCTTAGGGAAGTGGTTGTGGAGATATGGTTCACAGAGAGAGGCGTTGTGAAAGAGGGTTGTAGAGAAGAAGTATGGCACTTTATGGGGTGGATGGTGTACTAATGTTGTTAATGGGTCTTATGGTGTTAGCCTAGGAAAATATATATAAGTATCTGACGTAGGACAACCTCACTATTTCAATGGAACAAATAAACAATAAAATAAATCCTAGGAGTCAACACCTAAGGGCTGCTTGGAGTTAGCACCAAGCAAAAACTGGAGTCGGCACTAGTGTAAAAAGAAACACAGTTTTTTATTATTCTCAAAACTATCTTATAATAATTAGAAAAAGTGCTTAAATAGCTAACAATAAAATTCATAAAGAAACCCTAATGATTAAATGCTCGGGTTTGCTTAATCTCAAGTCCAATAACTAACAGGCTCCATCCATAAGGCCATAGGTTGGGCCGTCTTCTTTTTGCTCTTCCTCCCACACATGCGTATAATTGGAGGCTTGTATCATGTGTCCGCACCAGTATCTATGTAAAATTTTCGCAATTCATTTTAGATGGGTGATGGTACCAAAAGTTAATTTTTCTTTGATGTCTAGTGTGGTGATCCTTCTTTCAAGGAGGTGTTCCTAGAACTGTTTTGTATTGCATGTGATAGTAGCAAATTATTTGCAGTATATCAATGGGTGCATTCATTTGGTTTTTAATTTTATACAAACAATACATGATTGGGAGTTGGAGTCCATTTCGTCTTTCTTGGACTTAATATATTCAATATTAGAGTGAGATAGTGGAGAAGGTAAGCTTTGTTTGAAGCCATATGCACAAAAATAGTTTGAGGTCAAATCTTACTACAGAGCCGTAACTCCAATCAAGAGGTGGATTTTCCTTGGAAAAGCATTTGGAAGCCTTAAATTTCTGCAAGAATTGCTTCTTTTTGTAGACTGTTACGTTGGGGAGATTCTTAACAATAGACAACTTGAGAAAAAAGAACATTATTGTGCTGAATTGGTGTTGTATGTGCAAAAGGCATGGGGGGAGACATTTGATCATTTACTCCATTGTACACTTGATTTACAGTTTTGGACTATGGTCTTTTAGCCTTTTTGGGGCTCAATGGGTGATGCAAAGGGAAGTAAGACTTATTAGCTTGTTGGGAAGGTCAATTTGGTTGATGTTAGAACATAGAAATTCTTGTTGACTGTTTTGGTCTCAATAAAGTTCATTATTTATCCCAAAAAAATAGAGGAAATTCTAGGAAAGGTGATTCATTATTGCTTAATATGGTGCATTAGGGCATAGGCAAATTAGGATTTCTAGAAGCTTTGAGTGGTGTGAAATTACCATTTTGGATTTGAAACTGCTGTTTTTCAGATTCATGTTTAAATGGATGATAGTGTCAGGATTATTTTCATTTTCGAACTTATTAGATTTGATTATCTTTGTAACTTAGAATTTAATTGTTGGTGTACTTTGTTAAATTACCAATTCTCTCAATAGCTTAAGCTATTAGTTAATGATGAATTTAATCATAATTCTAACAGTCCCCCTCATGTATGGATATACTCCCCTTTAATAAGTGGGGCCTGACACATGGGATTTTTAACAATTTAAATGGGAGGTGGAGTGAAGACAAGAATTGAATTCAGGATCTTGTACTTTGATACCATGTTATATAACTAATTCTTCTAATAGCTTAAGTTATTAGGAAATGACGAATTCAATCATTTAACCATAATTCTAACAACCCTATTTTATACTTCTTGTATACTTGGACTATATATACCTTGTTACTTAAAAAAAAGAATTTGAAAATAGGTCAACTATCAGTTTATTTCATGTCAATTTTGAATTTGAATTTCTTATAAATAAATTTTTTTGCTTCAATCCTTGATTTACTCTAAGCAATCAATCCTTTGATTTAGTCTTCATGGTTTGGAAAGTGAATCACACCTTCCAACAAGAAGGTTTGTTTTGTTAAGTAGTAATACTAGGTTTTCAATTGAATTAAGCAAGCACAAAGATGCCCCTTTGCTCGAAAGGAGATGGATTAAGCTCTGTACGAGTTTGACTTTGGCTGACTTCAGATACTTTAAAAAAAAAAAAAAAAAAAAGGAGGTTTGGCTTTGTTCAATTGTACTGTTGGGTGTTGCAAATACCTTGAGCTTTTAGGGTTCATCTTGTCTCTTTGTAGTTAGGGGCTTTGCTTGTGTGCTTCCTATGATTAGAGCTCTACCTGTTTTCTCTGATAAAACTTTCTATGTTTACCTCAAAATAAATATCAACATGATATTTTTGTTAAAATGCACATTAAATGGCATGTATTTTAGTTTCTTTATCAGTGCTTCATCCTTGACATGGCACTTTGTTTTGTCTGTGTTGCACAGCACACTGAGTTTTTTACAAATACACTGATTTTGCAGGTGGATTTATCATCACTATTGTGCTATGGGTATGGCCCTGGTTAGTCTCACCTGGGAGATTAAAGGACAACCAAATTGTGCACAAAAGCAGGTTACTTTGTTTAACAATGTGTTAACAATATCATTGGTTCTGTAAATAATTATCAGTTAAATCATGTGCAGAGAGGTGTTCAACTTTTCCTACAATGGGCTATGATGCAAGGGGTTGCAATGCTTTTACAAAATAGATATCAACGCCAGAGACTCTATACTCGTATTGCATTGGGAAAGGTGCCATCCCCAAATTATTTTTTCCCCTTATTTGCCTTTGTTATCCATTCTATGTTTTATTTTATTTTTGATGAACTCATTCTATATTTTATATTAAATATAGAATCATTTTTCACGTTTTGATCCCTAGTCTTAGGTCCCTCCATACCCACCCTTTGTTCTTTCTGTTATGAAACTTCTTTGTTAGAATGACAAGACACAAGAATGATATGAGGAATTTCTCTCTTTCAGATATATGTGAACTTATGGTTCCAATATTTGTTTTACTATTATTTTCAGGCTAAGAGGATGGATGTTGTCTGGGGAGAAACAGCCGGTGTGACTGGCCAACTGTGGTTGTTGTATCCCATACTTTTCGCTATGCAGGTGATGTACGCAAAACTTGGTCATTACTTTTTAAACATTTACAGAAAGCATGCTACTTCAATTATTCAGCTACTGTATCATTCTCTACATCGAACTTACTAGTCCTTTTTTTTTTTTTTTGATCGGTTACTTACTAGAGTCCTTGCTTAGCATGAATTATAGATTTTTTTTTTTTTTTTTTTTCTGTATTTATTAACTTTCCTTTCCTTTTGGCACATCCTTTATATATTCCCCATGTTTTAGGATTGCGCGCCCCTCTTTGAGCATTTTTTTTTCAATGATTCATTTAAAGATGAATATAACCTATTGCATCTGTCACACTGTTGTGTTTTGCATGACATGCAATGATATTAATTGATTACCTATGCACAGCTGCAATGAAAAGGTTGTTTTGGGAACCTAGAAGTCATGTCAACTAAGGGGTGGCTGAATTTTTTTTCGTAAAGATAAGAGAGGGGGTTTGGCTTGGTTCCCTTTGTTTTGGTGTAAAATGTTTCTTGCTAGAAAATATTCTGGAAAACATTTTTCATTGTTTGGCAAAAGTTTACTCACCACTTTAAAATATTTATATAGAAAAACTAAATCAACTTAAAAAATAAGAACAATCAAAATAAGATTGCTACAAAAAAAATTACTATTACAATTAACAGAAGCTATCAATTATTATTATTACTATTTTTTTTTGTTCTTGAAAGCAATAGAAGCTGTCAACCACTTACACATTTGAGAGGTATTTTTGTCATTTTGATGGTTGAGAGTTATTTATCATTTAGTGGGTTTAGAGGTATCTTAGTCATATTGGAGGTTTTGAAGGAATTTTAGTCACTATGAAGGTTTCAAGGCTTTGTTTTTTTTTTTCCCCCCCTTTCATTTTCTAGGTTTAGGGGAATTTCAGTCATTGCTAGGGCTGTAAACGAGCCGAGCTTTGTCGAGTATAAAATGTTCAAGCTTGGTTCGACAACAAAAATAGAATGTTCAAGCTAGGCTTGAGCTTGATATGCGCCTATAAATAATGTTCAAGCTTGAGCTTGTTATAAAGTATAAAAGTTTGAGCTTGGCTTGGCTTGATTCATTGGTCAAGCCAAGCTCGAGCTTAATATCAAACCCAAACTCAAGCTAAATATTATGTTTTTGAACTTGAGATCCAACATAAGTATGTTATCAAGCCTATATCAAGTTTGACAATTGACAATTTAAGGAAAAGAAAAGTTTGCATTTTGGATTGGTGTTATATGTGCAAATGTAATAGTGAAAGTGTTGATCATCTTTTCCTTCATTGCTCGGTTGCTTTGGAGTTGTGGGATATGGTTTTTGGTTTATTTGAAGTTTGTTGGGTTATGCCAATGTTTGTTGTTGGGCCGCTTGCTTGTTGGCAAGGTCGTTTTGGTCGCCACTGTAATGGAGATATATGGAAGGTCGTTCCTCTTTGTTTGATGTGGTGTATCTAGAAGGAGAGAAATAGTAGGTGTTTTGAAGACAATGAGCGTCCCCTGCCAGATCTCAAGCTTCTTTTTTTTCCGAACCTTACTTGATTGGTTCTCTGTGTGGAGAAATCATTCTTTTTCTTCTATTTTGGATTTTCTTGACTTTTTTAATGTTCGTTTTTGATTTATTCCCCCCTGTATACTTCTTGTGTACTTGGGTGTCTCTCTCTTTTTGGTATCAATGAATCTTTATTTACTTATTAAAAAAAAATAAAAAAAAAATATCTAGTTTATTTAGTTTGGATGAGTGGTCTCAACTTATAATTAATTAAAGTCTTAGAAAGATATGAGTTTACTTGTCAAGCTCATATCAATTTTATTACCAAACTCATAAATTAGCCAAGGCTTAATTTGTTTTGTTACTTTTGTATCGAGTCTTGGTGTTCACAAGCTTGTTCATAAACAATATTTTTTACTTATGCTCGACTCGTTATTAAATAAGCTTAAAACTAAAGCTTAAGTTTGGCTTGTTTATAAACAAACAAACATGAATAAACTTTTTATCGAGCCAAGCCTGAGCTGTTTATGTACGGCTTGGTTCATTTACAGAGGTTTTGAAAGTATTTTTGTTATTTTGTTTAGGTTTATCATTTTAGAGGTTTTAGGAGGTATTTTGGAGGTTTGGAGGGCATTTTGATCATTTTGGAGATTTTATAGGTATTTATGTTATTTTGGTGTTTTCTAGGATTTTGGAGGTTTGGAGGGCATTTTGATCATTTTGGAGATTTTATAGGTATTTATGTTATTTTGATGTTTTATAGGGTTTTGGTCATTTTAGATGTTTCAAGGGTATTTAGGACATTGCACCGCTCTTGAGGGTATTTTGGGAAATTTGGAGTTCTTTTATCATTTTGGTGATTTCATGGTATTTTGGATATTTCAAAGATACTTTTGTCATTTTGTCAGTATTAGGAATTCTGTTCTTTTGAAAGAGAAGGGGTTTTGGTTTCATGAGAAAGGGGGGAATCTGTTCTCTAGAGTCTTTTTTCCCCAATAGGAGTTCCATAGGACTACTTTTTTTCTTTTTTCAAAGATTAATTGATACATGATTTTGGCGAGTGGGGTTGGGTATAGGTGGTTCACTCATCGAGGGTGGGTCCAAAGGGCCTGTGCCTTGGTAAGGTTCCATGTTATTAAAAAAAAAGGCGTAAAACTTTTTCAGCCCCAAAAAGTATGTTTTTCCTGGTCAATAGAAAATGATCTTGGTTTGATCAAGTTTTTTAGCTGCCCCAAACGCCAGAAAATGAGGAAAAAAATTTCCGAAAAATGTTAATGTTGAAACAAACGGGGCCTTAATGTTATTTTGTGCTAAAAATTTTCATTTTTGTTATATAAAATTTGTTGAAGTTAGCACTGTGAGCTGAGTGTGGCTTGTATATTTTTGTGTTTTTGGACTTGATATAGGGTTTCGAGGCATATGTTGGACTACAGTTACTCAAGACTGCATTCATTGGGGTTGTTTCTGAATGGCAGGTAATTTTTGTAAAAAAATCTGTAGCCAAACGATATTGCATTCTTGCCTCTATGTACTGAAGCAATGTTTATTGATAGAAAGACAGCTGTTGTTGGCAGGTGTTTTTTTGTGGGATCCTTTTAGTTTTAATGGCTGTCGGGAACTTCGTAAATACAGTACAGACACTCATGGCGAAGTCAAGATTTAAGGCAAAGATGAAAAGAAGTAAGAGCAAGCCGGAACTGTAACAAATCATCCCTATAAAAAGCTTTAGGAAGAAGGTGATCACCTTCTTCCTAAAGCTTTTTATTGGATCTCATTTTTGGAATGCTTTTCTGGGTCTCAAACATGTTTCTTGAAGCTAATTCTGTAAAAAAATTGCTTCATAGATCTTCGTTTTTACTTCTCATTAACCTTTATATGATGTAGCATTGATTTTTTACCCCCCCTAAGTGTGAGAATGAATGCACTTTGACAGAACCATAATCTTGGATGCAAATGCTATGATTTCGGTCACCCGTGAACATATATTTTCTTTCCTTGGTTAAAGTTGGAATCAAGGTATAGACTGTGTTAGGTTAGATTGTACTTCATCCTAGAGATGATTTTAACAAAATAATTTAGTGAAGGGGTGGGGGCAGAAAGTGATCGAACTTTAGACCGCACACCTACCAAGTATACTTGGAGTGATTGTGATAAACTCTCTCTCTCTCTCTCTCTCTCTCTCTCTACATACATACATGTGTGTGTGTATTGCTATTTGTCCATAGCTTTGATTTTTTTTTTTTTAAATAATTTGAAGGATAGAAAAAGAAAAGAAAAACTAATCAAAATCTTTATTAAAAAAAAAAAAGACTTAAAAAATTAAAAAATTCTTTTATTACTTTCTTTAAAAAATTTTGTTGACTCCTCTGTCCTTTCCTTTAAAAATTATGGAAAAAAAGATTATTTCCAATAAAAATAAAATAAATAAATAAGTAAAAAAAAAAAAGGATGAAGATGACCGTTGGTCTGTTGGAAGGGAAAAATTCTTAGGTATTCACGGAGCATAGAAAAATGACATTATTTCCTCTTACATTCATAGTGGACATTATAATGAATGGATCTTACCATAAATGTAAAATGATGAAGCATTATTCTTTGTGCTCTAGGAACACTTAAAAATTACTCATTGTAAAGAAAGTCATTCGATAAAATAAGATTCTTTCCTTACAAATATAACCTTACAATTTTTTTTTTTTACCGTTGGAATAAATAATTTCCTTTTTAAGAATTGATAATTGTTTCATTGATTTCTTCTAAAAATGTTTATCATTGGAACAAAAGTCACACTTCTATTATTTTACTCAAAAAAAAAAAAAAACTCTCAAATTCAATCTCTCCCTAAACTATTCTCAATATCTCAAAAAATCTCTCAATTTCCTTTCGCAAGTAATGTTTTGAAATGGAATCTTATTTAAAATATTTCAATAAAATATTAAATAGATGCTTTGCTTTTGAAGTATCCTAAAATCTATAAATATTAAATAGATGCTTTTGCTTACGTGTTTTATGAGTGTTTTTATTATTATTATTTTTTTACATGGGTTAACGTTTTTTATGAGGAGTGAGATTTGTGTCTAGTGGCTAGTCTACTGGACACGTTGAGATGCATACATATGTCAATATCCTAGCGTGTCCAGTGAAATTGGCCACTAGATATAAGCCTCACTCCTCATAAAAAAACATGAACCTATGTAGAAAAAAAAAGGCTCATAAAAAACATAAACCTAAGTAAAAAGTAGAAGAATGTATTTAATATTTTATTGAAATATTTTAAATAAGATTTTATTTCAAAACATAACTTTTACTGCTCACCTACCTACCAAAATGTCTCACATAATCACAACCGTTCATTAGCAAACTCTCTTACTAAACCTTAAATATGAATCTCAGTCTTTCTTCTCCACATTCCTCTCAAGACGTGTCTATATCCTAGTGTGTCCAGTGAAACTGACCACTAGATACAAGCCTCACTCCTCATAAAAAATGTGAATCTATGTAAAATAAAATGCTCATAAAAAAAGTGAACCTAAGTAAAAAGTAGAAGTATGTTTTTAATATTTTATTGAAATATTTTACCTACCTACCAAAACGTCACACACAATCACAACCGTTCATTAGCAAACTCCCTTACCAAACCCTAAATATATATCTCACTCTTTCTTCTTCACATTGCCCTCAAGTCGTGTCCATATCCTAGCGTGTTTAGTGGAACTGGCCATTACACATAAGCCTCACTCATAAAAAATGTGAACCTAAGTAAAAAGTAGAAGTATGTATTTAATATCTTAAATAATATTCCATTTCAAAACATAACTTTTAACGCTCACCTACCGACCAAAACCTCTCACACAATCACAACCATTCATTACCAAACTCCCTTACCAAACCCTAAATATAAATCTCTATTTCTTCTCCACATTCCTCTTAGGACATGTCCATATCCTACTGTGTCCAGTGGAACTCGCCACTGGACACAAGCCTCACTCCTCATAAAAAACGTGAACCTATGTAGAAAAAAGAAGGCTCATAAAAACGTGAACCTAAGTAAAAAGTTGAAGCATGTATTTAATATTTTAAATAAGATTCCATTTCAAAACATAACTTTTAACGCTCACCTACCTACCAAAACATCACATACAATCACAGCCGTTCATCAGCAAACACCCTTCCCAAACCCTAAATATTAATCTCACTTTTTCTTCTCCACATTCCTCTCAAGACAGGTCCATATCTTAGCGTGTCTAGTGAAACTGGCCACTGGACACAAGCCTTACTCCTCGTAAAAAACGTGAACCTATGTAAGGGAAAAAAAAAAAACACTCATAAAAACTTGAACCTAAGTAAAAAGTAGAAGCATGTATTTAATATCTTAAATAAGATTTCATTTCAAAACATAATTTTTAATGCTCACCTACCTACCAAAACTTAACACAATCACAACTGTCCATTAGCAAACTCCCTTACCAAACCCTGAATATAAACCTCACTCTTTCTTCTCCACATTTTCCTCAGGCTGCCTCCCAAAAAAAAAAAATTATCTATGCCTTAGACTATTTGAGAAAGTTGAGGTCAAAAGAGGTACAAACAGTCATCCCATAAAGCATTTGTGGAGCAGTTGTGGTGTTGCTAGTGTTACTCTATCAAGAATAGCAGCTATCAATGAGAGTCTTAACAATTTTCAATAGAAAATTGGTACCGATCTTAATTGGTCACCATTTCGGTTTGGTCATCAGAACGATATATTTGGATGTATCAACCTGTATGTTATGAAATCA
The DNA here is from genome assembly GCA_032878915.1 of Castanopsis chinensis. Lineage (NCBI taxonomy): Eukaryota > Viridiplantae > Streptophyta > Magnoliopsida > Fagales > Fagaceae > Castanopsis > Castanopsis chinensis. Next base: position 5,934,094 of record JAVQMG010000093.1, on the reverse strand, counting down.
ACTTCCTTGATCACAACACCTAAAAATTGATCACTACAATACCTCATGCACTCCACACACCCCTCAGAAATTCCCACGTTCCTTCATGCACCTCACGAGCTGTCTAGCTCAAGTCATAAGCCTCCATTGGCAGTTCAGCCTTCCTTGACGGCATGACACCAGGTGTCACACTTTGATCAAGCCACGACAACCCTTAGACTTGACCCAAACCCGGTTCGGACACAAATCCGACACCTTGATCCAATCAAACCTGTTGCAAGAACTTCTTCATGCTTAAAGTTGTGCCCTTTTGACCAAGATTATGCAATTGCTATTATTATGTGTCAAAGCTAAAGGTGTTGAGTCTTCAAAGCACAATCGTGTAAAAGGAAGCTTTGGTTCTTCTATTGGACAACTTGAAAAATTTGGAGGTGCTGAATATATCTCATTGCCTCTGTGTAATAGTTCAATCGTGTCCATTAAGTGTGTCGAAAACTTGCTTTCAAGTTCTCGTTATATTCAGCACCTCTATTGGACAACTTGAAAAATTTGGAGGTAATAATTGAATTTGCATAATCTTGGTCTAATTGTTTAATTGCTCTGAAGACTCAACACTTTGAGCCATCCATATGAATGAAATTGTCTAATTGCTCTCAAACTTCAAAATCTAAGAGCGAAAATAGATCCAAACATGACTTTGGCTTAAGGTAAGTACATTTCTTTGTAAAGATGTCTTCTTCTTTTTTTAATTTTATTTTATGAATGAGTTTTTTTTTTTTTTTTTTCCTTATCAAATAGTTTAAAGTCAAATTACATGTACAAATCAATTACTTAATTCACTAGCACTCATAGTAAAGTTGCTAAAAATTATAACTTTTAGCAGCTCAAAAAGCTACTTTATCTATTTTAACAACTCATTTTACAATACACCTAACATCAAAGCATTTAAGATTTTTAGATTTTCATTTAAATATTCTTTTTTATTACATAAAGGTGAGGAAGTATGGAGCACGTGGGAGAGGCTGACACCGTGAGTGTGATTTGCGTGATTAAAATAGTTTTTTTTTTTTTTCATATAACTCTCAGCTACAGTAGACTGCTATCTCTGGCAGCCTATGTAGCAAAGAGTCAAAATATTATACCAATAAGCTATTTTAACTACGTTGCTGTATAGGTGTTTTTAGTGTTTGGATTGCTAAAACCTCATTGTGAGTGCTGTGATTTATTTTTGTCATAATTTGAGTGTACTTTGGCTAATTACACTTTTGCACTTTTATCAAATGATATTCAAACTTTTAGTACATGTACGAGGCAACAAAAGTGGTTTAAATTACACTTTTGCAAAAGATAATAAAAATGGTCCGTTTAGATACAGTTGAAAACTGAAAATACTATAGTAAAATAATTTTTAAATGTATAAATAGTGTCGTAAACCCATTTTTAATGAAAAAATTGCTGAAAAGTGAAGTTTGTGGGTCTCGTAAACAGTGCACGGGATCCACGAGTGTGATGAAAAAGGGCTGAAAAGTCAAATATATACTGTTTATGTTCATAAACACTAGCATAAACAGTAAAATTTGTCCCCCTGAAACGTGCTGCAGGAAAAAAAAAAAGAAAAAAAAAGCAAACGCAAAATGCAACAAACGCTAGATCCAAACAGATACAAAGTGTAATTTATAAAATGATATTCAAACTTTTAAAGTGTTCATTATCCTTGAGAGAGTCAGCGCAGTTATTTAAAGAAAATTTCATTATTCAGATTATCTTGTTTATTGATATTTGTGTAGACAAACATGTTATGTTCAAAATTAGTTGCACATGCCCAATATATTTTTAGCTGCCACATTCAACATATTAATTAAGCGTAGAGAATTTGAATTAATCTCATATTATGTTTTGTTAGAACTTAGAACCAAGATGACTTTTCTTCTCTAACTCCTTCCTTGGTACACAGGATTTTGTATTAGGTCCTTAATTTTGCAATGAACGCTAATATTCTTATCTTGACATTATGTCTTCAAGTTAAATTTTTTATCTGATCCTTGTGGTAACAGAGAAAACTGTGAATGATCTAGATACTTAATGAACTTTAAGGGCCTGAAATAAATTTAATATTATGTGTAAATTTTCCTTGAGCGTTGATTCTGAATTCTTTTGTTTAATGACTTTTCGTATGTTCCTATATGTTCTACTTTGTGGGCTAAGAAAATCAATGACAATGTTCTTCTGTGTATTATATGCTTTCTTACATTAAGTTGAGAAGATTAACTTTACTTTGTATGTTCCTTTGGGTGTTTTTAATGTTTCAATGGTCCTATCATGCCTTAACTACCTGGTACTAGTTAAAAGAAAGCTCAAGTAGATTCAATTGGTTCTAAATGACGTCTACATTGGTGCTTATCATGTTTCTATTTTTTAGTGTTGAAGTGAAAATTTGTTTTGAACAAATGAGGAACAAACGCTCAAGTGCTTGAAGCTGGAACAACATGGACTATGATATCCTTGTCAAGATATTCATGCTTCTCAATGTTATGGTTTGATTTCTGGTGTTTCTCGAGTGTGGCTTCTTGCTTGAATATTGGACATCAGACCAAGTATTGGTTCTAGCTTTTAGGGGAATATTAAATGAGCTAGACTTTAGTTTACTTAGATCGAGTTTCTTCCATAAAACATGATCTTCGATGTTATGGATTTGATTTCTGGTGTATCTTGAGTGGTCATGTGCTATGGAAGAAGTTCGATTCAAGTAAAAAAAGAGCTCATTTAATATTCCCATAGAAGCTGGAACCAATACTTGGTCTAATGTCCAATATTCAAGCAAGCAGCCAATGAAAATCCTGAAGAATGATTTAAATCTTAGTCATGGAAATATGACTTGCTTGGTTTTTCACTTCTATGCACTCATAAAGAATGAGCACTTGATCTGTGCAACTGAAAGTATAATGTTCATTTCCTGATTTACAAGTATAGTTAAATCATACAGAAATCAAATAGTTAAGAATATTCTTAACTAGTTAAATCATACAGAAACCAAATATGCTTATTATGTTTCTATTTCTTTGTGATGAAGTGAAAATTTGTTTTGAACAAATGAGGAACAAAAGCTCAAGTGCTTGAAGCTGGAACAACATGGACTATGATATCCTTGTCAAGATATTCATGGTTCTCAATGTTATGGTTTGATCTCTAGTGTTTCTCGAGTGTGGCTTCTTGCTTGAATATTGGACATTAAACCAAGTATTGGTTCTAGCTTCTAGGGGAATATTAAATGAGCTAGACTTCAGTTTACTTAATTCGAGTTTCTTCCATAAAACATGATCTTCGATGTCATGGATTTGATTTCTGGTGCATCTCGAGTGGTCATGTGCTATGGAAGAAGCTCGATTTAAGTAACAAAAGAGAGTTCATTTAATGTTCCCCTAGAAGCTAAAACCAACGTAAGAATAAGAGTATGCTTGGATAAAAAAAATAATATAACATGTAAAGACACACTTAACCCAAAAGGTCTAAGCTTAATGGGTATGAGCTCAATTATATTTATATATTACTAAAAGTTTAAGTGTAACATTTATTGTTACTATGCTCTTGTTGAACCACATCAGTAACCACGTCATTCATTTATTTTTTATTTTTTTTTCTCTATTTAAACTTTTCTTCTCCCTATTAGTTTACACACCTATTGTTACACTTCTTCCAACATTTCCCTTTCATTTTTGCCTCTTTATCTCCCCAATACTTTACGATTATACTTCCTTCCTATTTTTTTTATAATTTGCCTCTTCTTCTACCCATTTTATTTTGTATAAATTTGATATTGTTTTCCTATTCAATCCATACTTTTTTCCACACAAAACTGTGAGTACTCTCTCTCTCACAGTGAATTTGTATTCTTTCTTATAACTCTAATCAAGGTTGATGATTTTTTTTTTAATATGTATTTTGGTATTGTGTTTTTTTTTTAATATCCCATTAGAAAGTCTTCTCTTTTCCTTTTATAGCTTTGGTTGAATTTTAGTTTGGGTTAATACTTAGTTTTTTGTGAAACATGAATTTGAATATTCCTACCACTTGTTTGAGTAATAAATTATTAAAAAGCCTATTACTTATTCTTTTAGTTTCATTTTAATTTTAGTTAAGATAACATTGTAATTTTGTAATGAGTTTTGATTATTATGATAATTTCCTTATTCCTTAAGAGATGAAAAATTTGAATAATAAATTTGAAACTTATATAATTTAGTTGTATATTAAGCAAATATAATACACTATAATAGAAATTAGAAGAATATGGTTCACCTTAAAAAATATTAATCAAACATAAAAAAAAAAAAAATGATATATTTGTAGAGATAAAAAGATAAAAAAAAAAATACTTGTAGAAATATATTTTTTTTTAATAGACAATACTTGAAGTAATGGTTTTCTCTTTTTTTTACACCTCATTATATAATATTTATATTTCCACACACCATGTAGGTCTGCGACTAGTTAAATTAATCACTCATTCATCTCTTCATTATTCAATTTGGGAATTCACTCATACTTGGATTTACAATTTTCAATACTTATAATTGTTAAAATATATTGATATTGTAGTCAGGATAGCAAGGTCATTGGTCATTTTTTATTTGAACTTTGAAGGAAGAAAAATGTTACATACATCACATGAAGAAGAGTATTTGTCCTGCCTCGTTCCACTTTTTACGGGCCAAGAAAGGTGCTGGTAGAGAGGGGGCTCTCTATTCTTTTTCTATTGACTATTATCGCTTCTTCACGCTGGCCATTTTGAAAAAAATATAGCATGCTGTACTTTGTAATAAGTCATCCTTTGTAATAATAATGGAGTCTTGACTCTTGATTTTGAAAAAAGAGATGGTCAGATAAGGGCAAATGAGATAAAAAATAAAAATAAAAATAGAAAGAATAGAAAAATTGGAAACTGGCAATCAAAAAGTGAAGCTTGTAGGAACTATGAATTAAATGTGTGCAATGGTTAGTAATAAAAGATATTAATTGATAACGCTTATTTGGTGGTTTATTTTATGAATTATTAACTATTTTTAGAAAATAATTTATTAACATTAATGTTGTTGTAGCTTGTGAGGTATGTTTGTTTGGTTTTTTTTTGGACTAAATTTCGAAACTATTGAGCTATATAATATGGAAATAATGAAACTTTTATTTGAATGGTTGATGATGGGAAAATTATTTATAATATTTGATATTTTTTAAAGAGAAAAAATAACAAATAATTTGAAACTAATAATGCAGCATTGTCTCTAGTGTTGATGTCCCAATTCACGAAAATTTTCAAACAAAATTCCAAAAAATTACTACAAATTAAATCAGTATCAATCTAAATTGTGAAAATATAAGATTATAATATTAATAAATGGGATGAAATTCGACAAAACTTGAGTAGATGTTAGTTTTGATTTTCGTAAACTTTTTCGTGTTTATACTTTGTCCCCCCAACTTTGAATCCTAGTTCGTCCTAGTTCCGTCCCTAGTACTCATCATTGCTTGCGGCTGTTAGCCGTTAGGGAATGAAGATTTTTGAACTTTGCACCTTTGCATTGCTTTTGCGGATTCTCTTGCTTAGGATTTCTCACTTGTGGATGGCCACATGAGCACGGAGCACTCTTTATAATATGAGAAAGTTTATGAACGCAAATTTTTCAGTCCCCCTTTGTCTTCAAGCTGTGACAAAAGTAGTATGGTGAAAAACTTTTATAACCATGCAGCCCTGTTTTATACACATAAATGCCACAAACACAACATTTTTCACAACAATTATATATCATATATTTGTTGGAGTAGTCGAGTTGTGGATTCAACTTTTTACATGGATTCATCACTTTTTTGCCACTGCAGTCGAATATTTAAGCAATAGTAAAAAATATTTTGAAAAATGTTGTATTTGTAGCATTTCTAGCACCCTTACGACCAAGCAAGATTCATCACTTTTTTGCCACCACTTGCAGTCAATCATTTCAACAATAATGAAAAATATTTTGAAAAATGTTGTATTTGTAGCATTTCTAGCACCCTTTACAACCAACCAAGCCCAGTTTACTTGGCTCAATGGCAACAATACCGGTACTTTTATTTTTGGTCCTTAGAAGTTAGATCAAATGGGGTTCATTACTTAGTTCCCAATATTTAATTGCTTTGTCCGTATACCATTTTGCCACAGTGAAATTAGTTTCTATCCTCGTATTTGTAGCTCCAGGCCCTTGGCAATGCCATGGATTGATTTGCGGCAGAGTTCAAGGCCTTGATGCGGCTGGCCAATATATGTTGCAACTTAAGCATGTCAAAATGAATTAGATCAGATTGGATTTTGCTAGCAAATGTTGTTAATATAAAAATATTTGCAAGACAATAGTGTTGCTCAATTGAAGAATTGTGGTTTCTGTTTAGTCACAACCATACACAAAATATATACTTCGCTACATATCCCTGGCAATACATTCTTTGGGGCCCAAAGAAAATTTCATCTCATCAAACTTATAGTAATCTCATTTACAGAAAGGGCTATTGAAAACCGTACTTTCTTTTTTATCAAGGAGAATTTTTTGGGGAGACACTCATACAAGCCTCTCTGCTGATGCACCATACCCTACTCCGACTAGGTGTTGCAGCCACAGAACTTGTTTTGGCATCACTATATGAAAATTCCAAATCAGAAGTACTACTTGAAATGGAGTGGCAATGTACAGATAGCTTGTTCATCTCATCAGTCAGCGAGAGCTTTCCATGTAGACCAACAGCTGAAGTTTCACAGAGATTTATACTGGGGAAATAATGTGTATCCACAGGTGAATTTGGATTGCTCAAAGCATCTTCCTGCAAAATATCTCGCATCCTACATAGTATGCTATAGGCCAAGTTTCCAAGAACACGGGAATACGCTTCCAGAATTGAATGCCCAATATCCTACAAGAATGACAAAGAATAAGCTCCCAAAACATATTTATATAAGTCAGCCAAAATAATCTTCTAAGAGAGGGGGGGGGGGGGGAGAGGAGGGATTAGCACAAGAAAGTAAAATGAAATAGACAACTGCAGTGGAAGCTAGCACAAATTTGATTGCCATTATAAAGACTACCAATAAATATAAACAGTGGACTCATAGCAGTGAAATAATTCTGGTATGCAAAAGCCTACTAGTGTAGAGATTGTCCACAAATGAGTTAAATGGGTACTCAAAAACTCACCTTGCCATATTGAATTTTTGTAACATCAAGAAACGTATGAGGAAGGTTTGGATATTTGGCCTTAAGCTGATGTAGAAGGGCTTCTGCTCTATCCAATAACAACTCCATCTTGTCCATCTCAGACATTGGATCCTTTATGAAGGACCATGATGTTCGAACTGGAGATTTTCCACTAGCTTGTTCTGTAATTTTCTCTTTCCATGCAAATACAGCAGCTTCCAACTTGTTAATGGACTCAAGAGCACTGTGTTCAGATTTCAAATTGAGGGAATTGAGCATCTCCTCAGCTGAGCTTGATTCTGCAGACAAGATTTTGCACAGTTCCTCACCAAGGCTTGCTTTCCCAGACTTTTGAGTACATAAAAACAAATGTAGCAATAAGTTATAACGATGCAATGAAGATCGCTAATTTTGAAATTTCATCTGTATGTTTACAAAACAGCAATGATTATCTTCATATGTCAAAGTTACTTGGCTGAAACTAAAAAATGAAGTCTTCTGTCTTCTTCAACTTTCGTATGAATCCCTTTTGGCATGGATCAAACTTAAGGCTAGTATGCTTCTGGACAAAATCTCCACTGAGTTTCAGTTCATATAGGGGCAATTTGCATAACTTAGAAACTTTTTTTAAAAAAAATATTGGCCACAAATTACAAATTGCTCAAGCTACAAACTCGAAACTTTTAGAAAGCAAAACTGGCCTTTGGTGAGAGGTACTTCTAGAAAAAAAAAATATACAAAAAAAAGGGGGGCAGGGAGGAAGAATAAACAAGTGGTGATTAGTATTAAATTCAGAACATAATATGAATCTGGATTGGATTTGAACATAAAGAAAATTCCCTCCTTAAAAAATCAGAGAGGATGCAATTGAGAATGCTCTGGTTGAGAGAAAGCTAAATTACCTTGGGAAGAGCGTCCTTGATAATGCTTGGCACTGGCATTTCAAGCAGAACATTTTCATTGATGGATTTAGCAGCCTTGAATACTTGATGTACCACTCTACCCTGATGAAGCAGTTTCTTCCTTTCACTGTCAGAGAGACCTTTTTTTGGTACTTGAGGTGAGGGGAGCCACCATCTCTTGCTTTGACGTGCACTGTTGTTCCTTCCTTCTGCTCGGCTACCTCCTTCTGCATACCAAAACTCGGTATTCACCATTGAATCCAGCATCTCCTGTCAAATGAAAAATCGATAAGGTTAATATGAGCCAAAATAACAGATAACAAGTTCTCTAAAATTTTAAAGGGAATAAAGAGATCACCTACAATAAGCATAGAGTCCAACTTTTGAAGGGCTGGAAGATTCATGTGGATGTCAGCACGGGCTTTTGGTGTCATTATCTGAAAAGATCAAATCAAATCCAAATTACAATATAGATCAACATTAATACTGCTGTGTTCATCGAGATCCAACTGAAATAAAAAATACCTCCAAGGTCCGGCCATTGGCACCATTTTGCTTAGCAGGAACCAACTCAACCATATAGTTGGTGGGGGAAAGTAACCAATCCATTTCTCTTTGCCATTTGCTTTTCCTTTCTTCAGTAAGCGGTTCCAACTTCCACAACTCTCCAAAAACTGTTGCTGAAAATCCAATTTTATATTTTTAAATAGTGTAAAACAGTAGTAATTGTTCTCAAGTGTCACACTCGGAAAACAGAAGAAACTTTCTAAGGAACAGGCTGTGGTCCCTGAGTTAATAATCAAAAGAAAAATATCCAGCAATATAGGCTAAAAGCACATAACAAATACAGAATTTTGAAAGGCCAAAAAAATCTTAGCTTTATTGAAAAGTCTTGAGTTTAACTGCAAAAGAGTATATAATTTCATATCACAAAATTTCGTTTCCGATTCAAAAGCTCTTAGATTCTTGCTATATTTAGTGAAAATTCACATATCGTCTCTGCTCATTGGTACTTTCTCATGTAAAACATATGAGAATATTATGTTTTCAAATCATGAAAGATTATACGCTGTTAATCCCAATATCAGTTCCCTGGTATATTTAGAGTTCTAACCCCATGAGCTTGGCATCCCCATATGATACAGAAAATATTGTAATGCAGTATTAGTTTGCCACATTTGTGATTAAATACTAAGCGCAAGTGAATATAACAAGGCAAAAGGCAGATCAAATAATTCTTTCTGATAAGCAAATGGTATATCGCATACCTGCTAGGTTTGTGATGGCATTAGACAATGATAAAGCAGTGCCAAGGCCCTTGCATCCTCCAGTAATATCTTCACCCAATAACAGCTTTGCAAATTTTTCTTTCATTGTCTCCACATCTGAAAACTGCAGGGGATAAGCAGGTTTGTCTTTGACATAAAAATGTTGGGGGCTTTCTGAGAGTTCCCATTCATCCAAACCATGTTCATCCCTCTTCATTGTCAACCATTTTGAAGAAAATGATCCAAAAGCATCTTTGCTGGAAGAACAGCTTGAGTCATCATCATCCAAGGAGTCAGTTGGACAGCCATCCCCTCTGCTTGTTCTGCTTTCATTTTCATAAGATTCATTGTTGAGAATGCAACTCTCAAGGCCGTTATATGTCATTATTCCTGAAAGATACCAATCATTAATCACCCAAAAATCAAGAACAAATTGAAATTAACAAGGTTGACACACTCAGAACTGAATATAAAAAATGCTTGTTTGTTCTCTAGTATCAACATTCATATGGTGCTCATCCATCTAACAAGTTTGTACCCTATGCATAAATCTCCCACTTTTATGGGGTCTAGGAGAGGTGGCATACTAAAAAAATTTATAAATGCCAATAAATAAACTTAAATGTTCATTTCCAGGCTAAACAACATTGTTGAGATCCTCTGTTAACTGCAGGCAGAATCATATATGAACTATTTACATGCATACCAATCTTAACACTCTCATCTAAAGGATTAATTAACACTGAATAAAAATGTACTGATTATGCTCTTAGCAGATGCACAGAAGAAACAATTAGATAAGGAAATTCTGAAAGATAGATAATTTTCATTTGTAGGAATCTTGAAACCAAATTAACGTGAGCATCTAAGAGGTTACATATTTACTTAGACAAGTCAACCCTGAAAGAGTTATATAATTTATCTTTGATCACATGTATGAGTTTGAGAATATTAATTAACATGAGCATAAAAGAGGTTCATCCCTTCCCCCCCCCCCCCCCCCCTCGCCCTTCCCTATGGTCCCCTGTCCTTTTAAAAGAATCAAATCAGCACCAAAAATGTCAATTCTTCTAGACACCTTTTCTTGATCCAGTAGTATGATTCTGTTGAGAATTGAGACTCCAAAGATCTTTCTTTTTTTTTTTTTTTTTGCTAGAACCATTGGGGTATCCCTTGACAGAATCACTTGACTGAATTAATAATAATAAAAAAATTTAAATAATAAATAAAAACCCAAAAGGGTATTTTTTTCATATATGTATAATACACCTAATAAGGTGGTACATAATTTCAATCCCAAAATAGTTATATTCTTGTAATGTTTACTGCTCTAAAATTGATTAGATTTTCTCATTGTGCAGCTGCCTTATTGTTTTGGCTAAAAATGTGTGCCTATCACTCAGAGATCATGGCAAATGGTGGTTTAATCAGGTCATAAGCCTTCGCAAGAAGTCACATCTATACTGCCCCTAGTTTTTACGTTTATGCTCCCATTATCCGAAGGCACATCTAAATGTTTGGGAAAACAAATTGTTAACAAATTCAAGTTTTGACAATAAAAATGATAAAATATATAATTAGTGTATTAAAAACTGCCTAGAAACCATTTGAGTCAAATATTTCTGACATTGCCCCCACGAGGTTCACACTTGAAAGTTAGGCAGGTTATCATTCAAATGTGTCCCTATGGGACAAGAGACAGATCAGAGCACATGAAACTTTTAAGTGCTATTAGTCAATTTTTTTTTTTGTTTTCTATCTTTTTCTGACTCACTGTCCCAGATCTGTTAGGATCATGTGCCCCAACTTAAATTTTTAGGTGTTATAGTCCCCTCTCAACTCTCATGTCATTTCAAATGAGAGTCAGTCCAACTAAATATATATATATATATATATGAAAGTTTCATACATGTAAGGACACATAGTTCACATTTACACCAAACAAAGAACAGCACCTAGTTCAACAGTAATCTCAGAATGGGAAACAATGCTAAATTACCTAACAAATTACATAATTTTTTTCATAAATTGTTGACGAAGCAAATTGTATTAACCCATCGCTTTCATTTGGTACGACTATCGATGTCACTTGTATTGCACACCAATCACAATCTATCACACGTAAAAAGAAATGCTAAATTCATTGTGTCTTTGGACTTATTGATCAACTAGTTTTCCATTCTTTCAGTCCACAGAAAAAAGTTCCAAAAGACGCTATCATTTATTGTCATCATCCAAGGACCAAAGTCACCAAACTTGCAACAAAATTTTAGAATAGTCCCCAAAATGTAGTAAGGAAGTTTTCAAAAATCAACAAAATTTCAGATTTTGTAAAAGCACATGACAACATGGAAAGAAGTAGTTGTGAATGGGAAAACAGAAGTTTCCTGGCCATAAAAGATTGAACCACAGCTAGAGGGGACTTTCCCAGAAACCATCAGAAAAGGACTTGATTTTGGAAGGTTTGTTAAGAACGTGATAGCACAGTTGTACTTATAATACAACACATAAAAGAAGAGCACAAAATGGAAAGGAATTGGACCGTAGGAGAGAAATCTCTACAGTGTAAGCTGATCCAAAAAAGAAAAAACAAGTCATCGAGGCAAATGAGTTTTGTGACCCCCACCAAGTTACATCATTGTCTCATCTAGTAGTAGTACCATATTATTATTGAAGGGTCCACAATTGTCATTCAAAATAAATAGTGAGAGCCATGCAACTTCTGCGGATCTGTCTTTTAAGAATTTGAAAAATCTCTATCACTTTATAAAAATATTTGATATGTTGTTATCTCTATTTGACACACAAAAACCAAGATCTTTGACACGCCTAAAACAAAAAGCTCAAATTATGGGAATCAAGCGGCTTGCACGTACAAATCATACAATAAAGAATTAGTTAACTTGTAACACCACACAATTCCGCATCTACTTCTGATCTACCTATCTTGATTTACAATACTTTTACTCTGATATTCTTTCTTTATTTGGTAAAATATATTGAATAAATTATAATTTTCACTTATGAAATTTGGAGCAAGATCAATTTTTTGTCTATCAAATTAAAAAAAAAAAAAAAAAATTTAGATTTGATACTTGAAATTTCAAAAAATGAAACAATTTGGGCACTACATCTACATCTATTTTTCTATTTGTATGAGAGACAAGAATAACAAGAAGGATCAAATCAACCAAGTATATCTAGAGGACCAAGATCAAAACTAACCTCATATTTAAGCAACCAAAATCGAACCAACCCCAAAAATCCTGACAAATTTTTGTTTTAAAAATATTAGATATTAAATTCAAACTTTTTAAATTTGAAAGACCAAAATGGTTATATCCAATTTATATCAAATCATATTAAAATCAATATCTAGATGGCCGCTCAACTAGGTTTTTGTATGAAAATTCAACAAAGTTGGGGTCCAGTGTTTTATTATATTGGATCTGACACAACGTGAACATATGACAAATTTTGAAAATACATTCATATCGTATTGGATCCAAATACATGGAACATTCAAACTAACCCTAACCCATGAAAACTTTGATCTTTTACTCCAAGATGGGAAAGAAATTCAAGAAATTTTTTTTTATAGGTACACCACCATCAATGTCTGACTGAGAAATTAAATAGAGGTACCATAAATGGCATGGTGCTATTGTAGTGTCCGTTCACAAAGGACTTGTGGGCTTTCCTTCACATATCCCAATTTCTTCAGCTTATAGACCCCACCACCAACCATCGTCCTATCAAATCAAACCCCCAGCTCTTCCATTCAACAATCACCCAACAAAAACCCATCAAGAAAAAAAAAAAAAAAAAAAAAAAAAACCCAACAAAAAATTGTAATAACTTTTTTCATATTAATTTTTATTGGTTTTTATCTAGATTCATTAATAAAATAATCTTTTTATTTATTACTGACAATATTTTTTTTTTACAAGATAGAATTTTTACTCTAATCTAATCTTCTAAGTGTATATATGTGTGACTAAGTGTATATATGTGTGATGTTCGCTCTTGAAAACTTAACATCGACCCTTGCCTTCCACACATTACAAACATTTATACTTGTAGAATGACCACCACACCAAAAGTGCGCGATGGTTATTACTGACAATATTTCATATAAGCAAGAGTTAATTTTTTCTTTGTATATCTAGCTAGACTTTCTCAACTCAATCCAACTCCATTCTTTATCAAAAATATCACAAACGAATTTATTATAAATAAATAAATAAAACTAATTTTTTTGGGTCTAAATCATGTTACCTATACGACCAAGTCCAAGCCCTATACTCCTATAATAATCTATTACTTCTTTTCAATTTTTCATCCCATGTGATGGTAGCTATATATTAGACCTTAAAAAAGTCTAGAAATCTTGGGGGACGGCGAAGACTTGAAATTTTTTAGCATGTCATCTATCAATGCCCCACATGAATGAAACAAATCAGCATCAATCATGGAAAATTAAGTTAAATTAATAGGCATTAATATTAATAAAATTAACTATAAAAATATTAATTTGAAATTAAAAAAAAAATGGTATAAATGCCTTACTTTCTTGCTCGTCAAAGTCGAGGCTTATCTCTCTGTCACGAGTGCAGCAAGCGAGCCTTCTTCTCATCATCATCATCATCATAAATCTTAGCTCAATTGAAATCTTTTTGTCTCTTTCTTTTGGATTGAAAATATATAAATAAATAAATAAATAACACCAAACTTTAGTCTATGATTTAGCAGACAATCCCACTGCTCCACAGCCCTACAATCACATCAATCAAGCAACATTATATACTTTTAGGAATTATGTTAATGTTAAATAAAAAATAAAAAATTTGAAAATTTTATTTTGAACATAATGAGAGATGTTCCATCAACACAATAATTTGAACCCCTTTTTTTTTCTGATAAAATAAATAATATTCTCTACACTACACATACTTATTTTAATCAGCCAAATTAGTAGAGTCACTAGTGGTGGTCCTAAGTTAAACTATACATTCTGGTTCACAGTTCACACACACATAATATAAGTTAACAAAAAGAAATGTTTTTTTTTTAAGGAATAATAATTGATAATTGCTTCATGTTTTTTTTTTGGGTTCAAACTAGATTTACAATAAGGTCCCAGCACCATGACAAACTGAGCAGAAGTCACAGATTTTGGTGAAAGAAAGCCACGTCAGCAGAAGTCAACCATGGGCATACGACCAAACTCGTGGTGATTGGTGACTTTCCTGCTAACTTTGTACTGTTGATGACGTGGCTATCTTTGACTGGTCTGGGCTGTGTAATTAGCTTAGTTGTGAGTCCAAGCTCTAATCTCCCTTCAAAAATTAAAATAAAATCTGCTAACTCGAGATAATCAATGGTGGGTCCCAGTACTAATCCTTATTAAGCAGCCAAAAACACAAAATAAATAAATAAATAGAAAGAACCTCAGTTTTTTTTGGTTGAAATCATTGTAAAAAAGAGGAAGTAATTAGGAAGAGCAATGCTAAATGTTAAAACATTAAAAAAAAAAAAAATTCACCACTTTTTTTGTAATTACTTTTATGGTCTATTATCATCAACCAACATTGTTTTCATGTACATTCATCCCTAAATATTATTTTATTTTTATTGTGCACAAATCAAAGCAAGTCATGTTATAAAAAAAGTAGTAGATAATATTATGGCTCATACTATCCACATTAGGAATGGCAATGAATCGAATTTAGAGCCGGTTTTTTTTTTACGCCTGAATCCAACCTGCAGGCCCTTCCCCGTTATCCGAACCCCGCCGTGGATTCCACGTCAAAACTTGTATTAAAAAAAAAGGCAATTTTATTTAATTGTTGTTGAAATTTTTTATTTTTTTGGAATAAGGACTGGAATTATTATTATTATTTTTTTTTTTTTTGAGAATAAAGAGTTATTGTCATTTAATTAGGAATAAAGGGTTACTCGTACGATGGTTGAACAAAAAATTTTCAGTAAAAAAGAGTAATTGTGCAATCTTTTAGGACTGACAGTCGAATCTTGAGAAACTCGAAAAAGTGCTTTACCATGTGTCAGCCTGATAAATAATCTTTTCAAGTCTGTAATTTCAAACTGTTGCTTACAAAAAAGTTGCAGGTAAAGTTTTAGTTTTTAACGGGAAAAAAAAGAAGTCAATTTTATAGTTCAAAAAGCTTACACAATCACTCTTTTTACTGAAAATTTGTGTTTTTCAACACCATTATACACAGTCAATTTTTAACCAAAGCAAACAAGATTGATGTAAAATGAATAGAGATCTGAAAAGAAATTGAAAAGGAGCATTTCTGGTCTCCCCAAATGCTGCAAATTAGCATTTGGCTTTTGTAATTTAAAAAGAGAAAAACACTTTAGAGTTCACAAATCAAAATAGAAACCAAATAGTAGTAGCCAGCAGCCACCACAAGCCAGTCAACCAAAAGGAAAGGAATGCAAGAGAGAAACAGAGAAAATGAGAAAGAAGAGAGACCCAACATGCAAATCAATATGGTTTACCGAAAAGCATATGAGAAATGAGAAAAATGAAAAGACCCACATAGCATGTTAATCAAAGAATATGAAAAATGGAGACAGATAAGATAACCAGACAGACCTTAGTGAAGGGAAGCACAATGGTCAGGAGGAGCTAGGCAAAGCATTCAACTTCAGCTTCAATTGGAGCATTCAATCAGAATAAACACTTTCCCCATAATTATACTAGTATTTGCATGTTGTACAGCATAGTACAGAGAGAGAGAGAGAGAGAGAGAGAAGGAGCTAAGGTTCGAGACAGAGAGAGAGAATGTGTTTTTGGGTGTTAATAGTAATTAATGGAGTGAAGTGTGGTGAAGGCTACTGAAGAGGAAGATGAGAAAACACAATGGGGTTTGGTGAGACAAGAAAGAAGAGTGTACTACAGAGAAATTAAAGGAAGTATTTATTAAGGATAAGTTTCCACAAATTTTCTTACCCAACAAAAAAAAAGTTTCTACAAAAATTATAAAATCACGTAAATTTACTATTTTATTTTTATCTTTTACAACTCAATATATAATAAAGTCGTGAAAATTTTTGTAGCACATTTATTAATTACCGAAGGAAGAGAATTTAATATTTGAGAGAGAGAGAGAGAGGATCTGAAGAGCTTTGGAGGCTCCTCTGAATTAACGGGACGCGCTTAAGCTCAATTTCAACCGTTAGATATGTCGGGCCTACATCGTTACTGTTTATATGGGACGGTCCAGATGTGATACACAGTGCTTTTCTGTAGTTGGTGCGAGGACCGTTGTCTTATGCGGGTTTTTGGGCCCACTCAAATGTTGGATAGCGCCGCGCCGATTACTTCAAAAAAAAAAAAGAAAAAAATCTCCTAGAAAATATTAATGTAATTTTGTGTATAGATATTAGATATAGTCATATAGATATAGTAATTTACTCATTTTGTGGCGAGATTGGGTGCTGACCAATAGTTAAGAATACTGTGTTTTTCATAGTCCACTTATGGACGTTTTGGAAGGTTTTAAGGATGACTTTAATGGCATGTATTTTAACAGGTTTTGTTCTAAATCTATTGAAGCTTTTTAATTTCTTCTAATGAATTATTTTTTAACCCAAAAAAAAATGCTGAAATCACAAAAGTATTTTACAAATTGTTAATGTGGTAGGTGATTATTAGTAAATAAAAAGGTAATATTAGTGGTGGATTTAGATGAAAACAGTTTGTAAAATTAATCTAAAATAGTTTATGCTTGTAATATTACTCATATCAATAATAATATAAATTAATGATACATTTACAAACTATTTTATAATATTTTTTGCAAATTATTGATTATAAAATAATTTGTAACTCTAATATCTATTATCAATATTACAAATTTTACACCCGCTGATTTGTTAGTAACCACCAAATACTGTAATCAAGACTTTTATTTAATATGTATTATTTTTTATTTTATAATTTGATAGTTGGGAGTGGATGTCTTTTTTGAAAATACAAAGAGGTACTAACTATTTGAGCTATAGTTTCTCAAAAAAAAACTATTTGAGCTATAACCTTCTTTAACGTATTTAATATGTGTTGAATTAATACCAATCACATTTATTGTTATATCTAATTAAAAATTTACTAAAATTGTAGTAAATTTAACATTTTTCTAATATGCAATGACTCAATGAGCTCACATCTAAGTATAATCCATTCAAACAATTTTCCATTAAAAAAACATTATAACTCAATATTATTTTATAGTTCTTTTTTTTTTTTTTGGAGAGAACTTGAGTTCAGATTCCCCCTTCCCTTTCTTAAAAACTCAAAAAAAAAAAAAAAAAAAAAAATTCCCCCTTCCGACATTTATTATAAGCTAACTTAATGGATGTGGAGTCAAAAGTTTGGGACTCAATTTTGTTGGGTAGAGACAACATAGTTAAGCTTACTTTGAAAATACTTTCTCCAAAAAAAAAAAAAATTGAAAATTCCTTCTTAATAAGTTTTGGCTCTGCCTAATCTAGGCTTGTGCGAGTTTCATTTGCAACATTGCTACATAAGTAAACATTTGTAGATCTTGTACCTTCAAACTCATTGTGCATTTTTTTATATAAAAAATAAAATTTAAGCTACTTAGTGTTGCGTTTGGGTAGAAATGATTCTACCCACGTCTGCATTTCAAGGTTTTTTTTTTTTTTTTTCCTCCCTGGACGCGTACCGTGCATTGTTCATTAGCCATGAACAGTAATTTTAGGTCAATAAACAGTATTTTTTACACATTAAAAAATTATTTTACTACAATATTTTTCAGTTTTAACTGTATTCAAACGAACCCTTAGCATTAGTCTTCATAATTTACCTCCACAGTCACTTAATTCACAAAATTGAAATTCACGCTCTTAAATTTAAATTTTTAAAATTTGGATTCGCAACCCTAGCGTTACATAGAATTTAATTCCTTCCAAGTGATGAGGTCACTGAGGTGGGCATTAAATGCAAAATAGTCCTACAATATTTACAATTTCTCCAATTAAAATATGTCACATCACATCGTATACAAATATGGCAGATTAAAAAAATAGTAATTTTTATTTAAAAAATTAACATTTACCTCCCAAAAAATTCTCTCTCTCTCTCTCCCTCTCTCTCTCTCTTATTGGAAAGCCAAGGCTGAACTGTGACATGTGCTTCCTCGAAGAATCAAACAATAAAATGATGACATTTATCGCACAAATCCAAAGCACTTTGGTGACATGATCATGCGTGATGTGATGAACCTGATGAATGCATGAGTTGAACATGTTATGATGAATGAGATGACAAACGTATGATTAATGTGTGATGGGTTTGTGATGAATGTTTAGAAGAGATGGTGAATAACATGTTGTGTGACGAGTACAATGAACAAAGTGTGTGTTTTTAGGATAGAACTAGGTTATGGAACACAGGGGCGTAGCTAGGAATAATTACTTGGGGGGGCCGGGTTGTAATAGAGATATATTATATATAATTCATAAGTCTATTGAATACAAAATTATCAACTTTCATATATCATCATATACTTGAACATTAATATATATGAAAAACTGTCTAGTTCAATGTAGACATACAAAAAAGAACATTCACATCAAATCATGCTTGATAATGATTTTTCATAGAATAAAATTCATCCATTATTATCTCTACAGTAAAATTCCCTGCAATTTCCTTCTCTATATAAACTATAATATTATCTGTTAAAAGCTCATCCTTCATTTTATTGCGAAGTCTTGTTTTTAACAAGTTCATAGTTGAGAAAGCTCGTTCTGTAGTTGATGTAGAAACTGGAAGGGTCAACACAAGACGAATTAGTCTATCAATCAAAAAATAAATTTTAGACTTTCCTGAAATTTTTAATCCCCTACGTAGCTCAGAATTAAAATCATATTCTGAAAATCTGGATGTTTTATTACATCAAGCTCATAATGTTGCAATTGAGACTTCAAAAGTTCTAGTTCTTGTTCTCGTTTAGTGATATCTTGAGGTTAATATTTCTTAACCAAATTGCATATATCAGCAATTTTGAATAATCTAAAAGCATCCTTTGGATTTAAAGCTAAACTAAGAATGACAAGTTTCATTGTTAGCTCACAAAATTTACCTTTCAATTCTTGCAATTGAAAGTCTATTGCAACTGTAAATTTGCCAATTCTAAAATGATTTTTCATTGTTAAATCATCATCTTAACGACGATACTTACCTCAAGCTTTAGTGTAACGAGCATTCATTTTAGGAATATTAATTTCATGTTGCTCATAAAATGATATAACACTAGCAAGTAAAGGCTCCCATCCATCATCTCTCAACTTTTGAATAAGTGATTTTGTAGTTGAAACTAAATGCATGACATTTAAAAGGTCTTGAGAATGTTGTTGCAAAGCTTGACAAAGAATATTAGCAATTCCCATTATCTCTTTCATCAAATGCAAGATTAAAATAAATTCAAATGATGTTAACACTTGATAAGCTCTCTCGGCATCACCGCGTTGTTTATAATTAGCCCCTTCCTTAGAGATAGTGTTGATAACTTTGCAAGTAGCATCAAACATTTTAATCAAACTACAAATAAATTGAAAATGAGATCCCCACCTAGTATCTCTAGCTCATCTTAGAGTCAATGGATCAAATGGAATTTACATATACATATTTGATATTTCTATACTACTATTAGTATTTTGTTCAGTTGTAGAGAAAAAGATAGAGAAGTCAAGTAAAGAACTGAGATGAGAATGAATGAATGAAATTCCTTGAGAAATAGAGGTGAGAGCTTGAGTTGAGATTGAGGCAATGACGGCTAGTTTAGTAGGCTGGTGGAAGTAGCGGCGTCATTGTGAGCCAGCGGGGTTTCTAAGGCAATTAGGCAAAGGCGTGAGCATGACACTATTGGAGGCGTGAACTAAGAAGGTAAAAAACTAAGGCAAAGGCGTGAGGATTGAAGTCTGAAGATTGTTCTCTCTTTTAGATTGTTCAGATGGTGGGGGTTGTTCTCTCTTATTCTTTTTTTCAGACAGTGAGGATTGAATGCCTTTTGTTTGTGCTTAATTAGGTATTTTAGATTTTGGATTTGGGCTGGGCTGGAAGTATCTATGATTTAGAAAAGAATAATTTTGTTTGCTTAGGGAGTTGGGGCTGGCTGGTGGGGCTGGATGTGGGCCAAGTTCTTTGCTTAATTTGAAGTTGTATTGGACTAGAAGAATGGTTCAGAATAATATGGGGGGGCGGGATCTTAAGTTTTGGGGGGGGCCCATGTAATTTTTTTACATACTCTAATGGAAATTTGGAATATTTTGGGGGGGTCATGAGCCAAGTGGCTCCGCCCTTGTGAAACATAATGAGTGTAGGTTGGTCTATGGACCAAGTAGACTTACGGTGTCAGCATCTTTCCATCTCGTAGCTTAACTCTAGACCCAAAGTTTAGTGTGTAGGCCTTTGCAAGGGGCAGAAGTTGGTTCCTATGCCTAAACCAGGTAACAACTCTCAAACCCTCCTCCTTAATGGTCCACATGGTCAAGGCATACTCTCCAAAAAGAAAATGATCCATGCAAATAAGGCCCATTGAAGCCTTAGGCCTATTGCTGAAATAAAATTATGCTCAAAGGAACTTATAAACCTTTCTTCCACTACCATATGAAACCACTCAGCCTATGTGGGCTAGCATTCTTCAATTAAGAAATTTAATTATGATTGGCTAGTACAATTTAGGGTTTGAAGTTTATAACCCTTAAGGCCTTAACTAGTTTGCAGACAACTACATACAAACTATCTTAGTGCGTCCACTATAGACTGTGCAAAAGGATATATATATATATATATATATATATCCGCCTTTCACAACATGTGAGATCCACTAGTGTTTCGAGTGTATACACTCAGCCTCTACAATATGCAAGACTCTAAACAATGTGTGAGTTCCACGTGTTGTGAGAAAGCTAAGCGTATACACTCGAAAAATGATATTTCATCTTGTAGATCGCCAATAAATTTTATGGGTATCATTGTACTTCATTATTATCTATTATTACTTTTAAATGAATTTTAGATGAGCTTTCTTTTGATATTAATTACTTATTTTTAAAACCTAAAATCTAACATAAGCACAAAAGTTTCGTGTTGTAAGATCTACAGTAGGGACACAATTTGTAAAATTTATTTATATATAATTAATTACTTTTTTTTATAAGAATTAATTAATTAAGTGTTATGTCTTTGCATGGCTTCGCATTTTTTACATAGATAATCGAATTACATATTATATATTAGCCGTCATGTTTCTAATATATTGTATCTATGTCCGCCCTCATAGTATGCACCAAAAATCATAACATCGATTTTCAGAAAGCTCATAATTCAAAAGTCAAAGCACGGAGCCGAAGTTCATCCTTCAGTATATCAATCTTAATTAAAAAGAAGGAATAAAAGCCCCTTTTGTTGGGGCCGATTATTGATTATTGTGTACTTTAGAGTATACTCCCTCTTCTTATATAGGGGTAAGTCCCAGCCATTATGAGGTTTATCTTAATGTGAGAAGGAAGAAGTATACTACCGAAGTACACAATAATTTTCTCTCTTTTTATATCTATATTTTTATCTTAAAAACATAAGAATAACAGTATGTTGGGATGAGAATAAAATATTGAGCAAAGCTTATCATTATTTAAGTTGTAATGCATTGGGATTTACCCAAAGTAGTGTTTATTCTAAAAACCTATAATGTTGTATATTCTGGAAAGTAAGAATAATGTAAAAGATCATTAGCTTTTTTTTAAAATTTTGAAAGAAGAAGAATGTTATATAAATCACACGAGGAAGAGTGTGTGTTATGCCGCTGCCTCGTCCCACATTTTATGGGCCAAGAAAAGCGCCGGTAGAGAGGGGGGGCTGTCAATTGTCGCTTCTTGACGCTTGGTACCCATCATTGCTTGCAGCTGTTATACGTTAGGGGAATCAAGAATTCAAGATTGTAGGAGCGGCTGTGTCCATTGTGTCCCCATTTGAAATTCGCACCTTTTGCATTGCCTTTGCCACCTTCGATTGCTTGTCTCATTTCATTTGCTACACAACAAAGCTTAGAAAAGTGCAAAAATACAAGCCCTACCCACTATCACCCATTGTTTATAGGGGTCATCTCTATAATCGAGTATGGCACTACTTCCTTGTTTTTTGGTTTTCTAAATTGGAAGGGAATAGAAAGTTAGAACAACTTTTGTGGCTCTCCTTTGTTACCCTTTTTCAAGGTAGTTGTTTTTCTTTTGAAACTTGGTCTCTACGACTCTAGGTTTGGAAACAATATTTTATGTAGCGGTGTTATAAGCCTTCCAGTTGGCTTGAATAAGAAACCTGTAATTCAATCCCTGCCTATACCAAAAGCAGATAACATAAGTTGAAACTGTCTCAAAAAACTTCTCTCACATATTATATACATATCAATTTTATATGTGTAGTTTTTAGGCATTGCAAGAGGATGATCTCATGATACTATCTTAAGTTTCTCTCTCCTTGATTTGAGAGTGGCTAAATGATATTTTTGTTAAATAGTAACTATGTCAAAATAAAATATAGTAATAATGCATAATTCAAGATAAACTCAACTGACATGATATAAAAGGGAAAAAAAATGAATAAAAAGACATATTCCTTATGCAAATAACGTGAAATTATTAGATGCATTGAAAGAATTATGTTTTTATTTTTTGTTAAGCGGTAATTTTTCCACATGTCACGTGTCCCAAGTCCACTGGGTCTTACTTAATTCCTACATGAGCTAAATATGCAATTAGATCCATTTTATAATTCCTACATAAACTAAATATAGTCACTATTATATTTTGTTAACTCTTAAAAATGCGTAAGAATATTCTTTAGTAATGAAATTGTTCATACCTGTGTATTTTATTTTAGAAAAAAAAAATATTTTACTTCTTAACTTAATTTTGGTTATTGTGATGCAATAAATTTATTTCATGTGTGCATTTTTAAAATAAGATATGAACAATTAAATTCTAAAACATGATATTATTTTTCATTGAAATTTATATTTGAACTAATAATAACTTTTACTAAGAAAATATAGGTTTTAAATAGATTGGAAGTAATTTTCAAATGGAACCTAAATAGAATGAGCTAGAAGTGGTTTTAGATTAAGTAATTTTAGATGGACTTCAAATATTTTTAAATAAATTGGAAGTACTATATGTAGGGAAGTAGCACTTAAAACCCAAGTAAGAATTAGGCCCAATCTGAATTGTACTATCTTTTCTGAGTTTCAATAAAGTACTTATTCAGCAAAAAAAAAGTAAGAATTAGGCCTTAGATCGGAACAAGCCTAGAAAATACCATTATGAGATATGGGGCCCCACGACTGACGTGCATACCTCAAAGCTTGAATTGAAGTTAAAACAAGAGGTCACCAAGAACAACCATAAGACCCCTAACCTTGGAATTCGATCCAACAGGACCCATGACTCTTATTAGTCTGATCATGAACGAACCACTAGAGTTGCCTGAGGTAAATGCCCATTGACTATACCACCCACTTCAACCCATGCCTCGAGCTATCGAAGACCCTTTTTGAGGTATTCGAGAAGTATTTGAGGTCTCTCTCTCCGGATCTTCTTGATAAATCAAGAAGATACCACTTGACACAATTGCATTTAATGCAACAGATAACTTATCAGAATAAGACAAGAAGCTCCAAAAGTCTTTATTCATCATAACCTTGAAAAAAGAAGAGCTAATGGGACAAAGGCTGGCCAACTGCATTAGGACAACACCTACTATGGTACATGCTGGAGAAGAAAATGAAGAGAACTAAGCAAAAGATGAAGATAAGAAGAAAGGAGAAGAGAAGGAAGTGTACAAGAAGAGAAAAATCAGACGAAAAAGTGTGTGAAAAAAATGAGCGAGAAATGTAATAGTGAAAATCACATGAATAAAGCTTTTGGCACATTTTTGTACAGAAGAGAGAGAGAGAGAGAGAGAGAGAGAGAGAGTTATCTGGTTCTTATTCAAATTTCCCATTGCGGATTGATTTGAACCCATAGTATAAATCAATTTGATCTTAAGCAAGTGATTAAGCTACGGGTTAATTTCTTGCTTCCACTCTATATATTCAAAATTTTATAAATGAGATGGGATGATACTTAGCACAAATTGAAGCCCATTTAGTTACAGGGACACTTGGCATCAACTTACTTGTCTACAATATCGTTAACAACTTACATTTGATATCACAAGTAAGTTGATATCACATCAACTTACTTGTTTTATTTGAGATTTCGTAACTCTAGCTCTAGCTATATGATTCCATCACAAAATTGGTCCACAAGAAAAACCCATCCATGCAAAAACCCAAATTCTCATACCTCACCTTATTTTGTTTCCGCTATTATTACACAGCTCATGACTCAAAGATCATGGCACATCATTAATTCATTATTATAAAACCCATGAGTCAAAGATCGTGACACAATATTATAAAACCCATGACATTGGATCATGTCACACTACCCATAGTTAAAAGCCCGTGGCAAATTGTTTACCAAATGGACTCAAGCCCATTATTGAATCCTATGGTTCAAACTTGTAGCAAATTATTTATTAAAGTCTATGATTTAAGCCCATGAAAAGTTAATTGTCAATGGAAGCAAGCCCTATAAATAAAGTCCAAGCCAAATTATCGCACAAGCCCATGATACATTATTTATCAAAGAACACATGCCCATTATCTTCAAAATTAAATCTCTTAACACTTAAATCCGTTATTATTGTTTTCTTACATGTGTAGGCCCAAATGAGGCACAGCACAGATAAAAGCCTAAGGAGAGAGTAAGGCAAAGCCCATCCAACAAATGAGGCCCACGTGTTCCTCCATGCACATTTGGGCAAATCCCCATATATTTCAAGTTTGACCATATGCCAGTTGGAACCCACTGGCATGGTAACCTGGAAAAGCATGGTTCAAATATTAATCTTGGGAACAAATCAATTGTATTAAGGACTTAGATTGCATCAATACTTTGGTACACTAGAGGAAACTTGGGCACTTAAATGGCCACATGTATCCTCTAGATTCACTAATCTAATTCTATTTTAACACTCCATTTATTTCAAATGAAAATATTTTCTAAAGAATATTTTTATATATAAAATTCTTCAAGTACAAACTATCAAAACTAGAGGCTCAATCACCAAAGTAGCCAGTGTTTGAGGCCAAACTGCTAGTACCAGTCGTCGGACTGACAATTTCGATTGGCAGATCAACCAGACAGGTAGCTCCGACGATTAAACCACTAACACTGGCTGCCAGACCAGTCGCCTATTCACTAGATTGGTGGGAAGGTCACTGTATGTTTTTATAAAATGTTTTACCAAGTTTTTAAAGATAAAATGTTTTACAACTTTTTACAAATAATTTTACGGTCAACAGAAAATATTTTATAAGTTTAACCATATTTTTACATGTAAACAAACACCTAAAAATAAGAAAACATTTTACAAAAAATATTTTACTTTTAAAGAAATGGAGGGTATTCCAATAGCTTGGGTCAAATAAAACTCCCAACCGTTTTACTTAATAAATAAGCCAATCTATTGAATATTTTATATAAAAAATCATTCACAAAATAAGGGAATACCATAAAATAAAACAAGGCAAGCATCCTTTTAGGTACTATAGAATAGGATTTGGACATTATAAAATTCAAAAAAGTAATATACATATAAAAAATTCTTACATTAAATTACTTCCAATCAACAAAAGCTTATAAAAAATTTCACAAGGTTTTAGGTTTTCCATTCTATTTCAGATAAATTTACAGTATGTTATCTTTTTTTTTTTTTTGTAAAATTCGTTTGACCAACCTATATTTATCCAATTAACTAGAAATTTGTTAGTATAGCTAGATTAATCTATCTACACTAGTTATTGCTGTCAGTTTCTTTAAAATTTTATCCCTTCTCCTCGTATGTATGTTAAAATACTTAATATTCTCAAGAAAAAAAAAAATACACTAGTCATTATGAAATTTTCCTCTCAAAAGTGGTCGCACTATGATTTATTAAAATTTCTTATTGCATGTGGCTAACTCAAATCTTTCTCCTGACAGATTTAGGATTAAAAAAGGGCAATAACTATTCGAATTATGAAAGTCGGTTTGTTACAAAAATCAAATTCAAATCAATCCCATGCATGGTCACTTCCATTATAACCTTCTTGCACAGACAATTTCGATGTATATGAATTTCTAACTACAACATGTTTAGGATCTATCCTGTAGATAGCACATCACACAATATATAAGAAATTAAAAAATTTGGACAATATCTGATTTCAACAAAAGATTTGAAATATTCCTAATTAATTTGTCAGACATTAATTTCAAATCGATTAATTTAGCATTATGTTCATGGATTGCCTTCAAATTTTTCTATGCCTATTGTTGGGCTTTGTGGAGCCTAATTGTGTTTGGTCCAGATGACGACCCAACTCGACCCAAAATGAAGTTGCTTGATTTTTAATTGGAAATTTTTTGAGGCTTAGTCATGGAGAGGAGGATATAGAAACCATTTTTTTTTTTTTTTTGGTAATTAGGGTGACTCGATGTATTATTGAGAGAGAGAAAAAATTGTATTGCCACACTTTGATTTTTTCCTGATAATAGTGAAATCCCTGCAACTCCGTGGACGTAGGCAAATTGCCGAATCACATAAATACTGTCTTGTGCATGTGATTTTTTTTTCTTTTGGCGTGTGCTTTCTCTATTTTGTTTCTCACAGGTTTGGGAATTTTGTGTTATTTCCCTCCAACACCTATGGGGTTTGTTTGGTCCCCACCTAAATTCCAAGTTACAATATTTTCCTTATAATCCCTTTTTTCCCTTAAATCCATAAATCTCAGCACTAACGTGAAACCAGTACAAGTTTTTCATTCAAAATCGAAGGGAGGAAGGTTTACCTATTTTGCAGAGAGATGGAGGTCTTCTCTTCCAAAGCTTGTCACCAATGGGGGACTTAGAATTTCAATGTCTGGTTGGGAGAGAGAGGGGAAGGTATTGTTGCCAATGTAAAAATGATTGGTAGAACTTTTAAATAAATCTTAAATTAGGAGGCAGATTGAAAAAAAATTAATTGTTGTTTTTCATAGATATTACCAATGATTTATAGTTTTTATGCTTTTTGCTAAAAGTTATCAACTGGTTGCATAATAAACTGTTTTAAAAGCTCATAACAATGACCAAAGGACATTATCAAGTTGGTCAATACATAATCTGTATTTATCAAAAATCACATATTTAAAAAACTCACCATTTTAAAAAAAAAAACATTTTGTTTAGGGTAATGTTAATACCATATAGCATTTCATTAACTTTTAATTGATTACTACCATTTAAAGTCGTTTCTGTTTGTGGGTTCCAGTTAACTCAACTGGTAAAGTCTCTGATGCAAGCCTTGTCAATGGGCCGTCCAGCCCATTTTTACTTGGCCCATGGGTCTTATGGGCTGGGCTTAACGAGTTGTTAACTAGGCAATGGGCTGGGTCGGGTCGGGTTGGATGGAAAAACCCTAACCCATGGCCTTACTCATGGGCAATGCCCATTTGGGCTTTAGCGGGCTGGGCTAGTGAGGTGGGTTTAATGGGCTTCCCATTGGCATTTTTAACGGGTCTTCAATGGGGTTATAAAAATTTAACCAAAAAAATTATAATTATATATTATTACAAACTATCAAATTGAATAATTAAATCTACTAAAAAGATTCTATTAAAAAAAAATACTAAGACATACCTCTTAAAAAGATACTAAAATAAGATTAATTAACTTGTATTGATAAGAATAAATAAGTGCGTTGAAATTTTCTTGAATATATTAGAGTGAAAATAGTTGCATCACTACAAAATGTGTACATCCCAACTAGGTTGGCACCCACATAGTTGTCTATCATTTGGAATTTCCAATCTATTTGTGTTGAAACATCAAATAATTTTATCTAAGAAAAAAAATGGAAAAACTTGTTCCATAAAAAAAAAAAAAGAACTAACTTTTGTTCAAACGGTAAGCATTCTTAAAGGAAATTTTTGAAGAATCAAATCTCAATTCTTAAAGGAAATATTTGAAGGATCAGGTATCAATTCTTAAAGGAAATATATGAAGAATCAAATATCAATGCTTAAAGGAAAGAATTTCTTCCAACCAACGGTAAGGTTTTTTTTTTTAAAAAAGGAATTTTTTCTATAATTGTAACTTGTAAAGAAAGAATTGGAATTTATCAAAGGAAATGATGACCTTCTTTCTAGAGGCATAGAGGTAGGGCAACGGTGATCATCTTAGTAACTTAGACTTAGTTTTAAAAATCAAAGTTACTAGACTAATACCAAAAAATATATATTTATATTTATCATGTATATTGTATCACAATCACTCCAAGTATTTAGTGGTTAGGTGTGTGGTCTTAAAGTTTTTATAATGTCTAAAGTTCAATCCCTCACCCACCCAACCCCCAAATTATTTTGTTATGAATTTTGGGCAATGAGTCTGGCTAATGGGCTGGGCTAACGGGCTGGCCCACCGGGTGCCCATGGGTAAAGGAACCAACCCATAGCCTATCCCATTGGGATACTGGGCTGCTGCGGGCTTCAATATTGTCAGGTTGGGCCGCCGATTAGCCTTGTGGGCTAGCGGGCTACTGGGCCAGCCCATGGGTCATGGGCTATTTGATGACCCTTAAGTTTGATGGTTGTATAAGAGATTTGAAATTTAATCTCTGCCTACACCAAAAACTGATTGGTGTCTTGGTCTGATGATAAAGAGCTATCATTAGGAGGGGACAACATATGTTGAAACTCTTTAAAAAAAAGTTGTTTTTGTTTTGATAGGACCAAAGTTGTAATTTTGTTTATACTACTACCTTCAAATTAAATGTCACATCATAAAATACAACACATTTTTTTCTTATATGTTTTGAAAAAGTTTTCTAAATAATAATTGCACCATATGATATAATTAATCATACATGGGGTGTTTCAATTAATGAATAGTTAGATTTTTTGAATTCCATATACACTAATATCACTTGAGAAATTTCTTAGGTACTTCCGAAGTACTCCATGATATTACCCTATCACTTGTTTGTCATATTTTTGAACCAATAACTTCTTTTAAAATCTTTAAAATAAGTTCTTTGATAATATATTTTGTGATTATTGGATCATGCATTCTCACATATTCATTTGTCTAATGAGTATATATTTAACACATGAAAAATCATATGTTAACATAAAATTATTTTAAAACCTTGTGCCCCTAATCAAAAGGTATTACTAAATATTAGCCAATCAATTTAAAAATGCTCAAAATGTTTTAAAAAACAATTTTATGAACAAGTTTATTTTAAGAACAAATCAATTTATAGATTGAAATATTTTATTTCAAATGTTTATAATTTTTTAATTGTATATAAGGCAATAAGGCTTTCAATCTTAATTATTGTTTTGAGTGCTAGAATATCGATGGGCAAGAAACTCATAAAAAACTTTATCGTGATGATGATAGATTTGGTTATCCTAATGCTCATTGAAGTGGAAGTTAATAATTCTACCTCTACCTCCTTATTCCACCCTCTCGACGTTTGATCCCACTTTCTCATTCTTTAAAATTTTATAAAGCTCAAAGAAAATATTCTACTTGCCTGGAAAAAGAGGTTGAAAAATGTAAGGAAATGTCAAAACGGAGGCATATACTTTCCTATCACCTTCCATTATGTGTTGCCGAGGGTTTTGAACTTTGCAAGTATATGACGTTCCCAAATAATTCAATACAACCAAGGGGTGCACAAGCTGAAAAAAAATGCTTTGAAGAATTTGTGAAGCGTAAAAGCATGCAGGTTTATGGAATTTGTTTACTTCGATGGTACGAACTAAAGATAAAAAAGAACTAAAATGACGTTTAATACAAAATCAAAGAGCGAACTCCAAGTTAATTAATTCCACATAGCACAAGTTAATTAGTCAATGTCAATTTCTCTAATTAGTTGGCCTCCACATTTTACTAATGACCATGTCTTATATAAAATGCTTGTTATAAATTTATATACTCATAATTATCCACATATTTCTTACAAAAAATAATTTACTTATATATTTTGGGTCCGCTTAATGGGTGCCCTTAGGGCTAGGGGTGTCCAACCCACCCGCCCAATTCGCCGCCACACGATCTGATTGCACTAGCGGTCGGATGCGGGTCCCAACCTCCCAAAACAGTTGGTTAGGGGTCTTCTTTTTCAAAACTCGTGAAATTTGACCCACTCAAAATACATCAGACTTGCCGATATTTCAAGCATCTCATACTAGATCCGGCGAGACCTCGTCGAGATCTAGTCCAGATCCTTTGAGATTCGGTGAGATCTCGTTATTATTCGACAAATTCTAGGCCAAATCTTGGTGGATTCGGCCAGATTTTGACAGATCCAACCAAATCTTGACCCCAATGACAAAACCTGAAATCGACCGATACAACCCGACATCTAACGATACCCAAACTTACTGATCCAAGGAGTCTTTTAGACTTGTTTCGGGTTACATTTTTATCGACCCAAAGTTTTTGGGTTGAGTCTTAGTTGGGTACAAACCAGACCTGGCCTGATTTGTGGACAGCCCTACTTAGAACATTTGTTAATGAACTATGATGTGGCATAAACAAATGCAACTCTAAATGTCCATGGAGATCATCCAGGACTAGCAAGGTGCTCAAGACAAGGTAAGCTGTCACGACATGCTCAAGACGAGGTAAGCTGTCACGACATGCTCAAGACGAGGTAAGCTGTCTAGACGTGCTCAAGACGAGGTAAGCTGCCTTGACGTGCTCAAGACAAGGTAAGCTGCCTTGACGTGATCAGGACGAGGAATTATGGACGACACGTGGGCACTTGGAAAATTTATGGTGTAAAATGTCCCCGTATTATACGAATAACATTCAGTGACCGTTGCACACAAAAAAGATAACTCCTAAACAGTTGGAAGTTATATTCAAATACAAACCTCCTCAATTCAAGGGGAAGTTACAAATCCAATAACCGCTCTTAAGACACTATATAAACGCTGGTTCAGACCAAGAAAAGGTACGTTAAATCATTTCCCAAAAAGTTGGAACTTGAGAGTATTTGAGAGAAACTAACTTTGTCATCGGAGGGTTATTGGCCGGCAACCCTGGTCACCTTTGATCACTTCTCTTTCATTTTTCAGGCTACCAAGGCAATCGTGAGCCCTTTCTGATCCGAAGCATCCAGCCTATTGATTTTCTTCACTTCATCAAACTATTTTATGAAAGTTTTGATATTATTTTTATGAAAAATATATATATAAAAAATCAATAGTTTTTTTTTTTTTGGCATAGAACTTTTTAAGACTAAGCATGCATTTGGATAAGAATGAAAAATTAAAATTATTTTACTATTTAGCTTATTTTTGCTATTATTTATGGACTCCACTGCACTTTTTAGTACTTTTCATGGGTCTCTCTGTACTATTTCAACTAACTTTTACCCTTTATCTACAATACTTTCAATAATTAGTTTTCAATTTCAGTAAAATAAGTAGTATCCAAACAAACCCTAATATGGTAAACATTAACTTTTCCTATTTATATTGTCATATCACTTGCTTTTGCTTTAGATTCCATATCAGTATCCGTTCAAAAAAGAAGTTTCTATATTAATGAGGGATATAAAAATGCCTATATTTTCAAAAATTAACTGAATTTTGACGCAGCTGTACTTTCAGATTTAGGCAGAACAGGTTATGGTGCCATTGTTCGAAATGAAAAAGGAGAGGTAATGGCCGCTATGACTGCTAGTGGTCAGAGGGTGTGCACAAGTGATGAAGCATAATTTCTTGCTTGCCGAAGAACCATAGAATTTGCTGTGGATGCTGGATTTTTGAGGATGATAATTGAAGGGGATAACATTAATGTTATTAATGCAATAGCGTCTTCTTTGGAAAACTCTTCACCATTTGGTAATGTTGTGGATGATATTCGACATTTGATGCAAGGTTTGCAACGGGTAAGTGTTTGCTGTATTAGGTGGGGCGGGAATAGAGTAGCACATGCTTTGGTACAATATGCTAGATATACAGTAGATGAGGATGTATACTGGATGGATGACTCTCCCCCACCAGCTCTTGATGCTTTGTATCATGACATTTCACGTTGTTAATTGAATGAACTTTCCCCTTTCAAAAAACTATTCATATTTCATTCTCCAAAAAAAAAAAAAAATCATATTTGGTGTGTTAATTATTAATTTGGCAAATGGAATTGGGAAGCTCAAGTGACTTTTCAAATTTCAAAATGACTCCGTATTGTTTGAGTGAGTGAGTGTACTTCCAAAGCGGTGTCGTTTTGGAATGCTATTTAAACACAAAATGAATCAAATTTTAAAATGCAATGCAATGCCATGCCATGCCATCTCCTCATTCAGCTTCATCACCACAGCCTTCCCTTTCTAATTTTATTTTTTGGGACCTCCATTGTCTTTTTGATTTCTTGTCTATGGTTACAATGAGTGAGTATTCCACCAATAATTTCCTTTAATTACTTTAAAAGTACAAATTAAGGAACGGAGGCCTGCGGTGTTTCTGAACCAGTACAAGTTAGACTTCACATGGCCAGCTGTTTTCCAGTGGAAACTTAGGACAAAGACAAACTTTTAGGGTTCACTCTTGTGAACAAAAGCCACAAGGTTTGCTTCTCAGCAGTGCCGACAAAAAAATAAGTGCACAGTGTGAGTGTGTGACCACAAACAAATGAGTGATTTTTTAGTGAAATCAAGTGAAAAGTTTTAGTGTAAAGAGACAAAATCTTGTTCACATAAGCATGGAAGAACCCAATTTTCAAAGTAATAGAGGTATAATTTATTTTGTCTTTTTGTATTTTGTTTCATTTTTTTAAGAATGTATTATGATTTGTTGTGATATGTTTACTCCTAAATAAAATAGGGAAATACTAACGAATGCCCTTAGGGCATTGGTTAACAATCCATTTAAAGAAAGTTTTTATGGAAAAATAAAACAAAACAATTAATGTTTTGATAGCTTTTTTCATTTTCCATAAAAGTGGTGTTAAAATTTTCCTAGAATGGATTGTTAACCAATGCCCTAAGGGCATTCGTTAGCATTACCCAATAAAATATATAGAAATGTAATGAGGTATGAATTTAATGTTTTTTTTTTTTTTTGGTGAAAAAATTTAATGCTTTGTTGTGATATGTTTGCTACCAAATAAAACATATAAAAATGTATTGAGGTATGAATTTAATGCTTTTTTTTGGTGAAAAATTTAATGCTTTGTTGTGATATGTTTGTTCCCAAATAAAATATATAAAAGTGTATTGAGGTATGAATTTATTACTTTGTTGTGATAAGTTTGCTCCCAAATAAAATATGTGTAGTGATATATATTTTTTTATTATATTCTAAATTTACGCATGTGTATATAAATATATTGGTAACTAAGTCTCATTTCTAATTATATTTGTGCCTAGAAGTGGGGAAGCTTTGTAATAAAGCATACTATAAGATAATTATTGTATTGTAAATTCCTTAATATTTTATTTCTAACACTTATATTTTCATAAAAATTATTGTAGTTATTTGCAATTCAAGTGATATTGATGGAATTGAAGATTGTTTGATTGTTGAACGACTAGAAAATAGTGATGACAATTTGTTGGATAAGGTGGCATATACTGAAGTTGAAGCATACAATTTATACAATTATTATGCATAGCGAACAGGTTTTAGTATACGGAAAGGAAAGCTTAGATATTTTAATGGGACAAAGAGCATAAGGCAACGTGAATTTCTATGTTCTAAGGAGGGTTTTAAAATAGATGAAGATCCTTGTGAAGAGAAAAATTGGAAGAAACTAGAGACTAGAACTGGCTATAAAGCATTTATTTGTTTCATAGTTGAAAATGATGTGTGGAGGGTTACTGCATTTAATTCAGAGCATAATCATGAACTTGCACTACCATCAGAGAGACATTTGTTAAGATTGGGTCGTCGTATTTCAAAACCTAAGGTAGGTTTAATTGATTCCATGGTGAATGCTGGTATAAGTACAAAGAATACTTATTTGTATTTAACAGAAGAAGTTGGAGGGAGTGAGAATGTGGGCTTCACTGAAAAAGATTGTTATAATCATGTGAACACAAAAAAGATGTCAACGATTAGTGCTGGAGATGCTCAAAGCTTATAAATCATTTTAAGAAAAGGCAAATAGAAGATCCCATGTTTTTTTACACGGTTTAAGTAGATCAAGAAAATCGCATGACGAATTTTTTTTGGAGAGATGGGAGATCAAGGGTTGATTATGATTGTTTTGGAGATGTTGTGGTATTTGACACTATTTACCGCACCAATAGATATAATTTGATTTGTGCTCCATTTGTAGGTGTTAATCACCATTGGCAGAATGTAATATTAGGATGTGCATTTCTTTTGGATGAAACTACTGCTTCTTTCAGATGGTTATTCAAGTCATTCTTAGACTCAATGGGGAATCGATCTTTAATAACAATTTTTACTGACCAACATCAAGCCATGTCAAATGCTATTGAGAAAGTTTTTTCTAACACGCATCATCGACTATGTTTGTGACATATTTCAAAAAATGCACCTTCCTACTTTGGAGAGTTAAATTCTAATTCGGAGTTTCAGTCCTTGTGGAACAAGTGTCAAAAATATTGTGATTCAGAATTGGAATTTCAAAGCACATGGGATAAAATGATGCATAAGTTTAATCTTGAAGATCATCATTGGCTTAATATGATGTACAAAATTCAACATAAATGGAGTACTGCATTCACTAAGGATAGCTTTACAGCTGAATTTAAAGCTTCCTCGAGGAGTGAAAGCACAAACCATGTTTTGAATAATATAGCAAATACAACAATAAGTCTCACTAACTTTGTAATTAAATATGAAAGTGTGTTGGCAGGTATGCGTTCTTCAGAGTTTAGTGAAGATTTTCGATGCAAGCAAGGCGCCCCACAAAGAGTAGTTAAGAAGAGTGGTATTTTGGGTCATGCAGCTCAAGTTTACATATGTAAGATATTTAGATTATTTGAATATGAATTCCTTAATAGTCTTGCAATAAAGTGGAAGCAAGTTGATTGTCAAGATACAATTGATGTCTTTGAGGTGAAAGAAGAAGATAGTGAAAGAATACGCATTGTCCATTTTGACCATTTCAATAGCAACATTTCTTGTTCTTGCAAGAAATTTGAGTCATTGGGAATTCTTTGTTGTCATGCATTGCGGGTCTTCAATTTAAAAAATTTGACTAAAATTCCAAGCCAATACATTTTGAAATGTTGGACAAAGGAGGCTAAGCAAGGGCTGATGGCTTATGAACAAGACAATCATTCAAGTGGCAATGCTAAAGAGGCTGAGATAGTGTGGCGTAATAGCATGTTACATATAGCTAATACAATTATATCCAAAAGCCAAGGGGATGATAGCCTTCAAAGCATTTGTCAAAAGATACTATTGGGACTTAATGAAAAAATTGAAAGAGAGTCATCAAAGTTGGGTTCGAATGCAAATATGGAAGAAAATGAAGTTGTGGAGCATAAAACAGCTGATGAAATGCTTGGCTTATCAAATCATGTGTCAGTTTTAAATCCCCCATGTGTGAGATCAAAAGGGTTACGAAACGGTAGACTTAAAGGCCACTTTGAGAAGCGCAAGGCAAAATCGTCTGAGGATGCATCCTCTTCACGTAAGAAATTCTTTTTTTTTTTTACAAAATATATGCCATATTTTTATTTTAAATTAACCTTTTTATTTACAATTATTATTATGTTTGATTTTTTTAATGTGTAATTTTATAGGAAAAGCAAAAAAACAAGTTCCCAAAGAAAATTCAAATGTGTCATTCGGTGGCTCATACAATCCAGTTATATACCAACCACCCTACTCTCGTTTAGGATTTACAAGTGATAATGCACAAGGTCAATCTTACATGTCATGGACAAATCATTCTCAGGTATTAAGTATCTTTTAATTTACAAATTTAGAATATTTATAATGTGTAATAATAATTTTGTTTCTATATAGGAAATGGATTGTGTAAATGTTCCATTTACAACTATGTTGCAAGGTACCAATGTTATAACGCAACTTAGTCAAGTAAATTAACAAAATTGATTATTTATTTGAAATGAAATAAAATATCTATCATTTTTGAAATAATGTTTTTTTATATTTTGATCTCTACAGAATCCAACGACTTATATTCCCTCATAAATAAACTCATTGATGTATAGTTCCAAGCAATCAAATTCCACATATATACAAGAGGTAGATTTGAAAATCTTGTGGCATGTTTGCATTATCAATTTTATTACTTATTTCTTGTTCCTAAGGATGACTTACTTTGTACAATCTTTTTTTTTTTTTTTTTTTTTTAACAAAAGATGGTCAACAATGTAGAACAGCAAGGTTGGGGCAATCCAAGAGTCTCTAGATAAGAGAGTTCCAAAGGTATACTTCATTCTTAATTATTTTAATTAGGGTTTGGTTTTTAAGTGTGATTGAATCAATATGCTAATATGATTTTTATATGTTTCTAGTGGGAAGACCAAGGATGTCATGCAGCCAAGAACTTTAGGAAATAGGAACTTCACAAATCCAGCACAAATTATTGACTTGGAGCCAAGTGACATTTATCATGACACCAAGTTTCTTTTGGATTCATTTTGACTTGTTGTCAAGTGAAAGTTATGTATTAACTATAGTTTTAATGTTAATGGAGATAGGAGTATGGCTTTGGAGTAGAAAACTATAATTTGTAGTTTGCATTATTTTTCATTGATTGGTAATACAATTCAGGATCAAACCTTTTTTTTTATCCTTCAAGCACCTTTTTTTTAACAGTAAGATTGGGATTTGATTTTTCTTTATTAAATTTGGTATTTGAGAGGGAGTGGTGGTGTGTGTTATCGTTTATTATTTTTATGGGTAAAAACCTAAAAAAAATTCAGCTTCCATAGTCCACACTACAACGATGTTCTTGGATTTTTTTTTTCCTTAAAATAAAATTTATTATTGACTGTGTTTGGTAGAGAAGAAAATCAAAAGGAAAAAGCCACATAAATCTTCTCCACTTGTGTTTGGTAGCCTAGAAAATTAAAAGGTAAAACACCCCTTTATCTCTATTGCAATTCTCACTTGCTGTTTTGGCCTCCCCTGTTCCCACCTACTACAAACAGAGTGTCATGTGTTCAGGCCGAAAGTTGTGTTCAGGGTCATATGGCTAACGCTCCTTCCAAAATCACCTTTAAGCACCTATGATTCCATGAAAATGGTGATTACAACATAAATTTGGCATCAAGTTTTTCCTTCTATTTTCTTTGGAACCGAACAGAGGCTAAGAACTTCATTGATGATTCAGAGCACTACAGACATAAACGTAAAACAACAATTAATTGAGTAAGAGTGTAACACAGTTTTTGAGCTTTTGAAAGGAGAAAAAAAATTTGTACAGCAATGGAAACAGTGGTTAATGAAGACATTTACAATTGATTTCACATCCAATTTCTCGGCAATTAAACAGAGGCTAACACTAATAAATAAGTTCAGTAACTTAGAAAGAGAGAGAGAAAGAGATATTAGAGAGTGCAATTTCATTGTCACCTTTTGAACCTTGTGGATTTTTTTGAACCCGTGCATGCTGATGATCTACAAAATTAAACACAAAACTTGAGAGACGAATTTCTAAGTTTTTAGTGATAAACCAAAAAAGAAAAAAGCTACAAGAAGGTGAAAAAACCAGTGAGACCATGGCTGTGTTGGCTGAGAGAGAGTTGCAAGAAAGTGATTTTCATTTTTGTGGTGAAGAGGATAAATGAAATACAAGAAACAAGCGGGATGATTGAAATTTGAAATTTGAAATTGAGAAGGGCCCGAAAACTTTTGAAACTGGTGACAAAACAGTTGAAAACAACTGGCTAACGGGAAAGTTAATGGGACATTTGAGACTTTAACATTAACGTTAACTTGATGTCCAACGTCGAGCTTCTTTTTTTTTTTTTTTTTTTTTCATCAGCACAGCCACGTTAAATCAGCACATCATTCCATGAGCTATACTATTTAGATGAAGTCAGCAATTTTTATTTTACATGTCTTGTTCTCATTGGTTGGGACTATAAGGTCAGCTTGGTGACCTTGTAGTTCGAGACTAGGTAAGAATTTCCCTGTTGAGAGATTGCCAAGAATCAGTCTTATTGTTTTGGAACTGTACTTAATTAATTGGTATTGCTGGCCAATTAATAAACCATGATATTCGGAACCTTTCTTCTATTTAGGCTAAATGGAATGGATCCCTCCTCCTTTGGGAAGCTTGAAGCTAAACGTACACTTATGGATCTTCTCATATGTTGGAAACCTAGCATGTGGAAGGCTGGTGGTAGGTGGATAATTTGCTGAAGGCAACTTTGTTAGAAGTATGTAGTTAAATGATTAAATTTGTCATATTCCAATAGTTTAAACTTTTAGGACAATAGTAATTTAAAAAACTTCACACTTATTAGCTTACCCCTTCGATATTGAATTAAGATATATATGCACCCTAAAGCACTTTAAAGCAAAAGTCTATAGTACGAAGAAGAAAGAAGGAAAAAACATAAAAGTGCCTTTGAAGCTTTAAGTACTCATGGCTATGATATCAATCTTCGCCTACACAAAAAATATATTGGTGTCTTGATTTGATAATAAAGAGTTATCATTCGAAGTGATGGGAAATTATTGTATATTTCCGGAATACCATAAATACATACTCCCTCCTCTCACATGAATGGTGAGGCCCACTAATTACTATAGTTTGAAACTCTTTAAAAAAAAAAAACTTACAAGTTTGGGTGATCCATATTTTTATCTTTTCTCTCTTTATTATAGTTATGTGTTTGTGATAGAAATATTTTTATCTTTTGGAAGTAATCTCAAAGGATTTAATTAATGCATCATCTATTCAGACCGGTTTTCACGATTCTCTACTTCCCTTTAAATCTGATCCTTGAAAAAAAAAAAAAAAAACTAGAAAAACAAAAGAAAAAGAAACACAACTGCTGGGAAACATTTCAGATTTCGGTAGAAAAAAGTAATTCTACCGGTAAGAAAAACAAAGGAAACTGTAAAAATCAATGTTATGAATTCTGTTCCCAGCATCAAATACAACCCAAAAATCAACAACAATGAAGTGATGAACAGAGAGAGAGAGAGAGGTAAGAACCCAGAGGTGAGCTTCGATAATTTTTTGAGCCTGAGGTAGATTACTCTTAAAACTTCAACCTTCACATATTTGCAATTTTGCAGCACAAAGAAAGTGGCAGAAAGAGTCTTGCGGCAAAGAGAGTTTGTGAATTAAAAGTGAAAAACTCAAACTCAGGGTCCATTTGGATAGAGCGTTTTGCTGAAAACTGAAAACACTGTAGCAAAATAATTTTTTAATGTGTGAATAGTACTGCGGGTCCCATTTTTAATAAAAAAATTGCTAAAAAAGTACATGAACAGTGCGCGCACAATACGCGCACAGTGCGCGTTGTCCCCAGCGCCAGAAACGAAAAAAAAAAAAATTCTGAAACGTAAACTCAAAACGTGGAAACGCAACCTCGCTATCCAAACTCAGCCTCAAAGTAAAAAGTCTGAACACTAGGACTTGGGTAAAGCCATAAAGGAGCTGGCGTTAGGTGGGGTGGGTGGGTGGAATCTCTTCTTTTTCTCCTTCTCTTTCTTTTTGTATTTTGTTTTTATTTGTGATTCCAAAGCCCCTCCACCACCAAGTGATTACATGGGAAAGGTAAAAGTGTCTCAGCTATTCATTTTTTTCACCTTCCCAATGTGATGTGACAACTATCAAATTTAATTAATATTTATCATTTTTTTAAAAATAAAATCTAATACCAAAATTTGTCTTTATTTTTTTGCTGTTGTAATTCTGATGGAATAAAAAGTTGGCAGTAGAGAAAAAATAAGTGAAATGTTATATTCATAATATTTTTACAACAAATCACAGGTGGTTAGTTGTTATTGGTTCAAATTTGAACTTAACACTAAAATTACTTTTTTGCCTCAACAATAACAACCAGTAACAACCTGCCACTTAGAATTTGTTGTAAAAATATTGTGAAAATGTTGTGGATATATCATTTCTCAAAAAATAATGGGTCTATAGGTAAGTGATATGTATTCAAATTTACAATTGTGCCAAAAAAATATAAAATTGTGTAATTCTAAAATTACTTTAATTGAGTATATAATTATTTTAATTTAAAACTATAAAATAATTTAAAATTTTATTTTATTTAATATAATATAAGTGTCCTATTTAGTATATTATTATTGCTATCGTAAGTATAACTAATCAACATATAAATAAATAAAGAATACCATATCTACCTTTGGTTAGTATTTGATATTTCTTATTTGTTTTTGTGAAAGTTATGATATAAAAAATACATTTGAAAGATAGATGTTTATATTTAATTTAACTATATTAGTTAATTTTTATATTTATATTAATTTAATATAATTATTTATGTTTAAATGATAATTAAATTAATTATAACGTTATCACGGTTCGACATCGATCCAATCTCAAAAACCTTAAATCTCTTCCTTTTACAGTTCATTAAAGGGTCCGGGTGTCAAAACCTTGATCACCTCCAGAACATGCCAGCACATTTGGCCTAATGTAGAGAATTTAATGAGAAAGCTATATTAAATATAGAGAATGTTCTTAATTAGTAATATTCGATTTTTTCTACTTATGAAAAAAATAAAAAAGAGCAAAAGCTTTAAATTTTATCTACTTAGGAAAAAAAAAGAAGAAGAGTAAAAGCTTCTTAAAGCTCATATTAGGCGCGCGCAATGCATGGCAAAAGATCTTATGTCAAAATGCTTCTTAAAGCTCATATATATGTGTGCAGTTTTCTATTTATTTCTTTATATTTTTTCATCTTCTTTTCTAAATATCCAATGAAAATTTCTTAATTTCTAATTATATTTTTAATAATTTCCCAACTTAATTGATTATTTCATGCCAACAGGAACAATTTTAAAAATATATTCAAATATTTTTATTTTGTTAAAAAGTATTATAGCTATATTCCAATAAAAATTTTAAAAAAATTAAAGTAAAAGGTAATTATGTTCTCCTCTGTCATACGAAGGAGAACACATCATGTTTTAGATCCACCTTAAAGGACACGAGAGTCGCATTTAATTTGGCTTAAAAATAGCCACCAAACACTTGAGAAAAACCATTTTCCCAACAATATTACAACCTTTAAAACATTTTGTCTTGATATCGGAATTTAGCAAAACAATTTAAAACCTAACAATACTCATGTCACTTCAGAGCATGGACGTAATTTGTGTTGGCATTATGCCATAGGATTGATCAACTGGCTCCTCATGAGTTAACTTCAACAGCTCTAGTTGAAACCTTTCCATTGCAGGCAAAGGCAACAATATTGGTACTACAACCCCATCTTCACCTTTGTTGTTTTTGAACCTTGCATAGAAGCTAATAAATGGTATGGCCCCGCTAGGACCCCCATAAGCCGGCTTCCCCCACCCCAAATCGATCCCTGAAAACCCAACTTGTGTTGTATCAGCAACGAGATAGTTCCCAGCAGTTATATAAGAAGGACGTCCTTTGATCACCAAAAGATCCGCCACTGACCTTATGTACTCTTCGCTCATTTCTGCCTTTGTCTTTTTGACCAATTCTAGTGCATATCCTATTGGATTTTTACATAGTAATTCAGCCTTGGAAAGTACAGTCGGGAATGCAAATGCATTCCCATAATATCCATTAGGCACTTGCAATTTCAGGCGTTGCTTACCACGCAAATTGATAAAGCATGATAAACGAACAACATCATTTGGATCAAACTCAAGCGCGATCGTGCGGCATTTCCATAAACAAGCAGTGAGTATCTCAAAGGTGGAGCATGTTTGAAGGTGTGGAGGAAGATGCTTCCGTATCGATCTCATCTCTTTTGGACCAAAAAAGAAAGACCAATGGGCCATGTCTTTGTTCTCTATTATTGTTGTGCATTTGTTGTTACTCACCATCTCGTACTCGTGATGAATACAAGTAATTCTTGGTGGGTCTCGTGCATTTAAGATATGTCTTTGCCATACAGGTTGTTTCGATGGTACACATGAACCACTTGCCATCTCTGCAACAGTGTTGAGGAATTGCACCAACCCAAGTGAATCGCTGATAGTGTGGTTTAGTCGTACCGCAAAGATGAATCCTCCGCATGTCAAACGGGTCACCTGCAATTCGTTAGATGACAGTTTAGGCTACCAAGAAGAGGATAAATCCAGAAAAGGTGCCCTTAAACAACATATTAAATAAATGTTAGCTATTACAAATTTTACCACAACAGCCTTACAAATAAATTATATGTAACAAAAAAATTATTGGTCCCGCTTAAAAAACATATTAAATGAATGTTTGAATTATTTTTTTATAATTAATGATCTTTCATTTGTAAGATTTGTGTGGTAAAATCTGTTATATTTTTAACTTTACAGAAGTGTCAATTGAACTACATGATTTTTAATGTCATTAATTAATAAGTAAGAAACAAAAATGTCAATGCATTTAGAGGTAAGCTTTTTTTTTTTACCCCAAATAAAAACCTACTCGCAACAATAACAAATTTATGACAACAAAAAAAATTATAATGAGAGTAAAATATGTTCAAAAAAGTCAAAGACATTTGAAATTTTAATTGAATTCATAATATTGTGCTACATAAACTTTTAGGTATTATAATTTTAAGTATCATTATTTTAATATTTATTTTTAATTTTAATTTAAATTTGATGTATTTTTAATTTAAATTATTTGGTACTATTCATGGATTTCATTATACTATTTCAATTAATTTTTACCTTTTATTTGCAGTACTTTCAACAAAAAATTTTCAATTTTAACAAAATAAGCAAATTTTAAACAAACTCTTAATATTTACTAAAACCGAAAGATATAATTTTTCGAACTAAACTGAAATGACATTGACTATGGTAATAACTGCTTTGTTTTTGGCCCCTACAATGGTTTCACCAGCCCACTATATTAAAATTAACTTTCGAAGTCGGAATCTATGGTATTAATTTATAACTTGGAGTGGGGGGAATTTAGCGATGACTTTAACATATGTATACCTGAATGAGTAGCAAAGGGCATCCAAGTATACCATTAGAGCCAGGAACATCACGTAGAAGCTCATCAATATATGGGCATGGTGGTTGAATTGTGTCACCAAGCTGCTCCAGTGTGATGTCCGCATCAGCTTCAACGAACAAGATTCCTTCTCCGGTGCAATCCACCATAATTTTCCGGTTACTTTCTTCCCTAAGCCTACCTGCAAGAGGGTAATAATACACTAGTGCTTTAGCTAGAGCTGCTTTGATGACTTTCATGGGGTCTCTATGAACCATCAATGGATTACTGTTTGAGTAAAACATTATAAATGGAAGCTGAAAACGAAGGCCTTCTTGGTCATCTATGTCTGATAGTTGCTTTAACTCATAAGGTGTTGGCTCTGCAGGCACAATTAACTCCGGCTCGCAATGTCTCACTGAGAATACTAGAGGGGAAGAAGGTGGCATAGACATTGTGGGTGCAAAAGGAAGAAGAAAAGAAACAGAAAAATATATGAAGTGAAAGTGGACGAGGTTCTTCTTATATTTATATCCATCCATTGGTTTTCTTGTATTTCAATCGAAAGTAAAAGCTATTCATCAGGGAAAAAAA
Organism: Castanopsis chinensis; assembly: GCA_032878915.1. Lineage (NCBI taxonomy): Eukaryota > Viridiplantae > Streptophyta > Magnoliopsida > Fagales > Fagaceae > Castanopsis > Castanopsis chinensis. Next base: position 5,889,865 of record JAVQMG010000093.1, on the reverse strand, counting down.
AAAAACAAAGAAAAAACAAAAAAGAGCTCTTACATCAAACAAAAGTATGCCACATCCATCGGACCAAAAACATAAATTACACGTGAGGAATTAATAAGGGTACTTTCGAAACTGTTTTTTTCCTCTTAATTTTTTTTAAAAAAATAATTTTTAATTTTTAAGACTAATAAATTTATTTGGCAACTTTTTTTTTTTTTTTTTGAGAAGGATTTGGCAACTTAAAATAGATAGAAAAAAAAAAAAAAATTTCAAAACTCAATTTGTAAAAAAAATTAAAAACATGCAAAAGACTGTTTTCAGTTTCTAATTTTTAAAAGTCAATGAAAACATACATTTAAATTAATAAATTTGTCTCATTTAATGAGTTAGTATTAGAGTTCAAATCCTAGTAAGTAGTAACAACATATATTAGTATTTCTATTTTTTTTTCAAAAAATTATATATATTTTTTTAATTTCAACTAAGCAAACAGGTTTTTTATATTTAAAAATACAAAAAAATTATTTTTTCTTTATATTTTCATAAACAAGTTTTTAAAAATAGAAAATAAAAATTGTTACCAAATTTAACCTAAATATTGTGATACAATGCATTGTTTTTCATTAAAGGCCTAACGCAATGTTCACTAATGGTGGCGTAAATCTGACCTTTTACGTCAGTTCCTGACCGCATGTTTTTTCTATATTTATATTTGAACATATTTATATTTACATTGTACTGTACAAAGGAAAAGAGGAATTTTGCTTTATATCCATCAGTTTTTTTTTTTTAGCATTTTAGAGCCTATTTGGTAGGTTAATTTGAGTAATGTTGTTTGGATATTTTTAATATATGTGTGGGTGAAAAAGTATATTGAAATATGTATAAAGTTGTTTAAAATGTGAAAATGTTGGTTAGAACATGCTGTCAATATCCAATAATTTTGAAATAAAAAAGTTTTGTGGTGCTGCTGCTTCCAACACCAATTGCACCTTAGTACCTTACAGAGATTTGGCACCACACAAATTTGGCTATAAACATTAAGCTCAACCACAGAGAAATCCAGAATATTCCTTGTACAAAGTCTAACAATTGAAAGGAAACTGTTGAATCAATTAGCAGCCACCAATATAAATTCATCAAGGGGTCTCACTGTCATCGGACCACTTCAAACTTTAAAGTTCCATTGCTGACCTTAATTTTGCACCACTCGTTTTACAGTACTTTTTGTGCCCAAAAAACAAAAAACGTTTTACATGTCAAGAAGACAGACTAGTGGTGTACAATCGCATAATGGCCTGCTTTGGGCCCAGTGCCGGCTCAACCATAGAAGCAATTGATGGAATGACTTAAGGCCCCCAAATAAAATAAGGCCCCAATGCAAATTAATTACAGCTCTTAAGGCACCACTAATAGAAATAAATTGATATGAAGAGTGAAAATTAAGGATGCTTGAAGAGAGAAAATTAGGCCCCTTTGTAACCAATGGTTTATAAAAAAAAAAAAAAAAATTAAAGCCCCCTTTCCCAAAACATAGAAATTGAAGAGATAATGTTCCTATTTAAAATCTGAATTAATGGCTTTATAAATTACTTCACTGATAGAAACTAACATTTATTACTTGAATTTATAGAAAAAAACAAACAGAAAAAACATTCTCTCTCCATCTTAAATCTCAAGAAATCAAATACAGTATCAATTAATTTTTTTTCCCTGCTCACCTTGCTTCTCTCTAGTCTCCATCTTGATTCTATTTTTATAGCATTCTTCATTGTTGGCTAGCTACTCTTCTTTGATCTTCATTTAGGTTTGCTTCTATGTGCTCTTCCTTTCTTTTTAATCTTCTGGCTACAAATTTTTTTTTTTTTTTTTTTTTGTGGTGGGTTGTTGCCGAGTTTCACTGATTTGGGTTTCTCTCTTTTTTTGTTAAGTAATTGGAACCAAACACTCTCTAGTCATAGGCACCACCCAGGTCTTCCTACTAGACTTTTAAAATTTTTAACATTTTTCTCCAAAGTACAAGTTGTACACGTTTATGGCTGGGAAGCATTCCACTTTTTTCTATGCTATGAGTTATCCTGTCAGTCTGCAGGAGTTATCAGAAGTCAGAATTCATGTGAATTGCAGACTATTGTTACATAAAGCATTCCACTTTATTTTAGTGCTTCTATTTCCAACCTACATCAAGACTATCTAGTGATTATTATTATATTTTACTTTTTTTTTTTCATCTATTTAGAATGTCATTAATTTGTTATATGTAGAGTGTTGTCTTAATTTAATAAAATTATAAGAATAGGATACTATATTTTTTATTAAAATTAATTTGTTAAGTTATGTGATAAATGATTCTCAAAAAAAAGTTATGTGATAAATAATTTTTTTTCAGAAAATTAATAATTTTCCTATTACAAATCATGTTTTCTTTTAATTATAAATGTTTACTAAAAGATTAAGTGATATTAAAAGGAAATGTTAATGAGACTTAAATGTAAAAAAATTTAATTAGTAATTTTGTATCTCAAAGAGAATGCTAAATAGATTTTAAATATAAAAAAAAATTAAAAGTTAAATAAATATTATCTAATTAATATTTAAATAATTAAAAAAAGCCCCACCTAAAGTTTTGCTTGCGGTGTAAAAGTTGTTGCGCCGTGCCCTGTGGGCCTTTTGGCATTTTGCGGGTCTAGACTTTCTTCTTGACATGTAAAACGTGTTTTTTTCTTGGTTGAGAAATCCTGACACGTAAAACGTGATGGTAGAGCTACTTCCCGGAAAACATATACTACACCCGCACCCTAGGTTTTTCACGTGTCTGGATGGATTATGGATATTAGTTTTAGGGCAACACTAATTATTAGGAGATTACTGAAATTATCCTCAGTTTCATTAAAAATAATAATTATATATTGAAGTGTAGACTGTAGATTAATGTCATTAAGGTCAAATTAATTATAATAATATTGAAGTTTATGCGATAGTATCTTAACACCAATTAATTAAATAATCACAAACAATATTGAGAATGAAATTTAAGCAAACAAATTATCAACACCAAGAAGGGATTTACACAAAAACACTACAAACAGTAGCGACTCTAAGAATTTTTTTTTTCCAGTGAGTCATTAAGAAAATTTGATTAAAAAAAATTTAATAAAAAAATATTTGAATATATCAAGTTATCAACCCAATAAAACACACACTCGCAAATAAATGACATTTTACAATTTTCTTCTGTGAATTTTCATATTTTAAAATTGTTATATGATAATTCATTATTTATTGTCATTATCTATTGTCAATATGGTAGGTCTAACCATTTTACTTTATTAAATTTGTATAACATTTTTATTTTTATGTAGTTGTCATTATCTATTTATCAATGTTTTTATAAAAATATTTTAAACTAAATCACAAAATTCAGCACATTTACACTGTATTAATTATTAACCCACACGGCCACACTTATCTATACATAAATAATACACTAAGTGTCTACTTAACCTAACAAATACTTAAACAATCACTAATTTGAATCACTAACTTTATAACAAAAAGTTATTATAATATGATAACAAGACACAAACGTGTAACAAATTCTCATATTTCTTAATTGTTAAATTATATGAAGTTATATTATATTTATACTATACATACACACATTCACATACATCACAATTCACATAAATAATAATAATAATAATAATAATAATAATAATAATAATAATAATTATTATTATTATTATTATTATTATTATTATTATTATTATTATTATTATTATTATATAGGGATCAAGTGTCTAGAAAAGGATATTGGGCCATGTCCAAGGACGTTAAGTCATCCAAGGATAGGTGGATATCAACAAGGACGTACAAATTGGTAAGCTAAGGAAAAAGTCTGGTCGTAAAGGAGTGAGAATGAAATCTAAGGAGAAACATCTCCTCGGCTAAGCAGAGAAAGGGTCGGTGATCCAACCTTTCATCAAGGACAAGGCACTAGGCAATCATGTTGGTAAGGATAAGCATCATAAGGGAATAAGACAAAGAAAAGCTAGAAAATATCTAAAAGGAAAAAGTTGCCACTACCGCATGGAATGTTCTGTAGCTAACTCTTTGTCCACATTCATGTGAAGGTAATACATGAACAGTAACCTCCAGCCTTATAGCTACCTATTAAGATTTCAAGAAGGTGCTGATGGAACAAGTATCAAAACCAGCAATCTGATCTACACATGGAGGGTTGAGATGAAGTGAAGAATGTGAATATAAAGAAGGAAATCCCCATTACAAAGGGATCATCAAAAAATCTAGAGTGAGAAAAAAATCATTGTATACTCAAGAACTATAATTGTACTTAAGTTTGAGAGAAATCTATAAAAATTACCATCCTCGGACTTTGTCGAGAAGGATTTTCTTTGTATTGAATTGCTTATTCTCACTTTCAAGCGTCATTTAGCCTATTGTGATAACTGTTCAACACCTTGGAATTCAATTTCTAGTCCACTCTCTACAAATTCATTATTTTGAGCTCTTTAGGCCATAGTCCTTTTCACTTTGGGTTTTCCAAGTAAATTGTGCCCTTACAATAATAATAATAATTATAATAACACACATATGAAACACATGCACACACATATATATTATAAATTTATAATTGAGAAAGAGACACTCACAACTCACAAACATTTACTCTTTCCTCTTAGAGTTAGAGATATCGAGAGAGAGAGAGAGAGATTTGTGTTGTTTAGTTTTGGGCTAGGTTGATATATGATCGAAGTGTGCATAAATATTTTTAACGGTAAATTAGAATTATAAAAAAATATTATTTATATATAAGGTTTTTTTTTTTTTTTCAAGTCAAAGATATTTTTAACAGTAAATTAAAATTGTAAATAAATATTATTTATATATATATATAAGTTTTTTTTTTTTCAAGTCAATGAGCTCATTTGAACCCCTTGGAGTACCTGTAGCGTTGCCCCTAACTCCAAATTTACATGGAAATGCCTTTTGTTTTGAAGAAAAAATCACAGGATAATTTTGTCCAATTTGTCATGATAAATTGACATACGGCACCCAAATCTATACTTAAAATTAGTCGACAACCCAAGCATTGAAAGAGAAAGTTTAGAATAATATGATTTTTTTTTGCTTTTATTTTTTATTATATAAATATGAAATTTGATAGTTATTAACTGAAATTTATTATAATTGTGTTTATATAAAGAATTATATATATTCTAGCATTGGATTACTATTGTGTTGCTATATGGAACTATAGATTCTACCATTTAAAAAATATGAATTGTTGAAATTGTAATATACACAGTAATTACAAAATAGAAATTAAAAATTGAATTATAAAATATATAAAATATCTCAAAATCTTATGTGGCACAATATTATGAAGTTAACAAAAATTCAAATTGGTTTACACACACATTTTGATTCACAATAATTGAAGAAAATACAAGAATATTAAATAAATTAGGAAATAAGAACAGAATATGGTGAAACTAATAATGCAACAAGATCTCTACTATGAATACTACAAGTCTAGACTTGAAAATATTGGACTCAAACACATTAACTTGACTCAACATGAAGGGAAATGACCCAATCTTTAGAAAAAATGGGTCAACCTGTACTTGATCCCACAAGGTTTTTAAGTAAGGGGAATTTTAAAGGAATTTTTTTATTTGAAGGTAATATGCAAATTTGGATGTTCTTTATATGTGAAAAAATCATTACAATCAGTTTTTGAACTCTTTTTAAGGGCAATCAATCTCTTAAGCATTCCTATAGCCATAGTTGTGTTTGTATCAAATTTTAGCTCTTACCTTTTGTTTATAGCTTTTTAATATCTCAATTTTTTCACTTTTTTAAGGTACAAGTATATTTTAACACATTTTCAGCAAAAATTTAAATAATTTGTTCCAAAAAAGAAATATTTCTTGTTCTGAACAAATGAAAAGAAAAATAGTAATTGTTGTGGATCAAGTTAAATAATTTGTTCCAAAAAGTTAAATAATAAGCAGTACCTGAAAAAGAATACGATCCACAACATGTAGTGTTTTTTTTTTTCTTTTTCATTTGTTTATGATTTTGATGCCATTAATGAATTGTGAATTGTGTAAATTTAAGAATTTATGTATTATTTAAACTTTATTTTTTGAGAAATTTGTTATATGTTCTTTTATTTGTATTAAAAGGAAGATAAAAAAAAAAACAATATGATCTTGTTATCATTAGTGTTGTTGCTATTATTATTGTTGTATTTTTTTTTCCCTACATGGTACATGGGAAAAAATACGAGTAACCTGATCGACCCAATCCACTTGCAACTCGTTTAAGATTACCCATTTCTTAATCAAACCCGATCTGACCCATAACCCAATTAAACTGACCTAACCAGACTCATTTTCCAGGTCCAACTATAACTCTCTGTAGTTGTAAAATGAAAGAAGGAATCACATTAGGTTCCAGACAAGCATGGAGGTCAGTTGGTACGTGTTTTGATCACAAGTTGGACAAAGACCAACCAGTAAGGATTTTCGGAGGCACTTCGATGGTTGTCAGTGAAGAAAATCACAATAAAGCTCAAAGTTGATGCAATAGAGTGCATATATTTCTTCTGTTTTAGAGGGGCTTATATAGAGTTATCCTAACAATGGCTAGTAGGATCTTCCCTATACAGTTAGGAAGAGGACTTGACATCACGCCATCTTCCATAATTTACTACGGGACTCTGCCAAAGGACACCTTCCCCATGGTTGCAGGGAAAGACCCTATTATATTGCATTAAATGTAAAGGATGATAGAAGCATTCGCAGCTTATGCCAAAAAATTTGTCTATTTTAGCTTAAATAATTATTTTTTCTATTTTACATACTTATTTTTCAAAACATCTTACATCAGATTATCTATTTTACACTACAATTTATTAAAATATTAATTTTTTTAATTATTTCTCTATTTTTACACACAACAACCACCATCTACTCTCTTCCTTGATCTTCGTGATATGTAGAATGAATTAAAAATAAATACAAAATGAATAGTATCGAAGTAAATTTACAGAATTATCGTAATAACTATGTATTTTTATACAACTTTGTATAGCCAATGTGGGTGTATTTTGAGTTTTGTTGGCTAAAATATGATCATTTTTTTATTATTATACAAGTACTTATGCAAGTGCTCTGAGTTAATCATATTTAACACAGGATGTAAAGTTTCGTGTTAATTCAATTGGCAAAACCGATTGAATATACATAATGTTGCAGTGGAGAGTGATTCCAAAAATTGCATTGATGCAGTCAAAGCTCACAAGCAGCGAATCCCCTAAAGACTGCTTAACTTTGTAGATGAAGTTCAAACTCTTGTTGTGCATTTCAGTTTATTAGATGTTAGTTGGGTCAATCGTGATTGTAATAAGGCTGCTCATGCTTTGGCTAAATAAGCTCTCTTAAGAACTCTGTACCTTGTTTTTTGGATGAAGCATCTGCCCTCTTGTGCTTAGTGGAAGTTATTGTAGAGGAGGCTGCTCCTTAGTTGTTCTCTCTTTTATTGCAATATATCTCTGTTTTTCATCACAAAAAATAAAAAATAACAAGGGATGTAAAGGAAGATGCTCTCCGGCATATACTTGTTCTTTGAGCAATGCTGGGACCATAACTTATTGCAAAACTTTTGCTACAACTTGCCACATGACGAGTTGTGTAATAAGCTATCTCCCTATCATTTCTCTTGATCTTTAGGCAAACAGTGTCCGTTGTTGATCTTTGTGCGGGCATCCCCAGATTTGGGCCTACATAGTCATAGATTGTCTAAGATTGGGGATTTCATCCTTTCACGGTGTAGCTCAGCCACACACGCACTTCACTACTCTCATTGAGGTAGCAAGCTCAGGGCCGCGAATGCTTGAAGATGCGTTGGTTGGCCAATGGAAGCAATTCTAGCCCTCACATGTTGGGCTGGGGCAGCAAGACTAGGCTTATTCAGACAAATATCCTTTGTTCCCTTAGCTAACTTTTGGGCCCATCTAACATGGGTTTGTGCGATTTCCTTGCTCCACTTGCTAACCAGTACTGTTGATAAAGACATCGACACAAATTGAATGTTTTGTGTGTATAGTAGGACCAGGGATGAGTCTCCAATTGTTACAGCTGAATTCGGAGTTTAAAAGCAATTTGTATAATATTACCATATGCCTGTGTTTTCTTATGAGAATTGAGAGAATACCACTGTTTTAAAAACCGGACCGGACCGGACCGGATGGTCCGACTAGTTCAACTTAAAAAACCGGTTCAATTTGGTCCGGTTAAAAGCCTCAAAATCAGCCAAAAACCGAGGTTAAACCGAAAATTTTGGAAAAAAAACGGTTCGATGCTCGGTTCGGTTTTTAAAACTATGGAGAATACACAAATACAGTGTCAAAATTTAAGTCATAGTAATACTTATTTTGCCACAATTGTCACAATTCTGATGTGACAGTACTTTACTTATCACTTTTACATAAAATTGTTGCATTCTCTCGGTCACTCTGGTGGCCAAAAAAAAAAAAGTATGATTCTAGATTTTTTCTAAAACCAGTGCTGTGGTCAAAACTCAAAAGTACTCGGCAAGTTAAAAAGAGGCATTCTATTCCTAAAGAATGGAATGGACTCTAGTACCTCACGCCTCTGCTGATGCAGAAATGTACATTTAGTTTTTCTTCTCTCTTTCTTTTTCTATTTTTCACCCTAGATGACAACCAATTTTAGAGTATAAATTCTATCTCAGTCTAAGAGCTTAAAAAGGTAAGGAGAACCTTAGTTGTAAAGTAGTCGTTGTTCAACACATATGCCAGAGAAGAAGCTTTTTGACCGATTACAATAATACTCCATAAGTAACATATTCCAAAAGAATCTCATACTTCTCTGCATTTTACTTCGAAAGGAAACTCCAAGAAAAGGAAAGGAAAAAAAACAGCCATGCAGTGTTTGAAAATAAATTGGCATCTCAAGAAATATAAAATATTCCCACATGCTGCTCTCTTCAATTAATGGACAATCATGGAAATGAACCAAAACGCACAATTTGATCAATAAAAGAAGCCTCTAGGCGATGCTTAAGTCTTGATGGATCATATATGCATAAAGAATGTTACACCCCCAATACTTTTTAATTGGATGTGAATTTTGATAAATGCACTGCTGGATTAGATTATCTTTAAATATTCTCCATACTTACAAAGTTTCAAGATAATCAAAGATCAATAATCATGTCATCAAAAAATTGTTTTAAAATTTTTGTAATTTAAAATAATGCATAGAATATGAGTTTATAAATCAAATGGTAAATTACATTAAATTGACATGTACGTTAACAATATATAGAACAAAGAATCCTAGAGGTGTTCGCGATGCGATTTTGAGCTATTTTTAGTACTGCACTTTGCGGTGCGGTTTAGCTAAAACCATAACTGCACCGCACCTTATTTTTGCAGTCACATGTGTGGTGCAGTGTGGTGCGATGCAATTTAAAGTTTAGCCAAAACCATAACCGCACCGCACCTCATTTTCGCGGTCACATATGTGGTGCGGTGTATAAGATGTTAGAATGATTTGAAGTTGGTATATATTTCCAAAATTTAGGCTTTTTTTACCCAGCCCAAAACTAATTTTTCTCTTTATTTTAGTCCAAGTTTTAAACTATTAAGCTAGTTTTTCTTTATTTTGGACTAGTTTTCCTAATCAACACTTGCTAGGATTATCAATTTTTTTTTTTTTAAATAGGGTTATTAAACTATTAATAATATATTTAATATTAAAAATAATTAAACATATTAATATATAGAGAGGATGCGGTGCGGTGCGGTTTGTGCCTTTTTTTATTACAAAACCGCAAACCGCACTACACCATGTGATGTGGTGCGGTGCGGTGCAAAATTACTTGCAGTGTGATGCGATTATATCATTTTATGGGCGGTTTTGGTGTGGTTTATGTGGTTTGGTGAACACCCCTATATAATCCAATGGTTGAGTTTTCAAAATAGGAATTCAATAACAAGTTATTAGATAGTATAACATTACTTCAACCCAACCAATATATAGATGGGTTTAAATTTCACCAAGTGTAACTTTGCAAAAGTTACACATGTTTTAGACCTTAGATTTCTAAAAAAGATCTAACGGTTGGAAAAACACTATTAAATAATTATTGCTTTCCACATCATTTACTTAATTAATATTAATTTTTCTCACCATTGTGCACCTTTAGTTCGGTGGTTACTCAACAAGTATAAGTGATTATAGAATGTGGGAGGCAAGAGTCGAGGTTTAAGTCTCCAGGAATGAGCTTTATACACATATATACTTAGATTATTTTAGAGTAGATTTTCTATCTTGTACATAATTTTTCTTTATCATTATCTATTGCTCTTCACCTACCTCATGGGGTGTTATTTGATGAGTTTCTTTTCTTTCTAAAAATTGCAGGAATTTTTTTTTCCCTATGATGTTGTTTGATAGTATTTCTTCTTCTTTGTTAGAACATGTTCTTTTTTATGTTTCAAATAGTTTTTGGATTTTCAGTTTTTCTATGTCTCCTAAAAAAATATTATCCATTTTACATTACATTTTATTAAAATCTTAATCTGTTTCCTTGATATTTCTTAATTGTTTCTCTTATTTTCTTGAAAGAATAAAAAACTAAATACAAAATAAGTAATTATAGTGTAAATTTACATAGTTATCGTAATAACTTTGCAAACACATATAGTTATTGTAGTATTTTTGAATGTGTAAAATTGATACATTTTTTCTGTTTTACATTGTTTGAGGCAAATGCTTCGATGTTATCAATCTTATTACATTATCATTTCCTGTAAATTTGAAAGAGGGAGATCTTGTCAAGTGTGCATATTTATGATGTAATTGTTACCAATAATAACAAGGGAATTTTAGAGTTTGAAGGCGCTTTTTCAAAGTTCGTTTCAATCCAAGGATCTGGAGAAGTTACACTATTTTTTTGGAATTGATTTGTTGTATAGAAAAATGTGTTATACATTTTTTATGCTAAACCCAAAAAGACTCCTCTGGATCTTGATGTGACTATTTGAGGGTCGGGTCATCAAATTCTGACAAATATCATTATTTGATTTGAAAATGTACTCTCTCCCTCTCTCTATTTATTGGTAGTGTAGTGAGTCAATATATGACAACTCTCCATCATCCACATTAAAAGGCATATCTTTGGATGTCAATGTTCACATAGTAGAGAAGAATTTACACGTTCAAATTGATCCAAATCAATTGCAGATGGAAGATCCACTATATAATATTTGCACCTTAATAGGAAAAAATTTGATCACTTGGAAAAGTGAAAGCATAGTTAACTTTCTACAAAAAGTGTAGAGACTAACTTGCTAAGTACAAGCGGATCAATCAACATTAGATGTGCAAGTTTCTATAACTATATATTGCAACGACTAACACAGGTTAACTACAGAGAACCAAAGTTCCTTTACCTCAGAAAGGTTAAGTACAAACAATGTTTTTGTGGCATTTGAACTCATACACTACCTGAACCACAAAATTGAAGGTAAGGAGAGCTATGTGTCTATTAAGCTCGATATGAGTAAGGCGTTCGATAGGGTGGAACGAGACTTTGTAAAAGGGGTTATGGAAAAAATGGGCTTTGATAGGAGATGGATTGCCCTCATCATGCAGTGCATATCCTCAGCCACATATTCGGTGATTATCAATGGTGAGACTCACGGATACATCACCCCCACTAGAGGCCTGCGACAAGGCGACCCTCTCTCCCCTAGCCTTTTCCTCCTCTATGCCGAGGGTCTCTCAACTCTCATCCACCAAGCAGCTAGGCACCAATCCCTTAAGGGCATATCCATCTGCAGGGGCTGCCCCACAATCACCCACCTCTTCTTCACCGACGACAGTCTGTTATTCTGCAAGGCAAACACCACTGAGTGTTAGGAGCTAGTCAATATCCTTAGTGCCTATAAGAAGGCTTCAGGTCAGAAAATCAATGCTGACAAGTCATCTATCTTCTTTAACACGAATACTCCTCTTGAAGTGAAAGAAGAAATATTGAGGATCCTTGGCCCTATGCAAGACACTAGACACAAAAAATACCTTGGCTTTCCCTCACTAATAGGGAAATAAAAAACTCAGGTGTTTGCTGAAATTAAAGAGAGGGTGAGCAAAAAGCTTGCTGGCTGGAAGGGAAGACTTCTCTCCATAAGGGGTCGGAAAATTCTCATTAAGGCCGTCGCTCAAGCCGTACCAACGTACACCATGATCTGCTTCTAGTTGCCTAAAACTCTTTGTAATGATCTTGAGCGAATGATGAGGAATTTCTAGTGAGGCCAAAGAGATCAAGAATAAAAAATGGCTTGGGTTAGTTGGAAGAGGATGTGCAAATCCAATCTTTTTGGAGGTATGGGCTTCTGGAATCTCCAAGCTTTCAACTTGGCTTTGTTATCCAAGCAAGGGTGGCGGATTCTCTCAAACCCCGACTCCTTAGTGGCAAGGATCTATAAAGCAAAGTACTTTACTCATGGAAATGTCCTAGATTCCAAAAAAGGGAACAATCCAAGCTATGCGTGGAGGAGTATCCACAACATCTTGGAGGGTGCATTAGAAAATGCACCCGGTGGAGGGTGGGAAACGGCAAAAGGATTCATATTTGAGAAGATAAATGGCTCCCAACACCATCCACCCAAAAGGTAATCTCTCCCCAAAAACCTTTTGACAACTTCCCTATGGTTTCCTCACTCATTAATGAAGATATCAAATTGTAGAAACCAGAGATTGTGAAGTCCCTTTTCCTCCCCTTTTAAGCTGCCACCATACTTAGAATTCCCATTAGCTACAATCTTCCAGAAGACAATCTCATTTGGATAAGGAACAAAAGTGGTACTTTTACTATTAAGAGTGCTATTACATTGCTATTAAAGTGGTTGAGCGAAATGGAAGTAGGGAAAGCACTACTAGCCACTCGACCTCGCCCTTTTGGAAGAAAATTCGGCAGTTCAAAGTCCCTCCGAAGGTCAAAATCTTTGCTTGGCATGCATGTATGAACGGCCTTCCCACTATGCTCAATATCCACTGTAAAGGATTGAGCTCTTCGGGGTTCTGCAATTTATGTGACAAAGACATGGAGTCCACCTCCCACGCCCTTCTACTCTACCCCCATGCAAGGCAAACTTAGGCTTCATGGCAAGATTGTCTGATGGACATTTCAACCTCAAAAATGGACATCTTAGACATCGCAAACCAGCTCATTGAGAAAGGGAACCCTGGGGATTTAGACATCTTCTTCACGACAACTTAGACCATTTGGGGGAAACAAAAACCAAGCCATTCACAATGATACAGGCATCCCTCCTTCTCAAGCGTAAAATTCAACAAAGCCTTAATCAATTTTAACAATGCCTGCTCTTAGCCGCCCCCCCCCCCCCCCCTTCAAACTAATTTAAGATCAATGTGGATAGGGCCACTTCAGACATCAGAAGGCACTCAGGCATGGGAATAATCATTAGGAACTGCATAGGCAACCCCATTGGAGCTCTAAGCAAGCCCCTCCCATCCAACTTCCCTACCTTGGTGACTAAGGTGCTTGCCCTCCACTAAGGAGCCGTCTTCGCATTAGAGATGCAGATTCCTCATGCAATCTTCAAATTTGATGCACTTTCTATGATTCAAGCTTTAACCATGGAAGACTTTGGAGGCAAGGTGGGTCACATTCTTAAAGATATCAAGACTCTTTCATGCTCATTCTCCAGCTGCTCTTTCAAACGCTTGAAAAGGGAAGGCAACAAAGCAGCACATGCATTAGCAAGAGCAACCAAGCTCTCGGGACAGGCACAGATTTGGAAAGGTGTCACTCCCCCTCCACTCCAGCAGATTTTAAGGGATGATTTGTTGTAATTCTTATGTTGTTGTTTTATGTCTGTTTGTCCCCATGCTCTGTTGTATTTCAATTTCAAGTTGGAATGTCAGTTATCCAAGTTTCCCATAATATATATATTTTGCAACACCTAAGCAACAATTCATTTTGCTTCTAATCATGTGTTTCATGGGTGAATTAAACATATGTAGGTAGTTTATCATCTTGTGTGAGAAAGAGTATGTCGTATAATTGCAACTCGAAATGCTACAACAAGAACTCAAGTAACCAATAAGTTTACTAAACCTGGGTGCAAGAACTGCATGGATTTACTGTGTATTCTAGGAGAAAATAAGCATTTGCCCATAATTTATAAATTATGTAGCAAAATAATCATGTTTTAAAACTATTTAGCAAAATGCCCATATTTTATAAACTCTATTTTAACAAAATCAAGTTTTGTGTAAAACTCAATATCTTCGCAATCGAGTTTTATGTATATTTTTAAGTAGAACTCAACATTTGTGATGTCGAGTTCCACTTAATTTTTTTTTTTAATTTAAGTGGCAAAATATGCATAGAAATTAACATTGTTAATGTTGAGTTCCACCTGTAACTCAATTTTGTTAAAACCAAGTTTGAAAAACAAAGACATTTTGCTAAATAGTTTTAAAATAATGGCATTTTGCTGCAGTAAACTAGGCACTATGCCTTAACTTGAGGAGGAGTGTTAAGGGTAGAATTGTAATATTGAAATTAATCTGTATAGGAACCCTACAATTCCCAACGCAGAACATAGACTTTGGTTGCACAATCCAAAAAAACCATGGACTCCAAAGCATTTCCTACATAATAATAATATACTCGGCTTCCTTGATGTTCAAGTCATCCACTCCCATCATATCTGCATTATTGATTCTCTTATAATTTTTTCACTTGTAATTTCTTGAAAGTTGGTGGTGGAAAAAGAAAGTCATAAAGAATCTCCATCGGCAAAACCCATGCCACACATTCCTAGTTTTCCTTTCTGGCTAGGAACAAAGTAGCAAGAAATTCTTCACAAGGGCCCTACATCACTATACTAAAGATTATCAATTCACATGACAAATTTAAGGAATCAAACAACAATCGACAAAGATGTGATAGGTAATGCCATTATTTTCTAAGACAAATATCTCCCACAATAATTCCGCATGTTGATCCCCAACATGTATCCAAAGAAAAATATCACAAGATCTGGCTTCACAAAACTGAATTAAAACCAGGGGCAGCACTAACTAGGTCACCTTAGAGTTCATACAGATAATGAAGAACACTAATGTGCACAATTTGTTTTTTTTTTTTTTTATTATTAAGGAAAATGTGCTCTAAATTTTATTTGCATCCAAAAACAGAATCCACATCCTGCCCGTCTTAACGCCTAGTCGAACATGCTCACACAGGAGTCACAATAAAAGCAGCCCACCAGCACCAAGCCAACATGATTCATAATCTTAAGAAAAAAAAAACCATACAAGACTGAAAGATAACATATAAATCAACAATCCATCGGTTCAATTGACCACCAAACCCAAGTGGCTCCAATGGATGATAATAAATATCAATAACAATCACAATTATAATGAGATCCCACAGAAATGATGAAAACACGAGACTATCACTTTGTTAGTAATAAATTATCCATCTCTACTTTGAGAAAATGAGAAATCCTTTAGTTTCAACGGGTTCATTGGATTTGGTATTGGTTTGAAGCCCCCACCTCTACCTCGGCCTCCCCCACTATTTACCTTAAAATAATAAAAGTTCATTGGACTGGGTATCTTGTAAAACACTTCAACGAAACAAACAAGCCAGCACATTGACACACTTCCTAATTTTGTTCTCATCCTAATGAAATCCATTTCTCCACCTTTTATTTTCATCTAAAAAACTGTAAAAATCACTTGTTTCAGGTACAATTGTACTTTTTCACAATAATACAAATTAAGTAAAACAAGCTGATGAAATTAACTCATGCTAGACTGGGAAAAGAACTTTAGGATTACCAAATCATAAAAAACAGAAAGATCTTTCAGGATCAATTCCCTAAAACAACACACAAAATTCAGCAATATTAACCAGTAAGCACATGCCTAAACTAGCTCAAAGTATAACACTTTTTGGTCCCATCAACCTGCCAACAAGGAACAATATATATATATAAATATATATATATATATCTTTGTGTGTTACCGAAAAAGGGGTGAGTTGGACTAAATAGTTTTACATGCACTCCTTTGTAAACTAGATAGTCCCACAAACCCAAATTCAAACCAGTCGCAATTTTTTCTTATTGTTTGCCAGTAAGAAGAGTCTGCACTTGTATATTAAATGCAGTTTTGTTATTTAGTCTTCTTCTTTTTTTTAATACTTTACAACTTGTATATTATGCAAGCCAAGTGCTAATATAATTGTAATCTGTTAACCTAACCAGAGTCGGGCAATAGGGGTGTATGCAAGCCAAGTGTCTTCTTCCAAGACCATTTTAAAACCCCGAACTGGTTTGCTTTTTCTGCAAACCAGGCCTGAAGTTTTTGAATTAAACCCATGAGATATTTAATTCCATGACCTAAATTCCTATTCTACTAGACCCATCCCATACATCACAAAACCTATCTGAAAAATTAAAGCTCCTGCATATGATTAGCAATGGAGAGTAATCTGTCCTGCACTGCATTCCTTGCCCAAGGTATAACATGCACCATGGCATAACCGTATTCTATAACCAAGCTAAAAAATGCATAAAAACACCACACCTTACCATATCCTGCCCTATCTAGCACAATATTCAGCAAGATTGAGGAGCCATCCTGCTAGCTAAAATTCAAAGTTTAAACAAAACAAATCACCCTACTGACCTCAAACAAGAACCCACCAGATGAGTCCAGACTTGCGCATTTGGCTAAATATACTAACTTAATTCTAAACACATAAGAAGATAAAATCACTATAATTTCCAACCAACACCCTCGTCCCCCACACACCCTCCCCCCCCCCCCCCCCCCCCCCCAAAAATAATAATAATAATAATAATAAACGAAAAAAAGGTAAGGTACAACAAAATAGGCCCAAAGAGAATAGGGAAAAAAAGTTACCATCAGAATTTTTTTTTTTTTTTTTTTTTGACAAGTAAAAAACTTAACTAAAAATCAAAGGAAGGTGGGAAAAGAGAAAAGTTTGGTTGACAATTTGAACCTATAAAGTAACTTAGATAAGACGCAAGAAAAGATGCATTGAGAATTTAGGCAAGGGTATTCGAGAAATGATTCAACAAATTTGACTAAAACAGCTTTTCCCACAGTTAGATATGAGTCATATGATGCAACCCATTTAGCAAGGGTGTCAAAAAGCAATGTTTGACACAACATGCAAACATGACACAAACAAAGACATGATTTTATATACATATATGTGTCAAAATGGATCAAGCTACTTTAACAAGATCAATAAAGTTAGTTTTGTGTTGATCTGTGTAAGCCGCAATCAATCCAAAATGATCTTTTTCATTATTCATGTCAATACAATTTAACCCATTTTGACATGATCTTGTTTAATCAATATAAATAAATTTCATTTTTATTTAACATAAATTAAATATAAAATATAAAATTAAGGGAATCAAAGAATTTTAATGATTATATTTGTTGATTATTGCTTCTTCATTAAACCATAAATTCCCTAACCCTTTTTCCCAAAATGAAGGAATAAAAAAAAAAACCATTTCATTTTATATTTCTTAAATATTGTGTATTTCTACATTTAGATGGAACATCATTGCGTTGAAAACAGAATTTTTAGATTATATGATATCAGCCACTCTGTTCTAAATGTTGTAGATTATATTCTAAGGGCATGCACACATCAATAGGAAAAAAAATTTAACGTTATTAAAAATCTGATTAGAAATCATAGCAACTCGTAAAGTCACTAGATATTTACAGACATGCAACATTATATTAAGGAAAAACAGGGTAAAGATGATGTGTACACATAAAATGAAAAAACTGTAACATTCTTGTAAAAAAATCTGTAATCAGAAGTCAGTAACTTTTAAAGTCACTAGATATTTGAAGACATGCAACATGTTATGTTGAAGGTTCACACACACACGCACACACACATAAACATCAGGAATTTTGAAACAAGGATTCTTCGTGTTCTTGTTTAAAGGAGATCTTAGTGAAAAGCAAAGATCATGAAGCACATTAAACTTAATTATAGGAATCCCTAGGTCAAGCAGAGCTCAGCCTTGTGTGATATAATTGTTGCAAAAGTTTCAGCAAGCAGTTCTAAGGTTGGTGAAATACATATCAAGCCTTCTGCATAAGGAATTTTCAGGACAAATCATAAATGTATATCCGGTACACACCATATGCTTCAACAAAAGAAGAGGTGTAACACAATAGATCTAGAACTAACCTGAAATGTAAATTAAAGATCTCAGCAATTCTGCCACCTAAACAATGTTCTGTGCATCAATTGCTAGAAAATGTGATCCCTTTTAAGATCTAAACATTCAACATGTACCACATGGTTGACAAAGGTTTCTTGACTTCCAGCACGACATCATCTAAACAGCCATATCTACGTTTCCCCAGAATCTATCTATAAAATATGAAACTTCACCTTGCAAAGAACTAAGAAGCTGTGTGTTAAAATGATGAAATGTTCACAATGCTCAACAAATAAAACTTAATAATGACACATAGACATTGTAAATGTACCCAAAGTCGGTAACAGGGTCTCACCATTCAGCCTCATATGGGAGAGGTTCATTTGGGTACCAACCATAACTGAACATTCCAAGGTGAATTATGAAAGACGTGTAGAAAATCTAGTGAGCAGACATGAACATGGTCTGGAACCCCAATGCATTCAGCACCTGCAAGTTGTGTAGAAAGAAAGGCCCTGATTTAAATGCAATATATTGTAAATATTTGATTAGGTGCAGAAGACCAACATTACTAAATCACTTTAAAAGATGACATCACTTTAAAAGATGACATAAATCAGGTTACAAAGCAGATGGGGAAAATGAAAACAATAGAAAAAGTAAAATCAGCTTAATTTAACAATGGAGTAATTAACATTATAATATGAAAAGTTCCCGGTCCTCTTTGCTTTTTAAAAGTTAGAAACAGAATGATTACTCTTCATTAATTATTAATAAAAGTTAAGCCTCACTGGTTCTACCTAATGCCCATAAAATATACAAACTATGTACACATTCGATGAATCTTCATTATTCCACCAACTTAATTGTCTAGTCAAACTCCCCATTCAAAGGTTTCAGCTATAAAACTCCCAAGAAAAAAAAAATCAGTGATCTGAAATTTGTATCAACCTAGACCAGATATCCCAAGCTTTATTTTTCCTTTTTGGTTTAAGTGAAGGGGGAGTTTCAAGAAGAGAGAGAGAAGGCTCTGAATAGGATCATTAGGAATACAATATTAAATAAGGGTTCTTGAATAAGGTTTGTTGTTAGGGGTTCTTGAATAAGGTTTGTTGTTAAGGGTTCTTGAATAAGGTTTTTTCTTAATGGATTAATTATGAATGGATTGCCTTCTTCAATATACAGAAAAGTGTCTAGGATTAACCAGATTGCAATTATTTTAGTAAAATTTAATTAAAACTGAACTCACAACTTTCTAATCTAAAGAAACTTAATAGTAAGACTTAAATATAAGAGCAGTAGCCCATGAAAACTGCCAAGCAGGCCCTACATTGAATCCGACCGCTATGCTTGAATTTTTCATATTTAATCTTATTTTTCCTCAAACTCTTTACTGTCTGCATCAGGGAGAGAGATAATCAGAACATATAAGCAAACATAATATAGTAACAACAATGGTTAGCATAATGCAGAACATAGTTTCCACAACCCAAACCTATATCGAGAACAATGTTTCCGAGTTGAATTGCAGGTCAATTTATGATTATATATATATATATATATTCAAAGCGAAAATAAAGAATCTATGCCTATAATCGTTGATACAAGCCCATGGTGCCTAAGAAAAACACAGGCAGGTATCAAAACCACGCCTACAACATCTCAGTTTCCAACTTTTTTCTTAATGGATTAATTATGAATGGATTGCCTCCTTCAATATACAGAAAAGTGTCTGAAAACAACATATGCTATCAAAAAAGAAAAAAAATGTTTCTTGATTTTGCACCAAAAAAAAGAAAAAGAAAAAGTGTTTATGGGGGGGCAGGGTTTTTTTTTTTTTTTTTTTTTTTTTTTTTTTTTTTTTTTTTTTTTTTTTTTTTTTGGGGGGTGGTTTTACATTGATATTTTAAAACATGAAAACAAGATAGGAAAGAAGCATTAACAAATCAATTGAGAAGTATAAAGCCAACTTTCAATGAAAAAAAGACTTTCTGCAGAAGAGAACAGCAGCATCTGGATGGGAATCTATATCTTTTCCCTTGAAGCATTTGTGAAAAATCATTTTTCAATAAGCATCTTGACTAGCATCATTTGGTGAACAACTTTGTATTTCTACAAAATATTCTGCACAAATGATTAAAGGAAAGAATATATGAAGCAGGGATGGAAAGCACTAATTTAACGTATACACAGAAAGAAAGGAAAAACCTGCAATATCAAAAATGGGAAATTCAAAGGAAGAAGAAAGAACTTTGTACTGTCAAGTCTGGTAAAGTTCAATAAGTTGCCAAGAATATAGGGCATTCCAAGCGCAGTGCACTATTGCCTCTAATAAGATGCCAAGAATATAAGGCACCACAAGTGCAGTATATTGTGATCCATGATTTAAAAATAAATAAATAACATAAGAGTGAAAACCTAAATTTAAGAAGATGCGCACCTAATCCAACTGTGCACAACTTAGACGCACCCAGTCAATAACCCTAGTCAATTGGTCCAAAAAAAAAAAAAAAAAATTCATGTGCAACACATATCATCATCATAATTTATATAATATAAAAAGACAGAAAGACGAGCACATAAATCTAAAACAGGAAAAATTTCAGGCCACTGCAGGTGGGGAAATGGAAAAAGATGCTGAGAACATAAAGCACCACAAGCACAGTATATCCTTCTCTCTGAGTTATATAATTCAGTCAATGTGCAGCCTTGCAATTGATAGAATATCTTATGCAAGCACATGCCCAGTTGTTAACCTCACAAGTTTATGCATAAAAAAAAAAAAAAAAGGCGAACCATTTAAGACCATAATGTAAGCTCGTATTTAAGTCTCCAACAAAAGCTACAGTTGTACTCATAGCGTTGTTTGCTTACATTTTACACCCAAAACAAATTTAAAACATACAACATCATGTCAACCAGACGTAAAAGCCTGTCATTATCATATTACAGCATGATTATTTGATGATTCCACCAAAGCATGTATCAACAAATTGACACAATAAACTGGAAATTCCGACACTCAAATTTTGAAATTGAAGTTTTAGCACTGCGCAATCTAGAAAATCTTAATTCAAGCCACATGCAATCCCGTATAGCAATCCCATTTATTTAACAAAGGGAAACCAAAGGGTTTTTAGCGAATTGGTAAATACAGAATCACAAGTGAATGTTAACAATTTTCTTTAAAAACAACTGCGCCATGTCTCACACAAAAAATAAAATGCTATAAATAGTTGCATTAAACTATGCCATGTCTCAAATATTCTCAACTTTTACCTATAAACATTACATCAAATTGAAATCAAATTACAAAACGAAATTCAACTAAGAGAATAAATCGACTCACATGAAAAAACGAAGGCCAAGGCCGAAACTTAAGTACAATTCCTTAGATGTCGTCCTTTAGGTAATCCAATCAAATAAAATTCAATTCAAAGACATTGTCGCACTTATCAACAAAGCACAAACACTGTTATATTTTTCAAACACAATTAAATTCAATGCCGCTACGCGTTTGAATCTAATTAGCAAATCTGATATACTACACCTAAATACCTGCATGTAATTCACCCCAAAATTTTAAATATTTAAAAAAAAAATACTTAAAATGGTTAAAAATGATTAAATTACCGGATCCACAAGAATAGCAAATATTGGATCAAACAATCAAACATAAAAATACAAAAACTGAACTTTTACCATTACCATTAAATCAAAATGTTTCTAATTATAGAAAAATGGAGAGTAATCATTATAGAGCGAACGCGATAGATACAAATCTTTAAGTATCTATCAAAATATAGAAAAACCGGACCTGAGATCTGAAAATGAGCGGTGAGATCCATGCAACCTGTAAAACATCTTTCATCTTCACCGCGGTCTCCGATTCAGTTGATGCAAGGCGGGATCCAATTCGCCTCCCACAACCAATCCCAAAACGCCACCTGCCTATCTATATATATTTATTTTTTTTAATTTTACATGTAAGTGATAAAATGAAATTCCAATTTTTTAACAAGCGAAGCGAAGTAGTTCCCGACCTGCACCAAGCGAATTAGAGACCGCCGGTAACTGAATCAAATCTCTCTCTCTCTATCTCCTTGCTCTGTTGATAGTATTTTTGGAAACGGTGATGGATTTTTGAGTTTTTATGTTTTTAACCCTACAGGGATAGATGGGGTTTGGGTTTTTGGGGTGTTTTAGTTGGTTTTTTTTTAAGGGGTTATTTATAATGGAAACAGACGAACCTGATTTTGACACGTGGAGCCAACCGCCCACCGACGTTTCCGGTAGAAACAGCCCAAAAAAAAAAATGAAAAGGGAGGACTTTTTTGTTTCTTCCTTTCTTTCAGTCGGCCAACAGACACACCTAATTCCGGCGAATTATTAGTTAGGTGCGAAATAATAAGATAGATGCTACGTTCACAATATTTTTATAATAAATTATAAGTGGTTAGTTGTTATTAACTCAAATTTGAACCTAAAACTAAGATTACTTTTTTGCCTCAACAATAACAACCAATAATAATTTATCACCTATGATTTGTTGTAAAAATGTTGTAAACATATCATTTTTCAAATGATAATACAGTGAAGC
The DNA here is from genome assembly GCA_032878915.1 of Castanopsis chinensis. Taxonomy (NCBI): domain Eukaryota; kingdom Viridiplantae; phylum Streptophyta; class Magnoliopsida; order Fagales; family Fagaceae; genus Castanopsis; species Castanopsis chinensis. The sequence goes on along the minus strand of JAVQMG010000093.1, from coordinate 5,866,958 downwards.
CGCGTTCTTTCAGCCCACATTTACGTGTATCTCTCAGCAATGTGACAGGAGGTGCACGTTTATTTAATAGATGTCATGTTTATAATATTTTTCACAGCAGCTTATTAGTGTAAAGTTATTATTAGGTTTAATTTGAATTCAAAACTTAAATTACGTTTTTATCTATCTGTAACAATTAATAACAACTTACTATTTATAATTTGTTATAAAAATATTATGGAGATAACATCTTATCTAAGTATTTACACGGGGGACCATCTAGAGTGGGTGTTGAAAATGCAAATTTAGGTACATTTATCATAGAATGATACTAAGCATATTTTGAATTTTTGTGTATATTTCGAGTTTGTCTATTAAAGTTTCCTTGACTTTATCAGATATAGACATGGGTGTGGACATTTTAAAAATAGAATAAGTGTTATATTCACAATATTTGTACAACAAATCTTAGATGGTAAGTTGTTACTGGTTTTAATTTATATTCGTCACTAAAATTAATTTTTTTTATCCAGCTATAAAAGTCAATAACAACTTGTCACTTAAAATTTGTTGCAAAAATATTGTAAAAATATTGTAAATATAGAATTTCTCTTTATATGAAACATTTTCACATTAGTGGTGGAGTTGTGTGTAAAACAGTGGATGTAAATGATTGTAAAAGAAAAGTAATGCTACATAAATAACAATTTTCACAACAAATTTTACACCAATTAATTTGTCAAATTATCAGTGATTTTCATATGGTTCATCAATGATATTATTTTATTATTTACTATTAATAATTTGTCACTTCACTCATCAAAAAAAAACTTGTCACTTCATCTAAAATTTGTTGTCAATTTTGATGTGCCCTAGACTTATTGGTAAAAGACTTTTTTTTTCCATAGACTTATTTAATGGTATATATTTATTGTAGGAATAGAAGTAAAGCAGAAAGTGGGTGATTTTGGTTGCATTCAAAAAGAGAGCGCAGGACGAGGAAAAAAAGGAGGGGAGTGTCTTTTTTTTATTGTCTTCTGACACTGGACCTACTATAATCATGATACGTATTTATTTTCGAACACATATTACAATTACAACTAATCTAATTAACTGAAGGCACTAGATGGAATATTTTGAAAATTTAGGTATGGATTTGGGGAATATTTACGAGATATCCAAGTTGGAAGTTTGGTACTATTTTTTTTTTTTTTTTTTTTTTTGTTTACTAAAATGTGGAGTTATTGGTGGCTACAGTGAGTGCACGTGCGTGTGGGCTGCAACTGCAACGTGGTCTGAAAGTACTCAAAGTAGCAAACTGTCTGCGTGCGCTAAAAAAAGGTTTACACAGAAATACTACAACACACTCTCTTTCTGTGTACATGCTATATACTAAAAAGAATAACAGCAGTTTGAGGACAGAGATCTTTTTGTGTACTTTTTAGCCTATAGAAAATATTCTGGCTTTTTTTATAATAAAAAAATGAAAATAAATGGTGGGATTTTTTTATTTTTGATATCAGGAAATATTGGGACTTACCAATGAAGTTTTCATTCATATCAGCATTAGAATAATTATTGGGGCTTTTTTATGTAGAATAATAATCACATATGCACATGACTTCCATACATGTACAAAACTCTTGTATTACATGTGATTTTTACAGGTGTGTGATGATGTGGAATCTATGTGTTGTTGTAAGAGATTTGTTGCATATATATATATATATATATATACACTTATAAAAGGAGATATTGTCACCTTTTTAATTTTTATTAGAGAATCAATATTGAATATTCTATAAAACAATTTCATTTTAATATACCAAAAAATTACTTCATCATAAGATTTAACATTACATCTTACATCTTACCTCTGATTTAACACATCACCCATCAAAATAACTTAAAATAACACCCACCTTTTATTAAAAAACAAAAAAAGGAAAACCCACTGTGAAGAGAGAGAGTCAGTAGAGAGAAGAGAGAATTTATTTTTTTAACAAAAGAATAATCTACCTAATTGTAGCTCCATGCTATTTTTTTATATTATTTGAAGTTTAGCGCATCTAATGGTTTTTTTTTTTTTTTTTTTTTTGATAAACACACAGATATATTATTAGAACATCAATATCCACATACATCTTGGATAAGAGCTTGCTAAATACAGTAAGGAGTCTCTTCAATCCAAATTACATCATTAGCAAGGTTTAAAGCTTGTCTTGCTAGAATGTGGGCTGGTTGATTGTCATTTCTTCTCACATGAAAATAATGAACAACACTAAGAGTTAATCCTAAAGCATGAATTCCTTCCACAACAGTAGCAACCAAGGTAGGAGGTTTTGTAACTCACTTAAGGGCATTGGAAATAATCAAAGAATCCCCTTCCAACACCCTGTCCATTAGCCCCAAATGTCTTGCCAATAATACACCAGCTTTGTAGGCTTTTGCTTCAACTTCAAGAACCCCCAGTAGAGCTTTGATTTTTCTAGTAATAGAATGGGGCGGCTTGCTCTGACCAAGACTCCACTTTTTGCTCCGTCCATGGAGCATATGAATTTCTTGGAATGTAGATAGACCAAAAGAGGGAATGAAGAGATAGGAATAGGAATTATAGTACCATTGGAAGAAGGGGCACCTGCGGGAACATCTCTAGTGACGAACCAAAAAAACCAATCCTATAGCGCTAGCGCTTCGCCTTATTTCTATTCCATCCCATTTTATTTCGAGATAAGCGGCTAATACTAATCTAATAAGTAAAGTAGTCGTCTTCTGACCAATTGGCTCGAACACCAGACCCCTCGTGCCCTCCCATTTCGTCTCGCCCAAAATGGAATGGCTCTCTTGTTTATGCTACGCCCTGACCTGAGTCTCCACGTCTGCTCTTCTCCGCCCACAACCCAAGAAATTGGTTGTGCCTCTTATAGGAGCGAAAACTCTTTCAATACATGAGTTGGACAAAGTTCCAATCTCACCTTATTGTAGCATCATTTAAATCCTATTCCTTTGTTTTGCTATTCCATGGTACTTACCTTAATCTTGTATCTTATATAAATAAAATTGTGCTACTACTTACAAACCAGTAATTGCCAAAAGATTGAAAATAAATAAATAAATTTTTTAATACCAACTTGATGAAAAACAACAACAACAACAACAACAACAATAATAATAATAATAAAGCTTGAATAACCTAATATCTAGTCCAAATCATTTTATAATTATGAAAAGTGAAGACAATCTTAAGCTTAACTCATAAGTTTTACATATATGATATACCTCGGCAAATTTCTAATTGTGCTAAAGTTGTTTTTTGTCATCCAACACATGTGTCCACTTACACTAAACAATTCAAAGGACCAAGAAACTCCAAATTTCCTCCCTGTAGTGTTCAATGGTTATAAATAGTCACCCTCCAATGGCAATGCACAAAAATATTTGATCTAAGAACCTCACGCACTTACAGAGAGAGAGAGAGAGAGAGAGAGAGAGAGAGAGAGAGAGAGAGAGAGAGAGAGAGAGAGAGAGAGAGAGATTTAAATGTCTTTTTTGTTATATTTCAAGTTTTCAACCAATCTCAGTGGGGGCTATATATATACACCCACACCCTCATTGATGGTTAAGCAAGAATTGGAGCTTCAATGAATGCACTAACCAACAAGTTAGGGGGTGTTTGTTACATATGTTTGAAAACATATGTGAAAATACGTATGGGTGAAAAAATATATAGAAATGCGTGTAATGTTGTTTAAAAACTGAAACTGTGTGTTTAACTGGGTGTACCAAACACCCCCTTAGGATTCTGATGCAAATGACAAAATGGAATCAATTTTTTTAATGGAAAAAATCACTCTTGGTGAGCCCAAAAGAATCATGACTTAAAAAAACTCTAGTTGAGACCAAAAAAATAAAATAATAATAATAGTAATATTGTTATTAGGGAAGTATATGTACGCACATGCCTAAAAAAAACCCTAAATCCAATTTGTTTAAGAGCATATTTGGCCTAAATCGGAATTTGGGGATTTTGGATGCCCCACCAACCCCCCAAAATGCTCCTATATAAAATCTAGACATGGCAAAATGTGTTAGAATTTTCTGACCTGATCTGACCCAAAAAATACCCTACCCGAACTTGATTTTTTTGGATCACGGGTCAACCCGACCTGACCGCAACCCAAACTATTTTTTAAAACTTTTTTTTGGTAAAAAAATAAAATAAAATAAAGACAATTTTGGTTTAATTTTTTGTTGTGAGCTTTAAGAAAACAACTAAAACATTAACATAACTGCATGTAAATGAATTGAAAGATGAATGGTTAAGTATTCTGTAATAAGTAAAAAAATTTAGATATCAAATAGCAAAGTACATGCCAAGATAATCTGGTTACTATAGAGTTAAAAACATAGATTTAAAATTGTAGACATGTATGAGAAACATTCATAAGTATGAAAATAGTAAAGCCAAAGTATCAAATTAGTATAAATTATGAATGCTTAGACTTATTTTTTAACAATTTATGTCCAATATAATCAGCTTTTCAAAATAAATTATATATTTCCTAGAGTGTGTGTTGCATAACAATGATATAATATTCATAAAAGAGACCATGTATAAATAAGTAAACAATCAAACTTTAATATATATTCTCAAATTGAAATAGAGTGCCAGCCACAATTGGTAAGAGATTATAAAATTAATTTTTAAGATTGTAAATTTCTTATATATTTTTATTCTTTGTCAAATGAGTTATCCAATAAGTCATTTGTAATTTTGTTTTATATTTTGGGATGTTGATATTGTGTAAAAATAAAACTTGTGTATTTTTTTTAAATTTATCTTTGTGTTATTTTGTTTTAGTTAGCAATGTTAAAATTTGTATAATTTAAAATTATTAAATAAGTATTAATAAGTTTAATTGAGTTCATTCTTGATGTAAATTCTAAATTCAAATTAATGCATTTTACATCAAGTAATTTGTTGCATGACTTTCCAAATGGTAAATACATGTTGTTTTCTTTGTTAAAAAAAATTCATGTTAAAAATACGGGTCAACCCGACCAACGACCCGATTGACCCAAACCTATTTTTAAACCGCAACCCAATTGACTCGACCTGATCTTGACCCTACCCACTCATTTGCCATGCCTAATAAAATCCCTCCTCTAGTTGAAAAGAATCCCTTCTTTCAAAATGGATTTTTTTTTTTTTAATTGGGTTTTTGGTAATTGCCTAATGAGATTTTGAATTTTGATTTCGTCTCGTTCCAAAACCTTAGAGCACAAGTATCTAGTGTGCAAAATGCTATCCAAAACCTTAAAGCACTAGTATCTGGTGTGCTAAATGCTAAATTTTTAGCATTTAGCACACCAAACATTAAAAACACTCATACATCAATCTCTCAAATGCCTAAAAAAAAAAAAAAAATTTGCATTTGGTACAGTATACTTCTACTGATAGAAGTATACAGTATTATGTGTTATTATTATTTTTAATTCTTTCTTTTCCTTTACTCTCTCCTTTCATGATAAAGTTTCCCTCTAAATTAGTTTGGAAAGAAACTCTTCGAACTCCTCTAATATTTTTTTATTAGACATAAATTTTAAAAATCTAACTGTTGGATTTTATGTAATTTATGTACTTAATGTGCATATTAAATTTGGTTGAAATCGGATATTGTTTGCTATTCGATCAATAAATTTATTTTTATGCATAGTTTTAGATCACAAAAAGTTAAAATTTATACATTTGATTGATAACTTAGCTATTGATCTTTGATTTTCTTATAGGTTTGCAAGCATTGAGAATATAATAAGAACATACAATCTAACGGTTAAATTTTTAAAATTTACATCCAATAAAAAGATATCAGTAGAGTTTTAGAAGTTTCTCTACAAATTAGTTTGGAAGAAACTTGGGAAAATATTTATTTCCAAATTAGTTTAAAGATAAATCCTTTAAATTTCTCATATATCTTTTTATTGAATGTCAATTTTGAAAATTTAATTGTTGGATTGTATGTTCTTATTATATATTCCATACTTACAAAACTATGAGAAGATCAAAGCTCAATAGCTATGATATCGAGCAAATGTGTAAATTTCAAGTTTTTTGTAATCTAAAATTATACATAAAATATATATTTATTTATCAAATAGTAAATAACATCAAATTTGAACAAAATCTAATACGCGTGTTAAGAATATAAAGAACATGCAATCGAACGATCAAATTTTTAATATTCACATCCAATAGAAAGATTTATAAAGAGTTTTAAAGAGTTTTCTCTAAACTAGTTTGGAAAGAAACTTTTTTTTCATTTTGTGGTTAAATTTTTTTTTCTTTTTTAAGGTCACGTATTCTACTTTATGGCTGAGTTTTTCCTTTTTAAGAAAATGTTGAACTTATTTTAAATTATTTTAATGGTGATATGCTAAAGCAAAAGATATGATGTGGATAATATTGTTAAATACTACGTAAAAGAAGATAAAATAGTTTTTGGTGTCATCATCTTATCCAACCTCCGACAAATCCATAAAAGCTTTGAATTAGATCATCCTCGATACAAAGTAACTGTCTTTTCCATCAACCTCTTTCACCTTTACTTCTTTTTTTTTTTTTCTTTTTCTTTTTTTTGAGAATCTTTTTAACCTTTACTTGAATAAATTGACAAGTATTTTATTATTTTATTTAATACCCCTTTGTTCTATGTGGGAGAAAAATGGGCTTTTGCTCCCCCTTTTTTTTTTTTTTTTTTTTTTTTTTTTTTTTAATTTCTAGCATTTTACACAAAACTGAAAATAAAAAAAAATAAAAAATTTCTAGAACTGGAGTTCTTTGAATTTTTTTTTTTTTTGAACTTGAATTCATCTAAAGTCCACGTTCGCTATAACTCGATTGTTCAATAATCGAGTTTTACATTTAGAACTCAATTTTTAGAAAATTGAGTTTCAAAATAGGGACGTTTCTCTAAATAGTTTGAGAAATGAGGTAAAATGCTGGAAAGTTAAAAAAAGAAAAGGGTAAAAGGTCATTTTGGCCATTATATGTGACAAGCAAAACATGCATATGCACCCTTAGTCCAATATGTGTTGAAATCCCAATAGTGGCTCAATCTTTTGTGATTTGTTCAAACTATAACCTATTTGAGCACTTAACTAATGACTTATTTTGACTCTGCTTAAAATAATTTATGGATCACTAAAATTAGGCTAATTGAGATTGAATGTTCTTTTTAATCAATTGACTTTTGCAAGATTTAGATATGTTTCAAAAAGTGGCTTTGATTTTCAAAATAAATTAGTAGATTCAACTTAATAGGGTCAAGTAATAACACAATGGTAATGTCATCCTTTTTTTGTGCCTCATGTCTATTATTAAGCTTTTGGACGAGGATGAGGTATAGACTTAAGATATTCCAACCAACACATAGATGTGAAGGATGACCCTTTCTTGGGTGTGGTTGATTCACTTGATTGTTTGGATTGGATCATTTTTTAATAAAATTAAATTTGATGTGACCTAAATTTTTAATGGCGAGTAAGGTTTTCTAGCTAGATTAGTATTGTCATTTATTTGTATACAAATTAATTCCTATGTTTTTAGGATATGATTGGTTCCTATGTTTTAAAATTTGCTGATGAGGTTATCTCATCTTAGTCTACTTATATAAGTTAAATGCATAATGAAAATTAAGTAGAAAATTACCCATAAAATTGTATTTTTTCTCTTAAGTTCAGGAGATTAATTATCTCAAAATTGACTATACTATTAATATATTTTCTCAATTCAAAACAAAAGATAGGTAGAATCTCCGAGTCCATGAACCTCTAACTTAAGCTCATAATGAGAATAAGTGACGAGACGAGGGCTTTTTGTAATTTGACCTCTAGCCTACCGGAAAAAAAAAAAAAAAAAGCATAAAACAAAGAAAAAAGATGGCCAAAATTCAATCCAGGAAAAGGAAAAAGAATGGAAGATGATCAAATGAAAGAATGGAAGATGAGCAAATGTTGTAAGTGGGCTTAGGTGAATGGAAAATGGACTTGAAAATTAGCAAGTGCTCATTATTGTACCATTATTTTAGGCACCATAGCAATAAGAAATCATGCAAGAGGTAGGAAACCGCATACCAAAGCAGGAAGAAAAGTAAGGCAAGAGGCCATTAAGTGGAAAAGGTGGGCTAGGAAGACCAAACTGTATGGGATGAGGAAGACTAGGTTGGCTATGAGAAAAAGAAGAAGCCAGTTTGAAGTTAGTCAAGATCAGACTTTATTTTGTTTTGTAACCATTCCTATAGGAATAATACTTAATTTCTTTAAATGCATTCTTCATTTACATACATACACATCTTTTTAAATAGTAAAAAAATTCTTGTATTGTATCCCTACTTAATGTTAAGTCTTTTTGTCAACATGTGCTTTTATTTTTTTTTTTTTTAAAATTGGTTAGAAATATATCCCTCTTTCTGGACTTAAATCAAGGCTCACATATTCTCCCATGCACTTAATGTATGGGCAAGTACCATCTAGCTCAACTCACTCGGTGTTAAAGGGTGCTCTTGGACATTTATTAAAAAGGCATTGGTAGGGTCTCATTTAGAAATAACAAAATGCACAAAATTAGCCACCAACTACCTACTCAATCTTAAAGGTACACTCCACTCCCTTATGAGTCTAATCCTATCATTCTAGAACTATCCCAGATTCCCACAAGTCAAGCCTATAAAGATAAAGTTGCACCAGTTCTCACCTTCTCATAAGGATTAAAAGAAAGCCTCTAGAGCAGTAACACGTCCTCCAGTGTAGTGCCATTTTGTGGTCTATCTAGGCACCTACAGGTGTACAGCTGAATAAACAGGATTTACGACCTCTTTTAAGCATATGCCAAGACATTAACGTATGCACACAATTTTTTTCCCAATTGATTAAGGGGGTGACTGTAAGTGGTAGAAAAAAAAATTGATATGTCCATAAGTGTATTATTCACCACTCAGTTAAACCACTTCAACAATTATGAAATTTGTTATGAAAAAGATTACACCAGTAACATTTCGTATTGAGATCAAGGGATGAAAACAAATTAAAAAATAAAAACCGCCAATATAAATGATCATCAAGAAACCTCTGAAAATGAAGATGATAAGAAATTTATTACAGAAATTCATTAATGCTAGACAATAACAGAGAAGAGGACTAATAAACAACCTGTTCTGTACAAGCTATAAAGAGTATTACTGCTTTAAACAAACTCCATCGTCCGAGATCTACGTGTAGATACATGTACACGAAAGGTAAAGAGCCGATCATTTTCAAGCTGTGGGAATGAGAGACCAAAACCAGCTCACTGTTTGGTCCACAAACCTTAAAGCCAGTGGAGCCAACAATGTAGCAACTCTTGGCAATGCTGGGTAGGTAAGCATGCCAAGTATGAACAAGTTGAAGCTTAAGAGAGCAACTGCATCCGAAGCAGGTTTGTTCTTAATGGTGAAGAAAAACTGAACTACACTCTTCAAGGACATTGCAACTACTGTGAAAAGAGCCACTACAAGGGGCAGGCAAGGGTCTTCAGCTTCCCACACAATCATTCCAACCAATAGCGATAATACTGCACTGAAAAGACTTTGTGATAGTGCAACCTCCCTGCATTGGTCAAGAACTTCATTCGTATCTGAATGTCTTGCGATGATTTCACTAGATTTTGATCTGGTTTTTAAGAAATTGATAATGTCCCTTTTTTTTTTGCTCTCGTCCCCCCAAGCGTCTTTAGGCTTCGTTAGATCCTGGAGAAAGATACCACTAGCATTATAACTGGATTTCAACGATGAGATCCCATAGGGAATTCCATAATTGTCAGAAACGCTAGTGTTTTGGCCATTGCCCTTGTCATCTGGACTTCTAATACGCCAATATCCCTTACCCTGAATTTCTTTCAGCCAAAGATTCTCATTCTTCAGATGCTGAAACTGTGGAGAACAAACCACAAGGGTCAGTAAAGAATATAATCAGCATGCATTAAAAAAAAAACACCATTTAAATGAAATAACTTTAAAAAAAGAAAATTCAAATTTCCAAATATACAATCTCGGGGTTTAAACTCAAATAAGACTAATAAAATGGGAATATTAAATTTTCAAATAAAGTAAAAGGTAAGTTGCAGTGTCCGTTGACTTTTCCAAGCGAGCCATATTCAAGGACATTCCAAAATGGAATAGATGAGCAACAAAAAAAGATGGAATAATAGGAAGAAAACTAGGAAAGAAATAAATAATAAATTTATAACATATTCATGGCATGTGAAACTATCGAACTTCTGTATCTGGATATATTTCAACTCGTGTCATGTTAAACTCAAAAGGAAGTTAAGTATATTTCGGGATATCTTCCCAATTTCAAGTATGATACTGATAACAACACCTATAATCAAAACCTTAGAATTTGATAATTAAGAATATCATCTCCAGCACAAATATCCGTCTTTGATCATACAAAGGTTTATTTCCAATGACTTTCAGCCCCCTATTACTGTTGCTTTAACCTAAAGTTATGATGGGAAGATGATCTAACAATGTAGAGGCAAATAATAATCATATAGCTTAAAGTTTAAACCAATTAAAATTCCACTACTAGGGTACAGCTATAACTCAGAAGCAGGCTAATGATCTAAAGAACTCCTATCATAGTAGGGGTGTCAAATGGGTGGGTTTGGGTGGGTTTGGGGTGGACATAATTGAGTTGGGCATATAAAACCCATTTACCCATTAAAACCCATTTAACTAATTGTTTTTAACCCAAATCCAACCCAACCCAATTATTATGGGTAAACCCCAACTCACCCAATTACCCAATTATCAAAATTACCAAAATGCCATTAAAGTAAAAATGACTAAAGTATTATAAAATTTTCAAAAATAACCCAATATTAAACAAATCTCTTGTACTTTCCCATACTTTCTCACCAACCAAACAGTTGAAATCTACCAAAAAAAAAACAAAAAAAAAAAAAAACAGAAAAGTTAAAAATCTTGAAAGCCATACAAAATTTCACCCCAAACCCATAATCACGAAAGCCATACAAGAAAAAGCGGAGCCACCGTCGAAACCGACCTTCACGGCGGCGTCGTTACTGACGGAACATTGATGCTTTTTCTTGGCATCGTTACCCACTCCCTCTCTTCTCTAACGAAGCTACTGTGTCTTCTGTGATCTCCGAAGCTCAGATTCTCAGCTACTAAGAAACCGTCGTCGTCTTCATCTAGCTCTAGAGGAAGCACTTGCTCGCTACCTGCCACGTTAGAATCTCCACCGGTGACTTTTCATGACCGGAAGTTGAAAAGGACATTGTGGATTTCGTAACCGACGCTTTCAGTTTTCTCTTGCCGGCGCCAGTTTGTTCTTCCGACGAGTTCGGCCAACAAAATAACGCCTCCATTGAAGAGCTTCGTGCTCAAAGAGAAGCACAGATAGTGAGGGAAAGAGAGAGGCTAGGGTTTGAGCAGAGAGAAGAAGATGATGCCTAGGTTTGAAAAGAATCACTAAAACGGGCTTGTTTTTTTTTTTTTTTTTTTAATTATGGGAAGGATTGGGCTGAATTTGGGCATTTTGTTTTTGGGTTAAATGGGGTTCAATGGGATTTTTAGTTAAAACCCAATAATCATTGGGTCTAATTGGGTTAATGTCCATTTAACCCAATTAATAATTGGGTAGGTTTGGGTTAAATTAGAGTGGGTGGGTTTGGGCGGGTAAATGGGTTTGGGTTTATTTTGCCACCCCTATATCATAGTATGTATTGTGGCTTTAAGTATTAACTGTGATAAAATCTACACTAAAATACCTTGTGGTCCCAGTTTTGGGTCACTACAATTTTGGCCCCTCAAATGCTAAAATTTGCAATTGACACACTTCAGTTTAGAATTGTTAGTCAATGTAATCCCTCTGTCAAAATCTGTAAATTGCACCCAAAAAGCTAAATAGCCCAAAAGGATTCTAAAGTTAAAATTATATAAATCATTATATATCTCTTATAATACTGTCAAGCCAGATAGCGTCACATTAATGTTAATCAATCACTAAAAGATGAAGAGTATAAAACATCCACAAACTCATCCTCGCATTCAGATAAAAGACATGTATACAAAATTCATGTTTCAAGAAAAGTGTTTGTATTCTAGACTTTTCAAATCCTATCTTTGACTTTGAGTGAGAAACTTCCCTTTCAAAATCCTTTCTCTGTCCCTCTTCCTCTGAAACGGTTTCTCAATAAAGGACGAAAGAATATGAGAAATCTCAAAGAATCCACAAGAAACTCTGGAGATGGACAACAAAAGAGACTGGAATTCCCCAATTTATCTGAGCTTACTTCAGATTTCCAGAATTAATAATAGTAGCCTGGATTTGCATCTCTTACCCTGCTTCAATTCCAGACAGCATTCTTTTGCTTCATGACGATTTCTGGTGTTGAATATAATGACTTTGGACCATCTACCTTACCAGATATCTGTAACTAAATTCTCACTCTAACATGATATCAATTCACACATCCTAAAAGTTATAGAGCATGTGAAAGCATTTATACCTCTTTTTTCCAGCACGTAACTATGTGATCATATTCTCATACATCCATATTTGGCATAAAAATTATGTCTCCCACAATGTTATACTTGTGAATAATGTAACACTGAAAACTTGTCATATTTTGGAAGTCAACCTACATTTTCTTGGGTATTGAAACAGAATTGAGAAAAATCAAATGGCTGGGATCAACAACAATAATGTACAAAACTTGGGTCCTGAAACCATTTTATATGGGATCTTGGTGTAAATCCTTTCAGAGCAGAGTGTGTCTCTTTAATCCATCGATCTATGGTATAATCGTCTATCAATCTGAATCATATGGCCAGAGCCATTCTATAATCCGTAACTCAACCCCAATCAAAATGCAGCCTTATCTAATTCTTCTTTTGAAAAGGTGAATATAACTCGTGCCATCCATATACCATTGACAACAGCCTAATGTAGTTATATCAAGTATTGTACAAAATAATATATATGTGGACACAAAATCAATGGAAGCATCAAGCATGTCAACCATCAATCATCATTTTATTGATTTAAGGGCACACTCACGCATGCGCATATTTTATATATATATATATATATATGCGCAAACTGCTCTTCAATCTCCTAACTCCAATGCTTCTTATAATTGGAAGGGAATTACTAAATCTAAATTCTAAAGTTTTCTGTTAAATTCTATAAAATAAAAAAAAGGGTTTTCTGTTAAATGGTGGCAGCTGGGGTAACTATAAAGATCTAGGAGGATCCTTGGAGCTAGACCCCAATTCCCCTTCATGAAAGACCATCTCACCACTCAGCACTGACCCAGAGCTCAGTGCATCAACCTCACCAGAGGTTGCAAACCAGTCAAATATTAATGGCATATCCACTACACCCTTGACTGTTGGCTTGTGGAGTTCCAGAGAGTCCTATATTGCCAACATATCAAGATTGGCCTTTCTCTAACCCCTTATGCATGCAACCCACTTCTACCTCGGGCATCTCCCTAGCTTGTCCAATCAAAGTATATTGGGCTCCTGCACCTATGTTCTGTCACCAAAGCCTCCTCAAAGTCTCCAGTTCTACCTCTGGCACCCTCCCTATGTTAACTCATTGACCCAACAGAACATCAGTCAAACATATTCACCATCAGTAGTGTAGTCAACTTCTCTCATCTCATCAATGCCAAATTTGAGGCTCTCAAGCTATTCCTTCATTGCATCAAGAGGCATCACCCTGGGTTAGTCCCACTCCCAAACTAGCTCAGCTTGACAGGAATTTTTTTCCTTTCGGATATGGTCTTAGGCCAATACCCCCATCCTTAATTGAATTAAGGCAACCCACTTTTTAATTCCTCATCATTCCCTGGCTTGACCCATTGGATCTCCACTCTAGTATTTGGACCAACCCATAATAACTGTCTTTGCCATCCCTTGCAACCACTGTACAGATCATTTTAGCTTGAGTTATAATTTTCAAGTCTCCACATCCTGTTGCTGTGGAAAGAATTCTGTGGCTGGGGGGATGAATTTTGGGTGGCATTAATCACTTGGTAGTTATGAGGAAGGGTCATTGAAAGTAGAAACCCTGCAGCGGTGGGTAGTGGAATATGGAGGGTGGGGGTCATTGTGTTAGGGAGGCAGGAGGCAGTTAATATGCACCAAATGCTCTACTTAGTTGGAGACTCTACAATCTTTTGAAAAAAAAAAAAATCCATTACAATGACATTATTTAACAGAAAAATATAAATTGTAGATTCTGAATAAGTGATCAATGGAAGAAGATTCAGAGGATACCGCTCCATGCCAAAAGTTGACCCTTTCAAAAGATGACACTTTTTATTAAAATTTAACAGTTTGTTTTAAATTTTCCTTTTTGAAAATAAAGAATTATATTATGTTGCGTCATGGCATACATGGAAGCATCAAATGCATGGCCAACACAGAATGATTTCAGATCAAGATAGAAAGTTATTATTGTGAACCTGAGATGAAGTTGGACATTTACAGAAAATATTTACATTCCCAACAGAGCCAGAAAGTAAGTAAAATTGCTCAAACATTCAACAGTGAAAGATCTGTACCTCACCCTCTAACCGTTCAATTTTGGCAATGGCCTTGTCGTGTTCCTCTTCAAGCTCTACTAATATCAATTCCATCATTTTACGTTCTTTATTGGATGTTTGAAGATGTTCTTGTAATTTCTTATTATCCCACAGAAGATTCTCCAAGTCAATCTGCATGTCATGCAGATACAGCTCGAGCTGCACAGACCAACAACCATCTTCATATCTAAAATATATTTGGAGATGAAAAATTCAAGCAGTGAAAAATGTGGAATATTTTTTATTGTAGACTTTCTAACAGATTGGCTAAGGTGAAAATTTCAAAGGTTGGAGATACACCTCATCAAAAGCCAAAGCAGGCATAGTACAACTTAATCCTTCATCTTAGACTTTAGGTGGCACATAAATCCAATTAACCACTTGCTGCAGGAAGCATGAAAACAATTTTATTTTAATTTAGTCTTGTTGAAAATTTTTTTTTTTCTTTTTTTTTATGTGGCTCTTGGATTTTATTTTAGGTCTCATTTAATTAATTAAGCTATTAGTACTTTACTTAATTTCCTAGTGATAAGTATTTTTGTAATTCAATAATTTGGATTTTCCACGTCAATCAAAGTTATAGTCCGTTTGGAATGAGAGAGGAATGGAATAAAATAGATCTTTAAAGGATAGTCCATCTATTCCCTTGTGTTAGAGTTAGTACGACTGAATGGAATGGCTTCAATGGAATGTGTATTCCATTCCATTTCCTAATCAACATTCCTCCCAATAGTAGGAGGAACATGCATTCCTTCAATAAAATGGAGGTATATTAGTGTAACAAAAGGTGAAGGGTATATTAGTAAAATATTAATTCCCTATTTTGAAAAGTATAATAGAAGGTAAAAGGTATACTTGTAAAATATTATATTTCTTTCCTTTTCCATTTCCTTTTTCAATAAATTCCCAAAGCAGGCATACCAATGATAAAGCAAACCAAGCAATGGACTGACAATGGAAAGGTCTTGCTTACTTAATCAGCCAATCTTGTTAAATCTAAAGACACCCCCTATAAAAAATTCACCATATTCCATTCCATTCCTTTATAATATATCCATTCAATTCCATTATTGTTGTGATTTCTGCTAAATATATAGGAAGCACTGACGCGGCTGGGAGGGTGCCGCTTCGGAGTCCGAAGTGGGGTGTGGCCACCGATGCCGCTGCCTGCACGTCAATGCCGCGTTTGAGTTTTTTTTTTTAAGATTCACGTTGACTCAGCTCCAATTCGCACTGATTCGGCCAGAATTGGGTCGTATCAGCCGAATCGGATCATTTTGGCCGGTGGTTGAAACTGATAGAAATGGCTGAAAATGGCCAAAATTGGCCTTGAATCATGCCGGAACAGACGAAATCGGCATTGAATGAGGCCCAAACATCCTAAATCTGTCATTTCTCGATTTTATTCTGAATATTTGTTACTTCTTTTGTGTTTTCTTTTTTGTTTTGTGTTTTGTTTTGTGTTTCTTGCCTTCTTCTTTCTTTGTTTTGTAAACCAAGGCCATAGCAATGTGTTTTTTAAGAATATTTTAATGGTAAAAATATACAGAAAATATAAATAAAAATATTTTTAATAATTTAACGCATCTGTGCTTCTTAGCTAAATATAGCGATTGTAAAGATCATAAGCAATTGGTACATTCCCAATGGTTGTCAAAGACAAATGGCATCATAAGAAATTATTATGAACAGCATAATATTCGGGTCATCAAACAGTCATAAAATAATTTTCAACCAACTAAACATGCATTATATCACATCGTACAACTTAGATGGACCCATAAAAGTATGCTAGTTGTCTTCCTGCAACCAACGTATATTTTTTATGAACAAGATGCATATAAAGGATTAATTTACCTCCAAATCAATCTAGAGAGCATTCTCAAGCACTTAAATAGTCACAAGTTCTAGTCTTGCAAAATTCCCTTCAAGAGGGATCAGACCTAAGAATATTATCCTTGGATTATTTCATAATTACATAATATCTGTACTCTAATTCACAACATGTTTTCTAATGATATTGCTCAGATAAGATCAAACCGTAATTCTGAAAATAAGGTATTGCCTTATTAAAAAGTCAACCTGCTAGAGGATTTATTTGAGTATCTAACATAAAACACTCTAGGACTAATTATTTTATTGTGGCGCAACTCTTTCTTTGCATGTCACAGATGCATATAATTTGGGCGTTTGTAGAGCCTATAAGCCACAGAATACTGTCCAACTTTTTTCAGGAATGCAAGGCCACAGGTATAAAATGGACTCCAAGGCCATTTCTTATAATCTTAAACTTTAATCTAACTCGTGAAAAAAAAAAAGTGTGAAAGGACTGGTGCTGAAGTTCACCTATTCAAGAAATTCAGTTGATAACTTACTATACACACATTAATGCCTGGACACATTCAGTTGATAACATATCAAGATTTACACTTGCACATATCCTTGTCATTCATCCTTCTTCAATTATCAAGTTAAAGATTGTCTCACTTGATGCTTAATTCACATCTCATCTTGAATTATCAAGTTAAAGATTGTCTCACTTGATGCTTAATTCACATCTCATCAGTTGTGCTCGCATCTTAGGAGAGGATATAATTTTCATCATTTAATTGGCACCAATAATGGGGTTTTTCCTTTCCTCTTCTTTTTTCTAGGAAGCCATCATTTTCATCTTATGTCTAATATATCGTTCCATCAATCATTAGACTCGATGTTATTAAATTTTCAACTTTCACACAAATAAATGCTAAGTTAATATAATTTATTTGCATGATTAGGTATTAAAGTCTCTTAGGATTAAAATCATTTTCTGTTGTAATAACAAATGCAGCAGTTGGTTCTTGAACCACGACCTCATCCTTTACCTCGCTTTAACAAGTGAGGGAGGTGCCATTTGAGCTAGAGCAAAAGGTTTAGTATTCAAAATATTGAAATGATATCAAGAAAATTTAACAATGTTCAGCAACCTAATTGATTTCTTAGTGTGTATCTAGCTACATAATGGCAACAACAACTAAGCCTTAGTCAGAAACCTTAGGGTCAACTATCGATCCTCGACAAACTAACAAATTAATAAGGTCAACCATAATATTCTTTCTTGCCATTCTATCGCATCCAAAATCATACTCTCTATTAAATTAACGACGATTGTCTCAAAATTGTAAGCTATTGGGATATGGTAAATTTAATCAGTTAACCACATACTTCTAACATTCCTACATGTGTTAGCTTAAACTTCCTTTTAATAGGTAAGGCCCAAAACGTGAGACTTTAAATGAGAGGTAGAGTAAATGAAATAGATCAAACTCAGTATCTCTTACTCTGATACCATGTTAAATTATTGATTGCCTTAAAAGTTTAAACTATTAGGATATCGTAAATTTAATCATTTAGCATACTTCTAAGACATTCCATCACCTCCTTAAATGGCATGTCCTTTTGTACTACTTCTAATTTTATTTTAGGTCTTCCTCTACCTTTTTTTCATTCCCTCAACTTAGATCAACTCACACTTAAAACACTTCATCACCGATACATTAATCCCTCTCATCTACCATTTCAAGTGACTCTCCCTCGTTTGGTGCACTCTCTCATGTGATGCAAAACAAATTTACATTAAAAATATATTAAAGGGAAAAAAACCCTAGGAAAAAATATATAAAGGGGAAAAAAAACAAAACCCTAAACTTTATCAGTTAAGGGTGCTTAGAATCACCACCAAATTGTAGAGAAACATCTCTAATAAGAAATTTTATTCAAAATTCATCGGTCAAAACGATTCATGGAGCCACTTTTTAATAGGCTTCAAAGGGTACATCAACCAAAATTACGTCCCATAAAATCCTCAAGAACATGAAAGCCCAAATTCAAATTTCAAGAATTCAAATAGGAGATCAGGTATCTCAATTAAGTAAAAAAAAATTTGAAATAATTTGGCTACTCTCCATGCATCATTTTCTTTTCATTAAAAGAATCACCCCAATCTTTAAGTGAAATTTCTTCTTTTCAGATTCTTTAATTATTATTTTTGTTTTCCCACTTATTCATTTAACTTCTTATTTTAGCTACACTCATTTTATAAAAATGTTGTTTATTAATAGCCCAAGATGAGCACAACTAATCTTATAGAAGTCTTATAAGAAATTATCTTTGAGCTAAATAGGAATTCTATAAATGCACAATATTTTGATGCGCTTCTCCACTTCATTCCACCCTACTTCAATCATGTGATTTGCATCCTCTCCGATCACTCCATCCTTCTCCACTTCGTCCACCCTTCTCCACTAAAAATCAATTTACCACTAATGGATATAAAAATATTTATTAATTATGGACCATGGTAAATATTAGCAAAAGGAAACTGAAACTAATGTTTTGATAGTTTGTCAATAAAAATTAATGTATTTAATCTAGAGTCTATTAAATAGATTACAAAATATTTTGATCAGTTCACTGAATAAAATCAAGACACTATATTTTGTACATGGTATACTGGTGTTTCAAAAGGTAGAGAAGGGTTTTTTAAAAGAAACAAAAAATTTCCCATATAAAGCACACACATAATAGACAAAAATTGCAAAACCCAAACAATTTACAGCCCACAAGCTAGTGTTTTAACTGAAATTGGGATACTACTAAATGTTCTAGCCTTCTGAATCATACAAACTCATTAGTGGGAGAAAAAATGCATCACATCTCTCATCAAATGGATCCATTTTTTTTATTGGTGGCTCTTGAACCCATGACCTCACCTTCTACCTAGAACATATAGAGAAGGAGGTGCGAGTTGAGCTAGAACTCATTGGCCTCTCATCAAATGGATCATTAGTGGAAAAGGAATAACAAAAAATCTCACATCTCTCATTTGATTAAATTTTTTGTCAACCATAGTTTGAGTACTTATTCACGTGGACTTTTAGTAGAAAAGTATGAAAAAATAAAAAGAAATGGAAAATTATAGTAACTTGGTTAAGCCAATAGACAAATGACCAAATGCTGATGATTTGGTTTTAGTACATGCCTACTACAGTAGGCTGCCAGCATGCTGATTCTGCTGACCCACCGATATTTTATCATTGCTCAATGTGCCATTGTGTGCTTAATTCCAACAAAAGGGAATCCAGAAGAAAAGCACAAGCTCATTTCCAGAAATCAGAAAGCATTAGAGTGGAAATCACTAAGCAGATATAATACTGACCTGCCTCTCATTCTGTAAGGCATTCAAAATTCGTATAGGCAAAGATATAAGAGCAACTGTCATCATCGAGATTCTCCAGAACAGATTCAAATGGAAGCAAATTGCAGCCCTTACCAACTCTATCCAAGTGCGAATAATAATGATAACAGTCTCCATGCCAAACAAGCATGCCAATTTGAATAGAGAGAAAGGCCTTGTTGCCAAAATTACTATAGTAGTCATCAACTCAGAAAACAATGTCATCAAATCCATCATATTGATGCCTTTCCTGCTGAACTACATGTTAAAAGGTTGGATAAAGTTGTAGCAAAGTATTCAAGTCCCAATATCCAGGAAATTAATGAATCCCTTCAAGGAAAAAAAGAATTTCAATATACTAATATAAAACAAGTACCAAAAATAACATCAATAGAAGTAATAAAAAAGGATGTGTCAATTAAGGAAGTAACTAAGTGTATGACTTTAGACAAAACAAAATGGCAAATAGGAATACATGTGACCAACCCTGAATAGGCCGTTAAGGATCTATAATTGACCCCAAAAATTTTGAGACTTGGTTATTGTTGTTAGTGGCGTTATGCTAATATAAAACAATGAAAGAATGCTAGTGCAGGTAGCAATCACAGAGGAAGTCAAAAGAATCAAGACATGCTGAACTGCAGCAAACATCTGAACAAATTAGGAGGAAATTTTTATTAACACAGCCTCCAATTTTTTTTTTTTTTACTTCTCAATTGAATACAATGTTGTTCCCTAAAATTTACCCCCAAGAATGATTTTCGTTTATAAAGTTTAAAATAATAGCTTTTAGTCCATATCAAACTTAAAGCAGCAATCACTTTTGTTTTCAGTTTATCAGGTTTTTTCTTTTTATTTTATTTATCTGATAACCAGTCCATAAAAAATTTCTACTAGCCATGCCAAATGTGCAGGGATAAGTAAAATTTAACCTTACAACTGCCCACATCAGTACTCTAGCTGTGAAAGGAATGAGAAATGCTACATCCACAAAATTTTCACAACACTACAAGAAATCATAGGTTGTAAGTTGTGATTGGTTTTAATTTGAACTCACCACTGAAATTACCTTTTTTCCCACTAATAACCGCCAATAATAACTTGTCACTTAAGATTTGTTATGAAAGTGTTGTGAAAATGTTATGGACATAGCATTTGTCTAAAATAATTGGAACACAAAAGAAATTTTACAATTAACTAAAACAGCATGCATTAGGTAGAAACTGAAAGATGAACTTTGTTGAGAATCTACAATAGTAATCATTAATTGAGAATAACAGCGAAGTAGGGCTACAATTGTCTTTCTGGCTAAAAGTTAAACAAGGAAAATGTTAAAGGTACTACAAATTTTAAAGCATAACCTTTAGAACCAATGTGGCAACAAATGTGATTAATGGACACCAACAACATAATAAAGGAATGTTAGAATTACTTTTTGTGACCAATGATTTTTAAAGGTTATGTATTAATATTTGGAATAATTATTAGGTGTTCTTGGAGCATGTTGATGTGATGTTCCCTCCTCTCACATTCATAGTGGATGTCACTAATTAAATTCATGGCGGGATCCACCATGAATGTGAGAAGGAGCACCGCGTCACCGTGCTACGGGAGCACCTGAAAATTTTCCTAAAATTTGTAGTATCCTAGCATTACTCCTTTAACAATGATACAAATAATCAAGCTTAGTGGCAATTTATTGTCTTATTTTTTAGATAGAGGAAATAATGGAATAGGGCACGCTTTCATCAAAAGGACTAATTATCCATATAAAACAGCATTTCACATTTTCAGGACTCCCCATTGGACAAGGGAAGAATAATAGAATATAATGTTACATCATTTTGCCATTTCTCTGGAAACTAAGGAATTAGATGAGTACATGAATCAAGAAGGCACCCAATCCTGCCTCATTCCTAGACAGTTCTTGCTTCCACAAAAGGGAAGTTCACTCTAATAGTTCAAAATTAGCTATAAAAACAAATTATGGTATAATATTTCCTAATCCATGGCAATAAAAGCAAGCATCCTAGGTTTCACTTAGTTCAACTAGTAAAATCTCCTGTGATCAAATGAGGACTTGATTCGAATCCTGCCATAATTCTCGCTTCCACAAAAGGCAAGTTCACTCTTAATAGTTCAACATTAGCTTAAAAAAAAAATGAGGCATAATATTTCGTGATGCAAATAGCAATTAAAGTAAGCATCCTGGGTTTGCCAAGAGCTTGTAGCTCAACTAGTAGGCACCTCCTAGTGTTTCCAATAAAAACATCAAGGGCTCAAATCCTCCCATTATAACTATCAAATTATCCCAAAAAAAAAAGCATCATGGTTTCACTTAGCTCAAACTAGTAAAATGTCTTGTGGTGGAATAAAAGACTGGGTTAGAATCTGCCTACACCAAAACCCTTTTTTTTTTTTATTTTTTTTTTTTTTTATGAACAATTGGTATCTTTGATTTAATGATAAAGAGCAAAAATCATGGAACCATCCTCTCATATCATTGAAAAAAAAAATCATTACTATAAAATTATACGAGTCTGGCTTTAGGGGAACTGAGGAAATACAAGAAGTGTCCATATATACATATATTGAACATATCTCACTAATGCTGATTCCTAGAACAAAAAAAGTCCAAAAACGAGATCTAATTGTGAGATAAAACAAATGAAAGCAAACCAATTAGCTCCATAAAATGAATTAAAATGTCATATTAAAAAAAAAAAACCACTTCCCGTTCCAAGAGCAAATACTAAAGAAGAACCTAAGCAACAAGTGAAAAAATAGACAAAACAGCCGAAACCCAGAAGTCCCTGACGCATTTAGAAAACCCGAAACTCGATGCAATTGTAAAAGAGCCACCATGAAACCTTCACAGCCCCACAGGGACGGGAAGGTACCCAAATAAATGAGACAAAAACAAAACCCAATAGAGAGAGAGAGAGAGACAAGAAGTACTTACCAAAAGAAAAGGCGCCTGGGCTAAAGCAGAAACCAGGTTCTGAAATTTTAGCACAGAGAGAGAGAGAGAGAGTGGGCGTGTTGATCACTTATGGGTATGGAAATGAAGCAGTTATGAAGTGCAGAGGTGGCAGCAACACCATCGCCATGACTGACACGTTAGACTTTGGATTAACGAAGCTGGCTGTCTTTTCTTTTCTGGGATAGAATTTAAATTTATTTATTTATTTGTTAGTGTATTCAAAAACTTTATAATTTAATTTTCCACGTGTAATCACCCTGTGTCACCACAACAGCACTGACTGCTGTGGCCCGACCGAGAGTGAGACGCACATTCAAATTTCAAAATCCACTTCAACTCGACTGGAACTTGGGTCCATGTGTTTTTATTTTTTTTATGAGGTGCTACCATTTCAAAAAATTCCATCTATATATCTACTAGTCTTTTTTTTTTTTTTTTTTTTTTTTTTTTCTTTTCTTAATGATAACTCTTTACTATCAGGATAAAACACCAATCAATTTTTGGTGTAGATAAGGATTAAACTCTAAATCACTTATACAATTATAAAAATTTTTACCATTTGAGCTAATTAGAACCCACATATATCTACTAGCCTTGTTATATCGCTTTGCGCATAAGATGATTTTTTTTTTTTTTAAATTTTTGTCCAATGTCATAATTTTTTTTTGGATATGTTTAATTTGAAGACAAAAGAGTGTACTACATTTTAAATGGAGTTGGACATCTAATACAGTGCATTTGGACAAAATGAAATTCTAAGGTGTTTGCTCTCTTCTCCTAATTTGAACCTACCATGAAAATTACTTTTCTACTCCACCAATAACAACCTATAGCAATTAACTACTTACGATTTGTTGTGAAAATGTCATGGACGTAGCATCTCTATATTTTTATCAGGTTGTCCTCATGTTTTTTTCCTATTAAACTTAAGATTTAGGAGTATTTGCTTTTGGTCTAGTGTTATGATTTTTTTTTTTTGCACATGTAATGTGGCTTTTTTCTAGTTTAGTGTCATAATTTTTTTTTTTAAATTTTATTTTAGATAAGTTTATTTTGAAGTCATGGATTAGTAGGAGTGTCTTATTTTGTAAACTCTTTAAATGGAGTTAGAGATATATTTTTACCAGGTTGTCTTCAATTTTTTTTCGTTAATAGTATAGATAGATAGATAGATAGATAGATAGATAGATAGATATATATATATATATATTAATAGGTAAAGTTTAAGAAAGTCCAATTAGAATTTCAAATTAGAGTTCAATTTTGCATCATGTGTTTTAAATTATTTATTTTTAGAGAGTTTTATTTTCTAATTTTAGAATCAAATGTGAGACCACATCATAAATAGTTATCCAAGTGAGATATATATTGAGTACAACAAAACAAAAAGTCTAGAATAAATGAATCGTAAAAAAATGAGTGTTTCATAATAACAAAATTAAGAAGTAATAATAAAAATATGAACAGTTTACATTTTGTACCTAATAATATTATTCTTACAAGACTTTTTAAAGACTTAAAACAATATAAGAATAACTATTTTAAGGCCATAATTTTGTATCTAAGCCCAAAGTAAGTAGGTCCAAAGATCCCAATACAATGAATTTGTAGAGAGTGAATTAAAAAATTAGGTTCTAATGAGCTTAGAAAATGATTATAGTGAGGAAAGATCACACTAGAATAAAGATGAATTGAGTTTATCTAAAGGAAAATGTCCTCAGACACAATCCGAGAAGGTTGATTCTTATCTCTATTTCTTTTGAGATTGATTGCCAGTATTGTTCTTCACTCTACAATGTTTTTCCCTTCTTTTTCCCTTCGATCCCCTTCCCTCAAGGTCCTCCTTCTGCTTTATACTACCTTTCCCCTTTTATCTTTACCCTCCAGGTGTAGATCAGATTGTTGGTATTGATTCTTGTCCCATCAGCATCTTCCTGAAGTATTTAAGAGTAGTTGTAAGGCTGAAAACCACTGTTCAAGTATTAATGTGGCCAGAGAGTTAGCTACAGAGTATTCAATGTGGTAGTAGCGGCTTTCTCTTAGATATTTCATAGCTTTCTTTTGTCTTGTGCTCTCATGATGTATATCCTTATTAATAGAATCTCTTGAAACGTTGCTCCTGAATGGCAGTCTGTACCTTCTAACCTTTGCTTCGCTCAGCCGAGGAGGCATATCTCCTCGGACCCCCTTCTCGGATCACCATAACTAGACCCCTTTCTTCATTCATTAATAATGACCTCCATAGCAATGTTTACCCGTCCTCAGACAATTAGGTGTCCTCAGACCGGGCTCAATATATACCACTGGGCCAATCCTCCCTACAATGGCTCCTTGAAATCCTCATTTTTTGCTCCTCATGAAGAAAAGAGGGATTTCGATATTATCCCAAGTATCCCGCTTTTATCATACATCACTTTTGTCTGTGTAGGTACCCTTTTTAACTACCTAACGCATGCTTCTGACGCTTCGGTACCCGAGACGCACCTTCATTAAATTTTTGCGGTTTCATGTTCTCCACGTTCTATGGTGTGATGCAGATCCAACGGCCAGGGATTTTCTTGGAATTCGAGCTGGAATTTTTCCACTTATCTCTCTCCTTGGTACAAATATCGCTTAAACCATTCCTTTCCTTCATTTTTACACTCATAAATATCAAGAGCTAGTCCGAGGAGAGTTTCTTTCTATGCGTAAGTCTTTTTACCCCTTTCTACTTACTTTTCTTTCTACTTTTCTTTACACAGTACCCTTTTCTCCTCAGCACCCTCAATTCCCCTTCACCATCATAGTATCTTTAACCTTCTTTCACACATAGGTAGATTTGCTTACTTGGTAGACTCCACGAAGGGTATAGAGAGCTTTAAAGCTCAATATAGAATCCTGCCAGGATTCTCCATTAGGCATTGTAAGCAAGGGGATTGGCACACTGAAAGGTAAGAGGGAGGGGTGGTAATCTCGATGATCACCTTTATAGAAGAAGGGATAAGAATCCCTATGGGCACGGTCTCTAAGGATTACTTTAGGGCTCATAGATTAGCTCCCACCCAATGTGCCCCAAACATGTTTAGAATTTTAGGTAGCGTAAATGCCCTTAATGAGAAAATGGGCTTAGGTTTTACCCATTATGATGTCAATTCGGTCTATAACCTCTACCACTTAAAAGGGCAGGGATACTACCTAAAAAATAGGTAGCCTGAGTTTAGACTCATCTCGTGCCTCCTTGAATCCAACAAAGGCATGAATAAAGACTTTCTAATCACTTCTGAGAAGTGGCACGATGGCCTCCCCTGTCCGACGAAAGAGGGGAAACCAGGTGGGGTTGTAGGTCTAGGTTTATTACTTCTAAATCGCCCTTTTTTTTTTTCCATACTCTGTATCCATCTTTCCTTATATGTGCTTGTAAATGAATTCTATAAGGACACAAAGTAAGCCTTAGGCCTGAAGGCATGACCGGGCTGGCCCAAGTGGCCTACACAATAGAATTTGTAGAGAGTGGGCTCAAGGCCTAGACTTCAGGGGGCTCTAGAAAGCTATGGCATATGGGCTAAGATCGTTATTGACGTGCAACGAGCTGATGGAGCGACTTCTTCTCTCCTCGAACGTGGGCCGATGAGCTTATATCCTGGCTTCTCTTCCGTTATCTAAGAAGAGAGAGAGAGTCTCCTTTGTGGGAAAAGGTCCGGATCCCCTTCCAATGGTTAATGGTTCTCCCTTCTTTATTTATACTTCCCATTCTTGGTGCCCATCTGACTTTTCCCTAAAAACGCTCCCCAATGCCTATAAGGCTGACCACCATCCCCTCAGAAGTCATTTCTCCATTAATGCGGCCAGGCGGGTAGGTGGAAGGCCTTTAATGTAGTGGCAGCAGCTTTATGCAGTGCACGTCCTACTTGTCCCTCTCCTCGGCGTCCCATTGAAGCTTGGGATGACTTGCTGAGCTTTAGGAGCTCTTCCTTGGACGTCGTGCTACGCTCTTCGGTCCCTGGCCCTGCTGTCCGAGGAGAAGGGGAGACCTTCTCCTCAGACTCTCATCCAACTGGCCGACGGCCTGGTCGGCGGGCCTTTGGGCCCCCGTTTTAGGAGGCCCTATTCTCGATTCATGGCCCCTTGGCAGAGTCCACGTGTTCGGACCAAGCTCAAGGCCCATATGGTGCTTTGACGTCTTTACCCCCCACAAATTCTATTTTTTGTGCTATTCTATTACTGACAATTTTTGTTTTCCTAATGGCTTCGTAGATATTACGCCTCCTAGCCAAACTTAAGCCTTGTCAACCAACAAAGCCTTGACAGAATACTCCAAGTTGAGGTATTTGTCCATATTGATGTCAACTACGGGGGGCGCATCTGATCCTCAGTTACACCTCGTTCTCATCTAGCTTTCAAGCACCGAAGTGCGTGATAAAGGCAAAGTATCCTTGTCTGCCCGTAATCAACGTCGATGTGCCTGGTTTTCTCAATCCAGGTCTAGGACTACAAGGTGTATTGAAGGTAGAACCACTCTTACAGTATAAGACCACGAACGAAGTGACCTCTTCACAGCCAGCCACCTTAAAGGAAGAAGAGGAAGAAGAAGAAAAAGAAAAGAAGTAGTTGAAGTGCCTGACTCCGAGGATGAGTTTGCCATCTTCGACTAGCCCCAATCTCCAAAGCCTCAGATCTGCGACCCTTGCCACCTTCCTTTGGCCCAAGTAAGCATCATCGAAGAAGACACAACTATTACTGAAGCAATGGGGATATAGTGTAAACCCAAGAGCAGTCTTATGGAAATGGTGGAGTCCCAAGTTAGGGGCAAAGTGCTTGAGGCAGTTGGTCAAGCTAAACACCTCCATTTCCCTACTTTCCACATTGTCAGACCAAGCCCAAGGCCCATGTTTTAACGTAACAAATTCTATTTTTTGTGCTAATTACTGACGATTTTTGTTTTCTTAATGGCTTCGTAGACGCCTCCTAGCTGAATTTAAGCCTTGTCAACCAACAAAGCCTTGACAGAATACTCCAAGTTTCAGGTATTTGTCCATATTGATAGTCATGATCCTCAGTAGGAACTTGCAGATAAAAAGAGGAAAATGGAACATAAGGGAAAGGACGTGGTAGAAGAAGGCCAAGTTGTTCCTTCTAAGGAGGATGAGCCCCAAAGAGGGGCCAAGGTCCTTGAGTGATAGGGCACCTGGTGATAGAGCACGCAATCTTCGCACCAGGGTTTCAAACTGGAATCCCTCCTGGTGCTAAACGAGTCTCCTCTCCCTGCGAACTCCTCAATCAGGGACTGCTAGCATGGAAAGGCTGGGTATGTGGCAGACTATGTAGAGCAAGCCCTGCTTTTACCCAATGACATAGCCGATCTACGAACCCTCAAGAAACATGAGGTGTTTCTAAGTCTGAAGAAAGACCTAGCTATAGTAAGTCGTTCAAGCTAAGTCTATTATTTGTTTGCTCATTTTTGTTTTTATTTTTATTTTTTTATTGTTACTTATATATATATAATTTTTTTATTTTTTATTTTTATTTTTTTATTTATTATTTTTTTTACTTTTGCCTTTACTTACTTGCTAAGTTTCCTTTGTAGGCTATCTAAGCCACTTTCAGAGCCAAGGAGTTTATGGATTTTTCTCACTGACAAATGAAGGATGAGGAGAGTAGGCGAGTTGCTGCTGTTGAGGCTTTCAATGTGGCCGAGAAAAGGGTCAAAGAGTTGAATGCCCAACTCAATGAGGCCGAGAGGGAGAAGAAAAGCACTGAGGCGGCACTGGAAGGGGCGGAGAGATAGGTTGAGACTCAACGCAAGCAACTCCTCCAAACTAAGAGTGACCTTACTACTGCTAGGGAGCAAATCAAGCTACTAAAGAAAAAGCTAGAGAATGCTCAGAAAGCCAAGGATCAGGTCGAACAAGATGGCTACAATGTGAGGGTAGCTAAGATTGAGGAGTCTTTCAAGTTCAAGGTTTCGGGAGTATATAGAATATACTACCTCCAGGTGTGGAACGAGGCCCTCAGCCAAGCAAGGGTTAAGGCCTCCTCAGCACTTAGGAGAGCAAACAATGTATACTACCCCCTGCAATTCGAGCATCAAGCTCCTTAGCCTCTCAGGATGACACAACCTTCAACGTTGCTAGCCCTATTGAAGAGGTTCTGACGAAGGACCCTTCTCCTACCAGCAGTCCTTAAAAAGTGGTAAAGCAAACTAGCACACCTAACAAGGAGCAAGAAGTCCCCAAGGAAACCTTCTCCGAGATGACAAAGCCCTCAGGTGCACCCAAGGATACTTCCAAGGGAAGGGTGGTTTCTTAGAGCCATGAGTTGATCTTGGAAACTCTCCCCATTCCTGCCAAGGAAGATCCAAAAAGTAAGGGTTTGGCATTCTTGGTAGCAGCAACCACCCAATCTACCAAGACTCCTAAAGGCAAACTTGTAATAAAGATGAAACTATGAGTTGTCTTTTTCTTTTTTTAATTGTTTGTTTTTATCCTTGATTTGTAATGCAATTTGATCTTTTGTAAGCAACTTGCCTTTTCCTAAGGCTTAGATCAACGAAAATTATAAGTTTTCCTTTCATAATTGTGATACTCGTGTTTTTCCTAGCATAGTTTCTATTTTATTCAACACTTAACTAACATAACAATGAAATATAACCCCATTTGGTTATCTGCATAAATGGTGATATAGTTATCGCACCTTCCTAATTAGCAACAGAACAAGTTAAACCTACTAAGTCCATAACATCATCAAAGCATACCTTTAACTTCAGAAACTATACGTAATAACAGAGTATTCATCCATATCAGACTCAATAATTTTAAAGGACTTGGGGGAATAATCAAATTTTGATCAAATAACAGATATATTTGATATACTTACAAATGTTTTAAGTGACGCTCATGAATGTCTGTTTGTTCTAGTCACTGCTGTGGAGATCCTTGCCATTTAGCATGGCTGTTTCTATTTGAAACTTAAATAAATAATAGAAAGTATTAATTTACCTAAAGCATGTGGTTTGAGGAATAAGGCATAACTAAGATTCTGTTTGATACTTAAGTAAAATGACATGAAGTATTAATTTACCCAAAGTAGGTGATTCGAGGAATCAGGCCTAACTAAGGTTTTGCTTAACACTTAGCAAAATGATAGAAAAAACCAATTTACCCAAGCCATGTGATCCGAGGAGTTAGGTATAACAAAGATTCTGTTGATACTTAAGTATCATGAAATATTAATTTATCCAAAGTAGGAAGTCTGATGAATCAGGCATAACTAAGATTCTGTTTAACACTTAAAAAAATGATAAAAAATATCAATTTACCCAAGACATGTGGTCCGAGGAGCCAGGCATAACCAAGGCTCTGTTTGACACTTAAGTAAAAAAAAAAAGAAGTATTAATTTACCTAAAGTAGGTGGTCTGAGGAACATAACTAAAGTTCTGTTTAACACTTAGAAAAATGGTAGAAAATATCAATTTACCCAAAGCATGTGGTCTGAGAAGCCAGTCATAACCAAAGTTCTGTTTGATACTTAAGTAAAATGATATGAAGTATTAATTTACTCAAAGTAGATGGTTTGAGGAACTAGACATAACTAAGGTTATGTTTAACACTTAGAAAAATGATAGAAAATATCAATTTATCCAAGGCATGTGGTCTGAGTAGCCAGACATAACCAATGTTCTGTTTGATACTTAAGTAAAATGACATGAAATATTAATTTACCCAAAGTAGGTGGTCCGAGGAACCAGGCATAACTGAGATTCTGTTTAACACTTAGAAAAATGATAGAAAATATCAATTTACCCAAGACATGTGGTTTGAGGAGCTAGGCATAACCAAGATTTTGTTTGATACTTAAGCAAAATAACATGAAGTATTAATTTACTCAAAGTAGGTGGTCCGATGAACCAAGCATAACTAAGATTCTGTTTAACACTTAAGTAAATAAGGAATGTAAAGCATAATGCAATAAAGGATACATGACAGAAAAGACTTTCATTAATAATAATACATTCGTAGATTATTTACATTCTAAGAGCGTGGTACAACATTTTCATCTAGATCTTCAAGATAATATGCCCCTATTCCAACTACCAAGGTGATGCGATATGACCTTTCTCAGTTGGGTCCTAACTTTTCTCATGCTGGGTTTTTTGTGGTACCCAAAACCTTTCTTAACACTAAATCTCTAGGTGCTAATGGACTTAACCTCACATTTGAGTTATACCCTTATTTGAGCTTGTGTTGATAATAGACCAATTGAACTATGACAATTTTCCTTCGTTCTTCAATCAAATCCAAGCTCTACTCTAACAACCCATCATTTTTGCTCGGAGTGAAAGAGCTCATCCTCAATGTTGTGAATTCGATCTCGAGAGGAATTACTGTGGCTGCTTTTCCACCCATTTTTCCTTTGCATCATCCAACCTCATCTTGAGTCTATTCACAATGACCTTATTGGCAGCCTTGGCCTGTCCATTCCCCTGTGGATAAGCCGGGGTGGAATACCTATTCGTAATGTCCAAGTCATAGTAATACCTCCTAAACGTTTTACTATCAAACTGAAGGTCGTTGTCAGAGATGAGGGTATTAGGAATCCCAGACCGGGTAACGATGTTTTTCCAAACAAACCTCTTGGCATCCATGTACCTGATATTTGCTAATGGTTCAGTTTCAACCTACTTGGTGAAGTAATCTGTACCGACTAATAGCCATCTCTTCTTCCTTATTGCCTTAGGGCAATGCCCTACAATATTCAAGCCTCATTGAGCAAAAGGCCAAGGACTGAACAGAGGATTGAGGACGCCCCCTAGCTGATGAATGTTTAAAGTAAACCTCTGATATTAGTCGAACTTCTTCACATATTTTTGTGCTTTCCTCTGCATGTTCGGCCACCAGTATCCTTGGGTGAGGCTCTTGTGAGATAAGAATCTACCTCCCGTGTGGCTTCCACAAATTCCTTCATGTAACTCTTCTAGGAGTAGTTCTGCTGCCTCAAGGTGTATGCATAGAAGGTATGGTCCAGAAAAAGAGCGCTTGTATAGTTTTTGGTCCTCAGACAGCCAAAACTGAGAAGCCTTTTTGCATACTTTGTCAACCTCGGAGTTCCCCTCAAGTAAGATATTTTCTTTAAAGAATAGCACAATGGAATCCATCCAACTAGGTCTTACTTTGATCTGATGTATACAGACCATCTTTCCCTTCATCTCAGTAGACTTACACAAGTCTTCAATAAGGATAACTCGAGGTAAACTCTACATCGAGGATGTTGCGAAAGTGGCCAAAGAGTTAGCATGAGTATTCTGCTTCTAGTAATTTGCAATAAAGTGAAAGACTCAAACCCTAACTGTACGTGTCTAACTTGACCTAAATACTCTTGCATCCTCGGATCCCTAGCTTTCAATTCTCCCTCTATTTGGCCTACAATCAATCTCGAATTTGACAACATCTCCACCATTTTTCATCCTATTTTATGAACCATAATCATCCCTACCAATAGAGCCTCATACTCAACTTCATTATTTGTGGCCGAGAAACCCAACCTCAAAAATTTTTCAAAAATGATCGTCTCAAGAGAAATTATGACTAGCCCCACTCTAG
This sequence comes from Castanopsis chinensis, assembly GCA_032878915.1. NCBI lineage: Eukaryota > Viridiplantae > Streptophyta > Magnoliopsida > Fagales > Fagaceae > Castanopsis > Castanopsis chinensis. Next base: position 5,834,546 of record JAVQMG010000093.1, on the reverse strand, counting down.
ATCCTCTTTGATTTGTTGCATTATCAATGTATACCCTTCATGATAAATGCCTTTGCAAGGAGACCATACCAACTGATTTTTCATCCATGTTTTGCTTTTCAACATTCTCCTCTAATGGGAATTCAGCAAATTCGGCCATCAAATCAGCGAGGACCTGACTCTTAACAAAAGTGCGAGGCATGTACTTAATATCAAAAGCTCTTAAGATCGTAACCCATTTGGCAATCTTTCCAGTGTAATCAGCGTTTCGAAGTAATGATGTGAGCGGAAGTTGGATTAAGACAACAATCGTGTGGGATTCGAAGTAGTGGGGGAGCTTACACGTAGTATGCACCACTGCTAAAATGATATTTTCCTGTGGTAGGTAACCAACCTCTGCTTCATGCAACGACTTTCTCATGCAATAAATTGACATCTGCACACCACTATCAACCCGTATTAGCACCAAATTCATGACATAGGAAGCCACGACAATGCAAGCAAACAAAACCTCATCCTCTTCGGACCTGAACATAACAAGTGGTCGAGAAAGGTACTCCTTAAGCTACAAAAAGGCCAACAATTACTCTTCGATCCATTCAAATCCCTTCCACTTATTTAACAACTGGAAGAAAAGTCTGCACCTGTCCGCAGATCAAGAGATAAATCGGTTCAAGGCAGCAGTCACTCCTATTAATTTCTAAACTTTTTTGGGATTCCGAGGTGGCTGTAAACGGTTAATTACCTTAACTTGATCAAGATTGACCTTAATTCCACGATGAGTGATCATATATCCTAGAAATTTACTGGATCCCACGGTAAAGGAGTATTTGGAAGCATTGAAGCGCAACTTTTGTTTCCACAATATTTCAAAATTATTCTCGAGGTCTCTCACGTGCTCAAACACCACCTTACTCTTTGCTACCATGTCATCTATATAAACCTCAATATTTTTACCTAGTTGTGGCTCGAACATCCTGGTCATTATCCTTTAATAGGTAGACCCTGCATTTTTTAAACCAAAAGACATCACCTTATAGTGGTAATTTCAAATAGAAGTGACAAAAGCTGTCTTCTCCTGATCATCCAGAGCCAGTGGTATTTGATGGTATCCCAAGAAGGCATCTAAGAAACTCATCTGAGGATGGCCTATAGTCGCATCCACCAGCTGGTCTATTCGAGGTATGGAGAAAGGATCTTTTGGACAAGCCTTATTCAAATTTGTGAAGTCCATGCATACTTGCCACTTTCCATTCTTCTTCTTCACCACTACAGTCTTAGCAAGCCACTTAGGGTAAAACACCTCTTTAATAGCTCCGACCTGCTTAAGTTTGATCACCTTATCCTTGACAATCTCAAAACGCCTTTTTAGACGAGCGCCGAGGTGCTTGCTTTTTAGGGATAACAATTGGGTTGACATTCAAATGATGGCAAATGAAGCTTGGATCCACCCCTGGAGCTCCATAAGCACTCCACGCAAACAAATCAATATTCTCCCTAAGGAATACTATTAGCCTTTCCTTCTCCCGAGGATGCAGCTGAGCTCCAACATGAAAGAACTTTTCTGAATCATCATTAATAACAATTTTCTCTAACTCCTCACACTTTGGTTCTTCTGGAGCAGCGTTAGTAGAAAACACCGGAGTCCTTGATTGCTATAAGCCCTTCTCAGCAGGGGCCGAAGACTCAACTCTTGGCTGATACATTATTGTAGCCACCAACCACTGCCTGGCCACGGATTGGCTCCCAACCAGCTCCTCAATCTGGTCCCTAGACAGATATTTCACCTTCAAATGTAGAGTTGAAGAAACGGCTCTCAGGGCATAAAGCCAGGGTCTTACTACAATGGTCGTGTAGGGAGAATAAGTATCCACCACGATGAAGTCTAACTCTACCACCACTGAACGAGCTTGCACAGGTAGTTTAATCTAGCCTATTGGAACAACAACTTTTCCGTCAAAGCCTATCAAAGATGAATCATAAGTTGTCAAATCTTCACGTTTCAGGTTTAGCCCCTTGTATAAATCAGAGTACATAATTTCTACCCTGCTGCCCTAATCCACCAACATCCTCTTCACATCATACCCCCCAGTCCTAAGGGTGACCACCAGGGCATCGTCATATGGCTGTATGGTTCTAGCTTTGTCCTCATTCAAAATGCTCAACGCTGATCGGATCTCCGTCCTAGCCTTCTTCGACTCAGGGTTAGAGTCCTCGGTGGGTGGCCGGGCTACATACATCACCTTAGAGGGGTGAGAACCAATTCTCCCTAGAGCAGCAAATATGATATTGATAGTGCCCAAAGGAGGCTTTGAAGAAGTGTCTCTTTAAGGTTTGGGTCCATCCTGACTGCTCTGCCCACTAGATTGATGTAGAAATTGTTTCAACTTACCATTTTTGACCAACTGTTTCAGGTGATTCCACAAAGTTTTGCAATCTTCTATGGTGTGCCTTTGCTCTTGGTGGTATTGACAATGAAAGCTTTGATTGCGCTTTATAGGGTCTCCTCCCATTTTATTTGACCATCTAAAGAATGACTCATTCTTAATCTTTTCCAAGACTTGATGGACTGGCTCCCTGAACACTGTGTTGACCACCTGATTAGCAGCAGACCCACACTGCCCCGTAAAGTCTCTGCGAGGCCGATTATTATTGTATTTGTCTGACTTGAAATCTCTTTTATCTTGAGAGATAACCTTCACCTTTCCTTTCCCTTACTGCTGGTCCTTCTCAACCAGCTTATACTCGTCAATACAGTCCATGAGCTGACACACACTCTTTACCGGCTTTTTGGTTAGTGATTTTCTCGAAAATCATGCTTTGCAGGTAAGTTGACCTTGAAAGTCCTTATGGCCACATCGTCAAAGTCCCCATTGATCTTATTGAACATCTCTCAGTATCTATCCGAGTATGTTTTCAGGGTTTCCCCCTCTCGCATGGTCATAAACAACAGAAATCTAAAGGCCAAGGAACTACTGCATGTAATAAAGCGAGATCTAAACGTCCAAATGAGTTCCTTAAAGGAATCTATAAAACCTACTCTCAGGCTATCAAACCACTTCATAGCCACTGGTTCCAAACTAAATGGGAATACCTTACATATCAAGGCCTCATTCTTGGAGTGCACAACCATCCTCTGGTTAAAATGGCTCACATGCTTTATAGGGTTTGTTCGACCATTGTACATGGTGAATGATGCTAAGTAAACCGACGAGGAAGTCTTCCTCCTTCAATTCTACGAGTGAAAGGTAACTTGAAAATCTGGTTCAACGCTTTGCTCATAGCATTGTTTCCTAGGCCTTTGGAAGACGAATTCCTATTTGTGTAGTCATGGGGTTGTCCTCATCATATGAGAAAGATTTACTTGGGGGAGTCCTTGACTTGGGATTGTAATTTCCATCCTCATTATCACCAAAAGAAGAGCCAGAAATGGAAGGAGTCCGGCTCCGCCGATCACGGCGTAACTTCCTTTTCAAATGATCTATCTCCAGTTGCATGGCTCTGACATTCTCCTTATGCAAAACATGGCTTCCACCCTGAGACTGGCTCTTACTGGTATGGGTGGTGTGTACACTTCTCTCTGGGTCCCTTCCTTGTTCAAGATTGAGAAAATCATCTTGACGCTGGGACCCCATAAACTCCACTTGGTTTGGGCCTGAACCGACCATAATCAAACATTAAACTTACTAGAACACAAGTTCTCCCCACAAACAACGCCAATTATAAGGCCACAATTTTGTACCTAAGCCCAAAGTAAGAAAGGGAGTAGGCCCAAAGAGTCCAATATAATGAATTTGTAAAGAGTGGATTAGAAAACTAAGTTCTAATGAGCTTATACAATGATTATAGTGAGTAAAGATCACACTAGAATAAAGATGAATTGAGTTTATCTAAAGGAAAACGTCCTTAGACACAATTTAGGGAGGTTGATTCTTATTTCTATTTCTTTTGAGACTTGTGCGTGCCTCTATACGTTTGGGCCTGTTGGGCCAGACACGTGCTTGGGCTTCACAATTTACTTGTTAAGTGGGCTTTTGTACTTCCTACAACGGGCGATCCCATATAACATAAACTCAAATCGTCAGGACCCGTACCACTGTTTCTCTCTATCCCTAATCTCTTACCCCAGTTGCCAACCCCTGCTTTGAATATATTTATAGGCCAGGGTGTAGTGATTATAGTTTTCCTGAGTAAAGAGTCACACTAATGAAAGTGGGACGACATTTATGGCCTGGGAACTAGTTGAGGCCTGCTGCACAGCGGCGTCGTCCCTAAGGAAAACGTGAAGTGGTCATTTAAGTGGTGGGTGGGCGTAGTTAATGGCCTCGGGCTTAGTTCCCTAAGCAATGGAAAAAGTGGTCCAATGCCATTCCTTCGAAGTGGAGGTTTAACGGACGGTTGGGCGAGAGCGATAGCATTGGGGCAAGTTCTCAATTGGTCGGCGAGGTCAACGGGCCCCGCCGTGCACGAGACGTTACACGGGACGCCCACAAGTTCTGGCCGAGCGCATTCGGCCACGTGGCCTCTTAGTGACGTGCTTGCGTGGCTGTATAACCCCTGCTGGGTCGACATCCGTACAAGACTGATTACCAGTATTGTTCTTGACTCTACAATGATTTTCCCTTCTTTTTCCCTTCAATACCCTTCCCTCAGGGTCCTCGTTCTGCTATATACTACCTTCCCCTTTTTATCTCTACCCTCCAAGTGTAGATCAGATTGCTAGTGTTAATTCTTGTCCCATCAGCATCTTCTTGAAGTTTTTGGGAATAGTTGTAAGGCTGAAAACTACCGTTCAAGTATCACTTCCTCATTAATGCGACCAGAGAGTTAGCTACAGAGCATTCAATAAGATGGTAATAGCTTTCTCTTAGATATTTCATAGCTTTCTTTTGTCTTGTGCTCTCATGATGTATTTCCTTATCAATAAAATCTCCTGGAACGTTGCTTCTGAATGGCAATCTGTACTTTTTGACCTCTGCTTCGCTCAGCCGAGGAAGCATCTCTCCTCAGACCCCCTTCTGGGATCATCATAACTAGTTCCCTTTCTTCATTCATCAATGCTGACCTCCATAGCAATATTTACCCGTCCCCAAACAATTAGGCATCCTCAGATCGGGCGCCAATATATACCACTGGGTCAATCCTCCCCACAACTATCAATAGTATTTAATATATATATATATATGAATTATATTATATATCTTTTTATATAATTTTTAAGTGTATCTATGTATACGCATATTATAGTAATTGAACCCAAAACATATTTAGTTTTTTGTGTTAAGGTATAATTATACTTTGAAAAAGTGAGATGAAATAAGAAAAATTGATGTTTTAAAAGCTGAATATAAAAACTAAAAAAACTTATAATCTAGTGTCAAACAGACACTAGAGGCAATGTTAAATTAGGGCAAGCTAGTTTGATTATTCTAGAACCAGTGATCCATAACTTGAAGTGTTACGTTCACAAAATTTTCACAACAAATCACAGATGATTGGTTATTATTGGTGCAAATTTAAACCTACCATTAAGATTATTTTTTTCTCCAATAATAACAACCAATAATAAATTATCACTTAAAATTTGTTGTGAAAATGTTGTGGACATAGCATTTATCTAATTAATTTGAATGCCAATAAATTTAGAGGGTCGAAAGTGTTGTGGAATCTATTGAACTTTAGAGTTTGATTTTACCTAAACAACTTCAAAACTAAAATGGGTTATGTTCAAATGATTTGGAAGTCCGTTAAAAGAGTTGGAATCAAAATAAAAATTCAAACTTTGCAGAAACTTAAAAAAAAAAAAAAAAAAGCCTTGGAGAGTTGTTCGGTACTCCATTCTTGAACAAGGTGCTGATTTCGCCAATGCATGTCCCTATGGGAATAGTTTTTTCAAAGAAATGTCCCTAGTTTTATGGGGTTTTAATTTGATGCATTATGATCTAGTACTCCAAAATTAAGGAAAAATGGACAAGATGGGCCAAATGGGCTTTGTAAGGCTTTGCAACATTTCATTTCAAAACAAATTGTTGATCCAGCCTAATTGAGAGTTGACTGATACTTGGTTCTCTCTGTACTTCATGTGTATTTATTCACATATATATTCAGGAAATTTCATACATTTTGATTATTTATGCCCATACATGTTAAGTTACGTCTTATTGCACGTTTGTTTTCCATTTACACTCCTTAATTTTGTTGATTTCAGTTTTCTAGATTTTTTTTTTTTTTTTAATGAATGTTGAATGTGTTGGATTTTATTTTACTGAATTTTCGTTGCTTTATTCAGTAATTGTGTGTTAGATAGCTAGGTGAACTTTTATATTGACTATTACTCTATTAGTATTAGTTTTGGATTGTGGTCTCCTTAATTTAGACACACATGTACTCTCCGTGAATCCCATGAACACATACCCTACAACTCTCCCCCATGTGTATATATGGAAAGACTAGTAGTATTGCTTGAACAATGGCATCCCTCGTGACCAGTTTGGAGGTACATATATATAAACCCAGTGATTTTGATTTTGAGGCCCAAGTCCAATGCCTAGGACCCATGTTTGAGCATTGGTCTAAGAGTTCAGCATGCTGGGAAATGATTTCCAGCACAATATAATGACTATAGCCAGTTGAAAAAACAAAACAATTATTTTCCCACAAAGAAATTCTTCATAATACAATTTAAAATTTTTGAGTTTGGAACATATATGGTTTGTATAATCTCTGAGGAAGAAAATAAAATTTCAAAGACAGAAATTTATTTCACTACAGCTAGAGTAAAAAGGAGAAGAAATAAAAAATTGAAAAAGAGAGCCGGAACAACTTTGAAAGAGAGAGACAGAGAAAGCATATCATGAGCAGAACTTTAACCAATACAAAGATAATGAGAGGTCATTTAGATTTGGAGCTGCAACGTGACCTTATGTAGGTTCCGTTCAAGGGATGGAACCGGAGTTGACAATTGAGGTGACACCAGAACTTAACAGAGCCAAACAGCGATACTCTCCACCGAGTCCTCGAGTTCCCTTTAAAATCGAATGCAATTACCTTTTGCTTCAATGCCAAGTCTACTTGATGCATTCGAGCAGAATCCAATGGAATTTCAGAAGATGCGACTACATAATTAAAATCAGTAGAACTGTTTTTGTTTACATCAAACGGGTTGGCTACGAGTTTTGCAAGTGCTAATCCTTGGAAGCTGAGAATAAAGCTAGTGTCTGAAAAACTTGCATGAGCTTTGGTGTTGTCATTCTCGGCTCTGATGATAATATTCATTGCGGTTTCAAGCAGACCAGCTTGAGAATATTGCATGGTGTCAAGATGGGCATTTGCGACACTCAAGGTAGGTATTCTCGGATGTATGACCATGTATCCAATGAACACGGCGATGCCTGAGATTATCACTGCAATGCATATGATGGTGCAAATTATGGCGAAAAACCAAATAATGTAACCGGTGGTAGGTTTATGTGCATGTTGTTTTTTGCCTGAAGACATTGAGGGAAAATGGTTGAGGTCTAGAGAGTGACAACATTCGATCGGCAAGAGTGTTTATGGTTTTTCCTATAAGGTGGTGAGTTTTAGTTTTAGGCTTTGGCAAGGTAAATAATTTAATTGGGTTCCTAGCTCAATTTGGTGGGGAAGGTTTTGGTATCTTCCTTTCCGAGTTTCAAAGCTTTGTATCATATAAGGCTTTTTATATGGTGTGACCCTTCTCTATGTACTCTGTCTAGGAATCTTGCCTACTTTTTTCCTAAAAAGCAAATTCCAAACTTGCATTGCTAAATATTACTTCTTCTCTTTCCCCTTTGTTTAATGAAAAGATTTTTGAGCCGTAGTGCAATATAAAATGATATCAAACTTCTTCAAAACAGGAATTTGGATCCGGAAATGACAACATGAACAATGAGAGATAAGATTTGTAGGTAGCTAGTGTGCACGTAGAGTAAAAGGGAGCCAAAAAAAAAAAAAAGAAATATTTGAATAAGACTAAGCCTGAACAACTTTGAGAGAGAGAGAGAGAGAGATAGTAAGTGCATGTAGCATATAACCAGGAAGCATGGACAATGCAGTATTAGTTGCGGGTCAGACGCCACTTCTGCCTGCATGTCCCCAATGTGTTCAGCCCAGGAATTATTTTACCATCTTCTAACTCTAATTTTTTAAAATAATAACCAAATTATTAGAGCATTCATAGCCAGGTTTAAAATATAAAAAAAAAAAAAAAAACATATTTTACAACTCATCTAACATCTTATTTTTTATTTTTCATTCTAAATCCAACACAATTCAATTTTTTATTCATTTGACTCTCTTTCTCGATCTCTTTACCTTCACCCATAGCAGTTTATCTCTCTTCACTTCACTCTCTCTTCCTTCACCCACAATCAAAACACATCCAAAAATTAAACCCCATAGCCAAAAAAAAAAAAAAAAATACCTCAACCATAGCAACCACTGCCACTAGGATCCAGCACCACCACCTCCACAACCATCAACAACCACAAACAATCAGCAAACCCAAATAATATAAAAAAAAATAATAAAAAAACCACAAGATTAGGCAGAGTCGCAACCCACCACCACCGTCGCAGTCCGATCTCACCCACAACCTAATTTGATGGTGGTAGAAAGGCAAGAGAAAGAGGGGCGAGAAAAGAGAGAGCAACTAGAGAGGAGAGAGAATGAGAGAAGAAATTAAAAAGAATAATAATAAAAAATAATCACTTGCTACAAGGAGGTTTTACTTATTGAACTCTACTATAGCTCGTGTCTAACTTTTTTAGCTCTAAATACCCAAATGAAGAGGTTTTTTGGTGATTGGGGGGGGGGGGGGGGGGGGTGAATTTACAAAAACCCAGGTGTAGAGGTTTTTTGGTGTTTAGGGGTTCAAAAATAGCCATTTAGGGGTTTTACACTCCTATATGCAAATGCTCTTATTGTTGCATCGCCTTGTTTAAGATTTGGTTATTAATAAATGATGGCTCTATTAGTATTTGATGAATTAGACTTTTTTTTTTTAAATAATTTGAGATAAAAATCTTATTCTAGTATAATCTAAATACATATACGTGCGCTTATAAAATTTAAAAAAAAAATGTATATATATATATATATGTATGTATGTATGTAACTTTCTTCTGATACTTGAATTCCAATTTATGCTCTCCACCTAACAAGAACTTGCAGTGGTTAGAAATTACAAAAAAAAAAAAAAAAAAAAAAAAGAATTATATTCTAAACATCATTTAATAGCCATAAATTAACTATATATATTATCTATTATTGCTCTTCAATTGATATAATTTTAACAATATATGAAAAATAAATGCTTAACAAAGTATTAAAAAAAACTAATTAATATATGTATAAGCACCATGTCGTATTTTAATTTCTTAGAAAAATTTGTATTGCATCCGTTTCAATTCTTCCTATATGAGCAGAACCTTAAACAACAAAGACAGAGAGGTCATTTAGTTTTGGAGGTGCAACTTGAACTTATGTAAGTTCCATTCGATGTATGGAACTGGAGTTGACAGTCGAGGTGACACCAGAACTTAACGGAGCCAAGCAGCCGTACTCTCCATTGAGTCTTCGAGCTCCCTTTGAAATCGAATGTAATTTTTTTTTGCTTCAATGACAAGTCTACCTGATGCCTTCGAGCAGAGTCCAATGGAATTTCATCAGATGTGACCTCATAATCAAAATAAATAGAACTGTTTTTCTTTACATCAAATGGGTCAGCGATGAGTTTTGCTAGTACTAGTCCTTGAAAGCTGAGAAAAAAGCCAGTGTCTGAAAAACTTGCATGAGCTTTTGCGTTGTCATTCTCGGCCCTGATGATAATAGTCATCTGGGTTTCAAGTAGACCAGCTTGAGAATATCGCATGGTGCCAAGATTGGCATTTGCGACACTCAAGGTAGGTATTCTCGGATGCATGACCATGTATCCAATGAACACTGCGATGCCTGAGGCTATCACTGCTATGCATATCAAGGTGCAAATTATGGCTAAACACCAAATAAAGGGATGGGTTCTTTTTATCAGTGGATATTCGGGTTTTCTTTTGAAAAAATTTGAGCAGAAACGGTTCATGGCTAGGGATTGACAACATTCAGCAAGAGCGTCTATGGTTTTTACTATTTTAAGGTGGTGAATTTTTGGCTTGGCAAGGTAAAGAATTTAATTAGGCTTAAGAAAGGTTTGGTATCTTCCTTTCTTAGTTTCAAAGCATTTTTTTTCATATATACAAGGCTTCTGTATAATATGACCCTCTCTACTACTCTATCTAGGAATTTTGGCTGCTTCTTCTTAAAAAGCAAATTCCAAACTTGCATTGCTAAATACTACTGCATTAATTCTCTTTCCCTTTTGAGCCGTACAATATAAAATGATACCAAACTTCTTCAAAACAGGAATTGCATCCTGTAATGTCAACATATATGAACAATGAGAGAGAAGATTTGTAGCTAAAAAAGCAAGGAATTACTACTTATATATTGGTGCCTTTTTCCAATTAAATTTCAACAAATATTCAAGAATTGAAGATGTCAATATTTAATTTATGCTTTCTTATTTTCAAGTTATATTAATGAGTTGCTTTCAAACAATTTTGGACACAATGATGATCTAATAAAAGGTTCTACTCAACTAGGAGAGTTGGAATTTTGAATTCGAAAGGAAAACCAAAAGATTATAGTGGAAACTAGGAATATTTAATAACTATATAATGGATATTTACATATATTTTAACGAATGAATTTTTATCCAACAAAGCCAAACTTGCAAATAGACCATAAAGACTACATGACTAACACAAGGATGTCTAACAATTCCAAACACCAGTAACATAGCTAGTGATGTAGCACGCGGTTACAAGCTAGGGAGACAAATCTAAATTCAATATTATTCATCAAATTCAAGTTATCCAACATGCTAACAAGTCAACAATTAATGTGTTATTGAAGCTCCTAAGTAGAACTTCAGACTAATACCACAAAAGGAAAGGAAATATTCTTATGCTCAGTAGTAGTATATTATAGGAAATAATTAACTTGTAATCAATCACATTAAGCACAGAAAATTTATTAAATAAGGCCTAATAATTTGTCGGGCTCGAGTTCTATGAGTAATGTGTTGTCCAACCATGTGATTGGTGACCCTCATTTAGTGTCCACTATCAAAACCATGTTGAACCTTGGGAACATAGAGGCTTCAACATGAGAGTCACAAGAATTGCCCACTTTGACGGTTGTCTAGACCCAGTAGACCACTTCTTTGAAGAGTAGTGTTTATTTTTTTTAAACTCGTGTAAAAGTGTGTGTAATAAGGTGTGTGCAGCAATATTTATCATTTGTCCAATTGTACTGCAACACTTTATTATCTGAGGACAAGAGGATCCGATTTGGCAAGAAAAAGCTCAATTATAAAGCTGAACTTTTTTGGGAAAATATCAAATAGCTCATTTCTAGAATAAACCAACCGGTTGGAGAAAAATTATTAGGTACTCTCGAAGTATTATAAATGTGTATTTTTTTCTCTCATATGAACTGTGAGTCTCACTATAAATTTAATTATAGAGATTCATAATTCATGTGAGAGGAAAGAGTACGCAATTATAGTACTCTGGAGTATACAATAATTTCTTCCGATTAGGTAGAGACAGAAAGAAAAAATAAACCGGGTAGAAGTTGTCACTCTCCTCTCCTATGCTTTTTCTTCTTAAAATAAATAAATAAATAAATAAATAAATAAATAAACTAAACTTAATGATAACTACTTGTACCTTGTCATGCCAAGGTCAGGTTCAAGATCAATTGAACTACTTTCTAAAACAAAAGGATTAAGTTACGTGGTACAACCTGAAACACTTCAAGTAATTGTTAGTCTTTTGGGCTACATATGGAGCAGTAATATATAGGATGATTGTCATGCATGGGTCTGAGTTGAATACTAACAGTTGCTATTTTTTGGCACCGTCAAAATCGGACCATTTGTGTTGTGCATGAGTATGAGTAGGTGGTCTTAATCTTTGGGCTGACCAAGACCCAAGTTCAAGTCAAAATCTTGCTACCAACCTAAAATATAAGTTTAGAAATTCAACCATATGTTTGTAGAAGTCATGTGCAATAGTGCACCCAGTTATAGTCCAATTAGTCAGAACTGAGAGTGCTCCCTGCCGACCACAGCTCTCACGCCCCTACTTACTTGTTTGCTTATTATAAATAAAATTGTATATATATAAAAATAAATTATATGAATATGTGTCTGTTTTTTAATTGTTTATTTTTAATATTTTATTTGTATAGTAGTATTTATTTAAAAAAATATATTATAATTTTTAATAAATTTTATATTAAACGTGTGACAAAAATGTCAAAGTTAGTTTATTTAAAAAAAAAAAAAAAACTAGAATATTTGTTAAAAAGCAGAGATAAAAATCAAAAAGCAAATTTTTTTCACCAATTCCCAAACACACACACACATATAAATAAAGCAAAATTAAATGGATCAGAGAGAGTCTAAAATAGATCATACTAGAATAATGTTAGAGACATAACTATCTTCGTAACTTAACAAGATAGCATAAGACGTTGGAAATATTACACAAAATAATAATGGAAGAACAAGACTAACACAAAAGATAAATAAAAAATAGATAAATTGGAAGCACCATATCGCTTTTCTTAGACAATATTTGCTCTCACAATATTGTTGCTAAAGGGTTATTGCAAATTTGTCCCTAAGATACAATCAAGATGTTAGATTCTACAGTTAGTAATTCCGAAGAATGACAACAATATTTCTTGTATTTTTTTCTAACTTAGTTACTTTTCAAATGAACATAAGTCTCTATTTATATCTAAGGTTATATTTCATCAAAAGAAATGTATGGAAAGTTAAAATGTTTCATAAAACTATTCACAAAGCTCATACCTCTTCAAACATTCAGAACAGTTACTTGAAAATTTTGTAGAAAATCTTGTTTTACGACTTTTGATCTGTTAAGTGCTTTTTTTGATCGATCAAATAGGAATTAAATAGCGATCAATTCATCCAGAGGCTCCCAGATTATTTTCTTACCATTTCAATCGATCAAGCCAAAGCTTCAACCGATTAAAAATGCTAAATTTCGAATTTTCACTTAGAAAATTTCAAAACTTGAATTTTCACTTTAACAACTTTTTGAAACAATATTCTCCAAACTCAAATATCATTATTGCAACCTATCCATGTATATACCCATATATACAACATAAGGTATTTAAAATAACTCCCCCCCCCCCCCTTCAAGAACACTTGGGTGGTGGTTTTAATGGATTTGAAAAACATGTTATGAAAAATTTGAAGGTTTTAAACTCTATCCACCACATTATTAGTACATAAGATTTTCAAAATGTCTCATGCATGAACAAGATGTGGAATAATCTTTACCATAAAATGTCATACCACTTCCTATTGTGATTTATTACAAATATTTTTTTAGGGATTATTACAAATTTTTTAAAACCACACACACACACACACAAGTATTACTTCTACTAAAGTAAAAATTTCACTTACTTGATCATGCTATAGTACTTCCTCTCCTCACATTAGCTTGTACAAATATTTATGTCTAATTTAATATAAGAATGTACTTTTTTTCTATTTTTCATAACCAATTTTAAAAAATATCTACATCAAATTATTTATTTTACACTATATTTCATTAAAATATTATTTCGTTATTAATTTTTTGTGTATATGAGTAAAGAAAGTATTAAATAATAGATTTACATAATTACATGTGAACAGTAATTATGTATTCATGTAAATAGACACAATTACTATAACAACAATGAAGAGCACTTGTATAAATACTTGTATAATATAAAAATGACTACATTTTAGCCAACCAAACCCAAAATTCACCCACATGTCAGGCCATGCAAAGTTATGTAAAAATATATGATTGCTACAGTAATCGTATAAATTTACACTATCATTATTCATTGTAGTTGGTTATTTATTTAAATTTCTTTATGTATCTCAATAACGAATGAAAAGAGTGGATGATAGTTATTATGTATGAAGAAAGAGAAACAATTAAAAAAAAAAAAGAAAGAAATTGATGTTTTAATAAAATGTAAAGTTTTATGTGAAGATAGTTTTCTACATTTTCTTGTGCATGTTAGTATTAAAAAAACAATTTGAATTTGGTAAGGATGAGGTGTCAAACTCATATTTTATACCATCTAATAAGAGATTATCACATTAGTTTTTTACTCAAAACTCAATACATCTTACCCCATATAATAACACCTCAATAAACTCATAGTTAAGTTGGATTTTCAAATGATTATTAGAATTAATTAAGTGTGATTGTGCATACTCTTTAATATGTAACATGATGATGTGACATGTTAGGATTGAAGGGGTAAAACTTGTGTTTTACACCACGCCCTTATAGAATTTAACTCTAAAAAAAAATGGTCATAAGAAAATTATCTCTTAACTTCCCATATTTCTACTAAAATGTTCTAGAGAATAACTTCATCTCATGTGAAGCTAAATAAGGAAAATGAAGAGAGAATTTTGTAACTCATTTTAAGGTTGCTAGGAAAATGAGATAGTTTTTCTAGAAAATATTATTTAGAAAATGATTCATTTTTGGAAAAAATATTAATGTCAAAACAAACATAGTAGTAGTACAAAATAAATAGTCTAATATTTAGTGTTTTGAAAAATGAGTACATAAAATAGGAAAAGAATGCTCTCATGCTAAAATAGAAAGAAATAGGGCTGTCTAGAGACCCGGTCAACTCGACCCACATGTTGCCACCGATCGGACCCAACCTGCCGTCGACCAAACCGACTTCTTCGGCGGTTGGCGACTGGTTTATTCCTCCAAAACCCGAGTTTTTTGAGTTAGGTGTCGGTCTTCCTTCCTCCAAAATCCGATTCGACCAACCCACAAAATTTCCAGCGATATTTGGTACATTCGACAAGATCTATACCATTTCTGTCAAGATAAATTAGGCTGGATTTGGTGAGACATCAAGGATTTTGGTTGTTTTTCTCTGTTTTCATGTCGAATTCTCGCCATTTTCCTTTTCAACCCTGCCCGACCCGCCTGGATCCTATTGAAGTTTCAACTTGCCCGATCCGATCATTCTCACGATCAGCGGCGGGTTGAGATTTTGTCCACCTGATCTGATCGAATCGGTTGCGAGTTGGACACAAACCTGACCCGAACTGACCCGTGGACAACCTTAAACAGAAATATGATTTTTGATATTGAATGCATCAAATTTAGTTCTTAGGCTTTTTTGGCGCTTTTTTTTTTGTTATTATTATAATATTTAAAAGTGAGATAGGGTACTAATTTTTAAGATAAATAACCGTGAGGATTTTTATATTTAATATTTAAAAAAGAGATAAGATAACCTCAAATAATATTTGAAAATGAGATAGATGGCGCCATAATTTTTAGGATAAATTCCAGCCTTGTTTCGTAATGTTATTTAAACAATAAATTTTCATTATGTAAACAAACCTGACCCGGACTGACCCGTGGACAACCCTAAACAGAAATATGATTTTTGATATTGAATGCATCAAATTTAGTTCTTAGGCTTTTTTGGCGCTTTTTTTTTTGTTAGTATTATAATATTTAAAAGTGAAATAGTGTACTAATTTTTAAGATAAATAACCGTGAGGATTTTTATATTTAATATTTAAAAAAGAGATAAGATAACCTCAAATAATATTTGAAAATGAGATAGATGGCGCCATAATTTTTAGGATAAATTCCAGCCTTGTTTCGTAATGTTATTTAAACAATAAATTTTCATTATGTAAATACTCTAGTACTTATTTTCCCAATACCTTTTTAACCACGCATATTTCTATATTTCTTAAACAACCGTTACTACTGAACGGCCGCTCATGCAACACCTCTGCCTAAACGATACTTCTACAGTGACACACAATCCATCCATCCTAAAATACGCGTAATTTACGGTAACAGCGTGGACGGTCCATTACGCCACATCTAAATGACTAAAATCTCTTCTTACTTAAGCCGAAACAAAAGGACAAGTCAAACCAAAAAAAAAAAAACCAAAAACAAAACAAAACAGCAGAAATCCATAACAGAAAAGAAAACAAAAAACGTAAAAAAAAGCTAACAACAATATACACTGTCATCCACCAGCTCCTAGATTGAAGCTTCACTCCAATCCTTGTGTTCATCTCATTCTCCCTTTTTTTTTTCCCACAAAAGGGTAAGTCTCTCTTTTCCTTTCCTGTCTTTTATTATTATCATTAATTTTTTGCTGTCTTTGGATTCAGATCTGAGCTGCTGAGATTAATTGTTGGGTTTTTGATAATGGGTTTTCGTTATTGTTGAATTTTGTGAGGGATGTGATATGGGTACTGACATGTTTTTGTTGCGTGTGTGTGTGTGTGTGAGAAAGATTTTCATTGTTAGATGTCTGATTGTGAAGTGTGTTAATGTGGTTCGGATGTGTGTGTGTGTGTGTGTGTGTGTGTTTTTTTTTTTTTTTTTTTTTTTCATGTGGGTATTCGTAGAAATTTAGGAATCTGGATTTGGGTAACAACTTCCTAGGTACAAGGTCAATTCTTGCTTTGCGTGACTCTGATGTGAGCTAATAATTAAATATATAAATAAATATGAAAGGATCTGATTGTGACTTTTTCTCTTGAACAGAAACAAGGGAATAAGATGACTTGCAGAAGATAATTTTGATACCCCCACTAAGATCTCAAATTATGTTTAAGAGCTTTATGTTTGTTCTAATCAGTATTAAGGAATGCATATATCATGTGTGGAATATTATGTAGTTGTGGTTTTAATCTTTTTGTAAAATTAAGTGTTATGTTTCAATGTTGGGCCTTGGTGCAATGGAAATTGCTTTCCACCAAAAGCAACTGGACGAAGGTTTGACTCCGGGAATTATTGTTTCCGAAAAAATAAAAAAATTGGGAGTTAAGTTGCCTACAAATCACCTCTCCTAAACTTTGCAAAAGTGGGAGTTTTGGGCACTGGGTACAATCTTTACAGAAGATTGCTAAGGCATGACCCTTTCTCATTGGGTGCTGGATCTATCTTTAATGGGATATGCCTTAAATGAATCCCTTGTGTTGTGTTACCAACTTTTTCCAAGTTGCTAGTTTTTACCTTCCTCACCCACATATGTGCACAAATGTAGTGGTGGAGGATGCTATGATTTTTTCTCCTGACACCTAAATAATGCAACTGTCAGGTGGCTTTAATTGGTAAAGAGTTATGAGACTGTAAATACAACCTTGTATGTTAATTTTTATGCTCTAGAAAAGGATGAACTATTGATAACTTGTGAATGGGAAGCTTTTTATAGACAGGGAGTAAGATATCTATTTGGAGATGAAAGGTCATGCTATCTATAGCTGGTTTCCAAATATCTTTATGGAGATGATAGGTCATGCTATCTATAGCTAGTTTCCAAATGGATTCATAACCTGCTATTTTTATATGATTGGAAGGTTCCAACTTAATGTCAAATTCATAAGTAATTACTTCTGGTTGGGTGGGCTTATATTCTTTGAATTGATTATACACCTAAGAGTGTCTCTAGTTAATTTTTCTGCAGTGCTCTACTTCAAATCAGATTTACATGTTTTGCAATTTATGGCTGGTAACCATATTATATTAAAAGGAAAATTGATATGTTCCAAGCAAGTCATAAGAAATCTCTTGCTCCCTTGCTTGTATACTTTTAAAATATTTTTACAACTCTCTTCCTTTGTTGAATAAAAGTGTTTTGAGGGGGGGTTGTTCAATGTATGCTATGATAGATTTTGAGCGATGTAATTTTTTATTTTGTTTAGGTTCATTTTAGACTTTTGTACTATTACAGAATAATTTTGATGATGTTCAAGTTATTTATGGACTATGCAAATATGTTATATTGTGATTCAGTTGGGATATGTGTAAATATTCTCTTAAATACATATCATAAAAAGTTAAATTTATTCATACTAATACAGGTAAATTCAGAACTTAGGTGTAACTATTCCTCTCTCATAGTTTTTGTGCAAGTACTTTTGGTGCTATTCTTGCTTATGCACTTGAACAAACATTTCTTCAAGTGAGTGAAGGTTGGATTTTGTAGTGAATATTAACCTATGACTCTTGTCTTGACTATTGTAAGTGCAACTTTATTGTGAAAGAAGATGATGCTTAGTGTCAGGGTCTGCTGCCTTATGAAATTACCATAGCTTGCTTGTGATATTGTCCATGTCCGCCCCAATCCTTTTGCTTGCTGGTTTCTGTTTTGGGTCTCACTTGGCCCACCACTATTTGTACCCAAGCTGCACTGGACCATCAGTAGTTATCCATGGTTGTCTTGCTCTTCCTACCTTTTAGTATTTAAATGAGCTGAAATATACAGAAATCCGTATGTTTTCTGATATTGTCTCACAAAATGATCCTAACTATGGTTCATTGTGCATCTAAAGGTTGGAGCAAAAGAAGTAATGAAGAGTTCTTTGATATTAGCTTAAATGAAGAAATTGTTTGGTGGAATCTTTTTGCCCATGCTCCTTACTCAAGATTCCTACACAAAATTTCTCTTTCTTGTGTATGAAAATAATGTGTCCATATAGTGTATATCTTTATCTTTCCATTTGCAGAGACCTGCTTGAAGTGGTAGTTTCATATGGAGCCTCATGATTTCTTTGCAGTTTTCATATTCTTGCTGCCTAAAAATTTTTAGACATGTCCGTTTGGGAACATTTTATTTTCTTTTTGCTGAAAGTGTGTGAAATTATACTTGTATTTTGAAAAAGTGAGAAAAAGTAAGAAAAAATGAGGTTTTAAAAAGCTAAACGTAAAAGCTAAAAGCTGAGCTTATAAGCTCTAACCAAACAGACATAGTTATTGTTCACTTGCTTAGAAAATGACATGTAACATAGCACTTAGCCTGGTTGATTCATTGTGGTGAGTGTAGACATCTGTATCGCATTGATTCCAGTGTTATCTAACTCCCAGTAGCTTTCTATTAACCCTTGTTGATGATTGGCTAATCAGTAAGCAACCTGATTATACTGCTATAGTGATACATAGACATTGAGATATCACCTTTTTATCATAATTGTTCTCCTGGTAATAGTTCTGTTTATTGATCATTTACTATTTATAAACACACACACACATATGCGGAGAGAGGGAGAGAGGGAGCTACTCTGCTGCCCTTTGCAATTGTAACATCATTCTTCTAAAGCTAGCAATAGACATCTGTATCGCATTGATTCCAGTGTTATCTAATCTCAGTAGCCTTCTATTAACCCTTGTTGATGATTGGCTAATCAGTAAGCAACCTGATTATACTGCTATAGTGATACATAGACATTGAGATATCACCCTTTTATCATAATTGTTCTCCTGGTGATAGTTCTGTTTATTCATCATGTATCATTTATAAACACACACACATATGCAGAGAGAGGGAGAGAGAGAGCTACTCTGCTGCCCTCTGCAATTATAACATCATTCTTCCAAAGCTAGCAATAAACTTATACTTACAAAAAAAAGCAATACACTTTGCATCTTTTGCCTGCCTGATTATTAACCTTATCTAAAAAGTCCTGTCCTGGATCAAACCTGTTTACCTGTCATCTCTTGAATAAAAATTTCAGGTTCGCTGAGGAAGGTAGTGCATAAGCCATGGTTCTTGACAGCATTCTAGCTTCTCCTCATCGTAGGTCACCATCATTCAGGAAGCAATTCTCGCGGGATGATTCATTAAGCTGGCCAACACTCCTTCAAAGGCACCGCTTCCTCTTAACAGCTCTAGCTCTCCTAGCTTTCCTATGCACTGTGTATCTTTATTTTGCTGTGACTTTAGGTGCTTCTGGATCATGTTCTGATTTAAAGGGTACTCAGAAAGCGTTGTGTTTGGAGCATGCAAAAGCTTCTGCGGGTAAGGGAAAATTGAAATTCCTTTGACGTGTAGATGATAATTATAGTTGGAAAGCATTTCTGTCCTTGGTTCTCTTCGATTCAAAGGAGATTGAATTTAACCATACTTTTAAAATTGTAATAGGTTGTTCGCTGTTTTTGAACTCAATTGTCCTGAATCTTATATATGAGAAATGTAACAAAAATTTCATTTGGAGACTATATAGCAAAAATTTTATTTGGAGACTGTAATAACTTTGATATGATTATATAGTTTTTTATAAGCTGAAAGTTCTTTGAAAGAATTCAATGGCTGTCTTTTTGTGACGATTACTGGGGATTCAAGTCAGTCCAGCATAACTGGAGAACGAATTAACTGTAACTCCCCTGGGTTTGTGGGAGTGGGTAAGAAAGTAACTTATATACAATTGGAATTTCTTTACTCAATTTATTAATAACAAGCTCATGAGAAAATAGGGATGATCTTGCAATTACTAGAGAATTGGAGTATAGGAGTTCTTAACTATTTATATAGGAGTCTGATATAAATTTATGAAGAGGCAATTGAAGTCTGGGGTGACAAAGCCTCAACTGGTAATGGGATGTCTTCTGTTGCCCTAGGCGCTCGTCCTCTTTTTTTGGTTGTATTACAGGAGCTGGTAATCATATGGTGGTGCAATTCCAGTTATGATTTAGTTGGTGTGGTGGTTCTGGTGTCAACAAAGATTTGGTATGAGCGTTGCCTTGACAATGACTATTGTGGTTGGTGAATTGGTGATAACTCTGATGATAATTATGGTGGTTGTGATAGTGATGGTGATGGCGATGGTAGTGTCAACATGTAAACATTGTATACAAAATACAATAGACAAATGACTAGGAAGCAGTAACGTGTGAAGAAAAGAAACGAAAGCGAAGGAACATGTGTCACAAGACATCAATGCTCATTCAACTTGAGATTTTTAGGTTTTGGAAGAGTTGAATAGAAAATAAGAGAAAAGATTAATCGCTCCACCTCCATGAAAAATTCAATGTCTCTCTATCTTAGCCAACATCAGGATCCTAATCAATGATTGCTTTCTCACTCATATTCATACTTCTTTAGACTATATCTCTTTTCTCTCTTGTCAGTTGTTCTAGGGAAGCATTGGTTTGATGGTGCTTGTGGTGAGATTGAGTTATTGATGTGCTTGTGTGGAAATTATTAGTGGCAATTTTGTGTGCTTTGTTGATGGATTTCGATGATTCATGGTAGGTTGGGTTGGATTTGGCTTTCAAAGTAGCTGTGGTGGCTTAGTAAGGGGTTTTTAGTGAAGCTTCATAGGTTTCATGGTGGTTGGATGGTTCAACTTAAAAGGTGGGTGTTCATAGTGTAGGTTTGATGCTAATCAAACTTGTCTAAGTTAGTAATAAGAGCAAACAACAAATAAGAGCAATGAGGGAGGTGGGGTAGATGAGTGAAATTAAGTTAAGGGAGTCTTGCAAGCCTTGAAGTTGAAGGGAAAGACAATGAGAGTTTAGGGATAGCAATTATTGATCCATTCTAACATTGCAGATTTTGAGTTGGGTTACTTGAGTTATTATTCTTTACAAACCTAAAATCAATTAGTTGGATAGTTTAAAATAATGTCTTGCTTCTCAACCCTCATCTTTTATTTTGTCAACGTGTAATCAAATGCATATTTCATTGATTGTTTTATTTTATTAAGTTTTAGGATTTATATTATTTTAATTAAAATTACGTGGCATGATTTGATTGGATCAATTAGCATATATGACAAAAGTTGTGCTTGTTCGACAAAAAGAAGAGATCATTTCAAGAAATATTCTTGGAAGAAGAGGCACTATGCAAGTCAGAAGAAGAAGTCCTTTTGGAAAAAGAAATGGAAGTTTCTCAAAAGGAAGCAGTTCAAAGGAAAAACTTCAAAGGTCTGTTTTGTATGCAGAAGACCGGGTCATTTTGCAAAGAATTGTCCAAAGAAAGAAAATACGGTAAAGCTTCTTGAACAAGCCTATATTCATGCAAATGATACCCCATTCTCAGATGTAGAATCACTTTTTTCACTGGATGATGATTACTCTTCCCAAGTCTTAGCAGTTATGGCTTATTCTACCTCAGAAGATGATTCAGATTCAGATAATTCAGACCCAAAAATCCAAACCATCTACACATCCCAGCTTATTGTAGCCCCTTTAACCAGCCCCACACCCATAACCCAAGTACACCTCCTCCCCGATACTTATTCCAGACCTATTCCTGTAATAGCCCTATTTGATACAGGAGCAACAGCAACAATTCTCCATTCCAAGATATTACTTGAACAATTATGACTACCCCATCATCAGATGTTCAAAGCAGCAAATGGAGAAACATTTTTTATTACCTTGAAAAGCAAGCCTGGAACACATCTGCTTGGCATGTATGGCTCTTGACAAAGAAAGGATTATTAGACTGTACTAGCTTGACTGCTTGGTGAAGCATCTTATATTTCATAATAATCAAACTTTCCAGAAGGTTCTCTAGGGAGGTCAACCTCTGGATCTCCTGTTTCATATCTTTCCTGAAAACCTCTAGTTCTCACCAACACAATCATTCCTCCACCTTTATGTGTATATCCAATCACAGATCCATCATCATCCTCAAGCTCTTCCTCAGCCCTTGATGATATTCTTAATATGATAGAAACCCTTCCCTCACTTTGGTGCAATCAGGTTAAAGTACGGTTGTTTGGAACACATCTGTTTGGCATGTATGGCTCTGGGATTGACATCTTCATTCTTTTTGAAGGGTAGGTTTATGAAGAAAGTTCATGTTATATTTTATACATTCTTACCTTCTGCTCGTACATCATTTTTGGAACGAACTGGATACTCAGATTGCTATGATACAGCCAGTGTCAAGGGAAAAAGTGCAAAATACACCCTGATGAAACATTTGTTATACACTTTAGTCATTTTAATAATTAATGTTTTTTTTAAGCTCACCTATATAAAACCAAACTTACTATTGATGAAAGAGTTATATTTACAACAAAGAGAAATGTCAAAGACTAAATTGAAAAAAAAAATTGTATGGTCCAAATTGAAAACCCTGAAATTAGAGGGACCAAAATATAAATTTACCTTTGTTAATACTATATTTTTTCTAGCCCCAATTTTCAGAAAAATAATTTCTTTATTCTAATCAAAGATATTTTACATGTCCGCTTTATTAAATACTGCACCTAAAGCGGTAAATTTACCAGCCTCACCCAATGAACACTATATTGATGAAGTTTATTTAAAATATATGGTAAAAACTCAAGCCCTAATTTTTATCAACTTTGTCAAACTTTAACGAATTTTGACCAAGTTTATTCAAGGTTTAATGTTACCTATTTTTCCCAATATGATGTTTGAATAATAAATCTTTAAAAATTATTGTCAAATCCCAAATTTGACAAAGTTTGACCAATTTTATTTGATTTTTCTCCAAAAAATGACCCTTTTTTTTTTTTTTGGGTATATTAAAATGAACAAAAGTACAACAATTAAAAAAAAAAAAAAAAAAAAAAAAAGAGAAACAAACACATATACACAAAGGAAAACAGGGAAACAGATAGCCAGCTAGCCCTCTTGGAACTTTAAACCTTGAATTGAAAATTATAATTTATAAACCTTTTAAAAGCATTCAATAGTTAATAAATAGTTGAAATATTTTAATAGTGTAAATCATGACTTTTAAAGGTATTGTTATGATTGTTGTACAAATTTATTAAAATATTATAAAGGGTAAAAAAATAACTAAAAAAGCTTTTATTTTTAGAGTTTCTAGTTGTCAAGATAAATTTTTATGAAAATTTATTTCATGTGGTGTCGTATTTAAAAAAGCATAAGATTTCCTTCAACCTCATTATATATGGAAAAATTGGAATTGAATCAGTGAGATATCACAAAATAAAATATAAATTATACGATACTCAAGTCATTATATTGGAGTACATTATCAATCTTGGAAAGAATTCTTAAATTTTATTCAATGTGTGCCATAATTTTTTATGAAAAGCGTTATCAAATTCTCCTCAAATAAAAATACCTTATATTTCCCTTGTGTGTGTTTGTTTCAAAAAAGAATATAAATAAATAATAATAATAATAATAATAATAATAAATACAAAAAACATAAAAGATAGATAATTGTCTCACATTACTTACGATAATATGTTGTGTTTAATATAACTTATTCCATTATTTCTTAAAAGTTTTCATAGTTTTTTAGTGGAGCTTGTGGTTTATTTTTATGTTAGAGTTTCATTCCATCTTTATTGTGTGTGTGCATATGTGTGTTTGATTTTCAAAAAAAAAAAACAAAACAAAAAATTAGAATAACTGTCTAATTTTTCTTTGAAAGTGTGTTATAATTTTATTAGAAATTATGTGGACTCTTCGAAAATATTCCAACTTTCTCTAAAGTGATCACACCAATTTTATTTGATTACGCCCATGATTTTATTTGAAAACTTATTTTGGTATTATGTCCACTGTTGTTAAATAGTGCACATTCAAATTTATATAGAATAATTATAGGAAAACCTAATCACACATCCAATTTTACAATTTATTGACTTGTGCAACTATGAGTGGTGATCACTTTTGCTCGCTACTAATTGTATGAATCACCACTTTTCGTCAACCTCTCAAAATTATACAATTCAATAAGTTATGAAATTGAGTATGAGAATAGGTTTTCCATAGATTAATTGTTTCATACATTTTCAAAGATCACGGTAAATTTAGTAGTCTCGCTATTGCCACATGCCAATCCCAAATTTTGCCATGTCAACATCTTTCTTTTTTCATAAGTTATTGCTGTAACAGAATTTTGATTAGTACAATATTATTTGTACTCTTTGTTGTAATGACCATACACCAATCACAATCAACCACTTAATTGTGAAAAAAAATTATAAAATTTCTTGGATGATTAGACAAATGGTTTTTCTCTTGGCATAACAACCTTTATTTTTATCCTCCAACCCTTGTATATACCGCTTTTGGGTGTACTAGCATTACAAACTATTCATTGTTTTTGCTTTCTAATTTTTGATCTCTCAATTTAGGACTATTCAAGACTATGTTTAATTTTTTTTTTTTTTTTTTTAACATTGAAGGCCAAATTCATCATTTGACTAATTTTATTCCTATATCATATATAAAATTTGTGTTGGTTAATTAAATATAATGAAATATTAAATTATATGTGTGCGTGTGTAACTCTAAGCAAAATTACACTATTCAATAACTTGTTATTGAAATCATATTTTGAAAATTTTATCGTTGGATTACATTACATGTTTTATATGTTCTTAACATGTATGCTAATTTTTATGTCAATTATATATTATTTACTATTTAATCCATAAACTCATTTATTATGCATTATTTTAAACTACAAAATATGTATTTAAACAGTTGATTTATGATAAGACTTGATCTTTGATCTCCTTGAAATTTTGTAAACATAAAGAATATACGAAGATAATGTAATCGAATGGTGAATTTTAAAAATTCATATCCAATTTAAAACTTTTGAAAACTTCACCACACAATAGACGAGAGCCCACCTTTCAAATTAGCTTTAGCAACCACTCATTGCATGAGCACATACTAGATACAGTTCTACATGTGTTTTCTCATTATATCTGATGTGAATCATTTTATGTTCTATTTTGAATCCAAATATTTTAAACCTTATAAGGAACACGTTGTGTAGCACAATAAGGTGCACATTGAAGAATCTCTCTCTAACACACCCCACTTACCACTGTGAGACCCAATCACCACTCTAGTGACCACTACAACCTACCTCTAAAGACCCTTTCTCACTCTATAATCCATCCCACCTAAAACTTCTGCAACCACTACAACGCACCCATGATCTAACCACCACGCCAGCAACCTCTCTCTCTAACCCACCCTACCTAAAACTGCCACAACCACCAAAATCCACCCACAACACGCGATGACAATTTTTTTTTTTTTTTCAGCCATGTGATCATGGATTTTTGTTGGTTCTTTTTCATTACAATTTTTGGAATTATGGTGAATTTTGTGTTGAGAGGAATTTTTTTTCATCCAAACTAGAAACATAAAAATGTTCTCCAGTCTATTTTTAGGAAAACAATCAAACATCTAAAAATATTTTCTTTTCTATAATAAATAGTCAAAAAATATTTTTCATCAAATCAATCACAACCTCATAAATAAACATAAAATAAGCTTATAAAGTTATAAAATATATATAGATTAATAACCAAGACCTACCCAGCACGCGCCCTTTAGACTAATGGTGGCCAATGCAAGCTCAAGATATGGGTCCCTCCTTAAGTTTGCACATCAGGTAATTCAACTTAGACGCAATAGCTAGAGATCAAGTTTGTTTGGGTTTTTAGCTTAGGCTCTCACAAGAGCATTAGCATTAGTAGTGCTAAAAAATCATATTGCTATTTTTAGCACTATTAATACTAAAAAGCATGCTACAATGGTGGAAGAAAAGCCAAAAAATTTGGCTGTTGAGTTATGGTCCACAACCAAAGATGACAATGTACTATAACTAAGATGGTAAAAAAAAATATTTTATTAAAAGTTACATTATTTTATTGAATTAGTGGTGGTGGTTGTTGTTTATTGTAATAGATATATTATTTTATTGTGTAAAATATTAAAATAAGACCACTAATATTGAGTGTTTTGTAAAGTAAAATGGTAATATAGATAAAATAGCTTTTTGTGATGTCAAATTGCTAAATTATTGGCACAACCAATTGATGCTCTAAGGCATCATGGGTGAAGGTATAAAGAATACCTGAAATTATTAATTAATTATGGTATTTGTCTCATGTCATGTTCTGATAATTCAAGGATTGACGTTTCTCCATATCTAATGTCGTGTTGTGTCTGTAACGATGTCTATGTCCATGCTTCATAACCCATTACAAAATCATCACAAAAATATCATGTTTGAACGTCACCCATGTATCACCATACTGAATGACTCACTCATCCTCATCCAAGACCAAGCATGGGGCACATAAGCCACGACCGCTCAACTCCACTTGAAATCCACACCCCTTTTAATTAGATCTACCCAACCGAAACCCAACACTACCAACAATTTCTTAGCCAGCTTCCAGAATATTTCGAACCCATTGCAAACCTTTAAAACCATCAATCTCTTACCCCAAGCCATGACTCAAGCCATCTTTCAAGCTTCCACAAGCTATTGAGAACTACAAAAAAAAACTCAACCTTGAGGAAGAGAAAGTGAGAATTGAGAGTGGGAGGGAGGGAGGGAATTATAATTTTAGTTTCAAGAGCCCAAAGTATGAATAAAAAGACTTCTGGAATTTAATAATAAAAGTAACATGAAGTGCCAAATTAGTATATAACCATACGAGATAGGTTTAGTGATTTCTAATGCCTCATGAGATTCATGAAATTGTGGGTTCAATAAGACCCAATTGAAATTCTAAAACTTAAAAAAAGATAAAAATAAAAGCAAAAATAAAATACAAAACACTAATCATGCTGAATCATCATTGATAATCAAATTCCAATGACAACTTATAGCTTCAATTTTTGTAAACAAGTCTCCCACACAATAGATTGTTAACTTTAATCACCCAAGAATCAGCCAATTACCACCTTTGCATGAAAACCAAGGGGGAAAAAAAACCCTAATTTTAGCTGAGAAATGAACCAAGACCAGGAATTCCACTCAAATGCCTCCATTTAGCTAGATTTAGTCAAATTAGGTCAAACCCACGAGTTGCAAAGCAAAATGCCAACTCTGACCACTAAACTTTCACAGAAAATCAAACCATTCAAATGGAATGATTCTCACAACAAAACAAAGGTATATTAATCCCCCTTCAAAAAAATAAGTGGATTTCAGTGATTGAATGTAAAACCAACGAAATATTACAAGAACATAAAAACTCCCCAAAATTGAAACCCTAACGTATGCCAAAATTAAGGTAGTTTGATCAAAACTTAAATAGTCTTTAAATCATGTGAACCATATATTATTGGAAAGCTTGTGCGATAAACTTCATTTTGAGTAGAACCAAAGATGATTGGCGTCATGATATTTTCAAATTGAATGGCTCACTCCATTCTGAGTATAGAAAGGATTCCATCCAAATGTGCAAATTTTCACTATAATAAGCTGACAAGTTTACGACGCACAAACAATAAGAGCCAAAACTCTTCACAACAACCTACGATTTAGGAAAAATTGATGACAATGGAAAGATAATTTTTATAAGCTTTCTAACAATGCCTCATTTGCTATATTTTAAGAACATAAATACTTTCAAATTTCCCCTAAAAGTTGAGAACTAAAGTTGGAAATTGGCAAAAAGTTGCATGTGAAGCTCATTTGCCACTCAAACAATTGCTATAAATAGCCCTACCCTAATTTGTAAGGACAAGATTAGGGCTATAAACGAGTCGAGTACTAAAAGTTCAAGCTTGGTCATTTAATTTTTTTACAAACACAAGCCAAGCTAGAACTCATCACTAAACACGATTTTATGTTCAAGCTTGGCTCATTTTTTTGTCGAGTAAGCTCAAGCTTATTCACAAACTACTTGATTAACTTATTATTTTTCGGTATATTAAGAAACCATAACCAAAATGTTATAGCTCTTCAAAATTCTATGAATTTTACTACAAATAAACTACTTATTTCATCAATAATCTTCAAATAATAGTTTAATTTCATATGAACCTATTGACAAACTTATATAATCCAATTTCAAATCTATATAAACATATTTTTAGACAAGTATGCATCTAGAAATATAATATTACATATAGTTTAATCGAGCTCTCATGCTCATGAGTTTGTTCATAAAGACATTATTATATTTAAGCTTGGCTTGTTTAATAATTGAGCTTAAGGCTTGAACTTGACTTGTTTTCTAAAAAACAAACTTAAACAAGCTTTTACCCAAATCGAGCTCGAGCTATTCATTAATAGCTTGGTTCATTTATATCCCTAGAAAAGCTAGAACAAGCTCAAAAAATGAGCTTCCAAGGCCTTATAGCCTCAAAATTCTCCTTTTTGGTTAGTTTATAGTAGCTTTGGGATTTTCCTAAAGTTCTTCCATGATAGTGTGTAAATTTGATTGATCATTGTAGATGAGTTGAAACATTACAGTCGAGCACTACTACCAAGTTGCTAAAGTCGATAAAGGGTGTTCTTTAGGAGTTCATCTAGGGTAGTGTGTAGGTTTGATTGGTTCTAGATGCAATTTTATCTAGCTTAGGTTTAAATGAACCAAATTTAGGAAACTCCACTTTTTCAAAACATGGGTATCACAATTTGAAGAAATCCTAATAATTGGTCGCAACTCTATACATTATACACCCCTTATACATAAACACAAGTAGTGCAAGCGATGCACCCATCAGCATGCATCGTACGCATATGGGACCACCATCCCATCTCTCTTGCATGCTCGAGCAATAGTCGCCATTAACCCCAACCCAAAAGTGCATTGTTGATTCACCAAACCCACCAATGTCGACATACTTGGCAACTCCGCTATGACATTTTGACTATCCCTTAAATGTGCAATGCATCATAAGTATTTTGTAAATACTTTGTTCATCATTTTGCAAATTTACATGTAACTGTCATTATTCTTTACTACTTTCAAGCATAGGGTAGAGACTTACTTTCTGCAATGCATTATTCTTGTGAATTTGGTGCCTTGAACTGAAAAGTCTTACCCTCTTAAATTTTCAAAAATTCATGAATACAACACTCACATGATCTATATCGTTGAAATCAAACGATTTAACCTAGTTAGTGTAACTTAAGTGTTAAGTATGCACCCTTTAACTAATTGCTATCAACAAGTAGTTGAAAAGGCCCCTTAGATCCACTCCACAAGCTTAACTAGAAATAATAATGTTGGTTGATCAATGTCACAAGCCAACAAACTATTACATGCCTCACCTAATTTATAGTTAACGACAGGGAGATTTATGCACTTCCTTTAAGAACTAGAATCCTAATTAACAATTTGCATATAGTCATCTTATACTAAAGACACTAAGAGCACTAGCATCAGCTGGGCCATCCCAAATGCCATTTTGACTAAGGGTGTCCACTCAACCAAGAAACCCATAAACCAAATTACCACCATCCGAACCGACCAATCCGACGGTCGGCGATAGGTCGTCACCATAATACCTTTGGGTCAGTTGGCGAGTTTCCTCCCCAAAAACCTGAGCCACCCGACCTGACCATAAAATCAACAAAATCTAGTGACATTCAATGGTTTTTCGACAAAAATTTACAAATACTGGCGATGTTTTTTCTTTTCTGACAAAGAGCTACTTGAAATCCACCAAATCTAGCAAGATCTCATCGAGATCTAGTCCAAATTCGACCGATCCGGCAAAATATCGACACCAGTGGCGAAACCCAGACTGACCGGCATACACCCGAAATCCAACGAACCCGAACCAAACGATCCAACCATTATTACAGGTCGATTTCAATTTTGTTTTTCACCCACCTATAATTCGGGTCAGGTCCAGGTCAGGCACAAACCCGACCCAACCCAACCCATAAACACCCCTAATTTTGACACACCAAAATTTAATTTATTTATTTCACCACATCATTTTACAATACACCATACATCAGATGTACTGTATGGTGTATTGTAAAATGATGTAAAAAAAGTAAAAAACAATCACCACACCATCACCCGTCACCACCTTAAATCCATAACCACCAAAAAATTCACACATCCACCAAAACAAATCACAATCACATTATGTTTGAAACCCTCCACCACTAAAAACCCACAACCCACCACCCCTATAAAACCCAAAAACACAACCCAGTCACCAGAAATCCACCATTACCATAAACCCACACAACCCAATCAGCACAACCCACAACCCGTAACACCACCAAAGGTCCAAAACCAATGATGCAAACCACCACTATCGCACTTGCACCAAACTACCCCTACCCATCCCCCAAAATCTCCACCACCACACCAACATCATCATCTCTGACACTACCAGATCCAAAAAAATTGAGTTTCTTTCTCTTCTACAATCCTAGCCCAAGCCTGGACCCCACAACACCTCCAAAACTATTGCTGCCATGAACTATCGCCCAAAACCCAAATTAGGAAGGAAAACAAAGAGATTGAGGATATCGGCAATCAGCTAAACAACCACCAACACTGCTTCGCGAGATTGACAGAGATTGCCATAACCACCAATATTGCTTCACGGGGCAAGAGAGAGAACTGAGAAGACCCAAAAAGAGAACACGAAAGAGAGAAATTGGAATAAAAAAGGAGTTGAATAAACAATAATAAAAAAGTTTACAACATATGCTCGTACTGTGTCATTTTTGAAATCTCACTAAAGCTCCATGCCAAATTTTTTGAGATTTAGCATATCTAATGTTGGTGGTTTTTTGGTGTGCCACATGCCAAAATTTTGGCATTTGACTCACCTAATGCCAATGCTCTAATCTTGTGAGAACTAATACCTCTTATAACTCGAGTAAAATCCCAACCTAAGATAGGGTGCCTAGAGATTAGGACGATTTTTCTCGAATGACCTTCAACAAAAAGATACTTGTACTTGAAACCAACACAGGTAGGTAGGTAGGTAGAGAATACCTAGGGGCGACTAATCTACCTTATGGATGCATAGATAAATGTTTGGAAGAATTGTATGTTTGCTTTTTTGAACATTTTACTTCATGAATTAGACTAGATTTGTCTTGTACACTATGTCATACATTTACAAGCAACCCTTCGAAAAGAATGACCACGAGGACTTAACCATTAGATCCACCCTAGTTCTAAAGACCATCAACCTTTTAAGGACATGATCATGCATTTGTCTTTGTCACCTAAACTATCTCAAGCAATAATCAATGGCAAGAGGCCAAATAAACAAAATACCAATTTTCTCACCCAAAACTTGAGTCAAACTTTGAATTTTGATAAGGCATTTTTCAAAAACCCGAAAACAAATTTGACTTAACCTTTTTCTTAGAGTGGTCTCTTGCAAATCCAAAACCTCTAATCTAAGCTAAGCACTAAAATTTTCTTTACATTGTAGAACCCATTTAATTAACACCCTTGAAAAAAAGTTGGCCCAAATTGCATGAACTGAAAGAATTGTAGCCAATGTATCCAGGATACCTTACCGACAAATCCTTTATTGTGTGTCTATCTTATAGGGTTTCTCTTGTAAACACTCTTATCTATCCCATTCTTAGTTTCCTCTAACCCCCACCCCCCTGCCCCCTCTTTATAGGAAATAGCAACTAAGAAGTGTAATCCCCCTTGCATTCCTATTTTTAGAAGACCTATTTAACAAGAAACCTTTGATACTCAAAGGAGGAAGTCATGCCAAAGAGAATGGAAACCCATGAAGAAGCAGTAACCTTAAAAAGGATAATGCATGAATTAGACTAGATTTGTCTTGTACACTATGTCATACATTTACAAGCAACCCTTCAGAAAGAATGACCACGGGGACTTAACCATTAGATCCGCCCTAGTTCTAAAGACCATCAACCTTTTAAGGACATGATCATGCATTTATCTTTGTCACCTAAACTATCTTAAACAATAATCAATGGCAAGAGGCCAAATAAACAAAATACCAATTTTCTCACCCAAAACTTGAGTCAAACTTTGAATTTTGATAAGCCATTTTTCAAAAACCTGAAAACAAATTTGACTTAACCTTTTTCTTAGAATGGTCTCTTGCAAATCCAAAACCTCTAATCTAAGCTAAGCACTAAAATTTTCTTTACATTGTAGAAACCATTTAATTAAAACCCCTATAAAAAAGTTGGCCCAAATTGCATGAACTGAAAGAATTGTAGCCAATGTATCCAGGATACCTTACCGACAAATCCTTTATTGTGTGTCTATCTTATAGGGTTTCTCTTGTAAACACTCTTATCTATCCCATTCTTAGTTTTCTCCAACCCCCACCCCCCTGCCCCCTCTTTATAGGAAAATAGCACCTAAGAAGTGTAATCCCCCTTGCATTCCTATTTTTAGAAGACCTAGTTAACAAGAAACCTTTGATACTCAAAGGAGGAAGTCATGCCAAAGAGAATGGAAACCCATGAAGAAGCAATAACCTTAAAAAGGATAAAGCAGTCAAAACCAGGCATGATCAACCTCCCAATATAGATGAACCTACTCTCGTTTGTCCTGCTCAGTAAGGGTGTAGTCACTTCTATCACGCCAAGATCAACATCCACTCCACTGACAACAAGATAGAACCCAACCGACACTTGTTCATATGACTCTAGGACTCTAGGCCATCCCCTCAAGGATTGTCATGAGCATGAGATTTGACTAATCATGAACTCGTCTAGTTTAGAGATAAGAAAATGCATAATGATACTAGAATGCCCAACATCTTATCAAAGCCCTAGTGGCATATCATAGTTAGGCACATCTATGGACACTCCTCAAAGAAAGGCCAAGAAAGCAATCTTGGCAATGAGAAACTTAAAGACCAAAGTATAAAGCCCTCTTAAGGTCACTTGATTTCTCCATGCCTTTCAAGCAACGATTAAGTAGCCATTAGCTACCTCAATATTCATGTTCATCACAAGGACACTTGCTTTGATGACCAACTCCTTAGAAATTTGAGTTTTGATATTCAACAATGCTTAAAAGGCCAATTAAGGAAAGCTAGAAGCTACAAGCAAACTTCTATGTTAAGATTGGCATAAAAAAGAAGTTAGATGGAACACCACAATAATAAAAAACTCACACACACACACACACACGAGGCTATACAGCGCATTGGACATTCGATCGAATAATTGAACTTATACTGTTATAAGATCTTGGTCAACTTAAAAAGAATTTCAATTGACTGGAAAACCCTTCGTCAAATGTTTTACCGAAAAATTTTCAGTATAACATTTTACAATTTCAAGGAAGGTGCTCTAAGAGTCCGTATTTGTAACTTATCAAAAGATAGAAAAACCTAAAAGCTAGCTTATTTCAAGGAGGGGAAAAAAAAAAACAAAAAGCAAAAATCTTTTTGCCTTTACCCAAATAGTCACGTAATGTAGCTCAAGCAAAAATGAATCAATCCTCCCTTCTTGAAGATTCCTTAATTGAAATTTCATGGTGCACCTAATGCTTCCACTTGGAGAAAGATAAACTTGATTACAAAATCCAAACCTACTTTGCTTGTAATGAACCATGGTTATTGCATTAACATATGCAGCTCCATGATGCCAAAAACTATAAGTCAAATCCATTCACGAATCTATTGCAACCAACACAATCTATGAGTGCATTATTTTGTCAAAACTAGCAGGGCCCTCAATGACTATTATGCATAAAAGTATAAAAAAGCTAACAATGCTTTTAGCACATGTTGATTGTACAGTCACACAATATGAGGTTCAAAAATTAGATAAAAACCATAGCATCTTGCATGCAACCAAAATTGGGAAGCTCGAATCAATTTGAGCTGCAAGCACATTTAACTGTACAAATTTAAAGTCAAACAAGAGCAAAACGCATGCCACAGTCCAAAATACAACAAAAAAGAATTTCCCATTACTATTTTAGCTTTTATTTATTTATTTATAATTACACACATATCCGATGGGTCTTGAGCCCACACCCTCACCCTCCACCCTCCACCTTACTCTTACAAGGGAATGAGGTGTCATTTAAGCTGCAGCTAATTGGCACTTCCCATCACTAAATTTATCAGTATAACTAACATCATTGCATTGATCAAAGTTTTGAACAAATATATAAAATGACAATAACCACTTAACACTAGTCAAAAAAGAGATACTAAAAGCAATGGCTCTTTGGGGGAAAGAGTACTAGCCTTGTACCACCTAAGGCAGTGAAATTGTCCCAAAACAATGATAAAGAAATATAATCATACAACAAAGTGAAGTTTTAGTTAGGTGGAACTTGGACAACTTGGAAAGCAAAAAGGGGCAATAACATGAAAGAACTGCATTGTTCTTTCTACAATAAAAAAAGATACTAAAAATAAGAGAGAAAGATGCACCTACTTTGCATACTAAAGAATATCAACAAGAAATCTAGCAACAATATTATTTTGAATATGAGAGAGAAAGAGAGAGAGAGAGAGAGAGAATGAAAACTCATGACCATTATGCACAAAGGTATTAAGAAGACTTTGCTGGCATAATCCAGTTGTTGGTCAAACTGAAATGCAATAAAGGCTCCAGAAGTGAAGAAAATCAATAGCATCTCACAAATTTCCAAACCAGGTCATGTAAGCAGGTCATAACCAGCAGGGAACATATTTAACAATAAGAACTCAAAATCAAACAAGTGAATGGTGCGAATAGGCCGCACCTTTTTTTTGGGGGGAAGAAGGGAGAGGGGAGTGCATGGACAAAGAGGATAAAACAAGGGATGGAAGGGGTGAGAGAGAGATGAAGAAGAAGAAGAAGATGAAAAAGACAGCTATTTCGGTAGAATATTTTCTGATGCAAGGATATCGTATCAGGGTAATGAGACATTAGTAGGTAGATTATTTATTTTTTAAACACAGCAAAATAATAAAGAAAAAAGCAGCTTGCATTCAAGGACTTCCAATGACAAGCATCTAAAAATAAATAAACTTTTATACCAGATCGAAGGAAGAAGTTTGCACCAAGAATTCTAGCAAGCTTTCCACCTTCTTGAAAAACTATCAAATTTATCCCTTGCAGCTCTGCCCTCCTTATAGAAAACATTCTTCAAATCTGCTATAGTTGATTCATAGATACAGACTCAATGATAAAGACTCTTCTATCAAGCACAGGCCAGAATCCCAAATAAAGCAGAAAAGAACTTCCCATCACTATTTTAGTTTTTTTTTAAATTGAAAATTACACACGTAACCAGTGGGTCTTTAGCCCATATCCTCACCCTCCACCTTACTCTTAAAAGAGAATGAGGTTAAGCGAGAGCTCATTGGATTTCCCCTCACTACTTTATCAGTATAAAT
Organism: Castanopsis chinensis; assembly: GCA_032878915.1. Taxonomy (NCBI): domain Eukaryota; kingdom Viridiplantae; phylum Streptophyta; class Magnoliopsida; order Fagales; family Fagaceae; genus Castanopsis; species Castanopsis chinensis. The sequence goes on along the minus strand of JAVQMG010000093.1, from coordinate 5,798,562 downwards.
AATAGCATTGCATTCATCCAAATTATGATAGGTAAAATTATTAAGTATTGGATGGACAGGGCCTAGCCCACACAACTGTCAGAGGATATTAAAACGACAATAGCCACTCAACACTAGTCAAAGAGGAGAAACTAAAGGCTGTGGCTCTTTGGGCAAAGAGTCATTAACCTTGTACCACCAAAGGTGGTGCAACCATGCCAAAACAACGATCAAGAAATATAAACAGCACAACAAAGTGAAGTTTGGGCTAGGTGGAACCTGAACAACTTGGAAAACAGAAACGAGCAATAACATGAAAGAACCACATTGCTCTTTCTACACTAAATAATATAAAAAAATAAATAATAAATAATCATGATGGCTAAATTACTTTAAATAGAAAGAAGCACCAACTTTGCATACTAAAAAATGTCAACAAGAAATCCAGCAACACTAAAAACTCATGACCATTATGCACAAAAGTAGTAAGAAAACTTTCAATTTTGTTGGCAGACATAAATTCTTGTTGGTCAAAATGAAAATGCAATAAAAGCTACAGAAGTTGAAAAAAATCAATGGTCACATCTCAACAATTTAAAAACCAGACCAGGTAAGCCGATCATAACCAGATGGGAAAATATTTAACTATAAGAACTTAAAACAAACAAGAGAATGGCCCAAAGAGAGATGGAGGGGCGAGAGAGAGAGAGATGAAGAAGGCGAAAAAGGTAAGACAGCTATTTCAGTAGAAGATTGTCTGATGCAAGGATATCATATCAGGGTTAGGAGACATCAGTAGGTAGATTATTTATCTATAAACAGAGTAAGATAATAAAGAAAAAAGGTGCTTGCATTCAAGGACATCCAATTACTTAGACATTACTCTAAAAACAAAGTAAAACCAGATCAAAAGAAGAAGAAGTCTACACCACGAATTCTAGCGAGCTTTCCACCTTCTTGAAAGACTATCAAATTTATCTCTTGCAGCTCTACCCTCCTTATAGGAAGTTATCTTCAAATCTTCCATTGTGGATTCATATATACTGAGTCTTCTATCAAGCACCTCATCGGCATACCTCCTTAAGTCTGAGAACCTACCTAGGTTACCAAGACCAAGGAGCAAAGCATTTGCGCTCGCATCAAGAGGTGTGATATTGATCTCGGTCGCATAGTTCCAAATCTCAATGGCTGCTTCGGGGTCATAGCCTTGAAAAAGCATTGATATGGCCATCGCACAATTAGAATGCGTAGGTTGCCATTCATTCTTGATCATCTCGCGAAAGAAGTTACTCACTTCGCGAACCTTCTTGCTTTTAATCAGACATTTAAAAATCATGTTATAAGTTAAAGAATCAGCAAAAACACCATTGAAAGGCATCTGATCCAAGAGCCGAATTGCATTGTCGAAATCATCATTGTCGCAGAGCAAGCCAACCATGGTATTGTACATTGTCAAGTTTGGCACCAATCCATTGCCCACCATGGTATCCCACAACGCAATTGCGTTGCGCGGATTGTTCTGCTTAATAAGAATAACAAGAGCAGTGGAAAAGAATCTCAAACCTGGAAAGCAGTTATTCTGCTTCATGAGTTGAAGAAACTTGATCGCCTCATCAACCTGCGAACCACTCACCAGCGTGTTCAAGAAGGTGTCATAAGCAGACATATTCTGAGGGCTCCACCCAACGCTAATCACCATCTCGCCAAAAGTCCTAGTCGCCTCGGCCACATTGCCTTCTTTCTCCCACCCTTCCAACAAAATCGCGAAGGTATCCCCATCCACCGGTATCTTCGCCTTTACCTGCTCGAAAAACTCCACCGCCCTCGCAGTCTGATTGTCTTCGTTACAAATCGCACTGAGCAACGAATTCACAGCAATCACGTCCTTCTCAATCCCATACCTATCCATCACATTAAAGCTCATCACCGCCTCCTCGAACCTCCCCACATTGCAATAACTCCCGAAAATCGACACGAAAGTGGTGATGGACAGCACGCCTTCTTGCTTCATCGACCTCACCGCGTCCCACATCGGATCAAAGAGCTGGTTCTTGCCTAGCAAGTCAACCATGAGGTTCCACGCCGGCGTGGAGTGCTTGGTCCCCTGCTGCCCGGCCCAGCGGAAGAACTTCACCGCCGAGGACGGGTAATGGTAGCAGTATTTCAGCACCTCGCAAACGAGATCGGTAGAAGGCGAGATTCCGGTGGAGGAGAGAGCGGTTTCAATGGCGGTGGGAGACGAGCGAGTGAGGATTTCGCATAAGGTTCGAGCGGTTAAGGTGATGTCAGTAGAATCCACATGAGATGGAAATTGCTGTAGAAGTCGCCCCGGTTTTAGGGTTGCGGCGTTCGTATCCTCCATTAAAGTTTTTCACAAAACCCTAGAAAAATTGTCATATAAAAAAAGTACCGAGAATGCTAATTTGGATGGAAAATTTAGGAGATTTTTTTGTTTAACATTTGCAAACAAACACAAACAAAATGTAAAAGAAACCATGGGAATTTCAAATTTGAAGAGAGAAGAGAAAAGGGGGGAAAAGAGAGAGAACCTTGAAATTGAAAGATTGCAGTGGAATCGAAGGGAGTGAGAAATTGAAGAGGAGATGAAGGGAACTGAGTTTTGAATTTCATGGATTCTTTGTTTCTTGTTGCTCCGTGCGTGACAGAGGGAATTATATATGCAGCGACTCAACTGGTTTTTGGGTCGTCTAAGGTCAAGGACACCCAAAATAATAATTTTACTTTTTGATCATAATTCATTTCACAACTTTATAAGTTGAATTTTGTCATAAAAAATAAATAAATAAAATTAGGCTTTCCGTCAATTTCCATCGAACGGTGTCCCAATTTTGATATATATATTTCTTTAATTTTTAAAATTAACAAAATTAAGAAAAACATTTTTGGATGCTTCCCTACTCACATTTTTAGATGCTTTCTTGTTCGCATGTTTGGCCGTTCGCACACTTCCATGTCCGCGTGACCAAATGTCATATGCTCGTACCTTCTGTTGAGCTTCACATGTTGGGTTGCCTCTCTCATGATCTTTTTTTTTTTCAAGAATCCTCTATCAATGAGGAGTATTATTAAGTACTAAAATGAAGGTCAAAATTGTAAGCATCAACCGTTTCTGGAGGAACAAACTTCATCCAAATATCCAATGAACTAACTATAGCTTGTCTAGCAAGCCTATGAGCCACACAATTACCTTGCTTCTTAATATGGCAAAAAGATACATGACTAAAAAAAGAACAAAGAAAAGTAATGTCTTGTAAGATATGCCCAAACACAAATTGAGTCATATTGCCACAATTGAGTTAATAATGACTTCTGAATCCCCCTCAACTATCAAGCTTCGAAAACCCAACTCCTTTACAAACCAAAGCGCTTGGCGCGCTGCTAGCACTTCTACCATCTTTACCAAAGCAGGTAGTGGAATCTGTTGTGTTAAAGTAGCCATAACCAATCTGGCATCATTACTAATTATAATACCAAGGCCAACCTTGTTTTCTTCAGCAAAGAGTGCTCCATCAAAATTAACTTTCAGTAGACCTGTTGGTGAAGGACGCCATCTGACTGACCTCACTATGCATGGGATCTTGGCATGGATTGGACGCAGCTGTTGGTATTCCTGAAGACCTTTGCAAGCCATAGAACTGATCTTTGCCAATGGAACCGTGTCTTCCTCTAGTCAGAGTTTGTTTCTTCGCATACAGATCAGTGAAGTTGTCCATGCAAACAAATCAAAGCGAGACTTGTCCTATTGTGCAAGCTGTATAACATCTAAAAAACTAGAAACAACGTTAGTAGCAACAACCATTTCAGCAAAAGACACCTGCCAAACCGTGGATAAAAGTGGGCACTTCCAGAGAGCATGTAGTGTATCCTCGAGTTCTAGCTTGCAACGGGTGCATGCAGTGGCAACTCTAAGAATTTTTTCTAGGGTGTTCCTTCATAAATTAAACAATCTAATAAAAAAAAATTTATATATTGACAACAACAACAATCAAATATTGTGATTTTGTTATCAAATATTTGTCGATAATTCTATCAAATATTTGTTCAGTTGAAATATTAATAAAATTATTAATTATTGTTGTTTAATTATTTCATTAATTTGTTTGTCTTTTAAAAGTTATAATTTGTTATATTGTTGTTTCATTAATTATAAAATTATTAATTGTGGTTTAGCCTAACATAATTTAATTTATTTGTCTTTTATAATGTATTAGTTAATTAAATTATTAATTATTGTTTATTTTTCTTCACTACTAGCATACCCCTATTTGCATTATCCACTGCCAACCCACTGCCTGTCTCTCATGCCTTTACTTCCCACCCAGCCCCATGCCCCTATCCACCCCTCCCCACTCAACAGACAAGCCCCAATCACAAGAGCCAATCAGATGATAAATTCATAATCACAAATCAATTCACAATAGACAATACACTAAAAGACAAACTCAACACCAACACCAGCACCAGCACCAATGGATAAAGTCAAAACAAGAACAAATATTAATAAAGTTAAAATAAAGCTAAGCAATTACAGTTGAATAAAACTAAGCAATTTCACTAAAAAAAAAAACAAAGAATCATCCAATCAGATAAAGTCTTTAGTCTTAAAAAAAGAGAGACTCTCATTTCACTCAAATGAAACCACTTTCACTCTTTCAGACTTTCAGTAGAGAGATAGACAGAGAGAAGTAAGAGTCTAAGAGAGAAAACTCATTAGAAAAAAAGAGAGAGTCAGAGAGAAGAAAAGATGAAATACCTTGAGGTTGAGCCGTTGAGGGAGCAAGGAGGCCTGAGGCTGAGGGGCGGCGCCGTCGGGCTGGGCAGCACGTCGAGGCGACTGGCGAGGTCTGCGAGGAAGGAATATCCAATTTGATCTGTGCCATTCCGATCTCCGATCTGACTGACGAGGCGATGACCGATCTCCAATCCTACTGACGATGATCGATGAGCTCTGTTGCTCAAGTTTGAGGCGGAGGCGCCGTCCGTTGGTCTTTGATGACATGAGATTTTTTTCTTTAGGTTGGGTTTCTCCTTTTCTGATTTCAGTTTTTGTACTGGCACTGTTGGCGCGTATATTGGGTTTTTTATTTATTTTTTTTAGAATCCGTGGGCTTGGGCTTCCATCTGTTGGGTTTGCCATATGTTGTTTTTTTCTTTAGATTGGGTTTGCTTTCCTATCTACTGTTTATGATTGATGTTGGGCTTTGGACAGTCGACTTGCTCTATTACAAATTTTTTTGGGCTTGTTTTTTTTGCTTGAGAGTAGAACAAATAAATTTTTTTTATTTTTTTTTATTTAAGGGTGTTCTTGATTTAGTTGAGGGTGTTCCTATGTTTTTTTTAAGGGTAAATAAATAAAAAAAATTAAATTATTATATATAAATTTTTTTTTTTTTAGTTCAGGGTGTTCTTGGGAACACCATATAGTTAACGTGGCGTCGCCACTGGGTGCATGTAGTCTCTGTTAACATCTTGCGATGGGCTAGGTTGACTCTTGTAGGTAGTAAGTCATTTCCAGCATGCCACATAAGCAATCATATATGATTTGGGACCTCTAGGTTCTAAATTCCGTTCCAAGTGCTTTTCATCGCTCCCATAGAAGATGAGCTAGGTGCTGCTCCATTCACACACTCCATCTCCATGAGCAACTTATATCCGGACTTGACAAAATAGACCACATCATGGTTCCTCGGCTAGACAATTGCGTCACACCTGTTATAGAAGCTTAAGCTTTAATAATAGAAGCTTCCATAGGCAAAAATAAACTATCAACCTCTGCCTCTCTCCAATTGCACAGATCATGGTCAATCAAAGTGGAAACCAAGGCCTTTGAGCTGATGTTCGAAATGGGAGAGATGACCCTGCCATGTTCAGTAGCTAGTGGCCATCTATCATGATATATCCAAACTGAAAACTCGTCACCAATCCTCCGCCTCACACCCCTTATAATTACTTCACACCCTTTAAGTATACTTCTCTACCTTTAAGATAGATCATAGCACATGATCTATCTCTTGCTTTCTGTTGATCTATATTTCACATGACCTATAGACGAACTCTAAGGTTTAGATGCATGCACGCATTCACATAGGCTTATTAGGCAAACCCTACTTGACCACTATCCAACAATGATATGTGAAGGCTAACTATGGCTGGGCAGGCTTAAGGTGCCTAACCTCTTCCCATCCTGTAACCTAACTCTGGACCTTTATAAAGATCAAAACAAATGTTCATAGCCATTAATCAGGCCATTAGATTAAAAGATATCAAATAAATAACTTTTAACGGTAAAATGCACCTACATGAATCAGTTCCCAACCATACGTGATTATGATTTCTTAATTTTAATTGGTCTAATTTTAGTCCGAATTAAATTTAATAATGTGTCATAATGCTATTGGTTGAGGATAGGATTTTATAATAACGTTGCATACACCTAATTTAATCCAATGTCAAATCATTTATTAATTCTCAACAAAATAGGCAGAAATTGGTTAATTAATTAATTTTAAATTTTAAATTAATTTAATGACCATGAGGACCAAGAAAATCAGAAAATGAAGTCAAAATTTGCAAGAAATTAGATCCCAATTGAAAATAGAAATAGACGTAACTAAAATGGAAAAGATTCAGAGGATTAGGGACGAAGTGCCAACCGCAATTAGGCTAGATCCCCCCAGCTTTTTTTCCTTTTTCAGTTCGGCTTCCTTCCCACTTAGTTTGACCTTGATTCCTAAATTTTTCCTTTAAAAAATCAAAAGAAGATTGAGTATCTTTAAAACTCCAAAATTTCTTAGAGCTTCCTAGCAAACTAAGACTCCTCTATCGCTTTGTCCCTAGTCTTTAGAGTTAATAGTAGGAAGGTTTCTTGGACCTCTTGATCTCAATTCACTATAAGTGATAGCTTGGAGCTCCTAGTCTTGGTCTGAGGCTACCAATTTCCTATTCATAAGTATTTGTTGCTTAGAGTGCTCAGGAGTGCTGGTGCATGCAGGTAAGGTTTCTAGACCTCTTCCTTTTATTTTATGCCCTAGCTTTTAGATTCAAGCATGTTAGTCTCTAGGTTTTTTACATGTTCTTGTCTGTAAGCATGTTAGATCTAAGTTGTTCTTAACTTTGCATGAATTAGGGTTTTTCAATTTCAATAACATGCTCATATGCTCTTAGATTAGGGTTTTTCAATTTTCATAACATGTCCATATGCTTTTAGATTAGAGTTTTTCATTTTTTAAAAACATCTTCATATGCTCTTAGATTAGGGTTTTTCACTTTCATATAACATGTTCAAATGAGCTTAGATTAGAGTTTTTCATTTTAATATAACATGCTCATATGCTCTTAAATTATGGTTTATCACATCATAAACATATTTGCCATGTCTTTAAATACCAAATCTATACACGCCTAGAATAGGGTTTCAACATGCTCTTATTTTTTCCAATATCTTTGCAATCACATTTCTTGGGTGATATAAACTCTTGAATGATGTGAAATGATCATTGCCTAGAAGATTGATGTCACCAGGCAAGTTAAGCGTCTAACACATTCCCAATCCTATAACCTTAGTTTTCGAACTTAGATCAAGAGTTAGTAGATTATGCTTTTCCTTGTAATCTTCCCTTTCTAGACCGTGGTTAGGAATCAAAGAGTTGTAGTTTTCTTTTAGATTTTATCTAGGACTAAAGCCATGTAATTTTTTTAGTTATTTTCAAAGAGATGTACAATTTCAATTCATCAATGAGAATGATGCATTTTTCAATTTGGTTTTCTTATTTTTCTAATTAAATAAGTAGTGATTCCATTATAAAACCCATAACCTACGAGGGATAATAATAACAATAGAACCTCCACTATCTCTTGAGAGGCAATAGCATGACTCTACACCCATTTGTGTGGGCTAATGGACCAAAACCCTAGTTTTGAGAGGGTTTGGGCTGAGGGGCGGTGTTGCTCACAAGTGGTATTGCGAAGCTTCATAAATAATAAAATTTTAGAAAGAAAAAAAAAACAAAGTAATTGAGAGAGAGAAAGAGAGAGATTGGAGACCTAAAAATAATGGGTGGGTGTGACACAAATTAAAAAACTGGTTAGAAAGTGAAAACATGAAGAAGAAGAAGGAGAATTTTTTGTCAAAAACTCAAAATTAAAGATGTTTCTACTAAGTCAAAAAAAAATTGAAAGACAAGTGGCAAGCAATCATAAGAACATATATTAGGTAGTTGTGTTAGATTAATTTACTAAATTAACCATATGATCTAAACTTTCTTAAAACATGATAAGTCAGGTGTAGAGGTATTTTAGAACCACAAAAAATGAGAATCCCAAATATGAAAAACCCCTTAAATATTAGTGTGTGTGTGTGTGTGTGTGTGTATGTGTGTGTGTGTCTATATATTATATATATCAGTTGTGTTAGATTAATTTAATATATTGACTGTATGATTTAAACTTGGACAAAGTTAAGTTACAAAATTAGTTGTAACCTTATGCTACAAAATTAGTAGTAGTAGCCTTATGCAACAACCATACTCAATATCTTCTTATTGATTGTGAATTTTGACAAATCTCAACTTTACTCAATATCTTCTTATTGAAGGTGAATCTTGACAAATCCACCATTAGATTAAATTTTTTTCTTATATCTTACATGCTTGCAAAATTTTTAAAAAATTAAAAATTAATAGCTATGTTATCAATAAATTGTTTATAATGCAAATTTTTGTAGTTTAAAATTATATATAAAATATAAGCTTCTAGATCATATAATAAATAATATCCGGTTGACACAAATGTTGACATGTGTATTAAGAGTGTAAAGAATATGCAATTCAACGGTTAGATTTTTAAAATATGTAGTAATGCTTATTTTATTGAGTAAGGTTGCAGCCTAAAATTACAACAAATTTTGTAGTTAAACTTTGTCCTTTAAACTTTGTCTTTTAACCTTTCTGAAAACATGATAAGTTGGGTGTAAAGGTATTTTAAAACCACAAAAAATGAGGATCTCATATACGAAAAGTCCCTTAAATAGTAGTGTGTATGTATATAAACTTTCTAAAGAAAGAAGTAGGGATAAGGATAGATAGAATAAATTTTAAAATTGTTGTTAGCAATTTAAAAGAAATTGATTTTGTGTTTTGAATTATAAGTGGTAGAGGCGGCTCCACTTGTAACTTAGGATGGTCACAGGACCACCCTAACTTGCCAAAAAATGTATGTATAGTTAACAGTTAGTTTGTTAAATATTTTTTTTTTGGTGAACAATTAGTTTGTTTGTGAAATATTATTACATAAGTGATAAATAAATTAGTCATTAGTTGAATATATTCAAAATTTATAATAAAAATAAAATTTATATATATGTATATCTATACTTTTTTTTATAAATTTAATTAAGTTTTGTGAATCTTACAATACATTGTGGGGGGTAAGGAGCGCCGAAACCCCATGTGGGCCTGGCTCGAGGACGGGGCCCCACCAAAGGGATCGTGGATAGGGCCTCCTAAAGCGGCGGCTGAAACGCCAGCCGACCCGGCCGCCGGTCGAATTTGTGCTGGTCCAAGGAGAAAGTCTCCTCGGACCAAGAGACCCTTGTCCGAAGAGCGTAGCTCGTTGTCTAGAGAGGGTCTCCTAAAGCTCAGCGAACCGTCCTCCGCCCCAACGGGACGCCGAGGGGGGGGGGGACAAGAAGTACGAACACTTTACAAAGCTGCTGCCACTGCATTAAATGCCTTTCACCTACCCGCCTGGCCGCATTAATGGGGAAATGACTTCTGAAGGGACGGTGGACAGCCCTAAGGACATTGGGGAGCATTTTCAGGGAAAAGACAGGTGGGAACCAGAGATGGGGAGTATAAATGGGAAGAGGGGAACCACTGGAGGGGGATCCGGACTTTTTGGCTAAAGAGGAAGAAGAAGGTTCTCTCTCTTTCTCTCTCTCCCTTGAAGAATAGAACGCCAATCAGCACAGAAGCTCCTCGGCTCACGTCCGAGAAGGGAATTAGGTCACTCCATCTGCCAGCCGTCTCTCAGAAGTGGACTTGGACCTTACACCACATCCTTCCAAAGCACCAGGAGGTCTAGGCTTTAAGCCCATTCTCTACAAATTCTATTGTAAAGGCCACTTGGGCCGGCCCAGTCACCCATTAGGGCCCAAGGCCACTTTGTGTCCTTACACATGATACTGAAAAATCAAAAATCGATTCACAATACAATTCATGCTTTGACAACTATGGATGCAAGAATGAATATTGCATTCAGCGCTCTACTATTAAAGTTTGCAGCTTTATTCTAATTATCATTCCATTTGGTAGGTTTCTCATCAGGTTTTTTCCATCTTACTTCTATCGACAACCATAGTTTTTATCAAGAGAATTTTAGAAAGCTTTCACATGCAACTTCCAATAAGCATAATTGGTCCCATCAAAGAAAGGTGGAATCACTAAGGATTGTCCACTATTTGTTGACAATAAGGGCCAACAATCTCACGACAAAGAATTTAATCAAAGTTTGTCTGTTCGAATACCACTTGATAGGATTAAAATTGATCCTAGTACCATTAGCCAATTATTTAAGTTGATGCACAACCACATCTCCAATCTAGAGTATAATACAATGGAAAATAAATTTGACACTAGGGGTGTGCAGCCAACTCTCCAAAACCGACCCGACCTAACCCAACCCGTCGGGTTGGATCAGTTTTTAGGGCTTGGTGGGGTGGGTTGGGTTGGGTTGGGTTACAAATTTTTTAAACAGCGGGTCAGGTTGTGTTTGGGTCATAAAATTCCAAACTCGCCAAACCTGACCCTACCTACCCATATATTTGTAATATATATTTAAAATATATTATATAATTAATAAATTTTTAAAAATAACTAGCTCTTCTTATCCTATATAAAAGCCAATTAATTCACATAAACCCTAGCAAATTACTATTGTTGTTTAGTCATTGGTGTTGTTTGCCTATAAGCAATTACATTGATGCTAATCTTTGGGTTTTTTAAATATATTTATATTTATATTTTTTTCTACTCAATATAATAATAATAATAATAATAATAATAATAATAATAATAATAATAATAATAATAATAATAATAATAATAATAATAATAAAATTTGTCCAACCCATGGGTTCAACCTAACCTATGTGGGTTAAGTTGAACTTATGTGATGGGTTGGATTGGGTTAAATATTTTTTTTACCCAATTTTGACCCACCATAGTGGGATGGGTCAAAAAATCTCCTTAACTTGACCCAACTCGATCCATACACACCCCTATTTGACAAATACGATATGGTCATGATGGGGAAAAGCCTCACAGGGAAAACCCCAATAGTTTTTTTTTTTTTTTTGAGATAATTATTACATGCTGCTAATCATGCAGCTCGAACCATTTCCCCCCTAGACCCCCAAATACTTTGTGCATAAGGAATTGTTAATTCAGCTACAAGGCCTTTGGCAAGAAAACCCCAATATGTGATATATAGATATGTCACCAACTCTTTTAAGAATTTTCTATGTAAGATTGAAGTTACAATTATAAAGAATACCACCTAATCCTAAAGTAACTACCTATAGTAGAACTTATTAACGCTATTTGTGCGTTAGCTCTAACTCGGTTGGACTACTATGACACACGAATCTCTTCAATGCACAGATACCCAATCTGTGACTCACTTCACACAATCATACTTTGATCGTTGAAGGTTTAAGGTGCAGTGATCTTCAACTCAAACACACTAAACTTTGCAACTCTTGAAACTCGTCCACTGACCCATCTACTGATGCTGCCTTTGCTAAGGTATCTACTTCCATGTTTTTCTTTTCTTGGAACTTGAAGGAAATTGACTTCCTTAAATATCTTAAGAAGCCATTTCACCTTATTGAGATACTTCTTCATTCGTTCTTCCTTAGCTTCACATGTTTCATTCACTTGACCTATGATTAATTGATAGTCTCCTTGGACAACTATTGACTCTGCCCTTAAGGACTTGGCCAATTCTATCCCTTTAAGGAGGGCTTCATATTCAACTTCGTTGTTAGTCGTTTGGTACTATAGATGGGCTGCATATTTTAACTTATCCCCTTCTAGAAATTTTAGTACAACCCTTATACCTCCTATATATTGTGTGGACGAATCATCTACATAAACGACCCACTTTTTAGCTTTATCCTCATTGTCTAACTTACCATGGTTTGTAGTGAATTCTGCAATGAAATCTGCCAATGCTTTTATCACACTTCTTGGTTGATACCTAATATCAAACTCACTAAGTTCTATGGCCTATAGGATTAGTCGTCCTGCGCCTTCTAACTTGTTCATTGCCTTCTTAAGATGATCTGTCAAAATGTTGATGACGTGAGCCTAGAAGTGAGGCCTTAGCTTCCTGGAAGCTGTTACCAATGTCAAGGCCAACTTCTCCATCATAGGATATCGTCTCTCTGCTCCCTTTAGTGCTCTGCTTGTATAATAAACAGGCTTTTGTATCTTCCCTTCTTCTCTGATTAGCGTTGAACTCACTGCATGTGGGGACATTGCTAAATATAAATACAATTCCTCACTTGGTGTTGATGTGCTTAGCAGAGGAGTTGTTGTGAGGTAGGCCTTAAGGTCTTAAATAGCCTTCTGACACTCATTCGTCCATTCAAACGCCTTCTTAAGAACCTTGAAAAATGGAAACATTTGTTAGCAATTTTTGAGACAAATCTGTTTAAGGCAACAACTCGTCTAATGAGAGACTGAACTTCCTTGATATTCCTTGGTGGCTTCATGTTCAATATTGCTTTTGGATATAATTAGGATTTACTTTGATTCCTTTATGTGAAACCATAAACCCTAGGAATTTTCTTAACAAAACTCCAAAGGCACACTTACTTGGATTCATTTTCATGTTATATCGTCTAAGCGTGTCAAAGGACTCTTGAAGGTCGTCTAGATGCTTCTTCTCATCTAAGTTTTTCACTAATATGTCATCCATGTATACTTTTACATTCCGTCCTATTTGTGGACAAAACATATGATTGACCAACCTCTGATAGGTTGCCCCTGCGTTCTTTAAATCAAAGGGCATCACTTCGTAGCAAAATAGGCCTTCACTGGTAATGAAGAATGTCTTCTCTTAATCTGCCTTGTCCATCCTTATTTGGTTATAACCTGAGAAGGCATTTATGAAGTTTAGCAACTTATGATCTGCTGTTGAGTCTACAAGCTGGTCAATATGTGGCAATGGATAAATATCTTTGGGGCAAGCCATGTTTAAATCAGTGAAGTCCACACACATCCTCCATTTGCCATTAGCCTTCTTGACCATCACCATATTAGCTAGCCAATCCGGGTAATAGACTTTTCAAATAAATTTTGTCGTGGTTAACTTCTAGACCTCTTCCTTAGCATTATCTCATCCAGGAAGCGAAGATCCTCTTCTTTTGACGAACGTACTTGAAGGAAGAATACACATTCAGACGATGGGTAATGACACTTGAGGGAATCCCTGGCATGTTTTCCCGATTCCATGCGAAAACATCAATGCTATTCCTTAAGAACTGGACGAGGTCTTGTTTCATCTTCTTTTCCATGCTTGTTCCAATCTTGGTAAATTTCTCAGGGTTACTTTTGTCTAGAGGAACGTCTTTTAGTACTTCAGTGGGCTCTACAGCAACCTTGCTCTCTTCTATATTCATCGTCTGTACATGTTTGTTTATAGCCAGCATGGCTAAGTAATATTCTCTAGCTGCTAACTAATCTCTTTGTACTTGTCCTATTCCATAATCTGTTGGAAACTTGACAGATAGGTGGTAAGTAGACGTTACTGCCTTCCATTATTCAAACTTGGTTGTCCAATGATGGTATTGTAGAAAGATGAGCAATTTACAATGAGGAAATTCACCTCTTTAGCTATCTTCTATGGATATACCCCTACCACGGCGGGTAGAGTAATATTGCCCACTGGTTGTACCTTCATTCCTCCAAATTCAATTATGGGTACGTTCATTGGACGAAATTGATCTCTTCCAAGCCTCAACTGCTAGAAGGCGAGATAATATAGGAAATCTGCTAAACTCCCATTATTTATTAGCACTCTTCTAGTTGTGTAGTCTACAATGAGCAAGGTTATCATGATTGCATCATCATATAGATGATGGACCCTTTTAGCATCCTCGTTCGTGAAGGTGATAGCTTGCTCGTCTGCTCCCTCAGTCCTTGGTGATCGTCCAGAGAGTTAAACGTTTCTGCACCACGTTTAATTAGGTCTTCCTTGACTTGTAGGATCGTCCTGTTGAAGTTCCTCCTACAATAACTCTTATTTCTCCAAGTGGAGGCTATGATGGATCTTCTACCTTCCCCCTTTAACTTCTTGTTCTTATGATCTCGTCCAAGAAAATTCCTCAATTCCTTACTTGATGAGATTCTCAATCTGCTGCTTCAAGTCATAGCATTCTTCCGTGTCATGCCCGTGATCTCTATGAAAGTGACAATACTTGTTCTTATTGCTCTTATTAGGATCTCCCTTCATCTTCTCTGGCCACTTCAAGGATGGGTCGTCCTTTATTTGCATAAGCACTTGATCAAGTGGAATGTTCAAGGGAATGTAATGCAGACCTCGTCCTGAAGATGAACCTGCTTTCCTATTGTCTCTATCCTTCTTTTCTCCCATCCGAGCCTTCTTTGGACGAGGGCCTTGTTAAGAATGACGTGGGAGCTCCGCTTCCATCCGCTTTGCTCTTTTCCTCTTCTTAGTAATGATCACATCTTTCACATTCAAGTAGCTTTGGGCTGAGTGGACGAGTTCAGCCATGGTCTGTGGTTCTTGATCATAGAGTTTGTGGATGAATAAATCTGAAATAACTTCATTGTGGAAGGCTGTTAATAGTAACTTATCATTCATCTTGTCTACAGTCAAGGCTTCCCTATTGAAATGGGTGATGAAAGACCGCAAACTTTCATTAGCTCCTTACTCTATAGTTAGCTGGTTGGACGAGGAGCGCTTATGTCTTTGACTTCCAATGAAGTTATTGACAGACAACTTACTCAACTCCTCGAAGGAATTAACAGTATTTGGAGGTATCTTACTAAACCATACTCGTGCTGGTCCCTTAAGGGTGGTTAGGAAGGTCCTATACATTATCTCGTCCGGAACCCTTTGAAGGTGCATCGTGGTCTTGAAGGTAGTAATGTGATCGCATAGGTCACGTGTTCCATCATATGAGTCTAACGCAGGCATCTTGAACTTGGAAGGTAGGGGATGACTATTGATAGATGTTAAGAAAGGGGAATCAGTTCGATGAACTAAGTCATCTACATAATTCGTCCTTCTCATATTTTCCCTCATCTTGTCCATGACTCTCCTCATCTGATCTATCTCCTTTTCTAAGTGTGACACCTTGCATGAAATAGTAAAGTTTGAGTGGTTCTCACACTCAACATTTTCTCCTTCTCTAGCTTCTTGACTTTAAGCTTGCCCTTCCACACACCGTCCATGATGTTGCCTTTTTTGATTGATCTCCTGAGTTAACTCTTGATTCTAATGGGTTAACTTTGCCATAGACTGCATTTGTTGGACAGAAGGCGGTTGCACAATAGGTGCAAACTGTTGAGCACGATTGGGATCACTGGAAGTGTTTCCACTATTCCAGTGGCTTGGACTAGTGGCTATTGACCTTATCCAGACCATGTAGCCTTTAGTCAAAGAAAGATAAATTTCAAAACACAAATTTAGCTCCCTACAAACGATGCCAACTGATGATACATAAAAAATTAGTAGACTGGATGTTCTGGGCTTCAATGGGCTTAAGGTTGCTTGGAAAGCCTGAAAAGAAAGAAGCACAAGATCAAAAGATGACGAGGGTGAATCGTCCAAGAATCCTTCGATACTTAAGTTAGTTTTCTCTCTTGAACTCAAGAATTTCAACTTTATAAGTGGTGAAAACTTACCTTGATTTGACATTGCTGAATACTTTTATAGTGAGTTTTGGAGTAATTACTTGTTTAACAACTTCCCTAATGTAGGTGGAAGTTAAAAGGTTCAGACTTAACTTCTACAACTGTTATTGGAAGTTAAGAACTTAGTGGGAAGTTAGAGCGATGAATAAGGATTTTGCTCTCATTTCAGAATAGTAAAACGTGGTTCGAATTATAAGCCTTTGGGTAGAGACTTACTTTGAAAGTTTCTAAGTATTGGGCGGTCGTCCAGGTGACTTTATGATGGATGACCTTCTTGCATTTGGACGACCTCCTTCAGAGGCACTCTTAGGATAAATTTCTATTGCAATTTTGAACACTTAATATATCAAATGGACGAACTAGAGATAGTCCAATTTTTGGTTCACCATTAAAACCCTATTGCACAAATCCTAAGGTTTTTGTGTCATTTGAAACATAACTGATTAGGATTTTCTAAGCTCGGTCGATAAATTGGTGTTGAGGTATCAGCAGCCTCCATCGTTTGGCTGGTGTAGAGCTAAGTGTCAATGCAACATATCCTTTATTGTTTTGAGTGGAAGTGTAAGCAATTTTCTTGTATCTTCAAATGTACTTCTTTACTAACTTCTAGACACTAAAAACTTAGACTCAAATGCATTAAAAAGAGTGTTTTGACTCAGATTTGTAAACACAATAATATTTGACTCTAACATGGTTACTTGGCTTGTATAGTTTAGGTTTTTTTAAGAAGATTCTTTCTCACAATTTGTCCCTGGTTGCCGACGAGAACAAATAATAAAAGTTAATGATAAAGGAGGTAGGTGTTTAATTCCAAACTAAAGGATTAGTGAGTGTAATTATAAAAACCTAAGAGATCAATACAATTGTTTCATTTTTCTTAAATTTCAACTTATTTTCACCTCAACAAACTAGGTGTACGAAACCACTTTGGGCCCATTTGGTAAGAGATTTCTAATAATATTGTTATTGTTGTTTTGTGAAAATACGTATGAGTGAAAAAGTGTGTAGAAATACATGTAATACTGTTTAAACACTAAAAACTTTTGTTTAAACAACAATAACAAACACCCCCTTAAGACTTAGTTATGGTGGGTCTTAGTATTACTGAAGACACTTAATTTTACATCTAATTTTATAAAGGACAAAACTTATATATGATACCTTAACTGCTGTTCTTTAAGTTCCTATTTTAAAATTTTATCATATGGCTATTTAACTAAAAAATACACTTTCATTTTATGAGAAAAAAGTTACATGACAAAATTTTAAGAAGAAAACTTAAAGAACAACATTTTAGTACTTTACCTAAGTCTTATCATTTCATAAAATACACTTATAAAAGAAAAATTATAAAATGCACGACTGTGAATGGTAGACACTTTATTATTGTCTCCAAAAAAAAAAAAAAAAATTGTGAAAATGGGTATCAAAATGAATATGTCCCTATTATTGATTATAATGAATTCTTTTAGAAAAGAAAAAAGAAAATAAAATCGGAAAGCTCATTTATGTGGCTGAAATTTCACTTTCAAATGCAGCAACGTCCTATTTCTCAAATTCCCATCTCTCCAACTCCACTGTATGACTCGTGTCACCGACTCATGATTCCTTATAATCTGGTACTACTATGTCTTACAATGGGATAACCCAACACACTTTTTTTTGTTGTTGTTTCCTGAAAGTGAGAGAATTCATCGAAACCATGAAACCATCTCCACTTTTTCGCCCAAAACCAATCACTATCATTAGAACACAACCGCTGCTCTTCTTCACTCAAACTCCTAAATTCACTTCAAATGTCAAACCAACAATCTTTCAGTTTAGTCCACATAGCATCAGACACTGTCCAGTCTCCATGTCCACCCGCTCGGTCCACTCTTCAACACCCGTAATCGAGTCCGATGTCCAACGACCCGATTCAGGCCCGTCGTTTTTGAACTCCACAGAAGAGCACGTTGAGAAGGTACTGGCTACAACCAACCTTGAAATTCTCAAAACAAAATGTTTGACATGTGACTTTATTTCTCGTTGTTTTCATATGTATTTTATGTATGTGTGTATTTATGTTAATGTAGGTTATTTATGGATGTCGTTTCTTGACGCTTCTGGGAGTCTTGGGGTCTTTAGTTGGATCGTTTTTATGTTTTATCAAGGTATGCCCTTTTCATTTCATGATTTTATTTTTTGGCATTGTGAATATATTCCTGTAAGAAGTTACTATATATATATATATATGTATACATATGTGTGTATGGGCGTGTGTGTGTATATATACACACACAAATATATGATTATGCTGTTTGAAATTGTCTCAATTTGGTTTGTAGTGTTGATCAGCGTCTAAATGCGGTCGTCTCCCTTTGGGTCTTCGGAGTTTTTGGTAGCTTATTTGCATAGTATTTATAAAAAAGATATAATTTTGGGTAACTTTTATGCTTAATGTGTGGCAAAAAGCTAAATAATAGCTTATTTTCAAAAAAACTAGTTTTGTTAAATTAAAAAAAAAAAAAAAAGAGACAAAATGCTAAAAGTTCTTACCAAACATAGAAAATAATGTGACAAAAAAAAAGAGATTTTTGTCTAATATTTGCCTAGAAATGGTGGATTTTGGGTGTGTTATTTGGATATAACTTTTTCAAGTACATTGTATGACCCAAGTCAACTCACCCAAGCCCTGATCCCAAATTAAACTCAACTTCACTGACCCTTAATTTGACAAAATTGGACTTGGCCTGATAGTCCTTTTGGTTGGTTATATGTATTTTTTAGGCCTCTATTGGCTTGCATTTATTATATCCTTATTCATTACATCTATCTAGGTCACTTATGTCAATAGTGATAGAAGAAAATAAATATTTTAGAGAGACAAATTGGATCCAAGAAAAAGAAAGAGAAAGAGAAAGAGAGGTAATTAATTATTAATGTAGTTCGGCCTGATGGTTACATCCACGGCAGAAAGCCCTTGATGGCTACATCTTTACTATAAGCACTGTTTACAATAAACCCATAGTAGGGTTTTTTAGAGTAAAATAAATCCTAGACTAATTCAGATTACAAGACAAGCAGAAATATATTTCTTTGCATGCACACCAATTAGGAATTTCTTTGCTTGTACACCAAATAGGATTAAACCTGGACCTTGACTAGGAATGAGGCCTTGATATCTTTAACAACTTTAAGCCTCCTTCTAACTAGTTTCACTCATTCTGTTCGAAGTAAGTCACACTAGTGTATTCATTGTATTTATCTCTAGCACCTGTCCTTATCTTTCCCTCAAATGGATAGTGTGGAACTCTTCCCCATTTCTCACTACATTCAAGTATTGATCAAGCAAATTACTTAAAGGGAATGTTTTAGCTAATCTTTGTCCACTTAGTATTTCATATGTGATTCATTTGACGGGTCACTAGTAGCAGACGCTGAAACTCATTTCTCTAAAAGATCCTTTCAAATAATGTGACTAAGGTTTGTTGATGCCTTGTTTGCCGTCCTCCTTTCTCAAGGAATGAAACCCACTGTGTAAAAAGACTTTTTCTTTTTGATAAGCAATAATTCATCAGAAACTAGAAAAACATCAATTGGACAGGAAGTATGCTAGATGTACATCATACTAAACTTCGCTAATAGTACAGTGATTGTTAAACTCTAAGAAGTTTGAGAATGAGAAACTTCCTGATGCTGACACCAATTCAAACAGATCTAGAATTGTCCTCTCACACCCATCGCACTGTGTAAAAAGATTAGGTTACTGAACATGGCTGGAGTTCCTTTCAAATACATCATGAAACATAAAATCTTATTTCATCAATTGGTTGGCACTATCAGTGTATCAATGAATAAATTAATTCATCTCTATAATGTATTTATTTGTTTTTTACTTCTAAGATTTGGTGATTTAATCTATCATTACTGTTGTACTTTGATATTTTGAAACATTGCTATTCCAAGCCATGGAGAATTTCTTGGAAAGTGAAAAATAAATGAAGTCTATTTACTTGAAAAAATTATGGTTCCAAGAATAATATATGCTTAGTTTTTTGAATCATAGAAATGCTTTTAAATAATAGAATCTGATCCAGTAAAATGTTATTGGTGAAGTTTTCTGACGTAGTATCTAATAAGTGCCCCAGTCAGGTATGATAGACAACATATTCGAGTGATATGTTGGGATTTGAATGAGAGGATGCGCCTTATAATTGTAAAAGGATAAGTAACAGAAACATTTTTTTTTTGTCATGTTAAAAGATGGATGTATCAGTGTGAGCAGTTATATAAATACTGATGAATGAGATATAGCTCAATGGTGTTGAGAGGGTTTTCCCAGTTACTTCAGGTTAAACAATTATAGGTTATAGGTTCAAGCTCACTCATTTAAAAAATGAGTTAGTTTGGTTATAAAAAGTTGTAAACAGACTGTTTTTATCTGTCTCAAAAGCAAATGTATACAATCTTATGATAATTAGTCTGATAAAATTTTAAATCAGTAGGTTATTAGGTCTTATATTACATATTCCAAACCTTGTTAGTCTCTCTCTCATTAATTTTTTTTTCCTCTTATAAAATACCATGGCTCATGTTTGCTGCTGTTCTGGTTTCACATACTCTATAGATAGATATTGGTTGATTAATTTAAAATAATTTAATGGTTTTACATTGATGAACTGTTACCTGTTGCAAATCTCCTTAATGCAATGAGTTCTGCTGTTGACATGTAGGGCTGCACTTATGTTGTGTCATCTTTTAAGGAGTACTTTGTAAATAGAGGGAAAGTGATTCTGATGCTGGTAGAGGCCATAGGTGAGTGTTTATAAACTATTGCTGATATTTATGCTCCATTTGTACTTCTTGCTTGTCTCATAAATTGAATGATGCACCACTTTCTTTTTTCTCTTTTTTTTTTTTGGGTGTGCGTTCTAGGTGACAAATATATAGCTCTCCATTGTTAAACGTAATTGAACTCATTATGTGAAAGTCGATGTTGCAAAAATTTATTAATTTATAGATGAGATTACATGACCTAATGATATTTGAAATTAACAGCATAGTGTGGCATAGCAATTGGTTTGCCATTAGATTAGATCTTTCTAAACTTTAAATTCCAGCAGTGAGTCTTGAGTTATGGCAATAAATATTTCGCAAATAAATTTTGTTGTAAAGAAAATTGTAACAGGATTTTTGGCAGATACTTTCGTGCACCATAATGGAACATGGTTGTTGATGATTTGCACTAAGCAATGATCATTCTAAGATCCAAAAAAGTAATGGTCATTGTATGAACTGTGTATATTATACCTTATCGCAAATTATCAACCATGTTCTTGGGATCAAATTATAACATACACAGTTCATTGATCACATGAATTGTGTATATTATACCTTGATCCCAAGAACGGTCTTTATTAAAAGGCTCTTATTAGGGAAATAAGAAATAGTACTTAAGATCTCTATCCTTTTCAATTACCAGTTTGAGGCTAAAACGTAATAGAGCTCCAAAAAAAGATGAAATAATCAAGGAAATTCCATATCTTGTTAGTCAATGAGCTGTAACTCAGATAATACTTCCCCTATAAGAATGGGGTTAAAGGTGAGGTCTCAGGTCCAAGGCTCACTGAATGGGCGCGTGAATTACTTGTCACAAAACCAATAAAAAAGTGTGGACATACATCAATAAAGAAGCATATATTTGTCAAACTTATGAGTCAAAAGACCAATAAAAAAATTATGGACACACATCAATAAAGAAGCACGTATTTGTCAAATGGAGGATTCTAACGAACATAAAGACCTCATCTCTTTTCTTTTTCATTTTTCTTTTATTAGTATAATTTGTACTCAGCATCCCTTAAGGTTATTCAGTGAGTGAAAACTATACTTATAAAAAAAATGAAAAAGAAAAGAGATGGTGTTTTCCATGAGCATTTATTTCTCTTTCAAAACACCGCGTTAAGCACGGAGGAACCACTTTCCATATCTCTCCATTACTTCTCTTTCCAAAATGTCCCTTCTAACACGATAACTTTCCAAAACAGAATGAGGCGTTGCCCAAGAAACACCAAACCGAGAACCAAAGACCACCATTCTCGAGCCACCACACAATGTAGAAAGAGATGCATCACACTCTTTCCCTCGTTCTTCCACAAAAAGCGCCAACCCATAATTTTTTTTTATTTTTTTGAAAGTAAGAAAAATTTTTATTGAAAAAAGACTACTTCGTGCTAAAGCCAACCCATAATAATCAACCCTTATTTTGATAGATTATCTGTAGTTAACGCCTTATCTAATGTTGGACACCAAAAGAAGAAAGCCACCTTTGATGGTACACAAACTCTCCATATGTTCTGCCATGGAAATTACTTCCCTTCTCCTCTCAATACTTTTTAATAGCTCTTCACTTGGAGGCCTTTAGACTTTGAAGGGACCCATACCAGACAATCTACTCCCCCACGATGCAACTTTGTAGCATAAATATCTGCCAACAAGTAAGCCATTGATTCTAATTCCCAATTATGCACCTCTTTAATGAACAACAATTTCCAATAAAAAGAACTATTTCTATACTCTAAATTGTTCACAACCTTAGCTTCTCTATCCTTGGCAATTAGAAAAAGGCTAGGATATCTCTCCTTAAGAGTAGTCTCACCATTCCAAAGGTCACTCCAACAAAAATTTTGGAGCAATCACCAACATCATATCTAATAAAGGATGAAAAGAGATACAATTTTATTCTAATATTCTTCCACAAACCTACACTGTAAGGCCCCCTAGCCTCATCAGAGCACCAACCCCCCAAGTGGTGTTGTACTTTAAATCTACCACCCTCCTCCACAAGCATTTTCTTCTCCATAGCACTGCAACCATTTCCCATGTAAAGCATGATTAAAAAGCAAAAGCTTCATAAACCACTACAGATAATGCCCCTTTGAATTTTTTCCAACCTTTTTGCAACACCTAAAGGCAATGGAGAATAAAGATAAAAAGTAAGTTGGAAGGCTACATAATTTACTTTTGATAAAATGAGTTTTACCCATTTTGATAAGTAAAACTTCTTCCAGCCCATCAATCTTGTATGCATCCTTCCAGCCATATCTAGGAATCCTAGATATGGCTTACCTTGAAATGAGCACCCACAATAGGTCTCTTCTACATCCAGTGTGCCCCCAAAATTCCAGATTTCAATTGACTATCCTAACATTCATTAGCTCTAAGGATGGAGTCAAGTATTTGTCTGCCTTGAATAAATGCGTTTTGTGTGTCAGATACCACACTTCCTAACATGCCCTTCAAACTATGTGCCAAAACTTTAGCCATACTTTTATAATTAATACCCATCAGACAAATTGGCCTAAATCTTTCACTTCAAGTGCTCCAACATGTTTAGGAATCAAAGCCTCAAAGGTACCATTTGTGGTATGTTCCAACATACCTTTGTCATGGAAGTCAATGAAAACTTGCAATGTGTCCTCTTTGGCCACATTCCAACAGGATTGGAAGAATTTAATAGTAAGCCATCAGGACCAGTTGTTATTGGCAAATATTCTAGCACATCAATGAGTTCTCATGGATACTCATTGCCGTCTTTGGTGTGGCAGACAACACAAAAGTGGATTGTTGAATGATTGAGCAAAAACAGAGTGTCTAATATTTTCACTAATGAATTACTTTCTCTAATTGAATAGACACATAGATTAGGTGCTTGCAAAAGTATCAGCACATCAATGTGTTCTGATGGATATGTATTCACAAATGTATCCAAGTGGTTTTCCTTAACGTGAGATACAACACAGAGGGGGTTGGGATTAATGAACAAGTACAAGTTTCTTCCACTCCTTTTGTTTTGAAGTAAAATGTTTTCAAACGTAAAAATTTTTACATGTAAAAGATTTTTAGTAAAACATTTTTACATATAAAATATTTTTAGTAAAATATTTTCAGGTGTTTGGTATAACAAGTAAAATTTTTCAAGCAAACTACCAAAACTGATGGCTTTGCACCAAAGCCACTGGTGTCAGAGGTTCGGTGATTGGATTGTTAGAACCGGTAGCCGTAATGGTGGCTCTTGTGATTGGACAGCTGGAATCGACAATCAGAGCGGTGGCTTTGATGATTGGATTGCTGATGATCATTGTCGGAGCGATGTCTCTGGTGATCGAACTACCAACTCCCGTTGACAAAACAGCATTTTCGATCACTAGACCATTGGCATCAGTTTTGATGCGGCATCTCTGGCCATCGGACCGCCAACACTAGTCGTTGATGTGGCGTCTTCGACCATTGAACCACAGGCACTGATCACTGGTGAGACATCTCCTACCACTGAATTGTCGGCGCCAGACACTAGATTGTCGGAGCGGAGTCATGGCAACCGGATTGCTGGGACTAGTTGCCAAAACAGTGTCTCCGGCTTCCAAATCGATGATCCAGATGGGGGGAGGGGAAGTCATAGTGTGTTTTTGAATAATGTTTAGGGAAATTAGACTTTACTACTTTAAACTATATCTTATGTTACACTTTGCATTCTAAACTTTTCGAATGTACGCTTTGTACCCTAAACTATGATTTCTGTTACATTTTACACCCTGCGGTTAAGTTTGCTGTTTACTTGGATGAGAATTCAAAGTTTAGGGTGCAAAGTGTAATAAAGAGTATAATTTAGAGTGGTAAAGTGTAATTTATCTTATGATTTTAAAGCATTGAGAAGAGGGGCAATTAGGTTTTTTCACATGGTGTAATATTTTTTCATCCAAGTTAACAGCAAATTTAACATCGGGTACAAAGTGTAACAAGGGTTATAGTTTAGGGTGCAAAAAGTGCATTCGAAAAGTTTAAGGTGTAAAGTGTAACACGAGGTATAGTTTAGCATGGTAAAGTGTAATTTTTTCAAAATATTTTATTAAATTTTCAAAAGTAGAACATTTTGCAACTTTTTATAAAGGATCTTACAGTCAACAGAAAATATTTTACAAGTTTGACCATATTTTACCAGCAAACAAACACCCAAAATGGGAAAACATTTTTCGGAAAATATTTTATTTCAAAACAAATGGAGTGTAAATAAATATCGTGCCAATAGTGTGGTCTTTTCCTATAGTTATATTTTATATTTTTTTTCAAAAATTATGTAAGGTGTTTTTCCCTTTTGGTTTGCTCAATATGTGATTAACTCTCTATATATGCACTTCCCTCAACACCAGGAGATGTTAATTGTGGTTGCATCTATAAGAGGCTTGGGTATAGGGAATATAACAATTGACTTTCCATTTCTATTGGTCATAAGAGAGAGAGAGAGAGAGAGAGAGAGAGAGAGAGAGAGGAACATTGAGTGAAAGCTGAAGTGGCACAAGACAGATTGAAAGCAAATGACGTATACCAAAGACTACTATTATTAACAGCCCGTTAAGTCCAGATGTTCATTTTTAGGTACAGTAACAGTGACATGTCAGTAGGCTCAAGTCTGAACAAGTAATAGCAGGAGATGTGTCGGATGAACTCCTTCAAAGCAAAGCTGATTTAGTAGCCTTGTGCGGCCAGACCTATGATTATTTGAGACTTATGTGAAGCAATCAGTGTAATCTCATAAGTCCAGCTGTTTTCTGGATAAAATTAATGCCATACTTTTTTTTCCCTTTGCAAACATGGAATTCTGAATTCAATATGAGATTTTTTATCTGTTCTTTAGCTAATGTGTTAGAGGCGTTAGACTTGACCTGTGCAGAAGTCTGTCTATCTTAGAAAACATATCCTGTGGGTTTGCTTGGCAATCCTTTGTAGAGCTTATTTATTTGGTGAAAGTATTTTCCTTGGTGTAACCAAGGCAAAAGTGTCGTATTCACCAGTGATCATTCCAGTCTCAGCAGGGGATGAGAGTATGAAAGCCAATGGTCCTACAAGAACAAAGGTTTCTTGACTTTTGAGCTGTTACCCAAATACATATGATGTGAGTGCTTTTCACTCCTAGGTGAGGTTGGGAATCCTTATGATATGAAGATGAGAGAGACTGTTAAAGGGGTGCTATAGGCTGTGTGCAGGTAGATGATACAATCTTCATAATTGTAAGAGTGACGGTTGAGTTTCAGAATATATATATATATATATATATATATATAAAAGCAAGGGTAGTGGGTGGGGGAGTCAATTGAGCACCTTTTGCTTCATTGTATAAATTGCTGGAGATTTTTGGTCATTTTTTCTTTCTTTTTTTTGCTCATCATGGGTTATGCTGAAGTTGTTGTCCAAATGCTAAGCTGTTGGAAAGGGAGCTTTCATTTTTTGTTTAGTAATAATTCTCAGGGACTGCAGATTGGAATACAGTTCCTTTGTGTCCTATGGACCATTTTGGTTGAGCAAAATAGGTGAACTCTTGATTGGGTTGAAATTCCAAACCACATGATTAAACAAGCAGTGCTAAGATGTTTATATGATTGGATGGTTGTTTTATAGGAATCACTCCCTCGTGTTCTTTTTAAGAATTTGTAGATGGCCTTATGGCCCTAAACAGAAAATGTAAAATTCAGGACCTATTATGTACTTTTGTTCATTTGCTTTTATGAACAAAATTATTCTAATAAAATGGGGGGTTCTTTGTCCTTAAAAAGGTTACGTGAAAAGCCAATTATGCATGTATTCTGGAAGAGTTCTAAACTTGTATGAAGAGTCTTGATCGTGAAAATATTCTTAGAGCAAAGAAGTGATGGGACACATACTGTTCTTCTTTGATCATGAACTCAGGATTTCAAATTGAAGGTTAGATCTAGTTAATCACTGGCCTTCTACTTGGACTTGGGGTTATATGATGCACAGACTAAACTAATTTGTTTTTTGGGGAACAATGTTGTTGTTTACTGCACTACAGTACAGAACTTTTTATACAGAGTACTTGCATGGAAGTGAAAATAAATGCATGCATAATGGCACAAAGAAGCACATCTTTTCTGATTTGTGCAGTAAAGACTCCCTGTTAGCCAGCTGAAGTAACTAATTACTACTCTATTGCACTTGTAGATGTCTATCTTTTGGGAACTGTGATGCTGGTTTTTGGAATGGGTCTTTATGAACTCTTTGTAAGCAATCTTGACAGTTCAAAATCATTGTCGGAGGAAAAAATTCCATACAGATCAAATCTATTTGGCTTATTCACCCTAAAGGTAGGTGAGAATTCTTTCAGCTATTGAGCAACTTCAATGCCTGTATATCTGTTTAGCTTTCTAGTTTAGCCCGTGTGTGTGAGTGACACAGGACAAAACCTAAATGATACAACAATAATATTGAAGAAAGAAAATTTAAAGGATAAAAAACCTAGGAATCAGCACTTAAAGTTGGTTTTGAATCTGCACTAGACCATTGGAAAATTCCAAGAGAAATTTTATTACAATCAAATTGGATACATTATTCGAGGGAGTACAATGCTATGCTTATATAGACTACCTTAATTCTAATTGATTTAAAAAATCTCAATTTTAATTTAATTGTGAAATCCCAATTATTGTACTACAAAAAAAACCTTGATTTTTAGGAAATTAAGTGTATGTTTGGCAAAAATTATTTTTTCCAACCTATTTTACTATTTAGTTTATTTTTGCTATTATTTATGGGTCTTGCTGCACTTTTTGGTACTATTCATAGGTCTCAATATACTATTTCAACTAAAATTTACCTTTATCTACAATACTTTCAGAAAAAAATTTACAGTTTCAGTAAAATAAACGAATCCCAAACAGATCCTAAATCAAATACTAATGAACCTAATTAACTACTGAGACCTAAAATAATATACAATTGACTTCCAAAATTAAATAAGACGAAATTAAAGTAAATATTTGTTGATGACCAAAACGATGCAATGATAAAATGAAGAATAGGAAAATAAAGAGTAGATAACCTAAGAGTCAAATACCTAGGCTTGCTTGGAATCAGCATCAAGCAAGAGATAACATACCTTCAAGAGTCAAAACCTACAGTTGGTTGTAGTCAACACCCAACTGACCATTGGAAAATTTCCAAGATAAATTTTTCTACTCAATCAAACTGTAAATTCTGTCTCCTTAAAAGAACAATACTATGCTTGAATATTTGACTCTAATTCTAATTGACTTTGGAAATCCGAATTCATGAATTCCAAAAATAACATTGATTCTAGGAATTAAATAAAATACTAGTTGACTTAATTAACTACTAAGACCTAAAATCAGATATGGTCGACTTCCAAAATTAAATAAGACTAAATTAAGATAAATATTTACTGTATTTGCACTTCCCACATTGGTGGGTCTAAAGCCAACCTTGACTTCTTTGATGTTTTAAGCCAATTAATTGTTCATTTATGAAAGTTTTACTGCTTTGTAGGGTAAAAGTATTTGGAAAATGATATTAGTAGGTGATTTCCTCCTTGAGGTTGAATTTTCGCTTCTTTTAATAGCTTTGAGATGGGTTTACCTTGCTCTAATAGCAATAATGCATTTCTACTTGCCTCTTGTCTTTTCTGCTTTTCCATGCTTGACTTATTAATGTTGTGACTGAACTTTACTAGCTGGAAAAGCAAATATTGATAGTATCTTTGTTTAGCTTATAGCTATACTTCAATTTACATTTTCATTTCCAGGAACGGCCTAAATGGTTAGATATAAAAACCTTCAGTGAGCTGAAAATCAAGCTTGGCCATGTTAATAGCTTTGAGATGGGTTTACCTTGCTCTAATAGCAACAATGCATCTCTACTTGTCCTCGTCTTTTCTGCTTTTCCATGCTTGACTTATTAATGTTATGACTGAACTTTACTAGCTGGAAAAGCACATGTTGATAGTATCTTTGTTTAGCTTATAGCTATTCCTCAATTTACATTTTCATTTCCAGGAACGGCCTAAATGGTTAGATATAAAAACCGTCAATGAGCTGAAAACCAAGCTTGGCCATGTTATAGTGATGATTCTTCTAATTGGGCTTTTTGACAAGAGTAAGAAGGCAATTATACACTCTCCTTTTGATTTGCTTTGCTTCTCTGCTTCTGTCCTCCTTTCCTCTGGTTCCCTGTTTCTGCTGTCTAAGCTCAATGACTCAAACTGATGGTTGTCATATATGATACTTTGAAAATATGTAATGAAATTTGTATATATGATATACACCAGGTGATGTATATATGTTAAAATATGGTTTTGAGTGTAAGTTAAAATCTGAACCTTGTAATATGATAAAGTTGAAGTTTCATCATATTAGATTTGCCTTAGTTGTCAAGTTACATTTGAATTGGGCTACCTGAGCCAATTGTGTCATAAGTGACTTTTTACCTTATAGTTTTGTTGATACTGTTGACCATATAATTGTTTACGTACATAAAAACAAAATTGTTTGAGCACCTGAGGCTGTCTGCTAAGCTTATTAGATATATGGTAAAATTTTAAAAGCTAGATTGGTGTAGTACACTCCATATGATTGTTTTTTATTATCAGATACCAAACAGTTTTTATTATTTGAGCTAATTGGAACTCACAAAATTAGATGTTCAAATTAGTGGTGGCTCCATGACTTTTTTTTCAAAGGGGGTCAATATTGTCTTGAGCTAGGATTTTGTGGGGAGTAAAAAAACAAAATGATTATTATTATTATTATTATTATACAATTGTCATATTACGTACAATAATCTAACATAGTGTTTTAAATAGTATACAATACAACTATTCTGTGCAATAGTCTTAAAAAATTATTAATAGTTTAAAGATCGGTAAAAAAACAACAATTGAATGCATAAATAGATAAGAATAAATAACTAATCATAGTATTTGTTAAATTAATAATAATTTATTATAATCATATATAATATCAATTAAATAAAAATATATGATAAAGAAGAACAGCAACACACCTATCTAAGAGTAGTTCTAGGAGTAAGCGTGATACTAAGGAAAAAAAAAAAATAGTAACTTAAATGGGATTTTGCTTTTGAAATATATGGATCTCTAACCACACACGCGGTCATTCTCTTGGAATTGGAGCAAGCATTAAAAAGCTTTTTGGACTCAAAAAACTGTAGAACACTTATCAAACTACTTGATTAGACAGAAAGAAAACATAGTAGGGAGAGAGAGAATGAGAAAAGAATCATAGATGTAAATATAGATCAGTTGGTTGTACAAGTGGTGTAATTTTTTGTTGATGAAGAAAAGTGTTGGGAAAAACCGTTTCATTCTACCATCAACGGTAAAGTATGCTAGAGTCCAGAGAGAATGTTTATTTATTTTTCAACAAAGGATCAATTTTAAGAGTAGTGCTATCGACACAACATTTACGCAATATAATCTAGGTGGAAAGTTGTTAAAGATATGTAAAAAAGTAATGTCACTTATGAGTTCAGATAAAAAGCCAATTACAAGTCACTTAACCTTTATTGTAAAAATATTGTGAAAATAGCACTAAGATGATCATATTTCAAGTTTATTTCAATTGGGTTTAAACAAAATTTAGGGTCATGGTATTCAAATTTTATTTTAGGAGTAAAAAAAAAATTATAATAAAAAAATTATATATATTTTTTTGGGGCTAGGCCAGGGGGTTCATTTGAACCCTCTAAGCTGCCTGTAGAGCCGCCCCTAGTTCAGATGTTACTTAAATCAATAATATTTCAATCAGTTATGCACGTTTTGAAGGGTTTTAAATCCACGACCTCACATTTCATCTTTTTACAAAAGGAGGAAAAAAAGGTGTCATTTGAGGTGGTTAGTGGCCTACATAAATTAATGATTAACGAAGGATTTCTATCATCACTCAAATGGCCTTTGTTGCATTTAACATAACTTTTATAACTTTTTGAATGTACCAATATGGCATGAATGATTCTATGCTGATCCTATGTTGAAAAAGTTACATATGTGATGGAAGGGAAAGGCATAAGTCCTAGTAGTGATCGAAAAGACACTAGATTTAATATGATCTGCGAATCTGGCTGAAGAGCTATTCCATAAGGTATTATTCCTTTTTATTGATACCACATATAGAGTATCATTCCTAAAATTTTCTATTAATATTTTGTGTTCTAGTTTGTCTCCTTGTGGAGTGCAGTCTTTGATCTGTTCACCTAATATGGTTAATGTGTGTATTAGGCAGTCTAATGTGTGAATGTGATTATGCATTTTAGGCTTTGTAAGGCTATGGCAAAACTGCTTGTAAATTGTAAAAATTTTAAAAACATTTTCATTATTCTAAAAGAATCAAGTCCGGGATAAGTTTAAAGCTCGATTTGTTAACGAATTAAGTTACAATTTTATTTTTATCTATTTATTTATTATATAAAAAAACAAGCGCACACACACATTAGGGAAAGTAAATGTAGTTACACTTAAATTAACTTGTTATGATCTTTTAAATTGTTTGTGTACCTTAAAGATAATAATTATTGTGTAACTTAAAGGAAAAGTTTGTCCAAAAATATTTTTTTAATTCATGTTTTATAAAAACTATTAATTACTATTGAGGTGTGAATGAATGAGTGAGTAAATTTAGAGTTATGTTTGATCTTTGATGGCTATTATGCAATGAGGTAGAAAATATAATTTCTTTGTTTTAAAAAATATAATTAGTTGATTTATTTAGCCAACTTAATAAACCTTATGAATGAGAAATGAACAAATCAAACTTGAACAAAAAAATTGAGTTTAATCTTAAAAATCGAGTCTGGTTAATCGAATCTAATTACAAAAGAAACAAACTATGTTTGATCATTTTTTTTAAAAGAGTTTCAACCTATGACATCCATTCTTGATAATAACTCTTTATCATTAGATGAAGACACCAATCGGTATTTGGTGTAGGTTAGAATTGAATCTTAGATTTCTTATTCAACTATAAAAGATTTTACCAATTGAGCTAATTAAAACCTTCGTATTTAATCACATTATAGTACTTGGCTCTTCTAGTACATTGAGGCCCTACTTATTTTTAGAAAATAATTTATTTTTTCATCTATCTATAATATTAACAATTAATAAAGAAGAGGGGCCAGTGACATTATGGGTGTGCTATCTGACCCTAAATTGAATTCAATGGTGAAAACAGATTCATGTACCTAACTTCAACTTCTGGGGCCTCCAAAGCAATTGCAATTGATTATGAAATCCAGATTTGGATTTGGTGCAATACCCTAGGTATTGTACTTTGCACCGGGTGTAATTACACTAAATTCACTCGCATTAATTTTTACCACTTTCATTTTTTAATTTTAACTTTTTTAACTCTTTTTTAATTTTTTTAATTCAATGGTTGAAATTGAAAGCTTTTTTTTAAAACTTTTAATATCAACCGTGGATTACTATTGCATCAGGTGCAATACCTAAGGTGTTGCACCTGATCTGAATCCATGAAATCCACTGGTCAACTGCACAATGCATGAAGTTTCTAGTTAGAAAACACATGGAGCTTCTCTATTTCAAGCATTCTATTACGGTCGAGATTAATGGCAAATAAATTGTCACGTTATTTAAAATATTAAATGATGCGATAGTTTGTACATTTTTAAATTTATAAAAATTTAATCTAAAGCATAAAATGGTACAGGATTTGACATCATTATATCAAGACAAAAGTGACTCAATTTTGCTAGTTGATAATCATAGCAATGGAAGAATGATTTGTACCTTTCATTTCATACTCACTTGGATGGAGTCCAGCAAATCACAATGCTCTATGTTTTCGCTCATACATATTTAATCCTCATATCCCTCTATGGTATAAAACAAGGTGTAAACCCAGGGGATGGTCGAGTTGGTTGGGCTCTCGGTCTTAAGGTACATGTACTGGGCTTAACTGGGTGTGTTCTCTAGTTCGAGTCCTGTTACCTGCACTTTGAAAAGAATTTCCTGGGCCAGCGCTTTACCCTTTCGTGGGTTTATCTGGCGCGAACAGTAATTAGTCTCTAGTTAAAAACTTTGAGGAATACTGTGGGAAACCAAAAATAAAAAAGGGGTATCTTTTCAAAGGACAAAAAAAAAAAAAAAAAAAAAAGAAGCAAAGAAATCTGCAGCAAGACCTTGACAATTATAATGTATCAAATATTCATTATTGCTGAGGTGAAGCATATGATTAAATTATGGTGCCTAGTGAGAATTCTTGCGATTGTCCATCTATGCATGTCTGCCTATATTCGTGTGTGCGCGATTGTGGCCCGCCACCCCACTGACTTACATATTTTCTTATCCCACATCGACAAATGGTCCAAGAATATCTGAAGATATACTTTTATTCCTTCCTAAGTTTCTTACATATTCAAACCCTAAGTGCATGCAATCAAACATTTTATATATATAATAGTTTTCATCAATGGATTCAATAGATTTTTATCCTTGGCGGATGCCCCATAACAATTTATTTATTTATTTTTTATCTTCAGGTTAAGATGCCAATAAGCTTTTGGTGTTGACAGAGTTTGAATATCGTATTTCTTAATCAATCACAAGAAACTTTAGGAGTTAAGTTAGCTAAAACCCTCCACATCCGATCAAACTCGAAAAAAACGATAATATTAAAAATTGAGCTCAGCTGCTGTAAAGTTATTTAAATTTGAAAATTTCGAGTTATTTTTTTTTTTTTGCAGAGTAGTGTCTATTTGACTCATGAGATCTTAAAATTTTGATTCTCTACAAAAATGCTTTTGGAAGAACCCTTAAGTAAAGTTGAAATTTCTTATACTTACACCGACCCCAATGCCAGAAAGGAAAAGAAAGTAACGGTCAGTAAAATTGAGTCATAGAAGCAACAAAAGGAATACTAGATTAAAAGAATTGAAACCTGCTTTTATACTAGGGTACTTACTGAATAAACTTGGCAATAAAAAACTCAGGAATTGGAGGTCTATTCTTTTTCTGTTTTTTTTTTTGGGGGGGGGGGGGGGGGGGGGTGGTGGTGGTCTATGAGTTTTAGTTTTGCCGACACAATTAATTGTGGTGAGCCTCATTAATTTGTTGTCACTCACACATTACAGTAATTAGTTTGTAATCTTATGTATATGCATTGATATATATAAAGATATACAATAAGATGTATAATATAATTCCTACATATATAATTTAAATACTATTGATAGTCATTTTTAAATTTTGTTAACTCTTTAAAAAATTTTGTGGGATTTTATTATGTATTAAATGTAAATAGTCTATGTTTTTTTTTATTTTTTATTTTTATAATTATTGTGAAGCTTTTTTTTTTTTTTTTTTTACGATTCATTTATTTTAGACTCTTTGGTTTTTGTATTCAATAATTCACTTGGA
Source organism: Castanopsis chinensis (assembly GCA_032878915.1). NCBI lineage: Eukaryota > Viridiplantae > Streptophyta > Magnoliopsida > Fagales > Fagaceae > Castanopsis > Castanopsis chinensis. Next base: position 5,764,377 of record JAVQMG010000093.1, on the reverse strand, counting down.
TGAATATTTATGATGTGATCTCATATTTGACTCCAAAATTAAAAAATAAAACTCTTTAAGAAAAAATAATTTAGTACGCATGACGCAAAATTAGAACTTTAATTTGGAATTCTAATTTGAGTTTCTCTCAGCTTCAGCTATTATATATATATATATATATATATATATATATGGTTGGGTTCAAGTTACACCTGGTGTAACTTTAAGCAATGTTACACCACTCAATATTTTTTAATTGGATGCGAATATTGACAAATCCACCGTTAGATTACATTGTCTTTGTATATTCTTTATATTTGCAAAATTTCAAGGTGATCAAAAATTAATATCTATGTCATTAATCAATTGTTAAAATTCAAATTTTTGTAGTTTAAAATAATGCATACAATATGAGTTTATGGATTAAATGCAATTGATATGAAAATTGGCAAAATTAGAACATGTAATTTAGAATTTTAAAATTTAATTCAGTTATTGAGTCTAACAGTTTTACGCTTATTATATATATATATATATATATATATTTGAATTTTTTAAAGACATGATGGATGCACTTCATCTATTTATTCCTTGCATTATTAATAACTTTAGTTCGAAAATTACACTATACATGCATGATGTAGGATGTTATACGCCATCAAATGTATTATTGCTATTATTTTGTATGTTTAGGATCTTTAAACCTATTTATTCAAGTTTTTGGTTACGTGAGAATCCCAACATTTATTTCCTCAATCTTAGGTATTTTGAAGTTGTTATTTGTCAAAATAAAGTTTGTATCAATTAGAATTTGTTTAAAAATATTTTTACACGAAATAAGTTTATTCGAGACTTTAAATTGGTTCATATATTTCGAAACTAAAATTAAGAGAGTTTAATTGAGTTTATAGTAAATTCCAGTGTTTTCTGTATGGATTCAAAGATTTTATGGAGTTTATTCATGTTTTTTTTTTCTCCGGAGTAATTGAGTTTATTCATGTTCTTGTTCTTCCTCCGTTATCAATACATCAATATACTGCACGGAGGTTATTTGAGTTAACTAGGTGAAATTTTTTAACAAAAAAATGTTAATACAGTTTGTTAGAAACTGGCGCCTTGAGGAAAAACTAGATTAAAATTATGCTTTTCTGCTTAGAAAATTAGTAGGGATTCATATTCTAAAATGTTTATCATGAGCACTTTTTTAATTGAAAAGATTAATTGTTAGGAACCCGATGGTTCCTAATGGGGACAATAAGAATCGTAAGGGAATTGATTTAATTTGAGGTAGTCATTCTCTATAGAGAAAGAAAAAGACTAAGAGAGAAAGATGCGCTAATGCACTAAGAAATTAATTTATTCTTTATTGATATCGAATGTTGAATTGGCACTTGCATCTTTGATTCTTGGATCACCGACACCTAGATTGCCAATTCTTGAATCATAGACTTTTGAGTGGGAGTCTCCATTGGTGCATCAAGAATTAGTTCTTGGTCCTCCGGCAAGAAATTTGTGGGCTCTTGCATCTTAGATTCTTGGGTGATAGTCTCCATTGATGCATCAGGGATTGGTACTCGATTCCAACCTTGTAGGGTGCATATGAAATGCACCAATTTGTGCACAAACTTGATGCCTCTGCATCTTGGATGCATTCCCACGCTTCTCCTTCCATGCAAAAAGAGGTAATGGAAACCATGCGATGTGATGGTGTGTTGTCTAGAGCAAAGAATTCATAGAGCTTGACGAGCCACTGAAAAGGATCTTCGCCTTTGAAATAGAACACCATGGTAGCTTGACGAATTCCGCTGGCTTTGGTCATCTCAAGATCGAAGTCTTTGATGCCACTAGTTAGGAACCTGTGGTTTCTAATGGGGACGGATATGAATTGTAGAAGAATTGACTTAATTCGAAGTAGTCTTCATAGAGAAAAAAATAAACTAAGAGAGAAAGATGTACTAATGCACTAAGAAATTGGCTTATTCTTCATTGATATCTAATATTGAATTACAATTATGTATTTATAGGAGACTAGCTCTAATCTCATTAGCTTACATGACTCAAGATAATTGGTTATTTAATTCAATATGTGCTTTATAAATTAAACCATATGTTAAATGAGCTACATGTGCTCAAATCATAACCAATTCATTCTAATCTTAACAAGCTACCTAATTAAAGGGATTACAACGTTTATTTCATATTCTTAATATTAAACATTTGTTTGTATATGAATTGAACGAAAACTGTATAAAGGGTTTCCTTTTTATAAACTGGTATTTGAGTGAAGTACGACTAGTACATGTAGTACAATAGTACAGTGAGTTGGGTTTAATGGTCTTGTAGTTCCTTTTACTACTTTGCTCATACTCCATTCATATTTACTTCAGAAAACCAAGTACTATATATCGTACCATGGTGATAAGAGAGGACTCCCATATATTCAAATGAGTAAGATTAAAAGGTGCCAATGCAATATATAGATTCACTCTTATTAAAGAGCAAGAAAGGTTGTTTTCCAAGTTGACATGACATAAAATCTAAACGACGGGAAGAAATGAAACCTAACAAATTAACTCCGAAACACTACGTTTTTTTACATGAGGTAGAGATGCATGACCTAATAGAGAGTAATATAAATTCCCTGTATGAAAAAACATAAGTTGAAACTGTTGATGCTGAGATTACTGATGAAGGAATATGAAGAAAGGACATCTTAAACAACGTCCCAACCTTATGGTCGGTCCCAACAGTCTATCAATTCGAGTGGTTGGTTGCTTGAATCTGTGCATGATTGGCCTAGAATATTATGATAAAACAAAACGATGGTGGCGATCTTAGACCAACGATGGCAATGCTTGACGTGATAGAGTGTTTGAGAGATGAAGGGTGATTTTTTTAGAACCCTGAGTTCTGATACCATGAAAAGACTAAAGAGTATATTTAATCATGTGTAAAACACACCATACAAAAAACCATCAAATACAAATAATTATGAGTATGTAGCAGAATAATACAGTAAATTTAGGCTCTTTGAAATAGTATCCTAACATTACTAATGATTGACGTTTCCATGAAATGCTAACTTTATTAGTATGAAATGGCTAGAGCTACTAGTCACATATCATTTACAGCCAGAGTAGAGGGTTGGTTTTGTGTTTGTGTGTGTGCGTGTGTGTGTAGGATTCCCATTTTCAAAGTAATGAAGTAAATCTTGCTTGGTCCTTTCAAAGTTGCACTTTCCTTTCGTTGTCTAACTTGCATACCGCTTCAACTTTAGTAAGAGTGGAGAAGGTATATCATGTATCGATTATATGTTTCTTCTCTCTCACAGCAAGCAACATATACCTGATACAAGATATATTTTTCCGTTAAATTCTGAAATAGTAAAAGGTGGAAAAAAATTAGGAACTAGTAATTTTGGATACCTTTTAAGTGGGGGAAAGATGATTCACATTTAAATGTCTTTATTAGAAATATCAGTTAATATTATTAACTTATACAATTCTAACTATGAACTAGTAATTTTAATAAGTGCACAAAACATATATGTGTGATCACCATTTGTTAAGAGAGCATCGGAAGTATCATGACTAGAAATCCCCGCAAATAGTTATGCCAAAAACCATAGCAAGTGTCAAAATCATTGATAGGCAATCCCCCATCACAAAATGAAATGGCCATAATTATGAAATTGAATATAATGAAATGTAAGATGAGAAAGAAAGGGAAAAGAAAAAAAAAACTAGATGTATGCTTTGGGATTTAAATTTTCTAAAAATTGGAGCAGAATAAAAGCATATTAAAGGAATATGTCATATGTTTACCTAATTAACTGTTAAGGCTTTAGAGAATAGTTTAAATTAAGGAAAATTACACTTTTTGACCCTAAATTATATCCCATTTTATACTTTTCTCTATGATTATGAAAATGCACAATTGACTTCCAAAGTTATAATTTTGTTTTGGTGTTAAATATGAAAGAATTTCTTCACCGGAAAAAAACCTATGAAAGAAATAAGTATTGAAAGACTAATTTACCTCTCCCCAAAATAGACGGTAGAGGAGTAAATTGGTTTTTCATGTACTAATTTCTGCTAGACTTAACAGAAAAATAGACAATATTGGGGGTTAAGTATTACAAATTTTTTGATTTAAGGGGTTGATCTTGTGTTTTGATAGTTTAGGGGATAAAGTGTAAAATAAAATATAGTTTAAGGTGAAAAATTGTAATTTTTGCCCTTAAAATACTTATTTTCCAATAAAAGAATCTAATGTCTTTTTGTAAAGTGTAACTCCAGCAAGCCTAGGTTTTCAGAATCTAATGCCTTTTTGTAAAGTGTAGCTCCAGCAAGCCTAGGTTTTCACTTTTCAGAATTCTGGCGCACTACTAGTTTTTCCTTAAATTAAGCAGAAAAAACAAGGGCAAAGAGGCAATATATAGGAGAAAGAGAAATCATAAAGTCTATTGCAATTCTCTTGAATGCCTAGCCCTTTCTTTATTCCTTTCCCTTCACATATTAGCAAAGGCAACTAGATCAGCATGGTGCTGAATGTGCAAATACTTGCTGGCCTAAGAATCGGTAGGAACCTAGTAGTGCCCTTCCATTTTAGGGTTTAGTTTAGATTTCTCTAAACGAAAAACAAGAATTAAAAAAAGGGATAGATTGTGATTGAAAAGTATCCAAGTGTTTGGCCAAAATGGGCTTTTACCTCTTTCTCACAAATTTTTCAGCAAAATGCCCAATGTCTAAAATTAATTAGGAAAATGTCTCTGTTTTGAAACTCGATTTTCTAAAAATCCAGTTCCAAATATAAAACTCGATTTTTGGAATATTGAGTTATAGCGAATGTGAACTTAAGAATTTTTTTTTTGGTACTTAAGTTCATGGAACTCGAGTTTCACTTGAATTTTTTCAAGGAACTCGAGTACTTTACATGGTACTTGAGTTCATGAAACTTGAGTACCATTTTTTTTTTTTTTTAAATTTTGAAAAAACTCGAGTACCAATTTATTTTTTTTAAAATTTTTCAGTTTGCTATAACTCAATTGTCCAAAAATCGAGTTTCAAACTGAAACTCGATTTTCTTGAAACTCGATTTTTAGAAAATCGAGTTTCAAAATAGGGGCACTTCCCTAATTAGTTTAAGATATAGGGTATTTGCTGAAAAGTTTTGATGAAAGGGGCAAATGCCCATTTTCTCCCCAAGTGTTTGATTTCTAATTTTCTAGAGTGAAAAAGGAAGGCCTTTTATAGGAGTCAAGAGTAGATATAAAACTATTGGTAGAGGCGTAGAGCCCTTAGCAGTTAGCACACATGGAATCTCCCTCACTCTCACAAAGGCATTTGGAGTCCTCTCCTCTTCTCCAACCAAATTTTCTCGTAAAACAAAAAATATGTCATCGAAGTGGAGGCTCATGATAGGTAAAGGGCTCCTGCTTTCGCTTATAATATTTTTTTGAATACAAGATAGAATTCTACTCTAGCCTAATCTAAGTGTATATATGTGTGAAACTCCCTCTTGGAGACTTGAACCCTGGCCCTTGCCCCCCACACCCCGCAAGCATTTATACTTGTGAAGTGACCATCGTACCAAGGGTATGCGGTGGTTTCGCTTATAATATTTACAAGTCCATTTGTTTTGACAAAAAATGTTTTTATGGAAAACTGATTTGTTTTGCCGTGTTTAGTTACAACCATGAAAATTGATCACGAAAATAGATTATGTTCTTTGACTTAATTAAATGGTACATCGTTGATAGTTATTATAATTCCAAATAATAATATTAACAAAACTTTTATTATAAAACATACATTAAATAGGAAAATATTTTCAAATTTTTGTGCCATTTGATTGCTTCAAATAAGAAAATATACCCTAATTTGGAATCTAGGCAAAAAAATTAGGCTAAAGAACAATTTTGGCCCTAATATGAGATTTTTTTTTTTTAAAAACCTTTTTATGTTTTAAAGTTTTTATTTTTGATCATTTTGGGCTTGCCATCCTTTTTTGTTATAAATATAACTTGTTAGGCGTGAGGTAAATGTCGTGCATTAAGACATGTTAAGACATGTTACTCATAATTAAGTCCAATTCCATTAATAATGTAACTGTTAAATATAAAAGCGGTGTCAGGAATTTTTTTTCATGGGGGGCAAAATAAACAAAATAAAATTCTTATCTATAAAAAATGACTAAAAAAAAAATCTTTATTTCACATTAACTTTAACTTAAAAAAGTTGTGCCCTACTCTCTTTCTTGGCATTAAAATCATTTATAATTGATTATGAAATGAATTCTTTAGCAATCTCATTTTCTATATATATAGTTAAACAGCCGCTCAAAAACTCATTGTCCATCTTGTATGAAGCTTTGTTTTGACAAGTTTCATGGCTGAGAATGCATGTTCTGTAGTTACTGTTGAAACAGGAAGAGTAAGCACAAATTTGATCAATCTATCAACAATTGGATATATTTTTGATTTTCCAACTCTCACCCACCCTTGGCATAATTTGGAAAAGTGTCAGTAGATTCTTTAAATCTGAATGCTGAGAAACATCAAGCTCAAAAGGTTGAAGTTGAGTTTTTAAATTCCCTTTTTCTTGCTTCGTGAAATCTTCAAGATAAAATGTATTAGCTAGCTTACAAATATCATCAATATCAAACATCTTATATCCATTAATAGGATTCAAAACTGAACTACGAGTAAGTAACTCCACTGTACCCTCGTTGAATCTATTGTTCAATTCTTGTAACACAAAATCAATTGTGGCAATAAGCACTTCAACTCAATAATAATGCTCCACTTCAATATCATCTTGTTGACGTCCAGATTGACCAGGCCTTCCAACATATTGAGCATTCAAATCAAGAATATCTATTTTTTGCTCCTCAAAAAATAATTTGACTTTCTTAAGAAGATCTTCCCATCCAACATCCCTCATTTTTGCAATCAATTTTGTAATACTTGAAACAAGATCTATGGCATTTAGAATATCTTGAGATTTTTGTTGCAAGACTTGAGAAAGCACTTTAGTGATTCCCATGATGTCCTTCATGAGATGTAATATAAAGATAAAGTTAAAGGGCATTAATGAGTTTAGAGCAAAATCTGCATCTCCACGCTGATTATAGTTTCCTTCCTTAGAAAGATTCTCTAAAACTTTATAAGTTGCATCAAACATTTTTATCAAGTTAGATATTGAATACAAGAGTGAGAGCCCCAACGAGTATCTCCAGCTCGCTTCAAAGTTCCAATTTGATTTAACCTTCTTCTGGATTCTATTTCATTATTTGCTAAATTTTTTGCAACATCAACAGCTTGAGCATCTTTCAACTCATCTTTCCATTTGCTAGAAGATGAGTGGTATTAATGATTGAAGTCAAATTATTGAAAAACAGATGAACAATGCTTACTTCAGAAGATGTTGTAACTAATGCAAGTTGTAGGCGATGTGTAAACAGGGAATATAATAAGCATAGGGACATTTTTTACAAATTAAAGCTTGCAACCCATTCCATTCACCTCTCATGTTGCTTGCACCATCATATATATGTTTGACCTCAATTATTTTGAATAACTATCTCATGATGAGAGAGAGCTTTAAATATCCCGTCTCTTAAAGTTAAAAATGTAGTGTCTTTGACATGGACAAGACCAAAAAACCTTTCACAAATAAAATCATCTTTATCCACAAATCTCAAAATAAGGGCTATTTGCTCTTTTTTGGACTCATCATGAGCTTCATTAACAAGAATGCAAAATTTTGTAACTCCAATCTCCTCACGAATAGCTTTCTTATCCTTACTAGAAATGACAGAAAGAATCCCCTTTTGGATCTGTGATGAAGTATATGAGATATTCAATGCAGCATTTTGTAGTACAACACTTGCAATCTTGTCATTGTAAGATGCTAATAATTGTTTCATGTCAATAAAAAGTGGCACTATTCATTAAATTTAGTCACCGAATATATTGAAGTGTGTAATTGATCATGTGAAATAAATTAACTAGGTTGTACTTGTAAAGAAAGATAGAAATTTTAAAATACCGTACAAAAGAGAATAAATTAACTTATTCCAAGATAAACCGAAAGAAAGAAAGAATACTAGAGGATATATATATATATATATATTAATGAGTCAAACTATATTTTTTTGCATCAAAGTGGCATTATTATTATGATGACATCCCACTGACACCGTTAATATATATGATCAGTCCCTCTCTCTTGTTCTCGTATATACAGATACGGTTGCACATCAAGTACGCAAACACGTACAAAACATTAGCAATGGTAGAATAAATTCTACATACTCAAATCTCATCCATATTTCTCTTTGGTCTGCCAGACGTATTCAAAATAAGTTGCAATTAATTACAGGCCTTCCTGTTCAAGAAGATTGAAAATGCATGCGCATTCTCAAAAAAAAAAGAAAAAAAAAAAAGAAAGAAAAGAAAATGCATGCGCAATATTTAAACCTTGAAAGGTTACAGTAATCATGCTGAGAAAGATGTATAAGGAGACTGTTTGCTTTAAAAAATCCCTAATGAGCTTAGTGGAAGAAGCATTTTCTTTTTAAAAACTTACTTAGATTATGTATGTTGTTGCAGTCTTATTCAATCTTTCGGAACATACTAAATTAACAAAACCATAATCAATGTTAAAAAGAAAAACTTTCTTTATGTTGTCTAATCATTATCCTTGCTCTCTTTCCCATAAAATTCTATAATGCATTCCAATGAATGGCTGTGAGAAAGTTGTTGGACATGGAATGAGTCAAGAAATGTTTTCCTTCCTAATTATAGGCAATATTCCCATGTTTTTTCTTTCATTGAAAGTATCTAACAAACAAACCCTTATTTTATGTTCATGTTGAAAGCTAAAGAATACTTTAAATAGCCGCAGTCACAACTAGTAACAAGTGTCATTTGCCATTGACTTAAGAAGCTTGGGTCTTTCTCGTCCTAGCTATTTACCATTTCTTCTTAATTAGTTTAAGGAAACCTCTTTCTTTTCATACCCTTCATGGCAATCAGAGCTTTCATGTTAACCTTTTTCATGGTTATCCTTCTCCTTCAGCGAAACTTTGGCACCATAGCAGCATCGAGGCCAGCTGGTACTATTCATCCACCAGCAATTCCTAGAAGCTACTTGAGCTCACCAATAGCTCCTCCTACTGTTTCGTTTACTATAAATCGCTATAAGATGGTTGAGACTGAAGCCTTTCGCCCAACAACTCCTGGTCATAGCCCCGGTGTAGGTCATGACACACCACCAGCTGCAGCATAATAGTGATATAAGTTTTAGTCCATTGACAGATTGATATGTTCCTATGAAATAAAGATTTCTTTGCGAGGGTTTCTTTGATCAGTGTTTTTAAGGATGAGTTAGGATTTTTAAGAAGCAATTCTGAGTTCAATGTGAAGTACTCCCAAAGGTGAAGGTAGCTTGTAAACATGCGTGATATGGTGTTTTGAATTAGTTTGTCATTGTTTCTTTGTTTTAAGATAATTTTGACCTTGTTTCTTTGTGCTTTAATTAAGATATATATTGAGTTAAATTCCTAAGATTGTGTCTTTTCAGAAAAGCTAGTACCAATGATCATCAACTGTAGCTTAATTGGTTGATGAACTTTACGGCTCAAATTTGGTCCACTCTTTCCCCCCTCGCCACGCCCCACCTTTCTCCAACAATCATTGGAAAAGTCTAGGATCACATAATTTTTCACAACTTCTTACCACAATTATAACAGAGCAGAGTGTGATTGGTGAAGAAAAAAATGGTGGGTTCATGTATAAGTGACAGTTAACTACTCACAGTTTGCCATGTTAGAGTTGTGCCAAAAAAGTTGTAGAATAATTTGTGGTTCTAGAACTACTCTAAATTATTGGATTTAAATCACATTATAGTATGATAGTTTGTCCTTTTCTTCTAAGAGATCCCACTTAATATTTTACAAAAGTTGCGTAATGCGACAACACTGTGTCCATGATTGTCAAAATTGCGATTTAGATTGTAAGATTGCATGATTTAACGATCTAACCTCACCAAAACGTTTAAAATTGCAATATGATCGTAAAAATGGTAGGATCGCACGTACGATTGTAGGATCGTATGAGATCCTACTTATCCTACCAAAAACATAAATTTTTGGTTTTTGTTTTTTTATGGGATAAATTTTGTGTTTTGACAAAACTTTAAGGGTTTTTATTTTTTCATGTTGTGATTGTATGGCCTTTTATTTTTAATTTTTATAAAATTATGTTAACCTAAGCAAATACTTTCTAGTTTCTAGTTCACTTGTAATCACAATGAAGTAATGTTTCTTCATTTCTAAATAAAGAATTTGATGTTGCCTTTGCTGACTTTTAAGCTATAGTGTTATCAAATTTGTTTGATCAATATTCTAATTTGCGTTCTAATATTACTAAAATATTTTTTTTATATATAATTTTATCAGTTATACTTGTATTTGTATATTAATTGATTTATTTTTTTGAGTATGCTCTTTAATTGTTGCTGAGTGGTAACCTTGAATAGTTGAATGTAAAATTGTATCTTAATGTCTTTTGCAACTCTAGTATATAAATATATAATGTCTACATAGATGATGAAATTGATGATGATGATTAGGAATTTAAGACGGTGGTTATAAGAACCTTAGAATGCGAATAATTAAATGTTCACTTTACCTTAATATTCATCTTACTTTTGGATTTCATATTGTAGTTAACTAGTTTTTATTTGCTCACTTATTTTGGATTTCAAATTTGGAATTTAAAATTTAGAAAATATTTTCCATATGTTTTGATAAATATTTTGGTATTTTTTTTATGAGAATATTTTGGTATTTGGTTGTTAATTAAACATTTATTGAACTTTTTATATACATTAGGTCAAAAATTAAATATATTTGTTTCGTTAGTATAGACTTAGCGATGTATAACATGCAAATTACATCATATGATGCAAATCTTAGTTTTTTTTTATAGATAAATTTATAATTTACATGATTATTTAACATACAAAGTTATTATCAATGTGTTTTTTGCTTTAAATCTAAAAATATGTAGGATCTTACGATTCATGATCCGATCCTACGATCTACGATCCCACTTACCTTTAACGGTCCCGATGTTGACAACCCTGATTGTGTCCATTATCACTTGGGCACTACTACAAGGCTTCTTAAGCTGTCATTGAAAAGGAAGAAAAGTAGTGTGGTGATTCATCATAGACTTGATCTAGGGAGAATGTAAGGGTCACCCTTTTCTTGTTTATGATTTTTGCCACAACTATAGTTTTCAAAAACATATCCAAGCAGCAAAAAAAAAAATATATTAGTGAGCAGTGCTCTAAAAATATATCTATATATATGTATAATATATAGCTAGTGCACCAGTCTCTATCTCTGACGAGGTTTTAAAAATATAAAGATAAGCTTCTTTGTCCAGAATCTGATATTGTTCTTTTCCTAGGTCAGATATGCATAATATAATATAGAACAGTGGCCTCAAAAATGTCATGCACTGGTACTAGCTGCCCCCACCATTTGTTAGTCTATACTATGCAAATAGTGGCATTAGAAGTACTAAAAGTCTTAGTACATAAACTTTACAAAATTCATACAATAACTTTAATTTAAACACAAAAGAATACCAAAAAAATAAATTTATTTTCTACTTTATTAATTATTGTGGCATTAACTACATTCATTGTGTTGTTAATTTGTAATACCTTTGTAATAAAATAGTAATACTATTAATATTTTCAATGTACATATATGTGTCAAGATTTTAAAGGCTTTTGATTAAGGAGAGAACAGTGTCAAGAAATCTGCCATCAATCAACTGCAAAGTTGTCATAAAGAAGCTCACTTACATCCATATTAGAAAACCCTCATTACTTTAACTTTCTATTAGATGAGTATTTTTACAAATCTACTATACACAGCTGCTTTATACTCTACATATATACAAAAATTTCAAGATGATCATAAATAAATAACTATTTCATATATAAAGTGTTGACATTTTAAGTTTTTATGTTTTAAAATAAATAAAAAAGAGTTTATTAATCAAATATAAAACAAAATATCCATATTAAGAAAAATGAAAATGTGTGGTACAATCCTATTGGTTTTTATTTTTTATTTTTTTGAAACCCAACCGTTGGCTTTTGAGCATATCAATCAAATTAAAAGTTATTAAATGGTGTTATCATAACAAAACGTTATACTAGATTTTACTTGATCTTGTCTTTATAACAATGGCAATATATTATTAATTTTAAATCGATTATGCTGATCCAGCTCTCATTTTGAAGGGGATTGATATATCTTCACCTTGGTCTAGAAACCATTACGATCCAACGATCTAATTTTTTTACTAAAGT